>OZ016550.1:10000000-11341543 GCA_963966675.1 Lasioglossum calceatum | reverse complement strand
ACACGTACTACCGCACGTGGAACATCGTGGTGCACGATTGGCTTTACACGTACATCTACAAAGACATGTACGTGATCGTCACGAGACAGAACAAGATGTTGGCAACGATGACGGTGTTCTTCATTTCCGCCGTCTTCCACGAGTACATATTGTCCTTCACCTTCCGTTTCTTCTATCCGGTGATGTTATCGTTATTCGGCGGTGTCGGGATGATCATAATGTACGTGTTAAAATCGAACACGAACATCTCCTTCTGGTTTTCCATTCTGCTGGGCAATGGGGTGATGGCCGCCTTGTACTGCATGGAATACTTCGCCAGGGTCAACTGTCCTCCTGCGCGAGACGACTTCCTGGACTTTTTCATCCCGAGGACCTGGGTGTGCATCTCGAACTGACCGGCTAGCTTTCGAACACTCGACCAATCCAGACAACTGTAAAACAGGGATTTCAGGAAAACCTGGGATTAGGAACGATCGCGCAAGCTCCAGGTCACTTCCGGATTTGAAACGATGCTTGTTGCGAACAGTATTAGGATCTGTGCTGTTAGTGTGGCCTGTAGACTGCGGGTCTTTGTGCAAAATTTAGTATTCGTGAATAATGATGAGTGTGCTTACGTCGACAGCGGATCTTGATGCATAATCAAAATTTTCTACCTGAATTAAAACAAACTTGAGTGAAATAGAAATATAATTTCTTTCTTAATATGTTTAGCAGGCTGAAAATGACGTGACAGTATTTAGAAATTCTTCTAATGTGTTCACCGCTTCATTTTTACCATGAATGCATAAAATCCGCCGTCTACCTATAAATAATACTCATTCTGGTTAAGTCAGTTAGTTGAAATTGAGATTATTAAGTGCGTTATTTACTGAAATAAACGATAATTGATTTCTCGTTTTGGTTGGTCTGTATTTCTCCCATCTCTCCGCCCGTTAAAATGAGTTCAATCGAATTCGAAGTAACTCGATCGACAGTAATTTCCAAAAGACATAGTTTTTATTATCAAGGCTTACATACTTGTCTCGAGGATTCGGCGTGTTTCCAAGACACTCGTCGTCGATAAAGATATTATCAATTATTCATGTATATAGATCTTTTTTCTCTATACATCATCCGATACGTAAATGTACATACACGCGCTAATACGGTTATACATTTATACAAAAATTATTCTCCTTTCATAGATTTGTATTTTCTCGCATGTAAGTCGTAGAGGAAATAACATATTCTGTGCACTATATAAAATTTTTCTTCTTTCTCAACGATCCCCACGGTACCATTTTTCCAACATTTAGAATCGCAGTTTTGCCAGATGATTCCCCGGAGGGGAAGAACAGGTCAGACCAATGCCAACGCGAATCGAAATCATGCGGGGAAGAAAAACAAAAAATCCGATTTTATAGAGCACACAGAGCAACGTTTCGTAAATCGTCTGACCAGGCAGCTTTCTTCGCGCGGCGACGAACAGAACAAATAGAAGACCCTGATTGTAAAGAAAGAATTCAAACCTTATCAACAGTGTGATAATTGGACTGCGGATCTCTACGCAGAATCAAAATATTCTGGATTTATTGTGTGAAGAAATAAAAATTGATTTCACCCCTTAACGACTTCGTTACATTAAAAACTATATTACAGTATTCGGAAATGTTTCTAATCTTTTTCAATCAATTCATCATAAATGCATAAAGATCCGCAGTCCACTGATAACATTATTCCTTTTCTTTTGTTCTCGTGTTTAATATCTTTTTACGCGCGTCTGGCAGATTTCGTAGCTCGACTTCAGAGAAAGAGGGAGAGAGAGAGAAAGTGTGCAAGCGCGAAATAAATAATCGGAAGAGACAGAACCAAGAGGTACCTCCGCGATATATCCTTCATCGTCCCGTCGTTTTGTTTTGTTACAGCACCGTTTACCAGCGTAAACACGTCCCCCTTCCTTCCTCTCTATGTACACGTTCCTGGGTATTGAAAAAATAAACCGTATTCTCCTCCTCGCCGAGAGCACCGGACAATTCCCTTCGGAAAAATCGTACTCTTATTACACTCTCCGTTCGAGGCAAGGTATTGTCTACTGTACGGCACTCCCGCTTGAAAAATACATTACAATTCTCATCGGGGAATACACAGTCACACGTGGAAACTAAGCATACGTCGTGTGCCGCGATGGCAATCGTTCAATTCTGCTTCTAACATCACGAATAGGCAACAGACACGACCCATCCAGCGTCTCGTCTCTCGCCGTCTTCGTTATACTTCATTCATCCCCTCAACCGAAACATTTTTCGCCTAATTTGTACAATGACACGCTCGCCTCAGCAAAAACGGAGCTTCGATCCTTCGACCGCGAAATTAAAATTGCATAAGTAAAATTGATGAGAGTATTCAATCTTCGAAACAGCTTTTGAAATACACTATTAATTCTGTCAATAAAAAATCTACTGCTTTCTTTTTTTCATTGATTAATGGAACACAAGAACCATAATGGTAATATATAGTAAAACAGTTATAGTCAGATTGTGCGTATTTGTTAAATACACTCGTTTCCCGCTCAGTCAGTAAATTTACAGTTGATTGTATGGAAGGTAAACAAGGCGAAAAAGAAATGTTCCGTTCACTTTTTCTCGTTGCTTAATCCCCGGGGGCTAAGCTGCGTGGATTAAAGTGCGAAGGATTAAAGATCCGTCTTTGCAAAATCGTCTCATATTTACTTGTTACTTAGCAACCACCACTCACGTTCCTTTCGCTATTTTCTCGCTCGCGTCTCCGCAGCGAGCTTTAACGCCCCGAGAGAAATATCGTTTGCGTCAAAGAAAAACAACCACCCCGTTCCAGTAAGCTCAACATTTTCGTTGCGACGTGTTTTCACCCCTATCAAAGCTCTCCTATTCTGTCGACAATTCTGCCTCATGTCTAAACACAATCACGCGAGGAACACAAGGGCTACGGTGTATTATAGTGAAGCAGAATTTAACCCGTTGCCTTACGATCGCTATTGAATTTCTTCCACTTTGAACGGCAGTAATAATATTGTTAGCGGTTAATAGAACTCCAAAGAGCGAATGGAAGATACAATAATTCTTTATTTTGCATAAAAATGAGAGATAGAAATTCATTTCCTTTCTTAATGTGTCCAATAGGTTGAAAATAGTATAGTAGTATGGTGGAATTTTTCTAATATTTTTGCCTATTCATTTCTGTCATAAATGCATACAATCCGCTGTCTAATAAAATAACAAAAGTATGCGCGAACGTTTCAAGAAATTACCAAGTTTTATCTTCAAGTTCTATCAACCACTAAGTACTTTGTACTTTTAATCTGTTTGTACAATCCAACAAGGAACGAGATTCCTTAATTTGTTTACATTAAACGATCCCTAAAACTTCAATAAGTAACCGAAAACAATCTCCTCTGCAATGATTTCACGATTCACTATCAAACTTAGCAATAGAATCCTGATTATTGCGAAAACATCAATATTCTTGAAAACTCTTATTCGTATATTGCTAAATGGAAATAGCGCCTGAACATTTATTATGTAGATATGCAATCCGTTTATCTTCGAACTCCACCGTTTACAGGCAAACCAGAAATAATTTATGAGAAGTCGCTTTGATACACTGTGGCGTTAAAATATTCTATATCCATCACCGCAAACGAGCGTTACGATGGAACCGTCTTTCTCTGCGTACGGGAAGATTGCACTGTCTCAATGTTCGCGTACGAGGACGCAAACAACACTATTATTCGGTAGAACATCTCGGAAGAATCGCGAAGTCTGAACAATGTACAGGGTGTCCTATCGAAATTCATTGATTAATCGACTTGAATAACTGTTCGAAGGCAGTATTAACTCGCCGATCTAGCAGGACACCCCGTGTCCTGTGCGACGCTTGCATGATTCGCGGATAAAATTAAATCTAGAGTTTCAGTAACCTTCATTTGCCCATTCCCACCAGCGCCTCGTCCATCAGCTCGTCGTCGGTGATGCACGGCGAGGCGGAGTGAGGCGAAGGTGGGATGACCCTTGGCGAGGGTGCGGGACTCTTTACGATGTGCACGCTTACGGAAGGACTGGCCGGGAAGGCGGGAGGCGGTGGTGGTGGCGTGTTCCTTCGCACCGAGGCCGCCTGCGTCATCGCCCTCTCCGGAATGCTGGTGAAGTTCAAGCTCTTAGCCACGTCCTTCGGCGTGGAGAAGTCCAACAACATCTCTGCAGCCTCCTGAGAAGTCGTCGGCGGTAGCTCCGTGCCAGCTGGCTTCATCGTGTTCGACGAACTCTCCGAAGACGCCGCGGTTCCCAGCGACGAGGTGCTCGAAGGGCCTCCGGAAGACGGTACTTGCTGCTGCGGTTGCTGTTGCGGTTGTGGCTGTTGCTGCGATTGTTGCTGTTGCTGGGGAGGCTGGGGCGGTTGCGCCGGCTGCGGTTGCTTCTTCTCTTCCGACTTGTACTTCGTCAGATTCGCATCCACCGGTTTGGTACTCAGGTTCAAGCTCTCCGAGTTCCCGTTACCGGAGCTCGGGGCGCTCGTCCCGTTTCCGCTCGCTATCGTGCCCGTCGCCATCATCGTAGAGTACACAGGTTTACTGGTAGAGGGTGCATCTGTACCTTTTGGTAGAACGGCCATCACCGACCCACTTCCAGCGGCGTCGTCCTTGCCGCTGCTCGTGGAGTTTATACTGCTACTCAGAAACTGGGTGTTGCTTCTACTTATCGACGGCTCCTTGCACGAATCGCGAGACTCGTTCTCGGTCGATTGCATCGAGAGGTTTGTAGGGATGTCCAGATCGTGTGAACTGTTACTCGATAGAGGAGGAAGCAGGAGATTGCTGGGGTTGTCGGAACTGAGATTCATGGACATTACCGAGGCTGCGCTTGTCATGGAGAGATTGTCGGGCTTCGTTTGTACATGGTCTCGCCTACTCTGGGTCGACTGATCGTCCGGCACCGTTTTGGCAGTGGTCGACGACGTGTTAGATATCGTTTGCAGTTTACCTGGCTCCGTAGCTTGCTTCGTTGCTATGTTGTCCAAGGTCTTGCCCGTGTCGGGAAGCATGGAAAGCTTCTCGGTCTTCTTGTCGGCGGATTCGGCGTTGACTCGAGCTGATAATTTCGGTATTTGGAATTTGGTGTCTAGTTGCTTCATCAGCCCCTCCACAACCAACTGCGGCGGCAGATTAGGTAGACTCGATAGGTTCGACATGGTGGCGTGAGCAGCGAGAAGCTTGAACGCTCTTTCGCTCTCGCTTTCCTCCCGTAGACCAGAGGGGCTCGATTTTCTGGTATCACCGATACTTTTCGACGGAAACAAACTTTTCTCGCCGGACTTTGACAATCGGGATTTGTCGCGGTTCCGACTGAGATCCGTCACGCCCGAACTGGTCGTTTTTGGACAGCTCGAGGAGGACTTCGAGGACATCACGTTCTTAGAAAGCAGCCCACCGCTACCGCTACCGCCAACGTTCAATCCTCCAGCACCGTTACCGCTGCTAGAGTTTGGCCCTGGTATGGACTTCAAAGCCGACGACATCTTCTGCCCTAGTAGCGTCGTTTTGCTACCGCTGCTGCTACCCGAACCGGAAGACGAGGATCCAGACAACTTCGGAGAAGTCTGAGACGCGGGTTTCTTCGACGCAGGGCCAGAAGTAACTCCTGGCTTCAACCCGGTGTGCGTTTTTGGCGAACCGTTTCCCGACATCGAGGTCGACGAGGTGGACGAACCCGAAGACGCACCAGTTGCAACGGACGCGGAGGACGACGACAGTTTAAGGTTCGTACCGGACTTCGAGTCTTTTGTGCGTGTTTTATTGATTGTTATTTTCATACCGTCAGAGCTGTGCTTCACCATGTACTCCCCAGGATTTTTAGACTCTATCGAGGAGTTTTTACTGACGCACTTCCCCTCAGCAGCCTTGGCCGACGAACTTCCGATGCTTCTCTCTTTCTGACCACTCGAATTACCGCTACTACTACCACCGGTTGCAGACTTGGTTCCGCCGTTGCCACTGTCGTCCGTGCAATGTTGAGCGTTCTTCAATTTATCAATAACGGCGCTCAGGGAACCCTTCCTGTTCCTCGCCTGTTGCTGAGCGATTGCAGACTTGCCCAGCTCCGAACTACCGGAAGGAGGCGTGCTACCGCCGCTGTTTGGCAAGGTTATCTGCGTTTCCCCGCTAGGAATTAATTCCAGTTGTTTTAACTTACCGCTAGAGGACTTTGTCTTAGGACTCTGGTGGCCGCTCGATCCGCCGAAGGTTAACGACGATGTCTTTCTCTCCTTGTCACGGTTGGAGTCTTTGCTCGAGGACGACGAGGAAGACTTTATCTTCGATTGTCCAGAATCGGTGGTTTTACTAGAAGGAGAATTTGCCGCGGATTTCAGCGCGGACATGCTCGGTTTACCGGTACTCGCTGAGCTACCATGCTTCGGCGACGATGTCCCATGCTTTGGGCTCACGCTCGCTGGCACTGCCGTATGCTTGGGACTACTGCTATAGACCGGAGAGTGCTTTGGACTTTGCACTGGCTTGTTTGTTGATTGTTTCAAGGTAGGACTGGACTTACCTACGAGAGCGAGTGGACTGGTATGCGTCGGCGACGGACTAAATTTTCTTAGTGTCGTCGCGGGCGATGATGGCCGAGAGCTCAAGTTCGGCGGCGATTCGGTCGGTTTGATGCTGACCGATACCGGTTTCGACAATGGATCCTGCTTCGATGATATCTTATCCGGCGGTGGTCCCATAGGACTGTCCTCTCTCTTACGCTTACGTCTTTTCTCCATTTTTCCTTTATCCTCCGTCGACTTTCCCTTCGAGCTCTTTCTCTCTCTACGCTCGTCCGTCAAATTTTTAGACTGCGTTGGTCCAGCTATTGGAGTTATAGTAATAGAACTCGGTAAAGTAGTCTGAGGCGAAGACGCAATCGGTATTATTTCAATACCTGGTCGTCTTTCCAAACCCATACCCGTAAGTACAGTGTTATAGTTCGTTGTTTGACCAAAACTACTGCTTGAAATTGGTGTTATACTTACTGATGGCGGCACCAAACTTTTGTTATCTTCGAATATAATCGGACTCTTTTTCTCTTCCCTTTTCCGTGACTTGCGGTCTCTTTTGATCAACTCTTCCACGTCCTGCAAGTCGTGGACTTCCGTAATCTCACTCTCGTTGTCGAAATCGTAATCAGAGCTCTTGTCAGTCCCCAGAATGTCCGTCGGGTCCAGATTGGAAAAATCTAAACCGCTGGTTAAACTTGTCGCCGAGGTTGGCGTTGACGTCCTAGTTTCGTTCATGTTCTCCCTGCCACCGGTTGGCGTACCCAATGGCGTCGAATCCGAACTGGAGCTCTCCAACAGTATCTCCGCGGTTTCGTCTCCTTTTCTTTTCGGACTCCGCCAAATACTGTCTGCAGTTTTTCTTTTACGCGTCTTCTTCGTTCGCTCATTCATAGGATTGGCTAAAGGGTTTTTTGCCTGACCAAGCAAAGCTCCCAGTTGCAAAGGATTCAGCATCGCAGTAGTGGTATCGGATTGGCCGGAATATGACGGAAAACCGATACTATTCTCCGTTCCGGCATCTAAAAAAGGCTGCTGCTGTTGTTGTTGTTGTTGTTGTTGCTGCTGCTGCTGCGGCTGTTGTTGCTGTTGCTGCGACGACTGTTGCCTCCCCATCGTTCCGTTCCCATTGTTCAAACCAGGCTCCTGCTTTATTTTCGCCTCACCATTCGTAAAATCCGGCATCCCAGAACCGTTTTGGTTGTTTTGATCTTTCCCGGAGCCGAGATTCACGTTGTAGCTCCCGTTTCCGCTGTTCATATTGTTCATTGGGCCCAAAGCGTCACGGTTTTCCCACGATTTCATGAGAATCCTCATTGTCAAAGGTATACTTAAACACTTCTGCAGAACCTTTCCAGTTATATCTGACGTTCTCTCTGTATTCGTAATGCTGATGCCGTACAATTTGCATTTTAATGCGGAGATGTCCGTCAAATCCAATTCTGCCGTCGCCATTGTCTCCTCGAAAGGATGCTCCAAACTTACCGATATGTGTTGCCATGATAGAGCACTCACTTCAAATATAGTCGCGTGTTCTGGATCTTGACGAGCCATAGATCTAACGCAACTGGCGATCAACGTATTGAATAACGCCTGCTGTCGCAGGTATACCAAGATCTGTGGAACATGGGCTGGATGCGTGAAGGAAATACTGCAGACTAAAACGCCCTCCATGTTTTTGTTTTCTGTCATGAAATAGCAGTGCTGCTGGTCCGGTAAAGTCTACAACGAAACGTACAGAGGATAGTAAGCAATCTTTATGTTCAAGAAGCATAGGTCTTAAACGATGTACGTACAACATAAAGTCCTCTGTTGTTCCGACAATCTAGCTGGCCATCACTGGCATGTTGAATAATCAAACTAAGCAACGGATGTGGAGCGGATACGTCTCCACATTCGAGTTCTGTGACCTTTTGTATCCTACGTAACAGTTCCATACACATTGGCATTTTCTTAACAAGTTTCAATACGAAGCAAGCAGGTAATACAGATGAATTTGTACCAGTTAATGGAGCATAGGATGGAGTACTAAAAATAATTGATCGGTTAGATAATGAAGTTACAAATAGATCCCGAACTTTCGACCGGTTACAAACCTTTTTCCTGTAGGACTTCTATTTACAGTTATGATACTAGATGTAGGCAACTTGTGAGCAGTGGAACCTTCCATACAAACTGTAACGGAATGACCAATCTTCCGTTTAATAACTATTTCTGAATTTAGTGCATCACAGGTACGATTCTCCTGGTCTATTAAATCATAAGGAGAAACAAAATATGTAAGTTTCATGGCATGACCTCCTCTTCTTCGTTCGAGGATCCCTAAACGAGAACATCATTCTACAGATCTGAACAATAACATTCGGTTGTTGGTTTGTAAATATTAGTGGAATTAAATCATAAAACTAACCAACTGGACTTTTATGAACAAGATTAAACGGTTCTTTGATAAATGTCTGCAATTGAGCTAAAATACCCAAGTCAGCCTCCAGTGACTGTAAAGCACTGAATGCTTTACATTTTACTTTTTTATCCGCATTTAATTGATATATCGATGCTAAACCTTCTAATTGTACTGTAAAATCAAGGAAGTCTCCCCGTGACAAACAAGATACCAACACATCACAGCTCTGTAAATATATTATCAACACATGTTATGTAGCATTAATACAAACCAAGGTGTTATCAACTCTCATACATTCCTCAGGGTGAAGATCTGCCTATTTTCTGCAAAATGATTCTAAGATCTATGATCTTCGGTACAAGTATTTCTGAGACGTGTATGAGAGTCAGATTCTTTCCTCCAAAAAGTTTATACCTGCTGTTCGTTCTTTCCCTCATGATGAATCTTTACATCTTTAACTACACCTGTCGGTTCCAAAAGAACTTCCAAAAAGAACATATCTGAAGATATAAACAACTCTGTACCTGGTGGACCAGACATCATAAATTTTAAGCTGTAATCATAGCACAAGTATTATTGAAATTATTTGATCTTGTTCTAACAGTATACTTGATTAATCAATATTTACCCCAATTGTCTGGTTAAACTCTCCAAGCGTTCCACCATGGATTGCAAGGAGGTTACTTTTATGGAATGTTGCAAAGTATCCAAACATTTCTGCAGCTGGCTCTTTTCCGCACTGTCTATGGCAAACCTCTTATCCTAGCATTGTGATAAATGCAATTGATTAAATGTGATTCTAGATGTACAGTAGCTACAAGGTTCATTTAAAGAGCAGGCAATTGATCGAGGGTGCATCAAACGAGAACCTACTGTAGTTTGGTAATGGCTTGCACAATTCCATGTGCAAGTTCACAAGTCCCATTTAGGGGGTAGACTGGTTTCCAGGATTACAAGGGTTCAGGATGCGCCTCATTTCTGGATAATGCAAAGATAGGGTTTTTCAGTAGTCAAAAGCGCTAGATAAAAGATCAATCTAGGCAGCAGTTGTCCTCAAAAGTCCTATTTTTACGTTTACTAAGCATAATTTGCATTATTCTTGCCAGGGGACAACTTGCGAGGCACAGAGAGTATACGTGCAGCTTTATGCTTCCAAATACTGCAAATTACACTGGCGAATAATGCAAATTACGCCTTGCAAACGTAAAAATAGGAAATTTGAGGGCAACTACGACCTAGATTGATCTTTTATCCAACGCTTTTGACTACTGAAAGACCCCATCATTGCATTATCAAGAAATGAGAACCCTTGCAATCCTGGAAACAAGACTACCCCCTTAAATTACATTGGTTCGATTTTACCGCAATGTTCACCTTGCTATCCTCGATCTTTCTGCTCCACAATCTCCGTACTCTTACGCACAACTTACCAGCATAGCCATACGCAGATTTTTTGCAGTTTCCACCAAGGACTTGAACGTGGAAGCCTTGGATCGTAATTTCTCCATAAGCAATTCCATCTGCCATTCTTTCCCCTTATCCACTCCTGAAACGCTGGTGGCAGGAGGTTGCCCACCTGTACAAAAATATTTATACAAACACCAGTGCAATTCCAAAAGTAAATTACAAAACAGCTGAAAAATTTCAATAAACAATTCGAACAATTTTTCGTGAACATAATGATCCTATAATCTTACATCATGTGTATACACAGAACATAAGCATACGTCGAAGTAAAACTCTTCTTTTTCTAATAATCAAAATGAACGTTAGAGACAAGGAAGAACGTATAATTTGTATGAAATGAATTATAATAATTTACACTCACTAAGGGGCTTTTGTCCGTTCGCAACATCCATGTATTCTGTGTTGGATCACACAGATGTTGAAATACACGCGTATATCGATATACGTTTATTATCGTAATATCACAACATTATTATACACTACATTGTGACAGGAGCTGTTATTTTCACCTAACCCACGTTTGATCGTACAACTGCTCCTAACCTTCACGCACAAATACAGCAACTATACTTGAAAGCCATACGTTTCTTACGTATAGGCGTTATCGTCCATAGTATGAGTTAAGAGGGGGTAGGATTCCGTAACGCGTTATTAAACGCTTTTCCACCCCCTATTATATTTGCACATATTCATGAGTTGTTGTGCTTGTCACTTAATAAAATTGTACATTTTATTTTAGAATAGAACGAACTTATTTGTTAGGTTTTTTCGGAAATATAAGCCATGTTTGTAACCGCTACAGTTACATTGAATTATTGTATGACTCGCGTTCGAAAATTATATACTTTTCATGTGTGACTCGTGGTATTTATGTAGCATTATGTTTTGTAGATAAAATATCAGAGATATACTGTCAAAATGATTATGTAATAACGAAAAATGCATGTTTTAAGGAAATTCTGTTTAAATGCCTTTGCGAACAATCTAAATCTAAAGTCTGCACTCTGCACTACTTTCAATCCATTGAAGCTTCGAAGATTTACCGATAGGTGATGAAATTCGAATGAATTCGAATAACGAATACAATTCCGATTCTTTTCTGTCAATTTTAACAGACGTGAAGATTCTACATAAAAAATTGAAAAATAAATTAGTACACAGTCTTTAAAATTGATCTTCGTATACGGGTGAAAAAAAATATTCGACAACAGCATTCTAATGATTCAGATTAATGAATCAAACATTTTCCTTTATTCACGAACATTTTTTTCAACAAATGCATTGAACTGTCTCTAGCTTACACAAATATGTATAAACATAATTAATAATTAATAAACGTATCGTCGAAGAACTAATTGCTCCTATATATGATATATCCATCATTACTGAATTTTACACGGAAATCATTTCTAAAAAGCGAATAAACTGATTTTTCTAAAATTTCTCTTAAAATCAAGTCTTTAAAAACAGATTAAAGTACATATTTTTTTTAATACTAGTAATTAGGTACTCCTGTTCCTTTACTACAAGTACAATTTATTAATCGTAACACTATTATAATACCTTATGGCATTTCACCCACAAATCTCTGTTGGCAACAAATGAGTTTTAGTTAATACTGATGATATTTTGTTCTAACTAAAACAATTCAACAATAACCGATTCGACAAAAACAGAACAATTTTATCCATTTCCACCAAGAATTCATTAGAATTCAATTTGATCTAGTATAATTAAGAAAGCATCGAACAGTATTTTATAATACCAATAAATCGTAAGAATAAGTCTTTTTACAATAATTGTGTTAGGAACTAGTTATAATGGATCAATTTCAATTAGAGGTGTGCGAGAACGCCCAGAAGATTTCCAAAAATATTCGAGAACTTCGTACGCCTCTAATTTCGATTCATTCGAAATCAATCTTGCTTAATATTCAAACTTTCCAAATAACAAATACCTTTTAATCAGCTTCTAGCTGAACTCAGTCTCTAGCACCTATTCTCTATTTTGTTCAGAGACTGAAACCTCCAAACTATTAGTTATATCTACTTTAAAAAAATATTTGCCTATCTAATATGAAACAGCAATTCGTCAAGTGCACAGTCTCATTTAGGAAAGTCTTTAGAATCACTCATAGATTGGCCCTTTTTACGTGGTAACTGTAATGTGATGGGCTGAACATCTTGGACTTTCCTAGGCCCTTGATTCGAACTACGAAAAGTGATCTTTAAATTGGGCACGTGCTGCTCAGCTGTCCAATCGAAGTTAAAAATTTGAGTTTCTGAGTGTAGTTCAGAATCTGGAGTGTCGACCGGAGTGGTTGGTGTTGCGACGTGTGGGCTAAGGTCTTGATGAACGACGTCAGGTACCCTTTGTAAAGTATCGGACCATACTGGACTCGAGTTCCAGTGTTCCATGGTCAATTCAGAAGGATCACCTGTTGATCCAGCAATTGTTACTACAGGTAATGCCTTACCTTGAAGTCTTTTGTGAGATATATTTCTCTCGTTACAACAATAATCCTTATCTAAGTCTGTGATATAATATTTAGGTGATGACAACGCATCCATATTATATTGACCATGGCATTGGATAAATTTCGCACGATATCCGCTTAAATTTTTGTGGTGTGCTTTGTACCTATCTGTGAATTGACCAAGCGCGTAATGACCATGTTGTACGTTCACATGTATATTTCTGTTTTCATGTTCGCTACTGCTTATTGACATGTCAACAGGTTCTGCATCCTCACGCGTGTTTCTTCCTGTATACTCTTCCAGTTGTGTCTTCGTAGAACCGTGTAGATCTTGCTCCGAATTTCTAACTGTAGGAGAATGCTGAGCATCGTTATTGTGAGGTAACGATCGAGTATAGTCTTGCTGTTGATTGTTTTGGCTACCGACAGTATATGGCGTACTACGATTCTGATTTCCAGAGCAGATAGTATAGGTAAACTTAGTTTGAGAGGAATACTGATACAGCCATGAACTTGAACGCATCACTTCTGCTTCCCTGTCGCTGAAACACCACGTCCTATTAGTTATCCTTTTTTTTACGGAGATACATTTACAAAAGTAAAGGTATTCATTATTAAACTGCGGATCTTTATGCATTTAGGGCTTCTGAAAATTTTCAAAAAATGCTGGAACATAAAATTTCTACAGAATTTAGCACAATTTTTATTCATTTCAGAACTGCAAAGACTACTACCTAGACTATTTGCCTACAAAAATTGAAAATTGCATAAACACCCCCAGTCTATTCATTATCAATTTGATTTATTTTACAGAAATGTACCTTAAAACTTGATTTGTACACACGATAATGGGATGTTGACATTCTTCAGATGTATCCTTCACTTGCAAAACGCAATGCACCCAGAACCATCGGCCAGAACGACTTTGCAATCTTAATAATGCAGTTGCAGACCGTTCCTGATCAGACTGAATAACTGAAACAGTCATCAATGTAGAGGCGAACCCGAAAATTTTCAATGAAAATTCTGGGAAAACATACCAGTTTGATGCTTGCAATATGCTGTCCGTATGGAATCCCAGTGTAGCAAATTGTACCACGATACATTCACTAATTCGTTACGACTATATTCTAAATGGCTTTCTGCACTGCAAACAACAAGTATTCTTAGCAAGAAATATTTTAATACAATTGTTACTTCTTCTTACAGAAAGATATTACGTTTTATCGATATGGAGATACTTCATATCCATAGAGTGGATGGTGGTGAAAATATTTGTTGCACCTTGAACAATACTTTCTCTGGTCTCTGGTAAAACAACAGGCGTACATGAAGCAAGGAAAACAAACTCATTTCGGTTGCAAACAGGAACGAAAGGTAAGAAATGACCTTCAACAAGAACTACCTATAAAAATAACAATAAAACAACGCAGGCAAAAGTAAAGAACATAAAGATTAGTTTTAAAAAAAAACAGTGTAAGTAGAAGCTGTGCCAGTAAGAGATAGATTATGCATTGAGAAACTACCTTTTGATCGCCAAAACGTAATTGCCTTCGAGAATTTCTGGATACATTAATTCGACAGAGGAACAATCTTCTATCGCTTGGAATTGGGCTATTTCTAGATAATTGATTTTGTACAACTATATGATCCTGCTTGTCTATAACGTCATAAACGCTGTCCCCGTGAATAAGCAGGTCCTCCTAAAATACATTGTTTAATATTAGAGTATCGTATTGTTGGACGCAGAAATATGAAAGAAAATTTTTTAATTTTTCTTTACAGCTACTTTACCATAGAATGTCCAAGATATTCCGCTGCATTTTCTGATATATACAATAGTTTTCCTTGCTGGGTCATCATCATTATAAATCCGGACATGGCCTGAAAAATTGCATGCATTGTATGGCCAACATTTGTACCGTAGTAATCGACGGTCAATAATACAATGCGATATGATGATAAACAATATTACTTTTGAAAATCCTATGTTAGGAGTCGGGATATTCGTAGAATCGGATGGACAGTTTTTCAAGGCTGAAACAAAAGGTAAAACAAACACGTATTATTTTAAACAAATTTTATTCAGTATGTAAATTTGTAAATCGAATATTTTTAACATTTATTTGTTATTAATAATTATGACGCATGTTATTAACAATTTATATAGAATAATTATGAACCACTTATTCAATGGTTTTTAGAAAATAAGAATTTGCAAGTTTTCCAATTTTTATTAAATACATCGTAACAATAAAATGTTTTTACTTTTAAATTGGGATCGATGTAATACGTAATTGGACAGTGAAGATTAAAGATTTTTGATTCCCTTACATAATATGTGATGAAATTGAAATCTTGCGCAATATAAAAGTAATATTGATAATAAATCATATGTACGGATATATATCATTATCGTGAGTTTTATTATTCATAAACATCTATAAGTTCCTTGATAAGTTCTTTTTTATCTGCATAGTAATAATTTTACGAACATTTATCTTACGTGTGACACGAAAAAGAATATTAAAATAAAGAAGAAAAACACAGAATAAACTTTGAAGAAATATAAATTTTTGTGTCCTCATATTTTCTTCATTTTAATAAAATGAATCAAAAAACTTCGAGAGAGAGAGAGAGAGAGAGAGAGAGAGAGAGATCTCACGATCTCTATTTAAATCGATAAAATTCAGCGTAAGAAAACCGACAATTCTATTTTCAAAAAATTTCTTTATTCGAACTTGCTTTTCTCTGTAAAATATGAAATATTCTGTTGATAATTTCAGCGCATGGTTGCTCGTGCTCGCAATGATGTCGATGCGTTCGTGCCCCCCGACTAAAATCGGTACCGAGGAACCATAATCGATCAGGGTCAATGCGAAGGTGGACCGGTGAAAAATTCGTCTCGGTCGCGGATTTTCGTGTTCTCCAGCGACGAAAAAGGTCCGTGGAAAGGGGAAAAATGAACAAGAAAGGGAGCAGGAAAAGAAGCGTATGCTAATGCAGCATGGCAACGTTTACAAACGGCGCTACACGGGACTATAGTATCGAATACTGTGAAACAATGAGTATGTAGGAGAGAAAGAAAGAACGACCGAGAGCGGAGAGACGATACAGAGGGAGTATGGGTTACAGGAGCGTGAGAGTGTTGTTGCAAAGGCCGACAGGTCAGCGGATCACCCGGAACTCGCGCTTAGACTCCGCCGAGTTTGAATGTACGCCGATCTTACCTTCTTGCCTTACCTACCTCCCTACCTTTTACCTATATATTACTCTCTACGCTTGCACAACGTAGATGCCCGAAGTTTTTGATCCTCGTAAACGCCGTTTAATATTACCGTCGCGAAAAATTTTATCGTCACAACGTTTAATTGTTTTCTTTTTATTTTTAGATTAACTTTTAACATTACTTCAACATCGAAGGTCGTTAGTAGGACCGCGGATCTTTGCGGAAAATGTTCTGCATCAATCGTAAGAACCAGAAAGCAAACGAAAAGCTCTTTCTTCCGTTAACAGTTTTAATTGATCGAGAATAATATATTGGCATTCTGAAATTCCATCAATATTCTCACTGTTTTAAATGTTATCTACTCGTTAGCAATGCTGTACAATTTTTCGAATATTTCTATTCCATTAGCAATTTGATAGCAATATTCAATGCGTTCGTATATTGTGTTCAGTCAAATCACAAGTTCTTTGTGTACGTAAATCAAATTAATTACACGATTTAATCGTACTAGATTATTTAGTCTTGCATGCAGATAATTTTGTCTACAAATAATACACACGATAGCTGTGCCTTTATATTAAAAAATTCCATTTGTAGGCTCTCGAAGAAGAAAATTCTTCCAACGTTGTTGCAATTTACAGAAGATGAAAAGAAGATTTAATTTACGTTTTATTTATTTAATTTAAGTTGCGATTTACAGAAGAAAATGGAGAAAAATTAATATTTATATCCAACACGAAAGCGAAACGTTTAAGACCGACGCCGTGTCCCAACGCTAAAATGACCGACAAGATGAAGACGAACTTAAAACGCGGGAAGATGGGAAGCTTCGCGACGAAAATGCTACCAGTACGATTCGAACATGTTCGTTTAAAAATTGCAAAAGACCACCCCCGTTCCGATTATAATAATCTCGTGGCGCTTACCTTGTTGAAAGTAATTGGCTTTTCGAAGAAATACGCAAACCAAGGCCATAAGCTGTAGCTGGGATAGTCTCTGGCGGGTCGAGGGTGGTAATGGCAGTAAATCACGTAAGTTGGCGATTTCGGCATTTATCAGGTCCCTTCGAAGTTTGCTGGCACCTTTCGTTGACTTGCTCGCATCTATCCTTCAAGCACACGCGGATGTTACCGATACACTATACCTACCGAAAATACCTAAACCTACTTTTATCAAAAGCAACATAAAATCTGCATCATTTCAATTCAAGAGCAATCACTACCAAAGTTTTTAAACCACGTTCTTTTGAGATTGTTTTCGCAACGCTTGTACTGTACAGTATAGTACCAGAGTGTCAGTGTGTCTTCTGACCTCTGATGAAGCTAACTGCGATGCTTGCGAAACGTTGGGAAGACAATTCCAAAAGGACGAGGCTGAGAAACACTCAACAGTAAAAGGTGGATGAAGTTTCATCATCAAATAATAATGCAACCCACCACAATTTAATCTAAAGCAATGGTAATTTTTTTCAGCCATTAATTAAGGGCCAAGTACAATTACTAGGGACCATTAAAAAATATATCGGAGGATGGAAATGCTCTGGTAGCATGACCAGGACGACTGGTAGCGCGTCAACTGTCCCGATTCCTCAAGTTAGCCTGCCACCACCAAGCGGTCCAGTCACATTGGTCCAACGAAAGGGGTAGAAATTACGATTGACAGTGGATATGTCGGATGCAGGGGGTCCGCCGCGTATGAATGTTGTGCAACGATCGATCATTACTTACCGATTGAACATATTTCGGTGACCAGGAGGACATTAGTAGCGGATCAGTTGTAGACGACGAGCGAGACATCCGGGTCGGCAGGTTCTCGCAAAACTGCAGCTACGATCTAACATCCGGGTCATAACGCGCCACTACACTGAACACGTGGATACTGGCGGAGGCTGGTTCTCCTACCTTCTCACCTCCGCAGCCCCCCTTTTTCTCCGTTGCCTCCACCACTGTTGGCCTGGCCTCCCTTTCCGTCCTCTTCCAGTGCCCTAGCAGCCAGATAGCCCCCTCGTCCTCTCTCGCTGTTTGTATTCCCGAGCCTCTTTCGCCCCCTCGATTTATCTCACTCATTTATTTTCCCTTTCTCCACTTTTTCGCTCGCTCTCGCTCCTTTACCCCGTACTGCTACCACGGTCACGATCGAGTAGTCGTGTCCCTATACCACCGTCGACATCGCCATCCTCGCCACCACCACCGGCTACTGGTTACGTTTCCTGTATAACATGCGGTTTTGCCCGAATCATTTGCGCCGAGTCCCGCCTCGAGGACTTTTCGGTGCCTCACCGGGAACCAGAGGATACCATTTCCTAGACGATCCGACAGGATCTAGCCTCGCGATCCACGAAAATCGAGGAGATAAGAGAGCTTTATTCGTATACCCTTCTTCTTCTGAAACAATTTTCGTCTTTGAAATCTGAGGTAACATGCTACCGGAGAACATTCTGTTAACGCTACCCGGTTACATGTCCGTATCAAACGCTGTAAAATACGAACTTTATTTTTAGTATTTTAGTATTGTTGTTTTTGATAATATTAAAAAACTTTTATTATAGAATGTATATATTACTTATCGTACTATAATAATTCAAAATAGTATCGTCCCGAAGCAACCATAATAGTATTAGTATTATAATGAAATAAAACGTAATACAACATAAAAATTTCAGTTGCAATACAAACTATAAAACAGTCTTATTTTTATACCACATTTTTTCGGAAACATAAAAAATATGTTATATGGCTCGCATATTGCATGTATTAAATGTATATCTTCATTACATGTGAGATCTATTCAAAATTTTTAATTTTGTAAATTCCGTTGCTTAAAAAGAATCATTTTAAATACTATGCAGTGTTAAATGTTATAATTTTTTATAATGATGTACTTTATCCTAGAAAAGTTTCAACAACATTATAAGAGAATATATCTATACATTATTAGACCAAAAAAATAATTGTTTTCGAAATCACATATAATGAAACAAGTAATAAAATAATTTCTGGAATAATAATTCGTCTTCTTTAAGTTATGTTGTTAAATCTCTGATTTTTAATAATTTAGCCATTTTTAAGGTATACATTTCTCAATTGCATTTAATTATTTTTACATTAATCATTAATTGGATCTTGATAATTCAAATATTCAATTTTTAATCAATGAGATACTTTTCAAGAATATATTATTTATCAATTACATTTTTGCTCCAATTAACTTATTGGTATATTCTAATTATATAGAACAGTCTGTTATATATATATCGAAATTTTGTATAATTATGTACGCATGTATATTCTAAACTGGATGAACTTATTATTGTAAATGATCCACCACTCTAGTGTCTAAGAAAGAACTTTCGAAAGATGCACATTTTTATTAATCACTTTATTTTGAATATTTGCATTAAACACGTGCAATTAGCAGTGAATCATTAAACCGATGCAATGCTCCCACATATATTTAAGTTTATTGCATTTCACGTTTATTCGTTACGCTCGTGCAACTGTCAGTTCAATAAAATTGGAAGTTATAATTACGGGTAATGAAAAAAGTTCATAAATTGTTTGCACGCAATCACACTAAACTATTGACATTATAAAAAAGATACTAAAGAAAAAATTGATTTTACATGGACTTCCAAATTTGCATAAATTACTTCAAATATCATGGGATGTCTCAAAAATGAAATAACTGTATTTCAATATTGATTTTGCGTAAAACAAAAAAAAGGAGATACCATGGTTTTGAGGTAATTTTATTTAACTTTTTATGTTACGAGCGGTTTCTCTGTTTCGTTTATTGTCTCTTAAAATGTTTTTGAAGCGCACAAAATAATACGATACAGACGCACTTACCTTGCTGTTTTACCAGAAATATAGCATTCCATCGCAGTGAAGCATTAACAATATCGTTTCTATACCAACAGATTTTATAGCTAAAACAATACAAACTTTTCTTTAGTACTTTCTCTTCGGTAGTATCAATAATATTTCTAAATGATATAGCTAAGTAAATAGTAAGATACAAATTTTTCTTTAGTACTTTCTCGTAGTATCAATAATTTAGGCGGTATATTAATCAACACGTTTTTTTTTTGAAACACCCTGCATATACAAATAGTTATTATCAAATTAAAACTTAAATCAACGTCGTACAGACATTTAAGAAATTAAAGTAGAAGTGAAATGCAACTGAAAAACATGTTGTTTTGTTAGTCATAGACACTGATGAAAAATAAGATGTGATAAAGCCAGTATAATAATCGATAATATCGCTATTTAGGATTCAACTAATTCTCGACTGTCCTCATCCCATTCAGAGAAACTCCTGGTTCTCGATGATTTGTCTTCCTTTTCTTGTTCAACATCTTGTTCCTCTTCGTCAACATGCTCTTCTTCGATGATCATCACTGATTCCTGAGGCTCGTCTGCACTGTTACTTTGTTCGCTGCATTGCTCATCGTATTCCACAATTTCCGTTTGTTCTTCTACATACTGTATAACTTCCTCAACTTGATCGACATTACATTCTTCCAACAATTCCTCCGAATTATCAACTTGCATTTCTTCTTCTTCCTCTTCCACTACTTTCTCTTCAACCTCCTCGACAACTTCTTCCACAATCTCCTCAGTTTCTTCGGTAAGTTCTTCCGTTTGATAATTTTCATACGTCTGCCGGTCTGTTTCTTCGCTTCCGTGTATATAAACGATCATACCATCTTCTGTACCTTGCATTACGATCTGTTCATTGTCAGAAATGTTCAACTGTTGCGGCTGTTGCTGTGGCTCGTTATCCTGCTGTTGATAATTTTCGTTATCGATGAGCATGATCATAGGATTTTCGTCGAGTTCGTCTGTACTATAAGTCATTTCATGAGCAATATCGTTAATCTCCATTTCCGGCACGATATATTCCGATGAATTCGAAGCTACTTCTTGAGGAGCGCTGTCTCCAACGCTCAGAGAAGTTGCTATTCCACTCGCAACATGACTAAGAGCTTCAGCTTCCGAAGAAGGCTCCAAAGAAATCGATGGCGTCGACGCCGATTCGGAATCCCGTATATCCTTGTGCACGCAGTCCAAATGCACCTGCAAATTTGTAGCGCGTACGAAAACCTTTCCGCAATGAATGCAACGATGTCCTTTATCCTTTCCTTCGGACATGCTCCCGTGACCAGTGTTAATTTCATGCGATGTTAACTCGGTGACGTCTTTGAACGTCAGCGGACACTGCATACATTGAATTTCCTCCGACGTCGACGAATGCTGACGCGACGTCGGACGATGATTATGATTGATCTGGTGTCTCACCAAAAGCGTCTCCGAAAGCGCCACGTAAGAGCAAGCCTGACATTTCGGGAAACACATGCTTTTCGGCGGAGGCACGTTGTGCTTCGTGTAAAGGTGATACATCAGGATGTTCCGCTTCGTCGCTTTGTAACCGCAATGCTCGCAAACTCTCGGATCGAATTTCTCTTCGTGGACATCCTGCATGTGTCTCCTGTACATGTAGTAGTTCGTGTATTCTTCTTCGATGTCGCATTTGTTACATTTCCATGGGCCAGTTTCACCGCCATCGATGTTCCCATTACTTTTTGATTCTCTATCTTCGCTGCTGTTGCTCGACATCAAGTGATCTGATTTCAAAACGACGTACGAAACCTTCGTTTTCGACGAGTTATTGTCCGGCGTTTTCGCTTCCTTCTGCATTATCTTCAGTCGTATGTTCTTATTGTTTTTCACTAAGTGAGGATATTTCTTTAATACTTCTCGAATGATTTTGGCATGATTATTGATGGAATCGTCGGAGTTCGCTTTGAACGAGGATTTCCCCTTTTCCATATTCTCCTTCTCCTCGAGATCAAATCGTACTCTTTTCGATGGCGACGGCTGCGATTCCTGACCCCGCTGGAAACATCTACTTACGGACCAATCGTCGTCTGAATTGATTTCTTTCAAACTTTTCTCGTTCGTGTTACCTTCGTCTTCTTCGTCTTCCGTTGTATCAATCTTACTGTCTCGATCCGGTGAGCATTTACCGCTAGGCGAATGATCTCTTTTGTATTTGCCCGGTGCTTGCACGATTGGCTTGGTATTGTAAGTGATATCGTCGAATGACGAAAATACACCGAGCGCAAACTCCTCAGCTTCTGGGAGATCGAATCGAGAAGGCCCTGGAGTCACTTCTGTAGGCCTATTTGTTGAGGGTAACCCGTGGAATGTTCGCATTTCGTAATTAAGTAACGGCGTACTTTGCGGTGCGTCTAATTTTCTTTTCCAAATAGGAAGTCTAAAATAATAGACGTTCATAATGTAATATTAATAAATTGTGAATGAAACTCTTACTACTTTGAAATCACATTTTTATAAGCACGTTTTAAAATACATTACTTATAAGTAGACTGCAGATGTTTATGCAATTTCCAATTTTTGTAGACAAATTCGAAGAAAGTGGAATCTTTTAACCCATTTACTGTATTTCTTTCAACAATTTGTTAATGTTCCTCTACAAAATATTACAAAATTTCTCTGAATGTCCTCTGAATTCTTTACTCGCTAGTATATTAATTTATAGTCTTATAATGAGAATTTGTGCAATCATGTTAAATACAGAAAGGTTTTAAATAATCTATACATTTTGGTTGACTACACAAGGGTTAAAATCCTATTTTTAGTGGGAACAGCCTTTGTAGATTCGAAATAAATAAAAATTGTACTAAATTCTATCGAATTTTATATTCTAGCATTTTTCGACAATTTTCGTGAGCCTTAAAATGCATAAAGATCCACAGTCTAGTTATAAAATCCATAAATCAACAAGTATACTCACTTTCTACCTGGCAATGGTTGAAGTGAAAGTCCCGACGACGAACTAGAAGTTGTTGTTGTCGTCGTCGGTGGTGTCGTCGGTGTCGTCGGTGTTGATTTCGTGTTGGATGTTGAGGGCTTCGACACTGCTATCACTGGTCGTGTATTGCACTTCGACGATTGTTCATTTTGTAAAGAAGTAGTATTAAATTGTGCATCGAGCAACTTAGTCAACACCGTCATATTCATCTTCTGTGCAGTACGGTATAAAGCGTGTTGTTCAGAGGTCCAATACTCCAGCTGTCCAGTGTACATAAAACTAAAAATATTATTGTAAGTTAATTGTTTGCCTAAAAGAAACACAGACACATATTCAGTGCAAATTGTATCCGATTATACCTTATAATTGATTTCACACATTCGTACGGCATATCTGGAGGCATAATAATCACTCCATCAAAGTTTTCATCTTTTACTTTTTGCTGTTGTTCCAGTAGCGTAAAATAATCTGTACATGTTGTTATAACCAAACGATGAGCCTAAAAGTATTTGTTACATTTGTTTTCGCCAATAAAATACTATGAAATGAATATTGCTTGTGCATGTTACTCGTTATGAAAACAATTACCTGAACAGTGATATCACTGGTGGGAAATTTAATAGTAAGATCAAGCAATTCTTCTTCGAAGTAAAGTTGCTGAAGCCGCTGGAGGAAGAAGGTTCCCCAATTGTCCACTTTTACTTGCTTCAATCCCCGAGAAGGGAGGTTCTTATCCTGATTCGCTGTTTCCATTGTTTACCTGTGTGTTACATGAAATTTCGATTAAATTCTTTGTGAACATTTACATCTAAATGAATTTATCATTTCAATATGTATGTGCTAATTTTTAGTGGCACGTCAAAATGATTTCTAAAATGTAAAGATATACGAATTCCATAAATGAATAATCTCAATCGAAAATTTAACGGTAACCACATTCAATGTTGAAATACTACATATTAAAACCATAATTATCTAGAACAGAACTTGAAAAGTTCTTTGAAATATTAATGAACGAACATGCATGAATTATATCATTTAAAATGAATATATCATTTACACAGGATAAAGTAATTAATCTTAAAATTATGTTGTAACTAATTTGCTCACCAGATAGAAACACCGTTAACTATTATACTGAATTATGCTGGCAATCACAGTGGACCAAATCCTGCAATAGAAAAGTAAAATATATAAAAAACTTACACGTTTGGCTAGTATAATAAAATCAAGGATAATATTATACAGACTTATGTAGACCATAAGATTTCCATAAAGTTCTTAAGCAAGAAATCTTGGTGCTTATGAGTCAAATGTCACGAACTCTTCACCGCAAGGAAAACGAATCTTCAATCTATTATTTAGTGATACCATAACATGATTTGTTTCTAAAGATTAAAAGGTTCTACATCTAAAAAGGCAATAATTACATATTAATACGGACTGCTGACATAAGAATATGGTTCTGAAACTTCCATATCCAATGAATAAAGTACAACACCATAGAAGTTTTTTAGTATACATATATGTAGATATTATATGCAGAATGTTTGAATTATTCTAAATGTTTATTAAACCTAAACGTTTACGAAAACAGGAATACTAAATACACGAAAGGAGGGAAGTAAAAGGACTTATGCTACGGTATCAGCGCATACTTCACGGAACGCTGAAAAATGGGAGTTTAATAACGATGCATGTCTTCCTTTCGTAATCTAATTCGTACATATTAATGGTCATTTTCAAAATATACAAATTCAAAATATCCTCTGAATGTATTGCACATACCTATTTAACAATATTTCAATATTCCACTCAGCTCCATCTCTTATAAATTTCCTTAGTACACCAGTTATATTGAACATTCCATTGTGTATCACAACTCACAGATGGAGTTGAAAGCTTTTAAAAGTTTTGTAGACGCGCCTTTATACAACTTGTGCGCATGCGTAAACGCACAAATTTTCACAAATCAATCGAGAATTATGTACTATATTCGTTTTCCTTTCACCGAAAAGATTCTACTTTGAACTTCTTCCGTACTTGCGCGAACCTAATAGAAATTGCTATTTCAGCTTTGTTTTCGAGTTGATGAGCGATCAAAAATGATTGATTCGTCAATAAGAGATCGATGAGTGCTCCCTCTTTAATGGTCCGTTTCCAACGCTAATTTCGTATTGTCGATAATGTCGATTGTCGATGATTATTTCCATAACTCTTTCTATAATAATCAAGAGTTCATTCTTTTGATTGAAATGTTTAATGAAATGCATATTTTGTTAACTTTCTATTGTACGTATCTTACTTATTTAGAACTTTGTTATTAAAATTAAATTGCGTGTAAGTAATAAATGCTATTTGAAATTGATTCTTGCATTTTCATGAAAATAACTGCAAACCAATCATAGAAAATCACAATATAAGATAGAGATCTCACTGCGGTTAATGATTCTTAGGTTATCAGAGTATCAGAGTGGGGCTAACAATTATTTTGGTCGTCATAATTGGTCATAATAGATTCTGAAAGCTGGAAAGTATGCGCTGTTTTTATCACAATAGTAAATAACAACGGAACAAAAATAAACATATCACCAGGTGCATACGATACCAATCTACCGAAAGTAATCGAGTAACATGTATGAAATACTTATCCATATTAACATTCATCGATGATCAAACACAAAATAACCCCTTTGGAAAACAGAAATTGTATTTCCATAAAAGGGGTGAACACATGTACTTATGTCACAAAACAGCAGTAAAGAAATGTATATGTATACCTTTTATTATTTTCTTTAAAATGAATTGTTTTCAATGGAAAATACGATATTTGATCTTGATAAAAATTAATATTGAAGGAAACTAGAACAAACATTTTGATAACATTCAAGTAAGTATCGGTGTATCCTCTGAATTTTATACATTTATAACAAAAATGAACAAGTGCAATTTAAAACAGTGAAAATATTAAAAGACTTTAAAAGAATATTAATATATTATTTCACCACATTAAAATTGTTAATGAAGAATATAATTTTATATTTTGCTCCTGCGTCTTGCAATTGATGCACAAACTTTTTATTTTGCATAAACATACAGAGAACATACAGACTCGTAAGGTTTTAATATATCTGTTAATCTTGATTTTCAACCAACAGAATTTGTAGGATGATGCGGTTGAATTTTAAGACAATATTGCTTGTAATAATAGTCGCAGTATTAAGTTCGATACTGACGTCGTGGAATAATTGTGGTAATCCATTCTTTTTGAAAAGCACAGAATGGAAGACAAAATTTCAACATAGGGTAAGTCAATTTCTATTTTACTTCAATTTTTATTCTACTCCGAATTGTTGCAAATTTTTATTTGAAGGACCGACAAGCTTTAGAAAGTGGCTATCAAGAAATAGATTGTCACATTAACGGTGATTATTCAATTGGATGTCGTAAAGAAGGAGACGAAGTATATATACCATTTTCATTTATCCACAAGTATTTTGAGGTAAATATTATTGTTACAAACTGCTATTAATCACATGATTGACTTATTTTTCTAAAATTCTCCAGATTTATGGAAAGTTAGCAACCTACGATGGTTTGGAGAGGTTCGAGTGGTTGCACAGTTATTCAAAAATTGTTAATCCCAAGGGAAAATATGATCCGAGAGGAGTATTTATGACATTCGAGAATTACAATGTCGAGGTACGAGAAAGAGTAAAATGCATCAGTGGAAACGACGGTGTACCGATATCTACTCAATGGGAAAGCCAGGGATATTATTATCCCACACAAATTGCTCAATTCGGATTGTCTCACTATAGCAAAAACTTGACAGAACCAGAACCTCGTAGAAAAATTATTGAAGATTCTGATAAAACTAAACGAGAATGGACTATACCTCAGGGATCGATTTTATCTAGGGTATTCGATAAACATGCTAACAGTCATGTGTTGAAATTTGCTACACCGGAAACTAGCACCTCTGGAATTACTCTGAAGTTAGATCATGTGTTGGATTTTGTATTAAAGTGGGATTTTAATATTAAAGAGAATGGTAGTATCATGGTTACGTTACAATCTAGAGAGAGAAAGGAAATCTATTATCTTCATTATATTACTAGCAATACAGTACTTCAGACTTACAATAATCACGTATACTATGGAATTGGTCAGATAACTCATCAGTGGAGACGATATACAAGAGACTTGGTGATCGATCTACAAAAAGGTTTATATTTGAATGACAAGAATAAGAAGAAATTGTCTCGTTCAAAATTAAAGGTAACATACAATAATGTACAATAACTGAGGTTAATAAAGATTTAACACTATCCATTACAGATGATAAAAATAACTTTGTACGGAGCTGGAATGATTGATAATATAACATTGTCCACAAGTGAACATATGGAACAATTCTATGATGCAGCGAGATGGTTTGTAGCCAATCAGAATGTCAGTTCGGGTGGCTGGTCGAATCCTGTTAGGAGAAAGGTGGCGCCTGGAATGGCCACTCTTGAGCCTGGATGGTACTTTATTTTAGTAAATTCATTTCCGTATCGATTACAGCAGGGAGTTCTAACTTGTTTCCCTCCG
This sequence comes from Lasioglossum calceatum, assembly GCA_963966675.1. NCBI lineage: Eukaryota > Metazoa > Arthropoda > Insecta > Hymenoptera > Halictidae > Lasioglossum > Lasioglossum calceatum. The sequence continues at coordinate 11,313,979 of OZ016550.1, read as the reverse complement.
AGAACCGCAAAGCCCCCATCATTAGTCAAACCTCTTCGGCATGGGAACAGGGACGAAATTCTACGCCTTCTACGGCAACGATAAAGTCTAAGAGTGGGGGAAGTACATAAGTGGAATGTTGGAACTCCCTGGATTGTAGAGCAATATTTCAAATGTTAACACATTTTACAATAACTACAGGTACTCTAGCATGGGCCAAGGGCACGCTATCTCCGTGTTAGCGCGAGCATATTATCATTCCAATGAAGAAAAATATCTACAAGCTGCTATTAGAGGTTTACAACCATTTAGGTTATCCTCTAACAAAGGAGGAGTAGCTGCTGTATTTTTAGATAAATACGTCTGGTATGAAGAATATCCTACCACGCCCTCTTCTTTCGTACTTAACGGGTTTATTTATTCTTTAATCGGTTTGTACGACTTAAAGAGTATAGCGACAGGCAGAGATGTCGAAGAAGCATCTCGCCTTTTTAGTCAGGGTATGGCCTCGTTGAAAAGTATATTAACCTTGTTCGATACTGGTTCTGGTACCACGTATGATTTACGTCATTTTACATTAAAGACAGCTCCAAATTTAGCTAGATGGGATTACCATTCTACTCATATCAATCAACTTCTTCTTTTGAATTCGATTGATAATGATTCTATTTTTACTACCACAGCAGAACGATGGATAGGATATATGAATGGTAAAAGAGCTGCGCACAATTAATTTTTTATCTCCGTCGTTCGACTGACTCTTCTACTTATCTATTCATTCTTCATTTATTCATTTTGTAATTTTCAGTCTCTCTTTTCCATTTTTGTATCGTACATTTTTGTAAATAATTCCGAATAGTCATGGAATAAAGCGGACCAAAATATATCAATCTATTTGCGTAATATTGTTATACGAAATCTCGGTAAATTTTCTAATGTTTTTTCTGAAAACTTTTACAATAATCAAGAAAGAGAAAAAGAAAATCGGACAAAATTTCGAGATATGTTGTTTCAAGGTGTACATTCATGTTTTTTGTCATCGAGGTGAAGATAAATACATGTTATTTATAAACGCGATACGTGCTTAATTTAAATCGAAGTTCAACGTTGAAGGTGTTATTTATTTGATAGGAATTTTATAATATATATGTATGTATGAAATGTACTTAAATAGGCCTTGACAAAAAAGAATGTAAAAACATTTAAAGTTAAGATGAAAATTAATGAAATTATTTATATATTACCTATCGAAGTATAGTATTTAAATAATAACAAACTTCGTGTTTAATGCTTCCTCAATCCACCTAGTTTTTTCCCTATCAATTTATATTATATTATTTGTTTTTTAAATAATCTAGAATCTGGAAAATGACTTCACAAATCTTTGTTTATAAAAATTAGACCCACACCATCTGTCGGTCGAAAATTTTACTAATCAGCTAGACACAGTGATAGGCGCATATAGTGATTGGTTTATTTCTATGGCCCGTCCAAGTCTGACAGAAAATTTTACAAAATAAAAACAATGAGTGGTGGAGTGGTACCTAGCAGATCAACTGTATACATTTCAAATTTACCTTTTTCGTTAACAAATAATGACATACACCAACTCTTACAGACTTATGGAAAGATTGTCAAGTAAGCATCATTTTTACATATTTTCATGGTGTATTGAAATGATTCAAGACGATTTAATTATATCGAAGAATAATATTACTTTTCTTCATTTTTTCCCTGCATTTCTAACCTTTTACATTTATATTTACCAAAAGAGTGACAGTGATGAAAGATAAAATCACACGACGAAGTCGTGGTGTTGCATTTGTGTTGTTTCTCAATTCAGAAGATGCTTTTGCTTGTGCAAAAGGTTTAAATAACACAGAGGTAAGTTATTTTACTGTTTGTATAATATAACAAAGAGATAAGTTATTTTGCTGTTTATATATTCACATTTTGTTATAGATTGGGGGTCGTACCATTAAAAGTTCTATTGCTGTTGATAATGGACGTAGTACCGAATTTATTCGTCGAAGAGATTATCCTGATAAATCTCAGTGTTACGAATGTGGAGAAGAAGGACATTTGTCATACAACTGCAGAAATAATACATTAGGACCAAGGAATCCACCAGTAAAGAAAATTCGAATTAGAAAGAAACACAAAACTAGTAGCAGTCAACAATCGAGTGACTGTAACAAAGATAGTGACAACGAATTAATAGAAGAAAATTGGGAAGACGAAGTAGAAACATTGAGTGCTGCCATTGCACTCGAGGTACTCCTTATTTAAACAGTATTTATGTGTGTGACTTTCAGTGAAATTTATTACGACGAATGTGTAATGAAATAAAATGTAATGTTTCAGCAAAAACAGAAAGAATTAGAAAATAGTCAAAGAGCAGGATCTAAGGGATTCGATGACGAATACCGATTAAATAAAAACCCAGGGAAACGATATAAAAAGAATGAGTATTTCAGTGATGAGGAAGACTTCAGTGAGTGAAAAATGTACTTATCACAGTATTTGTGTAAGTAAGTGTAAACAGTGTACATAAATCAGTGAGTCTAAACAATAAGTGAAACGAATGTAAATATATATTTTTAATTTTATAAGATATTGTGTGTATAAGTAGCTTTTATAGAAAAGTAGTGTGTCACTACAGCCACGAATGGGAGTTAATTTTAATTGTAAAAAATAGATTAAATAAATTATAACCACCGACGAGATACTATTAAAGACTGCCAGCCTCTGTGCTATTCAGCAATACCAGTAAGCGGGCACGACTGGGCGCGGAGATAATGTGGAACTTACAGTGATCTGAAATACCGCATCGCTAGAAGTTCTACCACCGACCAGATACTCGTCAAGTAGAAGAAGAATGATATAGCAGAATGCTCACACTACCCATTCCGTAATTACCTTATAATACTATCACCAACGAGATACTACCTCGTCGAAGGAAGGCGAAATAGCAAAATGTTATGGAAGACAATAGGAATAGCAATAGGAATAGAATTTATTGAAATTCAACATATCTATTAAATGTGCAGCTATTAGCTCGATATTATCCTCTATTCATAAGACACTAGAAGCTCTTACAAATAGAGAATAATACCGATTGCCCAGGTCTCACCACGAGGAGGTTGCTGCACAAGAGACCTGAAAGGGAGTCAGAACGAATGCAATATTCCTCCTGGCTCCCTTTCTTACAACGACGGACTTATACTAAATTACGCAAGTATGTCGAGTAATTATCGCGGAGAAAAAGGTGTGAATCAGAGAAGAAGTCTCCGATTCACGGGGGGCCAAAGGCGAATCAGGCAGAAGGCTCTGATTCTTTCAAAGAAACAAGAGCGAACCAGAGCAGAAGGCTCTGGTTCGAAGTAGACGAGGCGCGTACAATGCTTGCTGTCCAGCACCGACCAGAACCGATACCCGACGTGTCCTCACCGAGAGGAATGGCCATGAGAAGTGTTCAAACGATATCCCATTTCTCCACCAACTACCTGTCACCAAACAACAAAAGTTGAGGTGAACGCGGGTAGGATTACGAATAGAGAGGACACTGTAGCATGGCTACACGAGTGAACAGGTCTCAATGAACCACCCCTCTCAATGAATCGACGCCGAATACCGGTTCCAACCGGTCTGGTACATACAAGCAAGGCCCGAGACAGCAGAAGGCTGTGTCGGAATCAAGGAAACGAGCGAAGTGAAGTTACGGCAATAATTACTCGACATATTTACAACGACGATATACAATCTTAATAACTAACGCACGCAAGCCGAGCAATTATTGTGGACCAAAAGACTAAAGCGCAAAAGAGGGAAGAATCAAAAAGCAGAAGGCTTTGATTCGCAAAGAAGAAACATGAACCTGAGCAGAAGGCTCAGGTTCGGGGGTGACGCTAAGACAATATTGCTCGGCAAATAAAACTAACTTAAGTATACGCAGCAGTCCTCTCTTGGTGTGTCCTCTTCTTGGTGTGTCCACTTCGTGCTGTGTCCTCTTCTTGGTGTGTCCACTTCGCGTTGTGTCCTCTTCTTGGTGTGTCCTCTTCTTGGTGTGTCCACTTCGTGGTGTGCCCTCTTCATGGAGTATTCTAGCTGAAACAGACTAATAACAGTTAGACATAACAATATATAACCCCGCACACGAGTGCGAATCAAATCAGCTCACGAGAGCAATTACAATTCAGCACATGAGTGCGAAAACAAGAAGAGAACTTGCTCGTGAGAGCGATTGTAACCCCGCACACGAGTGCGAATACAATCAGCTCACAAGAGCAATTACAATTCTGCACATGAGTGCGAAAACAAGAAGAGAACCAGCTCATGAGAGCGATTGTAACCGCGCACACGAGTGCGAATACAATCAGCTCACAAGAGCAATTACAATTCTGCACATGAGTGCGAATACAAGAAGAGAACGAGCTCGTGAGAGCTACTGTAATCCCGCACATGAGTGCGAATACAATCAACTCACAAGCGCAATTACAATTCTGCACATGAGAATTATAACTGCGGCCTATAGGCGATTCGGGTAGCCCCGGGGACGCTACTCCCCGTACTCACTCACGGCCCCATCCGTGAGTGAGCCCCTGAGGGACCTCCGATAGGAGGAATACAAATTTCAAAACAGATGAGAAAATTTTTAGAAGCGAAAACAACCAAAGAACCAGCTCATGAGAGCAATTGTAACCACCACACGAGTGCGAATCAAATCAGCTCACAAGAGCAATTACAATTCTGCACATGAGTGCGAAAACAAGAAGAGAACTTGCTCATGAGAGCGATTGTAACCCCGCACACGAGTGCGAATACAATCAGCTCACAAGAGCAATTACAATTCTGCACATGAGTGCGAAAACAAGAAGAGAACGAGCTCGTGAGAGCTATTGTAACCCTGCACACGAGTGCGAATACAATCAACTCACAAGCGCAATTACAATTCTGCACATGAGAATTATAACTGCGTCCTACAGGCGATTCGGGTAGCCCCGGGGACGCTACTCCCCGTACTCACTCACGGCCCCATCCGTGAGTGAGCCCCTGAGGGACCTCCGATAGGAGGAATACAAATTTCAAACCAGATGAGAAAATTTTTAGAAGCGAAAACAACCAAAGAACCAGCTCATGAGAGCAATTGTAACCACCACACGAGTGCGAATACAATCAGCTCACGAGAGCAATTACAAATCAGCACATGAGTGCGAAAACAAGAAGAGAACTTGCTCGTGAGAGCGATTGTAACCCCGCACACGAGTGCGAATACAATCAGCTCACAAGAGCAATTACAATTCTGCACATGAGTGCGAAAACAAGAAGAGAACCAGCTCATGAGAGCGATTGTAACCCCGCACACGAGTGCGAATACAATCAGCTCACAAGAGCAATTACAATTCTGCACATGAGTGCGAATACAAGAAGAGAACGAGCTCGTGAGAGCTACTGTAATCCCGCACATGAGTGCGAATACAATCAACTCACAAGCGCAATTACAATTCTGCACATGAGAATTATAACTGCGGCCTATAGGCGATTCGGGTAGCCCCGGGGACGCTACTCCCCGTACTCACTCACGGCCCCATCCGTGAGTGAGCCCCTGAGGGACCTCCGATAGGAGGAATACAAATTTCAAAACAGATGAGAAAATTTTTAGAAGCGAAAACAACCAAAGAACCAGCTCATGAGAGCAATTGTAACCACCACACGAGTGCGAATCAAATCAGCTCACAAGAGCAATTACAATTCTGCACATGAGTGCGAAAACAAGAAGAGAACTTGCTCATGAGAGCGATTGTAACCCCGCACACGAGTGCGAATACAATCAGCTCACAAGAGCAATTACAATTCTGCACATGAGTGCGAAAACAAGAAGAGAACGAGCTCGTGAGAGCTATTGTAACCCTGCACACGAGTGCGAATACAATCAACTCACAAGCGCAATTACAATTCTGCACATGAGAATTATAACTGCGTCCTACAGGCGATTCGGGTAGCCCCGGGGACGCTACTCCCCGTACTCACTCACGGCCCCATCCGTGAGTGAGCCCCTGAGGGACCTCCGATAGGAGGAATACAAATTTCAAACCAGATGAGAAAATTTTTAGAAGCGAAAACAACCAAAGAACCAGCTCATGAGAGCAATTGTAACCACCACACGAGTGCGAATACAATCAGCTCACAAGAGCAGTTACAATTCTGCACATGAGTGCGAAAACAAGAAGAGAACGAGCTCGTGAGAGCTATTGTAACCCTGCACACGAGTGCGAATACAATCAACTCACAAGCGCAATTACAATTCTGCACATGAGAATTATAACTGCGGCCTACAGGCGATTCGGGTAGCCCCGGGGACGCTACTCCCCGTACTCACTCACGGCCCCATCCGTGAGTGAGCCCCTGAGGGAACTCCGATCGGAGGAATACCAATTTCAAACAAGATGAGAAAATTTTTAGGAGTGGGACTTGTGAAAGTTCCGAAGCGAACAATTGTAAATTAAGAAATAATAATTGTCGTGATCACTTACTGAATACGTACTTCGAAATAACGAATTGCAGATGGGTAAAGGAAGAAAACATTGATGTACCCTTGGCCGACAGCAAGCTATCTGAATGTAAATTCATATTCAATTTAATGAAATATGTTTTTATATCTCGCAGGTCTTAAATTCTACTACACAATCTTATCAAAAATTGTAAATGTGCAATGTGCAGCTATTAGCTCGATATTATCCTTTATCCATAAGACACCAGAAGGTCTTACAGATAGAGGATAATACCGATTGCCCAGGTCTCACCACGAGGAGGTTGCTGCACAAGAGACCTGAAAGGGAGTCAGAACGAATGCAATATTCCTCCTGGCTCCCTTTCTTACAACGACGGACTTATACTAAATTACGCAAGTATGTCGAGTAATTATCGCGGAGAAAAAGGTGTGAATCGGAGAAGAAGTCTCCGATCCACGGGGGCCAAAGGCGAATCAGGCATTAGGCTCTGATTCTTTCAAAGAGAAAAACTAAAGCAAAGCAGAGCAGAAGGCTCTGGTGCTAGGGTGACGCGAACAATGGCTGAGAGGAACTCAAGCTGCAATACCCATTTCTCCCAACCACCTGCCGCCAGAGACGGACATGAGTGGAATAAATTTACAGTAGAGAGGTTTTACATGAGCGAGCCACATCTCTCAAAGCCTTCCCCCCATTAATAATATCTACCGCGAACTCCCGTACCAACCGGTCTGGTACAAACTACATACGAGCAAGATCCGGCACAGCAGAAGGCTGTGTCGGAATCAAGAAAACGAGCAAAGTGAAGTTACGGCAATAATTACTCGACATATTTACAACGAAGATATACAATCTTAATATGTAGACGAAATATAACTAACTTAAAAGTATACTGTAGCCTTCTTCCTCTTCGTTGGTGTGTCCTCTTCATTCAGTGTGTCGTCTTCGTTAGCAACCGGCTGTTGTAATCTAGCTGGAACAGACTAATCGTATTTAGAAACAATGCAGTTGAATACAGAATTAAATAACGCACACGAGTGCGAATGTAACTAGCTCACGAGAGCAAATATAAACCCGCACATAAGTGCGAAAACAAGAAGAGAACCAGCTCATGAGAGCGATTGTAACCCCGCACACGAGTGCGAATATAATCAGCTCACAAGAGCAATTACAATTCTGGACATGAGTGCGAAAACAAGAAGAGAACCAGCTCATGAGAGCGATTGTAACCCCGCACACGAGTGCGAATACAATCAGCTCACAAGAGCAATTACAATTCTGCACATGAGTGCGAAAACAAGAAGAGAACTTGCTCATGAGAGCGATTGTAACCCCGCACACGAGTGCGAATACAATCAGCTCACAAGAGCAATTGCAATTCTGCACATGAGTGCGAAAACAAGAAGATAACTTGCTCATGAGAGCGATTGTAACCCCGCACACGAGTGCGAATACAATCAGCTCACGAGAGCAATTACAATTCTGCACACGAGTGAGAATACAAGAAGAGAACTTGCTCATGAGAGCGATTGTAACCCCGCACACGAGTGCGAATACAATCAGCTCACAAGAGCAATTACAATTCTGCACATGAGTGCGAAAACAAGAAGAGAACCAGCTCATGAGAGCGATTGTAACCCCGCACACGAGTGCGAATACAATCAGCTCACGAGAGCAATTACAATTCTGCACATGAGTGCGAAAACAAGAAGAGAACCAGCTCATGAGAGCGATTGTAACCCCGCACACGAGTGCGAATACAATCAGCTCACAAGAGCAATTACAATTCTGCACATGAGTGCGAAAACAAGAAGAGAACCAGCTCATGAGAGCGATTGTAACCCCGCACACGAGTGCGAATACAATCAGCTCACAAGAGCAATTACAATTCTGCACATGAGTGCGAAAACAAGAAGAGAACCAGCTCATGAGAGCGATTGTAACCCCGCACACGAGTGCGAATACAATCAGCTCACGAGAGCAATTACAATTCTGCACATGAGTGCGAAAACAAGAAGAGAACCAGCTCATGAGAGCGATTGTAACCCCGCACACGAGTGCGAATACAATCAGCTCACAAGAGCAATTACAATTCTGCACATGAGTGCGAAAACAAGAAGAGAACCAGCTCATGAGAGCGATTGTAACCCCGCACACGAGTGCGAATACAATCAGCTCACAAGAGCAATTACAATTCTGCACATGAGTGCGAAAACAAGAAGAGAACTTGCTCATGAGAGCGATTGTAACCCCGCACACGAGTGCGAATACAATCAGCTCACAAGAGCAATTACAATTCTGCACATGCGTGCGAAAACAAGAAGAGAACCAGCTCATGAGAGCGATTGTAATCCCGCACACGAGTGCGAATACAATCAGCTCACAAGAGCAATTACAATTCTGCACATGAGTGCGAAAACAAGAAGAGAACGAGCTCGTGAGAGCTATTGTAACCCTGCACACGAGTGCGAATACAATCAACTCACAAGCGCAATTACAATTCTGCACATGAGAATTATAACTGCGGCCTACAGGCGATTCGGGTAGCCCCGGGGACGCTACTCCCCGTACTCACTCACGGCCCCATCCGTGAGTGAGCCCCTGAGGGAACTCCGATCGGAGGAATACCAATTTCAAACAAGATGAGAAAATTTTTAGGAGTGGGACTTGTGAAAGTTCCGAAGCGAACAATTGTAAATTAAGAAATAATAATTGTCGTGATCACTTACTGAATACGTACTTCGAAATAACGAATTGCAGATGGGTAAAGGAAGAAAACATTGATGTACCCTTGGCCGACAGCAAGCTATCTGAATGTAAATTCATATTCAATTTAATGAAATATGTTTTTATATCTCGCAGGTCTTAAATTCTACTACACAATCTTATCAAAAATTGTAAATGTGCAATGTGCAGCTATTAGCTCGATATTATCCTTTATCCATAAGACACCAGAAGGTCTTACAGATAGAGGATAATACCGATTGCCCAGGTCTCACCACGAGGAGGTTGCTGCACAAGAGACCTGAAAGGGAGTCAGAACGAATGCAATATTCCTCCTGGCTCCCTTTCTTACAACGACGGACTTATACTAAATTACGCAAGTATGTCGAGTAATTATCGCGGAGAAAAAGGTGTGAATCGGAGAAGAAGTCTCCGATCCACGGGGGCCAAAGGCGAATCAGGCATTAGGCTCTGATTCTTTCAAAGAGAAAAACTAAAGCAAAGCAGAGCAGAAGGCTCTGGTGCTAGGGTGACGCGAACAATGGCTGAGAGGAACTCAAGCTGCAATACCCATTTCTCCCAACCACCTGCCGCCAGAGACGGACATGAGTGGAATAAATTTACAGTAGAGAGGTTTTACATGAGCGAGCCACATCTCTCAAAGCCTTCCCCCCATTAATAATATCTACCGCGAACTCCCGTACCAACCGGTCTGGTACAAACTACATACGAGCAAGATCCGGCACAGCAGAAGGCTGTGTCGGAATCAAGAAAACGAGCAAAGTGAAGTTACGGCAATAATTACTCGACATATTTACAACGAAGATATACAATCTTAATATGTAGACGAAATATAACTAACTTAAAAGTATACTGTAGCCTTCTTCCTCTTCGTTGGTGTGTCCTCTTCATTCAGTGTGTCGTCTTCGTTAGCAACCGGCTGTTGTAATCTAGCTGGAACAGACTAATCGTATTTAGAAACAATGCAGTTGAATACAGAATTAAATAACGCACACGAGTGCGAATGTAACTAGCTCACGAGAGCAAATATAAACCCGCACATAAGTGCGAAAACAAGAAGAGAACCAGCTCATGAGAGCGATTGTAACCCCGCACACGAGTGCGAATATAATCAGCTCACAAGAGCAATTACAATTCTGGACATGAGTGCGAAAACAAGAAGAGAACCAGCTCATGAGAGCGATTGTAACCCCGCACACGAGTGCGAATACAATCAGCTCACAAGAGCAATTACAATTCTGCACATGAGTGCGAAAACAAGAAGAGAACTTGCTCATGAGAGCGATTGTAACCCCGCACACGAGTGCGAATACAATCAGCTCACAAGAGCAATTGCAATTCTGCACATGAGTGCGAAAACAAGAAGATAACTTGCTCATGAGAGCGATTGTAACCCCGCACACGAGTGCGAATACAATCAGCTCACGAGAGCAATTACAATTCTGCACACGAGTGAGAATACAAGAAGAGAACTTGCTCATGAGAGCGATTGTAACCCCGCACACGAGTGCGAATACAATCAGCTCACAAGAGCAATTACAATTCTGCACATGAGTGCGAAAACAAGAAGAGAACCAGCTCATGAGAGCGATTGTAACCCCGCACACGAGTGCGAATACAATCAGCTCACGAGAGCAATTACAATTCTGCACATGAGTGCGAAAACAAGAAGAGAACCAGCTCATGAGAGCGATTGTAACCCCGCACACGAGTGCGAATACAATCAGCTCACAAGAGCAATTACAATTCTGCACATGAGTGCGAAAACAAGAAGAGAACCAGCTCATGAGAGCGATTGTAACCCCGCACACGAGTGCGAATACAATCAGCTCACAAGAGCAATTACAATTCTGCACATGAGTGCGAAAACAAGAAGAGAACTTGCTCATGAGAGCGATTGTAACCCCGCACACGAGTGCGAATACAATCAGCTCACAAGAGCAATTACAATTCTGCACATGCGTGCGAAAACAAGAAGAGAACCAGCTCATGAGAGCGATTGTAATCCCGCACACGAGTGCGAATACAATCAGCTCACAAGAGCAATTACAATTCTGCACATGAGTGCGAATACAAGAAGAGAACGAGCTCGTGAGAGCTATTGTAACCCTGCACACGAGTGCGAATACAATCAACTCACAAGCGCAATTACAATTCTGCACATGAGAATTATAACTGCGGCCTACAGGCGATTCGGGTAGCCCCGGGGACGCTACTCCCCGTACTCACTCACGGCCCCATCCGTGAGTGAGCCCCTGAGGGAACTCCGATCGGAGGAATACCAATTTCAAACAAGATGAGAAAATTTTTAGGAGTGGGACTTGTGAAAGTTCCGAAGCGAACAATTGTAAATTAAGAAATAATAATTGTCGTGATCACTTACTGAATACGTACTTCGAAATAACGAATTGCAGATGGGTAAAGGAAGAAAACATTGATGTACCCTTGGCCGACAGCAAGCTATCTGAATGTAAATTCATATTCAATTTAATGAAATATGTTTTTATATCTCGCAGGTCTTAAATTCTACTACACAATCTTATCAAAAATTGTAAATGTGCAATGTGCAGCTATTAGCTCGATATTATCCTTTATCCATAAGACACCAGAAGGTCTTACAGATAGAGGATAATACCGATTGCCCAGGTCTCACCACGAGGAGGTTGCTGCACAAGAGACCTGAAAGGGAGTCAGAACGAATGCAATATTCCTCCTGGCTCCCTTTCTTACAACGACGGACTTATACTAAATTACGCAAGTATGTCGAGTAATTATCGCGGAGAAAAAGGTGTGAATCGGAGAAGAAGTCTCCGATCCACGGGGGCCAAAGGCGAATCAGGCATTAGGCTCTGATTCTTTCAAAGAGAAAAACTAAAGCAAAGCAGAGCAGAAGGCTCTGGTGCTAGGGTGACGCGAACAATGGCTGAGAGGAACTCAAGCTGCAATACCCATTTCTCCCAACCACCTGCCGCCAGAGACGGACATGAGTGGAATAAATTTACAGTAGAGAGGTTTTACATGAGCGAGCCACATCTCTCAAAGCCTTCCCCCCATTAATAATATCTACCGCGAACTCCCGTACCAACCGGTCTGGTACAAACTACATACGAGCAAGATCCGGCACAGCAGAAGGCTGTGTCGGAATCAAGAAAACGAGCAAAGTGAAGTTACGGCAATAATTACTCGACATATTTACAACGAAGATATACAATCTTAATATGTAGACGAAATATAACTAACTTAAAAGTATACTGTAGCCTTCTTCCTCTTCGTTGGTGTGTCCTCTTCATTCAGTGTGTCGTCTTCGTTAGCAACCGGCTGTTGTAATCTAGCTGGAACAGACTAATCGTATTTAGAAACAATGCAGTTGAATACAGAATTAAATAACGCACACGAGTGCGAATGTAACTAGCTCACGAGAGCAAATATAAACCCGCACATAAGTGCGAAAACAAGAAGAGAACCAGCTCATGAGAGCGATTGTAACCCCGCACACGAGTGCGAATATAATCAGCTCACAAGAGCAATTACAATTCTGGACATGAGTGCGAAAACAAGAAGAGAACCAGCTCATGAGAGCGATTGTAACCCCGCACACGAGTGCGAATACAATCAGCTCACAAGAGCAATTACAATTCTGCACATGAGTGCGAAAACAAGAAGAGAACTTGCTCATGAGAGCGATTGTAACCCCGCACACGAGTGCGAATACAATCAGCTCACAAGAGCAATTGCAATTCTGCACATGAGTGCGAAAACAAGAAGATAACTTGCTCATGAGAGCGATTGTAACCCCGCACACGAGTGCGAATACAATCAGCTCACGAGAGCAATTACAATTCTGCACACGAGTGAGAATACAAGAAGAGAACTTGCTCATGAGAGCGATTGTAACCCCGCACACGAGTGCGAATACAATCAGCTCACAAGAGCAATTACAATTCTGCACATGAGTGCGAAAACAAGAAGAGAACCAGCTCATGAGAGCGATTGTAACCCCGCACACGAGTGCGAATACAATCAGCTCACAAGAGCAATTACAATTCTGCACATGAGTGCGAAAACAAGAAGAGAACCAGCTCATGAGAGCGATTGTAACCCCGCACACGAGTGCGAATACAATCAGCTCACAAGAGCAATTACAATTCTGCACATGAGTGCGAAAACAAGAAGAGAACCAGCTCATGAGAGCGATTGTAACCCCGCACACGAGTGCGAATACAATCAGCTCACAAGAGCAATTACAATTCTGCACATGAGTGCGAAAACAAGAAGAGAACTTGCTCATGAGAGCGATTGTAACCCCGCACACGAGTGCGAATACAATCAGCTCACAAGAGCAATTACAATTCTGCACATGCGTGCGAAAACAAGAAGAGAACCAGCTCATGAGAGCGATTGTAATCCCGCACACGAGTGCGAATACAATCAGCTCACAAGAGCAATTACAATTCTGCACATGAGTGCGAATACAAGAAGAGAACGAGCTCGTGAGAGCTATTGTAACCCCGCACACGAGTGCGAATACAATCAGCTCACAAGAGCAATTATAATTCTACACATGAGAATTATAATTGCTGCCTATAGGCGATTCGGGTAGCCCCGGGGACGCTACTCCCCGTACTCACTCACGGCCCCAACCGTGAGTGAGCCCCTGAGGGAACTCCGATCGGAGGAATACCAATTTTAATCAAGAAATATAAATTTGAAGAAGACTCAATACCGAAAATTGTAATGAAAATTCCAATGAGCATATTAGAGGTAATAATTGATGGTATTAGTTGAACGAACAGTTGAATGACAGGTTCGTTGAACCTGGGCCAAGGGTAGACAGAGGAAATATTGAAAAATATGAATAGTAATAAAACTTACCGTTGTCCGTTGAATGGACCGTTGTAGGAGAAAACAGGATCGTTGATGGTAGGCCAGGGTAGCTGTAGATGACCTCTGGTCCACCTCTGGTAAGTCCCTGGTCCTTCTGGTCCTCGGTCCTCGTGGTCCCGGAGCCCGACGCGACGCGCGACGCCCGACCGCTCACTCCGACCCCCCCGCCCCGACTGTCTGTCTGACGGCGGGCTCTCGCCGAGCTCGCGCGGCAGCCCCCACCCCACCGAATATCGATCGATGTCGATCGCCGTGACAATTATTGATAAATTTATTATTTCTAGCCGGTTAATGTTTATAACAATTCCACTTTACAGCGATGCAATCCCTTGGCTATCTGACCACCTAATTTTTTAGTAAAATTGGCTAATAGTATTCGAGATATGAAATAACTTTTAAACTATGAACATTCAAACGTATTAATTTATTCAATACAATTTACAGATAAATTTATTATTTTTGGCTGTTTAATGTTGTTCGAAAACCTGCAATCCAGTTTTCTTATAAATTGCAAGGCGATTCCGAGCTTTCTGTATATATCATTACATATTCCGATGTAAACCTGTGTAAACCCATGTAAACCTCGCCGGATCGACAGTTCGTCGAATGCGTCAAATCGTCTCGTAGGCCATCGTTATAACAAGGTTATACCTCGTCTATGTATGATAAAACGATTACTGTACTTTCATGTAAACCTTATTGGACAGGTTGATGCGAAATTATACACTGATTTTCTTTTGAATCGGTTTTTGTTTGAATACTTTTTACACTGGTTGTATATAATGCATTTTCATTAGGTTTTAACCTATGAAATACAATAACAGTGTCTCTTCTGCAATCTTTATTTTTTAAATTTCATAATTTCCATGTTTAAAATGAAACTGTGTAGGATCATATTGTCTTCGTAAACAGTGAATCGAATTATTATATTTTGGTTTGGCAAATTGACAATAGTAAACACAAATGTGAAATCGTGCGTCGAATATAAACATTTACACAGAATGTCAGGTTTGGGATTAATAAGCACCTATGCTTCTGATTCCGAGGAAGATGAAGTCACTAAGGACTGCTTTGACGATAAAACCGAGGAGGTTTCTAAGCGGTATGTATTTTGTTAATTCTTTAAAATTGTTTAATATATTGTATATTTTATATTATAGTCTACCGCTACCTGGAAGCATTGCAACGTGGAAAGGTGTTCCACATCATGAAGAAGTCGACGATGATCCGTCAGAACATGATGGTAGAATAAGAAGTTTCAAACATGAACGTGGTAACTGGGCGAGCTTGGTTTATGTTCATTGTTAGTATAATAAAACAAAAAGATGCATGAACATTATTCAGTGGTATCGCTAAAGGCATAATACTTTTAAACTTTAGACGAACCCAGTGAAGACTTGCTTTCATGGATGCAGTCATTACTGACAGAGTTACCGATGAAATGTAATATATTTTCTGATCAGTTACATATTAGCATAACAAGAAGTCTAATATTAAAATTTCATTGGATTGATTCCTTCGTAGAGGAAATTAAAAAGTTATGCGACCAGACCAAACAATTTAGTTTAGAAATGTTGAATGTACGTGCGTATTGCAATGAAGATGAAACACGTACATTTCTTGGGATAGAATGTATCGATGACAAAGGGACTTTGGATGATTTTGTTAAAAATCTAAATGATTCTCTTGCTGAATACGAGTTGCCACCTTTTTACGAGGTAAATAAAATAAATCGTCACTTAAATTTGCTGGGTTTCCTACCATCGATTATTTTTGCATACTATCCGTTTTAGTTTGTACCAGATGTTTAATACATAATTGTCGACGATTGAATATTTTAACTCATTTGTGACTACCTTAAAAATGTAGGAAATTTGTCTTTTATAGGATTCCTCGTACCATATCAGTTTTCTGTGGTGCCTTGGCAACGAAACAGCAACTTTAAATAATCTCACAGCCTCTTTGACAAATAAGTTAAATCAATATTTGGCTGAATATACAGAAGACAGACATATACATGTAAATAAAGTACACCTTAAAATAGGGAACAAACTGTATGCATTTAATTTAAAATAATAGAAAAGTAAATTAATACGATTATACATATATGATAACAATGTACTTTATTGCTGTTATACAAAGAATAGTATCGTATTATAAATGTGTGTAAAATATTCTGCGCATCCACGTTCAACATGGTATAGGAGAATAATGATAACACTTGTCAGACTTCTAACTCATATAAAAACATAGTATCTCAATAACCAAATTATTTACAGTCGTTTCATTATTTTATACACACGTTTTATCTAATTTGTCTATTGCTTTTACAGGACAAAAGCGTGACTTACTATACATATACATATACATATACAATAGCGTGCGATTATTTAATCAGATCATAAAATATATTAAGTACATAACAAGGAATGTTTAACGAGTCTTTGAATTTTATATGCTTCATATATACAGTCTTCCCTCGCATATAGTGTGACTTTACACGTTAGTGACATTACTAGTTACACACACTATTAGTGTGAAGACTGTAATTCGATGTTTACGAGCATACTAACACGTTTCATTGGATTTCTGGTATTCGAATTACTTTGATTTTCGAGAGATTTTTAAGGTGGTGATTTAGCAATCAACGTGTTCGTGATTATTAATAAAAAGATGCTTATATGAACATTTAGCACAGACTCTTGTTTTATTAAATAAAAATATGTAATGTGTAACACGTCGTTTCCAGTATCTTGATTAGATAGTTTTAATCCTCTATGAACTCAATATCCATATCTTACAGTTATACGTGAGAAGTCACCTCAAGTCTTGGTCACGATCTGATCACAAAACACGAACTGTTCGACGCTGAGGAAACTTTCACTGCCCTACGAGATTCCATTCGATCCGCTCGTCGACTTCTCTGGTAAACACTTCATGATTGTTGGCTCTATTAATTTCCATACCTCGGCGAGCTAGAACATTTGAAACAATTGAAACAACATTTTTATTTTGCATGAAGATGCGCTGTCTAATAGTTACTTGCGAACTAGTAAGCTAAGGCTTAATATTTCAGTAAACAAATAGAACATTTAAATATATACGAACTTACCATTCCCTCAGTATTCGACAGCGCAAAACATCACAACGATTAAAGTAACAAAGATCAATATTTCTCAGAACTGGACGCCGATAAACAAACAATCTTACCTCGGAATGGCCCCGTATTTGAACATTCACGAGGCTCTGCAACACCGTGGCTAGTATCTCTAAATGTGCGTGGACGAGCTGCGTCTCCATGTGCAAACAGTGCAACGAGAAACAATTCCGCAGTTCAACGTTGGCAATAACGGATTCCTGCGCGACCATCTTGTTCTCCAGGTATTCGACAGTGTCGGTCTACGTACAAGTAAGAAAGTTTCTCTTATCGAAAACACAGCGGAAGTCTCTTTACGAAGACGAAGGACGTCTTGAATTTTATTGAATTATGTAATATAATAACGACCGAGATGACATATTATCAGATATTGTGCCGCATCTCTAGTTAAGTTAAAAGACCTTGGGTAATTTCAGAATAATCACGTAATCACTGCTACATGGTAACATTCAGGCGAGTTAAGTCACCGGATAAATATACCTGTTCTCCGGGCCGTGGATCATCACCTCAATGGATTTCCACATTGATACTTACATCAGTGCCGCGAATGACTCCTTGCATTTGTCGCTTTTTTAAGGATAGCATGGTAGACAATGCACGCTGATGATCCGCGCTCACTCCGCGCTCGTGCCTCTCGCATAGTATTCTATGAGCCAGGAGAACGTCCTGGAGGAGATTCAACCTTTCGCAGACCATTGTCTCTTCTCTGACTGCTTGCTGAAGGGCTCTCGTCGAAAGCAGGTTGAACTCCCTGCAAAAATGATGTTAACAATTTACAATTTATTGTATAATATTGTATAATCCCAATTCATCTACTTTGAATTAGAAATAGATGCATGGTATTCTACTTGCACGGTGTGCCGGCACAACTCGAGGGCAGAAAAAGGGCAGATGGAAGGCACACCGTGGCGTCGTTGTAGAGGGCAGGTCACTACGACTACCGGATCAGTCAAAGTGACTTGCTCTTAATTTGTTCTTTTAGAAAGATTGAAATTATAAATGTTTTCGTGAGAATTGTGTTAGGGAACTTTTCTATTGAAGTGCATATTTAAACAAGACCGGGAAAGGTGTTCAGTCCAATTCAAAGCAGCCTCAGAGCATTTTGCTGGAACCACACTTACTTAGAAATGATGTGGAAGCCTTTCTTCATCTCCTGCCAAATGGTGGATCCACCCGTGGCCCAAGAAGTAGTTCCGTGTGGCTCCGAAGCTAAATTACTCAACTGCGTGCCTAATTCCGCCATGTCAACGGCACAACTGTGCGATCGAATCGCTAAACAATCTGTGATATTTTTCAACCGAGAAACTCCGTGTAGTATCACGCGTATTTGATCGCGACTATTCGCGAATTCGGTCAACGTTTCCGGTGGTACTAATTCCTTCGCTTTCGAGGACAATTCCGAGGTGGCGAACTCGTCTGGTATTCTCCTGAACACTTCGCGGATTCTGTGCTGTGTTTCATCGCCGGTGTAGGTGAAGAAAAATTGTACGATGTGGTCGTTGCCCACTACCGGGTGGCGGGCGATCACCGTCAGGAATCTTAACAGTGATCGTCTTCTTTCTTCTAGGAATTGAGAGTCCGCTGTAACGAGCAAATCGTGGTCCTTAGATTTTTTAACGTAATGATTCCGAAATAAACTCGAGATTTTAGCATATTATTTTCGGTTTTTCGGTAATTATAAATACAAAGAGCTTTACCTCCCACGATCTTCTTCGGTGGCAACTTTGGTATCAACCTGTACGGAAACCTCGCCAAGAGGAGCTCGTGTAACGACACGAAGTCGTTGTAACGTCGATAAACGATGGAATTAAATCTCTGAAAATAAACTGAATTATTAACAACATGTATTTCTTGTTTGTAATACTTAAGCTCGTAAGACAAACTACCTTGCTTGTTACTTGGTACTCGACGTGTTTCAAAAAGATTCCCTTCTTCTCGGGCACCAGATTCACTTCTATCGTGTCCAGGTTACAAATGTCCGTGTACGTAAGATTCAATTTCGCTGGATTGTTACCTGAATGCAACCTTTGAGCCAAGAGTGCTACGTCCGAAAGGTCACCAAGAACGGGAATAGGTAATTCTACGAGCCCAACAAAAGAAACAACAATGAAATAATCTGTCTGAGACAGTTTAAAATATTTATACAGTGCATTTTGATAGTCAGTCAAATCCGTGTTTTGTAAGTACATATATTGAAATTGTGGAATGCTAGCAAGAGCATTTAGTTTGTTTTGTCTATGCTGTTCGACTATGCGAAAGATAATGATTGTCGTAGCCGCAACCTCGATACCAGAGAAGACATCGCTGACCTACGGTACTTTGCTACGTGTCCACGATAAAAGCGGAGTTGAAACTCATTCCCAGTCACTTTTCTCGCGTCTGCGTTTCCCGCCACGTTAACTCAAGTAAACGTGACGTTGGAATATCAACGTTAAGTAGGCTAGTTCAAGTAAAATCAACATCTCAGGAGTTGAAAGTCGAACGGAAAGCCTGTTTTCAGTTCGATCAATTTCCGAAGTATAGGTATGCAGTCCTGTTAAGAGAAATTGGTAGGAGAACGGCAACGTTTCCGGTAAATCTCCAGCCGTGATAAGCGGGTGTCTTCCACCGATAAGGAAAGTGTCAATTAAAACGGTAAAAACATTAGAAGAATTTAAAACTACTGTTATATTGTTTCCAACATTCTAAACATATTTTGAAAGGAAATCAATTTCTAATTCGCTCCACTTTGTTCCACTGCTGATAGAACATTTTTAGCCACATTTCAACCAAGAAAAATTAATTTGCAGGTCCAGGAATTTTCAGTTGCGAATCAATTAAAATGAAAAGATGCGGCTACCTTGAGACTCTGAGTTCTCCAGAAGTTTGTCGCTTGGCTGTTTCGCTTGTTGAGCAAATGCGACTAGAGCAAGACCTTTGTACAATCCATTTCTGCCTAAATATCCCGTTTTGCTGTCCACCAGTTCCCATATCTAAAACAGACAATTAAAAAAACATGATGAAAGGCGCGCCAACACAAGGCAACAACAACATACACACTCGGTAGCGTGAGATCGAATCGGAAGAGGTAAAACTTAAGCGTTGTACACAGACGTTGATCTATAAACGGTTTATTGCAGTAGTGATCTATGGAACACGCTCTAACGCCGCAACCTCGGCTAACACTGTGGACGATTCCTAAGGATTAGGCCATAAATGAAAGTAGCTGCATTCCGAGAATTTTTCTATCTTGCTCCGTCATTCCACTTCTACTTCTTCCATTCCCATTACCTCTCTGTCTTTCACCGATCTGGCAGACCCTGCGCAGACCGCGCGGTACTTGCATTCACGATCGCAATGGGATCGAAACTGACTAACGCTTTTTTCAACAATAGATCCGATAGATCCACAGTAACGTAACCATTCAACAACGATTCGCGAGACATTTCAAATTTTCGTCTTAATTTTGTTATCAAGCTCGATCATTAATCGAATCTTACAGTAAAATTAATAAAATGTTCGCGTTGTTATATAAATTGTATCATGAAATTCTCAATGATCGGAGGAGTCGTGTGTTCACCACTGGCTTTGCATAATTTCTTTATTACTGTGTGACTCAGAAACCTGTACTCGTTTCAATATTTCTTATCTTGGTAAGTAAAAAATTGTACACTTACAGTGGGTGTAGGAAGTATTCGTACGCCTTTTAAAAACGAATAACTTTATTTTAATTTGATTAGTTTAATAGCTAATCTGTAAATAATTTTTCGTTTTAATTGTTATTGGTCGCAATTGCGAAGGGAAAAGTAGTGGTCAGGATTTGTAAATGTTTAAATATCTGTGCCAGTAATAAAAATTTAGTTATAGAGGGTGATTCTGGGAACTAGGACAAGTTACTACTCTGTTGTCCAATTTTAAAGAAGTTGTTCGTTTTTGAAAGGTGTACGAACACTTTGTACACCCACCGTATACGAACGTCATTGAACCACTTCACCGTGAACATTTTCCTAAATCGATAAAAAGACCAACAGCCGCAACAAATACTAAATAACTGAACAATCACAGTGCCGCAATTAAAACCGAACGAAAGAAGCGATTATCCAGGGTCAATAACTATTTAAGATGTGCGCTAAATTGATTCTGATGATAAAATGCCACGAACCGGCGCGGGGATTAATTAAGAGGAAACGGAAGTTAGTTATGGTTCAACCTAGTAATTACAAGAGTCTATCCAACCGTAGAAAAAGCTCGAGTCATTCAGAAAATTAGAAGGGAAAGCGAAATGGGTAATAGGAGAGGATATATTATTACGTTGAAGATCGGAAAAATAGGAAACGAGGCTAATATACATATATCAGAAGCTGTGTCTAACAAGTTTCAATTAATAGATCGCAGTATCGTTAATGTTTTAAAACTTGCTGCTATGGCAGAAACAAATTACCAGAAGACCAACGCGGTTCTTGTGAATGGTGAAACGCGCTGTAGTATCTGGTGCACGTTCTCGTTGCTCGAAAGCGCTTTGGTCCCTGTTTTCCCATTGGTTTCACGAGTGTCATTAAACCTTAATCGTCGATCAAGTTCACCGCGAGGAGTCTACAATAAAAATAGGTTCCCCGTTTGTGGTACGTGCGAACAACGCTTTGCGAACAATCGCTGTGAAAGCTGGGACTTCGTCTGTCATGGACGCGAGTTTTCAGCACCGGACGAATTATTTCGCATCGTTGAATCGTTTTTTCGTTTCTACGCTACGAGAAAGGGTCGTGGAAATTTATTATTGCCTGTACTTGCTGGAACAAGCTCGCGTAAATGCTGGATTTCTAGTTAACTCCTTGCCCTACGATTTATTTTACGGTTTTAGTGATTAGGACTCTTTTATAATTTCCTAAAAAAGGAGAAAACTTATATCTATTGTATACCTGCACTCAGTAAAAAAGTTATTCTGTTTTAACGGGTGTACGGAGACTTATTTTACTAAGTGTATATGTTCTCCAATAGCTTTACATTAACAAAACCAAAATAATAGAATTTGATTTCCGTTATAGGAAATTATTGACATACATTTTTATTAGAATCCGTTCAGAATCTTCATCACGAGTCAGACACGATATTGTAAATCAAGGGGTTGACACTAAACCTACCACTGCCGGTCAAATATTCGGTTTTATATTTGTCATATTTCGATCATTGAAATTATTGATGGAATTCGTGGAATTGTCAATCAGCTCCTTTCGTTCCGGGGAACAATTGTTTTTAAACATTCCCGGAAAGCGCCTCGGTTTGTTTCTCGTTTCACCACTGTCCGAACGTTCAACGCGATAATATGTACACGCTTGACATATCGTGCTTTTATCAGTTTGTGTAATTGCGTATCCTTTATATTTGCCATCTGCCTGTTTCATCTTCTCTTCGTTTCATCATCTTGCCTTGTTCTATCAATTATGAATAGACTGCGGATCTTTATGCGAAATAAAAATACTCTGCATCGATTGGAAAATGTAAAATTCAAATGAACAAGTGTTGGTAAGCAGGAAGAGAGGTTGCATGCATGTATACATACGTACATATGTATCTCGTGTAAAGCACGAAACAACTGGAACATCATTAAACAAAATTATTGCGGCGAGGGATCTAGGGATGGGATCTATCCGCGGAGCTGTTTGATCTCACGTGCACGTTGCGCTCGTGTCGAGCAACGCATGGTACCGTGCACAAGAGTCGTAATCGTTGTTGAAATTCCCGCTACCGTTTATACTAAATGCTTCTGGCGATG
Source organism: Lasioglossum calceatum (assembly GCA_963966675.1). Lineage (NCBI taxonomy): Eukaryota > Metazoa > Arthropoda > Insecta > Hymenoptera > Halictidae > Lasioglossum > Lasioglossum calceatum. The sequence continues at coordinate 11,290,956 of OZ016550.1, read as the reverse complement.
AATTTTCAGTTGAATTTTTGCGACATCCAAGGAACTGTAGACGATCATCAAAGTCACTCGATTGCATGATTTGTACACTATGAATTTTATTTTATTTTTCATCAGATGTAATAATAAAAGGATTATCTGTAATTTTTGTTGGATAACATATGAAATAAATATTCAGTTTGCACGGAAGTCTGTAATTACTTTGACAATGATATAATTCATACCGGAAACAATTAGTTTCATGAAACTCTATTCTTTGTCAGATAATTGCAAGTCAAGATTTTGTCATAAAAATCATTACATATGCGCACGAATTATTAAAAATTAATTTAGACTTGAAACTTCCCTGAATTAAAAATATTTCAATGAAATTTTTAATATCACGCCTCAATAATATTAAAAAATTTGTATAAATTCACCTCGAAAAAGCTTCCTCTTCCTTATTATTGTCACTTTAAAAAATAATCTATTTCCGAGTATAATTCCTTCAATTGTTAAATTCATTAAATCAATTAATTTAACACAAGAGGTCCTGTTAAGTTGCAACATTGATACCAATGCAATACAACATTGCAGATTCATTCGCAACGTCACCACACAACGATCTACCGCGGAGTGCATTTGGAAAAATAGTTGGTGAAACAAATGCACCCGATCATAAAAGAAATTAGAAGCAATAAACTGACACGACGCGGCACGAAACGTCGCGACAGAGATTGAACGTCGCGTCTCGTTCATTGACTAATGACACAATCAAAATAACGTTACGTGGGTCGCCGCTTTATCGCCAGTCATCGCAGATCGCTACGAATAGGATGATCCCGAATGATACACATCGTGTAAACCGATAAAAAGCTCGTCCCCCACCTGCCCCAATCATTCTGCTGAACGTGCCTAAACCTTTGCAAACTTTCTATGTATTTTGCAAGACCCGTAGTCAACATTCGACCTGACCTCATCGACAATAATTTCCTCGACTCCGAATTTCGCCAACAGTATTTACTCGTCGACACACCTTGAGATCGCCGACAATGTTATCACTAGACTGCGGATTTTATGCATTTATGACAAAAATTGGTACGTACAATTTAAAACAGTGGACATATTAAAAATATTTAAGGCCACCAGTGTATTAGTTTCACCTTAATAAGATAATTAAAAGAAGAAAGACATTTTTATTTGGCTCCTGTGCCTTGCAATCAATGCAAACATTTTTTATTTTGCATAAAGATGCGCCGTCTAGTTATCACCAACACCAAGTTTCGTGTTTTGAAAATACTGTTAGCGATATTTGGTGTCGATGAAAACATTGTCGGTGAAAACATTTTTGTTTTTAACTATTCTACACTGACACATTTACTTTCGTATACAAATATAATTGTTACACTATAAGAAGAATTAGACGTAGTCGGCTAACGTTGTTGTCAAACGATGGTGATATCGAATAATACTGTCGTGGACTAAAGTCGTTGTCGGTCAAATCTGGAGTCGGTGAAAACTGTGTCGGTGATTTGCATTGGACCCACAGCTAGTAGCGAAATTCGTGAGATTCGTCCCCACCGATAAAGAATGGAGTTCTCCGAAGAAGATGGCCAGAGTCACGGCCATGAGAGATGTCCGGAGCCCGTGGGCTGAGTTGGATTTATTTTCATTTGAATAATTGTGTTGCGTGACCGGACTCTGGACTTTTATCCACTTATAGTCAATGGGAGTTTCTGTGAAATTTGTAAAATATAAATATATGCCCAGAATTAGGAAAATGAGTTTATCAGTTATATCACATCGCATTATTTTAATCTAAATCAATTCAATGTAATTTTTAAGAAATCTATGGAGATCGTAATTAACTAACACGAAATTATTGTATATCTCCATGGTTGTCACAGTCTCTGGTTCGCAATCTTCTATGTGTTTATGGAGGGGCGTTCGTGCAGACTATCGTCGACGGGCGTGTTGATGATAAAACAACGATACTACACACTAAAAACAGGACGGCGTATTCTATGTAAAGGAAAACTTCGACGAGAATGACTTAACCACAACGAAGAATCTTCACGGATAATAAACATTAGCAAGATTAATACGAATCGTAACTTCCTGCTGCTATTCCACGATGTTCTGATTCGTCGCGAATATACGTATTATCCTAACATATCGTTTTATATATGTTTATAAATTTATATTTATATATAATAACAAAACAGTGCGTTTTGTCACTATGAAACTGTTGAATAAATTAATTGACTGCGGATCTTTACGCAAAATAAAAATGTTCTGCATTGATTGTGGGACGCAGGTGTAAAATAAAAATTGATTTCATCCCTCAATGACTTTATTACATTCAAGACAATATTACAATATTCTTCAATTTCTCTAATCATTTACTGTTTTATATTTCACCCAGCCTTCAGAAATGCATAAAAACCCGCAGTCTATTAGTTACACACAGGGTTCCCTGAAAAATGTAAATAATTTGAATTGATTGGATTTTACATGTTTAAAATGTTTTTACCGTTTTAAGTTTCACCTACATTTTTGCCATAAATGCATAAAATCCGCTGTCTAATCATTATAGCTAGCTTAGAAGAAGAAATAAATAAATGCAACGTCGAAACGGTTTGCTCGTTCGACCGGACACTTTTTGCCAGGGGTAGTCTAACCCGGTCAGAAACGATAACGTTATCAGAAGCTCGTCTCTGCCGTTTCTTTAGGATGTACCGTCTAATCGGAGATGAGAGCGCTTCCGGGAGTTTATTCGTCGTGAGTCGCCTCACGATCGTAAAAATTCTGAAACGGTTTTCCTCGACGGGAACCGCTATGCAAGAAATTTATTCACGTGGCAACTGTTTCGGCACGTATGCCGTATACCGTTGTGCGTGCGTAGGTATACACGCTTGATTCATTATCTTACTACATTAATAGAATTCCAGGGTGCAAACGCAATCGAACCGGCCAGTAACGATTTCGATATTAATTAACAGAAAATTAATTCGAATGTGTACGCCACGGATAAATACAATCTCGTTCGACCGCATCTAAAACGTTTGTCCTAATTTTTAAATGTGAACAAGCCAATTATTGATATACTCCAATGGCAATTGCTTGACCTAATCTCAGCGTAGTTTGAAGGAGAACTTATTCAAGATTATACAGGGTGAACCACGAATCGTGATACAGCATGGCTTCAAGAGAGCTTTCATGTGAACATTTAAACCATTCAACTATGTATAATATCTAACTACGGTACCACTGTGTAACTTGAAAACCCGTGACATACTATATTTATTTGTTCATGTATTCGCAAGCGCATTTCAAAGATGCAATTACTGCGAAGTAAGAGGAATAATGAACATATTTCAGTCCTAATTATTGTTCACTACTACTTTCATAAAATTTGAATTGTAAACTTCCTTTCCGATTTTGATTAACGAGAGATTGTTCCGCCTCTTACGCATAATTATTCAAGGTTATTCAAGCAATGGCAAGCTGTCGTCAATAGAAGGAACATGTTATCATCTATAAACATTGCTCCTTCCAGTCACCACCATATTTGCATTCAATCAAATCATTACAGTCTGTTGCGCGATGAGTAAACTACGAATTATTGTGTAGAAAAAGAACTTTCTAAGTCGATTGTAAGGAACAGAAATTAAATAAATTTAGTAATACTTGATAATACAGTGGCTTAAGTGTTCAAAATCCATGACCTAATTTCTTCATAAGCGATGATATCAAAACGGAATGTGAGAATGCAGACAATACATATTTTTACGCAAGGCTTCCTGTTCCAGAATAACAAAACGAACAATTTATCTGATCCATGTGCATCCGACCGCCAGAAACAGTTAATAATGGACACGTATAAGTCAACTCGCATTCAATGCCACGTCAAATTATCTAGAATCTAGACAATTTTTAAACATTTTACGCCTCGCCAAACTTTTCGAGAAAATCGAGTTCGAAAATGCAGCGAATACGCGCGCGATTAGGAATCGTCTGATCATGTCCTACCGATTCTACTTCCTGAGTATATTAAAGCACGCGAGGGATGCTAAACGAAAAAATGTGATTTAGAAGCCGCGAATATTTGTTTATTTTTAAAAACTGAAAACTTGTTTAGGCGCTCCGGGTACACAATTGCTGGACAGTGAATGAGTCTGATCCGACACGCTCCGAGGTGAAACGCTATTCGGGTAAACTCGGGGAGCAGAGTTTATTTTTTTAAAATTATTACTTATTTATTTACTTGTGTAATAATTAGACTGCGGATCTTTATGCATTTATAGGAAAATTGAGTAGATAAAATTTAAGGTTGTTGGGGAAAATTTTAAAAATTGAAAACGCGTCAATATATGATTTCTCCTCTATTAAAATCATTAAGGGAAGAAATAACATTCAATTTGGTTTCTATTTCTTGCAATCGATGCAGACAATTTTTAGTTTGCATAAAGATCGGCAGTCTAATAATAATTTATAATATGTGACAAGACAAGGCACGTTAACAAACAGAAGAAAACTCCTCGCTGACTGTAAACCGAACAACATGCACATTTAATAAACAACTTTTATAAAAAGCTCTACAAGTGGAAAATGTAAGAAGTCGCGTTTTGATCATGCCACGTGAGCAGGCGGATTTAGAGTGGGGACAGAGACAAGAAGAGAAGACGAAGACAATTACCTGGCTAAGAACGGAGCTGCTCAGCTGTGACTTGACAAGTAGGGATTTAAACACCTCTCGTTCTACATTTCCACTCGTGGGAGAGCTGATCTTCTCGTAGACTTCTCTGTAGAACGCCGGTATGCAGCCTGGTCCCACACGGCGGCAAAAAAGCAAAATAAAAGGACGGTCACTTCGCGGTAAATTGCGGAATAGCACTTTGCAACATTGCGAAACGAACGCGGCGAGCCGATCGTCAGGAAAACATCGTCGCCGATTTACGCGTCGCGTTGGACAGTAAGGAAAAAAGAGGAAACGTTATCTTTCGCTAACGCGGCGATTCCTGTTGCCGATCGTTTGATTTACGATGGTCTGTTGGTCTCAGCTTCGGTGTATGATCGCTTGTGTTTTCCAACGATTCGAGAGTTGTTCGAAACTTTTTCTTCATTTTCCTATGGCGAAGCAATTCGTGCTGGCTTACAGTGACGAATTGATCTCGCGAATAGAGATTTCGATGCAAACACTGCGTACGTGACTGCGATTTCAAATATTACTTTGTTGCGCTGCTGTTTATGCATAGAGATGAGGAAAAACAATTGGAGAAAATCGGAGGTCTTTTTATGCTGCGTTGGTGTCACTTTCAAAACGTTGCTATAAAACATGAAGCTTCCTTTTTAAATTAATTTTGATGTATTTTCTTCGTTCAAGTTTAAATAAACTCGTACCTTTTAAATTCACGGAGAGGATTCTTTTTTGACAAATTTATGTATTTACTGAAATGCAAAAATTGATTGTAATGTATTTTCTACATTCCAGTCTAAATAAAATTGTACTATAGAATTATAATATATTTTCTGCATTCTAGTTTAAATAAAATTGTACTTTTTAAAATGACGAGAATTCTTTTCTGGACCTAATTTATATACTTACTAAAATGCGTAGTCATTGTGCTATGTAGTCATCGTGAAAAATATTGAAGATATCTAATAGTTTATGCTAACAAATTAATATACATTGTAACATAAGGACGCTTCGTTTTCGAGTTTGAAAATTCAGTGAAATGCGTCCAATTAGATAGGAATTGGCTGTTGCGTCTGATCATGACCTACCGATTCTACTTCTCGCATTTACTAGTGCACGCGTACTCGACGGATCTTTAAACTCGTTTTTCTTGAAATCGAGGGGTCGAACAAAAAAATGCTATCCTGCCTTTTCGACTCCATTTTGCGTGTAGAATTACTTTCCAATCGGTTGTTCACCCTGCATATATTATACATAAAACATAATATACTATGCACGTACAAAAATATGATCCAGACTAGATGTAGTACGACTGCAACGTTGAACAGATAAACGCACTCAAATTCAAGTAACACCAACAACTGAATTATAAGAATATGAGGTCAGTGATAATTGTGAATCATCTGTAATTTTAATATAAATAAGAAAGATACATTTCCTCCACGGTGGTAGCAAACGAATTATGATAATCACGAACAGAGAAAATATCTGGGAAACGTATTGTATGTATAAGAACATGAAGTCAGTAATAATTGTGAATACAATGTAACTTTAATACAAATAAGAAAGATAAGTTTCCTCTTTCCTCCATGAACGGAAAACGTCTCAAAAAATATTTTTAAAATCAAAGATACCAAAACAATTAGTGCTCTAAAAGTCAACGAACAATCGGCGGTGATTTCGATCGCGTGCCCTATCGATTGTCTTAGGATAATGAAAAAGCGGTTCCTCTGGTTTCGGAGGAATACGCGAAAAAGTGCAGCGAGCGTACGTCAGCGTGGTTAGTCGCGTTGAAAGGGGGCGCGAGTTGCTTTTAAAAACCGGACGACCTCGAGAGGACCTTGTCAAAGGTGCGTACGGTACACGGGTTCATCATTTACCGAACGACAGATCGGTCGACGCCATGTTGGATCACTTGTAGATCATCCGGGATCCGGCGAGATCGTTGCACCCGATTCTTCCCGAAACAACGGTCACCGTAGTCGAGCTTTCGGTTCTCGTATGAACGATTAACAAACACACGCACGTTATGTTTCTCGGACGAACGACGACGATACTTGTCAAGGCACAATTATCACCACAAAACCAACAACACCATACACCATCGCCGTGCGCCGGACCACTGACGACTAACACGATACGATTTCTCCGGTTGACCGTTCTTATTTCTCCCGCCGCGCATGCGCACTGTCAAGCATCCCACATACACGGTTTCACTCGGAACGCGGGAAATTTGAATCTAAAGACACTCCTGTCCATAAATCGGACACTTATCTTCGACAAAATCGTAACTAAAGAATACAAAGCTTCTAGCCTGATTTTATTTTGTTATTTCGATTAAATCTGGCTATTATACGATAATAATTTAATGCAAAATTAAATATATATACTTATATATAGTATATTTAGTCTTGTGGGAAAGAGATTGCTCTAGAAGCCAAATTGGAAAACAATTACCCCACTTAGATACAGTGGTACCAAATAAAATCCTGTTTTCATTGGTAATAACATTCGTAGGTACGAAATAAATAAAAATCATATTAAGTTCTGTCGAATTTGATACCCCAGCACTTCTTGAAAATTTTTATAAACCATAAATGCATAAAGATCCGCAGTCTGGTAATAAATGGAAGCAATAATATGCCACCTCTACACGAAAAACGAAATTATTTTCCAACGACCTAGCGTACTTTATTCTATCCAATACTTGGCCAATACAAAATATACCGGGAGATTATTAATTGTCATCTAACTCTCCCAATGGAAGCGGTTTCGGCAATGGTTTCTCCAATAGTCTGATCTCTTTTCTAATTTCTTTCGATTTCTGTTTATCGATGGACTCGATTAATCGTAATTTATGAGCTATTTCCTGGTGTATAATCGGTCGATATTTCTTTTCCATTCCAAGGCACTGCATCTCGCTCAAGAATTCCATTCTCTCCTGTATTCCTCGCACCACTGAACAAAAGGAAAACACATTTGAATGCAAAAAGAAAATAATCGAAAATCTTCTTCAACTACTCACAATCGTCAATCGGATCAGTATTCACAAGATGACGCGGTTCTCGTTTTGTTTTGTAGAGAACCGACGGATCCCGAGGAGTTTCCGGCATATCTTTTCCGTACGCCATCATGCACGCCAAGTGACGCTTCTGTTTTTCTTTGTTCGCTAAATTTTAAACAGGAATGAACATATAGGCGAGAAGCGTTAGATACATAATTCAAGACTTTAATAAAATAATTAAAACATATATCCTCACGCAAAGGACCTATTCTTGTATATTGCTCCCTCTCGTACGCGCCACTTTTCACGATCATGTCTTGAGTCCGTTTTTTCCAAATAGTAGGCATTAGAATCTAATGATGATAAAGATAATAGAAATAATCATTCGTTCACTAGAACTGTAATTTATTAAAAACCATACTTGATACTGAGAGTCGTGCTTATCCGCTTTCTTGTTTGATCTTTCGAGAGACAGAGGCAAAGGTTCACCTCTGTCGACAGCGTCCTGAATAAATTTCCTTTGCATCATAGTCACTTTAGACTCCTCCATCAAAACTGAGAAAAGGCCAAAAGTTGAACGGTGCAATAACACTAATTAAAACGAAGTGAAAAAAATTTCGCTTACGTTTAATCAGATTTTTCGTTTCGTCGCTATACTTTGCTTTTGGCGGATGGTGAAAAGCTCCCGCACCCATTTCAACCCTCTGGTATTTCCGGTCCATTTCTAACCTTACGTAAAAATGATATTCGAAAATGTCAGCATTGCTCAACAGCTGCAATCGGACTGTTGCGATTCGCCGCGAGTTGGAAGGTGTTCGTTGTGTCTGTTGCCCGCCACGACACAAACAAACAGAAACTTCGTGTTCCCATGACTACTTTCGAGACACTCTAATTCAATCGAACTAACATTCGAACTCCAATTCAAAGTTTCGCGATTGCATCGTTCACACGAGCGTAGATCAAACTTCAGTTTCTGCGAAATGTTCCATCCAGTATTACAATCTGGAAGATTTATTTAAATTCAATTCCTTTCTATTTTTCAGGTTCATCGTAATGAAGATCTAGTTGAATTGTAAAAGATATACATACAAAATTCATTGAATAACTATGATTTTTTCGTTCTAACTAGATTAGAACGCACACGATGCATCGGTTGAATTAGATATTAATTATTTTTGCGAAGAAATAGCTCGTGATAAGGATCTACAGGAGCAAAATTCATTCAGTAACTATGATTTTTTCGTTCTGACTGGATAGAACGCACACAATGCATCGGTTGAATTAGATATTAATTATTTTTGCGAGGAAATAGCTCACGATAAGGATCTACAGGAGTAAAAATTCCAAGCTCCACAAAATTGGGTCTCGATGACCATGCGCGCGTAGCTAATATTTTTTAATCTAACCAGATTAGAAGGCAGACGGTGCATCACCGGTTGAATTGGATAAATAGTGTGAAACGCAGGCGATGCGTCACCGGCCTCGAATGTTTTGTCAGTAACAATCAATGATCAATTGGGAACGGATACACCTTGAAGGATGCGGCAATGGATCGGCGTGGTGCGCATGTCGTATAATCTAGTGTTAGGGGTTACCTTCCTACCCTGTGATCCAAGTAAATTCGCGTTTTGCACGTGAAAGACACAGGGTCCGCGACGAAAAATCGCGTGAAGCTCGAGTTCAGCGCTGTTCGTCGCGCTCGTGCTCGTCGCTTGACAATCATCGTATAATTTTCGATTAGCGTGAAATAGTGAAGAGTTATTGATCATCGTGAAACACGTTCCAGCGATTATTGGCTGCTCCCTTTTTCTGCGGGGTGAGTAGCGACAAGCGTTGCTCGCTTTTTCGTATCGAGGCTAATGATCGTCGAGCCTGACTGACTGCGCCCTGGATGACTGGCGATATTCTGATTTCGGTGTTTGTTTGTTATCGTTACACGTCGAATAACACGATTGCAGCGACTCCGCGTGTTACCGTTCGCGCTACCTTCGTGCCGAGGCTTGCAATCATTCAGGGGAGCGAAACAACCCCTGTCTCGCACGATGATGTTCGGAATTTCCGTTTCTCCTGGGTATAACACGTCTCCAATGTTTCAGGAATAATCTAGTCCATAGAGAGATTTTTTTAATAAACAAAGCAAGATGAAAGTGGGACTGTTGAACAATTTCTTGCACTATTTTAACTTGAAGCAAGGCACGGTTTTGATAGCTGTGTTTCAGCTGGTAAATACTATCGTCTAACTTGCTCGTAAACATGCAAACATTATTCTTTCCTGTGACTAATACAGATTGTTCTTTCTATGATATAGTTTACATCAGGATTCAGTATGATATTTTTCGTGCTTGCACTGGCACATGCCATGGGGATCCAAGAAATGGTGGTGAGAGATACAGAAGACGCTCTCGAGAGGGAAGCTTTGGAAGATATATCCTATAATCACCTGAATACAAAGAAAATGGATATGGCGCATCATAACGCGACCGGTGCTTACAGAATTGAGCTATGATCTAATCGCATTATTCTCTTCGCACGATTCTAACAAGCGTTTGTTTCAGAAACGGTCTACTCGATGTATTGTGGATTAGTCATCACAGTGATACATTTTATTTCTACGATTTTGCTCCTATACGGGGCGTTAACGGTAATGACATTTTACGTAGAAAAGAATGTTTACGTGATAAAACAGAGTAATTTATTCCGTTAGAACAATCGTCACTTCATGGCGCCGTGGATGATGGTCATGATGACTATAATATCAGCGTTAACGATTTCCCTGTTCTTAGTAGAACAGGATTGCCCCTTTATCGCTACTCTTGGCGGCAAAGCGGACATCTGCGAACGTATGTCGATAAACATTATTATTACTAGAACGATTAAGGCGTCTTCGTTAATTAACATATTCACGCAAAACATCGCACAACTTTCTATCAGATGATTGCACAAGTTCGTGCCCGATTTGAAAATAAAATTTAATGGCTACATTTTAAAGAATACAGTTTTATCAATCAATTATCTAGTCACCGTTCTTTTCTACAATTAGGAAAGAATTCACTTATGCAATCATCTGATACAATACTACAATAGATCGAGACGAAAAATAAATTTACACCGTTCGCCAAACATTTAAACGTGCTTGAAAACACTTTTATTAAAAGTTACGATTAAACACATCAAAATGTCCAACTTATAATACTCTATAAACATAGTATATACTCTAATTGTGCATAAAAAAATATTTTACAATGTTCACCCCCGCATCGTTTTAAACATTTATGTACAAAGTATCGATGGACGCAATATCGGTCGGTTGTTGTGCTTCGTCGGAGCTAAATCATGTTGTTTCTTTCAGGTATAATCGTTTTGTTTCTCGTGATCACAAGCTCTTACGTGTGGTTCGTGGTCTACAGTACTTATAAGAGTCTCGAGACAAAGATAGGATTGACGCACATTCTTCATGGTGTGAAGATAAAGCCGCTGGTTCCGGCCGTACAAAAATCGAAAACCAATCACCCACGCGCAAACAAACCGTACGAGGTTTAAAGAATGTTTATGGGAGAGGCGTAGAAGTAGCCGCATATTGTCGAGAACGAAAAACGGAGAACGACTCGACGACGAAGAGACGAAAGAATAATTTCACGTTGAACAAACACTGTACGTTATAAGACCCGACAAATGGCGTTCACAAAGCTCAAAAAACCGATCTTCAGTACAAAAAAGGCTTGCTTCGTATGTTACACACGTTATTTCTTGCTTAGACGTTACAAACTACTCGTTGGTAATACGAGTTGTTCAATCATGACATTGTGAAGTTGTACTCTGGATGGCAACGCACAGATTTACAATTATTCTTAAATCTGTAACGACGAAAAGCATATCGTAAAGCGGCGACGCATAATATCGTTAATATATTTTTCAATTCGGTTATCGCTGCGGTTGAATTCGAAATCATTTTTCGTTGGAACTTTCGTATTAAGCTACGGCACATTCTCCTTATGTAAGACTGAATATTAATTGCTAAAGCGTTACAAGGTTTCTCATGGATTCATAGAATCGTTTCAAATCACAGAAAAAAGATCAATAAAAATAACAAAAAAAAAGATACATGAAATACATAGTTTGCCACTGGTAATCGATAATTTATTAGAAATAGATACAGAGTCTTGTCTGATTAATTTTTACTCTATATTCAATCCCATCTTCTTTGTGACACTACAACCTTGATATTTTGTGGTAATATTTCAATATTAACAACTGAATGTAGTTCTGTTTTTGTGTATTCTGTATGTTAAATGTACGGAAATCATGGAAAATAAAGATTACGAAACTCCATTACGTTATGCACCACTTGTAATTCATTTGGTCGATCACTGTCGCGTAGCAGTAATCAAACAAATTTTTACATTTGTATGTTCGTTCGAAAATTATTTACAATGAGAGATGTGAAATATGTGTTGATGCGTACGATATATTCGATGACAATAAAAGAGATATCTGAACGTGTATAAAATAAATATGAAGAAAAGTTACACAATCGATTGTGAAACAAAGTTTTTTTGTAAAATGTACGTGTTACTTGCGTATATCTCTTTTTTTGGGATGTCGTGAATCAACATTAGCTATAGACTTAGTTATTTAAATGTAACAATGGTATTTCGTTACACTGACACAATGAATAGAGCTTCAAATATCGGACTCCTTTCCTCAACTGTAACATTCAAGAACTTGTAATTATATACATAGGCATTTCAGCGATAGGCCCACATAACAAGTCAATAATATATTCTAGTATTCGATAAATTTTTTCCTCTCGTTTGCCATTTACACACATACATTGTTCTCAGTTTCCACGTGAACTATACTTATTCGTATTCAGTGACCACTAAAATCATTGTATGAAATGTGTAATCTCATTTTGTAGCAAGCAATGTATAAAAAAAAAGAAATTCACGAAACATGCAATATACATATATAAAATTCATTTCGTTTAAGGGTTTCCCTCCTCAGCATCCTCCAATTCCTCTTCGTTCTCCAATTCCTCTTCGTCATCGGTTAATTCAAGGAACTGTGCATAGAAATCTCTCGTGCATTCACCTTTGTTATTGAACACAAACTTGTAGTAACTACCATCTGCGCATATTACTGTAAGAGAAAAGAAAAGAAACGAACTTTTACAATTTTAGATAATGTTAATGGTAACTCATTACATTGCATTACCAACCTATAATACTATTGTTAACAGTTCCGAAAGCGCACATACACTGCGGACCACCTGGAACTTGAAATTTGCAAAAGCTCCAACTTGAACTAAAATATTTTGGCAGGAAAGGTGCGTACGCTAAACTAGATTGACGATTTAATTTTTGATCTTCTACGGCAAAAACGTGTACAGTTCCGTGGTCGCTCGCTACACACAGCCAAGTAGAATCGTGATTAAAATTTATGCTGAAATTATAGTTCAATTAGTGTATTTATTCATTAAAATAACTTGTTCACACAATTCGATTTTCACTTACCAATAAATGTTCGCGTAATTAGCCCCTCTTCTCAATTCGTTAATCATATTTCCACTTTGCGTTTCGAACACTCTTATTAATGTACCTTTCTCCGAAGCAGTAGCCAGTCTTGTACCTTGTAAGTTTAAAGCTATACAAGACAAAGGTGTTTCGTGTGCTTCTATATTCAAAGGCTGCTTCTCCGTGTTAGCCAAATCTATCACTGTAACAAAAAAGTAGTTATAGTACATGATGAAACTATAAATATAAGATATAATAATAAAACTTTACCTTGTACATGACCATTGTTTCGGCCAGGAAAAGCGAGTAAGGAATTATTACTATTTGGACATAATACGCATAGCCCCCTAGGATTCGGATTAGTCTCGAACACGTGAAGCTGTTGAGGATTTTGCGTGAACGTGTAAACTTTTATAACACCTTCTAAAATTACTACTACTCTATCTCTCCTCAGTTTAACACCCTTCACAGGGGCATTAAACTCTAAAGTGATTGCTGGAGACTTCTTTATGTCATCCCATACCATAACTGTGAACATAACACATCAAATAAATAATTTGATATTTCTCCGGCAGTTGGAGCAGGGCTGTTGCTTTTCCGAAGCTTCGAAGCCTTCAAAATGTCCAAAGTCTCGAAGTTTGAATACCTTTATTGGTGGGATACATCGGATCCACTCCACTGCCGACTAATGCTAAGTAGTTACACCTAAACAGCATTTCTGCATAACCAAAGCCTCCAGTGTTGAAATGACGAGCCCTCTCCTTTAAAGGATCACAGCTATACACTCTGAAGCCATTTTCCATACCACAAACAAAACATCCTACAAGTGGAAAATTATAAAAGCAATAATGATATGGTTATCTGCTGGTGCAATATACAGGGTGTTTCACTAAATGTGTTACAAGACGATATCTTTGAACCTATTAATAGTGTTGAGGAAATTCTTTTTTAAATTACAAGGTTCAACAGGACCTGTTATAGTGTACAATAAAAAAAAAACATAGTTGTATTCCAAGCGTGAGAAAGGAGGGATAACTGGAATTTTTTAAATGGTTTGGGGGATACAATTTTCTGTATTTACATAGTCCTCGCTAAAACGAGTGACTTTCGTTTGAAAAGTTTCTCAAAATTTCATATGTATCAAGAGTTACAACGATTAGAACCAATAGAATTGGCTGAATAGAATTATCTTTAAATTGTTGTTCCAATAGTGTCGTATCGCACAATACATGTGAGAAAAAGAATCGAGGTATGATAAATAAAATGATCAATAACTCGAATAAAATCTGTACAATATAAAACACATTTATTTACTTGTATATATATATATATATATATAAAAATACAGAATTGCTGATAACAGATTACTTAAAACGCATGTCACTATATAATTAATTTGTACGATTATAAAAATAATTAAAATTATAAATAGACGATATCGATTGTTGCAGTATAATTTCATGTAAAAGGTCTTGCACATATATCGATTATTAGATATTAACGAAAATCTTACACAGATAAGGTTAGGAAAGTAAAAAAATGGTATCAACGATTCCAAAGTACGATCGCTTCCCAGTGAGTATCGCATGATTCAAACATGTTTCGATGGAAAGACGACGGTAGCGATATTATATGATAATATCACCGTAACTTTGTGGCGAAGGAATTAGACGCAGAGGTTAGAATAGAGAAAATAAATAACCGGACTGTCAAATGTAGCACACTCGGTCACATACCTTGGTCCTGATTGAAACCAGCATAGAGCAAACCGTTCCCGTGAGGATTCCCCGTTGTTAAGTTCATTGTAAATTATCTTTTTCACCGCAATATTCGCTCGAACAATCGTTTATTCATAGAATTCTACCGCATTTTCGCCGACAAGCAGTACAACAGTACGAGACACTTTTCGTAACTACGAACTTCCGCTACGCCGCTACCATCATAGTAGTGTCCTCGCGCATGCGTGCTCGAAGGGTTTAATCAACTGATACGCACGACAGTGTCACCAACTCCATAGACTTTTCCGTAGAACTATGGATTTTTTATTTTCGTCAACGGATTTTGACAATCTATGACAATCTCTTTCTTCCCTTTTCTTTATTCATAATTTTGTCATTCCTGATGATATATCCGTAGATATATCAGATCAGACCTGATATATTCAGATCTTCTGTACGGACTTTCAAAATCCAAGTTGGCATCACTGACGCACGACACGACGACACGGCGGCGTATAATATAATGGTTCAAAACCGCGAAAACACGCACGAGGGTGAAATTTTCGGTGTCGAAATTTTCTGAAATTTTAACTATAAATTCTTTTATGTCTGAAGTAAGTTTTGACACGAATGTGGGTGGTTTTAGGTCACTCAGAATTTTTGTCTAGTGTGTTGAGAAGAGTGAGAAAAAGAAGAACTGTATGTTTAGCTAAAATTGGCGTAGTTGGCTTCATTATATTTTGTGATTGATTGTGGACCCGAATTTCATCAGAAGATAAACTAATAAGTGTTTCATACAACAAACTTAAAAAAGAAATCTCTTAAAACCTCCTCTATAATAAAAGGAAAGAAAAAGAATTGGACCAAGATATGTAAACGATTGAGTTCAATCGTTTTACACTGACAACAACGAATCTTGTAAGAAGCTGAGGGCTGAGATTGTATGTAAGTAAGATAAAATAATTTTTATTTATAATGTATACAAATGAGCATGAGATAGAGTAAGAAAAGTAAGATTCCCTGCTTTTCTCGATAACGTTTTAATGAAGTGTTAAACAACCTGTGTCTATATATATAACATTTTGTTCTTAGTATACACAGAAAAGTTTGCCACTTTAAAACCTTGATTACCCTGTATTTATAAAGGTAGTTTATAATTGTTGTTATTTCTATCTACGATCCAAGAAAATAACAACGCTATGAATTTAGTTCGCGTTTCCACGATTTCGAACCACTGTGCGCCAACGCAACTCGTATTTGTTCAACGAAGAAACATTTATGGCTGCATTCAGTGTTTTGATTTCGTTTAGATCATTTCTTTATACGAGCAAGTTTGACTAACAACCGGTTGCAATAGCGAGGGAAGTAAAACCAAGAAAACAGTGCTTCCTTCTATGAATGTGCACATAAATTTGACTCTGAAATCTGCAAATTTTTCGTGTCGATCACTTTTTGTAGGTTATGTTTTTGTAATTAGACATGAAGGGTTTAATAAGGAATTTTCATGCTGGCGCTGCATTATGCCGAGAGAAACCGCAAAATTTAAAAGGCAAGAAGCACAGTTCTCAGTTATGGCTTATGAGACAGCTGAAAGATCCGTACGTAGAGATGGCCAAGCGAGAGAACTATAGGTGTAGAAGTGCGTTCAAGTTGTTAGAGGTAGACGAAAGATACAATATATTGAAACCTGGACAAATCGTAATAGACTGCGGAGCTGCACCTGGCAGTTGGACGCAGGTTGCTGTCGCAAAGACAAATGCAGATGGGAGAATCGTGAATAACCCGATTGGCACTGTGATTGCGATAGACAAACAATCGATTTATCCGATCAAAGGTGCAAATATATTGAGTAAAATGGATTTCACAACAGCCACGTCGCAAGCTGAACTGTTCAAGTTATTACAAGATAGGAAAGCAGATGTAGTTTTATCGGATATGGCACCTAATTCCACCGGCATGAGAGAGTTAGACCAAGAAAGTATAGCGAAACTTGTATACGCTGCTATGAAGTTCGCTTTGCAAGTTACAAAGCCGGATGGAACATTTGTCTGTAAGATATGGGACGGCGGAATGTCACAACAAATAGAACAAGATTTACTAAGATTTTACAGAACCGTTAAGAACGTCAGACCTCAAGCGACGAGGGACGATTCGACGGAAAAGTTTTTCTTGGCGAGGGGTTTCAGAGGGATAAAAAGTAAAGCGGATAGTACGATGTAACATGCAGTTTCATTAACAATTATAATTCTGTACAATGTGAAGAATGTTTAATGGATAAAAATGATTTTGTAATACAATCGTGTTATCACGGCTGGACAGGTTTCTGAATAATAAGAAAGCACGAGTATTTCGGTATAAGACCAACATCGAATGATTTTTATAACATTTTCCATTTGCGATCTAACAGACTCCTACACGATACGACAAGTATAATATACATCAATATATTTAGCTATAAATAATACAATAGTATTTAATACAGTTACAATTAATACACATTAAGACGCCGATGATGCTTCTTAATTACTCTGTATATACAATTCCTTTGAATAAAATTAATATGTACACGAATCAACATTCAGTAGATGAGAAAGAGAGATTACACACCACATCGAAGCGTACGCAGAGCAATTGAAAATTATTGGCCGCGACGTCAGATTCGGAATTTTCCTTTTTTCAATAATTGGTTCGTGCGACAGAGTCCACGTAACAGAGAGTTTCATTGAATTAAAATCCGAACAGTGTAGTGTCCTGATCGTTTGTACTGCGTGCACTCTCTCGCATATTCTCACAAACAGGTCTCGCATGCGTTCAAGAGAAAAGAAAAATGATCGCGACGACAGCTGTAAAGCTTTCGAACGACATCGGAGATCCTGACTGCTCCGAACGCTCGTTTCGAAGTACTTATGTACGTAGAACAATGATCAATCCGCACATCGAAAACATTCATACTATGCTGTATATAAATACGTTGCCTTCGCTACGCAATGTAGCCGCAAGCTTGGACTCGATTACACCTCGAGAGGCATAAAATCTTGAAATTGTATGCGTCTGAGAAAAACAATGCTCTCAATAAATATCAGGTTGATGCACATGAAATGTCGATTTCAATATTACGTTCAAAGTAAGTCTCGCGGAACACTCCGATGGTCACGCGGTTCTCTCAAAGTTTTTATTGATCGATCTGGAATCTGTTCATTGATCGCATTGTTTAGTAGATCATTTTTTCAATCGAGAATTGTAACCACCATCGAAGATCGCGTATTCTTAGCGACCATTGGAGCGCTGAGCGAACGCGTTGAAAATGAATCGAGAAGTATTAACCCTTAGCACTCGAATGTTAAATATATCGATATCTAATAAATAGACTGCGGATCTTTCTGGAAAATAATTTGCACTGATCGTGGAAAGCAGGAATAACATAAAAATTGATTTCATCCCTTAAAATTCTTGAATTCTTTAAAGATCCGCAGTCTACTAATCAATTACTAAACATTTAGGCATTGTACGAGATATATTACAGCAATTTCAAATACATAAAATCTCAAAAATCATAGAAAATGGAAATATATTCTAGGTCGGAAGAAATGTTTAATTTTTCAGTTAAAATAGCTCCGAGTGCAAAGGGTTAAAATAATGCAAGACCGATACGAGAATTTAATGACACGTTCCTTAACCGTATATTGACTTTCTCTCATTTTTAGATGGTTTAGTCTTCGGCTACCGGAGAAGAGCGATTTTCAAAACATCCACGAGTCTACGGATTCGATGAAACCAAACAGAATATCGTGCGCAACGATTTCATAAAATAAATTCGCCGCTCAAAAAAGATTTCGGGAAACGATGCTGCGGCTCGAGCAGCATTTTTCCCATATGTTTCACGATTGCGAAGATCAAATTATCGAGAAACAATTCATCCAGAGACCGGCACACCTCCGGTCTCGATGCCTCACGTGACAGATTGCGAGTTCGAATTCTATAAATAACGCAATACCGCTAAAAATCAGTCTGATTCGACGTACCAGGGTCACGAGCAGATTTTACGAGCTTGCGAACCCAGATTATATAGCATAGGATCTTGCTTAATGTTCGATCGAGGACTTTGCCGTGATACGTAATCCCGACTGATTAAACTATAACGAATATACAACCGACTCGTCACTTTTATCTTCATAGCCTTCTTTTTTTTATTAGCGCGGGCGGAAGATTAATTGTGTTTCTCTCGATCGGACATCTAGTTAGGCAGTGATCCATGATTTTTCAATGTACGATGACTTATTGCGCAGACATTCGCGGCTAAATGATCAAGCACGACCATGAGGTCGTCTTACAATTCGCTTGTTTTCATAACAGAGCTTCCATTCGTCGATGATCTCTGCACGTTCCTCGATCTTTCCGTAAAGCCGCGCTTTCAGCTGTTCCTCGCAAAAACTCTTTCTTTGGGTGTGCTTTATTTGATTTCTTGATGTTGTTTTTATGAGAAAACGTATTAATCTTGTGTAAAGATTTGCTGTTTAATTAGTTTCAGCAACAGCTAACGGCTTTATGGAAATTTCGAGTATATAATAGCGCGATATCCTGCCAATGTATATGCATTTCCATTCGCGTGCAACCAGATGTTTGAATCGTGATGCATAGAAAACAAGGTTCTTCGTTAACTAATATTTGGCTTTTCATAGAACGACAGAGTATTTGCATTTCGTTGTTATACCGGAACAATATGTTGAGAACTATAGATACCTTTGAGGAAAGAGGTACACCCTGCTACAATGAATCTTGCTGCTCGGATCGTTGGTTGTTTAGCAATTAATGGCAAGAATCATTAGAGCACTCTTCTGCATACTATACACGCGCTCGAAAGATAGAGAAAGTGACACTCTTCTGGATACAAGACGTCGGAAATTTGTTGCTTTTTGCCTGAAAGGCTCGTAACACCTACTTTCTCAGAGTATCTAAATCCTTAATATGCTACATAGTGTTCTAGAAAATATACAAAATTCGTCTCTCGGGATCCCAATTCCCAATATTCATATTTCTTACTCGCAGAACAGGGTTGACAAATAATTACGCGTTTTGTCGAATTAATCTACGTTTCGATATTAAGATAACAAACGGATCTGCAAATGTCGGCGTACAGTCTCAAGTTTTGAATAAACTCGGATTAAACATCGATCGATTTCAAAACTGAGTACATGTACATATAGGTTTAACTGATCAATTAAATTCGTCGGAGAAGCTAGAACATTAATGTATAAAACGTTTCTGTTCGAATTTCAATTATTTCTGTCTGGAGTATCATGTTCGGTCGATTATTCGGAATCGATTAAAATATGCGACACGTTCGATTGGACGATAAAAATAGTTATTGGTTGACAAACGATAACACTGAACTTGTAACTGCCATTTCGGAAGTTCTTGCGCATACTAGGCTTTAGAAAGCTTTCCTCGCTTGCTGACAGAATGTTAACAGCAAAATTACGTAATTCTTTTTAGTCCGTTGGCTTATCACTTTCTCCGCTTAAAATAGTTTCGACTTTTTCCTTATTAACATAATACCGTCTTAGACATACGAAAGCCTCTAATAAAGGTACCGAATTTCGTTAAATGAGTTCTTACATTCGAGCGTTAAATCTAAAAGTATAATTCCATTAAAAAAAAAGCATTTTGGATTGTCGATCACATGACCAAGGTCACACGGAGATAAAAACGCAACGCGACATCAAACGACATATTTCTCTCGTAAAGAAGTTCTTCATCATCGTTAATATGGTTTTTTTTCACGTTGCCGCTGCTACACATATAGTTGCGTTCCGAAAAACGTGTGATCTTAGTCTTCACACGAGAAGCTCGGGGATATTCACGCCATTAATACTATATCAATCTTATCAAAAAGATTCTTAATCGGTAAATTAGGCCTAGACAGATTTCCTCGATCAAAACAGTTCCTCGATAGAAAAAAACATTTTCAAAAAAGCCGGCGCGCAAAGATACTCGCGCGTACAAGCATACATACGTATAACATGCAGGTGAACATATACATGCGTATATCCATTTATGTATACAATATATATGTATGTATGATAAGTAAACCGTGGATTTTATGCGTTTATGAGAAAAATGAACAGCCGCAATTTTAAACAGTAGAAACATTAAAACTTTCGTCCTGTTAACAGCATTAGAGGAAGTAATCAATTTCTCGAATCTTGTAATCGATGAAGAACATTTTTATATCGCATAAAGATCCGCAGTCTAGTGATCAGAGTTTTGGCAAAAAGATATCGCTTCAGAGATGGTTAGGCCGAAAGGAACGATTATTAGAATGGAACCTTATAAGGGGTGGGTGGGTACCGAAAAATTTATGACGTTCGGGTCACCGAACAATAAAAATTTCCGAGTTCCCACCCGGTACCCAGTGTTTACACACTCCGAAACGCGCATTTCCATTTGTGACCTTGGAAACACGGCGACACAGATAACTCGAAGACGTTCGATTGATAATCTCGTTTAATTCTCGACGGACCTAGTATCTAGTTCTTTTTCTGTTTTCCCTTTCTCCCGGCGATGACCGATCATCGTTGCTCGACGCTAATTGGGCGAGGTCTCTAATGAGAATTACGCAACGTATCGGTCGGTCGCGTATCGGCCACGGTTCACACGATCCCGTGTCTTCGTTACTCCGACTGTAAGTACGTACTATGCGATCAATCAGCCCCCGTGGTCGTCGTCATGATCGCCGTCGTCTATCAGTTCCTCCACGACGGACGAATCGGCTGGCACGGAAATGCCGAGGCCGGGCAAGAGTTCGCGCGACTCTTTAATTTATTTGGCACAGTTCTACAGTCTTTGGACGTTCCTACCGAGAGCGACGAGGCGTGAGAACGCAGGTAGCAACCAAACCTCCCGGCGACACTCCATTATCTACCGACAGGTGTCCCCGATTCGATCTCGATCGCGATCTGCCCGATTCAGATTTCATCGGGCGGACAACGGCTCGCGATGCTCGGCCCTTCAGGATGGTGAGACCTCCGGGAATCGGTTGTTGGTGTACGTTTCACCGTTCGTCGTCTTGCTGTGGGAGTCTCGGTCGGTTGAGTATAGACTGGGATCTCTCATCAGAGGCATAGCCGTCCAAAAAGAGATCGAGATCGGCGGTTGCCTCTGCCACTGTCTTCGCGACGACGTCCCCACCTGTTGGTTAGACACCTGCTGGCTACGAGAAGCCGTTCGCCAAGAGGATAGTCCTCGGTGGAAGGGCTTCTGATGGGTGAACACGCTGCTCTTGGTGCTGGAATGAAGTCCGTCGTCCAGAGGATACGGAGCTCTTTCTTTGTAGTCCTGACTGTGTATGCTGTTCACCTCTTCTGATGGGAACTTGACAGGTTGTTTCGGATAGGTGGAGTGTCTGTCGTCTTGCGTGGGCCTGAAGTTCGGGACTCTGGACTTCTTTACAAACGCAGCCTTCTTGTTATCCGCCGATTGCTCGTCGATCGTGTGGATCTCGGTGATAGGATCATCTTCGGCGTATTGATCTCGGAAACTCGGGTCGTACAACAGAGACTCTGAGGATGAAGGTGCTGCCTCTAGTTCGTCGCTCTTAGAATCCTCCATCGGTCTGTCTTGATCGGTTTGCACTTTCTCCGTGCTCTGGATGTTTTCAGAAGAGGGTTCCTGATCCATCTCCTTTTCTGATTCAAACAGCTCCCGCAGATACTCGTCGCCTTCGTCGATACTGCTGGTGCTGTTGCTGTCCGATGTCCTCGTGATGTTCCGTGTTTTATCTGTGGTCACATCCAAAAGCGTTGTCTCCACGATCATGTCGCCGTTGATGCTAACCTCGCTGGACACGTTGCTACCAGCCTCGTCCCGTTCCTCTTTATCCGTGGTCGTAGACTCGTTCGAACTTGTCCACGAGTCAGCCAACAAATCCTCCGTCGGTGTTTCGTTGTTGTTCGCGTCGCTCGCAGTAGTTTCCGCCTGTTGCCGGTGTTCATTCTGTAATCGTTTAATATCTTTCAGTAGTATCGCCATCCCGGCCTCGCCGTGCTTCAAAATCTCACCGCCTTCCGTTTCCGATGATTCCTCATCCGGCAGGTCCGTGCTGTCCCCGTAATCTTCGATCGCTTCTTCGTCGTCGTAGTACGGTTCCGTTTCCTGCGACTCTTGGAGGCTCGGTGCACTCGAGTTCCGAGTGTCCGACGAGTTTCCATCGATCCTCTCTACCACGGATAGTGGTACGTCGGGATCTTTGTTCGGGAGCGTCGGTTCTGGAACGATCTCACTGATAGCTTCTTTATCAGTAACGTTCTTCGTCACATTGCTCTCCCGAACGTGCGTTTGATGGCTCGCGTTGCTCTCCGAAGGTAGATCCTCCGCGTTCGGGACCACCAAATTCGGCGACGTCGCCGTCGACGGAAGTAGGATCAGCATAGGCGTCGCTTCTGTCGAATTCAGGAGCTGCGATCCATTCTTCCACGCCGCTTGACCGTCGGTGATGTTGATCGTCTTCAGGCTCGACATGTTCAGCCATGTCTTCAAGTCGATCGGTATTTCGTAGCGGACCCCCTCGGGGAAGGTCTCGTTCGCCTCGTCCACAGGGAACTCTGCTACAGGAACCACCGCGTCGAACTTCGTCGGAGCTTCTTGTTTCTCCGAAGATGAGACGCTGGAGTCTGCAGGAAGGAAACCGAACTCGTTGTCCTTCGGCTTGGTGTTGTTCTTCGTGTCATGATTTGCGACGATACCCTCTAACGGCCGTTTCTCCTCGCTCGAAGTGGTCTCGATGCGAGGAGGTACCACCACCGGAACCTTTATCGTGTCCCTAGCCTCTTCAGCTTCCAGTTTTGACGGCTCCGAGTCTGAACTAGGAAGCAGAGGGATGTTGAGCTGGAGAGGACCGTTCGATTTCTTCGAATTGCTGCTGTAAGAGTCCGAGCTTCCTCGGTTGGCGAATCGATTGTTCAATTGTTGAAGAAGGAAGACGAAGTGCGCCTCTTGGTCGATGTTCACGTTCTTCACGCACCTCCCCATCGCGTCCGCGCGATAACCATCCGGGCATGGTGGCAATGCTGGTAAAGCCGGCGCGATGAACACGCTCTTCGGGGTTATCCGTCGTAGAAATGTCGCAGAGTCCATCCCAGAGTGTGGTCCTGATTGTGAGTCTACCAGAAGCCAAGCCTGCCAAGCTAGATCGTTCGGCGAACCCAAGGTCTGAGACCTCGTCTCACCGGAACTTCTCGACAACGTGGACGACGAAGAGGATGAACTGACGTCAGTTAGTCTCTTTGCAGACGTTAACTCGCAATGCCTGACGAAACTCGACAAAATAACGACGATGAAGAGCATTCTCCATCGAGGATGCCTCCGTCGCTGGCTTGTCGTCAACATTTTCGTTTTATTCGGCGCGGTTTTTGCGGGATTCGTTCGAGCTATCGTCTGAAACCTGCTCGTCACCTTCCTCTCGAGGCTTGACACATCGGAAACGTCTGGAAACAGAGGAAAAACAAAACGTTAGACGCATAATTATTATACGCACAGGCGACGACCACGAGGGCGGGGTAAACTATAACAATGCGCGATAAATCAGTTTATAAGGGTACAGCACTGCTCAAAATTGTTTCTCATTAGTTCAGTATCAGTAGTTGATCATTTTTCAGTAAAAAATAATGTTTCTGGACATAATTATGCAAGTGGTAGTGACGGCTACCGCTGTCAAATTTTTGTTCATTATTAAAGGAACTGATAGAAACAGCATTAATTGATCTTCACAAGTAGACAAGGGGCGCCCGGTGCACTCAGCTTGACGAGTACCATAATCAGTCAAAGACTCATTAAACAGAGAGCACAGAAGCTCGCCGCCCAAGATTTATTATCGGTCGCATGTGATACTAATAAACCACCGTCCATTGGGATATTTCGAGTATACCGCGTGTGTCGCAGGAAACACTAATTTGTTAAATAAGTTTCTGGAATGTCCAGATGGCATCTAAGCAAATAGCGTCTATTAAGACTGAAAACTAGGCTACCGCTGCGCGCCGCGGCCAAAGATGATTCAATGCTTGAGTGAAAGCTCTAACAACCGAAGCTGAATGCAAACGCTGTGACATGAAATACTTCCTTTCTCAATTTAAATTCCTCGAAGTACTTTGAGCGCAACTTTACAGTGTTTAACCAATTCAACTAGTTTAATGGAATTGAGTTCATACGTACGTAGATCAAAGAGCGAGGTTTCAGAAAATTCTTTGTACGCACAATGGAATATTATTATCTTATTAGGCGGATTAACATCTCTGCAGAAGAGTCTGGAGACTTTGAAAAATTAAATTAAACCAAATTACTTCCTCCGCGAGTCGCTGAATAAAAGATGCAATCGTGCTGAGAAACTATCCTATCAAAAATTTATTCGATTGCTAAAAAATATCGAAATAAATTAGAAAGTCCGATTGAAGGCGGTTAAAAAGAGTTAACAAGATTTCATAATTTTTATTTTGCCTGGAAACGCTCGATTCGGCTGTGAATACCTATCGAAAAGTTATTTCACTTCTAAAAAATATCGAAATAAATTTAAAAGAGATTTCTATTATATTTGGAATGCAGTGAAGTTCTTAATGCAAGACTCAAGTCTGCGAATTTGCAGAAACGTCCGATTGAAAGCGGCTAGAAAGGGTACTCAAGATTTCATAATTTTTATTTTGCCTCGGGAACGCTCGATTCGGTTTGTGAATATAGGCTCGCATGGAAACGAGCGGTTTTGTTGATTGGCTCGATTTTCTCATTGAACCCTATTCGGCCGAAAATCGAGAGCGAATCGAGGCAAATCGGCCTCGTCCTCGGAGCGTAATACTGAAAGGAAAGGGTAATTCCATTAGAGTTATTTGTACACCGCGACTGGATGGATCAATGACTCGTGAGTTTAAAAGGTATTGCATGCCCGCGGCTATCTTCGTCTGCGCGTATATGTATGTACGTATGTATATATGCATTGAGCTGCATGTGCACCGAACGGGGAAAAGTGAATGCACGCCTGCCGATCTGTTTTTACCGTTATGCAGCCACTCCACGATTATGTCTACTTCGTGAATAGGCCGTATAAATACGAGATTCGGTCTCACGAACGTGTCAGGCATCAACACCTTGAGGAAAAGAGAAGAACGTGGGATGGCGCCCAGTCGTTCCGTGACTGAAATACGTCGAGAGACCCAAGACTACTGAACTTTTCTTTTAACTTCCTTCTTTTTCCACGATCTTTCTGGTCCCTACAGTTATTCGCATTGTTCCACGGAATCATTGAAATTCGATTTAACTGCTCGAACCTTATCGGCAGCCCGGGGATATTAAATTTACACATCGCTTTCAAACAGACGCTTAAAAGAGAACATTAAATCTTTATCCAATTTTTCAAGGACTGTTTCACCATCGTTTTTTAAATTCTCTTGGAACAGCTCTTTATGCAACATATTTATTTCAACTATTCATACACGTTCGCATATATTTGTGCGGATTTTATGCATTTATGAGAAAAATTAGTGTGTGTAATTCAAAACAATAAAAGGATTAAAAGAGTTTAACAATGTCGCTATACTATTTTGACCATATCAGAATTAATAATGAGCGAAAGCAATTTTTACTTAGCTCCTCTAGATTGCAATTGTTGTTTTGCAACAAAATGTTTTTAATGCAATGTAAATGGTATCACAAGGTGAATACTTTGCAAATTTTATTTTTCTCAAGGTCATATTTCCGGAGTTTTTAGGGTCATCGATACTTTTTTTTTTGTAAATGTCATCACAAATAAAGGAGGTATTTAGGTGACTACATTTATGTGGACCACCCTGTATAAGCGTAGTATAAAAATTGAAGCATGTGCGCCATTAGCCATCTTGGTTTTTTATGTTCTTTATATTGTCGTGCACTGATAATGCACACATGTCATCCTTGACATTTAACGCGAAGAAAATGTTATATCGAACGCACCACATGTCCATGTCATAAAAAGCTGATTATAGACCCACCGTGAAAAATAAATAACTTATTTATAAACAATCTACGTGGGTGGTGTCGTTAAAATGATTGGACTGTTAACAATTAAATTATATAGGAGACAAGGTTGAATACAAGTAATTATATTATATTAAAAAGTTAAAGTGCTTGTTCCCAATTGCAGTACAGTAGCCTACAAATATCTACATTTGCATAAACGTTTACAATCTATGTATGTATAATGTATCCATATCACAGCCGACATAGTGACAATAAAATGAGCGATCGAGGGTAGGATAGACTGTACTCATAATTATGGGTAATATCAACGTCGTTTCGCAATGAAAAGTATAATTTAAGACTTTCTGTGAATGAGTTCTAAGGTTGTTTAATCCGTCGATTTCCTCGCTCTACAACCTTTCGTGAGTAATGAAAGTTGTATTGAAGTCAAGCGTTACAATAAAGTAGAAGCAAAGGTCAGATTATGCAAGGAGAGCCTGCATTTTCTCTTGTACGATGACTTCACTGCGAGTACTCTTCGAGAATGTAGTTCGATACTGAGTCAACGTATCCAGTTTATCAGCTCCGCTGTAAGATAAAGGCACGATCGCAGAAAACCGATAACTGAAGGACGAATAAATCTGAAGCATAACTGTTTCAATGTAATATTACAGTTATTATTGATTCCTGATTACTAGACAGACTTTATGCATGTATAATAAAAATGCGCAAGTGCAATTGAAAACAGTAAAAATATTAAAAGAATTTAGAAATACTGTTATATCATTTTCAACCTATTAAACGTAATTCTTAATTTAAGAATTGTTTGTTGCAATTCAGGTAGAAAATTTTTATTTACATCAAGATCTGCTGTTTACTGATCCCTTGTTCTGGAAATTCACTTTTTCGTCTTCCTGTTATCCGAAGATGCGAACAGCGTGTGAACAGCTCATCTCTCTATTAGCAGCTATTAAGAGACTAAGAACGCTATAATGATGGAAATTCTTTCCCTATTTAAGCCACCATTAGCTGACATCATAAGACGTGCCATCGGTGTCTGTGCCAAATAAAAAGGTGAATGTCTTCATTGCGTGAATTGTTTGAAATCAACAATGAAATAACTTTATCTCCTCAGTCTTGCTACTCGTATTTTGTGGATTTTAATAAAACTTGATTTACAAGTTTCGAAATAAAAATTGGTCATACGCGACACGGTAATCAAAGTGTTAATGGAAGCAATAAATTTTGATCGAGTTCCTGTATCTTGAAATTGCTGCACAAAACTTTTTATTTTGCATGAAGATCCGCAGCGCATTTATGGCTCGTGTAAAATCGGACATTTCATATGTGGCGACCTAATAGCTAATATTTCCGGGAGTGGTTGCTCCGACGTTCTCAAGAATTGCGAATAAAATGCTTGGCGAAAGAAAGGCGCTCCCGTGATACGTGGTACCACTGACAGCTTTACGATCGGATGGAGTATCCGGTCGAAAGGGGACAGCTTTAGCGATCGCTTGGCCAATCAATGGAACCTCTGCAAACATTGCGACTCATAGAAATGTAAGATAGCACAAATAAAAGGCGGACCAGTTTACCAACAACGCCGAGCGCGACGTTAGCGTCGCGACAGGGGAAAATCTGCTCTCTTGTCCTTCATTCGACAGAGCTTCAGACTCCCCTCTTTGAAAATGCTCCACAATGTCTAACATGTTATTTTCTGACAATTTTCTGATTGCAGTAATAGTGGCAGTAAGATAAAAATATTATAAATTGTAAGAAGAAGAAATTACTTCAGAGGTTTAACTGAAACAGGGTTCTGAAGATTTTACCTCACGTTTTCGATATTGAGAACCACTTTGAAAAATGTACGTATTGTTACTGAATGCTATACAAAAACCGTAGCAATTAAGAAAGTTGTTGCATAACAGCAGTGGTGGCGCAACTATACCGGAAAAAAACAAAATGGTGGTTGTATAACGCGTTGTAAAGTAAAAACCTATATAATTTCTTGCATTACGTATCTATGATCAAACGAGTAATTTAATTTGCTTTTCTTACAATTTTCGCAAAAGTTTGCATAAAGATCGGGAGTATATCGATCACCAACCATTATTTTTGTCGAGTTTCCTCGAACACCGAGTTTCTCGTTGGCACTATGTTGCGTCTAGCTAGCAGAATAAGGAACTCGGTTGTGTAACCGAGGGAAAAGAATTTTCCATCGGATAATTCGTCGGGAATGGATAATGAAAGTCGGCGGTCGCGTGCGCTTTCCAGTCTGCATTTAAATGCTCCTTTACTGATACGCGGTAGCAGTTTCCTCGGTGCGGCGATCTACTATCTGCTATCCGCGTTCGTCAATGGATTAGCCATTTTCGTCGCTCACAGAACCGAAAGCCTCGCTATCGAAAGCTTTCTCCACGCTAGATAACAACGTCAGCTTGAACTGCGATTCTTCGAACCGTTCGATTGTCACTGTAACGAGTTTCGATAGCGTTATCGTGTTGAACTGGTCTCAGCGTACACAAACACTATGCATGCGCATCATTGAACAAACTTGCAACGAGGCTGCTGCAGGCAAATCTCGATTCTTAACAAAGAGGTTGAATCAAAATTTCTTTTCGTAAGCTCGATGATTAATTCGAGACTTTCTCTCGTGGCGATCTCTTGAAAACAGGAAATTAGAAATTATATGCCAGACTGGCATAATTTTCGTTACAAAACCAACGGCTGGCTTATTTCTGGAGGTATGCCACTAATTTATTTTTAGCACTTAAGCCTGTAGGATTTCCGGGATGAAAGTATATTGGTGTACCCTTTTGGGCTAACGGCTACCTGTGTTTCTATGTCTTCTGTGTTTCTACATTTTTTTACTATAGAGGACAGAGGAATATAAATGCACTTAACCCTTCGGGGACGACATCAGTACATCATAATGACTCTAAGAGTATTTTTAAATTCAAAATATTAGATACGGTACGTTTTCATACATGGTTATGGAAAATATCAATCTGAATTTTCAGTAACATCCCTAACATAATACAATATCCATAACAGAGAAAGGAGTTTCTCTTTCTTTCATTTTCACTGCAGCTCGTTAAATCGTTATCGGACAGACACGAAAAGTAAAGACATTACATGTCGAAACTGCTGGAGCTTAAGTGCTCGAGCAATTAAGAGGCACACGTTTCCTCCTTCGAGACATTAAGTCGTGAAATTCCGGATGTCCGATGAATCCCGAAACAATTCCAATTTTCATTAATTGGTACATCCTACTTGTCACATTTTTAACAAAAATAATTGACAAACATTAAGTGTTTCAACTCGTCGGAATTATTAAGAACATTAGGTGTTTTCTAGCAGACTCGAAATACTGTTGCACTGCTTTCAACTCATCGGAATAATTAAGAACATTAAGCGTTTCCTAAAAGACTCGAAATACTGTCGCATTGCTTTCAACTCATCGGAATAATTAAGAACATTAAGCGTTTCCTAAAAGACTCGAAATATTGTTGCATCGCTTTCAACTCGGAAAGGAAGCGAACGTCTATGAAGACCCTACATTTCGGAATGAACGCTGCCAATATTTATTTTGCATAAACGGTCGGCTATTAGAAACAACAACGGCGCGGAAGCAGGCGTTAATAGCACTTGTTACTTACTCAAGGCAATATTAAGCCTCCCGAACGGGTGACTTGCAAATTTCACCTGTCCACTAGCACAGATTACGGCCGTGGAGTTCGCAAACTTGTTACAAACTTTCAAACTGCACACAACCGTAGGGTACACACAAGTTTCGACTCGCGTTAAGTTCGAACACAGACTGGTAATGAGTAAACAGCAGCTGAAGTTACAGGTAAACGAGGGTAGCTAATACAAACCAGTGGGAGGTATCAACCAATCAAACACGATGCCGTGAAAGAAGGGAAGCCTACCTGTTCCCCACCCTAACTGTCAAGGATTAACGGGAATTTTCGGCCACTCGAAACCCTTCGCGACACTGACATTGCACGGTAACAACTTGCCGATAGACCGAGAACGTTTATGCAAATTTATAATTGAGGATAATGTGCCTAACAACTTGTGGGTGTCGAGACGCGATTTATCGGACCATCAGGAGTGACTAGTGATTTAATCTTTAACACTTTCAATGGTTAATAGCATTTTAAAATCTGTAATCGATGGCTACAGTTTACGTTAAAACATTAGGGAAGATTGTTTGGCAACCATATTACATTTATGCAACGATGGTGGGCAGCAGGACTTAAATAAAAATTCGTTTCATCCCTTAATAGATTTTAATTATATTGAAAAGATCGTAACGATACTCTTCGATTTTTATAATTTTTGTGCACGATTCCTCTGCAAGGATTTTTTCCTGGTTAATTCCTCGGTTAAATAGCCGACATAATTTACCGACACGGCGTTTAACTTTTGCGATTACATTTCTGAACTTCCGTAAGAAATTCTTTGCGATCGCGAAAAGTTTGATACAGCAATCTCCCAGCCATGTTGCACTCTGCCAACCCCCTTTTACGACACCGTCAACCCCACCATAGTATAAAGTTTCCGTTTATGTTTGCATTCGTTTAGTTTCAGACTGCGACTGTTCATGCAACGCCATACTTTCGCAGCGTAATTTATTAAAAATGCTGAATATGTTCCTGTTAAAACGGTGTCGAAGGTTTCGTAAGAAGGATCAACATATTAGAAAAGTTGCAGTCTTTAAAATTGGACTCTTACAGTGGACATCTTTCCAACAGTTACGGAAAGGATCAACCCGTTTGCAATATTCGCATCGCTCCATCTGCATAAAAAAAGTGAAACAACCGAGTCGCACGCTAAATACCATAGTCTGTTTACGATCAGCAACTATGTCTGAAGTTAATGGGGTAACGAGTAATATTAATCGTTATGATTTACATGGAATTCCTTCGGATAATACGAATGGTTTCGAAACAATCCGAACGAGTGTATCGAACATTCTCCGACTTAAGCAGGCCGGGAATAGTGCATGATGTGGTTCATATACAGGGTGAGTTTCTCGGTTCTATTTACATTTTGTATTGATTAACCAAATTGTTTAATTCTCATCCGTCCCTCGTGTCAATTTCACACAGTTCACTCATCAATTTCAATAAAAAATAAACTGTTTACCTTGTTTCATCGATGTTTTACCACAGATTCAGTTCGCGAAATGAGGGAAGGATAAGGGTTAAACAAAATTTATTATTATTATTGAGATTATTAACCGTTTGCAACTCTGAGTTACTTTAACTCGAAAATGAAACATTTCTTCCAACCTGGAGTAATTCC
This sequence comes from Lasioglossum calceatum, assembly GCA_963966675.1. Lineage (NCBI taxonomy): Eukaryota > Metazoa > Arthropoda > Insecta > Hymenoptera > Halictidae > Lasioglossum > Lasioglossum calceatum. The sequence goes on along the minus strand of OZ016550.1, from coordinate 11,258,766 downwards.
ATCATTCCATCCTATATGATTTTTATGGATATGAAAAATGATATAATATCTCATATGATATATGATGATCTCATCGAATGCTAAGGGTTAATTTCACTGCTCGGTACGTTTACTGTTAATGAAAACGAGCAATAGAAAATACTACTACAGAACCGATTACATTTCGATAAATTAGTTTCTTTTCTGTTTTCATGTTTCATTCATACGATCGTACGCTCTTCTATTTTATCATCGTATCCTGTCTTTCCCTGTGGTTCTCTCTAGTCCACGATAGCGATGTTATTGTATTGTATGCGATACCGTCAAAGTGAATAATGGAGTATGTCTTGTGAGAAAAGAATACCGCAGTTACATCGGAATACGTCAATGAATGCAACCTTCAGCTTATAAATAAAATGAATAAAGTGTTCGCATTGTTATATAAATTGCAGCATAAAATTCTCAATGATCAGAGTTTATTTGTTTATTACTGTGCGACTCGGATAGCTGTACTCATTTCAAAATTACTGTTCTTCGTAAGAAAAAAATTTGGCTGGCACAATTTTACACTTGCAGTGCCACGTGACAGTGACTTTTAAATCTTACATTTACATCTTAAAAATAAGTGATTCGTTTTTGAAATGTGTACGAATACTTTGTACACCCACTGTATATTTCTTTACAGATTATTATTGTATTTTTCGCGTAATAAAATGCAGTTTCTGCACAATGAATTATCAGTGTAGCAACCGGTGATGCAGGTGACTGATGGGGGTTGGCCGTGACAGGGTTGAGAACCCCTGTTTTAGGTGATAGAGTCGGGTGCCTCACCCTGTATATTAAAACCGATCTTGCCGGTCTTAGACAAATTCCTGCAGCCGGTGCACATAGCGAGTACACGCGATCACCTCGAATATACATATGTAAAAACACACGGTCGCTAGAACGTGAGAGTAGAAGCCTTTCGTAACGACGGCTCTAAGCACATTCCACGGGATTGTAATCGTGGCGTTTCTCGGGTGATTAGTAAACCAGCTTCTCCTGGTTTCTCCGCTAGCCAGGTTCTGCTCGATCGACAGCCGGCGATCGTGTTCCAGTTCCGAAGATATTCGAGGCGTGATTCTTTTTTCTTCTTCCCATTTTTACAGACTTCGAACTGCACCGTTCTGATTTTTCCTTTTCGAAGGATGCTCGACGTGTGCCTATCTCCGAGAGACTTGAAATTGAGAAAGAGACTCGAGACTTGGTGATTCGATTGTCGTCTTTTGTTGACCCTCTGCGGTACCTTTGTCTATTCTGACCCGTAACTGAATCCATCTTCATATTTTCAACACCTGAGCGCGCTCAATCGAATTCATAGAGTCTACTTGCTCACCAGTTCGTCGGAATTTTTTGACAGTTTACAATCATGGGATGTGAATTGCGGAGTTCACGACAGCGATCGCCCTGCCGTCCAAGAGATCATTTATCACTATTGTAGATCGGTGCTCCAATAAACGTGTGTCCTTCGAACTGACGTAAATTAATTAATCTAGTTGCGTAATTGAGTTATCCGTTTTCTCCCCTAATTTCCATGCAGCAATACGCTATAAATACAGCAAAAGGATAATCCAAGCAGTATGGAAATATTGTAACTGGGATTTTCATGTTTCGCGGCGTAATTACAGCAAATATGGAAAAATGTGTCAGTGACAAGATCTCGCCGACGATGCCGCGCAGACGATCTCGATTCTATTTAAAATGACACTTACTTAAAAAGGAGTCCTCCGATCTGAAATCACTTTTTCATTCGGTTCATGCAGTCTCGAGCGAGAAGTATATCTCAGGCACATGTGACACACTTCTTGGAGGATCACGCCTTCGGCGACAGGACTGCTCCTATCATAGATGATAAATGAGCCTGGACTTGACAATGATAGCCGATAACCGTCGAGGAAATCGGATATGATGGAACGCGTTCCACTAAAGACAAATGGAACGGTAAGAGGAGATAAGATATCCGTTCGATAAGAACAAGATTGAATGATGAATACCTGCATAAGTGATCACCAATTTCATAAACAGCTGATTCGAAGCTTAAGAAGGTGTACGAATACTTTGTACACATCACTCGCAGCTAATTTGAAAGTATGTACACTTTCTTTACAGCAATAAAGAAACGATGAATTTTACACGATGTAAAACAGAAAATGGTGCATACGAAACCATTCCAGGAAGAGACATGATTATAATGCAAGTAAAACGAGTAAAAGTCGAGCGGGGATGAATGAAACGTATCAATGAGTTCTTCAGGTCGCGAAACTCGTTTGTGTTCCGCTTTTCGTGTCGTTAAATCCTTTCTGGGCGCGCTTTGTGTAACCGCTTCGCAGACAAGCGTCCGTCCGAGCTTATTTTTGTGGGTATTCATCTCGAACAGCTCCCATAGACTTTCTGATCACGGACTCTTACACACCGCCCAGGGCGTGCAACTTTTTCCCGTGTACATATGTGCTCGGCTTCCTGTTCCTCTGATCATTTGTTTTCTCTGTGAGGGCGCCGCGTTGAAACCCTTGGGGCGCTCCTCGAGATAAACGAGGATTGCGGTGAACTTGCTCCACTCTTATCCTCTGTCCCTCTTCAACCAGCTCTTCGGCTTGTGCGGCCGCGTATCAGAACCTATCGCGAGGCTGTTGCCTTTTTACCATGGTTTTCCTGATCTTGCTGTTCCATAGATATCCATCCTTTTTCAGATTTCATCGACGTAATTGAAAAGCTTCATTCTATGTGTTTTCTCTCTTTCATTTTCATACTTGGCTAGTCTATGTAGAACAGCTGAGACATGCTACAATTGTTGTTAGACAGCACGAAAATAATTGAACGAGACTTCAAGTATTTTCTCTCTTTCATTTCATACTTCGAATTCTACGATTGCTGTTAGACACCACGAAAATAATTGGACGAGACTTTCTCAAGGGGGTGTTCTACTTTCCAGGATTGCAAGGGTGCGGGATGCGCCTTCTCATTTCTTGATAACGCAAAGATTGGGTTTTTCAGTAGTGATAAGCGCTAGATAAAAGATCAATCTAGACCGCAGTTGCCCACTTTCCAATTTTTACGTTTATTCGGAAGCATAAAGCCGCGCATGTAGCTATTTCCATAAAGTTGCGACAGCTACTTGCCGGCAGCTTAGTGCTTAGTGCCGAAGAAAGATTGATTGTTACTCTGAGATATTTGGCCACTGGAAGGTCCTATAAAGATCTGAAATTCAGTAGTCGATATCATCTCAACCTTTAGGTAAAATTGTCCCGAAAACTTGCCGGGCAATTTACGAAACATTAAAAAGAGAACATATGTATAAAGATAAGGACAAGGACATACTATTAATACTTGACCGAAAGATTCGGTTGGTGCGTCGAGCAAATTTCGCCAAAATTGCAATCGCGTGGAAGAAGTGTCGGCAACTGCTTATCAACGCTTTCAAGTAAGAAATCGTTCGACGGCTCGTCAGAAGATCGCATTAATCGTGGCCACGATAGCGACATTTTTTCATTCTTTTTTCCTCCGGTACACCCTCTCGAACTCGTCGGTGATCTCGGTGTGTCACGAAGAAAAAGCATCCAGCGGCCATCTCCACGGAAAGAGAGCGAGAAAGAGAGACAGAGGGAGAGGGGAGAGAAAAAGGGAGATAGAGAGAGAGATTCAGCGAGGTCAATGAATCTGATCTGGAAAGCGACTGTTGGTGGCTCCGCTCGTGGGAGCCAGAGCGTAGGAAACTACGCAGCCGCGACCTCGAGGCCTCCTCTACCGGAGGCGGCAGCTTCTGCTTCTGCTTCTTCTTGTTATTCTTTTTATTTTTTCCCGGTCGGTCGCCGCTAGTATCGCGATGCTCCAAGATCGTGTATTCGTACGTGTATCGTATACCGGCGAGTTCTCCCTGCGGTTCTGGCTGAGCCCGGCTTTCTCGCGTGCGTCCCAGCCGCTTTATTTTCTCCCTTTTACTTATCGGCTAACTCGCCTACTTGCCCTCTCGGAAATCGTTAATAGGACGCCTGGAAGTAAGGGCTGGTGGAAAAAGGTTCGCCACTGGTACGCGACCCTAGAGCTCACCTGGTTATTCAGGGGAGGGGAACCGCCTTCGAGGTCACACTCGAGCCTAACTCTTCGCACCTCGATGAACTCATTCCGACCTGCTATTGGGCACCTGCGTTTTGTATGCGGACCCTCTTTGACTTTCAAGGATCATTCTGTTTAACAATTTTTACAGAAACATCTAGTTCTCCCGTCGGCCATTTTTTGCAAACTAGGCTATTGTTGGATGAGATTTTCTACAAAAACTCTAATTGGCTAAAATATGGAGATTTTTATATTTATTATCTTTTAAGTAGTTTCCACTTGTGTCAAACTTCATATCAGTAATACAGATGCACGAGATATCTCGTCCACGGTAGTGAAATTTGGATTGCCAGGTGTATTGGGTTGTAAGAAATTCGTCTATTCTTGTCTAGTCGATTTGATTGTTGTCGGGTTTAAAAAATTATCTTATTGGAAGACGAAGAATAGGAAGGATCGTCTGATTTCTGTTATTTCGCCGAGAGGGATAATGGAAACAGTACTGATTCAGTAACGAGCGACTATTTACTCGAACTTGTAATTCGCCGGACGTGCGGCGCCTGCTCGTGATCGACTAGACTACTAGACAAAGGCGACGCTTGAAAACGGATTTCTCGCAGTGCGATAAATTTCGCGACAATTTCCTTGGGAGGGGAATCTAACGGTCCTGAAAGGTAACAGCCATTACGTGAGTTGGAGACACAACACCCCTCCTCCGTTCTCATCAATTAACAACGGTCCCCAGGGGTGGAAACGAGCCTGAAAATTTAGAATGTAAGTAATTCGAACATTGAATTACATCGATTCAAAACAAACTTGAAACTACCAGGCATCGATCGAACTCTACTTCCTGAAAGTTCACCGAAGATCCGCGTGCCTCGTATCGCACGCATCGAAAGGTGTTCTCGCATGGGGAATTCCGGAGCATGTTTGTAACATGTTTGGCCGATGGCCAAGGAGGTTGGAAAGAGGCAGTAATAATCGGTACAACCGAAAGTCCGTCTGGGTCGCTGTAAGAATTAAGACTTTGGCGGATTGCCAGGTCGCTAACGCGCCGCTGGATACCAAACCCCGATACTCTTAATCATAGACACCTTCCCCTGGGAATGAGTAATGAGTCTAGACTGCTTCTGTATTTCTGTTTATTTTCCCACTTCTTCCGTCGTCGTCTTCCGTCTCTTCGCGCCTCAGTATTTTTTCTCCGGGAAGAAGGAATTAGCACACCCTCGATGCGAATATCGCTGAAATGATTTGAGCCACTCGATCGGATCTAGAGGATGATCCACATAGGTCCTCAAATCTAGAATTCGGGGTAGACGGATAGAGGATATTTAACCCCTTGCCCTACGATTTATTTTACGGTTTTAGTGATTACAATTTTTTTGTAGTTCGTAATTTCTTAAAAAAGGAGAAAATTTATATGCCTATTATATTCTCCACTAGCTGTACATTAATAAAACCAAAGTAGAATTTTATTTCGGCTTAAAGGAAATTAATAGCACACATCTTTATTAGACCTTGTTCAGAATCTTGAACACGAGTCAGACACGATATTGTACGGCAAGAGGTTAACTAGGGTAGACATTGTCCTGTGATCTTTAAGTTGGTCGCCGTTGCTTCCGCGCAGTGAGACAAGTGATGAAGTTTGTGTCGAAATCAAAGAACTTTCGATTTAAATTTAATTTAAATTCTGCAAGTTTAACACAGATTTTCAAAGTTAGAAAATATTTGTATCATAATCTCTCTATTTTCCCCATGATCTGTAACATTTCAGCTTTAAGTTCTTTGAAAGTTCTTTGATTTTTACACAAAATTCATCACTTTTTATCCCACTGTGCGCCGGATCAAGGAAAAGAATTTTTCGAATAAAAATCTCATCGGTGCTGAAGCGAAAGAGTTTATAATTTATAGGAAAATAAAAAACGGAGGTGACCGTTGTTTTTAAAAATACTTTTATACGTTGTTTAATGTAATTTAAGCTGTCTCGCTTTTGAAAATCCTTGACGGCTGGTCTGGGGTCGGACTGTACAAGTTCATATTGTATTTTTTAACGAAATTATCATAGTTCAAATATTGAAATACTTTTTGGCCGCACTGTATGTTATATTAGCTTGTCTTATATTCCGTCGACGATGCTTGCAGTTTTATTTTCGACGTAACGCCAGCTAGAGGCGTCTCTAACTTTATTAATGGCATACCAAGCTCGCTTGAACGCTGAATCGACAATTGCCAAGACTGCTGAAATAGAGCACTTGTGTGAATTGTAGGTATCACCGGTTTCACTCACTATCCCCTACGTGGTGCGAGGTTTAACGTTACTTAGGAGCGAGGCATGCGGTGTACAGAGTTTTTCTCATGGGACGTAGACAACGCGAGAGGTTCGCAGATAACGCTTTGAAGCTTCTGTGTTATTATCGACGTCGTATTTCTTCACCGACTAAGCACTTTCATTTTTGGTCGCCGACAATATGTCGACTCACGCTCGGGAAATTCCGCAGGGGACTTTTACCATTCGGAAAATCTACATTCTTCGATATTACACGAAGGTTGCGCTACTCTTTCTACCATGTGCAGTTCACAATATGAACTTTTCTTTAATTTTGGGCAAACAATGTAAGAAACCAGTAAAAAAGAATGTAAACAACAATTCTAACAATTATTCTCATCATGAGGAATTTCCTAGTTGATCAATTGAGCTTGTTCCACGTCCTGGTGTTCGTAGAATAATTCATGGAAGTTGGAATTTGGATACAAATATTCCAGATCAGGTGGAACGTCCGAATTGTGGAATTAGATATTTTCACTAATTTCTGACTACCTTTCTACAACGCATTTGGTTCATTAACCCTTTGCACTCGGAGCTAGTTTAACTCGAAAATTAAACATTTCTTCCGACCTGGAATAATTCCATCCTATATAATTTTCTTCATTTTTCGGATAAGAAATGGATATAATACCTCATACAATACTTAAATGTTTAGTAATCGATTAGATACCGACATATTTAACAATGTAAACAATATTTTGAATAATGGTACAGCAATTTTTAGTGACGACTACAAGGGTTAATTCTTTCCAACTCGTTATTTACTATGTGGCCGTAGCCGAGCATTCGCGGGTACAAGTTCCAAGGACGAGAAAAATGGAATGCTGAACAGTCCTCGAATATCTACCCGGTGGATGCCGTTCTATCGGTTGTAGTTTTCACTGCATGACTTCGATGATTTACTACGAGAGGTTCGTGTATAGTTTTAAGGCTGCCGCGTTGCGCTCGCAGCGTTACAGATCACGGTCCTTTCACTCGGCCAGATAGTATTCCGCTACGCCTATTACCGTTCGTAGCCTCCCCGCGATACTTCCCCGAGATTGCCTCCTGGAAAATGAATTACCGCGTCTCCATTGTTTCGAGGAAGCAGATCGTTTATACGGGGAAAAGATGCAATCTTTAAGGCAGCTACCGAGCAACGCTATTCCACGATGCGTCCGTGCAAAAAAATCATTACGTTGTATTTGGGGCAGTGTGCATAACGTTCCTGCGTTCCAATAACACCCCGACGATAATTAGTCGAAATTAATTAGCGACGCTCGGCAAGAACGTACGAGCTCGATGAACGCATAGTGTTCGAGACAATGCTGCAGTCCAACTTTCGAAGTATGAAATTTAAAATAACCACAATCTCTATCGAAACGCATTTTTTACATTTTCAATATGGGCCCATATTAAAAAGTTGTAAGATGCAACTTTTAGTATTTTTTATACAATTTCGGTCAATTGTAATTCTTGAAAAACTTTCTATTCTCAACACGTAGTAAACTAATTGCTCCGACTTCCCAAAAAATTTCAAATCTATTGGTCCAATATTAAAAAGGTTATCGTATTTTTAAGAGTGTATATTTTTCAGTAATATAGTTTTCGAAAAATAGTTTCCATTGATATCTTCAGGACAACATTTTTAAAATCACGTTTCCCAGGTTTGTGGACCAGGAGCTTGATAAATAATACACAGGCGAGCGGCACGGTTCCATTGGAATTAAATTTTAGTGAAAACTGTTTATGAGAGGCCCAATTAATTTCGTGGAGGAACGGAGGTGTTCCACCTGACGTTATCTGCGTCGGGCCGCGTGAAATGGTGTCCCAGCTCGAAAAGGAAAAAACAGCGGACCCGGAGAAAAATACATTTGCTTCTAAATATAACAGGTCGTTTGACGGATTTAGAAATCCTGCTTCGTCCGTGTTTTTTCGGGATACGAGGAAGAAAAAGTCTTGGGGGATCCACGGCCGACGGGATTCTTCTGGCAGCGCCGGCTCCTCTGGCTGGCACCTCCACTTTTACCGGCCACGCACCGGTCGTGCGAGTGCAGCATTCGCCTCCACAGAAATGCGACCGTAAAATCCAAAATAATTCTCATATTTTTCCGAAAATAAACTCCGGCTCGTTTCCCTTTTTTTCGCCCGTTCATTGTGCTCCCGCGCGAACTGTGAACCCGACCTTCTCCTGGCATTCGAAATAAACGAATCGAGCATAAAGGGTGGAATTCCTGGAGTGTGGTGTTTTGTGCTTCATCGTTAATAAGACGTATTCGCGAAAATGGCAGTGTCCACTTGATCCGACGGAGGAACAGAACTTGACATTAGTATTTTATAATGTAGGATTAATATTCTTATGTGTAACAATGGATATGAGGTATTCTTTCACATTTTGCAACTTCATGATTCGAATGGGTAGGGAGACGATCACTTGGTACGGGCCTAGCGACGAATGTCCCTTTAAATATTGATTTTCAACATCTCGATTTTATAGTCTCTACCTGTACAACTAAAAATCTTTAATAAAATTTTTGCTGAATTTTGAGAAAGCTTCCGGTGCGAACTATTATTTAAAAACTCGATTTGTTGGTCCAGGTATACGAGAATCCCTTCACAATTATTAAAATCATGAAGTTGCTTACATGGAAATTATGGGCACAAATGTATTTATGTCTGGTGGAATTTGAAGTTCTTATCTCGACCTTCAGGCTTGTATTGTTGTCGACCGGCGCGGCGCGTCGTGCACGTAGATAATAATAAAATCAAACGAATGCGGAGGTCCACGGCGTTCTTCAGGGCCCGACGAAAAACATTCTTGCCTGGTGAGCTGTGAACTCGCCCCCTCGAGACAGCAGAGACTTTCAATATTCGTGTGCATTGAACAACCATTTACCGGTGTGTCTCGTTCTCTTCGTATATGTGTATAGATGCCGTGGCTCACGACTTTTATATTATACGCCGTAACCTACCGCTGAAATTCTTTCACGCGGAAATATTGGAAAGGGAAAACGCACCGCTTTACATGGAATTAAGTCTAAAGCGTTCGAACAAGCTCCCTCGAGCGTGAAAAAAATGATACCGCGCCACGCTTTCCAAACGGCCGAATCGCATCGCGAGCTTTATTACTTTTTAAAAGCCCCGTGTTCGATGCATTTAACGCGCTACGTGTTGCCGCCGTGAAATTTCCTGTTTTCCGGATTACGCTTAAGCGCCCGGTCGCCTAAAATTTTTCACGTGTTTCGCCCCTGCGCACCTGTGAAATGCATGTCTTCGATGATCGACGCGTTTTTGCACCCGGATAAAACATTTTAAAAAACTTTACAATCAATTGAACAATTTCCAGTGAAATGTGAACGACGCTTTCGAGATCATATCATTGAAATAATGGAATATTTTGTGGTTCAAGTTGCAAATTGTAAATCGGTTTCCACGGATCGATGCTAGACGTATTATTTGCTTTCATTACGCAAACAGCGTAAGCGAGCCATGGCGATACGTGTTAATTTTAACCATCGACCATTTACCTTGTAATACGTAACATTAAGAAATATTTCCCGCGTGTAACAGCGGCTAGGACCTTGGCAGTAACAGTTCCGCTTTGGTGCCATCAGCGAAGTTTTATGTAAACTAATTAATCCGTCAGCACGCGGCGTCATGAAGCTACAACGTATGTATGTATGTTGCTTGAGTAAACGTCCGCCACACTTGCATTCCTACGAATACTAACGAACGAAGATTTATTTCTGAAGCGGGTCGACCTGAATCGCGTCCATGATTCGTAACCTTCACCTGTCATTATCGGATCTTTTTGCAAGATAACAATTTTCTGCATCAATTTTATCACTTTAGCCATCGGGAGCCTATTAGTACAATACATGCTTTGATAACGAGACAGCAGATGTTATGCATTTATGGAAAAAATTAGTAGCTGTAATTTAAAACAGTAAAAGCGTTAGAAAAATTTAGAGATAGTTTAAGAAATTCAATAAATTTCTATTTCACTCCAGTTTTGGTTGTACTCCGCGTAAAAAAATTTTATTTTGCATAAAGATCCGGTGTCTGTCTGTCCTGTAACAATTTTATATCAGATGACGGTCTCAACAATTTTTTTCTTCTCGCTACTGCGAAATGCAAGATCGGTAAATAATATTCGTTGGGTGCTTTAATTGGGGTTGATGACCGCCAGATAATCGTAACACAGTTTGGTCGAATGTGGATCAAAGTGTAGAGGTAACGATTTGTAAACAACGTGTGCAAACTCGATAGAATGAAGTGCAGTTGCTGCGTTTCCATCGAATTCACGCGCATTGCAGTTGGGAAACAACGATAATTGTCCGAAGCAAATTTGCATGCTGGTATGAGCGGCGTTAATGCGAAGGAAACACTGTGCCGTTGAATGATCGAATAAAAAAGGTTTGTCGAAAATCTGACAATAGAAAAATTTGTTTAGAACTCAGTGATTCGTTGAAATAATGAATATCCATTATAAAAGCGTATCTACTGAATACAATTGTTAACACTGAACCTACCACTGCCGTTTGAATGACCGGTTTTATATTTTACATTTTAGAATCACGAAACTGCAAACACATATTGCAATAGAAATTTTTTAGCCTTGTCATTTTTACAAGCTGAAACATTTTAATCGCTTTTAGTGTTCGACAGGTTTGGTGTTAAATGTATAAACATTTTAAATGCAATGTTTTGACATCAATATTGTATGAACTAACAACAAGCTAAAGAAACTTTGATGATGAAAGAAAACGTAGGTGTTGATTACAAAGAAATCCGTAGATCCGAACCTGTTAAGGAGAATTTAATGGCAGCGGCAAACTGGAATCGATGAAAAATCAATGCAACTGCTTCAGACACGCTCTGATAGACTGCGACGGCCAAGTCTCTCGCAATTCGACGCCTAAGCGAGGACTGTTCACGCTTTCTTTTACATCGAACACAATTCGAACACTCCTCCCAGTTCCTGCAAATTTGTTTACAAAAATGTCAACTCGCATAGGAATCCGTAGAAGCTTCGAGGTATATATCCGGAATGATTACCATGAAACGTTCTGTTTTGATAAAAGAGACCGGCGGACAAAACACGCATTCCTGTTGCAATCGCGAGCCGGCACACGCAAGAATTTAGAAAGTGATCGTAAAAAATTGATTCGAAGAAATTCCTGCTGGAAGGATTGAAGTTGCGCGATGTTGCTGCAGCTGGCTGCCGCACTCTTCTCCAATTGCACCGCGAAATTCCATTCATTGTTAATAGCACGCGGCACGGGCCGGACATTTTTCCCCTGGTTCTGGCGGCAACATTTGGTCACAACGTGTTACGCGCCATTGATACGGTTGGTATGTGAGTACACCATGCAATGACTGCTTATGGCACGAGCAGCTTGCAGCTACCGTGCAGAATAGAGGAACAGGATTTATTTATTTAGTCGTTGTACACTCGATATACAGCAGAGTTGTGTTGAATTGCAATTGAATTATGTACTTCACAAATCATAATTACTAGACAGCGGATTTTATGCATTTATGACAAAAATGAGTGGGTGTAATTTAAAACAATAAAAACATTAGAAGAATTTTCAAATACGGTTATATTATTTTCAACTTGTTAAACTAATCGAAACTTTACTTACTAAAAATGAGAGATCAACAGTTGAGAATTCCTCAATTAATTGTTTAAGAGCGACAGCAATATCGTTTATAATTAACAAATCTTTAGAATCAATATAGTGTGACATCTTCTTCTGAAATTATTATTTCCAAGAAAATTATTCAGCTTTTGTGCATACAGATCAGTCATTAAGAAGCCTATTAATAGGCTTCCGGTAGGTAAAGTGTTAAGTAAGAGAAAAATGTCTGATTCACTCTTTTTTTCACTCCAGATTTTGCGTAAAGATCCGCTGTCTAATAATTACAAAAGTGATTCAATTACATTGTATTCAATGATTTCGTAATTCGAAATTCAGTCGCTTCATTCGATGAAACTACAATGTAATTCGTAATTCAATTACAAATACAATTACAAAGTACAGTGTAATCATGAATTATGTATAAGAAGAATAAGAGGTGGGAAAAAAGAGAAGGATTAGTATCATGAACATGGTATTACTCATAAATTCATATTGAGTGATCAAAAATAAAATTTATATATTAAATTACGTAATTCAATAACAATGTATCTAAATTGGCACAACTCTGATATACAGGATCGAAATAAATCGCGCTCGCAAATAGCAGCGATGATTGTGGCCTGGTTTGCAGTCTAATGCCACGCATTAAACAATTCAACGTATTTATATGTAGATGTAGACTCTCCTCCCTCCATTAGGATAATGTTGAATTACTTAATACAAACATCCAATAGACTATCGAAATACGTTTGTTACATTATCCATTTGGAGTTAATAGCGCGTGAAATGCGCTTTTACAGCGGTACAGTTTGTTCTCGTTTATTGCCACACGATCGTGCTATTACTCATTTACGGCATCGTTAGTACGCGAGTTCACAATCCGAGGCAATAACTGTCCCGAGACATTTGCCGAAGGTGAGTCGGATTCCTCCAACGTAAAATATGTGAGCCGCAATCGCAAGTGAACTTTTCGAATTCTATTCGGTCGGAGAGCGCGTGGCGCGTGGAACAAGTTTCGCGGCTAACCAGTGCTTTTGTACGCCGTAATAAAATGGCCACGGTCATTTCACCGCGCCAGCAATTGTTCCGCGGATAATGGAGATTTATTTCTTTTTACTCTGCATTAATGACACCGGTGACTCACCAGCTCTGCTCACACGATATTATCATATTCGTTTATCCAGGTTATCAGCACGTGTTCCAGTCTAATGATTTATTTCTGCTAATCGTTTAGCAGCTGGCGAACACCTTTCCATTATTCTCGAATCGATATCAATAAAATTACTACGTTCTTATATGTATACGCTCCTGTCCATAAATCACTGGACACATATACTTGTCTTCAACAAAATGGTAATTGAAGAACTCAAGCTTCCAGCTTGATTTTATTGCTTTGTTTTGATCAGATCTGATAATTTTTGAATGCAAAATGTTGGGAAAAAGAGATAGTGAAATTGTGGGGTGATTATGGACAGCTCCGGGAGCCAAATTGGAAAGCAATTGCCCCACTTGAATTTTAAAAATTAGTAAATACAGGGTGGAAATTATAAAGCGTTACAGACGAATATCTACAAAAATATTGAGTATACGCAAAAATGTTTCAGATGAAAGTTGTTCAGTACCGAGGGGGACATCATGTTGTGATACCACATGTGTACACGAGGTAAATAATACCTCGTACAATACTTCAATGTTTAATAATAGGTTTTAGATACCAATCTTACTACTATATCTAATAATCTAAATAATATTCTGAATAATAGTACAGCAATTTTTAATGATGACTCTCTGGGTCACTACTCGAGTGCTAAGGGTTAACATCGAAAGGTGGATGATCGAGGATTCTATTTCAGTGAAACAGGATTCTAAATGAAGACGTCGAATCGCGAGGGAAACTGAATGTTGAAACGCTCGAGAGTGCGACAGTTAATATGTACATGTTAAAATGTACGTAAGCTCTGTAACGGATAAGATTATCGAGCGCTCTTGAAGGTACTCGCGTGAAATGTGGAAAGGAACGAAATGATTGCGGAGCAGCCTGACTGATCACGCGATGCTGAGGACACGGTCGGCCGACACATTGCGAAGCTGAAGTTCGGAGGAAAAATGATGCACTTGTCGCGCGACTCGCATCGGCACGTAGGCAACTTATAAATCATTATTAAACGATCCAAAACGAGAAGAGAAGCGCTCGGCGGCCATATTGCGGGATCGGCGAAGATAAGTGATGCATTTGTCGCGGGATTTGCATCGGCACGCATCAGCGCGTGACAGAAAAAACGTGATAATTTATGAATCCCCTCGGTGCGCTCATCGACATAGATACCGGGTGAAAGAGACTCGAGCCACGAGGAATTTAACAGACCTAATTAGCGCGCTCTCAGTTTCCAAGCGTGCATAATGAATCCCAGGTGAATTCCATGTTACTGCGGTTACGAAAGCAACCCGAACTCAGGGTCACCGATGAAGTAACGCCGTCGATGCACCGAGAAATTCAGGGTCGGTAGCACGCTGATCCCGATTCGTTTCGATGCGCCATGCCGACGCAAACGTGGCTAACCTGGAGCATCGTTTCACGTTGTTCGGAAATTTGTCTGAGCAAATAGAACGGTTAAATATTTCGTTATATCGATCGTAGAGTTGTTATTTACAATAACAAAGGATCGAACCAATTCGCCGATAGCATTAATATGTGTTTTATTAAATAGGACGGTTGTTTCGCATTGAAATTCCGCATACGCATTTCCCATTATCTGGACTTTACAACATTTTTTCGAGTCGAAATACTTCGAGTTCTAGGAGACATAGCTCCTTGAACGGGGATCTTCAAATGTTGGAAACGCGCGCTTTAAGATACTGCGAAAGAAGAAAAATCAATTTTTTCAAGGTTCCAGATCCCCATAAGCGAGCGCACGCTTACTATAATCTAGCGCGTGCACGCCGGAAGGGAGCAAAAACTGCGAGAATGCTTTTAGCAGAGCAACAGAGAGAAAGGACGAGAGAAAGAGAGACCGTAGCAAAACGCCGCGCCGTTTGTTCGGTTCTTTTCAATCGCCGGGCGTGGTGGCAGCGTTAATGGGACACGCGCAGCCATTCACGCGTGAATTATGAAAATTGACTATACAGGGGAGCAGTTTGCTGAGCGACAGCCCCGTGAACAGGGTCCAGGGCTCGGTCATGGAGATATGTATTTGCCGAGAACCGAGCAGAATTCCCATGAAATTCACAAAGGCGACTCGCTAACCCGAAAATCCCAATTTTTTCGCGGAGGGAGCGTCAATCGTCAGCTAGTCTTTTTTTATTGCTACCGTTTGATTCTTTAGGGGAAAGTCTTTCTTATTTTTCTGTAGTAGATGCTGAGGAGAAAGTGTTTGGGAGAGAAAATTCGAATTGTTACACTTATTTGAGTGTAGTTTTTTGATAGTGCATTGGAAATTGCTAGACTTTTATTTTAGCGACAACCTGAAGGAATGTTTGTGACGTTTGTCTTCCTTGCCAGCGTTTTCCCGGCGAAACGCCATCACTATGTCATAAAACTGTGGTCTCGTGCAATCATGCTAGCGATATGACCCACTTCCGGCCCACCATGAAGTACAAATCGTGGGTACGTTTGACAACTCTGTAATTATTACATCTCCGTTCAAGTTCGTCTAGAATTATCCAGAGAAAAACTAGGCGAAATGAATTTTGACTTCACCTCCCTTTCCTGCAATTGTTGTAAAACCGTTTCGTATAAAATTCCTTAGAAAAGACAGCACGAAAATAAAAGTAGATTGAATGCAATATATAAGATAGAATCGATAAAACATGGAAGCAATACATCAAATATTTATCGGCACTTCATCCGAAACTTTTTCTTGGAAAAAGTGCAAGGGGTCGAAACAGCAAGCAAGCAAAAGTTCAGCAAGCTCGCGTGAAAGAAAAATAAGTTTACAGGTTTCAGAATGCGAAGGAACGTGCCCAATCGACCGATGGCGAAAGATATATCAAAGAAGAGGCAAGTTGGCAGAAGAATGGCACTCGAGTTCTCTATCCCTTTATCTCCTCTGTAGGCAAGGTGCTGAATTTCTGATATAAGACTCTTTTACGATCAAAGATACACACGTGGTGTGAAAGAGGTAAGGCTTGATCTATTTTTCCCTCACTTTCATCCATTTCTCGCGCACTCTTCAATAACAAGTGTTGGGAATTCTGTGTCACATCAGCAACTGCTACAAATCAACTTTATACATTGTCCTTTTGAAAAGTTTGAACTTCCATTTAACTCATTTATTCACCCCTTCAAGCAACAACTCATTTAGAAAATTTGTAGTTCCATTAACTCCTTTATTCAACACTTAAAATAACAATTCATTTGTTGCTAACGAGTGTTGGGAATTCTGTGTCACATTAGCAACTGCTGCAATCTTGATATTGTTCTTAACAAAAATTTGTAGTTCCATTAACTCCTTTATTCAACACTTAAAATAACAATTCAATTGTTGCTAACAAGTGTTGGGAATTCTGTGTTACATCAGCAACTGCTGCAAACTTGATATTGTTCTTAACAAAAATTTGTAGTTCCATTTCACTCATGTATTCAACGCTACAAATAACAACTCATTTATTACTGTAATAAAGACAGTGAAGCAGGAAGGCTTAACATAAAAATCCGTAAACAGCGGGATTAAAAGCTAATTTTATACGAGGCGGAATCACTTAGCTTTATTGCGAAGACAAAGTACGAGGCTCGTAAGAGCTTTCCGAATCGGCATCGAATAAACCAGCAATCTTAATCGAGCGAGGTTTGTCGGAACGATTGTCTGCCCTCTTGGTCACCGAATAGCGAAACCAATTAGTTCGATTCGTTTCCTCCGGGAAAAGGGAGCGACGGTGAAAAACAAAAAATAAATACACGGGGATTTTTGTGCGACACCGGTGCCATTAAATTTTGTGGAAATTTTCAGTTCGCTTGGAGCGAGCCGTAAATTTCCCCGTAACGAATCGCCCCGATCGGATGATGGTCGTCTCCGATCCTGCACAACTAAAATACTCGTTTTTATTGCCACAATTCTCCGTCCGCGTGGTCTCTGTCTAGCGTTTAAACAGCCGTAAATTTGTTGCTCGGCCGTTGATGACTTTGTCATTAATGATCTTGCACGTGACCACACTTTATCACGTCACGGCCACTTTAATCTTCGATGCCGACGATGTTCATCGGCGCTACGATTTTTTCTCCGAACGAAGACATCGTTAATCCCGACGAAACTTTCCAATATTCCATCTTTAAAAAATTTTCGAGAAAAATACGTTCGTTTCAAATAAAATGTTTCGTTGTAATTAAAATATTTCAGATAAATATTGTAGGGTCTAGAGAAAAGTATTATGATGATTATATATTTGTTTAATATTGTAGATAAAAGTCAAAAGTCGAAATCGACTGTTTAGTAACGTGTTTAGTTCCGTACTAAAATTTTCAAATGCACACCCTGTATAATAGTAATAGTAAAACAATATTTTCCCCAAATTTTCAAATTTTGGACTGAAAACCTGAAGGTCGAATCACAACTTTTCTTGTGTGCGTTTTTGATTTCGACAAAAATGTGTTTTTTCTTGGAAAATACTTCTTGGGCGACCTGCGTATGTTAATGGAGAGCGGCCCACCCAAATAAAATGCTTTACGGGAAATTAATGTCACGCAGAGAGTCCCATAGAGTGCACGGAGCAGTTCCAAGGCCGGAAGACAGAAAAGAAGCCGTTCCCACCGCGAAACGCAATTCCGTATGATACTGGTCATGCTTTACGAGTTCCTTTCTTTTTTTTGATTTTTCAATCGGTACACGACAGAAAACCACCGATGGGAACTTCCCGCGTGCGTCACGTGCAATTAGGTCCGGTTCCTGGCAAAGGTGTACGGGCAAGAGAATTGATTACCCGGCAATACGTATGTATCTTGTTTAATTTCGAGTCCACCTTGAAGTCTCTGCAGGCAGGAAAGGTCCACGATGCTTGGATACTTTTATTCCGGTCGGGTAAGGTCGACCACACCGACATCCCGGATGCTTCGATAAGCCTCGTCTTATATCGAAAGAAAACATTTTCGATTTCTTACAGACTCTGTCTTTCGCATGTAACAGATTTTCTTTGGAACGATTTATTCGTTCCATTACCATTCGGGCGATCTCAAAAGAGCGATGACTTTTGAGAAGCTAGAGCAATTAGATTACTGCATGTTGTGAAAAGAAATTTTTTAAAAAATTGCGATTGGTCGGAATTGTAAAGAAAATACTAAAAGTTGCATTTCACAACTTTTCATTGTAGGCCTGTATTGAAAATTTCGGATCTACGGATTTCTTTGTAATGAACACCTACGTTTTCTTTCGTCATCAAAGTTTCTTTAGTCTGTTATTAATTCATACAATATTGATGTCAAGTGCAATAAATTGCATTAGAAATATTTATACATTTAGCACCATATTATAGTGCTGTTAATGCGACCACGTTAAAAAAACTGCAAATACATAACAATAATAATAAATGTGAAACGTGCACAAAACAATGAATAATTTTTCCCAAGTCGTGGGAGGTTCCCCCTTTGAAGTTACGCCAATGGGTCGATCGAGGGGAATTTGGATGCACCATGGTCAAGGTAAGAGGGTCAGCAAGGTGCATGTGCACGAAAATAAACAAAGCCCACGTACGCCACCGTTCCTGGGCAACGGGGCCCATTGTGCCGGCCGCTCAGGTGAATCACGGGCCGAATGTGTATTTTTAAACTGTTTGAACCCTTCGCCTCTGCCTTTTTTAGCTGTTTGGGATCCCGACTTTTTACGTTGTTCCTGCTGCGAAGGGACAACGTGTTTTCTACCCGGCGTGAAAGATTAACTACACGCCGGCCGGCTCCGATTTCGGAACTACATATATTTATTAGGCCGTTCGGAAAGTCGTTTCGTTTTCTCCATGGAAAATCAAAGCCAACATTTTGCCATTTGGAACAAGATTTACGACATTTTGTTCTGCGATCTTTTTCGATTTTTAACCACTAAATCTTATTCTTTTTTTCACGATATAATAAAATAAAACGATGATTTGTTCAATTAACCCATTGCCGTACCCATATCTAACAAATATGAATGTGACGCCTTTCTTTTTGGATGAAATAAAATTTTCAATCAATATTTAAGCATTAAAATAAATGTAGCCATACAAACAATATAAATTCTTTTCTGTTCTACCGCGACTGTAAAGAAAATGTTACGGAAACGGATTAAAAGGCCCTTGAGAAACTTGAAAAAATTTGAAAATCCCAAGACTTGACTACAGTCTACTAATCGCAATCAATCTCTACACTTTCTACAGGAAGTAAAATGAAACGAATAAAGCTGTCCGCTCTCTCATTCGGAATCCTAAAAACTGCTTGGTAGTAACGTCGAAACGAGAAAAAGGAAAACGTTCGAACGTTTCACTATTTTTGCGAGAGACGGTGTTCGGCGTGATATTTTATATAAGCTCGCACACAAGCGAGCGTAAGTCAACGTGCGTGAATTAATGAAAACGTAGAAGACGGAAATATCGGCGGTGAACACGAGGAACACGTGTGGCGGGGAATCTAACAAATGCCCTTGAAGAATAAACGGGACACATCACGTGTGTGATAGTCCAGCCTATTAAAACGAATTGTTAGGAGAGATCAAAGTTGTTCGGCAAATAAAATGACTGGCTGTGATCGTTTACTCATGTCTACAGTTTATCTACGTACGCCAGCACGCTATGACATATGTTCTGCGTGGATGGACGTGTCCATTGTTTTTCTGCCGTGTCGAATATTGCGAACAACGGGAAGGAACCGTTTACGCTTCGCGAATATGCACGCTTTCGACGGGAGATTCATAAATCATGGTCTCTTTACGACCACCGAAACAAGATTTGCTCGATCACCTTCGGTGGTTCGTTGCTGCGAGCTCGGGTTATTGCAATTTTAAATAACTTCCCTCTCTATAAATTCGGGAAGTTAATAAGGCATGCTCGGTTCTTTTCTTACACGATTTTAATTCGATGCAGAAAAAGGGTACCAAGAAAACAGATTTTCATTATTTTAATTTATTTCGTATTAACCCGCCTTACAATTTATTGGATCGTGCGGAAAAAATGCTACAATATTAAAACCGATAGAATTTAGTACAATTTGTATTTATTTCGGACCCACGAAGGCTATTCCCACTAAAACTAGAATTGTATAAGGTTCCACTTTCTTTCTACAAAAATTGGAAATTGCCATCTCCACACGAACTTATTTCGACTGAAAAATGTGCAAGCACGTAAAAATGATTTTATTCGACCGCCAATATTTTCCATCTAGGAAATCCGTTTACCGCGATTGTACAGAAATTTTGTGTATTCTTCAGGCTTGCAAAGATTGGATTATAGAGGATTAACTGACAAAGGCACACGATCACGTTGACGATGCTGATGAAGATGGGGAACAGCTTTACTGTTCGATTTTCAGGCACGTTTTTCGTGAATGACCGGAACGGCTTCTGAAAAAATGTTTCTTTAATATATTGGACGTCTCCGGTGATTTACTAAAGCATCGCCGCTTCTCAAAGAGCACTATAAATTCGTCTTTCTCGCGTTAAATACTTTTCGGCCGTCCGTCATCGTTGTATCCGCGCATATAAATGGCGTCGATTTTTCTCCGACAAAGAACGCCGTTGAATATTAAAGATACTCGCGCGGTTTAAAAGGTTCCCTTTTCTGAGACTATCCAACACACGAGCCTTATACACGTTGCTCTTCACACGTGAATTTCACGTATAAATCTTTCTAATGCTCGGAGCTCACCCTACTTCTTCGGCTGAATTTATTGCGGAACGAGGAGCATCTGCTGCGGCTTGAAAGAAATCCATAAATCGTATAGTTTTGCACGTCCGACGATAACGAGTTGAGCCGAGATAAGCCGAAATAACTCCGGAACCGTTCGATTACATCCAAATAAATCAACAGCCCGCCACCACTTACGTTTATTCTACTCGACTGCTCCTCGAGAGATCCATCGAAAAAACTCTTATAAATAGACTGCGGGTTTAATGCATTTATAACGACAATTAGTTGGTCAGAACTGAAAAGAGAGATAGAAAAAGTTTTACTGTTAGACCATTATTTGCGACTTTTCAAGATGATTAAGAGAAAGTATATATTTTCATTAACATTCTGTTTCTGAGAGTTGACTTGGACAATTTTTATTTTCCATAGAAATCCTCAATGGATCCAATAAAGAGTACCAAATTTTTTAAGAACCTTAAGATATGCAATAGTGTTTGGAGAAAACGTAGACATACAACAAATATTTTCTGTATTTTTCAATGAAATTCTGAATGATGAAGAATGTTTGTGATCACTAGATTGCGGATCTTTATGCAAAATAAAAAATGTCTACGTCGATTCCAAGATGCAGAGGTTACATAAAAATTTCTTTCTTGTTCCAATTATTTAAATGAACTGAAACTAATACGTTGAAGTTCTTCAATTTTCTAAATATGTCCACTGCATATTGCATATTCCAAATGCATAAAATCCGCAGTCTAGTGATCGCTAGACAGCGGATCTGCAACAAACTGGAGTGAAATGGAAATTCATTTTCTTCCTTAAATAACAGTATTTTTAAATTCTTCTACTCTTCTAATTCTTTTAAATCACACCTACTCGTTTTTGTCAGAAATGCATATTATCTGTCTAGTAGTCAGGAAGTAAATTTTTGTCATAAACGTATAAAATCCGCTGTCTATTGATCACTGTAACCGCAATATACAAAGTAGCAGTGGAAAGGGTTGATCCCCTAAATAAATCCAAGCTCTTCCAGGCGTATCAAAAGCGTAACCAGACGGCCCGGCCGCCATGAGAAGATCCACTTTATCACAGTGTAAACTGTACGCGTACACCTGTGCCCGGACTTCCGATAATATTTTGCTTATCGCCGTTGTGGGGTCGAACTTGAGTTGTCTAGCATCGGGAGTACCATAAAACACTGCGATGTACGATACACATCGTAGACACACTCGAGCCCTGGGTGGCTTCACGGCCAGGTTCTTGATAACACAGGGGGATGAGGTCGAAAATAAGGCTGAGGCGTAGGTGGCTTCTGTTTGGTCTCAATGTCGGCGATCGGGGGTACCCTCTCTCTCTCCATCAATGTCCGCGAATCCTAAATATTATTCCGACCGGTATGAGCTTTTTCTTGTCCGGTAACGTTGCCTCGCGCCGCAGTCCGGTAATGCGCCCAACAGTCTGGAAAGTTTTGGCCCCGGGCCAAAATACACCACCGGAGAGGGCGCTTTCAGTTTCTACAGGCCGGAATCTTTTCGGGGGGTCGTGCGACGACGGCGATGATCGAGCTTTCATCGTGTGCTCCACCACAAGCCGCCTCTCCCTTCGTGGCATCTCTGGAACGTTCGAAGCGCGACAGCTTTCAAAGCTCGGCCGTTTTATGTTTTCGGAACGAAGACGCGCGAGGTTTCTTCCAGCCCTGTTTCTGACGTTTTTATTCTTTGTCCGATTCGGAGACGGTGGGGATGAACGAACCCCTTGCACAGTGTACTAAAGATGCGTGTAACGATGCGATTATCGATAAGATATCGATAAAGTATATTTATCATTATATACAATTGTTATCGATATATCAATAATATATTCTAGGTGTAAAAGTCAATATGGACTGCTCTTTTAGCCCACATTTGTGTCCATAAACATGGAGGGCGTCGGTTTTTCTATCTGTACTATTCGTCTCCTTCGATCCATCAAATATTTGTCAGTCCTGGGACATCTGTTCCAAGTGAATGAATATTTTCAAAAATAGAAGGGACACTGCCAGATTACAGAACTAGATTGCAGCTGAAGCATGTAAATGCGTTAACTGTGTAATCTGTATGAATAATAACAAATACAAATGTTTATAGCCGAAAATGTAGTAAATAGACTACGGATCTTTATGCAAAATAAAAATTGTCTGCATCGATTGCAAGAAATAGAAACCAAACTGAATGTTATTTCTTCCCTTAATGATTTTAATAGAGGAGAAATCATACATCTTCAATTTTTGAAATTTTTCAACAATTTTCAATTTCATCTACTCAATTTTGCTATAAGTGCATAAAGATCCGCAGTCTAGTCATCGGCGAGCAGATGAAGTGTTGTTAATGTCGCTGTATTATTAATGTGCTGTTAATATTGCTATAATATCGCTGTAAAATGAAATATTATGGGTATAATTAGGTTCGGTAAACATTTCCAAAGAAGAATACATGAAAGTTAGATCTAGAATATAGCCAAACCACATTGACTTCCATTATAAAAAATTTCACAACCTGTTCATTTAGACGGAATGTTGTATTTACCAGACTGTATTTTGAAAACGGCCTTCAATGAAATGGTGCTCGCACATCATTACACAATTGTACCAGCCAATTACAATCAATTTCAAAAGGTGATTTGTTTCGGTAGTCATCGGTCAGTTCTTAGAACGCAGTTAATTGCTTGTTTACAGCTTCGCATTTGCCGTTACAAAACAATTGCTTAGCGAGGGTTACATTATCCACAGTTTTCATGACCCGCGGTGCTCGAGCGAATCTTGATTTAGACGATCCACGCAAAACAGTAAACAAGATACTGCAATTATTACAACAAAGTTAATCAAGCGAAGGTAACCGTGCCTCCATTCAGAAGAATTTTATCCGTGGGAAGCACTTTCTGCATTATCAGTGGCGTTTAATTAATTCATTTCGATACGGATAGAATACTTATTTTATTAACAAGTTCAACAGCGTTGCTCGCTTCGCACCGGGTTCCACTTGACGCGGCATGCTAATTACCCCGCATCTTCCGCGAATTATTAATTACCTAGCACTCGACGAAAATACCCCTCGTTACCAGCCGATGTTCTCGACGGGGTTATTACGCATAATTGAACAATTAGCACGCGAACAGCGAGACGCGATAACGTGGCGGCCATACACGAAAATTCGAAGCGTCTTTGAATAAGCGTTGTTCTGTCTTTGTCGCGAAGAAACAAGTAAACTCTTAAGAGGTTAGAGCAATTAGTTTACTGCATGTTGTGAAAAGAGATTTTTTTGAAAATTGCAATTGGTCGAAATTGTAGAGAAGATACTAAAAGTTGCGTTTGACAAACTTTTTACTACAGATCTACATTGAAAATTTAAAAAATACGTGTCAACTATACGCATTATGGAAGTTTCACCGAGAAATCGGTTTCATCTTTTCATGGATTTTTATCTTTCCATGGATATGAAATTGATATAAATACGTCATGCATAAATGTTTAGTAATTGTAAACAATATTTTGAATAATGGTACTGCAAGTATGTTCCGAGGGGCCGTGGACGAGTGTCGATGATTACGCTCGCCGCGCAACACTGTGTAACCGCAACAGTCATCGTTGCAAGCGAATTATTGCCGACTCGAGGAAAACAAAGAGACGATGCACAGGACTGCGTTGCTGCAACTGT
This sequence comes from Lasioglossum calceatum, assembly GCA_963966675.1. Taxonomy (NCBI): domain Eukaryota; kingdom Metazoa; phylum Arthropoda; class Insecta; order Hymenoptera; family Halictidae; genus Lasioglossum; species Lasioglossum calceatum. Next base: position 11,234,251 of record OZ016550.1, on the reverse strand, counting down.
AGCCAACAATCGCAATGAACATTTGACGGAACCGCGTTCAACATTTTTAGAAGAAACATCCAAACATTCTCTACCCGAAGTGCAACAAACAGAACGAAGATAGAACATTTCTTTCAGAAAAGAATCTAAACTACAATTTTTTATCATTCGACACACTTTCGAAAGAAACGTTCCACGATAATTACACAAACTCAAGAACATCAGCGCCGATATGAATTCAAAATGGCGACGGTAACGGGACTCAAAGTGATTCAAATATGTCCAAGATTATATCACTAAAAAGAACTGTATGAATCGCAAAATTATCAGGTTAGATTACAGACGCGCTAAATGCATCTGCATGCACACACGTGGCAGCTAAATAACTTTTTCATACCGTATTATCTGCGACGAGTAACTGTGTTTTGTTTGCGATTTATCCTGTAACAGTTTTACACTTTTTCTTCGCGTGTAGACAGATAATGATGTTAATGGTACCTTGATAATGTTGTGAAAAAGTAATACACACGTGTATTGTAACCGGGTATTACATAGAGCGTAGAACATCACGCTCTACTTTTCAATTTATTACCGTGCAACACTTGTATCAAAACGTTTCGAATAAAAGAGTACATCTCGCTATGTGTACCAGACACGAAATACTTCGTGTGGAAATGCTTTCAGGAAATTCCAAACTTGAATTTCATTTATCGTTAAATCATTCTCATTAAATAATCATTCTAAAATAGATTAAATTTTACTTGTACTCGTCTGTATCGATTAATAATTATTAGACTGCGTATTTTATGCATTTATGAAGAAATTGGCTGGGTGAAATATAAAACAGTAAAAGATTAGAAAAATTTAAGAATATTGTAATGCTGTTTCTAATGCAATGAAGTCATCAATGTTTACTTTACTCCTGCTTCCCGCGATCAATGCAGAACATTTTTATTTTGCATAAAGATCCGCAGTCTAATAATAATACATGTACACGTGAAATAATATAAAACATACGGGGTGTGCATGAACTAAAACATTTCATTCCTCGATGAGAAATTGCATTTTCAATAAATCGATGTCACGAACATTCTTCTATTTCATACTTAAAAGACCGACAAGAAACGATGAGAATATCGATCGAGTCCTGATCGAGGATTCGTAAATGTAGCAACGCCAATTTATTAATTGGCAATCGACCGATATCGGTCGCCGACGTCGAAATCTCCCGTACGGGAGAGAAGATCATCTCACGCGTCTAGGAGGGTTAACAGCCGGGTCAATTCGTCAACTAAACCAGTTAGTCGGGCGAACAGATGCGATCGTTTGAACTGATAGTCCGTTTAACTGAATTATCTAAGATCGATCGGGAAAGAGAGAGAGAGAGAGAGAGAGGGAGAAGCAGCCTGTACCTTTCCAGAAACAAATCTGGAAGATTCCCTCGGGAAACGAGCCGGACCCCGATCCCTATCAAAGAGGCTCAAGCTCGGAGTTCGATTCCCGGGCAAACAGAGGAAGCTAATTACCTCGATTCAGGATCACGCTTTGCGAGCTCTTCGCGAAGATTAAAATCGTCGTTCGACCGACCACTTTAATTAAGACAAAGTAATGGGAATTGTACGAAATTTCATCGCGATCGCTTTGTGTAACGTCGCGTTTTAATTGATCACGGAGGCTTGCGTCTCGCAGTGGTCCGGTTCGAGAAATCCAGTGAGTATCAATATCTAATCAATGAACATTATCAACAAATATTATAGCTGTAATAAACAGTGGAAGTTGGACATTTGAGGAAGATTTTCACGACAAGAATTGCTTCTCTTTAATGCGACACCCTGACGATCCTATTTAATATTTTCTCTTGGTTTTTGTTTGTAATTGAAGAGCAGACTTTTGTGATAAAAAATCATATCTTCTATTATCAATTAATGTAAATACAGTACGAAATATTTTCGAAGTTCTTTCTATTTAAGAGAGCATATCTTTAAAGTTCAGCCGAGTTTAGCTTCCAAATGCAAAAAATATTTAATTACCTATAGTTAGAAATGACTATTTTAAAATATTTTTAGTGAAAATTCGATTGCAATATCTCTAATGGTTTGAAAGTTATAACAAACTGAATCGAGACGAAGCAAATGCGAGGCAAACGAAGGATTTTGATGTTGGGCGTAGTAGTCGGACTTGCAATTAGTTAATGTTATTTACGTTTCAAGATGGAACTTAGAACAGGCATTGGAGAATTGTGGACCACTAATCACCGTAGCGAGACGTCGCCTTCTTGCCGTTTGTCGGCGTTTCATGCTGTGAGGTTCTTCAAGGTCGCGGAAAAGTCGAGCTCCTTCACCGAGTGAAGGTGGCCTTTCGGTCTCCGCTTGGCTAATCGAACGAGACAATGCCTCGCTACGACTGAACCTCCTTCTTCCCGAGAGGTCTCGCGTATTTTGCCGACAGAGAGAAAGAAAGAGAGAAAACCGTCTGCGAGTTTAGCGCATAATCTCGCCGAAACACTTGAAAACTCGACTCGAACGGTTCCCGCGCGGAATAGAATCTGCTAACTGTTCGCAGAAACAGCCGCCGCCGCGCCGCGCCGCGGCGTCCGCCTGGTGGACGTCGAGTTTCAGTTTTAACTGCACTTGCAGCGCGATTGAGAGTTCAACTCTTGAGTGCGCTTTCGAAACGGACTACTAAAATGCAGCAACTCGCGCAGTATATTTAATATTCGTATTTTCCGTAAACAACGTTTACTGAATGGTTTTTAGAAAATAGACAAGCCCAATAATTCAACTCGCGAGGGCGCTTTCGAAACGGACTACTAAAATGCAGCAAATCATTTAATATTCGCATTTTCCGTTGGTAACAGCGTTTACTGAATTTTTGTAGAAAATTGACATGCTTAAATAGCACCTCTGTCACACAAGGATATCCCTGCAATTAGAGTGTCGCGTAATCTCTGGATTGTCTCTCGCGAAGGGCGCTAATTCGACAGATTGACAGTGTCAACAGGAGTTTAGGGGGTCAGGCACGAGCGATCACTTAAATTTTACGAATCTCACATTTACTTTTCGATTCTGGCTCGCCGTCACGTGACATACGACCGTCGGAGCTCGTCGCACGGGTTGTGAAACAGTGTCAGTGACCGACAGCCTAAGGCCACCAGACCGCTTTGCACCAACCATCGGCTCAAAGTCATTTAAGCATCATCCGCACTAAAAAAAGTCTTCGATCTGATGAACGTTTTGCCACAATATTTTGCAACAATGCTCTTCATCCGTGTGGAATAAAAAGAATAAAACTTTTTCTCTTTCTTCAAGATCAGCCCACGAGTTTGAAGCGTTATCTTCGATCTTCATCTTCGATCTTCATCTTTGATTAACATAATTCTCGTCACCTTCAATAATGATTAATATAATGAAACTCTGTCCCTCGATTCCTCAAGATCAGACCTTGAGCTTGACGCATTATCTTCGATCTTCATCTTCGACTAGCATTCGCGTAACCTATGCGACACGTGCGTTCCGTATGAGAAAAGATCTGTGCGATTTTATCGTTGATCGAACAGTGCTCGTTGTAACGCCCCAGATAAATGTCACCGGTGTGTATGTGTGTCCCAAGATCACACGACCATGGTGGTCGGCTGCGGCTGTGGTAATCCGTTACGGAGGCTCTGTGTAACGCAACGCAGACCTAGTAGACCGATCCATGGATCGATCGATCGCGAACAAGTCCGAAGTGCGTTTGGTAGCCGCGGTCGCTGGCCCTGAGAAAGCCTCATCCCTCGTCGAGATCGAGTTCGATGTGGTTTGACACTGACCCACACACTGGTTGGCCCACTTACGTGACTCCGTGGCAACATCGTAGTCGGCGTTGCCAATAATTACGGGTTCGCCGGGTTTCCCCCGCCGACGCGATTCAATTTCTGCCTTGTACGTTCACGGTTCTTGCTCCCCGCCTCGTCTTACGCCAATGATCTCGACGTCTTACTAATTCCAGTTTAACCATCTCTCTGTTTGTTTATTTCAAGAAATTCTGATTAATAAAGTAGCAATAAAAACTTTGATCTAAATAACAATGCTTTGTAATTCTCTTTATTATTTATTATACAAGCAACTAAATGCGTCGAGAACATACCAATGATAATAACGATTAATTTACATTAGCAAATACGAATTTGGTGTTAGTGGAAATGAACGAACTCAAACTTGTCGCTAAAGACGGACTGTCTGTGAAAATGTGTGACTGTCGTGTATCGCAGACAGCATTGCTAGAAAATTTTTAGAAATTTTCCATTCTTCAAAATTTTATTTCCAGCGTTTTTTATTCTGTGCGTTTGCACACCGCACAAAAATTGTTACATATGTCGTTTAAAATAAGTTCAATGTACTCTTTGAATCCTAGATACTAGGCGTACCAAGTTTAGTATTATCAATTTAGGATATAAATCAAAGATGACCGTATAATAGAAGCGTCAAAGTAGGGGGACCCCTTAAGCGTTTTTTTATTGGCGATGATTCGGCTTTACGATGGGAAACGTTTCCCGGTATGGGTAATTGAACCCCGTCAACAAAAATAAAAATACTACTCTGTAATTAATACAATTACACTACCGTAATTTCTACTAATTTTGTACAAAGAAATGCGTACGCTGTGCTTGTATCTTTACGCATTTATCTCCATTTTCAAAATTACACAACCATGCCAGAAAGGAACGTTCAAAAGCAATTTCTCTAAATAAAATTCTACTCTAGCACATTGTGCAAACAGAAATTCGAGAACGACGCAATCGTTGAAACGTTTAAAGGCCCGTTCAGTAAAGTGTTAATTAACCTAGCAGCACTTTAGAAACGCGAGCGTGAGAATTTTCGAGCGGATTCCGCACCTGCGGTGTAGATCCAGCTAATGCCCGGCGGATACCTCGAAAAGGGTATATAAAACGGAGAAAAATACCTCTGTTGTTAATCATAGTTCCATATGGTAGAGCGAGGCTGGCGTGTGCGTGCACACCCCTGTAATTGAAGATCGTCTAATTGATTCAGGCTGGTATCGAATATGGAATGAAAACGTGCCGGATGACTTGGCTGGAACAGTGACCAAGTCAGGCATGGGAACACGGTGAATTCTATCAATGCTCGGTCGTCTGTAAAGTCTGCGAAGCTCGGTCGAACCCGTGCCAGAAAGAAAGGATTTACTCGCTCTGGCGGACTTATCAGTCAATTGGCTGAGTGCTTGGGGAGCGTAACGGACGAATATCACTCTAAGTCCGATTATAAGTCGATATTCGCCGTGGCAGCCATCTATCTTCCGTTCGGGAAAGATACTCCATCTACTTCGTCCCATTTAGAGGTGCACAACCAATCGTATTAGGAGTAAACTGGTTCAATTAATGTTTAATAGATCCTTACAATTTTTGCTATTCTCAATCAATCCTATTTCATAAACTTTGGACATATATATCACTTACTTAGACCTACCAAAGGCGCCTTCTAAATTTTCATTACAGAGGCACAGATGAAAAATTAAAAAATGCGACCTTTACTTTTTTCTACGAAATTGCGACCAATAACAATTAAAAAAAAATTATTCACACATTAGCTAGAGAACTAATCCTTCTAACGTCTCAAAAAAACTCAAGTTGTTCGGTGCAATTTTGAAAAAGTTATTCGTTTTTAAGGGGGTAGTCTCGTTTCTAGTCTTCATTTCTCAAAGATGGAGTTTTTCAGTGTAGTCAAAAGCGCTTGATAAAAGATCAATCCAGGCCGCAGTCGCCCCCAAATTTCCTATTTTTACGTTTACGACGCGTAATTTGCATTATTCGGCAGCATGCACCTAGCTGTCGCAGCTTTATGCTGCCGAATAATGCAAATTGCGTCTTGTAAACGTAAAAATAGATTGATATTTTACCTAGCGCTTTTGATTGCTGAAAAGCCCCATCTTTGAGAAATGAGAAGGCGCATCCCGCACCCTTACAAACCTGGATACGAGTCCACCCCCATAAAAGGTGTACGAATATTTTCTACACCCACTGTAAATATAGAAAATAAAATCGTCACTTTATAGTGCTTCTGAAGGATCTTAAACAATAAAAACACACTTCAAACGGACAGACCATGTAATAAATATCTGTCCATTTAAATACCAGGTTTCAACAGTTGTAAAATTCTTAACTGCAGGTCCTAGAAGTAACCTCGATCTCCCAACTGAAATTGTAAGGACATACAATTTCTTGAAGAAAGAATTGTGTTCAATATTTTATTGCAAATCGTAATAATAGCTGGAGCAGGTAGGTTTGCGCCTCTATTGCAATTGTCTCCGGCAATGAAACGCGCAGCCAGGTAAGCGACCACTGAAAGCAAAGATCGTTGAAATCCTTGAGAACAGGTATCGGCGATGAAAGGATAGAATGCTTGACAAAAGAACAACGAATGGGTGGGGGCGTTCAACACAATAATTAGTGAAACGCCTTTGCCGGCCAGGTAACGCAGCCATTTACATTGTTTTCTATTTTCCCGTTAGCCATTGATGTGCAAGCGACGACGGCCGTCGTGTCTCGATGAACGATTGTTACAATATCGATGGTCCGAATCGAATGAATTTTAATCGTACCGAGAAGGATGATCGGCATAATGATGCATGTATTCCAGTTCAAAAGGAGTTCAGACCGCAGCTCTCACTATTGAAACGGATCACGTTGAATACATGTTGATTCATTTAATTATACAAATTATTTCATTTAAATTATACAGCGTGTCCTAAAAATGTACTTCCTTCAAGTGGGTGATTTTCCCGGGGTTATTTGAAGTAACTTTTTCCTTTACGAAATTCTCCGCGGCTTCGTTAAGGAGTTATTAACGAAAAACACGGCCCAATCAAAGCGCGGCTGCAGCAGACGTATTCCTTTCGCTAAAGCCGCGCTCTGATTGGTCTGTGTTTCTCGCGAATAGCTCCTTAACAAAGCCGCGGAGAGCATTTTCAAAAAGGAAAGAGTTACTTCCAAATAGCCCCAGGAATCGCCCACTTCAAGTAAGTACTATATTTTTGGGACACCCTGTATATTTAACCCTTTGCACTCGGAGCTATTTTAACTCCAAAATGAAACATTTCCTCCGGAACTGAAATAATTCCATTCTTTGTATGAATATAAAATTGATATATTCTAATATCTCATATAACACTTAATATTTACATAGATTACGAAAAGAAAGTAGACCTTTCTAAAATTCCATATGTATGAATTTTCTAAGATACCTTCAACGGTGGAGTGGTGACCCTGAGAGAATAGCCACTAAAAATAGCTGCACCATTATTCAAAATATTGTTTACATTATGAAATATGTTGGTATCTAATCAATTACTAAACATTTAAGTGTCGTTCGAAGATTAGGATTAGGAGAAGGTGTGCGTCCCGAAGCAGGCAGAGGTGTCGATCGTGAAGCAATCTCGTAGCTTTCTTCGAGAGTCTAGACGCGGTTCGAAACTGTTCCGGTGCGGTGGAAGCGATAGTTGTTCACTGACAAGAATGCCTTATGAAGCAGACGAACGGACATCCTGGCGGTTACGTAACTTCGCCCCCCGGATGGCCAGCAACGAACAACCTAATCTCTCCTATCCCGTGTTCGCCTGTCGTTTCACGGTGTTCTTTCTCCTCGTCGTTTTCGGTCCTGGGAACTCACCTTTCTCCGAAGCTCGACGGTGTGAGATGGCTCTTAAACGAGGTCACAGTCGTCCGTGCGTGCCAAACTCACTGGTCAAAATTCGAGACACCCACACGCGACGCGAGGGATTTGCACAACCGTGGCCGAGAGGTGGTCCTTGAACGTGAAATCGTTTCGTAGACGACGACGATCAAGAAACAAACCTACCAGGGTTACGTCGCGACTCTGCATATCGTCAAGTTCGCCTCTGCCTGTTGACCCGCATGCGTGAAATATTTTCCACGTCGCCAAGGATCATTGTTTTCGCAATACAGTAAGTCCTCGACTTACGTGGATTTTTAAAAGCGAATCAGAAAATCAATTCCGACCTGTGAAATTCGTTTTCTGATTACCAGAACGCGAGATTTGTCGGTACACACAGAGATTCATGCAAAAGTATTTGAACGCACTTTAAAACAGTGTGACTTTTTTATAATAGGACCAAACGACCTGACTTTTTTTGAAATATTAGAAGAATTGGTTTACCAGATGACATGCAAAAAAGATTTTGAAAAATTGCAATTATTACACTTTCTAAAGCTTTCTTATTAGAGTCCGTAATGAAAATTTAAAATATACTGAAAACTTCATCGAAATTGAGCATAGAAACTCGGCAAAAGGGGCGAGAAACTATGATTTTCACCACATTCAACCACTTGCAGCTCGTGGATATGTGAATCGATACTTTTATGTTGCTCTTTCTGAAACAATTTCTTTAAAATTAGTGGTTCACATGAAACCGTTCAAATGAAAAGTTTCCTTGTGTGTGCTTTTTCCAGCCTAATCTTTTAAAACCGCCTCTGTTTTAATTCAGGGAACAAGCTGAAGAACATTCCCGCATCTCGTAGAAACCGTTCTTTCCCATGCTGTCCGCCGTGCCCGTTAAAATATGAGATCTTTCGGTGTTACGTGACTCAAGTTGAACTCTACCCAGGTTCACTGGTTAAAATTATGACTTCTTCTTTCAGTAAAATTACGACCACAATTTTTCTTCGGAAGTTCCGAAGAACCTTGTATCAGTGGAAATAAAATACGGAAAAGTTTACCGTGCCAAGTAAAAATGAGTCATGCATGCACAAAGAAGAAGTTGAAGTGTGTTATTTTCAATTTTGTGATTCGCTACGTTCCGACTCAAATTTTCCGGCCTTGAAGGCGACGTTGCGACATTTAGAAGACTCGACGAAACGGTCTCGTCAAGCATCACACCTTCACGATGATGACATCGAAACTGTTAGGGCACAGTTTACCGTAACATTAAACTGTCGCGCCGCTTCCTGCGACTGGCTTCACGGTTTTTCTGTTCTTGGCAATACTTCACCGGCCGCCCAACATCATTTCGTTCCAACAATCAACAACCGAGGCAAACACGCACGAGAACCTCCGCTAGACACATGACAATCAAGCTGCGTTTGGAAACTACTGTAGAACCTCGATAATTGCACAAAAACGCGGCGAAAAATGCATATACCGAGACTACAGCGTTGACAAAAAATATTCGATTAAAGGAATCAAACGACCATCATTACAGTCATTTATATATTAGACGCAGGAAGTATTTACATTATAAAAACTTGTCAAACTCGTCGGATGTAGAAGCAATATAATATGGCTTATAAAAATCTTGAAGAATTTCTTGATCGTGTTTCATTCCAATTTTCTACAATTTGCCTACAAAAATTGGAAAATGCATAAACATCCGCAGTCTAATAATGAGATATAAAATAAATAAATATAAGTATAAAAATGAATACAAAACGAAATTAGAAAATTTGTCTAACGTTGAAATGGCAATTGAACATTTGCATGCTCCAAATAATGATCCGGTATCAGAAAATAAGATTCAGTCGTCACCACCGCAAGTGTATTTACGAAGGCAGGTCACGTTCCGAACAGTTCATTCATCTAACTATCATGTCCCCACAGTTTTTGTTAGATCTCAACGTTATTGTACACCCGGAGACCTTTTTCGTGACCTTAGACAACGGGGACCGTGGAGGAGGGAGGGACGAGGGGCTAAGCCCGTAAAGGAGTCCGCAAGGATCCGATGATTCGATTGACTCCGGGGCTGGAAACGTGAGCCCATAAAGTCCTCCGTGCCCTCTGTATGTACAGGAACACCGACGCGAATGCGAAACACGTGTTGTTAATTTGTTACGGGCTGGGTTACGCAGCGACAGAGCGAGTCCCACGAGCAGCCAGCCTGCTCGGCTACCGATACAAAGGAAAATCGAGAAATTCAGTTTGACGGGGAAATCGTGATCGTACTTGTAACGCAGGGTTCGTGGGGTGCGGAAGACTCGGTATGCAGAAGTTCATTAATATTTATTTTTGCGAAAAGTGCTCGATAACGTTTATAGTCACGATAGAAATTCGATTTGAATTAGATCGAGAAGTAATTTCGTTTTTCGTGTAGGGACGGCAGTGCTTCAATTTTTTATTACTTAAATCATAGTGGACGACAATTCCTGCCTTGTAGTGCTTTGTGACCTTTCTGCTTTTTTGTTACCGTAAGGGTAAAAATGCAGTGCACGAAAGAAAAAATTGTGTGCTGTTTAAGGAGAGGATGTACCATCGGATTACCAATATTTTCGCTTTTTCAACATTTTTTATCTGGTGTAAATTCCATTTCAAATAAAAATATATATATAGAAATAGAAAAATCGGAAGAGATCATGGAGGAGAATGTCATAAAACTTATTGTAAATGGTAAAGAATTGGCTATCGTTTTTCCTTGAGAAAACGAAATGATTTTCCGCACGACCTAATCCATTTTAAATAAAAATGAATCGAGGGAAACGAGGGAAGAGAGAAACGAAATGAATAATCGTTTTGGATGATGCGTCTAACAATAACATCGACAAGAGAATAGTGTAAAAAGAAATGGAGTGGCGGCAGGATTTTCGTGAATGCATTTTGGAGTTGAGCCGTCGACGAGCGCTTCTCCTCGCCGGAATCTGCTCTCGGAGTTATTTTCCCCGCACGATCAAAATTGACGAACGGCTTACACAGAAATACAGTTCGGTTCATCACGCCCGCCATTGAATAGTTAATACCTATTTTCGTTTCGACGATACACGGTACTCCGCCGGCATTTTATTCGGCCCCGCCGGACCGTGGCAAAATCCCGTGGAACGATCCGAGGCTAAAATCCCGTATCGGGGGCTACGATTGGTCGGCACTTGATTGAATTGGCAGTCAGTACAGGGCATTAGGTTCACCATCCAAAGGATTGAATTTCTGTCACAATTATCGACCCCTCCCACACCCCCTTCGTTCGTTTGTATATCGTACACCTACGGGATCGTCCCTCCAATCCGGACCAGGGTCTAAGCGCAGCTGCGGCCTTTCGTATCGGGAATAAATCTAAACACAAATTTCAATTCCCCTATAGCACTCCCACCAAGCACTCATAATCAGTAGAAAAATATTTCCTTTATTCTGTTTTTGGGAAAATAAGAAACTACCCTGGCAGCACTTATGGTTGGCCAACGGTTGGGAGTTGGTTGGGGGTTTTGTGTACAAATCCCCAACATAGGGCCCACGACGAAAATTGATGACAATTTTTCAGCTAATGTCAACCAACATTGTAATCAAGGCCCAGCAAATTGTCGACTATAAATACTACTGGGGTAAAAATTTAAAGATACACGATTCAGCAATAATATTTAAATGAACAACCGAATTTTATATGTGTGTATCTCAGTGACTTACTACGTACCCAGAGCAACATAGTCTGATCTGTTTAATTTCCGTTCAACCAATACCAAAACGCTCTCGTCCAATCAAACACGATAACAAAACCGTGGACTTTAAATGTCGTTGGCAGATGTTATTCGACGAACCAGTAGTATAGAAATGCTTAATATGGTTATTCATGTGTATCGTAGCGCATACGTTTACGAGATTCCCTCCCTACTGTTGCGTCGCGACGAGAATTAAGACACAACTATAAAGATTAGACACGATCCTACGACATTTTATTGGCTAGCAGGTCGCTTCTGTCTTATAGTTACTTGGTTATCACTAATCCTCTCTTCTCTATGCCCCTCTCTGACTCTCTCGCTCTCTCTCTTTCTCTTTTCCGCTGTCAGTGAGACCGAGTCGCAACGTCTGCCTAATGTCAGCTTGACCTATGATACGGTGACCGATACAATTACATACAACGCGGTCGGAAAGCTTGATTATGCGGCAGGAACTCTGTATAATCACAGTATACTTTGGTTTGTACACTTTCTTTGCAAACAGCGTCACAGGAAAATAAACATCAATATCATTGAACAAATTTTGAATTCATTTTCTTAATTCAAGAAGTTCGCGTGTTTGTCAGGACAATTTGAGAATTTGAGAATTTAAGCAAATTCAAGATTTTTTAATTTCTTTTTTGTCTAGCGTTTTATTGTTCCAGAGGAAAATTACAGAATTTATGAATTCATGCCGGCATGAATTGCCGGGAAACTTGAGTGGGCATCCGTTCGTAAAAGGAATAAATGTCTTAATTAAGCGAAACGTCGGATCGCATTTTAATTGGTGTCCCTTTCACCGTAACTAAAAGCACACGGGCTTAATCGAAAATTTTTCTCACATTCCCGTCGAGTTTCTTCGACGGTGGCTCCGAAAAAAGAGTGTCATGGCCGGGTAGGTTCTACGTGTGCAAACTTTCGTGCACTTTCGTCGTTAAACCGCAAAAACGTGAGATGAATCTGCAGGCTCGCGTGATCGTCTCGGCGTCGATCTCGATCGACACACGTTGTTGAATCGAATATTCCGATTGTGCGCCACGATAGAAAGTGTTGCACCATTGGCACCATTTATCCTTGCATATGTCTACATACGTAGAAGGTAGAAATGTTGTACGCGGCGCATAAGCAATCTCACAATCGCCTATTGATGCACTTGCATCTGCTCGACGCGTCTCTCGCGAAACTTCCAATGCCCCTTCGTTTACTCTCACAATTTCCTCGTTACGCAATTCACCAGATCCGACGCATAATTTCGCTGCAACCGCTTTCTTCAGCGACCAATCCACCGCGGAAGTTTATGCAGATTGACGCTTTTGTGGACATTTCAATTAAATTGATTAGTCCTCCTTCGGTTCGCGAACTTTAAAAGTGTTTGACGAGTATCTTCGTCGTTCGAAATGGTGGAATACCTTCCGTTCCACGAATTGAAGATGTTTGAAAATCAACAATTAGTGCACAATATACAATACTTATAAAAACAGGGAAAGAAATATAATAATATTCTCCATCACCGCTTCGCAGATATTAAACTGTCCTCTAGAAACCGAGTAAATGCAACTACGATAACAAGGCTATCGAATAGTGTTTTCATCGGTATAAATAACTATCGCTCACTGGAAAAATGTCCATTTGATTCGATCATTAGCACGGTATTTATCCGTGGACACCGATTAAACGTTCATTTTTTTAACAATATACTACGAAGCAGTAAGACTGATTATTTCACATCCCATCATTTTATGGAAATAACAGTATTATTCCAACAGATTATTCACGATTTTTATCTCGGTATACACTCAATCAACAAGTCTCCAATAAAACGGAAAAACGTGTTTCAAAAATTTCTTCGTCGAGCAACGTCCGAGCTTGTAAATTTGAAAAATACGTTTTGTGGATTTCCATTGTTTCTCGCAACAGCGCCAGAAGTTGTAAACGGTTAAAAATAGTGAAAATCTAAATATTTTCAAAACTGTCGGTGTCTGTTGCTTGTTCTCGCGTCAACGTAAATCTATAAAACGAATTGTTACAATCTCCTTTAAAGATACAGATAAAAGGATTGGGTATACACATTTTTGTTAACCAAAGAAATACAGAATTGAGTACGTGGAGGATGTAACAATCTCGACAATGAAAAACGAAAAATTTCAGGCCCGTTAATTTCGACGTCATTGCTAGTGTTGATGTCGCCTTCCGCCGTGACTGTCATCAACGGTGGCATGGATCTGAGACGTCCGTTTCGTTGCGTGAACATGTTATAGGAAGCGAGATCGACGTATAAACTCGAAGAGCCGCACCGACGGGGTTATAAAACAGGATCGACAAGCGGCTTGCATCGGCGCTCATAATATTGTCATAAGATCTACACCTGCATGGCTGGTAGCTGCAGCAGCAGCACCAGTAGCACCGGCTCTTTAGGCGTCCCAGAGAAGAACGAATCAAAGTGTACCAGGCGCGCGACGAACGATCGCAATCTACTTTGATCTCGATCCGCTTTTCTATGGCCCCGACGCGACCTGAACGCGGATCCTGACCTCCATTAACCTGGTATCTGTGACCTCGAGATCCGAACTTGTCCGCGGAACGCACTTCCAATCGAATCGGACTATCGAAATCCTCGGACGAGATAAGGAAATTCGAGCAGCGAAGAATTCCCTATTCGGGAAAATTCAAACAAAAAATTATCCTCCGCGACACCGTGGACCTTCGCTCACACCCAATTTCTATTAAGATTTTTATATAAATTTTCAACAAAATTTTCAGCTTCTTCTATTAACCGAATTCGAAGAAGGAGGAGGTTACACAATTCGATCTGTATGTGCCTTTTTTTCGTTTTTTTTTCTATGTTAACCGATTACGCCGAGATGGATGGACCAATCAGGACGAAACCTTCTGCAATTTGTAGAGTATGTCTCCCGATTGGTCCCTTGAAAACAAATTTTGCATTCTTTCATTCTTTGCGGTTTTTATTGCAAATAACCAATAATACCGAAAAACATTTCATAGTTTTTTCGAAGTCGGTTTAATTTCTTTTTATAAAAGTTTTTCTAGAGATCTAGCAATTAAATTCAACAAGAAATGATTAAATAAATAATTATTAGGTTGGAGGGAAAGTTCTGTCGTATTTTAACCCTTAGCACTCACGTGGTGACTCAGAGTCACCACAAAACTTGCTGTACCATTATTCAAAATATTGTTTAACATAAACTAAACATTTAATTTTTGCATATACATAAAATAAAACAAAAATCATATAGCATGGAATTGTTCTAGTTCGGAAGAAATGTTTAATGTTAAAGTTAAAACAGCTCCGAGTGCAAAGGGTTAAACAAACAGGTAATTTTGCTTGTAAATAATAAACACAACATTGACAGGTCATCTGAAAGATAGCGACAAGTTGTTACAAATGATGAAATTTTTAGAAATTCATTCAAATGTTTTCTCTCAAATACGACAGAACTTTTCCCTCCAACCTAATATACAACTATTCATTTAATTTCTACATCTGAGAAGCTTGTTATTTAATTTAGCGAAGAAGAATATATATACACTCCGATGGAGTTCACCTCGGTTATTATTAATGCAAGTTTTATTTTATCGCAGTATCGCGGCTTCTCGAAGTGCTTCACAGCAGCTGGCTCGGATACAACAAAATAAACGACGCTCCTTGACGAATACAAATTAGCGGTTCGAGCAATTAAAAAGGCAAACAAGCGGCCGGACACAAGAAAGAAACTGTTGCAGCAATTCCACGATAAACTCCGACCTTAATACCGAACGTGTACACGAAATAATTACTTTCTTCCTCGATACCAACCAGGGAATTGATAGTTCTCGAAACGGAAACGTTTCGGTGGATCGGTGACCGTATGCAGGCTCACGTTCTGCCCGTGTAATTTCAATATCAATATCTTTTCTGACCGGTGCGCGCTGCAAAAACCGATTAACGGGTACACCAAATGATGCGCTTTCATTTCTTCGCAAAACCCGGTCTCCGGTTCACTGGAGTAGCAGGGGAACTGTTATGCCATCGATTTCGGTTCTTCGAACAATTCCGGAAACATTTTTATTTTTATTAACTAAAGACAATCTGAATTGCCGACTGCATACATCAGTTACAGACGCTTATACTTTGTCATTTTTTGGTTCTACATCAATCCCGAAATGCTAGGTTGGAGCGGAAATATTTTCTCCGTGTGCTTGAACGTATCTGCTTCTTCGACTCTCTTTCCTCCCTGTTTCTTCTAATGGTCGAAGACATTAAGTTCCTAACTTTTTACAGTATTATCTACCCCCACCCGGTCGGTTTATCGTCGTTCACTATCTTCCTCGACGAGGACTCATCCTCAGAGCATACAGTACCAACGAGTACGTTCCCAGAGGTTCTCATACCTTTTTTTCTTTCTTTCTCTCTCTTTCTGGTCAGAGTGCTCGCAGGCACGAAGAAATTTCGCAGGTCTCTTTGTCTCGGAAGACACGACGCAACCCCCCCTTAACGGTATCCCATAGCCGTTAATAATGTTCGAGGCTTTATGCGGGCTGAGAAACGAAAGGGCACCGAAACTCGCACGAAATCTCCTAATTAGTAACAGAGGCCTCCGGGGACAAGTCAAGTTTATTGTCCAGGCGGTTCTCAAACCCTTAAACAGATTATCCACGGGACGAATGGGGAAACTGGGAAAATTTTTACTAACGTTAACAGACAAACAGTACAGTGCCGGACATTAAAAGCTTGCCTTTTAACCCTTAGCACTCGAATGGTGACTCTGAGGCTGAAAATTGCTGTACCATTATCCAAAATATTGTTTAAATTATTAAATATGTTGCTATCTAATCAATTACTAAATATTCAAGTATCGTATGAGATATTATATCAATTTTATATTCGTACAAAGCAAAGAATTAATATAGAATGGAATTATTCTAGGTCGGAAGAAATGTATAATTTTCGAGTTAAAGTAGCTCCGAGTGCAAAGGGTTAAGTGTTGTATCTAATTCTCGTGATTGAATTAGTGTTCCTATTTTTAATTGTATCAAATTATTATTGGACGTACAAAAACAGAGAGTCAAACATTTCTAGAACGCTATCGTTCCATGGTAGAAATGAATCTCTCTGGAGCTGTTAAAAGGACGTTTCGTTATCATCGCAGCACGGGCGTGATGTATCTCGCGTGAATGGGCAGCGGCCGCAAACGCGAATAATTACGCAAAGAATCGCGATATCAACAGCCCGGCTGGCTCTCTGCTTCCACCGCACGCATCATTTGTTTACAAACAGCCGGCCCGTGCCTGACAGAGAATCGCCATTAATCAATCGAACGGTCACGTAACTGTCTCAATCGCCGCGGCCATCGATTTATCGCCCGTAACAATAACCCCAATCCACTGTCCGACGTTAGAACCGCGGAAGTGCTGCTGACAAAACAGATCAACCCCTTTCACGACCGTCCGCACGCTGATAAATAGGAACAGCACGCGAGTTCTGCATATTAAACCCCCATTCGCCCCGTACCCCCTTTCAGTTTTAACCCACTAATTGCTCGGCAGCAACGAAATAATATGTCGATTTTTATGTATACAATTATTTAACACTAAACCCTTACCGAGCTCCAAAAGGTGTTCAAATGTTTCAGCTTACGAAAATGACAAGGTTCTATTTACTTAGATCTCTAGAAAAGTTGATCGAATCAATTACAATAATTATCAAATGAATGTTTACTGTTAACAGTGGACCGTGGATTTTTAGAAAGACGGGATTAAAATAGAGCCGTCTTTCTCATCGCGTTTAAAATTCTGGTCTTAAAAATTTGTGTCGATAAATAGTCTACACAGAACTGGTTCAACGGACCTCATCCGATGGAAATTAAATTCGATCGAATGAGCTGATCAGCAACCAGTACGTTGTCCTAAATGTTCCACTTCAAAACTTTCCGTTTACATTAAGGTTACACGAGCATTCTGTTTTTACATTAGGCGTTCGTCCGACAGAAGACATACACTGTTCCTGCGTACATGTCCCAAACAAGCATGCATCCCTCGTTAATTAATTTGTTGATAAATTCATTTAGCTATAAGGAGTGCGAAAATTCATGCAACGAATAGATGAAAACAGACATCTATTTACCGAAGATTCAATTTCAGTTAAACTGTCCAGTTTCGATACAATTTTTAAAAACATGCTGTACGCTATTTCCCCAAGTACTTTGTTCGTTATACTTCCTCGCCTTGATTAAAAACACAGACACCTTCGCGTGACAATAAGCTAGTACGTGTCCATCACCGGTGATCGATGCGGCGGTCAATGCGCTAACTATATATAGCACGTCGCATACATTAGAACTCTATTTCTATAAACAACCAAATTTTAGATTGCGAGTTCTAAGATGCCTTTTCCACAAAATTGACTTAGAAACATTAGCCAGCGTCTAGTAGTGGGGCGAATTAGGTGGACCATTCAGCCCGACGGTCTCCCATCAACCTAACCGAGCAATATCCCAATGGCACACCTAGACTTCTCGCGTATACCACAACAAACGGAGACTTACCATTCGAATTCGTGTCGCAGACGGCTGGTCCCCGGCGCTATTTATTTAGCGTGACTATTCCCTTTCCTCAGCTTCCGCGGCGTCCACGTCGAGGACTTCCGGTTGGTCCTCGCGCAACGAACAAGATCGGCTTCCGTCGATAATAGTCTGAAGCGTGTAAATAAGAAACCAACTTTATCACTCGGTCACGCGGATAAAAACAAGCCTACAAAATTTCAAAGAATACGAAGAACGGTCACTCTCACAAACCACAAAACGCGGATAAGAAAAGCTAGGTCCTCGCGGTCGAGGGGGGGAAATTTGTGTGTCACGTGTGCGCGAAAAGTCCGGTTGCAGTCTATTGGCTGATTCGGTTAGTTGGTTCTCTGGAACATTGTGTCACCCTCGGGCTCAGCGGGTCGCAGCTCGGTTTCGCCTTCGGAAACGTGGCTCGCACCTGTTCCATCGATAGATCGCCGTCCCGGCAGACGTGTCTCCTCTCCTGGCTGACAATTCCGCTCGGACACTTTCACGAGCTCTTTTTTCTCTCCTTCTCCGCTCCCGTCGACATGCGTGCCACGTTCGAATCCCTCTTTTCGTTCCAGCCGGCTGGCCACCGAGTCCTCGTCCGGCACTTTTCACTCGGCGATTTTCAAAATTCAAAGCAAACCGAGCCAGCAACCAGTTCGGCCCCTCTTCTCCTTCGTTCTACACTTTCGATCGCGGCTCCAGACGATTACCGATTACGCGCGAACTCGTGGTTCGATCTGTTCAGTTTCTCCGTCGAGTTTTGTAGCTCAGCTGTTCCGCCGAGTTCGGAAGTTTCGCCTCGGACTCGCGCGGATCCCCGCTGGTTCATAGACTTGTTTGTTTATCCGGTTTGACGCACTCGCCGGTGATCATGATCCACGTTCGAAACCAGTTTCGATTCTCCTGATGAAGAGAACGAATGCACTCTGTCCGAAAAATGCGGCTCGCGTCTGCGCAGAGCCCACCTTCCGTTCACTGCAGGCGTCGAGTGGCGACTGTCGTTTCTTCCGAGAGTCGGCTGTACCCTGGCCTGTCCCTTCCCCCTCCCCAACTATACCGAGACCCGACTACACCACGGATTTATGCTATTACCGCACCGTTTCCACCCCCTATGCTACAATGCGCCTCCGCCTATGGCTACTGCTCCTTCCCGGTGGCCTCTTCTTTTCAATAGGCGATCTACGGCATAGTTTGCTCCCTTCGACCACCCCAGACCCTTGCATTTCAAGTTCAAGATGAAAAGGCGAGCTTGCGATCGGCTCGGGGTGGTCTCATACCGGAAACTTGCCGATATCATGTCGGTTTACGACTTTTCGGTCCTTCAGGTGGTTGTTTCACGCTTTGACCACTGTATCCTTGAGACAGAAGGTGGAACGACTCCATTTTTAACCCCTGGCTCTCGGAGCTACTTTAACTCGAAAATTCAACATTTCTTTCTAGCTAGAATAACTCCCTTCTATATGATTTCTTTCTTTTTAGAGATATGAAATTGATGTGAACCCTCGTACAATACTTAAATGTTTAGGAATTGGTTAGACGTATACTTTGAATAATGGTACAGCAATTTTTCGTGGTGACTTTGAGCCAACACTCGAATGCTAAGGGTTAATTACTTTGATTTTAGGGAATTTTTGTCGTGCCCAATTTTGAAAAATTCTATTTCAAACATCTTGAAACATTTACACATTTATATGTATTTATATTATTCCGACCGTGGGGAACGTTCTACTCGCTCTTGATGCTCCAAAAAAAACAACTCTGTGGTGTTTACATACACGTTTAGTAATGCGGAATAATAATAACAGTAGTAGTGATAATAAAGTTCTTTACGATTTATTGCTTCGTAAAGCATTTCTGATATTACTTAATTATGCGCACACAACAATGTTAGAAAAATACTGTTCCAAGATTGCCAATCACTGTAAAGCGTTCTGATGTGCTGAAACCGGTTCAGTCGTGTTTTTAGGGACCGGGTCAGATAGATGTATTGGTAAAAAATAGGTTAAAAGGCCAAACGCGGCGTGGAGCACGGTTTCTCGAAGATGATATTAACGGATGCATTTATGGTCGGATATATCCTCTTAAATGGTATTTTTACAGTTCACGTATTATCTTCTCCTATTAAGACAGCCATTAGTCGGAAATGCGTCCGAACTTTCAATGCACGCCAAACAATTAATCAATGCGCCGTTAAATAACCTACTTATCCAAGTTATCCAAAAAAACCGTATATAATCAAATATACAATATTCTTTATCTACACAATTTATGAATTTATGTATTTAATACTCTCGTGCTTCTCGAAAATAACTGAAAGAATTTTTCAAATCTTTCTTAACAAAAAGATCATCTAATGTTTTATTTTCTGCATCATCAAAATTCGTGTTGTTCTAATAGACATATAGTTCACTCAAAGATTTTATTCCAGTGCAGTATTATTAAGAAGAACATTAAATGACAATTTCATTCATTATTAGCAGGTGTGTCTTGCAGTAAAAGTTGAAGAGTCGATTTCGATAAACAGAATCGCATACTATTTCATTCCTCACTCCAAGTTTCTCCATCGAACCGCGCATTTGCATAAACATGTTAACACGCGTTCGTGAACGGTAGCCGAAAGTGTGACAAACGTTTCCAGTGGCGGCGAACAAGATCTGCTAGAAGAGCGTGACGCGGAGGAGCAGTTGATGACGAATTCGCCAAAGTTGCTATGTACCACGTTTTACAAGAAGAAGATTCATTGACACAGAGAAATTGATATCAGGTCAGGAAAGGATGCTGCTCGAGGCAACGGAAGAATTTGACTTCCGGATTAGGGTTGTTAATTTCGTTCGAAGTTTGATGATTTTGAAGCTTCGAAGGTGACGAGTAGACTGCGGATCTTTGTGCATTTATAGCAAAATTGGTTAAAATTAAAAAAATTGAAGGTGTTCATACATGATGTCTCTTCTATTGAAGTCATTAAGGGAAGAAAATTTTGTTTCCGTTTCTTGAAATCGATGCTGACAATTTTTATTTTGCAATATAGATCCGCAGCAAATCAAAGCTTTTCTACTTTTTATATTCCCTGAAAATTCTGTCAAATTTTTCCTTTATATTTTTATTTGTCAAGAATCATGGCATAACATGAAACTCGTAATAAGTTACAACCTCATACGATTCGAAGACTTCGAAACTTTGTGCTTCGAGAAGTAACAGCGCCATTCCGGATGGGAAGTTTTCCAAAAATTAAGCACCGCTGCGTATGAATTTTGCGGAGCGATTTTTGCGACGCCGGCCCACGGCGCGTAGCGAACAATTTTACAGGGGGGTGGCATCCCTCGGTTGGCACCGAATGTGCCTGGGAGGGCACGATCTGGACATCCGCGGTCTCCGTTCAAGTATCTCGCTCGCAGCATCAGGTCCGCCCCCTCGGCATACTAATACCTACACAGAGTCGCGTGCCCGTGCGAAAACCGGCGCGTTCTGGGTACGTGTGCACGCACGTGCGTGCCGTGCCACACGATATCCCTAGCCCCTGCGGAATAAATCAAGTGAAGAAAACCTGCCGGAAGGTATTAACGTTGGGGTCGGGTTCACCCCGCGTGTTGTGTCCCTTCGCCATCGCATCGGAGAGGGTTAAGCTGCACCCCCGCCGCCCTTGTCACGCGTCCCTGGAACGCCGTGTACTCCCAAAGGATCTCCTCGTCTGGATTTACTCGACCGACGAGATCCTGGGCTTCGAACACGATCGAATCCCGAGCCGGATAGAACGAGAGACAACAACGACGGACACCATACGAGTCGGGAGAGCGAGAGAAACCAACGCACACAGAGAGAATCCGGAGTGGGAGATGTTAGACAGGGCCAAGAGTGAGGGAATCCCTTATCAGAGGTCGCGCATGACGAGACAAGCTAATTGTGTTATCAGTGCGCAACGGACGCTGTCCCCAGCCCGTCGTGTATCGTTGCTTCATCATCCTAGGACACCGACGCCCTTTCCGATCCGCAGAGAGTGTTTGTTTTGTAAACTGTGCTAACATGTGCCGCGATCGCATGCGCCACCAAAATTCCTGCATCATCCACGACTTTAGGCCCTTCCGAGCACTTTAGAGCAGCCCTTGCGCGAGGACACGTGGTCATTCGAGGTGAGTGAGAAAATTTGCAATGAGAAGTGCTGATGACAGACGTTCAGAATTAGACGCTGAAAATTAGTTGTTATCACTAGACTGCGGATCTTTCTGCATTTATAG
This sequence comes from Lasioglossum calceatum, assembly GCA_963966675.1. Lineage (NCBI taxonomy): Eukaryota > Metazoa > Arthropoda > Insecta > Hymenoptera > Halictidae > Lasioglossum > Lasioglossum calceatum. The sequence continues at coordinate 11,212,064 of OZ016550.1, read as the reverse complement.
TAAAATTAAGTAGATGAAATTCAAAATTGTTGGAGAATTTATAAAATTGAAGATTTCAATATATGATTTCTCCTGTATTAAAATTATTAAGGGAAGAAATAACATTCAATTTAGTTTCTATTTCTTGCAATCGATGAAGACAATTTTTATTTTGCACAGAGATCCGCAGTTTAGTTATCACTTATTATTAGACAGCGAATCTTTATGCATTTGTGAAGAAAGCGGTTGAGTGAAATATAAAACAGTAAATGATTAGAAAAATTTAAGAATATCGTAATGTTGTTTTTAATGTAACAAAGTCGTTAAGGGATGAAATCAATTTTTATGTTATTTCTGTTTCCCACAATCAATGCAGAACATTTTTATTTTGCATAAAGTTCCCGCAGTCTGCTTATTACTTATTTAATTTCCCATTCGCCGTCACAAACTGCCATCGCTAAATTTTCTAATTACCAGCCTGGGAACGCGTACTTATCAAACATTCCCGAGCACATTATAAACAAAGTCCGGTCCATTATCATCCCCCCGCGATCCATATGCATACGGGTCCTGTTTATTTTGTAAAGTTCGCCGCGGAAACCGGCAATATTCCCGTCCGCATCGCACCGGGGGAAAATTTCGTCTGGTTCTAAAGAACGGTCCGAACGATATTGCCCCGAACGTCTTCCACGATATTACAATCCATAATCCATGGTTTAATATTTCCTAAAAGAACTGTGCCCCAGCGTATAGTGCCCGGCCATTACCATAATCACTGTTATAAAAGTTACGGGGCAGTCAACTTCCTTCCTATCTCTCTCGTGCATTATTACGAATATGGCGTCAATTTAAGCACCGCTCACCTGTGTGCATCCTACACGGCGGAACGAAGGAACACGCTAAAAGCATCGAGGAAATTAAGTTGCTCCGAAGGAAAAATCGAAATTATCACGTGGCGATCTTTTGCGTACGCTATCATCCGGCTGGTGTATACCTATATGGTTGTAACGCAGACGGGTCCATTTATTATTCTATTAAATTCGTAGTTTCCCATCGGAGAGGCCCACCCCTGCCCGGGGCTATCTCTCACTCATGACTTAATGCGATATTCATACCGCGGAGGAAAGGGAACTAACTTGGGGTACGGGAACGCATGCTACGTTTGTAATTAAGTCGGCCACCGTTAGATATCTCCGCAGTTTTTACTCTGTATATTATGTTGCTATACATCATCATCATTCTGGGGTTGACAGTTGTGAATAAACTGCAGCAACTCGTCCCACAATCCGATGAACTAGTAAAATAAAAATTTTAGAAGAGAATCAGATAACCAATTCCGAATGGTGAAATTCGCTTTTTGACTGGCAGAACGGGAACTTTGTCGGCACATAGTGACAGAATTAATGTGATGTAATGAATTAATGTGTGAAGTTAACAATAGACAGTGGATTTTATTCATTTATGACAAAAATGAGAATTTAAAATAGAAGAATTTTAAAATACTAGTATTATATATTTTTTCTTCTCACCTATCAACCCTTATGTAGCCAACCGAAATGTATAATATAAATTATTTAAAACCTTTTGTATTTAACATATTTGCACATATTCTCATTTTAAGATCATAAATTAATATATTAGCGAGCAAAGAATAGACATTCATAGAAATTTTGTAATAATTTTTAAAGGAACATTAACAAATTGTTGAATGAAATGTTGTAAATAGGTACCCGGTTGGCTACACAAGGGTTAAACATATCAAGAAAGAAAATAAACTCCTGTTTCACTCCAGTTCGTTGGAATTCAGGTATAAAATTTTTATTTTGCATAAAGATCCACTTATTACTGATCAATTTTCCATGGTCATAGTTCGTTTGCTTGAATTTTCCTTTCAAATCAGTACATACGTATAGCATGTACAAAGCAAATATTATTAATAACGTTTCGTCGATGGCGCTCGGGCACTATTCGACTTCCGCGGTTTTTCGACTTGCACGGAAACCGCGTAAGTTACGTACTGTAGATTAATCAGAAAAAGGTATCATTCGTCATGCTACTTTTACTAATCCTCGCGGTGGACAGTGCATTAATTTCGACTCGGGGACAACTTATCTGGCCAACTTAGGTGTCCCGCATACAAAGCCGGCATATAGGTCTGTGGAGTAATACTTAAATTAATAATCGCGAATTCCCCGCGGTAATTACGGGTTGCACGCTCTAGTCAAACAGGTAATTGCACACGCGTGCATACGCTCTCCCGCACGAATGGTTAAGACAAACGATTCTGTGCACGGGGTGTTCTGAAATTCCATAACTTGATCGGAACAGTTCATTCTTCATTTGGGTCTGAATCTTGCGTATTAATCTTAGCGTACGATCGAAAAAGTATAACGCATATTTATGTTTGCGATTTATACACTCGTTTGAAACTGTTAGAGATTGATCGAGTGCGAGAACTCACTGTAGAAATTTTATGTAGAAGTACTTCGTAGAAATTAGAATAGTTTGTGGACAATTACGAATATAATAATAAATTAATTGTTCCAATAAATCTTGTTAGGTCGTTCGGAAAGTAATTTTGTTTTCCGTCTAGACTGCGGATTTTACGCATTCGTGACAAAAATAAGTAGCTGTAATTCAAAACAGGAAAAAGATTATAATAGTTTAACAATGACGATATACTATTTTTTGACATATAAAAATCATTAACGAGGAAAATAAATTTTTACTTAGCCCCTACAGCTTGCAATTGACGTACAAAACTTTTTTTGTATAAAGGTCTAGTAATAACTAGACTGGGGATTTTATGCACTTATGATAAAAATATCTCGTGAAGTATCATTATTATTCTCATACTTATTTTAAACGGACCGAAGTCCTTTTACACAAATGTTTACAATAGAATAACAAAAAGAATTGACATTTCGATGATCTTGGGTTAATACTTTTATACGTAAGTTAATAAAAAAGGGATCGATTGGTTGAACAAAAAGATTGCACCTGGCGGGTGCATCGGTACATCCGCATAAAAAATAAAATCATGCGAAAATAGGTCGTATTATGAGATAAGATTTGTTCCGCTATCATTTTTTCCTATTCTTACTTAAAAAAGAGCAGTAACTTGTTCCCAGTTCCCATAACGACACTGGAGCAAAGACGCTGCCAGGCCCAGCAAAAATGCGCGCTGATACAGTGCATATTTCCCGTAATGAATGCAATCGGTACACAACGCAGCAAGCAAGGGGGTGCGCGAAGAGACAAGGGGGTGGCCAGTGCGAGTAGCCTCTCTGATGTAACAGGTTCGGTGCATTAGTTTGCCTAAAAGGTTTGCGCCATCAGTCTCTAAATGTCCCTCTGTCGTTGCCCGATCCTCGTTCTCTCTCTCTCTCTCTCTCCCTCCGTATCGTCCGGTCACCGATCTCCCTCTGTTTCTCGTGTGTGTCGTTTATGATCTCACTTACCCGGTCCGCCCCCGCGCCACTCGTCTCTCTGTTGTCGACGTGTCCTCCGGGGAGAAGGAGGGCAAACACACCCCTGCAACCTCGTGCACGAGGACGCCCGGTGCGCTGTAAATTAAGTGCGTTGCATTAGCGGAATCCAGATGAGTTAGCGCACCGCGTTAATTCGTGCTAATGAACAGGTTATGAAAGTTTAATTGTCGGTTAGCTACCCGGAAGATCGGCGGGGAGGGGAATAGGAAAAGGGAGGAGGAGGAGGAGAAGGTAGGGTTGGAAACTGCAGACGAGGATTTGCGGAAGTTCAGAGAAATTGGAGGATCCCGGTCTGGGGGAGGCTCACTCGAGCGATATAGTCGGGCTAATCTACGACGGCGGAGCTGAATTTTTAATTGCGTGCCACGCCGCGTTTACCTACTGCGATTATACGCGTTTCCCGCTTTTAATCCGGCTCTTCATGTATATGCGCGATTTTAATTTATTACGACGTTAATATGTCATGACGCCCGGGAACAACTGCCCCGGGGATGAACTGGCCTGTGAAGCGATTTCACTTGTTTGTGTTTGGCTTGTGTCGGCGTTAATTGGTGCGATTAACCCCTTGTTACACGATTTCCTTCGCGGATACTCCAGGTAGATGTATCATCACATATATCAATTTGATTTTACATACTCGTACCGTAAAAAGTAAAGAACAGAATATTTGTCGCCTCTCGCAAGAACCTTTTCGTTCGACGACACAACAGAAAAACATTAACGTCCCGAACGAAAAGAGTTACTTCCAGATTAAATGGGGATTTGTAAATTATCCGTTTGTCATTACGCCGACACGCTTGCTTTTGTGTAAATCAGTTTTACGATCTTTCAGAAATTCCTTCGTTGCAGCCACTTTCCAGCGAGGCACGCACCTCGTGGAACGTGCAATAAACGCGTATATGCGTAAATCACTCTCGCTATTAAAATAGACAGCCGTAGTGAGTTATAAAGTAAGCTAACCGAACGTGTATTGTGTATTCATAATTGAATTTACCATGTTTGAAGGTACCTTCACGGAATCGTGATTTCTTAATCGTGGACGATGTCTTGATCATACTGAACGCGTGTGGAACGGCGCTTCTTAGTTTTGTTTAGCGTTCAGTTGTGCGATAAAGTCTGTTTGAAATCGACGGGTGTCCAGGCTGTTGTTGATTACTGATCAACGATTAGAATAATAAAAGACAGGTGTTGGGATTACAAACTGGTGAAAACGTGCACGCGAGGACCAGGTCTTCCATGATTTTTCCACGTTCGCCATTTCCTTCTAGCGGTTTCACGGCGTTCGCTCATTTTCTTTCGTTCCCTTCGCATTACGCAGCCACGGTTCGCGAGCATGAAGGAGCTGCAGCTGCAACAGTGACGTGCAACTGCAGTTCGTTGATAGGGTCATCCACGGTGCAGGAAACAGGAAATCCTGAGAAGTGAAACCAACCAGAAACGTCAGGAACACACAGAGCCTCCACTGTCTAGGATTCATAGTGGCAAGGCACGATTGAGGAGGTCTGCTGGTTTCACTTGGAAACTCATTGCTCGCTTCCACGGTGAGAGATGTGAATTGTGAAGAGAACGTCATTAAATCGCGTATTGTCGGAGAGCATTGTTGGACGTGCCATTAGAACAACAAGGAAAATCAACTGGAGTATATATTGTCATCTATCGCTTTCGAAAAACGTAGCCAGCAAGACAAATATCGTTCACGCGGCGTTTTTCCTGACAACCACAGAATTAACATAACTGTTACTGGAACAAAATATTAGGTCCAAGAGAGTATTAGATATTAGCAGCGTCGATTCCGAGAATGTTCGTCTACGTCGGAAATTTAGCGATGCGCTTTCGACGTTCAAGGAACGCCGAACAAAGCGATGAAGACACAGAGAGGCGAGTCCTCTACAAACACAGAGAGCGCGAAGAAAATTAAGTTTAACGAGCTGTTCGTTTCAAGAGGGCGTATAAAAGACCGATAAAAGGAAACTGTAGAATGCGCAAGTAAAAACTACAAGATGGCACTTTTCTGTAATCATAAAGGTCTCTTTCAACGGCGACCTTCTTTGAACCGCGCGCACAGCTGGCGACTGACAGTGGTAATTAGGAGATTAATTAATTAATTGCTCGGCTTTCCGATGCCGCGCGAAGCTTATTCACATTCGAGATTAGCAAGGATATCGTACAACCTCGTGATGACACCGATTCCAAGAATCCTCTGTACCTCCCAATTGTGGCAATCGTTGAGTTTCCACGTCTACAGTGTGTTTCAAAAGTACCGATCATTAAATTCGATTATTTTATGAGAATATATGTCCAAAGAAAATTGAATAATTTCAGATATAAATGCATCTCTGCAACTCCAAAAATCGTGGATGGAAACGATTTAATAAAATAGTTCTAGTGTTAACGTTAAACGCAGGGTGTGAATCACCTGCACTGCCGTTCTTTCTCGACTTTCGATCATTTCGACCCGGAACCGGCAGCCCGGCAGCCCGGCAGCCGCAGCCTTATCCACACGCTCGTGCCACTTTTCCGTCTGATTGCTCAATCCAGGAGGTCAGAGTTAATCTGACTCGTTAAAACCTTATACCGTTCCGTGATTCCTTCCTTCCCGGTGTTGCCTCTACCTGTTCGATATAGGAGCCCTTTCACATTTTCACCGGGTAGCTCTTTGTTCAAGCGAGAGCGTCCCTTTTATGGTCATTTTAAAACACGATAGAACAATGTCGCTTAAAAACTTGGCATCGTTCGAAATTTATTTTATCGAGTCGTGCTTGTCGCGATACAATCTGGACAAATATAATTGTGAGGAAACATTTATCGATTCAGCGAAGAGATAGGAGATTCTTAAAACATCGATCGGGAAATAAATGCATAGTAGTTCTCTTCGATGTTCTCGTTCATCTATGGCTTTTGGAACTCGCTATGGGGATTACTATAATTTCAAACTCAGCACGTATGTATGCACTTACTAGAAATGATCAGCTTGATAATCAAAGGGTCCTACGATCCTTAACTTGCTACCGAGTCAACTATGAATAGTGATCGCAGTACCTATGCATTATGACGAAAACAAACGATTCTACGAAACTAAAGAAATAATACAATCTGATAGTCTTAGCGAAAGTGAAGCACGATTAAACGATTGATGATATATTATCAGCGAACATCGAAACCGTGTAGAAATTATAAGGGAGGCTAACGGTGCTAAATAACAATCTACTAGCTTTTTAAATCTCTTCAAATCGTTTCTTTCTTGTATCGAAGAATATCGAAGATAGTACAGAAATATTGTTAAACTACGTTGCCTTTAAAAGGGCAAGCTGCGTATACGCTTCCACATGAAATTCTGAGTCATTTGATCTGTTCTCCGATGATTTGCGTCACACGGTCCTTAATAGGGTGTACGCCCTATTTTTACTGGAAACCGAACAGCGAAATTTATATTTCTATGCTGCGCAATTACAACGCAGCGAAGATTAAAGTCCTATTGCTACGGCGTTCTAGGTAATGAACCGTGATTCCACGGCTTGGAAGATTTAACTGGAACTACACACGGAGTGCAGTTAGTAATCATGTTCAGTCACGAATGAGCAGGATGAAGCAGACTTTTGTGAAGCATATGAATCACATTATCTCGAATTCAAGTGTCGTGCTCTTTTCTTCTTTATTTAGTTCACCACTTATTTTCCAATTCATTCAATTTATAAAATGTCTCGAAGAATGATTAAATGTTAGAACCAGGGACCATAACTGTTATAATCGAAATAGAAAATTTTTTCTCGTGTTAGCAGATGTTATAGTTTGAGAGAAATTCATTTCGATCACTTAGAACTAGACTGCGGATTTTATGCATTTATGATAAAAATGGGCAGGTCTAATTTAAGACAGTAAAAGGATTTGAGGAATTTAAACATAGTGCTACATTATTTTCACCCTGTTACACATATTCAGCAAGAAATTAAATATTTATTTCATCTAAGTTTGCTGCAATTCGGGTAGTATAAGTTTTTATTTTGCATAAAGATCCGCAGTCTACTTATAACAGTTATCAATGAGAGAAATTCATTTCTATCGCTCATAACAGTTATTGATGAAGGAAATTTGTAATAGTAAAAAATTTTATAATAACTGTTATTTTTGGTCCCTGGTTAGAACAATTGACATTTAATTATAGATGATTGTTCATTTATTCTTCGGGTACAATCACGGGTGATTCGAAGGCATCGCAATGTGCAATTCTGATTTCTGTCGAAGCTAAATAATTAAATGCCATAAATAAACAAATGTCTTTACCGTTAAGAGCAGCGGAACAACAGATACCGAATCAACTAAGGAATCCTATTCTATTTCGATTCGCCGCTCGATGAATTATTTAGCTTGTTGAAAGCAGCTTCTAATATGTAATCTTCATCAAAGTTTGTAAATGCATAGTATGCTTTGAGTTAACATGCTGCATAACTGAATGCGATTCTCTGTACAGTAATATACACATTCCTGTTCATGTACATGTCGCTGGCACTTGTGTGTCGAAACACAACGATCTACGTTGTGAAGATGGAATTCCGCTAAGGCCACAAATTTTCTTTATATAAAGACGTCAAGTCAATTTCAATTTGTAAGTCAATTTCACCCATTAAGAACATTTAAAATTGATTATTTATTTATTTAGATTAAATTAGTGAACTCATGGATCTCTCATCGTCCCAGGAACAGATTCGAGCAAACGACGAAGTTAAAACCAAATGCTATCTTCGGTCACAGTGAATTTCATTCAATTTGTGTGTCAAGGGGTTAAACCGTCTGCATGCGTGTCCTTTTTCTCGCACAAAAGAACCGTTTCATAGTGTGGCACCGAAAGGGTTAACTGATTGGCCTCGATCCCGATCGCGGCCATTGAAATAATGGTTCTCGCTCAATCTAGATCTAATGGGTTGCGTTATTTCCCATGATAAAACACGAGCAAACGTGATAAAACGGCTTTGACGAGGTGCGGAAACATTTCGACTTTATCGTGTCCCAGAGGAGCAACTCCGGCGTGAATATGAAATTTTTTCGCCGACAAAGAGCCCAGTGTGTTGAATGCAGTCACCGCCGCGCCGCGTCGCGTCGCTCGTACACGCCAATAATGCGTTCATTCTGGAGCAATAAATGTCGTAACTGGGTTATCGCCGCTGGAAACATGAAGTTGATCTAGGGAGGATGTGATTGCCTAATCCTTTCCAATTATGACCGTTTGCTAACGAAGGTTCACGATCAAAATGATCTTGTTCCAGTACTCTCCTAAAAGAACGAGTAGGAAATAAGAAAAGTATCCTAATACTATTTTCTGTTTTTGAATGATACGCTACTATCTGCATCGAGTGTTCTCTCACTTCTCTCATTGAAAGTCACGCACAGACAGCGAATTTTTATGCAAAATAAAAATTGTCTAAGAATATTGCCTATTAATAATGAACTATTTTCGTAAAGGAAAATGTCGCTTGAAATGATCTCGGGAACCTCCAATTTCATTAAAGTAAGGTAATTTTGAGACACCCTGTATATCTTTTAACCATTAGCACTCGAATGGGGACTCTGAACATTATTAAAAATATTGTTTACGTTATTGAATATGTCGGTATCCAATCAATTACTAAACATTTAGCAATTGTATAAGGTATTATACCAATCTAGGGAATGGAAATATTCTAGGTCGGAAGAAATGTTTAATTTTCGAGTTAAAATATGTCGGTACCTAATCAATTACTAAACATTTAGGTATTGTATTACACCAATCCAGGGAATGGAAATATTCTAGGTCGGAAGAAACGTTTAATTTTCGAGTTAGAATAGCTTCGAGTGCAAAGAGTGAAAACACAGGTCAACATTTTTGGAAATTTTTCCGAGATGAATCTGTTCGAGTTTGATGCACGTCCCAGTGTGTTAAATGGTAATCTTTCTTCCTATCTTTCGCTACGCACACGTCTCCGAATTTCATAGAAACGTTCTTTCTCGATGCCAAGCACGTTTTCCTGTTGACAGACATTTCCCTCAATGGGAAATACAAACAGCCCCGATTCTGTTCTTTCACGGGGTCGCGGGGTTGAGATAACTTATTACGCAAACGTTGCCGATCCTTCTATCAGGAAGGGTGCAAACCACAGATGCGGAAGGGACGTGGGATATTTTCACGTTAACGTACGGAGGGAACAGGTGGGCTTTTTCCAAGTTGCATTACTTTCTATCGGCGCGGATGAAATATTGCGCGGGTGGAAATCGGCGTAGCAGATTCGAAACGTTCTAGAAAATCCTTTGTTAGGCGAATGCGAGTGAAATTGTTATCGAGACATTTTTATCTTGTATAAAGACTCGCAGTTCCGTTCTATTAAAATAGCTTTCGGAGAAGATACGGGCTTTTTTACACCTATTTAAAGGATGTTGACTTTAATATCTATCGCAAATATTCCTCGAGAGGGCGGGCATTTCGTTTTATTTCCCACGGTTCGTTCCTTTGAAACGATCCTTGTACTAAGGACCTCCGAAATTCCCGGAACCGTTTGTCTCCTCAAGAGCACACTTTTCTCTTTGCGTGGAATTCGGCACAGAAAACCCGTTTTTTCTTTATCCTTGTTTTCGCATGAGTTTCTTCTTTTCCTGTAACCCACGTCAAAACACGTCTCGCCTGAAAGGACTCGTCGGAATTCGTTCGATCCATCTTTTTCCCCGGTGGGAAACAACAAGCATGAGAAGCAGTTTTTGAAGGAGATCACTTCATCTGCTCGCTGATGACTAGACTGCGGATCTTTATGCATTTATAGCAAAATTGAGTAGATGAAATTGAAAATTGTTGAAAAATTTCAAAAATTGAAGATGTCCATATATGATTTCTCCTCTGTTCAAATCATCAAGGGAAGAAATAACATTCAGTTCGGTTTCTATTTCTTGCAATCGATGCAGACAATTTTTATTTCGCATAAAGATCCGCAGTCTACTGATGACGAACAAAATAATAAATAGAATTGTTTCTGTTCATTGTTCCTACGATGTTGACATCGATAACTTATTCAATATCATTACTGTTCTCCGTGCAGCTTTAGAAGACGTCTCCAATCGGCGGAAATTCCTGAAAAGCAATGTTATTCCAATGAATTGAGATTCTTGCAAAGTAATTTCGACGGTTGTAATGGATTCGTTGTCGATAATGTCAGCGGAAAAGTTGACTCGGATTTTTCTATGTGGGAAAGGATCGTCAAGGTCATTCCGATGACGGAGAAAGGATGCGCAGTGCCATTGATGAGCCGCAATTACGGTAAATCCACGTGTTATCCTAGAAACTGATGGAAGACTAACCGCACGGCTATGAATTACAGTTTCTCTTCCCAGACTCTTATTATTCTTATCATTAAACCGTGACGTCAGTACAGTAAATATAGACGATCGTCCAGACACGAATGGTTTGAGAAAACTCGATGTTTTGAAAATGGAAGACCAAAATAAGTCGTTGAGAGGGTAAGACTCGTTCCTAGGATTGCAAGGGTGCTGGATGCACCTTCTTCATTTCTCGATAATGCAAAGATGGTTATAACTAACATAGATCTACAAAACATATATTTTAAATTTTCATTAAGGGCCCAAATAAAAAAGTTATAAAAATGCCTTTTTCATTTTCGTATGTAACCTTGTAAATTATAATTTTTGGAAATTTTTTTGCACAGCAATTTAGTAAACCAATGCTTCTAATTGCGTACAAAACATCAGGTAAAAAAGTTATTCTGTTTTAATGGGTGTACGAACACTTTTGTGAGCCACTGTAGCCATTTTCATAAAGCTGCGACAGCTACATGCTACCGAATAATACAAATTACGCCTCGTAAACGTAAATATAGGATTTTTGAGGAAAACAGCGGTCTAGATTTCTAGATTGATCTTTTATTTAGCGCGTACGACTACTGAAAACCCCCATCTCTGTATTATCGAGAAACGAGAACGCACATTCCGCACCCTTGCAATCCTGGAAAAACGAGTCTACCCCCTCAATGACAGATCAGCAGTGAGAAGCCGGGGAAATCCCTAACTGGAGTACACGCTGGAGGAAGGGAAAACGATCGACATCGTTTCTGTGTCGGATATTGCGTAAAACACACACTGAAATGGACGGACGCCTATTACGAGGCGGCATGAGGCGCTCGCTTTCATTAAGGAAAGTATTTCTGCTTCGAGGAAGGCCCATAAAGGGCTATCGTCGCGCTTCGCGGTTCGTTGTCGCTCTCGTTCATCCGTTAATCGTCTCGACACTTTCGAAATACATATACGCTGACACGATTGGAAAATTTCTATAGCGTGATTCAAGCTTCTCAGAATCCGTGGATAGTCACAGCGATCCAATTCAGAGCCCTAATGAAAAAGTAATTATGAGAAGTGGAGCGGCTGGTGGGACCGATCGGTTCTTACGAAATCTAACAAAGTTAGTCGTTCCAGGTCAAGGTAACACGAATACCCACGAACACATTGAATCTTGAGGTCAGGAATGTGGCGAAAAGGTGCAGAGAAACATCAGTGAAATTGGTTTACGGCCGGAAACATCTACCTGCACTGCTGATATGAAATATACCTGTGAATGGCTGTGAACACCGTGCCTTCTTTCCTTTTCGAACGCAACGTCACGTTCAGAGCTTTCGAGGATTAGGGAATACAGTGAAATGCGATCGTTCTTGCCATTCGTTTGTTCAAATTCACTAATCTCTCGCTGCAACTTCGCTTCGCACCGGTTACAGAGGAAACGTATTCATTAAATTTGAAAATAGAAAGAGGACGTTTCAATATGGAAGGTCAAGTGTCGAGAACACGGCCGGAAAATTGGAGCGAGTATGAGTTGAAGACACTTTCCGAGAAAGCGAAGCTTGCTAGTATTTATCACAGGGCCGTACCGAAATTCCAGAGGAATCGAAACCTTTCTCACGTTGTCCACGCCTGCTTGCACCTTTTCCAATTCGTAAGGATTCACACAATAGCCAGAAAGTTGCTCGACCGTCGTCGAAATAATTCCACCACCTGCTGTTTATTTTTCATGAACTATTCTAAGCGAAACTTGTTCATTAATCCTTTTTAACCGACTTCGAAAAAGGAGGAGGTTACTCAATTCGATCTGCATGTGCCTTTTTTTCGCTTTTTTTTCTATGTATGTTCACCGATTACGCCGAGATGGATGGACCAATCGGAACGAAACCTTTTGCATCTTGTAGAGTATGTCCGTGGGGTGGTCCCGTAAAAACAAATTTTGCATTTTTTTATTCCTTACGATTTTATTTGCGAAAAATGAATTATTTCATGTATGTTCACCGATTACTCCGAGATGGATGGACCAATCAGGACGAAACCTTCTGCATTTTGTAGGGTATGTCTCCCGATTGGTCCCTTGAAAACGAATCCAGTGAATTTTTATTTTGTCCCGCAAAACTGCCCAAGTCCATTTATTATGAAAGTTGGGTTTTTAGCTTCGCCTTGTTGGGTACTTCAATTTCTACGGTTTGAGGGTAATTTATTTTTGTTGACTGTTTTAATTAGTGTCTGAATATAAGCATAGTTTGAAAAAATCTCCGAAGCAAAATAGTTTCGCTTTAAATCGTTTCTTTCGCCTCCCGTAAAGTTTACTTTTTGGGCTTAGGCAATTTTCATACGAGGCCGACGATATCCATAAGAATACCAACAGGTACTTTCCTGAAGGAAGCACATATACATAAGTTTGGTATGCACCTAGATACATTAATAAGAAGATATTGTTGTTATATATGCACTCGCTCCGATAATCCAGAGTCGCATGTTCGAGGATTATACGTTCGCGTGACACCGGTAACCCATATTTCCAGCTCGCGAGTGAAATCCGACTAAAACAAAACTTTGATAAAACGACACGAGCGAAGAATGCGATAATATTTACGAAACGTAAACGCATTTTTCACAATAACACAAATACTTTTTGTTGAATCAGTCCCGTTCCTTTTCTTCTGTGATTAATGTTGGCCCCGATTCAATTTCGCTAGCGACGGGATACACCCGTTCGGTTTCCTCGAGGCAGGATGAAAATTGCAAACGCGAGGCCTGGCGACTCTGGCGATTGCAATTTTCTCGGCCAATTCCGCGAAACAGGTTAGCAAAATAAACAATGATTCACCAAGGGGAGAATCGGTCTAAGAGTCCGTAGGGGATCCTCTCGCTTTTCATTATGTAATCGGACACGAAATCGGAATGCGCGTGCATATCGCGTGAAACGTGCGTACCCGTGGCCGATTTCTTTTGTTTCTTCTGCGTAATTTGTGCAACTGTAAACACCGAACAAGGAAGAACGTGTTCCGATACACGATCGGACTTTTTTCCGGTTTCTCACCGATTCTGACAACATTATCTGTCGGAATGTCTGCCAGGAATCGAAGCACATAGTTTAGTTCACAGAAATAAATTATATCTTAGGAGTTATTTTTAATAATTTATACAGTTATTTCATTGGTTTGTAATTTATGGAGAAATCGTTCGAACATTGAATTCTGTTTGAATTACATTTCACTGTAATTATCGTTAAATAAAGATACAGTAACGCTTTTAGCTACGCTTCGTCGGTGAATCTCTTTTCGACGCTTCCTGTCTACCATTATCTCCTTAAAGATAATCTAATATTGTTTGCTGTGCTGTTTAGTTGTGACAGTCACCAGAAAAACAAACAGACAAAGCGAAATTCTATACTGACCAGTCACAATCCTCCTTAACGTTGTCCTCGATACTAACAAGTGACCAACATACTTATTTTCCAATTAATTATCTTTGGTTTCCAACGAATTTGGAATCTTCCACTCATCGTTATCTCTGGGGTTCAAGTTTTTTCATAATTTCAGGCATTTTGTGTAGTTGATCGCCTTGATTATTAAAGTTTTTCATCACACCCACCATTTCGTGAACCAAAAACTTCGAAAAGATGATGCATCAATTCCTCACCTACCCGAACAACAAAACCTACTTTTCTATACCTATCCAGTTGCCATGATCATGAGTGTCGGGTTTGCAATTGTTTGGCTTTCTACAGATAAACTGATGCGAAGACCCATAATTGTGAGTGCTTTTGATTTTATTTAGAATTTCATTTGAAAATCGAATCTTCGTACACTTTGAATCGGTAGCACGAAATCGACAAGCTTTTAAACACGTACAGTACAGTCTTGATCGAAAGTCTTGATTGAAAGTCTTACGTTCTAAAAAAACGTCTTTAAGACGTCTTTGTGCTATCTGGGTCTTACTTGTTAGACCAAGACTTTACTGTATATGCGATGTAACTACGACAAATGACATCTAAAAAATTCATTTGCAGTTTAATAATGAATATTAAACAAAGTTTCTGGTAAATGCGTTTAGCCTCTCATCGGATGCTTCGCTGGAGCTCTTTTAATGTTACTGGTCGGAATAATGGAAATGAAACACGCTGACATATATCTCGATTTAGCGGAGATCTCGGATGACGAACTGATATCGCACCCGGTTTTTATTCACAATTTCATTATGTGTTTGTTGTCGCTTTTTTGTATGAACATATACCTCATACAAGCTTGGATTCTGTTCGACTACTGTAGCTGGGTACGTCAAAACACATATACAGTTACTCGAATTAATATTCGGACGCTCTAAAAAAGACGATAACTTTTTAAATATTGCGCTATACGGTTTGAACCTTTTTGGGAGGCTAGAGCAATTAGTTCACTACAGGATGTGAAATGAAATTTTTTCAAAAATTGCAATTGATCGGAATTGTAGGAAAAATACTAACTGCTCTAGCTTCCCAGAAAAGTTCAAATCGTATAGTACAATATTTAAAAAGTTATCGTCTCTTTTAGAGCGCCCGAATATTAATTCGAGTAACTGTACTTATTCTCCATGTTAACATATAATTAGACTTTATTATTTATATATTATTATAGTATATAATATATACTATAATCTTTATGCAAAATAAAAATTTTCTCTCTTAATATGTTTAATGGGTTGAGAAGAATATAACAGTATTTTTAAATTCGTCTAATGTTTTAAATGTTTTAAATTACACCTACTCATTTTTGTTATAAATGCATAAAATCCGCTGTCTATATATATTTATAATCAATTTCAAAATAGGACGTAATCAATCTCTATAATGTACATAAATTAATGCTGTATCTGTGTAGAATTACAAAATGCACTATGCTCGAACCATAGTTTCACTACAGATAAAAGGACACAATATTAGCGACGAGTCTAATGATTCGCCAAACACTGACTCCAGCGCGAACACTGACATAAGCGAGGTCGTTGAATCTCGAGCAAACATCAGCAAGCATGAAAGTAAAATGAAAGAGGAGCCTGGTGATTTGGATCCAATCCCCCAATTAGAAAATTTCCCTTCCTTGACGTCGATATCGCAGTCAATTAGTATTGTAAGTAATCGTATAGAATATGATATTAATTTTGATTAAAAGTTAAATCCATGTTACGATTATGTTCCCGCCATCTAACAGCAATTTCTTTCACAGCTCCGCTGATAACTTTTCAGCTGTTGATAATACTTTTTAAATTGCTTTAGAATATACAGACGAACAAAATACAATTTCTATACCTAAAGTTAATTGATTATGATATAACAGATAAAATTGTTTTCAGGCTGTAGAAGATGAGCCTGTTATCTTCTATTGCTGTTTCGTCGATCTTCATAATTATATAAAGTATCAAGAGTTAGTGAGAAACCCGTTACACGAATTTCGAGTTATTCATGTAATGTAACAGTTGCTCTGAAATTAATTAAAAACATTCGTGCATTCTGTAGTTTTTTAAATTCTCGGCGACATCTGTGTGCAAGTATTCGAAGATACTGTTATCTCGTCGGTGACCATATAGTGGTCTGCTCCTATACCTCGTCTGTGTTACTAGTTAGGCAAAGAGTTAGAGGCTTGTTAGTCATAATCAAGTATTCTGTATACTTCGTTCCTGCTACGGGCGTTTAATATTGTTATTAAAAACGTAAGTACATTATTTTAAAAAACGATAAAATAAATGTAACAATTTGCTTCAATATAAATAGTATTTAAAAAATTGTCAAATTATGACTAAACTAGTGTTTTAAATAGCATTTCAAATTGTCAAATTATGACTAAACTAGTGTTTTAAATAGCATTTCAAATTGTCAAATTATGACTAAACTAGTGTTTTAAATAGCATTCCAAATTGTAAAATTATGACTAAACTAGTGTTTGAAATACTATATCGGGACGTTCTGTTTAACAATAAAATAAAAATTTACATCACAAGAGTTTAATACTATAGTCATCAGACTCGCGTCCGATAAGTAGACTGCGGATCTACATGGATCTGCGGATCTATCTTTTGAAAATTTTCAAAAAATGCTAGGATATAAAAGACCACGGAAAATAAGATTTTATTTGACTCGAGTTTCTTAAAATTCGTCTACAAAGATTCTACTGATTAAGTCTACTGATAAGAAATCTATATACATAAAAATGTAAATGTCCGTTTGTTTGTAATCGGTCATCTCTGTAACGGCTGAACGTAGAAAGCTGGGGTTCGAGCCATTAGACGCAGGCGTTTCTTCGGGAGGTTTATGAGAAATCAGCATGCGAAAAAGTCCATTCGTTCAAGAGTTTTGACGACTTTTTCCATCGGCTACAACGCTAACTCCTTACTTCAAGTTATGTGGATGTGGCGCGTTTGCGAAAACACTGATGTATAATAATCGATATGGTTTCGTGTTGATTCACATTATCACTAATGCGTCACGACGGGAGTTTTCTCAGTGGTATTCTGCTTCAAATTATATCGTGAAATATATATAAATAGAAAGATTGACCTATTCGGAGTGATTTGTTCTGCAAGTTTCTCATTGTATTGGAATTCAGCTGAGTAGATTGATCTGCGTTTGAATTGAAATATTCGGTTAGTATTTTCAAATTATTAAGTTTTTTCTTTGTTTTTTAGTTCGTGTTTTTTCCTTATTTAATGTTTAGCAATTTTAGATATTGTTGATATAACTTTCAATGCAAAAATTCAATAGGAAGGACATGTGCGAGTATGCGAATCTACAGTGTCCATCGCGTCGTGTGAACATATACTGAACATCCCCATGTAGCTTCCGTTATACCTATGTAATATCTATTATGAAGTGTGACGGCATGGATGTATTTTTGCAGTTTACTGGCATGAATTCCGCTGAAGTTCACGACGTATCGCATACAAGCTATACAATATGACGTCATGGTGCAATCAGCGAAATGATGTCACTCATGAGGGCGTTCGGACAACGTGATGCATCGTGTCCATGTAGTGCTCGCGAAAACTGATTTAGCAGAATTAGATGAGATTTCAAGTGATTACCAAGAATACGCCTAAGATAAAGCAGTCTGTTTACTCCAATAAAAATTGATAAAGCCTTCCGATGAAATTCTTCATTAATTCTGTTAGCAATCGCTATAAATTCAATGAGCGGAGACGTTCCTAATTTTTATTTTTCTGTATATTAAATTGATAAAGGCTTCGTAATGCTGCTAAGTAAATGAACATCAAACGAACATCGTTCATTAATTACATTGTAGATGTTCCACCTTCTTCCTGTGACATAATAGCGCAGCATTGCCACAATTCATAGAATAAGTAACGAGTGTGTGCCACGCAAGTTAATCGATAACATTTTTTACGTGTCACGTACGAGAATCAGCGGTGAATCAGAGTCCCATACCAGAATCTCAATGGCAAACCGCTCTCAAAAAGTAAGCCATACGTTACACAATGTGTATTGCGAAACAAGGAACTCTTGATTTCAAGTAGAAGAATTATTAACTAAAACCTCGCAGTGAGATTGCACGAGCGTCGTTGCTTTCTTCTTTTCTAAAACTCGTATTCCCTTTCACGAAAACATGTGTCCCACCATTAACTGAATGAACGTGATCACAATGCAGTGCATCTCAGCCTAAGTAACTCAGCCTGAGAATGTTGAATATTAAAAATGCAATATTTGTTATATTAAATGCGTGTAATCAACAATTAAGTATAATAAAACAAATTAAACAAGAAGAGTCACTGGTTATCAGTAAATTGTGGATTTTATGTATTCACAGTAAAAATGAGTACAAAAGAGTTGAAGAATATTGTTGCACTATAAATACATTTAATTCCTGTTCCTTAGAATTGACATAGAAAATTATGTCGTACAAACATTCACAGTCTAGTTGTTAATTATTTTATCCAAGCGTGATATGGAAATTTAAATGTAAAAATATAAGGGTTTCTCTTTCAAATGAAATTCCTCTTTTCTGCGCCCTGTAATGAATGGAAATATACATTTCTATTTCCGTTCCATGGTTCGTGAGATAATAGAGATATTTTATTAAGAAGGCCTTACATTTGAGAGGCACTGTATCAGCCAGATGATTCAAGTGTAGTCAAATGGAGGTTACACACATGCGTGCGTAGTAGCCGTGGAACGTAGGTGTATAAAGGTGTGTCCACACTTGATAATGATAGTCCAGCCCTCCTAATATGTATTTCGCTTGCGATAACATTCGTGTTACTTTCCAGCTATTCTCACTCAGAAATTTTTTCGATGCGGACTAAACTACATCGCGATTTCCAGTTACCCTATTCGAATTCAGAAATTTTCTGGTCGCAGACTAAACTATTTTGCATTCTTCTAGAGAGTTTCTGTGCTATAGTATTCGAAGTCGATATTCTATTTTCTCTTCCATTACGAGTCGTTCCTTCGCGGCAAGTGTGAGATCATCTTAAAAGAGCGCGTAGCCGTGTTTCTGTTGGTGGTAAAAATCAGAGCTGCGCGTCCCTCCTTCACATCAGACCTTAGCATCAGTCGCTGCTGAACCTTCGTCTTGTGAACTTCTGCGTGCGGCACAGCAATCAATTTCGACATGTAAGTCCGTTTTCAATGATCAAATTTCACTGCAGTCCGTTCTCGTTTAATTTGGAAAGTCGTCTAAAAGAATTACGATTGCTGGCTTCCGTATTCGAAAATTCTCTCGCTACTCGTGGCTGTTACGCAGTTCGTGGACACAGTGTGTAAGAGATACACGAACGTAAACACATTATACAATGTTCAAGTGCGGCACAGCTATCAAGTTCGACATGTACGTCCGTTTTCAATGATCAAATTTCACTACACTCCACTCTCGCTTAATTTGGAGTGTCGTTTAAAAGAATTATGATCGCTGGTTTCTATTTTCAACAATTCTCTCGTTATTTGTGGATGATACTTGGGATACAGTTCGCGAACACGCTGTATAAGAGATACACCAACGTAAACACATTATACAATATTCAAGCGGTTGTGAAAAAAAGCGGACGACATGGTGTATAATGTCAGCAACGTTCGGAATGCATGTGCAAGACCTGGACTGTTCGGACATTTCATGAATGAAGGACTTGATGGAGACGTCGAGACGACCCCTGAACTAAGTCAGGACGTTTTTGAATTGCTGACGGACGGTTCTTACGACCGCTATTGAAAGATTACTTCGACGAACACACATTTCCTAGTTGAATCGTTCACGCAGATCGCAATTTACTACCACGTTGGACGACGTCAAGGAATTCTTGTTGCTTTTTCAAAATTCAAAGAATTTGGCATAACGCGCCGCAACTGCTACCGCCATGCCACCAGTTGATGAAGACTCGCTCGTTCGCGGGTCAATTTTCGTCCGTGACTCACACAATGCAGAGCGGTGTTCAAATGCGTGGCAAAATTCACACGTTGCCAATTAGCATGAAGTAGGAGCCTCGTGGTAATTAGTATGGAACGTAAAGGTTTCCGCGTTTCATTTGAAACTGCCTTTAAAATTGGTGTAGTTCGAAATAGCTGTTTTCTGTTGGAATTAATCGCTATCATTCGTGTATCTTATTTATTGGGTGAAGTATAAAACAGTAATGGATTAGAAAAATTCAAGAACATTGTTTTTAATGTACCAAAGTCCCAATTGAGTACTAATTTTTATTTTATCCCTGCTACCCGCGATCAATGCAGAACATTTTTATTTTGAATAAAGATCCGCAGTCTACTAATCACGATGAAAATATGGTCTTTTGAAGACTCGAACGACAGATACAATTTTGTTGCACCGAGATAATGGTTGCATTCGAAAAAGACTATTCACGTCCATTGAGAGACCCAATTTTAAAAATCGGAGCTACCGAGAACGTCATAGTAAATGCATCAAATTCTAATAGAATTAGAAGGAGGAGTCGTATGCAAGATTAAATTGTATCGCAGCCTGCATGAATCAAATTTATTTTAAGCGGAACCGTGACAATTTCTCGCACGAGTGTCATGCGATAACATGTGAGATTCTCGTGCACGACGTAAACAATCGTGGCGAAATTATGCAGAAAGCTAAGAAACGAAAATTCGTTTGCATTTCTTTAAAAATTCATGTGAGAACGTCGGGGACAACTTTTTAAAGAAAGTCCTTCGTAATATGTGATGAAGCAGTTCGAGAGACACTGCAAAAAAATAATTCGAGTCAAGGCTTTCTGGCACAGTGAATGATTTCTCGTGTGAAAGCGTGTGTGGTTTTCTTTTGAACGGTGTGTTTTTTACGCGGCAGGACGCACAATAAGTCTTCATGCTCTGTTGCTTGTGCGCCTCTCTTGCACGAAATTCCTGTAAATAAAGGCTGCGGTATTGAGTGCAGCTTCGAAACACTCTCGCCCGGCATCGTTTCATTCTCTATTTCTGTAAGTTACGATGGTGTTGATGAGAACGGAATTACCAAACTTTGTAAACCGCGCCATCATCGTAAACTACGAACCACTATATCTAATACCATTTTCTTAGAATACTTCGCTGCTATTCTTACGCGATTCGTGGATTAAATTATTGAAAATATTGTCGAGTGTGAAAACAGGATTCCAAATATTTCTACACGAAAACTACCTGCTCTTCTATGAAGTAACGAAAACCGTATTTGAAAAAAATCTGCGGATTTGTTTACGCAATATTGTACATTTAATGATGGTATAAACACTCCGAACACGTATTTCTACCAGCTACGCGGTGTCCATCTTTGGTATTGCACCGCCGCCGTAAATGATTACTTGTTCCACTGACCTAACTGCGCAAGTATTCCATGGAAAATGAGATTTTTAGCAGCCCATCGTTCTCACAATAGCCGCAATTTTTCTAGCTTTAACTGTAGAAGTTAAAAATGAACATCTTGGTATCGAGAACGCTGTTCTTGTATTAATGTATTTATTTATAGAGCACTTTTCTTGGTGAAATGATTTTGCCGCGGTAAAAGGTACAAGGGAAAACCGAGAAAGATTTTTAAACCTTTATTGTAGCTTACTACCATCGTCGATACCATAATTCTTATGTCATCCTGTGAACGGCTAAATATAACGTCGACAGCGGTCGGTTTCTGTTATTGTTGACTTCTGTGATTCGCATGTGCTGCTTGGAACTTTAACAGTTGTAAAATCTGAAGGCACAGTTTCACAGATTTTACAATAATTGTAGAAATGATTTTAGATTATGATTTTCCTCGAACTATTTTGGTTTTAATTTTAAAATTAATTACAAAATCCATTATCGCTATCAGTGGGGCCATTAACATAACGATAATTCGTTAATATTAAATGATAACCACGTGGATGATCGCACAGGTCTATTAAAAGACGTGAATAAGGTTGCATCAAGTCTTTAACTGGATGTTGTATTAAGCATAACGCGCCAGTCGATTTACATTTAATAGCATGAGTCAAACAAGCAGTATGACTAAGTACCTACCGATCATAATAGAGAGAAGACACGACTGTAATAATAAACGAATGCGTTGTTCAAATTCGGATCTTTGCATTCATTTTTTACGCTGATGGAAATTTTTATCGAAGGTACACTGGTATAATACTTGTGGTTTATTAATGAATGAGATAGTAGAAAGATAAAGATATGAAATACAATAAATTCGAGCAGACTTTGGAGTCATGGCATCGATAACGATCTTTTTATTGACAATGTTAATTGCCCTCGGCAAACATTTATAGACACGTAGCTATCTTTACTAAACGATTTTATAAAATTAGCGTGTAGTACAAGTTGGGAAAAATTTAATCAACGATTGACGACTAAATTTCTACTTCAATCGTTAATCGCAATTCACAATTAATCTCCTAGTTTAGTCGTTAATTGCGGTTAACGATTAAATTTCTACTTTAGTCGTTAATTGCGATTAACGATTATTAATCGTCAATCGGATAATTGATTAATGATTAACTGCAGAAATTTCGAAATGAAATATGGAATCGAAACTGTATGAATACTGAAAAAAATGTAAACTGAATTTAGGTGTTTTGTCATTTAGTCTATATACATATAATACAAACTCTGTTTACGTGCTTTTATGTTTTTTCTTCGATGATTTCTTTTTTAAATCAACGATTGACGATTAACTTCATCAATTGAACCATCGTCGATTTTTCGATGAATTCTTTTTTCAATCGTACACATTAATCGATCAATCATGATTAAAATTTTAATCGATTCATGCCCAACTCTGGTACAAATTATGATTCATGCCGACGAAGATAATCGTACAATTTCATTACTCTGTTACAGATAAACCAAAATGGCCTCCGTCACAAGACTCACCATCATCAAATTTTTGGAACTGGTAAGTGAACTTGTTTTTAATTCAAAAAATGACCGTGCAATAAAATTCCTACCCCAAATGAATTTTTTAAAATTAAAAAGTATGCTGACTGTGATGAAATGAGTTTATCAATTGGGACTGTTCTAAACAAGTTATGTTTCTGTTATGAAGACGTAGTATTGTTTCATTCAGACATTTTTCTCAGAAAGATTCTTTCGATTACAGCAGGATTTTGCGCACTGTATTAATCCTGATAACACGTTTCCTGGCTAGTATTGATCAACGTCAAACGATAAAATCGCGAAAGTAAAGCGAATACATTGTCGACTAATGTCTTCAGAAAGTGCTAGAATGGAAAATAGCATAATAACCGATGACTACACACGAGCGATTATCTTCCTGTTACGGTCACACCTTAGACCGGAAAACAATCACTGTCCAAGTTTCCGTTAGAATTCTTTAGTCACTCGTGCACGATCGTGACAGTAATCTGAATCGCATTCTGCCATTCGTCATTTCTTTATCTTTATTAACAATTGTAAATACTTCATTTTTCCGTAATAGTAATCGTTGATAATAAAACCATGGACACGTCACACGATATCTGAACGAATCGAATCTTGTTATTATTATTTTGATATATTCTTATCGCATTTATATGTGGTCGTTCTACTGTCGATTACGTATATCTCACAAGTAAATTTGACGAATATTTCAAGTGTTATTGTAAACTTCCGATAAAAGCTTGAAACAAAAAAGACGGATAATAATCCTCACACATTGTAAATGTGTTATGAATAGACTGCGGATCGTTATGTAAAATAAAAAATATTAGCATTGATTGCTGGACACAGGAGCCAAATAAAAATTGTATTCTTCTTTCAATTATCATATTAAGCTGAAACTAATACATTGATGTCATTAAATATTTTCAACATGTCCACTGCTTTAAATTGTACGTACCCATTTTTGAATAACACATGGGGAACATTAGTGTGATACTTTTTCCTATTGTTAACAACCATAGTTTCGCTGGTGTGTACATCAGGAGACAAAATAGAGCAAACTTCCCAACTAGAACGCAATTATATAGAATGTTAATGCATTATTTATGATCAGAATGACGAAGTCGTACATCGACCTACATTCGGGTTTAATAGCAGTTAGCTCAGAATCAGATATAGTGTCAGTGTCATCCTCCTCAACAATTTCAGAACTCAGAATACAAACGATTATGTTAGTTAACTACTAGACTGTAGATCTGATGCATTTCGGAATAACATTAGGCGAATCTAAGAATATCATGGTATTTCTGTCAACTTTGCGTAAAGATCCACTAATTACTCAATTTTTAATTACGATAAAGAACTTCAGCATTACTAGATTTTTCGTAATGGATGTTTCTTATAATTTCAGTTGATAGTATGCATCCTTATAGGTTTGCATTACCACTCGTTCAATGCAGGAGATAAACACACTGCAATGATCACGATGGGTACCTTCGGCGGATATATAATCATTCTCGTGGGATTGTTTGCTGGTAATGTGATGGGAACGCCAGTCAATCGGCGTGTGGTACGTATTATTAAATGATTAACAAATCTATGGCATCCATCACCTGTATTATTTTATTCTGACGAATATAGAAACACCCAAAATCTCTTAATTTCCCTGAAATATTGAATAGTGAGGTTCCAGATATTTAATAAAAATATATATTAGGTCTAGTAGATGCTTGAAGATTTAACGAAATGTAAAATCATTAGGGGTGCCTAATGATTAGGGGTACCGGGAATTTCGGGTAGCCGAGGTTGAAATCGAGTCGAGTCGGGTCGGGTCGGGTTGGGAACCCGAAAATTTTTAATATTCGGAACCCCGAACGTCATAGATTTTTGGATACCCGCTCACCCTTCAAAATCATGAAACACTGATTTACATTTTATTCCAGGATCTCTTCTTCGCCGTGGTCGGCTGCGCCCTGTTCATCATTGCCGGAGGTTTGAACATCGACTTTTTCTCGAAATTTGCTTACAAGGGCTCCTTACGCGACACAGGACTCGCCAAAGGATCGATTAGCATAATCGAAGCAGCCATATTCCTTGTGGACGCGTTCCTAACGTTTAGAGGGGAAAATTGAAAAGATATTATTTTCCGAAACACACACCGGGAACCGTACACTCGTCAACCATTTTATACAGTACAATCACATTCCGTGATGAGAAACTGTCGAAATTTTCATTGAGAAATACTGCCAAAGATCGCACGAACTATTCCGTTAAACAACTCTAAGGAAGCATCGTCCAAAAGTTAAATTGAAAATAAAACAAGCAAATGGCGAGGTTACTTAATGCAGGAGATTTGTTTGGCATTGTTTGCATTGTTCGAGAAGGACTTTTGGAACAATCTGATTGCACGATATTCCTTAGGGTTAACGGTAATCAGTTCATGTAATATCACAGAGATACCAACAAGTTATAAAATAAAAAACATAGTACAAATATGGAGGTACCTTTGTAATAAAAATCGACAGAGTAGTTTTTCAGAGGAAGCTATATATTTCAGATATCTATATGTACGAAAATGAATATGTGCAAAAATATGCTTAATATTATTTTTCTTGCATGAAAATTGTAATATTCTACGGTGAAAAATATAATTTATTGATAGAAGAATATATCGGTTGTGAGTGGTAAGTCATGAAAGTATTCGCACATTAATAAAAGAATGTCCACAAAGTGCCATATTGTAAAAAAGAGTGCCACATAGATCGTGGTCATACTAATTAGACCATTCATGCCTTCTTACGATTACTCATCCTCGGGTACACATATTTGTTTCAAAGTGTACACTATGAGATAATGCATAAGCGGAGTACATACATAAATTAGGCAAGACTTGTAAATGAGTATATTACAATTACAATAAAACAGAGATATCGAAATTAAGTCGATACATTTCAAGAACAAATAAGACAATATATTTACAAACCGTAATAAAACATGAACGTTACCCAATGAAATGATTCATCGAGATAATGAATCGTTATTTAGTTTATTTTTACAATTTTATATTCTAAAATGAGATTTTTATACGAACATTCACATTTTTCTATTACATATATTATTTTCTAAACATTATAATAATAAGCATCGAATATCTAATTGTATTAAAATATAAATATTTATTGAGACGTCTTGTTCGTACGCATTCGAATACTTTCGTGCTTATTGTTCATAAAATGTATTCGGTTTCAGGAAATAATTAAGACATATATACAGCTCTGCGTGTAGTAATTAATTAAAAATTGAAACATTAATTGATGATACCAAAATACCGATACGTTTAACTAGAATAAGCTTCAGTCCCTCTCTAATTCTAAGGCCAGCGAAAGTTGTAATCATTATATGTATTGCCCGCGCATAAATTAATTTCGAATCGCGCTCTACGCCCAATATGCGAGGTGAACAACTGCGCGAAAGCAATACGTGTTTTTTTTTACCAAGTCATACTTACAAATTAGAAAGTTAATTCCTTGCATTTTTTATACGCATGGATGTTGCTTTTCATATTCACTTGTTCTAATTTTTCTGTTAACTTATATATATTTTATACAATGTTTAACAAACACGTTTCTATCATTGTATCAGGTTAATTATATTCTAACGCCGAAAATGTTAATCTACGTATATATGTATATGTACCTGTGTGCAATTATTTAAAATAAATTCTTTCGAAATAATTTGCATTTTATTTCGAATAAAAATAGCTTATGGACCAATGCTGAATTATAATGACTCATGGCCTAGTTGAAATTTTTTCGTTTATAATTCGTAAACCAATTAACCAATTTCAATGAAATTTTCAGAACGTATATAGTTTATACGAGTTTACAAAATACATCTTTGAAATTTTCGTTATTGTCCCAGCTAAAACGTTGTAAAAATCAATTTTTACTATTGTTTTTCACAATTCCGATCAAATGCATTTTTCCAACATATTTATTAGACGTCATTTACTAAACTAATCTAGCCTTACAGAGAAATTGAGGTCGTTTGGTCCATTCATAATTTGGTCGTGTGATCAATTACGTGCGTAACTGTAAACATTAATTATCAATCTAATTGTTTACTAGTTTGGAGTATTTAAATATATACATCCGACGTGAAAGTGAATCTAAACCGAGTGCGAAATACAAAATTCAATGGACAGTATTGAATATAATCATTTATTTATACCTTTCCGCTGTCTTCTATAATTATGTACTAGCGTCTGAACGTTTCTTATATAATTAAACAAAAGTTCATCGTTTTTCGGAGGTCGACGGAGTAGTTTCGAGCAAAGTGTAGTAATTTAAAGTTGCAGGGGACAATTTTATGGAAATTGAAACCTTGTAACCATTCTAGGTATCACACGCAGTAGTTTCGATATCTCGAGCGTTTCAGGTCGGAACGGTTGGGTCGATAGTGTCGGTAAGGTCGATTAACTGCAGCAGTCGATCGTGCATGATTGCGTGTGTGCGGATTGCACCGCCGTTTCGAGGCAGCAGTTTTATTTACTAATTAGAGTGCCGATGTGCGGTAGGAAGCGTTAAATGTGCGTGGAAAATGTCGAATCCGGGCGGTAGTAGGAGGAATGGGGCCATGAAGATTCGTTTGACGAGTGAGTTTATCAAGAAATCACGACGATTCGATCGTCAGAGAAGTGTGAAAGTCGGCCCACAGCTTAACACGCGTTGTGATCCTTTTCATGCTTTGTATTTGTTGTGTGTTCGATAATATGGCATCATTGTAAACCTTATGGAGACTTGCTGATCAGATATGTCAAGCAAGCTTTTCGAAACGTTAACCTTTGTTCGTTGCTCGTTGTAGAACGAGCCAGGCACGCAAAAAGATTTCACTAGGGTTTTCGTCCTTTGGTTATGGCAACTCCCTATCGGAGGTCAAGACCCCACCGCGAGCACTCCGGGAGACCGTCAACTAAAAACGTTAATTTCGGATTTGTCACACCCGCATTCGCCCCCTCGTTATTTTACAATGATTCTCCCAGAACCGCAACAATCGCCTCAAAGATTTTTCAGTTTAAGCTCGCGCGATCTTGATTGATTCAATGAGGAATCTACTCGAGATCAAATCGAATATGAATAGGTCTAATTAACAAACGTCAGACGCCTAGCGTTGATGCTTGAACTCACGATTCCATTGAAATGAATATTTTCAATGTCACGAATTTCATATAGCCTGTGTACATTTTCAAAAATGAATTTTTATCGAAAACAGATCCTCTTTTTTTCCGATTTTTTTTTATGTTATAGTTTCGAGACTATCGTGTTTCTGGGAAAGCAAGTTTATGCGAATAACACAGTTTTTCTTCGATATAAGACGATGTTTTTTTCGCAACAAGAAAATCTCTATCCCCTCCTCTTCTTCTTTTGAAGTTATCCGCTCGACACCGCTTAGTGACAGAACGAGAGAGTACGTAATATTTTATCCCCTTCCAACGAATGGCTGACCACTTTATGGTCTGCCAGACAAGTTTATGGTACCCATAAACTTTCTGCCCACTCAGGAACAATGTCAATCCGAATAGGTAACCTCATTCGCATTACGTCGAACACCGTCCCGAGCCGTCGTCTTATATCGAACGAATCTGTATTCGACTAACTTCAGAATTGAATTCAAGTTTTGTCTGTTTATTTGTAATTGACACATCTGTGGTTGTCAGGAAGAACGCCGCATGTTACAATTTCAAAAAATTTGAGTTTATACATTGAACTGTATAGTATAGGATCGACGTATTTACCAGAAAAAATTTAACAATTTAACCGTTGTCTCTCGAAAGTGAAAGCATTTGACATGTGGCGTTCTTCCTGACAACCACAGACATGTACAACCACGTTATAAAATAATGTTTAACCATACTGTGTCAATTTTACAGTTCTATGTGCCCGCAATCTTGCCAGGAAAGATCTGTTTCGTGAGTATTCTGGACATACCGATGAAACGTATGGGAGAACAGTGAATCATAAAAGATTTGTTCCAGGCCTACCGGACCCCTTCGCCAAGATCACAGTAGACGGTTCTGGCCAATGTCACAGCACGGACACGTGCAAAGCAACGCTAGATCCCAAATGGAACCAACATTATGACCTGTAATTATTTTTGTTGTATAATTGTTTGCAAAAATTACATTGGTTAATGTGTTCTTTCAGATATATCGGAAAGAACGATGGCATTACTATATCGGTGTGGAACCACAAGAAAATTCACAAAAAGAAAGGTGGTGGGTTCCTGGGATGCGTACGAATATTATCCAATACCATTCAACGACTCAAGGATACAGGATGTAATTTATTTTCTGCACAATGATTACTAAAGACAATATGTGGATGAGGAATAATTGTGAATTTTTGACGTTCCATAGATCAGCGATTAGACCTTTGCAAAGCACATACGGATGACACTGATGTTGTTAAAGGACAAATCGTTGTAGCTTTGTTATCAAGGGATGGTCACAACGGTGCTGTGAGCAATACAGTAGGTCATAATGCTGTGGTAGATGTCCTTGGGGATCTCAGTTGTCCGACTGATTTGCCGGAAGGATGGGAAGAAAGGAGAACGCAAAGTGGACGTCTGTATTATGTGAATCATTACCTCAGAAGTACACAGTGGATTCGTCCAAATGCTCGGTACGTTTCTTTGTAAATTAAGGTGGTAGACTCGTTTTTCCAGGATTCAAAGGGTTGTGGGATGCGCCTTCTAATTCCTCTAGATAAAAGATGAATCTAGGTCGCAATCGCCCTTAAAAGTCCTATCTTTATGTTTACGAGGAGTAATTTGCATTATTCGAAAGCATAAAGCTGTGCATGTAGCTATTTTCATAAAGCTGCGACAGCTACATGCTGCCGAATAATGGAAATTACGTCTCGTATACATAAAAATAGGACTTTTGGGGTAGACAGTGGTTTAGATTAATCTTTTATCCAGCGCTTTTGACTACTGCAAAACCCCATCTTTGCATTATCGTAAAATGAGATTGTGCATCCCGCACCCTTGCAATCCTGGAAACGAGACTACCACCTTAGTACAGTACTCGGACCCAATAGTTTGTTTCTCAATAGTTCGCCTTCTCCTTGATCGCGTTCGAACGGTTCCCCCATTACCGAGCAAGCATGACTTGTACTCTGAATTTTCTATTAGACTTAACAATGGAATTATACCAACTACACCCGAGCCACCACCACTTCCGTTCTCGGAATTCACTTCCCCCAGTGGTAGTGGGAGTCCTCCTACTCTAACCACCGAAAGTCCTACGAGGTGCACACCCGAGCGGAATGGCGAAGGAACGCCTAGTAGAACACCTAGCAGAGACAGTTCTACTTCGAACACACCGAGAAATACACCAACAACCCAACAGCAAAATAGAAATATACAAAACCAACACAATACGAGGAATATGACACCGGCACCATCAAGAGAACGCCGACCAGTAAGATCATCCGATGAGCAGAATGGCAATCAAAGTGGAAATGCTAGACCGGATCGTGGTACCAATAACAGTCAACCACGGAGGCCTAATCGAAGTAATCGAAACAGAAACAGCACACCTAATAACGAGATGAGATATGATCCTCCGCAACCACCAGACTTGCCTAGAGGTTATGGTGAGTATAACATTATTAAAGGATTTTCTAACTATAATCCAATACACCAATGTTCCACAGAAATGAGAAAAACTCAACAAGGTCAAGTGTATTTTTACCATGTACCAACTGGTTCGTCCACGTGGCACGATCCTAGGATACCGAGAGATTTACCAGCCAACGAACTGGCAAGCGAACTTGGACCATTACCTAGCGGATGGGAAATGAGGCAAACACATAGTGGTCGTGTTTATTTTGTCGACCATAATAACCGGACTACGCAATTTACTGATCCTAGACTATCCAGTCAAATTATAAGCAATCTATTAAAGTAAGTGAGCAACGCATTCAATTATTATGAATAGACTGCAGATCTTTATGCAAAATAAAAATGTTTTGCATTGATTGTGGGAAGCAGGAATAACATAAAAATTGATATCATCCCTTAACAACTTTGTTACATTAAAAGCAACATTACAACATTCTTGAATTTTTAAAATCTTTTACTGTTTTATATTTCGTTCAACCGATTTCTTCATAAATGCATAAAGATTCCCAGTCTAATTATGAATATAAGTAAAAATTAGTATATGTTGTTTATTTTTCATCCACAACAGTAGGCGACAGAACAATAGTACAACTAATCAAACAAGTAGTTCAAATAATTCACCTGCGGTCACAGCTACCACTGAAACTGCAGAGACAGAGACACCAACATCGCCGAGTATTCAATGCAATATAGTGCAACAAAGGCCGAGAACAGAAACTGGCAGTAACAATAATTCACCAACTTGTAAGTCTGACAATGGAGTTCTAGTTAATTAACATTAAATAATTGTATTTTGTTATCACTATTGATTAAACCCTAGGAAAGTTAATCTGTTTAATGTTGTACGTTGTGCAAAACAAGAACATATTTGTGCATTGTGCAACTTTATCTTATCTGTACATGGATATCTATTTGGCGATCGCTTCCTATTTATTAATCAGTCTTGAACAACATGTCATTCCATGTTGAACACTTTCTGTTTATTAGAGCTTTGTATTGTAATTAGCGTTTGTATTTTGGTTGCAATGAATATGGTAACTTTATCTATTGTATTCTGTACGTTTGTAATTTTGGTTTTAGTGGAAAACACAACGAGTCAAAATGCGCAAACTGTGTCCGAATTGCCGAAGGAACTCATGGATAATGAACTTTTGCCAAAATATAAAAGAGATCTAGTGGCAAAGTTGAAATGTTTGAGGGCAGAATTGAATGCGCTCCAACCGCAGAGTGGGCACTGTAGGCTTGAAGTATCGAGAAATGAAATATTCGAAGTGAGTCAAATTTATTTTGATGGAAATGTTATGATTTATAATTTTCTGATGTAATGTACCGTTAATAACAATTCCGTACACGATTGTTTAGGAATCGTATAGATTAATAATGAAAATGCGACCAAAAGACATGCGGAAAAGACTTATGGTGAAATTCCGTGGCGAAGAAGGCCTCGATTATGGCGGAGTTGCGCGAGAATGGTTATACTTACTATCACATGAGATGTTAAATCCGCAATATGGACTGTTTCAATATTCGAGAGACGACAACTACACGCTTCAGATTAATCCAGACTCGGGAATAAACCCAGAACATTTGTCGTACTTCCATTTCGCTGGCAGGATCATAGGAATTGCTGTGTTTCATGGTCACCATATCGACGGTGGATTCACAACTCCGTTTTACAAAATGTTGCTGAACAAAGCAATAACTCTAACTGATATAGAAGGTGTCGATCCAGAGTTACACAGAAGCCTCACGTGGATGTTGTAAGTAAACATAAAGCATAGTCGTATACGATTCTCACGATACATGAATGTTAAAAAATCGATGTTACTTTTTACAGAGAAAATAGTATAGACGGAGTTTTGGATGCCACGTTCTCGGTAGAACACAGTAGTTTTGGAGTAATAAAAAATCACGAGCTAAAGCCAGGTGGTAAAGACATTTCCGTTACTGAAGAAAATAAAAGGGAATATGTCCGTTTGTACGTGAACTATCGTTTCATGCGAGGAATCGAACAACAGTTTCTGGCATTGCAAAAGGGTTTCCACGAACTAATTCCACCGCAGCTGTTGAGACCATTCGACGAGAGAGAATTGGAATTGGTTATAGGTGGTTTAGGAACTATTGATATTAACGACTGGAAGTTGCACACACGATTAAAACATTGTACACCTGACACGCCTGTGGTAAAGTGGTTCTGGCAGATAGTCGAGTCTTACGGAGAAGAAATGCGAGCCCGGTTACTTCAGTTTGTCACGGGAAGTTCCAGAGTTCCTCTGCAAGGCTTCAAGGCTTTACAAGGTAATTGAAATATGTTCGGAATGAGTTAAAGGGTAGACTCGTTTCCAGGGTGCTAATTTCTCGATAATGCAAAGATGGGGATTTTCAGCGGTCAAAAGCGCTAGATAAAAGATCAATCTAGGCCGTGATCGCCCTCAAAAGTCCTATTTTTACGTTTATGAGGCGTAATTTTCATTTTCAGCAGTATGCAGCTATCGCAGCTTTATGAAAATAGCTTTATGCTTCCGAATAATGCAAATTATGCCTCGTAAAAGTAAAAATAGGACCTTTGCGGGCGTTTGCGGCGTAGATTAATCTTTTATCTACCGCTTCCGACTACTGAAAACTCCCCATTTTTGGAAACTATTCATCTTTACGAAATATTCAATATATTTTTTACAGGTTCGACAGGAGCCGCGGGACCACGCCTGTTCACAATTCACGCAGTCGACGCACCTAGTGAAAATTTGCCAAAAGCGCATACTTGTTTCAATAGAATAGATATACCCGAAAGTTATCCCAGTTATCAAAAAATGCTTGATAAGCTTACACAGGCGGTTGAAGAAACTTGTGGTTTTGCTGTTGAATAAATAGGTAAAATACGTTACCTTATTTTCTGTATAGCATATACTCTGTTTCATAGAATCACTCGGAGTATACATTTTTATAGCAGGGAATGAATATTCGTCGACAGATTTTTACTGTCGTTAAATGAAAAATTAATGTTTGAAGTACCAAGAGATGTTATCTAAGAAGAATAAGAAAGGAAAGAGAGCTAGCATTATAAAATGAAAATGTTAATACGTAGAGTGTCAGCGATATTTCTGACAATGTTTTTTGTACAAATATTCAAATGGCCTTGGTGGTTGTAATGACTGACAAGCGACTGTCGATTGGTATATCATGTATGTAAACACTCTTGTGATTTTCTCACTTCGTCCACGAACATTTTCAAAATGAATGGTTCCTCAGAAGTTCTGATTATATTGGTCTCTAGCTATTTATCATTCAACGACTGATAGTGATGTGCAAATAATTGCCGTTTCGTTCGGGTAATCATCTTGATTGGCCTAAATTTTGTTTGTTTTCTTTTTTCAATTTTATTTATAGTAGTCGAGTTTTCCGTCGTAACTGTAGTACCAATAATTTACTCCTAAGATCACTATTAAAGAATTAACTTCATTGTTCAAGATATGATAGAAAGAATCATGCATGCACAAATATGTATGGAAAATGAGTTCTTTCACGAGATGAAAAGAAATTATTCAATTCTAAACACGCTCGTGTCAGTATTTTCTATTAAACGAAAATGTGAAAACAACTGATCGACAACTACAAGAATCTCAGAGCGCTAAGAATATCTCAATACGTATCATTAATAGAAATCCATTTTTTCTTTCTTTTGCGCAATGTTCTTTCATTCATGAAAGATTTCACTTTCTCTTGAATCAAATGTAGTAACAATATGCACTGTCAATTAATACTTCTACATTAACTATCTCCGAAGTAATAGAACTTAGTGTCAGATTAATAAGTATACTCAAATTCACGCTGCTATAATCAGATATTGAAAACAATGTGTTGGGAATCTAGTATTTTACAAATGTATTATAACACGATGGCTCATGGTGGCTAAGGGGAAAATACAAAATTTGTATATACATCATGACTTTAAACGCAAGTGTTACGTTTCTTATTTAATGAATATATTTTAGATTATGCTTTCCATTCTTGTATAGGAACGCGCTGATTTCATATCAACTATCGCAACGTGTTCACGTACTATTTCATTGTGTATATAGGGTGTTCGCATAGTTACTAGCCGACGTTTTCCTCATGAATGATAAGTGTATACGAAAAAAAAAGAAAAAAGGAAAAAACAGTACTTCTTTCTTCTCTTTTGCGAGAATACGCAGGCTAGTAACTGCGCGAACGTTCCGTACGTTAAGACACTGTTATAGAAAATAAAAAAAAGCGCGTTTCAGTATTAATACTTATTTTTGTTGCAATACAAACAACACTTGCGTTTCGGAGTTTCGTAACGCAATCAGCAAATTTTGTTATCGCTGCGCAATTCGTACGAGTCGCAGATTATTGTTGCTAGTTTAGGAGCCAACAGCACCGAATGCGTTTATATCATATAAATAATAAAGTTTAATATAAATTGAGATAAACAAGAGCGTACGACGTGTACGTGAAGTTCTAGCGTAGGTTGAAATCGTGAATCATGTACATTAGCTTTAATTTAAAAAACGGTATAGATATCTCTTAAGGAAAGAGTTTATTCGACATGTTTATGGAAAGTTCATAAATTTCTGCTCGAATCGACTCTTTTACTTTAGGAATTCACGAAACAATCTATACTTTACTAGGTTTTTTAGTAAAGCATAGAGAAACTTATTTATCGCACGGATCCTTCATTCAGTCTCTAAGTATTTACTTTTATCGTGAAGATCTAGTGGCTAATAGCACGAATCATCATTTCGTATTATTATTACATTATTGTATTCTATTCTGCACATAACTGTGATCAAACATATCGTAAAAAAAACGAGGAAACAGTGGGGGACACTTATCAATGGTGTTGTATAACGACAAACCTTTCTACAAACATTTGTTTTTAACATTGTTTTTATTAATGTAGACATCGTCGTGTTTTATACTTCATTCGTACAAGTATCAATCGTTTTCGATTTTGAAATACGGTACGACTACTTCGTTTCACCCATTTTCTTTCGCGTGGATCATTGAAGAAACGATCATTCGATTTATACCTAACGACAATGATAGTAATCATGAGAATGCGAAACAGTATTACCCGAAATTTATGGAACGATCTTACAGATTTTGACAAAATGCAATAGCACTGAAATAATGCATTTTTACTTGTTTCTTTTTGATATTGTATCTTTTAAACGACTTTAAACTAAAACTTGACTTTACATATCGCGCGTAGTTGAGTATTTATTGATATTGAATTGCTGACAACTACAAATGAGGGTCTCCCACGAGTTTCTCATATCGCCAACTTTTTTTTTTAATTTCTATTGCATCTGACGGGAATAAAGGCCTTATTAGTGCCTTGGAGATGATGTCAATGTGAAAAGAACAAAAGTTTTATGTCTATTATATTTTGGAATAAAAATAATGCTGCATGCCATTTTAAGGAATGTCTCGTTAATTCTAAAAAAAACATCAAAAAATTGTCGCAATGTGAAATCACGCAAATGTATGTATAGATTACTATAGGAAAGAGACCCCACAGTTGGACAGCGAGCAGAGATCACTAATATCACCACTTGGACGAATATCAGTAACGAAATTTTCATCAAGTCAAATCTAAATGTTTACGGAACAGCGGACACATTTACAAATTCATTGTCTCTCAATGTTAGATACAAAGGAAAAATATGTGTGAGATATTGTATAAGTAAAACGATCAATTTCTAAATCAAGCATATTCGAGACAGATGCGATTAGTCAACTAGATGCTCCTACAGAGTCTCTTGGTCAAATAATATGTAAGTACTCATTCAATACCGTTGTAGAATTAGCATAAATCAACCAGACACCTTGTATAAGCTTCACCGATCGCTGTTCTCACACTTTTATGACTTCTTCGGCTTTTTGCGGGACTTGCCGTTCAATTCACGAGACTCGCAGATTCTACTCGAATATACTTGATCTAATTAGTGATAGACTAAGTAATAAATAGCTTGGGAATAAGCTTCAACACTTTTCGATATGACATACGTATGAATAATTGGTGAGAAAAAATTGGTGTTCATTAATTACGAAATTGTTCGAAATGGAACCATTATTTTCAACCAAGCGTTACGTGCAATTACGCGCGATGACATAAAAAATGCTTTCAAGAGTGATTAACTGCCTAATTACGCAAATCTAGCAGGAGACAATATTAAACAATGAATTAAGGATAAAGTGGTACAAAATTAGAGAAATTATTTAAAAACATATCATATACAGGAACATTCGTTGCAATTTCAAGTATCGAATGTGAATGTGAATTAATAAAATAATTTTTAATTGAACTATGGGTATGAATGCTCTCTTATATTACTTGAACATTTAGTGATTTATATACAATCAGAATTGTAGTACTGAAAATATGTGGCGGTCTGATTTTAAATTTAATGTTGAGTATATATATATATATATTCTTGGTGATTTTAAGATCTATATTCTACCAAGTATAGCAGGACACTTTGCAGATATATTTCTACATTTTTGTATTTCGAAAATCAGAAACAATTGTCTGCCCTATAAAAGAGCAATAACGTATACATAAAAAAGAGGAATCGTTTATTCAACAACTTACACATGGATTTTCTTGACTTCTTTATCCAAAGTATGTGTGAGAATTACAACAAAATTGCGAATATTTTACTACACTGCAATTACTTTACTATTATTGCTATTATAATCGTCGTTATTCTAATTATTGCGCAGAATCTTCAAAACACAATTGTATATACATCTTTTTCTTTTGTATTTTGGATGAAATGTATATTTTAATAAAATATCCAAAGTATAAACTTTTTTACTATTGTCTTTCTATTATATATAAAATGCAAATTGTACTAATACTTTATTCTTTAGATTATTTTTAATTATAATTAATTATAGAATAAAAGTAAAAATTATTTAATAAAAAATTAAAATGTTATATAAACTTGTTGAAAGAAACCTATATAATTTGCTCTGCATTTATCTTTATTATTTAAACTTGTAAACGCATTATATTTAGTAAATAAAAATTATGCATATCGAGAATGTATTAAAATTAAAATGATTTCATTATTTTCTATCAGAACCACCAATTTTTCTCGAACGTCCGACTTTGGTCCGACTTGTCGTAGAGTTATACTACTGAATTTTCGTTTCCGAAAAATTTTCGACTTGGTCATTGCTCTCATACGCTCTCATACTCCGATAAAATATTGAAAAATATTTTTGATTCGATTCTGGGGTAATCTAGGGTTGTAGTTGCAAGGTTGGCAGTGTCACTATAGTCCAGTGAGTCCAGGTCAGGTTTCGCGTTTCGCGTAGTAAACGTTTGTTCTCTGTTGATAGTTTACATTTTACATACACGGTGATTGATTCGTAATATGTGAAAGAAAAGTGATTATTTTTGTGTAATAAGTGTGTAAACCTTGTTCTGTATCATGGCTAGGTTTGAAGCATTAAGAGAAGAATATAGTGTAAGTCTAATGTGAATAAATTATTCCAATTTATGACTTACGTTTAGGTTATACGGTTATTTTTATGTATAACGTG
This sequence comes from Lasioglossum calceatum, assembly GCA_963966675.1. NCBI lineage: Eukaryota > Metazoa > Arthropoda > Insecta > Hymenoptera > Halictidae > Lasioglossum > Lasioglossum calceatum. The sequence continues at coordinate 11,173,688 of OZ016550.1, read as the reverse complement.
ATATTTATTTCCATTTTAGGATTATTTACAACAATGTTTCAAAGTGCCAGATGTACAAACATTTCAAAAAAAGTGCACTGTTCTCTGTACCAACGACAGTGATAGAAAAGCCGCAGTTGATCAAGCGTTAAGAGACAGCCTTCTAATAATTTTATTGGAGCATGTGTCAAGCAATGTTCAAGTACTCGAAACCTACATTACATTCTGTATCGAACTATGTAGAAAAGACTTAGCGACTGCGAGTATGCCTGTAATGTTACTCGGCGATATATTCGACTCTATGACTCTAGACAGATGTGAGCAGCTATTCACCTTCGTAGAGAATAACGTTGTTGTATGGAAAGAAGAATTATTCTTTAGCGCTTGTAAAAATAATTTGTTGCGTATGTGCAACGATCTACTCAGAAGATTATCTCGGTCGCAACAAACTGTATTCTGTGGAAGAATTCTGTTATTCCTCGCCAAGTTTTTCCCTTTCTCCGAGAGATCTGGCCTTAACATTGTAAGCGAGTTCAATTTGGAAAATCACACAGAGTTTGGTTCTGAAAACTCGGAGGGAGATGATTTGGAACAAATAACTAAGGTCGATGATAAATGTGAGAGCAAAGTACCAATCGATTATAATTTATACAGAAAATTTTGGGCTCTGCAAGATTTCTTTAGGAATCCGAATCAATGTTACCTGAAAATGTTCTGGAAAGTATTTTCAGCAGTAAGTTCGAATTTTGATTAAAAGTTTATTATAGATGGTTGTTGAAATGTTTTCTAATGAACTCGATGTTTCAGCATGCATCCAGTGTCCTGTCTGCGTTCTCGTCGTTCAAATTAGAGGAGCAACGCAGTTATCCTGCAACGTCTATTAAAGTAGATTCTTCGATGGAGGGATCTCATAAAGAAACTCCTTATTTCGCGAAATATTTAACGAACCAGAAATTGTTGGAGTTACAGCTGTCCGATTCGAATTTTAGACGATATGTATTGCTGCAATTTCTCATTCTTTTCCAATATCTTAATAGCACTGTGAAATTCAAAGCGTAAGTATCTGCGATACATATATACACACCTTTTTGTATACTTATATTTTATTACTAGACAGCGGATCTTTATGCATTCAAGATTAAAATGAGCAGACGTAATCAACTTCTATTTCACTCGAAAATTTCTATTTTGCATAAAGATCCACTGTCTGTTTATTACGTATTGAACCCACGATACCTTTTCATAGAATTGCACATTCTTTATAAATTATTAGTAAAATGACTTTTGAAAGCTATAAAACGATGTTTGTTTTCCAAAGCTTCCTTGCCAGTGGCTATGAGACAAGGTCTGCTTTCCTTAAATAGTGCTTTCAGCTATCTATGTCACAGAGTCTCAATAACTTTTGTAATCTTTAAGTGAAACACATGAATTGAAGCCGGACCAAGTAGACTGGGTAAAAGGTACCACGGAACAAGTTTACGCGTTACTGATGGAAACGCCGCCTGATGGCCCAACATTCGCTGACACTGTTAAAAATATATTAAAACGCGAAGAACATTGGAACGCATGGAAGAACGATGGTTGTCCAGCATTTAAAAGACCTGCTCCAGAGTCTAGTACCGACACAGAGGAATTGAGGAAACCGAAGAGACCCAAACGTCGAATCGGAGACGTTATCAGAGACGCCCAGGCAGTTGGAAAATATCATATGGGAAAGTAGGTCACTCTTCAATCATTATATTTAAATCTAAATTCAAATTCAACTTTCAATCATTATATTTATATTTAAATTTAATTCTTTCACAGTCCAGAGCTCACGAAACTATGGAATCTGTGTCCTAATAATCTCGAAGCGTGTAAATCAAAAGACAGAGATTTCTTACCATCTCTGGAAACATACTTTGAGGAAGCCATTATGCAACTAGATCCTAATGCAATGGTTGAAGATGAGTATAAGTAAGTAGATTTTACTTTCATTTAGGACTTATTTAATTTCTTGAGTTATTCATGCCGTTTTTATGTCTTCTAGAAAAGTAAATGATGGAAACTTTGGATGGAGAGCATTGAGATTATTGGCTAGACGAAGTCCTCACTTTTTCGTACATGGTAATTACCCTATCAATAAACTACCTGAATATCTCGAAACAATGATAAAAAAAATTGCCAAAGATCGACCAGTGAGTATGCTTTCATTTTCTCCTAGTTCTTATTACTCTGATTGATTAATCCTCAAATTAAATAATGTCTAACAATTAAAGCAAACGCAATCCGACATAAAGTTGGAAACAGAGGAGACTCCACCGCCCGATTCAAATGATCAAGAATTCAACGAAGATGTCTTACAAAAAGAGAGCGAACAAGTGGAACCTGAAAATCCAGATACGAAAGGCCGAAATTTAATTAAGATCACACCAGAGATGGTGGCGAAACTATCGGATGTATTAAAAAACGATTGGAAGAAATTAGCAACTAAACTTGGGTATACGATCGAGGAGGTAAATATATGCAATATTTCAGCGCAATAAAAATTAATCGTGAGACAATCGGAAAAAAAGTTTATCAATTGTTTCTTTCAGATCACGTTCTTCCAAGGTAAACCAACGCCGTACGAACAGTGCAAAAACATGTTAGAAATTTGGGCAGAAGAAGATGTGGACGCGTCTATGGAAAATTTGGCGTACATTTTGGAAGGTTTAAAGTTCACGGAGGCACTAGATGTTTTAAATTCTTAATTACTTCATAAGAGAGACGAAATATTAAGATGGATTTTAAGAAGTGTACAGTACTACGTGAAATAAATTTTTTCAATTTCCCTAATGAATGTCTTTCATTATCAAATGCGACACCATCGATGAACTTAGAACTATTTATTTTATTATTTGGTGCATTCAGATATTCTGGAGTGGGATTGAAAAAGTCGATGGGATACAGTTTTCGTTTTTTTATTTAGAAAGACAATAATAAAGTGTACAAATCATACAAAATTTCGAAACAAAACGGTCCTTGGTGCAAACTATATCGAAGGATAGTTGGTTTTACATAGGGATGTCAAGATCTACGTACGACATCAAGGGAATCATTCGATACGAATTATTCGCCAACAAGCATGCTGACAAACCTAAACATGTTAGACCGACGATTTCTCTTTACTTAATCTTAAAATTACTGTAATGTTAGTGGTATCGTATTTTTCTTCGAATTATAGACACTGACGTAAATTCGATTTATGCTCGATGTAAACGCAGACATTAATCACGATTACATGGCGACAGTTCGCAAGATGGCAACGTTTCTCAACGAACTATAAATAAGTTATAAAATATTGCTACGTATATGCTAGTAGTATAGAAAGCTTTATCAACTGTTACTTGGTTTAGGCCATTTTCTGCGTTCTGTCTGGTTCTGGATTGCAATTTATTCCGATTGTTTCTAAACATACGGGAAATTTTCATGGAAGCTCCATCTCTTCTGAGCACCTATATAATTTTTCGCACAAAACACAAAAAAACACACAAAAGCACAAACGAGCTATCCGAAACACATGCATAACAAAAATAGATGTAACAGTTAAAATGACGGGAAAACCGATTGTTTAAATAGTACAAGCATTTTGGTTTAAGACGATCGATTGGATTGGAGTCTTGTTAACGATTATTGCGTATTTTGTTAAATATTATTCAGTCTTCTACAGTTATATGAATCGTCGGGAAGAACCTTTCGTATTCTTAAATTCTTTTAATCTACCTCTCGAAATTAAATCTGCTCTCTCATTTCTGTTATAAATCCATAAAATCCACAGTCTAATAGAATCAAATACAACAACACAATCGATCCGCCAAAAATGTCCCACACGTTTAGAACCATTCTATGGATTGCAGCGCGCCGATCGCGAATTCTACACGGAGCATAAATCCGGGATTCCTGGTTTCACGGAACTGAATGGCCTTATGGAATCGTTCGTTAATCAACTCGTTTTCTTACATATCTAACATACACACTCATATGTAATTGGCTAAAGTGTAAATGCAATTCGATCGCGGATATGATCCTCGTTTTTATTTTAGGTCGTAGGACAGTCATTAGTTTTTAAAGTTAGTATGCTGGTATCGATTTTATTTCTCTCTTCATTTCCATCCCTTATCCCTTAAAAGTAAATAATGACTTGTGGCGGGCATTCTTGTCACGACTTTAAGAATCTCTTCTCGTAATAGTGGTCTAAGTACTGGACGTTTATCGTGATGTAGGGACTCTTAATGACGTCTAGCTGATTATCCCGGCATCGAAATCGAACATCAAAGTCCCCAGGAGCGATATCCCGACAGATCAAGAATGCAGGCAGTCGATATGACACACTGATGAACGATGTCTAGACGATCAGTCTTGTTTCTTATAAAGAGAACGGAAACCTCGTGTAAAGCGTTGACTAATGACTCGCAATTATTGGATTATAACCTTTGGAGTTAAAGATAGACTTTACGTTCTTCCCTCTTGTTTCAGAAACGAGATGTTCGCTGTTCGCCGGACTCCTTTTCCCCGTTGACGCGACCCTTCTCGTTAACAAACGACTCTCCGATCGATCTCGACCCATTCCCAACGTCAAAGGATCAAGGAGACGGCAAGAACATCTCGATTCCTAATTGCGTAACGAGCGAATTGCTTTGTTTATTATTTTAGTATATCGGGAGTGGTTAATTTCCCATCAGACCATCCAAGTACTCCTTGTAATCGGTCTCCGACATCTCCTCTTCGTCCTCCGCAACTACGATGCCCCTCTTCCTTCTTGTGGTCTCGCTGGTCACTTCTATACAGAGTAGCGCGAACTTGTTATCGCAGGAATAACGAACTTGCTCCAGAAGTCGGCCCCCTGTCAAGGGTGAACCTAATCCGTAACGATCGGTACTGCTTGAATGCCAGGCGTCGCAGTACGTGTCCATCGCTCGATCCCCTAATTTGTGCGATCCATGCCACGCCACCTTCTCCGGCCTGAAATCGCGGCAAAAAATTTACTGTGAATTCATTGGTAATTTGTAGTTTTAAACTGGCATGAACAGTTTTTTACGTTCACAATGAAAATCCAAGCTACGCGAGATTAAGAGAAATATTGTAAAATTCGTTTAACTTTCATACGTTACGTAAATTCGAAAAACGAACAACACTTCTTGCGCAGGAATTATAAAAAGTCACGTAGAGACGAACGAAGTTTGAAAGGGGATTGCAGGCTCGCATTGTTAATTAAAACGGTCGAAGCTCTGTTCAGTATTCGGTAAACGAAGAATCTTTTTCTTTCTTTTAGCCAATAACAAATGCGAACATTTTGGAACAGTGAAAATGGATAATTACCATGCAAAGTCGGTGAGGATATTTTTCCCGTTGAAGCTGTAAATTCTAGGATTCTGCGAGAAATACGCGCCATTTCCGTTGAACATTTCTTTCCAAGAATTAAAAAGGACGTCTCCCTGGAATGTCAGAAGTATGTATATGTATATTGTATATATTGTAGGCAGCCTGTGTACTCGAAGGAGAATTACAGTAACATTGAAATATTTACTTACACGAACCTTCCAGGATTAATATACTTTGGATTCGCAATTACCTTTATGTTGACAATGGGAAGGTCTCTATCTCCGAGCCTTACAATGCTGTCAACGTTCTGTACCCTGGAGCTAAGGAATGCACGGAACGTACCCCTTAGTCCTGCTCGTTTTGCTTGTCGATAACAAGCATAGTCTGCTCCTCGCACACCGTGCATGTCCCCAGTAAATGGCTCGTTCAAGGCAGCCATTCGTAACTGAAAATTATGGTACGGTTGTTATCATTTACCCTGTGTTACATGCAACAACAATTACAGCGGTTCCATTAAAAGCGCACACGAATGTATTTGTCTTTTCGAAACAGGATACCATGAAAATCACCGATAAGGTTTCACCTACACGGTTTTCACCGACTTCAGATTTCACCGACAATAACTTTGGCCGACAATGATTTTAACAGACTGCAACTAACTTCTTATAGTGCAACAATTATATTTTCATACAAAAGTAAAAATGTCGATGCAGAATAGTTAAAGAGAAGAATGTCTGCACCATCTTTAGAAACGATGCTACTGGCGGATAATACTGTCGTCGGTTAAATTCGTCGATGATCAAAGTCGTTGTCGGCCAAAGTGGTGCTCCCCGCCTTTTATGGAACATTTCTCGCAAAGTTCTGTTAAAACGAATGACAGGAAGACAAAGGAGGGTCGTTGCGAATGTCTGATCAAAATTATAAGTCGCTCGGATAAATTGTTTCCGAGTAATCCCGGGGATAAGACTGAAAAACCGATTAAAGTTTAAGTACCGTTTCGATAAGCTGGTCGGTTTATGGGAAGAAACAAATACGCTCCTATAAAACCCCTATTCCACTTTCGTTATTACAATGAATTATGCAATCGTCCCAACTGTACATCGTTAAACTACAAAACTAAAAACCATTAGATCGGCAAGATTAAAATTTCATATTTAATTTAAATTTATCTCTTCCGTTCACTGGTAAACAACTTCCGGACAACACTTCTCTGACAGTTCTCAACTTAACGATTGTCCCACAGGACTTTAATTAAAAGTCAATACCGCTGGTTGTATGACTACGGAAGAAAGATGACGAACGAATGGCGTAGATTGTTAACATATTACCGACCGGTGATTATTGCATAATTCTGAAATATCTATGGTATATGGCTAAACACTTTTTAATGGAACCTTTAATAGCAACAGCAATTTTTATTGTGAACTAACAAGTCACCCTCAATAACGTCATCTAATAGTTTCATTTAAGATTGCAATGTAAAAGAAAATTTCTATGCTTTCTTTTGATACAGCACAATTATTGAAAATCCTATTAATAGGCTTTCGGTAGGTAAAGTGGAGCGAAGAGAGTGCGAGGAGGAGCTAATCTTCGTGTTCTCTCGTTAGAAATGATATGAAAAGATTAATTGCGTTCGGAAACTTACCATTCGAGGATACCACTTGGCAGCGGGAAAGGAGATTCAATTGAAATTAGGTAATCCATCGATTCGTTTCTAACGAATGTTTTATATTCAACAGGATTAAAATGGCGACTCACCCCTGTGCCATCTGCTTTCACGGGTATCTGGTTGATCAGGTTGGAAGCCTCGAAAGGTGGATTTGCTGGGGGTGGTGGCGTGGTCGGTGGTGCTGGAGTAGTTATGGGAAGAAGCGAGCCCAGCTGGAAAGATGAACACGTGTAATTAAATCTACCCTTGCGACGACCTCCGTTTGACCAGTATTAAAATAATTATACTAACAGCAATATATTGCCAGCCGTTGTTCACTCGCACGAGCAAAGCCTGTTCGTCAATGATGTAAGCCAGTGTTCCAACCGGACTTACAGCGGACATCTGGGACAAGAATTTTTTTATGAAATAGTATCATTTTTCAACTTCCGTTGCGGTTAACATCGATTAAACAGATTTACTTTTGTCATAGCTTCAGTATTTTGGAAAGTCACTGCTCCTGGTACGATTTTCGTCGTGCTCTCTAATGGACCTCTCGTCGCAGTGGTTGCAGCACCTTGTTAAAACGTGTACATAAATCATGTTGAAATCGGAACAGCTTAGTAACAAAATATGCACATTCGTTTTATAATGGAATTCTGTTTTGGATGATCAATGAAATTTCTGGAGAGTCTACAGGATCATTTGTTTAAAAATTACAGGCCTTCGAAGTTTACATTTTTTATCTGAGGGTTAGTTTGTCCGATTGAGCTATATATATTTTTGTATCATTCAGAAAGGATTTATAATCCTTTTCTTGCGTTTTTTTAGATGTCTACATTTTTCGCGACATTATAAAGGTAATTGTCGAGGTTGAAAAAATTATTTAATAATAGTCCAATCCTTTCTGAATAAAACGAAGGCCTGTAATTTTTAAACAAATTCTAAACCGGCAAAGTGATGACTCAAAGCCCCCCTTATTTCACCGGGAATGCAACATATTTTATTTAGAAGAAAATCGTCGACGGTGACGTGAAAAAGTGATCGATTCGGGATGGAATGACCATAATACAGAATAATATTTTATTTGAACGTGCTCTACCTAATCGATCTTTCAATTCTTTCAGTTGCTGTAGTTCACGAAGAGCGTTCAATTCGTCCAGTCTAGATCGGAGTCCTTGCAGCGCAAAAAAAACGTACTGTTTGTAATTCTGACAAAATTGGTGGAGGAACGTGATTAAATAATTGTAATTATATTCGTGATTCTCTCACCTTGTCTGACGCCATAGTTGTCTCTTTCACCGAAAATATGAGTTCTACCGCCGAGTCCTGAATCTTCTTTTTGACTAGCCAAAGACATTCCCGATGGTCCCGGTGGTCCTGGAGGACCTGGTGGTCCTGGAACTGGAATGTACTTCCCTTGAGTTCCAGGTAGTCCTGGAGCTCCTGTAGGTCCTCTTTCGCCAGGAATACCGGGGAGACCATCTTCTCCTTTCTCTCCTTTCATCTATATTGGCCAGGATGCAAATTTAATACATTCTACTACAGCCAATATCTCAATAAATTAAATACTACATCTTGTTTAATAAATGTTTCATAATGAAATTCTTACAGGTTCTATCAGGAAAAAACGAATAAATTTATTTGTACCGATTAATCGAACGGTAGTCCGTGCAGTAGTAAATTGGTAATTCGAAATTGGAATTGGCGGCGGAGTATGGAATAACCAGTAATTAGGATACGAGAACGTCATTATATTTTCGTCGATCTTCTGATGTATAAGTAATTTAATCACTGTCCATAAAGAATACTTTTTCTTCCCAAAAAAATGTCGATCTTCCAGCTCCAGTAATTTCGTATAAAAATATTTTAAAATATTCTAGCCGTGCTCGTTTTTCAGGGCGAATTCTCTAAAGAATAACCCGAAAAGAAACTCCGAAAAAATTGAGTTCAGCAGCGTGAAATTAGAAAATTCGCCTTACGAAGTAGTTCGAAGGTTGACACTTTTAAAAATAACACTAAACATCGGTTCAGATGTAGGTGTTGCACTCCAAATTTACACTTTTGAAAATCAATTATTATGAAGATTCTTTAAAATTGATTCTTATTCATCTACTTTCGTTTTTAAAATTTATTAAAAATAGCTACAACGAATATACATATCCACACACAGTTTTCATACATTACAAAGAATTTGGTAATTATTAAAAGTGGTAAAAATTGCAAGTTTTCCCAAAGTCACCACAAAAGGGTGACATTGGAGTGCAAAATCTGTATTAATACTGAAATAAAGATTTCAGGATTTCTGTCGTAGGGGAAGTCTGTCGTGGAAGAGAGCGATATATCATTTGTCAGCAGTAGATCGACAGACGGTTCTCGCGCCGAAGGAAATGTAGATATGTCAGTTTGTTCGAACGAGGTGCGAATACACATAAATTATGTCTCCGGGAAGCGAACTGCACGGGGTTGCAATAAAAGCGTCGGGGTGGGCTTATGTTCGCGCTGCTTTTAAACCGAACTGTAGTGAATTAAATTCTGCCAGGAGCATTCGCCGGGCGCTTGTCAGTTGTCAACGGGCGTCGCGGAACTTTCGATGAATTTCTGTTTGTCGGGCGCCGTATATAAATCGGGTCGTGGCTTCGGTGACCAATAAGGATAGTAGAGCCACCAAAACTAAAAAATAGAAAAAGATAGAAACGAAACCGAGGCGGGCGTCAAACACACACTTGTATTAATTTCCGTCGCTGCCGTCTTTTTACTTCTTGTTCAACGAGACTTGTTGGTGTACCCGGGGTGATCTACGAGCCATGGTACAAGACCGAGGTTGCCAAGCTGCTCGTTCCCCGGTAAAAAATGTCCCGACTGTTTGAACTTGTCCGCCTGCAATCCAGTGCACGCGGACCAGTCCCCGTCGATTTTTTAAATAAACAGGTTCGAACAGACTGTAGTGCGGCCTCGCCGGCAATAAAAACACCCGCGGAATATTCAGTGAATTAATACGCTTTCTGACATAACATCCGAACATTTACGAACACAATTATAATCACGTTCACCCGTAATGCCTTATTGTTTAAGTATAATGAAGCTTATCATACCGGAGCAACATAGTAAACATGTGTTCGAAAAATATGTAATGGTCCGGCATTTGTTCTGCAATCTCATGCTTTTTTTATGAAAAAATGGGAGAATATTAAATCAGTTAGCTACCTCAAGCAGGTAGCAGTATTATATAAATGTTTGTAAGACGTTTTATCCTACATTGCGGGAAGTAACGCGAGACAGCTGTCCCTTTGGGCGTCTGCAAGAAAGTGACATCTCCCAACTACAATAAATCATTTAAGAAACGAGATGTCATGTCTTTTATCTCAAATGACTAGCACGGACGGAATCAATGCACTCAACTGATATGCCGTTGTAAGAAAGAATAAACAACTGCTTTCACTGAAAGCACTAAAGAATTAATATTTATAAGTTTCTATGTATACGAGATATTTTGTTGTTTCAGTCTATCGAACGTGAAATTTTCGAAATTTAAATATTGCAGCCAGAAAACACTGGTCCCAGAGTTCGCGTGATATTTTTCACTGGAACGACCTGTCCAACAATCTCTGAAAGTTTGCAACAAAGGTCGTAGATTACTCCGCGTACATACATCTCCTCTTTAACCCGTCACTTGCCACGAGACAAGATAAACTATGCATCCATTAAGTTTATTTGTTTCACGGTGGAAACCCGAAAATTTTCTTTTCGTCGTTCCTTCTCACTTATCGTTGCGAAAAGCAGCATGAATCAACTCCAAACATTTTCGATGTTGCTTCAGTGTGAACTAGGGCTGTTACTTTCCTCCGAAGGTCGAAGACTTTGAAGCTTCGGATTTCGAACCTCCGTAGTAATTTGTTAGAAGATTAAACGATCTATTTCGTTTTGCCTTGTGTTCCTTCGTTTCCACAAAATCTTGTTTACAATGTATTTGTGCAATAAATACATATTTTATTCTGAAATTCTGTCAACTTTTTCACTTATAGTTTTACTTGTCAAAAATCGTGACATAACACGAAACTCGTACACTTCGTGTACTTCGAAGACTTCAAAACTTCGGACACTTCGAAGGCTTCGAATCTTTTAAGCTTCGAAAAAGTAACAGTCCTAGTGTGGACAGAGCTTGATAAAGGTGAGTTAGACGATATCGAGTATAGTTCTATATAAACGTGTCTTCTGTTCAAGGCTTGCTCATTTGGAGATACGAACAGAATGTACATATTTGACGTGTTATACCGGAACGTGAGCGATGTTAACTCAAACACACATAACTCGGAAAGATACTCATGGGCGTTGACCATTTGCAGGCCTGATTTTGATGAGATAGGGAGAGAGAGACGGTAAATTGTACTTACGCCAACGGAAACTCCGTAAGAGCTCACCGATCCGGGCTCTCCTTTTTCTCCCTTGGGTCCTGTTGGTCCAACAGGTCCGGGAAGTCCAGGAGTTCCAGGACGGCCCTGTTAGAGATCATTACCGATACATAACGTTCATGTTCTACCTCCTGTCCATGAATATTCTATGTTCATTAACCCTTTAATTAATCTCGTGCGCAGTCAGAGCCGGCAAACGCTCGCTCCATTACTGAGATTTCTAATTTTGTCGGATAATTATTACACTAATCAATACTCGGATCGATCAATAACGTTAGGCTAATTCGGTATTATTTGCTCCACGTCGAAGCCGCCGTGAGAAAATTGTAATCAGCACCCCCTCGATCGTATAAACGGGTTATGAACATGGTTGAGATAATTAGTACACTGCGGATCTTCGTGCAAAATCAAAATTTTTGGCACTAGTAATTACAGCGACTCTGATTTGATACAAAAATGCAAGAAACCGACATTGAATGATTTTTGGACAATTTTTACACAGGAGTACCTCAGTATGAATGAAAATTAGTTACTTTTAAGTAAAATGTCTTTAAATCGAATTTGAACCTCTCAATTGAGTTTAGAATGAATACTGATTGGTACATACAATCATATTCTTGAACACCGAATAAGATCCTTTTCTTTATTTAAATAAAGGAAACATTACTACTTAAAATGAAGCTGCGTAATAATAAATGACTTCAACGTGCAATACTTACTTTCACACCGGGCTGTGTTCAGCGTTCGAAAAAGAGAATCGTAATTTTATTAAATAAATTAAATTGAATTTCTTTTCGAACCTACACAATTTGTTTAATTAAACTTTCGTTTAATTCTGAATCTGATACTGAAAATGGTTAAACTGCGAATAAATGAAAAAGGGATGTTGCAAACACCCGAGCATATTTACGTTGCAACGCAATAAATTGAGGGAATGTTGCAATGCAGGAAGATTGATCGATAGGGGAATAAGGAGAAGATTTTCTCGTACCATCCATCCAGGCAATCCAAACTCTCCTTTAGGTCCCTGTTTGCCAGGTGGTCCCATAGGACCAGGTGGTCCCGCAGGACCAGGATGTCCTGCACGACCTCTTCTGCCTCTCTTGCCCTCCTCTCCCTTGATAGTGACGTAGCCATCGGAGCTTATTATAGCTGTCGCTCCTGGCGGACCTATCTCGCCTTTTTCTCCTTTCCCGCCTGTGAGTCCTTGTGTCCCGGAAACTCCGTCCTTGCCCGGTTCGCCTTTGTTGCCTTGAGGTCCTTGAATGCCATTCACACCAGGAATTCCGGCTGGTCCAGAATCACCCTTGTCTCCTTTCTCGCCTTTGGTACCCTTATCTCCTTGGTAGCCGCGCGCCCCAGTCTCGCCTTTCTCACCCCTTTGTCTTAGCCCTAATTAATTAACAGCAATGCATGAGAATGTTTTCGACGAGATTAACAGTAGTAAGCGCCACCTCACCCGGAAAGATCGCGACGCGCCGTTCCGAATTGTGGAACAGATTACAATTTCTATCTTACTTCGCGAGCAATTGTGGTTCTTCGTCGTTTCTCTAGTCTTTTTTCCGGAGATCGTTGTTAAGGTACGTGTCCATCCGAGAGTAAAACTATCACGAGTTACTCTCGAGAGTCAAATTCGTCGGTGTACACGATACTGAGAGTGATAGCTGAGAGTCTTCTAGATAGTTTTATCTGCCATTATTGTATACATATGTTTATAAATACACATATATCGAACAATGGGCGACACCGATTTTTCGAATTAATTACAGAAATTCTCAGATGAACACGTACCATTAGATATTTATTTTATTTATTGAAACTCTACCTATATCGCCAACATTGATTTCGCCAGGACCGCCCATTCCGTTTAATCCTGCTGGTCCAGGAGGTCCTGGTGGCCCTGGTTTCCCTTCCGGTCCTGTATCGCCTTTATCACCTTTCTCAGCCGGTCTTCCATTTTCACCTGGAGCTCCAGGAAGTCCTGGTGCTCCCGGCGCACCAGGCTCGCCCTTGTAACCCTGAATACCTCTCGAACCTTCTTTCCCGTGATCACCTTTCGCCCCTTTTGGCCCTAGTTCGCCTCTATCTCCTTTCGCGCCAGAAATACCCGGCATTCCTTTCAACCCTTGACTTCCTGGCAGCCCTGCATCACCCTTTTGTCCTGGTCGTCCTGGCCTCATTGTGATGTCCTCCGTCTAGAATCACAACTGACTGTTAGTCAAATGTTTTCAACAACAATTGAAAAGAAAATACATGTCCATGTGGAACATGAAATATTCATCTACTTTCTGCTTTACATATTATACAATACGTTTTCATTTCTTTGTAATTGTGTTTTCTTATTGTTAGGTGAATGAATTTGAAATAAATCTATATCATACGCAGCCTAAATAAATCTATTGTTACTTACTCTATAAATGCCTCGCGGCTTCCAGCTAGGCTGCATGCGCATAATAGACCAAATTTCTCTATTTAATCATCGGCATAAAGTTGCGGAACTGGAGGCAGCCGACTGGCGGCGCCAACTACCTACCCCTTTGAATCGTCTAATGATCTCTGACGAACAATCCTCGCTCAAACAATCATCTATATTATACGACGATACACTCAAAGGAACAATTCAACTATTAGCTGCTCCTAAGTTCACCGGTTACGAGTTGTTTGCGAAGCTTGATCATTCGCTTCGATGCGTACTGCAAGTTTCCACGAAGTTCTAGTTTATTGAATGTGTCGTCGATAACCTAATTCACTCGAAAATCCCCATCGTCGTCGTTTGAAAAATCTCTCGAATTTACCAACTTAAATTGTAAAATTAATTCCATTCTAAAATAATTCCATTTTCCAGCAATTTCTAATGGCGAATCACCACTCAAGGGTTAATAGAATAATGTGAGTCTTCTGAATAAAATTTACAGAATTATTTCGCCAGAAATTTTTATACGAATTGCTTCTCTCTCATTAACAATAATTGAGATGTGCTCAAGTTAGGCGAGACACCGTCTATTTATCCTTATCTTTCCACGCGCCGTGTAATAAAGGTTTTTCGTTATATATTGTTATTCGAGCCGCAGTATGCCATCCTTTTCGAACGGCCGGGCTACAAATAACAGGCGATTACACGAAGTTATATCACAGACGATACATTACGCCGATAAGAACTGACGTATTACAGTGCTATTGCGTTGCCGTACGAGTAAACAATAATATCTCTTTGAGCATGTTGAATTCGCCCCTACAAATTCCTGTTAAACTTTTCGGAAAAATCAGCCGTAACTACGTTGTCCACAAAAATTCATTACGATTAATCGCTTGTATGTACGTTGTCCATGAACATTTTAATTTGATCGTCGTTTTTGGTAAAGGTAATTGAATCTTCAAACGTACACGGTGGAAAATGTGAAAACGGTTGAAAGACTAGATGGGAGAGCTTGAATAGAGGGAACACTGGCAAAAAGCGGGAAAGAGCAACGCGACGAGATTCTCTTGCATCTATTCGTGAATGCACGTGTTTTCAAATGCACTCGATCGACACTCGTTTATTCAAATGTTTTACAGCCCTCCACTTCTGTAACCGTTATCGAATCGAGCATCTCTTTCTTTTCGTTTGATCAGGTTGAATGGTTTCGATACGATTATTTATCAACGCCAGTATTTGCTCCCCTCCCCATCCTCTTCCCCCACCTTGTAGTCATGGTCGGAGTCTCTCAAACCATTTCCGCAAAGTGGTTTCGAACTTTCGGACTTCCATCGACTATTGACAGAGAGCACGGCATTCAGCGTGGGCATCTTTCATCCGCCTTCTTCTCTTTTATCTTCAAAGGGGCCCTATCGCGATCGCTTCTAATACGATCCGAGTGATTGAAGAGCCGTGCCGTGTCGAATTAACCGTAATTCAATGACCAGCCTGCTCCATACTATGTGGGACACCTTTAGGGTATTGCTTTTTAGAAATCCGAAGGACAGAGGCAAACGCTTTCAGGCATTTCCAGTATTATCTTTGTATTAAATGTCAGAGTTGTTTCAGTGCTATTTTAATGTTAAATATGTTAGCATCTAATCCAGGCATGTCAAACAAATGTATTATAAATTAATTAAAAAAAGCAAACTCGAAATAAAAAGGAAACACATTTGTTTTATTAATGCTGCTGTTACACATATAAAATATAATAACATACGTACAAAAGTTGTTTTTTTTCAAGTTTACTTTATAGGAATAGAACTATTTCATTTTTGTTTCGAAGGAACCATTTTCTGATCAATGCTGGCGGTTTGGCCAGCCTGGGGTGCATTTGCATCCCATAATGTGTTTCATACAGTAGTGGAAGTTATTGGTTTTTCAATTAGATGATCTGTTTGATATTTTAGAAAATTATTGTGGTTCGTATCGGATAGGCTTTAATTTTGTCGTTGCAAGCTCGTTTCTGTATCACGCAAGGGGCGTTGGGAATTCTGTAAAAAGGCAACAACCTAATAGCAGGGTGCATTTCTTGACCGACTACCCTAACCCGACCTACTGCCCCACTACTATTTTCTCACGGGCGCATACAAAGATACATTCAGCCAACAAATGAGAAATTTGAAAAACCTTGACATTAACTTTTTGAAGTTACGAATGAATTTGTTAAAAGAGTCTGCTCCATATTGCAATTTTCCGGCATAATTTTTCTGCGAGGTACTTGAAAGGCTACTGCCAGGCAATGTTTTCTTTTAATTTAGGGATGATTACTTTTATTTAATGGTTTAATAAGGGAGATAAATTGATTCTCGAGACAGGGAGGGAAGTTTCTAATAAAATCTCAATGACGGGCTAATTAGTTCTCGCAATTAAAAATTAATTTCAAAGTAATTGCTTTAGCAATTTTCTAACCTGATAGTACAACTCATAATTCTGTACAATTTACTTCCGTGTTTAAAGTAATCATCTCCAAATGGTCCACAACAATAATATGCAAAGCGTATGTTTTCGTATAGACGCAGGTTTGCAACAATAGCGAACATTTTCGCCTGTCCTGTGATCTCTGATCCATGTAGGTATTTGTAATGTGTAACACGCTGCTTATGGAGACAAGTCCGAGGAACTCAAATATTCTGTAGATCCTGGAGCTAGTTTAGTGATGTAAATTAACCCGAGGCTAACGTTGCAACACGTCATTTGATGTGATGAGATCTATTATAGCTGACGTTGAAATGCGTCATTCCACGTAATGACACCGTTCGCGGTAAACGAAAACCAGTGTAAAATAAAACGCGCAGAATAATCCACTGCTAATCCAAAAATATTAGTTACTCAGCTACAATTCTAGATTTAATCTCCACAACAAATCGGTTTAGGTTAAGACTCCAGAACTCACTTTAATCAGAAAAGCATCACCCATTCTTCTACAAGAGTTCTACAAAAATTAGTCACCGTTAATCCAAAAATATTAGTTACTCTGCTACAATTCCAAATTAAATCTCTGCTAATTTATACAACAAATCGATTTAGGTTAACACTACAAAATTGAGAATTCAGATATCATTAGCTCGGATAGCAGAGGCTCCACTATATCGTGGATTCGACAATTAAATACGACCCAAAACTCTATCTTGTGGAGACTCATTTTAATTAGAAAAGCATCCCCAATTTTCCTGCAAGAGTTCCAAAAGAAATAGTCTACAGCTACAATTCCAAATTAAATCTCTGCTAATTTATACAACAAATCGGTTTAAGTTAACACTACAAAATTGACAATTCAGATACCATTAGCTCCGATACCAGAGGCTCCACTATATCGTGGATTCTGCAATTAAATACGACCCAAAACTCTATCTTGTGGAGACTCATTTTAATTAGAAAAGCATCCCCAATTTTCCTGCAAGAGTTCCAAAAGAAATAGTCTACAGCTACAATTCCAAATTAAATCTCTGCTAATTTATACAACAAATCGATTTAGGTTAACACTACAAAATTGACAATTCAGATACCATTAGCTCCGATACCAGAGGCTCCACTATATCGTGGATTCTGCAATTAAATACGACCCAAAACTCTATCTTGTGGAGACTCATTTTAATTAGAAAAGCATCCCCAATTTTCCTGCAAGAGTTCCACAAGAAATAGTCTACAGCTACAATTCCAAATTAAATCTCTACTAATTGATACAACAAATCGGTTCAAGTTAACTCTTCAAAATTAAGAATTCAGATATCGTCAGTTCGGATACCAGAGGCTCCACTATACCGTGGAATCAACAAGTAAATACGGTCCAAACTCTATCGTGCGTGGACTCATTTCAATCAGAAAAGCATCAGAACTATTGCTCATCAAAAGTATTATAAAAAAAAATTAGAAACAAAAATTGTTTTCTCACCGAACCAGTATTGTCTCACCGATATACTTAATTCCATATCACGTTGCATTTCCGGAACCTTAATTTTTTCACTGGTATCGTGCACATCTCTTCACACATCCACATGCACACACAGATCAAGAGCCACAGCGGTGCAGCTAATATTTTCGAATGGTAGAGCACGGATGGAAGCAACAGTAAGTTTTCGTTATGCGGAGCACGGAGTTATGAACACGGTGCGGTGTATACCAGAATAAAATTATCCGTAATATGTTGATCGTAACGTGGCGGACGAAACTTGCGTGCTAGTAAACTTCTCCCGTTACATGATCTAATTCAGATTTCACATCCCCCTGTCCCGTCGACCACCGGCGTGTACCGGATATCATCTGCGGAGGATAGTTGCGCAACTGATTCGTACACCCGGGAAAAGCGTTTTCAAGCGGCGCGGCGCGTCGCGGCCGAGCCGCGCGACAGATGTGTCTTTTCGTAGGAGGACGACTCGTTCAACCTAAGCAACTTCCTCTCACGTTGCCGAGTCGCTCACCTGGCCGGTAGCTAGAGTAGGTACCTAGCTGGTACAGCCTAGAAATTGGTTTCTGTATACTCCGGGGAAATCGGACTCTTGTATGTTGAAGCACGGAGAACCGGTATCGGGTCACGTAAGATAACACTCGAGGTCGGGGCAGGGGTTCGTA
Source organism: Lasioglossum calceatum (assembly GCA_963966675.1). Taxonomy (NCBI): domain Eukaryota; kingdom Metazoa; phylum Arthropoda; class Insecta; order Hymenoptera; family Halictidae; genus Lasioglossum; species Lasioglossum calceatum. The sequence continues at coordinate 11,155,279 of OZ016550.1, read as the reverse complement.
CTTCCTCTTTCGGGGATTCCCGAAGCCTTTGCGAGGACGCAAACTTCTCCTGGGAACGTGAATCCGCGAGACCCCACCCGCATCGCGTCAGTTTTCCTTAAGTTTCCGGCCAATTTTACCGCCTGCTCGCCGAACCGTCCTTTAACTCTCGGACTCGAAGACCTTCTTGCAACTGCACCATTCGAAGATTCGTGTAGCCATTTCTTTTCAACGTGTTTCGAAGCTGCTATACTTTTAAAACGCTTTTTTAAATAACAAGTTTCTTATTCATTTCTGTCGGTTTAGCCCTTTGCAGAGTCGGAGCTATTTTAAATTTAAAATTTTAATTTGAAATTAATCTTCTCTCTGTGCACTGGTATTGTAATGTTAACCGTGTACAGGAGGGTAAGTGGACCCCATACATTTTTGGAGCAAATTGAAAATGGAGCAAAAGCCTGCATCAGTATTTGTGAAATTTTATTGATTTGATAAAAGATAATTATTCAGAATTAAAATATAAGTATACAATATTTAAAAAAGTTGAAACATATCACAGCTAGCATTCCTACAAAATTTTTGTAAATTTTATGTTCGTCAATTTTTTATATTTCCGTTTTCTATACACAGAGAGAAGGTTAAACATTTCTATCGATCTTGAATAATTCCATTGTATATGATTTTTTCCATTCTATGGATATGAATTTGATATAATACCTCATACAATACTTAAATGTGTAGTTCTAATTGTAAGTCATACATTTCTTGATTCGAGACATTTAAAGGAAAAGGATATTAACACGAAATGAATAATGTTGAAATAACAAGCACTATCGACAGGTACATTTCTGACAATATCGTAAAAATTACATTGAATTAATTAAGTTTAAAATAACGTGATGTGAAACAACTGATAAACTCATTTTTTTAAAATTTTGACTTAGACCACTTTGATAATTATGTGCACAAATAATGATTAACATCTTGACACATTCCCGATCGATAAAGGTGAAAGTGTGAGCAAAACCTGTTGCACGCACAGTCCCACTCGGCTACATAACTGCCATAAAAGTATAATAAAGAACAACTCGTATTAAGAGCATCAACGTACCATCGCATAACTTCCCCACAATTGCACGCGTATGCTAATAAAATTCCTACATCGCGGGTCTGTTCACATTCCTCGCATTCCTCACATTCTTTCACACTATACGGTTTTGATTTCAAAACTGCACCGAGTGCCAAAGTCACTTTACGATTAATGTTCAGATTTAAAGTAATCGTGTGTAATTTACTTTCGTTTTGTGATAACTAGCTTTACGAGGATGTACGAACTGAATTTCCGAGGATTTTTCCCGTGTTCGAAGCATGTCACGTAAAGTATTATTCGTGCGGGGCTTTGCTGTGTCAAGAAATCTTTTACCCTGCCACGCCACGCAACGCTGTAGGAACACGCGAGAGAGCAAGTAGCGCAGCAAGGCTTTAAGGCTCCAATATCTCTCGGCGAAAGTTTCCTCGTGTCAGGACTAGGTACCTTTTGAAGAGGTTTCATGTTCTTCCGGTGTAAGACGTTAACATCCGATGTTCCGGTATGTCATGTGTTTGTCATCGAACTTCGGAAACAGTACGCGAGCATTTCAAATTAATTGGAGGTCCTTCTGTGTTAGAACAGTTACACAAGAACGGTGGTTTCGATGGAATAGATAGAAAAATATAATATAAATTTAAATAAAATCATGACATTAGTGACCATAAATAAAAGCGTGGAGCGCCCACGAAGATTACGTCGATATAGTTCAGCGTTCCTCGCTTTCATTTTTATAGTCACTAATGCCATGATTTTATTTAAGTTTATATTAAATTTTCTATCTATTCCGACACTAATTTTATAACAGAAGAGATTCTGAACTAATTGCTTAAAATTTTGGGGAAAAATATAATTAATCATTCAACTGGATTCGGTATTTTATGGAGAACCAGGAAAAAAAATTATTTTCTCCTTTTCAGTGCATTTTAATATAAGGGTGGTTTTTAAAAGTTTTTAAATATATTTTATTTTAGATCTATAAAGGCTACTACCATTGAAAATAATATTTTATTTGTTCCCACTTTCTTGAAATTAGCCTGCGAAATAAAAACTTTCTTCCTGGTTTGTAACAAACTGGAATGAAATAGATATTTATTTTCTTTCTTAATATTATATGTTCAATAAGTTGAAAAGAATATAATATTATTTTTAAATTCTTCTAATGTTTTTACTGTTTCATATTACACCTACTCATTTTTGTGATAAATGCATCAAATCCGGTGTCTACTCACGACAGTTCAGAGTAAAGCAATGTGTAGCATAATTGAAAAGATTGCGACGTTTGCGTGTCAGCGAGTAGGTATCGGGAAGTTTGTCCAGCGAGCAGGAGTTGTGTTTCAAAAAATCCGAAAGTTCTGGTTGCGGGATACAGGGGAAAAATCATACCACTTCGTTATGTTTAATTTGTTTCCTTTTTGCAGCACTCTTTGTAGTGGCACGCTTCCAAATGTTACGTCGGAGGAACGAAACGAGCGGCCTGACCTCGCCTGCTAATTGTTGAAACGTCGGGAAGTAGAAAGAGCTTTGTTCGTTCTCCAAGTACGTTAAAAGCACGAAAAAGTACGGAAAATCGTGCCGCTCCCGTAGCCAGGCTGCGATTGTAGCTATCGCGGTAATAATTTTATTGAATCGCTCCGCCGTTAGTGAACTTCGGCTGCCCTTTCGATTCTTCGCGGTTCAAGCGAACGAAGATTACCCTTTCGCTGAATAGAATTCCCTGACCTGCTCCATTCTCGTTTTTTTTTCGCCATTGATTTTAATCAGATATTAATTATATTAGATATTTCTGCTCGTTAACGGAAACGGCTCTTCTTACACGTTCCTCCGAAGCTAGGATTCCAAAAGAATCGAGAAACTCATTTTACATTTGTATATTTACAATTCGAAAGGTTTACATGTATATTGGCCTGTTTGTAAATCTATCATGAATTATTGCATTGTTATCGAATTCGGTATGTAACATATTTAATATTTCAAGATACCGCGTACATTATTCTACAGTATTTGGACATTTGATCATCTCGTTTTGAATTAATTGTATCAATAATAACTAGTTAGAGAATTAATTGTTTGGCATTATGATATTACTATAATGCATAGAGTACTTACGAATGTATTATCGACAGGGAAATTTAATCAGTTATTTCCCAATTAATGCAATCACATTTCACTCCATTGTTTCATAGATTTTAATAACTATTCGATACATGTAACATTGTATCACATATTCGGAGAATTTCCAACTTTTTCGAAGAACCGGTTCTAAGTAAACCCGAAACCATTCAAATCTCTTAATTCAAAGACCCCACCGCTTTTTACTAATTTAAACCCGGAGGATGCATCGAACGGAAGACAGGTTCTCGAATGTAATTGATTAGATGTTTCCGCTAAATATTTGATACCTCGTTTATTAAAACGAAACACGAATTTAAATCAAGCCGCTCCGGTTCGCAGCTCTGCATTTCGAACGTTCTAATAATTTTCGTCAGCAGAAGATGATTCTCGGAGCATTAATTTCGAAGCAGGGCTCTTGTCCACGGAATATTCATGCCGCTTAGATCTCGTTCATTAAAACGAAACCTCGTCTTCAAGATTTCATCGGTCTCAATCCGCACGTAAATTATCAACGGATCCGGCGAGCCTCCGTTCCCAGATGATTCCTCTGTTATTAATATTGAATCGATTTAAGAGGATGTTCCGGTTCTGGAACCTTCGAAACATCGCACCCCTTCCTTTAATTAAATGACGATATTAATTTTCCGGGTCAAAATAAACCCGGGTTGCGGCGTCCGCGGGATAAGGGTAGCCGGGATTGCTGCGGCCAGTGGATTTCCGGATCAGCGAGGAACGCGGAGTTATTAATTTCGATAAATAATACGGGAGACCGGTGTGGCGTGAAAGAGACAAAAGTACATAATGCAAACAGTGTATGCAGAATTCGGAAAATTCGAGAAACACCAGCCCACTATCGGGTACGTGTCATATTTACCCGGCTTCGGCCGCGGAATACCAAATCGCAGTTTTATTTTTCACCGCGGCATCAGCTACGTTTCGCACCCTATTTAATTTCCACGCTAGCCCCACGAAAATAGGTCATCCGGCGCGTGTTCGCCGATGCATCCGCCGGGTGCAACACCGGTCGACACAGATGCAACGCCGCCGTCGCCGGTTCACGTTGTTTTTAATCGTGGCGGACGACAAGGGAGGAAGAGACGCGACGCTGAAGACGCCACCAAGAAAATAGGAATGGTGCAGAATGGAGGTGGAAGGAAAAGGATGGACACACAGCTACGCCTTTATTGCGTGTACGGTTACTTATTCCCCGAGGAGCGATATCGCGTTCCATTTCCATTCAACGAGTTTCTTGTCCGCCGCCCTCGCCCTGCCGAGACAACGAGCCGAGACTGGAAAACGGAACACGCCGCACAGTGGGGAATATGGCCGATTTAGGAGTGCAAAATTCGAAAAACCAAGCATGATGTAGGCATTTCATATAATATATATTTCTTACGGCAACGCACATGTCTGTAAGTCAATTATTGTTAAGCGTGGCTTTTCACCTGTTATTTATTGTTTAGAACGTTCATATTGATTCTAATTATAACAGCCGTAATAGGAATGGAATACGTAGTTCATGCTTTCATCGAGTTTGATTGCAGGAAAATGCAGACATGCAAGTTATTTTATTTTTCTGGTGTACACAGTCCGATCATAATTTCTTTATTTTTCTCATATTCTGCAATATTTCTAAAAACTTAAATATCAATATATTATTTTCATCTTACAAGGGAGGTTACCCAATCGTATCCAATCGTACCAAAAAATATTTGATGTTGGGTAGAATAATTGGGTAAAAATAATATAATAGTATTTTTAAATTCTCCTGATATCTTTACTGCCTCAAATTGCATTTATTCATTTTTGTCATAAATGCATAAAATCCGCTGTCTAAATATTATCAGCTTCGAGGACTGTTGATTGGGAAGTTCCTGAAGTGCCCAATGGAATCGCGAGTTTCCAGACCACTGTGAAAGGATGGGGGCACTTTGGGATTTTGTCAACTTCCACCTGGCCATGGGAAATTCATGAGACACACCGTTTCCGGCCGGGGGCCCGGCAAAGTGAATAAGGGAAACGACACCGGGAAATTTTGAACGGCCGCCTGCCGGGCACGAGGAACGGGTGAAATTAATGTTACGAACCTGGAAGCTTACTCCCTTCGGCGGTGGTTAATATTCTCGTTTGTTTGGGAGGCGCCCGGCGCCAATGGTACACGATCAAGGTAGTTTATTAGACGTGAATGCGTATACGTTTACGAGCGGAGGAGGTTAAATGAGGGTGTAAATTCGGATACCGTGGGGAAAAGGAAACGCATTGGAATTGCAATTTGAGGGCTTTATCTCGAAACAGGGAACTTCGTAAGGGATTCGTTCGTCCGAGGCTGATTTTGTCGCTCTCTATTGAATTATACTGTATCCTATAAATACATGTTATTATTAATTGCGTCTCGAGTTACGTGATTTTCCAGGTAAAACTTTTATCATATTCGTTTAGAGAGTTATTTGAATGTATGTTATGGAAAATCAGAATTCACTGACGATATTAGAGCTCTATATCTTCATATATTAAAACCACAATGGAGCTCTTGATGTTTACCACCTTAGATATTACGCGGAAGCTGCTTATTAAATTGCTCGAAAGGGTATGGAAATAATTTAGAAGCTTGAAATTATCCAACGTTATAATTGCATAATAGTTGCTGCTCAATGTAAAAATATTTTCGGACATCAATTGACGCTGCAAACTTTTTCATGTTGTATCTAATTCTTATTGATTGACTGGTTCTTAATAAAAATGCGAATGGCCACGTTTTTCCGCAATTTATAAATTAATTAGCAACCTCGACACGGCAATTGTAATAATTGTTGGTAAGAATTAATTAAACAATCGACGGAGATGGCACCGCGCAATTAAAAGTAACGCAGAAATAAAAATTCCGTACCAACGAAAACACCGAAACGCAAAATTAATTTTACGCGGTTCCTACACACTCGATAACAATACAATGTTGTAGTGATTCGTCTGATTGTTTTATAAATAACGACCTGTATCATTGTTTAAAGAATTTGAAAGTAGTCAAAACTCAGCAATAGTAAACAAATATTATTTTGCATTTTCGAGATTTTCCTGTACGCAATGCATATCCTCTCTGACGTATTACTAATTGTTATATATTGCGTGCAGTAAAAATACTTCAGAGCTTAACTGTTATATATTGTGTGCAGTAAAAATACTTCAGAGCTTATAATTATTGTATAGCGTATCGTGGAAATAGTTAAGGGTTAATTGACCCTTCGAATTGTTGTGCACAATATTTGTAAATTACTTTTTCCACAATTTATAAATTAATTATCAACCTGGACACGCAAATTGTAATGATTTCTTGTCAATTTCGTGATACTATTTTTATTCCTCGTGTTTCTTAATCGTTTTCAAAAATAAGTAATCGTGAACAAACGTCGCGTTTTGTCGCAAGAGATCGGAGTAAAACTGATATGATAGAAGCACTGTTACTTACATCAAATCCAGAGAATTCGCTCTTTCCTGGTGGTCCAGGAGGTCCTTGCGCGCCTTTTTCTCCTGGTACTCCATCGCGACCCGGTTCTCCTTTTTGTCCTTGCGGTCCTTCCGGTCCTTGTATCCCCGTGTCTCCTTTGTCTCCTTTACCACCGACTGGTCCTTCGATTCCCCTCTCTCCGGGTGGTCCTGCGGCTCCCTGTAGCAATTAATAAAATTCTCAGTTCCCAAGCGAGAAACAAATGCAAATTTACACTTGCTGAAAATTACTCTACGCAACTCTACACGAATTAATTATGTTTCCTGCATTATTATTTAATAGTATTAATCTGTCGTAGCAAGGGTTCGTTCTTTTTTCAATTTTAGCGACCATGAAACGCGCGAAAAAAGTCGAGATGTTTGAAGGTTCAGAGAAATCGTTCGGTTCGTTTCTAAAGTCATTTATTTTACAGGCATGAAATGATCTCCCCGTCACATTTTCTTGAGCCTTTACTGTAAAGCGGCGTGCTTTTGCAAAGGTTCAATACCGTCAGCCCCATTTGCCCCTGTTTTCCTTCTTGTCCCGGCACTCCTTGCTCGCCTTTGGGTCCTTGGATCATTTTCGGCATGGTGAAGGACGCCATTAGAGCTGTCGCGTTGCACGTGCATGTCCCTGGATCGCCTTTCTTCCCTGGTGGACCCTGTAGTGTTTTCACAACATTATTAAAACGGCAATAATCATTCAGCGTCGTCGCGTATGCGTGACGATCGTGATTGTGTATATCGCATAAAGAAAGACTGCATCATTTTCAACTGATTACAAATAAATGTCTATATAACTCCTGTAGCTTGCAATTAATATTTTTTCATGTTTTCCAAAGGATACACTGTTAATCGTGCATCAGTTAATTTTTAATGATGATTCTACGATTGTAGAGAGTTTTCTTTGGGTGTGAAAATGTTTTTCAATCTGAGCTCGAAGATGTGACGTAACAAAATGTTCATCATTACTTCGAAGTTCTTCATTATTCCAGTTCGATTCGATCGCAGTGAAACGTGTCTCTCGGTAATCAATGCAATTTTCGTGGAGTGAAGTATTGATAAGAGTAAAATTGCAGAGTGACGAGAAATAAAGATCCGAAAATTCCAATTTGCAAGAACTCGCGTTCTACTGGAGAATTTAAATATGGAATTATTCTATCGAAAGAACAACAATATTGTTAGAGTAGATTGGACATAAAACAGTAAGATTCATTAAAACAGTCTGAAAATCGTATTGTATTACTTTTAACCTCATTACGATTATTCGAGAAATAATTTAATTATTATTCTAAATCTTCTAATAGTTTCATAATCTACTGAATTTATCTAGTTTGATCAATGGGATTTTCAGAAGACTATCATTAGACTGCGGATCCTTCTGCAAAATAAAAAATGTCTACATAAATTATAACGAACTATAGTGACACAGAAATTTATTTTCTGTCTTAATATGTTTAATGGGTAGAATGCAATACAACGGTATTTTTAAATTACAGCTACTAACTTTTGTCATAGATGCATAAAGATCCATAGTCTAATTACCAATTGTGTTTTGACTTCAGCGTTGCATTAGCTTTGAGTATTGTCTTTGACGGTTCCGCACGCATCGGCGCGTCAGTAATTTCTGAAGATAGTGAATATCGTGAAAGCCAGTTCGGCGTAATCAATGTTACATGCGTTGGCCACCGGCAATTCGGCGTTCTGACTAAATTAGATTGGCCGCGTAACAAGATAAATGAGTGATTTTGGATCGGAATGCATTCGAGCTCGTTTAACATACGCGAACGCTACCGATGTGAGTTATTGTTGCTGAAATATGTGCGTAATCGTATACATCTGGTGTCATAGGGACAATCTTAGGACCGAATGTACTCGTACGTGATGTAACTATTATAGTACATTGCGGTTCATGCTAGTTGTGTGCTCAGGTAGTTGCATTTTGGTGCACTTGCAACGGTGTGAACAAATTCTTTTTTCTTCCGATGAGAGTATAGCAGAATGAAATGGTCGAAAGCTTATTATTTTACCTTAAAATATTTTTTAAATAATTGAATATTGCTGCTAAAAGAATTCTACAAAAATACCATTGATTATTATACAGGGTGTTTCGTTTATCTGATAACGGAAATATCTTGTGGCGCACTGAAGTTACGAAAAAAATTTGTTTTTAAAAATTGTTCGGTATGAAGGGTACAATCATGTAGTCTAATTTTTTTAGGACTATAATGGTGGGGAGGGAGATATCAAAGTCAAATTAAGTTTTTTTAAATGGAATATCCTATTTTTTATACCATAGATCGATAGAGTATCAAATTCTGAGTATAATAGTGTTGTCCTTCATATGTCCTAAGCCCAATAGTTAACGAGATATTATCGAAACAATTTTCTTTTTTCTTTGGATATATCGATAAATAAAATAATAAGTATAATATGTGCACGATACAACAACATTTTGCCTGACAGATCGGCAAATTAGTAATTTCTTAACACATTTGCGCACGCACACCCTGCCGCCGCTGTAATACCGTAGATCCTGGCGTGGGACCAGTCCAAGATAGTGCTTTATTTCATTACGGGAGATGAATGTTGGCAAGTTAAACCTATGGAATAACTCTAAGTAAACGTACATCGTATAAATACGTGTCTCGCCGCGCGCGGCACAGAATTATTATTCGTTTATCGTAACAAAGGGCCGCGAGAACGCATACACAGAATTACGAGTTTAACCGATGCGAACACTCGTACGTGTAATTAGAATTCGATCTACCCTTTGTCTTAAGCAAAATTATCGGAACGTTTTACCTATCCAGTGATCCACCGTTTGGTGGATATGGTGGATGAATATGCCGTTTGTTTAAACGGCAACCGTAATCCGGTTTAGCGGATATTTCTTTTCGAGCCGAACAATGCACTGTTGCATAATCATAAACGAAACCTGATACGAACATGTAGTCCAGAGATATTCACAATGCATTCAATCTGCCTTTCTACGTGTGCAGACTATTGAGCCAATGAAACTGGAGTTTCTATGGCTCCTATTGAGACTGCTAATGGCAGAAAATTTGAACATTTTCATGCATAGATTCGATAAGTCAGTTAACTAAATATTGATACGAACTCTTCAAGTTCATGCGTTTGTTTTCTGAATTAACACTAAACCGACCACTGCCGGTCAAATGACCGATCTCACATTTTTAATTTTATAATTATTGGAATTACGACGTTGCTTATTTCTTTGTTCAAGCGGATATTGCAATAAAAATTGTACGAAATCTAGATAAACAGAGCCTTGTCATTATTAGCAGCTAAAACAATTTAATTGCTTTCAGTTAATCATTTTAATGTTCCTCGATTACTACCTTAATGTTCCTCAATTACTATTTATACTTTTTTATTCTCATTTGTAAACATGTTGAAAGAAAATTCATTTTCGTTGTGTGCTCTTTTCTTTCAAGCTAGAATTGTTTAGTTTCTTAAGTAATTGAAACACCATCACACGAATGTAAGAATACAGTTTAGAATTAAGAAAGAAATGTAAGTATGGTGTTGTAAGATTTACTAATGATATAAAAATAAATAATACAAAATACTTACCTCATCCTGACCTGGAGGTCCTGGTGGTCCAGGAGGACCTCTGACGCTCTCACCCTTGTCTCCCTTATCGCCTTTATCACCTTTCGGCCCTTTGTCTGAATAGTGCAAAATAATAATCCATTAGAATTCGTAAATAATAAATGTATAATAGTAATCGTCAAAGCTACTTCAAGTGCCAATCAAATTTTAAATGTGAACATCTGTTAATAAATAGACAACGGATCTTTATGCAAAATAAAATTGTTTCAAGAAATTTATTTAATATCTTAATACATTTAACAGGTTGAATATAATGTAACAGTATCTTTAAATTTTTCAAATGTTCGTACTGTTTCAAATTACAGCTACTAAGTCTTGCCATAAATGCATACAATCCGCTGTCTATTAATAAAATATAGAAATAATTCTTTGGCAAAAACTGGGTAAGTGATGTACAAAACTTTTTGTTTTCAGAAGGATTGAAGAATCTTCTTAGATTTTCGATTTATCAGAGAATTGAATTCCTGCTTATAAAAATTTCCGAAAAACCGCAGTCTAAGTTTTCTGTATTTCATCGGCGATTGCACAAACGTTTCCACCACTGTTGTAATTTCAGTTTGGCGGAAAGGATTGGGTCAGCTCGCAATCATCCTGGGAATTCCGTCGAATGTTCCTGACAGAAGATGGCTCTAACGGCGTTTGAAATATTGAGGAAACAATTTTCCCACGTAATTTTCGCACCGCCTTTCAGGGACTCGAATATGTGTTACTGGGCCCGAGCTATGATTAAATAAACTCACGAATTCTTTGCGATTACTCACAGTCCGGATTCGGAGGAGGAGGCGTGATGAATGGCGGCGGATTGCTCTTCTCGCTTCTGTCTTCGTCATCGTCTCGTCCGATCTGAAAACGGATGGTAAAAAGGAACGGTGAATAAGAACACCAAACGTGATTTATATGTCGTTATATCGTTCGAAAAAGGATGGGTTAAAAGAAAAACGAACGGCATAGAAGTTTCATCGCTTATGGTTGTGATTGATTGCGCGTTTGCGCCGCGCCGCCGCCGCCGGTGCAATTTATTTATCTTCGAAGAGCAGCGAAATCGTTCCATTTTCACGGATCCACCGTCGCATTCACGGTTAATATGGCGTATCATTGGAAAAACGTTTGATACCGTAGATTCACCGTGCAAACGAGCTTCTCAAACGTCATTCAATCTTAGCGAGGCAGCGCGCCGATCAATGTTCCTACTGAAAACTTTCATTTTGTTACGTTAATCGCGAAATCGATCTCCGTGTGCTCGAATCTCTCGATATACAGTGGCCCACAAAAGTGTTCGTACGCCCTTTAAAACAGAATAACTTTTTTATCATTGTACCAAACAACCAGATGTTTTGTAAGCAATTGGAAGCATTGGTTTACTAAATGATGTGCAAAACAAAATTTTCCAAAAACTATTGTATAATTTACAAGGTTACATGCAAAAATAAAAAAGGCATTTTTTAAAACTTCTCATCCTGTTCTTCTCTATGTTCGGCTCTCTATTGAAGTCTCGGCGCGGTAGACGCAGTCATAAAAAAATAGTATCCCTATACGATCGCTGTCCGTGCAGAACACGGCTGTTGGACAACGATCGAGGATTTACTGCATTTTAAATTTTTACATTAAGGGCCCAAGTAAAAAGTTTTAAAAAACACCTTTTTTATTTTTGCATGCAACCTTGTAAATTATAATTTTTGGAAAATTCTTTTTGCACATCATTTAGTAAACCAATGCTTCTAACTACTTACAAAACATCAACAATTATAAAAAAGTTATTCTGTTTTAAAGGGTGTACGAACATTTTTGTGGGCCACTGTATGTCACTGAGAAGTGCACGGAGACTTCTAACATTTCGTTAAAAAATTCAGAACGTCCTGATAGGAAGTGAAATTGAACGGATGCTTCGAATTATGACAATTCTTAACGATTACTCGAGTGGAAATAATAACCATTACGTCGCCGTTACCTAGAATAATGGAGGACACTGATAAGCATGAAAAATACTATCTCAGTTAGTGCGTAACAACAGAATGGTTAATTTCCATACAAACATTTAATTAGAGTACATCAAGTTTATAGCACAAAGGGTGAACTTAGTTATGGCTGAGGCGATTACGTGCATACAAAACATATGTGGCGGGTCAGTTGCATCGCCATAATCGCCAAGCGTCGGTCAACTGTGTTTAATAATGAGGAAATAATGTTACAGCGAGCTGATGGTGAATTCTTCTTCGTGGACGAGATGTTGATGGTGATGCTGTCGCTGTTACAATGTTAGTTAGAAATCATTCAGAACAATAATTATGCGATATAATTTTCTTCTTATATTTGAAGCTTCGATTGATAATGAACTCTGTAATACAAACTTAATGATATTATGAATCACCAAGCTTCAAAAATTGGTTAAATTAGACCGCAATTACGTTGCAGCTTCGTAAAGCGTTATTTCGTAAGAATAAGCGGCGCGATGTAGTGTTACATTTCTCAAGCGTATTTAAAATCTGCGGATTGTTGGGTGCGCCAGTGGAACTATGTATAGTCTGTTATTTGTATACACTATTTTCTAGTTTCGTGCAGCTTCGTATTCACAGCGAGAAGTTCCGAGAGAAATGAGTACAAAAAATTGTTCCGACATTTTGCGCGCCATGAATTAAAGAGGAAGGCGGAAAAAGCGAGAAACAAAACAGTGGAAATGATGCGAGAGAAAGGAAGATTAAATTTAATTCTCTTGCTCACTTGAAAAGACGATATCTGATACATTGTACCGTCATGTTGTAAACATTTCCTGCTAATAATATTTTACTAAACGGTAGCTAACGATTAAAACAATTTTTTCAGGAAAAGTATTAATTGGGGTGCGAGCAATAAATAACTGTCAAAGAATATTTTCACCGGCTAAGTCCGCGTCGTTACTAATTATTATTGGAAAGTACTTAGGGCGAATGTGTGCTAAACGCTCGCCTGATTTACCCGAAACTTCATTAATCATCGTCTATCATTCATTTTTCTAAAACAAAAAACGTAGACCGCAAAAATCGATCGTTCAGTGTTTGAATCCTTAATAACCCATAAATCTGAATATATGCGGCTAAATAGAATTTTATGGTCTGTCGTGTCTGGTAAAAAATTGACGTAGCACGCTTTCACGATATAAAATGCAAAAAGTTCAACTATTCCCGGAGACGAAAGCATTTTCACCAACAAACAGTCAGAGAATTATTTTTTGCAGATAAAAACATGTTGTATTTCTCATATTCACTATTATTATTAGACTCCGGATCTTTTTGTAAAATAAAAATTGCCTGAATTGTCTGCATCGATTGCAAGAAACCGAAACCAGATTGAATGTTATTTCTTCCCTTAATGATTCGGATAGTCTTCAGTTCTTAAGATTATTCAACATTGAATTTTTCATTCACTCAATTTTGCTATAAATGCATAGAGATCCGCAGTCTAATTATTATTATTTCTATCACAATGGTTACATCCGAAAATTCAACTTTTTCGCGATTGAGATTCGTCAGTGCAACCGATAAGCATTCACAAAATGACGTCTAATCGATTCAGAGGCACCTGGATTCGAGTACTGACATTTATATACTGTAGGTCCACTAAACATTCCAAGTACAATGGTTAATCGAAACCTGGGATGCAAGTATGGAGCGGATAGGGTACAGAATAGAGGATAGAGTCTCAATGCACAAAGACACGCGCGTCCCCGCAGGTGCATTGACAGTGCCCCACACATGAAACCGATAGTCGATCGCAATAACACGTAGCATTGGAACGACAAGTACGACCGGCTACTGTTGCATTGAGTTCGTTCACTTGATACCATTCCCGGCTGCATCTTTGCATCCCGCTGTGCATCTTGCAAGCTTTCCACTGGGACAGGATTTCACAGAAGGAATAAATTACTCTGCCTCTTTTTTTTTCTCGCTAGACAGGGTGTCTCCCCGAATTAAAAGAAGGATAATACTACAAAAAGATATCAGTTCTGGAACTCGTAAATTCAAAATGCTCGGAACTCTGTATTCGAACTCTGTATCAAACTTAGAAATGATTTTTCTTCTACCTACTGTAATAGTTTACAATCTATGGCTGACTGCAAACCGAGCAACACGCACATTTAATAAACAACTTTCAGCCCCACGCTATTTTGTTGAACAATGAATATTCTTTCAGTCTTTTCACTGTTGCACATTTCCTGAATGACTTTAGTAGCACGGTGCACAAGTTTTGATTGACCCGGTCCGACAAAGTTCTGATCGATAGCAACACCGGACGGTCCGAGTCCTTTAAGATCTCCGCGCTAACTAACTACGTCCGGTAGGGCAAATCAAAGTCAATTGCAGTCGGCGAGTTTAACTTTGACAAACCTGGATCACCTGGTCTAATTGCCAGCGCGAGTGGTTACGCGGTAAAAACCAAAGTTCCTCCTCGATTTCTTTCCAGTTTTCCTCGCCTCTCTATCAATCCTCGCCCCCTTTCTTCGTCTGGTTCTATTTCCACGAAAGTATACTCTACGACCGGCCAGACTGGCTAAAGACTGGCCAGAAATTGTAGGAATGTCCCGAGGACAGCTGAACGTTCCACAACCATGATCCAAAGGAAATACCTCCGGCAATAATGTTTTCATGAGCTTGCCACCCGATCGATTTCGATACCTGACAATTTGCATCCCGTTAATCCCGGAGATGTAATCTAATTCCACTCCGGATTGACAAGATCGGAACTCCCGAACTTGACGCTCCATTTTCGGAGACTTGTAATCGATTCCCTGGGACGTGTTACACTTGTTTGATTTTAGTTCCCTGCGAACTATAGCGACTCGCTGGACCAACCCGATCTGGTTGATCGCGCTTGTTTCTCTGGATCCGGTCCTCTTAAATTAACCCATTTAAACCTACCACACGCGGTACACTTCATTTTAAAGGAATGTTACCGATCTAGGCTAGAACCTATTTTCTACTGTCTTCAAATTGACGAAGATTCCTGTCCAATTAAGCGTAGCACGTTGTCGCAAGTTGATCCGGATTTCATTCGCGATTCACTGAAGAGTTCTCGAACGTTTTAATTTTGTAATCTAATTCCACTTCGGATTGACATGATCGGGTCTTGTAATCCATTCCCACGGGCGTGTAACACTTGTTTCATTTTAGTTCCCCTGCGAAGTATATTGTGACTAGCTTGTTTCTTTGGATCCCATTCTCTTAAATTAACCCATTTAAACCTACCACGCGCGGTACACTTTATTTTAAGGAAATGTTACCGATCCAGGCCTAGATAGAACTTATTTTATACTGTCTTCAGATTGATCGGATTCCTGTCAAATTAAACGTGGCACATTGAATAAAGAAATTGGTCACGTTGTCGCAAGTTGATCCGGACCTCATTCGTGATTCACTGAAAAGTTCTCGAACGTTTTAATTTTATGTTAAACTCGATCGTCAGAAGATTTAATAGATCGAGCAAGTTTTGGAAACGGACGTCCTCTAAACTTCGTTTCGGATTAAGAGGAGCTCGCCAGCAATGGTGGAAAGACTAGAATACGTTTTAGGGGCCGATGCATGATCCTGTCCGAATTCTCAAGATTATTCCTGCCGGCCGGGATAGCACGTTATCCCCCATAAAGTGATTTGCACGTTTCCCATCTAATGTTGGACAGCTTTCGAGGGAATCCCTTGTGGAATATTGAATCGTCTTCAAACTTCGGTTTCTCGAAGAATCGCAATTAAAACGCTTTACGCGCCGTCGTCGCCGAGGTTCTTTCCGCGAATAGGAATAATAAATCGAGAAAATGGATTGTGAATTTAGTCCTCCAATCTATCCTCGAATTAGGTCGGTGTCGGGCCTTCCGTCCGTAGGAAATGCTAATTAAATCGTAATCAGAATTTCGCTCGGATATTGCATTTGTTAGCGACACTTTTCTGCGACCGGCGAATCATTTGGGCGCGCCGATACGTTCTCGAAATGAATTCCTACGGTATTTTAGAGAAATCCATTTTTATACAAGACTTCGTCAATAACTTGCGACGTTCATCCCATTCTCTTCATGTATATTTACGGAGTAATGCTTACAGATAAAATTTTATTATTGCAAAAGGTAGAGGCTAGACGTTCCATTCCTGCTTTAATAACTTGAACAAGTTGAAAATAGGTTGACGATTTAAATCGTTTGCTAATTCAAGTTGCAGACATTCATCCTTGTATAAATGCATGAAATCCGTAGAGGTAATACTTAATCACTAGACTGCGGATTTTATGCATTTATGATAAAAATGAGTAGGTGTAATTTGAAACAGTAACAACATTAGAAGGATTTGAAAATACTGTTATACTATTTTCAACCTATTAAACATATTAAAGAAGAATATTAATTTCTATATCACTCCTGTTAGTTGCAATTCCGGTAGAAAATTTTTATTTTCCATAAAGATCCGCTGTCTATTAATCACTCTGTAATATTTTATGGAACTCGTGCAATCTTTTGCTGCATTCAACTCTGATTTTAACCCTTAGCACTCGAGTGGTGACGCAGAGTCGCCACTAAAAATTGCTGTAAACATTTAGGTATTGTGCCAGGCATTATATCAATTCCATATCTATACAAAGAAAAAAGATTGTATAGAACGGAATTATTTTAAGTCGGAAGAAATGTTTAATTTTCGAATTAAAATAGCTCCGAGTGCAAAGGGTTAATATCACCGTGAGAAACCAATTAATTATCCATAAAACAAATTCCTGAAAACATAGTACCACCTTAGTGATGATAAGCAAGCCACGGTTTTAGTCACGATTGTTAGAATTGTTAAAAATTTGTTAAAGCCTGTCGGTTAAATGTTAATTGTGTTCGAAGACGAAAGCCGATGCAATTAGCGAAGCAACAGGAACGATTGTTATCTTCGCGGGCAGAAAAATTTCGCGTGTAGCGAGGCAGTCGTTCGCCGGTTGTTATGGCCGTTTTGCAAAAATGAACTGCGATTACATGGTAACAAGCGCTCGCCTCGAACGCCGCATCCGGTCATTAGATCTCGCGGATCAAGCCCGTTACGTTTCATTCAAGACTTAACACTGATTCGAACAAAAAGTTATTCTTTCAAATCGGCTTGCCAGCGCGGCAACGACGTGTTCCGCATCTCGTTAACGAGCACCGGGGAACTTTAGCACGAATCCGATCGGGTTAGTCGCGCGACTGCTTGCGAAACAAATAATTAGTCAGCCAACGGCATTGTCAATAAGTTTCTTCGAGGTTTCGCTTTCATCTTGCAACTCACTTCTATGACATTAAAGTCAAGACCCTCTAAACCGCCCGTCGAATCGAGAGTATGATCGCCTGAGCCGCTCCCCTCGCCGCTGTTGAACTATAAAAGAAATTGTCGTTAGCGTAATTTGTTACTAACTTTTGTCTCATTGCGAATGAAAGTGTTTGTTATTATTTTAATATTATCCCCGTGTTTTGAAATTTTTAGCTGAGGAAATCAGGAATTTTTAACTTTTTTTTTTATAGAATCCTGTAGATTTTTACAAAAAAATTCCGAAAATCCACGTTTCAATCGTGGAAATTCACTGGTGCAAAAGTTATGCGTGTTTAAAGCTCATGTCCTAACATTAACACTTGGATTTTCGCTATTTTCTTGTCAAAATCTACAAGATTTTATAAAAAAAAGTTAAACAAATTTCTGGTTTCCCCAGGTGAAGTTCAGCCCAAAAAGGATTTGCATTAACTCTTTCCTGTAACATACACTCCCGTCCATAAGTCATCGCGGACACTTATTCAAATTTGTACTTACTAATTTTTTCTAAATTTTAATTATTATTCTTATATTTTCTAATTTTTTAAATTTAAGTGGAGCACTTGTTTTCCAATTTCGCTTCTAGAGCTGTCCGTAATCATCCCACAATTTCTCAATCTCCTTTTCTCAACATTTATTCAAATAGTATATGTATACATTATATTTAATTTTGCATTCAAATATTATCGTATAATAGCTACATCTAATTAAAATGAAACAATGGAATCAAGCTGGGAGCTTGTATTCTGTAATTACCATTTTGTCGAAGATAAGCAAGTATCCGGTGATTTATGGACGACAGTGTAATCTACGAAAATTATAATTGAATTAATAAAAAGTATTATCCAATACAGTGACGAAAAAGCTCGAAGGTATCTTGTGATAAGATCAGCGACGTATTGAAAACGTATTAACGAGACATTCGTCAAACATGTTTATAATGTTTCAGCTTGCACTTTCCATGACTGAAAGCTTGAATAAGCGACTCGAAACGAAATATAGCATTAATGGTACAGTATCCTAATGAATATGTACACGCGTCACGGACACAATATGTTTCATCAGCGATATTAAAAGGCGTACTTAATTATTCCTGATATCCTGGTATACAGAAACCATTATGTCCGCTGTACATGGAACATAATACGACAGAATTTACATAACGCAAAACACAGGAGTCAAGGTACATACATAGTGGTGAATTAAACGGGTGTAAACGTTCGCGCGATACATAGTGAAATAATCTGATCCACCACTATGGGAGAAAATCAGCGTGGCACGTCGTTACTGCCGTTTGGAATTGACTTCGTCGATAGCTACGGCGATGTATTTGTCAAAATTCCATTTTCGATTGTTACAGAACTTGTTGATGGTTCAATGATATTTTCGTTATCTGTTCAGATGTATACGAGAAACTATTCGATTATTAGGTATTATGGGATCTGCAAAATTCCCGGGCCAATATCGTGTAATTTATAAACGCATTCGCAATTTGCGAATAAGTGCCGGAAATTGCAATAACCAGATCGTATAATTAAATTTGAATTGGAACGACCATATTATTTTATGAAAATTCAAGCGAAACCACGTTTGATTTTCTTTGGTAAGCCTGGATAAAACAGACAACGACTGTGTGCAAATACTGAACTTCCATTTAATTTAATACTCTCCTCTTCTTCTCTTCTCCTCAACAGAATCAATATAATTTGTAATCGTTAGACTGCGGATTTTTATGCAAAATAAGATATGTTTGCATTGTTTGCAAGACACAGGTGCCAAATAAAAATTTCATTATTCTTTTGATGATCTTGTTAAGGTGAAACTAATACACTGGTGGCCTTGAATCTTTTGAATACCACTGCTGTTTTAAATTGTACGTACTCATTTTTGTCATAAATGCATAAAATCCTTAGTCTAGTAATCATATAAATTTTTCACATATTCGGATAAACAAATATATTCAAATCCGTCGCGTCCTTCCGATTCATAATTATCGTTCTATTAGTATATGCCCACACTGAGCGGTCACGAATAATAAACAAACCAACATTAATATGAAATAAACAAATACCGGTCGATATTACGTGCGAAATTCCGTCGTATTTCAAGGGAAGCGCACGGAAAATGTAAACGGAATTTAAGTAAATTTAATTAAGGGCTTTGCAGAAGTGATTCGATGCGATGAACGCGTTTGGTTGAATTCGCAGTAGAAAAAAATTCGCGGCAAAGTCAAACGTCCGATTGAAATTAGAAAACAATCCAATTAAGTGTGTGGCATGTGTGTATGAGAGCGAGAGCGAGAGAGAGAGAGAGAGAAAGAGAGAGAGAGAGAGCGTATAATGCACTTTACATAGCATTAAAGCGTGCTCGCTGTCACCACACGCGCATTTCTACACACACGCAGAGAGAGAGGCCGGCGAGCTTAATTAATCTCATTTCAGCGATTTCAGATCTGGCGTGAGCCCTTTTCAATTATTCAAATAGCGAAGATCCAGCATCAATTCCGCGTGCAGCTTCGCACAGACGGCTTTAAACGGTAGTTTGTTCAATCTCGTAGACTAAAATTCATTAATACCTTACGAAACCCGCTGCTCGAATTTCGATTATTCAATACACTGTGCCATGCATATTTATTCGGCTGATTGTCCATGGATCGTCCGACACTCTGGAAAGAAATCTATACGAATTGTTTTCGTCTTCTGTTAACAGAATCTCGTATTGAAACTTTAAGAACACGTTTGCGAGACACAGTTATCGTTGAAAAACCATTCTGATTTCTTTCTTGTTTTTTGATTTTAGAAAATTATGTTGAGCGGAACGTCTGGTCTGGAGCTGTCTCTCGGATTCAGAATAAGTCGACGCTGGAATTTCCTCTTTCGTTTTCCTTTGCTTCTACCTTGTATGAATTTCAAATACAGTTTTAACTTTAATGCTTCCGAAATCCGGGTTTTCAATTTCAATCGATTTATGCTGGAACAATTCTGTAGACTGTAATAACGTTACGATGCGATATCTCTGCTCAATGCATTTTTACGAAATTGTACAGTTGTTATGTGAATCTAAACTTTGCGTTGCGATTTAAAAATATTAATTATTAGCGCAATTATGAACTACTCAATGTGCACAGACTTGCTCGAGACACAACGAAACGAAATTCTAGCACATCAATGTATCTCCATTTCTAAATAGCTGGTGCAGTTAATTTTTAAGTACCAGGAAATTTTTCAAATCGCCCATCGAGGTACTGCAGCATTTATGAACTACTTATGCAAGCTTTTGCATATAAATTGCGCACGAATTTGCTTACTCCGGTTAATGAAAATCGATTAATTTTTATGCGCAGATAATACCGGGAGTAATTATTTAGCGCCACGATCTGTCGTATTACTGACCTCCACTGCTTTATTTATGAGTGCTGGTTGGTACTGCGCAGCTTGTTAAAATGGCGTATCCTAATGGAAACTTGTTTCCGAGTTCAATGTAATTAAATGTGTGCAGTGGTAAAGGAAATACAATTTAATTGTGAAAATTGGCTTCTAAGGCTTAATTCAGCATTTGCAGACAGTACGACATATAGAAAATTGAGTGTCACAGTTCAAACCTATTTAATACGAATTTTGAAATTATGTATCTGTAAATAGATGTTTAAAGTGATATTAAAAATTAGTGTGTCAAACGCTGACAATCAAATGGATTGTATTTGTAATCATCCTTATGAAGAAATTAAGAAATGTAGTTATTGTTCGCGATTAATGTAATTTATTTTACGATCAAGAACGACTTTAACAAAATTTAGCAGTAGAGAACGAACGTATTTCACGTGCTTTAAGTTATAAGACACATTTTGACCTGCGGTTAGTTTCAAAAATGTTGGAAACATTTCGTTTCCCGAAAGTTAGAGATTCGTTCACAAAAGTTCATGTCGCCCAGAAAAGCTGTTCAGCAAAACTATCCTTAACTACCGCAGGTACTTGAAACAAAAAAGGACGGAAACATTTTTCGAAAATACTTATCGGCAGAATGTATTAAAACTTTTTTTCAACGGCGGAGTCGATTCATTAGAAAACTTTAAAAATTGTAAAACATTCTATAATTTGTACAATGTTGCCGAGTGAATCGAAGAATCACTATACACTTTTTACCTTTACAGTGACAGTAATAATTTTATCAACAACCATCCGTTCCTCACCATTATTTAATTTCAGAACGTTAATAAAAATTTATTAAACTTTGGTTTGAACAAACCATGAAACACGCGAGGACATTCATGAAAGGATTTATACATTTATTTCCGAATACCATTTAATTAACAAATATATCTATACGAACGTGGAATGCGCATATTTTCTGCCTACTAACTTCAATCCATTAAAGCGAGAATTATGTTATTCAATTTATTTATAACGAAGCAAAATGAAAATATTACATTTAAGAGCTTCTTCATCCTCTTTTCATTTTATGAATCCATGTTTGTGATTGATTCTCGGCACTGCGTCATAAATACTTATTGTTGGTGCCACCATCGTGATGTGGAACAATTCAATTCTGATTTGAATAGATTTGTCTAGTTTTGTATTCGATCGAGATTTCACGTCTTGTATCAATCTGTGTTCCAATATCCCGGATAATCCTAAAACTTAATCCGGGCTAGAATCTGTGTACACGGATCGATCGATGCGGTTCATAGAATTTTCACGTTTTAATTGCTGAATTTTTTTATTCACACATGCTTCTATAGTATTAAGAGAACAATCTAATGTCTAATGTATGAACAATGATTATACAGGACCGAGAATCAAGAAAATATTTTTTCAAATGCTGAATTTACACGTTTTCGCTTGTTGCCTCTGAGGTACGTAAACCATGCGCATAAAATACGTATATATTTAATCATACATGTACATGATTTTGATATTCCTAAAAAAGTCGATATTCTCCCAAAATTTTCAAACTTTGGGGTCAATGCGCGACCTGAAGGCATCATCGCACAGCTTTGGGATTTTGATCCTGTCATTAGGGCCTCGAACACAACTTTGTAGGGACCTTTCGATTTTGAAAAATTGTTTTATCGACGTGGTCTATTATACAGCTCGAAGAGCATTTTTATTCCTTCGCATAAAGATCCGCTGCAATATTAGATGATTGCATAAGTTCGTGCCCGATTTTCATAGATCATTCTATTCTAATTGTAAAAAAGAATGGTGACTATTTAATCGATCAATAAAGCTGCATTCTTTACAATTTAAGTTATTTAAGATAGTTTACCTCGCCAACGAGAATGCATTCTCATTGAATTGTACGAATTTATTCATAGCAAAATATTTTTACGTATTTGAATCTCTTTGGGAAAAAATTCCGCAGTAAAACGTACACCCGCGGTAATCGGTACATTTAGCCTAATTGTCTAACGAACGGCGGGCTCTTCATCGAAAATTCGCGGTGGTTCTACGGTGTTGTTTTACATGTTTTCAAAGTTTTCATACGGCGGCGATACTTTATCGATTACGACTGGCGCGACCTGCTTTTTTCGGAATTACCTCCGGATATCGAAAAGCCGTACCTTTGAGTGCTTCGCTCTCGGCGCAGGAGAGCATTCTCGACCCCGATCTATCACAGGGACCTCCAAAATATTCGACGGGGCTGCTGCCGCGCCGCGCCGCGTCGAGACAAAATATCAGTCGCGCGATTTTCACGGAACAAGTCAACAAGAGAGGGCGCGGATGCATTCGTCAGACAATATTTCGTCGCACAAGGGAACGCGGTCCCAGGGACTTGAGATTTTTCATGCGGAAAACTTGCCTTTTCTCTGTTCAACTTTTACGCGTTCCGTCGAATCCCCTATTTTTATCGGATTCATCTTTTGCGTCAGGTAAAAACCACAATGCGAACCCGGATAAAAGTGTTTGCACAAAGAGAGACGATTCTTTGCGACACCGCTTTTGCTTCTAATTAAGTGGGATTCTCGCGCCAGTGTAGTAAGTGCTTTGTGAGAGCTGTTTTCGAAATTTTCGAGCGGACTGCAGATCAGATACGAGAAATACCATTGTCATTTAAACTGTATTTGTTAGCATCAACTTGGTTTTCTCTTCTACATAAAGACTCCGCGAAACAGTCAATGTTAATTACTCGCGGTACAATTTGCGAAACGTCGCGCGATCTACATAAAAATTTGCGCGGCGTTCTCGCCTCCGGCAATTCAAAGAATATTCTTTTGTCTATTCGTCAGCGTGTTAAAATATTTGCATTCTATTTTCGCGGCAGGAAAGTTCAGCACGCGAATTCATTTCTCGGTAACCAGGTCGAAGTTGAGACGGAGAATTAAAGCGGCGGTGGTAGGTGCGCCGGAAGAATTTCACTTTATTTCGTTTGTAACGATTTGAAAGAAGCGCGTGTAGATTAGTGAGAAACAACCGCGTGGCGACAGAAAAAAGTCGGTGAAAATGCGGATACTTTAACCTTAATCAGAACCAGATTACAGTCGATCAATTTTATTAGAAATTTTGCCTTGCTTCTTTTTTAAAGAAATTCTTTTTGTATTCGGAACATATGATTCTTCCATGAAATGTTTACACATATTATTTCATGATGGATAAATTAGTCTGAATCTTTTCTTTTATAATATTTCTTTAAAGCATTCTTTACAATTTAACCATTGAATTTTATTTTCAAACCGGGCACGAACTTCTGCAATCATCTGATATGATACCGCAGTTACCCTGAATAAAATTCGAAGCTGTTATTTCTATAATTTGTGAAGTCGCCTGACAATTGCGTCGAGTAGAACAATTTAAGGATGCGCACGAATTCGAAGGAGGAGTTAAGTCATCGTCGGCGATTAACAGGCTAAAGTATTAACTTTTAAAGGACGTTTCCCGAACGATAGCATGACAAACTTGACTGGGCTCAACGAGGGCAGCTTAGTCTTCTACGGGAAAGCTCGGGGCTTAGTCTTTCTAGGGTTAATAGTTTGTAGCAGGGGAAGATGCTGCTGGGAAAAGTTGTTCTCGGCGAAATTGTTTCTATACATAATAATGTACACTGGTGTCACGATAAACGCCATAGAAAGAGGGGAGGTGCACAATTTTCCGGGGAATCTATCGGTAGACTATAATAACATACTTATTAAAGAGAGCTGTAGTTCGACCTACACTTTGCAGAATCATCTTTGTGCATGCTCGCGGCGAGCCAACCAACGAGAGTGGTCGTACGTTTCGCGAGCGTTAAATAGAAAAGCAAACTGAAAAATCGACTCGTTTCTCTCACCTGGTGCCACCGTAGAACCGCCATAACCTTCGTGGTTATGGTCGTCGTGGGTTATTCCGTTGGCGCACGTCGCGCGAATTATCACCACTTCGCGGAAACGTTCGAAAACGCGTGTACACGCGCGCGCGTCCTCTCCCTTCGAATTCACGATCCCGTGTGTTTCGAGCAACGATACTTTTCTTTCCGCGAGAACCAAGGCCGATGGAAGTTGGAACATTACCGCGAACTGCGCCCCTCAATTCGCCATGTTTAGGTGCCCCTGTACTCGCGTTTGCAAACTCGCTGCCAGGCGTAACCCTGTTACCACTTTTATCTTGCTATCGTTTATAATATACTCGAAAATAACGCTGCCCCCGTTTCTCTATCTCGAGGAGCGCGTTAAGTAGTCTGTTTCACGGCGTCGGCGCTGACTGGTGAGAAAACTGAATTTTACATGGGGATGGAAAAGAGGAATAATGTTTTTCGTGGCTGACGAATAGAATAAATACAAATTATCGTGAATAAACGATCAAGCACGGTCCTGTCGATCAGTTCGCTGACTAACCGCAGCAATTTTCCAAATTTTCTAATGAGTTTTTAATCATTGCATCGAGCGTAAATTAGTCGAGATTTACCGATAATTTGTTGCCCAATAGGCTATGGTTCATTGACAACACATTGAATAATGATAAGTTACGATCTATTAATATCTCCTGATCTAATAACAAACTCCGCGCTACTAACAAATTATGGATTATTAATAAACAATATGCCCGACAAACTGTGGTCCCCCGATAAACCCCTGATGCATCAATAATGCCACGGTTCATGCATAAGCCAACGCTTATTAATAACGCGATTTTAAGCATACTCAAAAAATTATGATCATCCTACGAACGATTTATCGATCGCTTCAAACTTAATGAGAAACTACGTTGAATTAACGATTGACAGATTTTGGATATTTATGCGAACTCTTTGCAAGCTAATTTATGGAAGGAAAAATTATAATTTACAATTTATACATATTTATGTGAGATGTCGAGCAAAATTTATAGCCAATTAATATCATTAACAACGTTACAATAATCACGTTTCTAGTTAAGGGTTGCTAAATAAATCCACGAATCCGTAAATGTTCATTGTTCATACTTGAATAATTGACATTTCGTTGGTAGAATTAGACCGTTTGCGATCCTTAAATTGCTCATGATATGAAAAATATATATGTACAAACTCAATAAATGTGTCATCGTGTCGAATTGTGGTTTCAAAAAGGAACTTCAATTAGAAGCTAACCTAGTTTCACCTTTGTCCTAGAAAAGCATCTTCGAATAGAAATCTTTAAATATTAAAAGTTAAAAACTTTGTCACCGCGCCTAAAATAATACAAACGACAATTACTTAATTGAGTAACTTTCAAAAAGTTTCTAATTGGAATTCACAATGCAATAATCAGCCGTAATTTGCTAAACAATCGTAGCTTTCTATGCACCACAAGAGTTCGAATGAAATGTTAATTTTCAGTTTAACTCACGGAGCTTCATAAATTGATATTAAGGAGTGGACAACAAACAATATAAATACATAGAACTAATTGAATTGCTCTTTCAGCTTGTAGATGAACCATTCGGACTTTTGTTTCCGACATATCAATGACGAGAGCTCGATTTGTTTACTTGCCTCGGGGGATCAAGCATCGATCACAATGGGGAGACCAGGCATTCAGGGATCTATGAAATTGGAAGGTGTGTGTGGACAAATTTTCTTTACTCAGATTTTATAATAAAAGGAGAAACAAACGTCAATTTACTTGCGTATTTATAAACGACAGTGAAAGAACCATTTTCTGAATTGAAGTTCCTTCTTGTCGTTAACCTCATGATTTTAAACAAAGTCTAACAAATATGAATGTTATGCCTTTCTTTTAAAATGAAATAAAATTTGAATTATTTGTAACCAATATTTAAACATGAAAATAAATGTAGCCGTGCAAAAAATATAAATTTTCTTTTCTGTTCTACGACCTTTTTGGGGACAAAGACGTTTTAATCGCCGCAGTGAAATAATATGAATTTCCGAATAATAAAACACTTTCCTTTCACTCGGTGCTTTCACTATAGATGATACTAACTTGTTTGGTTTTTAGATGTGCAGAAATTCAGATCCACCCAATATGCTCCGGTTGGATTGCGAAAAAGCCAGTCAAATGCAGGATTGATTGGGATATTCGTTCGTGATAACGAAAAATTTATCGTAGTAATACGACGTCGAGAGGTATAAGGGATTCAGGAAGTTTGTATAATGATCGTCATTATTCTCTGGAGAGCAACGGAACACTCTTCCCGGACTTTTTTACTCCTCTGTCTTTTCTCGTTCGCGATCTTCACGGGTGTCTTTTTTCTCGTTCGTCTTCGAGCACGTATTTAACGCCCCATGAAATTAAAACCCTCGACACCTTCGGATGGAGGGGAACAAGAAACGCGAACTTTGGCTCTAGCTCGCCCCGAGACTATGAGTTTCATCGGGCCCTTTTGTTCCGTCCCGGCTCGTTTTCTTATTTTTCCAACGACTTGTAAGCCCGGAACCAATCCACTCGATACGTGTCAGCTATAACTTCCGAACGAAATCATTACGAAAAGTTTAAATGACGTCACATTTGCCGCCACTCTCTTATTTATTATGGAGAAGCTCTCGAAGTTTCCAAGTTAATTTCAATACTTGTACCTTACAAGATTTCATCATTGAATTTTATGGTTAAATCGCTGTCGATGTGTTTAATAAAATGTAAAAATTAGAACATACATATTGTGCATATGCATTTTATGATAAAAAAGAAGGAACTATTATTTTCGGCAATTTTCGGTAAACCAAATATTTCTCATAATATTCTTCAAGATCTTCATAACTGAATTTTATGGTTAAATCGCTGTCGATGTGTTTAATAAAATGTAAAAATTAGATCATACATATTGTGCATATGCATTTTATGATCAAAAAGAAGGAACTATTATTTTCGGCAATTTTCGGTAAACCAAATATTTCTCATAATATTCTTCAAGATCTTCATAATTGAATTTTATGGTTAAATCGACTTCAATGTGTTTAATAGAATGATCTATTACCTCAGGATATGCGCGACATATGTATTTTAATTTTTGCATTTTATTAAAGTGTCCCGAGCGAGCACTTTCATCAAAAAGCAGGAACTATTAATTTCGGCAATTTTTCTGACATCGCGTCCCCTAGTTTTGTTTAGACGGAAAAGTTGCCCGGAAATTCGTATCAATTATACGACCAGCGGAATAGCGAAATTGAAGACGAGTATAATTTAATTACGAACGGCATTTCGTGTTTTTAATGGAGATTCTAAAACGCGTTACCGCGAGCTATAGAATACGCCACAATAATTCAAACGCCGTTTCTCTCGTTATTGTGTACGTACATACATTCCGGCTGTTATTACATTCTAAAAGGAACGATTTAATCTCGACATATTTCGACGTCTTGCGCTTGACATTGCTGCACT
This sequence comes from Lasioglossum calceatum, assembly GCA_963966675.1. Taxonomy (NCBI): domain Eukaryota; kingdom Metazoa; phylum Arthropoda; class Insecta; order Hymenoptera; family Halictidae; genus Lasioglossum; species Lasioglossum calceatum. The sequence continues at coordinate 11,126,937 of OZ016550.1, read as the reverse complement.
CTGGTTACCGAGCGTTCGCATCACGAGCACGTCGCTCGTAACAGTACATGTATAATCTTTATAAATCCACGTGAACCCTGAATTCGCGGGATCAACCCACACAGCAGCGTTATTCTGTGCACCGTTCAACAACTCGCTGTGTGTCTCTTTCTCAATATTCTGTAATTATTTTCTCGAGTGACGTCGACGGGTTGTTAAACTGTGTAATAAAATTCGAACAAAAATCCCTTTCCCTTAATCTCTGCGTATCATTTACTTTTCTCAATTCTATAAATAAAACCGAGTTACGTGGAAGAATAATTTTCATTTTGTCATAAATAGACAATTTTCAATGATTGTGGACAAATTTTAAGAAAGTGGGACCGAATTAAATCCTATTTTCATAGACAATAGCATTTGCAGATCCAAAATAAATAAAAGTCATACTAAATCCTGTCCAATTTGATACTCCAGTATTTCTTCGTAAATGCATAAAGATCCGCAGTCTAGTCATAAAGATCTGTATGATTTAATTATTTCCGGTTTCACAGATGATGGTTCTAATGAAAATTTGGACGTAATTAAAACAGTTAACATACGAACCCGAAAGCAACATGACTATACAGACTGGGGTGCACAGTGAGTGAAACTATTTTTCTCCGGACTGGGGTCGCGTTAAAACAGAACCGTCGTTTATTTCCGACGGAATTCTGCTAAAGAGGTACCATTTGCTAAACCAGAAACGAATTTAAATTCTAACGAAAAATACATGTTCCCGTTCTTAATCAGACCCGAGATAAGTATTGTTATCGGGAATTCGTATCGGGGAAAGCAGCTCCGTGGACCGCAGCAAATTATCGTGGAAAGCGTCGCCATGTCCCGCATAGAACCGCTTGGAAGACCAAAAAGGAGTTTTCCCACTATTTCTCCGGCGGAAACAGAAAAAGAAGATGATCCTCGGGGCGTATCTCCAGGCAGGGACAGTTTCAATGGAATCCGGAATAAATTCGACTAATTTATCGAGCGCTATACGGTGCTGCGAAAGTCAGATCGCTCCTTATGACCAATTATTATTTTGAAAATTATGCAGAGAATTCTTATTATTTAAGCACTTCAAACCCTTCTGGATTTATTTCGCTTTACAAGAATAACTACAATGTCTGTTAACACGAAATATGCAGACTACAATCTTTGAAAAAAGAATGAATAAAAAGACAGCTGCAATGAGAAATTTTCATTGAATTTGTCACTTTCATCGAAAAATTATGGAGAGGATTTATCTTGGCAGATATTATTATTGTTTGTGGTTCAGATTGCGTTTCAGACGCATTGCTAATTCCACAGAACGTGTAAGGAATACAAAAGAAAATTGTGTACGGCGTGCTGCCGCCTCGAGGGGCAAATCACGTGCGAGAAAGATACATATGAATTTCGTGCTGGTACTTGGTGTCATGCAGGTCGAATGGAGTTAATAATCTCTGCGCCTCCTGACCAATTTAAATTCTTCGTACGTGTATCCTAACGCAGTTTATAACAACTCTGTTGCGAAACATTTTTGTCCATCTTTTCACCCGTGATCGTAACTTTTGTGTTTTCACAAGCAACCAAATAAAAGTTTGTTATATTGTCACGTTGATGCTAGTCGTGTAATAATATTTTACGTTTTCTCTTCGTTCAATTACTGTCTGAATATAGTAATTTTTTAAATTGTCGTTTTTAATTCACTTAACTACTTTATTATATTTCCACCACGAACGTAATGCTTCCAGGAGTGCGAGTTCCCTCGATCTCATCAAAGGGAAGATTTACCTACCAAAGAAAATTATAATTGGCATGAAAACAGCCTCGGTTGAAACGAAATAATTTCTTCCTTGATATTAATGCGACACTACCTACGAAACGTACATGTAGGACGTAATTTTCATTTCACAGAGGAGAACAGAGTCTAAGCTGGGTACCGACTGCATTTTAATGGCAACTCATTTATCTTAATTTTAAATCTGCCCCATTTTTTGCAGTTTATGAATTTATATGGCACAGGCCAACAAAAAATGTTTAATTTCTTCATAGAGAAAGTACGAAAATCGTAATTAAGGTTAAGTAAAATAATAATACGACAAATGCTTTCTGAAGACTACCAGAAAGATTTTTCAAAATCGAAACAAAATTTTGAACAATGCACCTAAATGGAACCTCGTGGAAAATTCACAGTAGATATTGGACCAGCAAACTGAAAAGGATTAATCAGAAATTCAAAAGAAGCACGAAAAAGCTGACAGGTTTGTTTTCATTGGAAAATCTCAGCGGCGTGGCCATGACAGTTTCCCGTAACTTCAACGAAGGGAGCAAAAGTTTAATGTTTCACTCATGCGTGATCCATTCTGTGCTTGCTTTATTGCCCGACCTCCGTTCGCCCGAGGTCTTTAGGTCTGCGAAGGACGTCAATAGCTAGTTTTCAAGCCTTGGGGGCAGGAAAAGTTTGAAGGTCTCCAGGCGTTGACTTTCCTACACACTCGCGAGTTTGTTCGCGTTTTGAACGTCGCTCGAACCTATCATTACTTATTGCGCCTGCTCTTGAAGATTCAAACTGGTAGGCTCTGCATAATTAGCGGATCGTCTTCAAATTGTTATCAATTCCCCGAATCCTCTGCCGAACTAGGTCTCTTTCAGGCTCGTCTTGAAAAGAAGTTTCTATTCAAAGATCCATAAATCGCTGCACGATGAGGATAAATAAGGCTCAACCTGGTTCACGATAAATAAGTCGGAACCTCTCTATGCTCGAGATAGATATTTTGAATGCCACGTTTTTGGTTTGTTTTCAAATTGCTTAAGAGTGGGGCCGGAAAGGACTTTTGGAAATTATTCTCTGAAAAATTATAAGACCGTTCGAGAAACTGTGTCGACACTTCAAATGCTTTATTTTCGGAAGGATTCGGTCATTTTTTAATTTAAAAAGATTTTATTTTACTTTATAGAGATCCTCTATAATTCTCACAGCAGAGCTACCATTATACATATCGATAATTACACGAGAAATACTTGACTAGACTGCTGTTTATGCATTTTCCAATTGTTGTCGACAAATTTTAAGAAAGTAGAATTAAATAAAATCTTGTTTCCAATGGGAAACAACTAAAAATTGTACAAAATTCTATCGTATTTTATATTCTAGCCTTTTTTGAACACACTCTCATAAGCCATAAATTCATAAAAATCCGCAGTCTATACGTGACTTACTATCAGATAAAATATTAATCTATACACAATACTTCTCTTAATTTTAGGGCAGGTTATTAAAATTTGACCATTTAATTCTTCATCGTCCAAGGGGGGATAATGAGATCATAAGAGATTCCCCGAATTCTAGGTTTCACAAGGCTCACAAACAATACCGCAATCTCGTCGGATCTCGTCAATTTGCTCTTGTTTCCTGTTTGCTTCGCCACTCCGAACCACTCAATTTTCACGCCTCGGCCGCGAGATATCGATCGATCCTCACCTAACGATCCACTAATATCTACTCACCGCCTGTTTCTTTCGTCGGAACAAGGGTTAGAGTCTTCTGCCGAATTGCCGGGTTCAAGTTCACATTTGAATTATCGTTATTAGCATGAATTTTCGCGAACACGTCGAGAGACCGTCTATCTCTGCGCTCTCGGGACGAACGAACCTCGCCCGGACCTTTTTCAGCAAATTTCTTAATAGCATCGCGGCGGAATAAAATTTCCTGGATTCCCGGCCCCGTCGCTATTTATATTCGTGTACCTTGCACCTGGCCATGTACGAGAAGTATACGAAGGCTCCGCACATCAAAACCTCTCACCTGCATTTCTCGTCCGCGTAATAATTTCACAATTTTCTGAACGATTTCAGTCATCCGGTTGCAAGCTTCGCGCCAAATGGTCCTCCGAAATAATTTCAATTCTCATTTATTTTTATTTTGAGAACGCAAAATACTTTCAATATCATCCGGTTCGCTAAATGGTCCTCCGAAATAATTTCAATTCTCATTTATTTTTATTTTGAGAACGCAAAATACTTTCAATAGTATCCGGTTCGCTAAATGGTCCTCCGAAATAATTTCAATTCTCATTTATTTTTATTTTGAGAACGCAAAATACTTTCAATATTATCCGGTTCGCTAAATGGTCCCCCGAAATAATTTCAATTCTTACTTATTTTGATTTCATAAAGAGTTTAACCTTTTGAGGACGAGGACTTCGCAAAATATTTCCAGTATGTTCCTGAGGAAAATTAAAAATGATTTTGAAACATCGTTCTTGCTTCAGGACAACTCATGTTCAGATTTATGTACCCGAAAGACATTAGGAGAACGTTCAGTCTCAGAGTCCGCATTTGCTATTCTTGACGTGTGGGCGTCCGCGCAGTGGTACAATAAAATTGGTTTTTACGTTTCGAATGCAGAACGTTCTCACGTTAATCGCAAATGTATCAATTTCAATATTTCATTTTGCATCACGATACGGAATATGAAATAATACGGGAATTTTATAATGACGCAGCGATATGTAAACTTGTGAAAAGACACCGTTCCACGTGTGTATATCAAATAAACAACGTTTCTGCTAAATATTTATAAGCACGTGTACGAATATAATATTCCGAACGCTAAATAAATATTCGGTGTCCCCGCAGCAACACGGTTCAATATTTACCAGCGTTAAACGAAGAGAGTTTTCGTTTGTATTTGATTCACGCCAATATTTGTTGTAATATCTGGCGCGACTCATAATTTAAGATCACCAAGAGGTGTGCGACACTTCATTACTTCGCACCGGTATCACTAATTTTTTTGAGAGCATGCTGGAAAGTATGTACAAGTTGTCCGCGACTTGCTAAAACCAACAGCAAAGCCAAGAGTGGTGTACAAATGTACATTTTGCAGAAATTTACAAATGTCCACTTCGTTCGAGCGTGTTTCAAAAAGCGTAAACTCGGGGCGAATATTTAACTTGTGCGTTTGTGAAATTCTGAAATGATGTATTGGTTAAATAATTATGTAAAAGTACACAGTAACACCAGCAAATAAAGAAACACGATGAAGAACAGTTAACCCTCAGATAGCGTGACTCGGGTTCATTTTGATCCGCTGTTGTAAATGTTCCATCTAAATTCTAATTTTCTACTAGCCAGTTTAAATCATCAGCTATTTGTATAGGCTCTAGTAAAGAATTCAGAAATAATGGACACGTCAAAAGTTGAACAAATACCATGAAATTAAGACTAATACTTTACGGCAGCTCTTTATACTTCAACGTTTTATTTTCGAGCATATCACAAATGCGCAAAGCCTGCTTATAAATTATGAAGTTGCGTTTCATCCTGACATAATAAAATTACAGTTGTATCCGGCAGTTGCCATGCATTTCGCGGATTTAAGTTATATTCACTTGAAGCCGCAATTAGATTGCATGTAAGTACAATTTCAGTACTACCCAGAGCCATAAATGAATTAGTAAAGTGACCTACTAAAACGTACTTCAATTAGATTATGTTAGAGTAAATTCAAAAGTGAACGACCGGATATAGTTCGGGCCACAATAATTTAGACCTTGCATATGGATCACAGTCGGGGTCCTAAATAAATCTGGAAATATGTGAGTGTTTTTGATAATGTTGCTAAATCTGTATACAAAATCAATGCTATCTTTAGACTGCGGATTCTATGAGAATAGAAAATTATCGAATTGGTGTGAACCCGAATGAGAACTGGTAATTTCTAAGTCTAAGTCGCAGCAACAGTTAACCAGGATTACACGCGATATATTCACGATAACGCGGGGCTAATGCATAAGTGACAGCGTGTCTGCAAAAAAATTGTGATTTATACTGCAGTTTTCCGTTTCCCTCGGACCAGTTTCCGGCGAGCCCGACCTGAAAGTGCATTTATACTCTCATGTCTGGTGTCATCAAAAGTCTTCCGAGGCTTCTCGAGTATGAGAACTCGGCCACATTCATAACTCTTCCCTCCTTCCTTCTCTTTTCCAGTCTTTCTCCCTTCTTTTTTTATTCACTCCGGTTTCGTTCCCGTCTCTATCCGTTCCTTTTGTCTCATCTCTCTCTCTCCCTTCTTATCTCTCGCCTCAGCTTCGCTCTTTAACCCCGCGCGATCTCTCTGTCACTTTCTCCCACTCCTTCCATCTACATGCACCGGGCTCTTCTTGCTCTTTTCCTCGTCGTAGACTTATTTTTTCTTTTACTTACTTCGAGCAGAGGCGCGACGCGCCGCAAAGAGAACCAAGGGAAACTCGTAAGCCGCGGAAGTCGACGGGAAATGATCTTAAGGGCGGAAAGAAATGAAGGTGAAAATGTGCGCGCGGTAAGAAGCTCGTTGCCACGTGAATAATTTTCGACGACTACGTGTTGTCCGTCGGCTTCCCGCTGTTATCGTGTCGCGGATCCGCTCCAAGCGTAATCACCAGATTTTTCCCAGGAATCTACGTTTTTACAGCCACTATGATCGGAACGAAACAGGATTTTAACACATTGCTGACCCGTCACGAGTTAACTCGAGTGTTTTACGGGGTGTACGGGGATATATCCTTGTTTGCAGAATCAGAAAATTGATTGTACACAAAGTTCCATTCGATTCTGCACGTCTGTCTTGCTTTTATTAATACACGAAAGTTCTTTACATCAATCTTCTTCCGATTTACATACAGACTACATTCTATGCATGCAGCTTTTTCATTCCGTTTTTTAGCTTGTCACTTTTGGAGAACTGAACACTCGAAACTCAATATTGATTGACACAGACATATCAGTTTCGTCCACACCGAGTGTTTTATATTTCGCACTATCCAGCAGGATAGGTTTTCTAAACGTTTGCTGGAACGGCCAATAACCTTTTTGCGGCCGATAGCAACAAATCGGTCTCTAACCCCCTTGCACAGTTATTATTACCACGCTTATATTAACTTGCCCCGTTGTTGTTGTATGCGTCAAATCTTGTAATGGAATTTTAAACCTCTCCCCATAGTCCAATCTTGCTGAAATTTTCTGTACACACTTGCTTCCCATGACAATAAAAGTAGAAAATACAATATATAAAAAAACTTTTTAAAAAACCACACTTATATTAAAATGCACTAAAAAGAAGAAACTAATTTTTTTCCTGGGTCTCCATAAAATACCGAATACAGTTAAATGGTTAATAATATTTTTACCCCAAAATTTTAAGCAATTACTTCAAAATTTCTTCTGTTATAAAGTTAGTGTCGGGATAGATATATATATTGATAAATTTAAATAAAATCATGACATTAGTGACTATAAGAATAAAAGCGCGGAGCGCTAAATTATATTGACTTAATCTTCGTAGGCGCTCTACGCTTTTATTTATAGTCACTAAAATTTTTCTATCTATTCCGACGCTAATTTTATAACAGAGGAAATGTTGAACTAATTGCTTAAAATTTCGGGGGAAATATTATTATTAATCATTTAACTGGATTCGGTATTTTATGGAGAGAACCAGGAAAAAAATTATTTTCTCCTTTTTAGTGCATTTTAATAAAAGCGAGGCTTTTAAGAAGTTTTATATATATTTTTTTTTCTAGTAATACAAAAATCTATATTTTTGTTTGGTCGACTACATAGAGATTCGATCTAGCTGTGACTATCAGTCTATCCCATATTCCGTGGAGTTCGTTACCTGATGGAACGCGGCTGTTTTATTTCACCGTGTAACAATGTCGATGAGCGCAAAACTTTCAGAAATTCCTCGAACGCGGGCAATTGAAATTTTTTAAAACAACAGCCTCGAACGAAGTTTAACAGGTTCCCTGCCAGACCATTTGCACCCGACTTTCCACTCACGAGCTAGATCAATGTTTCATACTTATTTAACTTGCTGGTAGCCTCTCGCCAGATTGATTTATTATACGGAATTCGTGTTCGAACTATAAGTTACACTGGAGCACACAAAATAGCTTCGAACGAATCACAGCATAGATTATTTGGCTAAAAATACCGAAGATAATTATATCCACTAAATTGAAGATTCGGTAATTGTTTATAAGATCGATTTACTACACAGAATTATTTGGACTGTTTGTAAATAATTTACATTTACAGTCAGGAATTGTAACAGTGGTCGAGTATAATTTATTTCATTAATGAATCAAAAGGGACATCTATCTAGCTTTGGTGCTATTTAACGAAATCACTTTAATTTCGTGGAAACAGGACTGATATCCGACATTTAACGCGTTAATGCTCGAGAAAGCAAAAAGGAGCGGCGTTATCGTAAAGTGGGACTCTTAGCCTGAATCACAAGGGGCGCTATTATTTTTGAAAAGTTGGCTGGCATTCACCTCGCTCCAGTTCAATGAAACTCGCGCTTTTCTTCTGTCCCATTGAATGTTTGTCGAACGCGATCAAGCACATTATTCAGTTCACCTCGTCACCGCGTTTTTCATTTTACAACTCATTCGTTTTCACGTTCCTCTGGCTGTTGTAAGCTGTTCGAGGGCAATTCCCGTAACTTCATGGGTCCTGTATGCTCGTGTGTATGTATTTCTGTGTCACGTGTATATACATTGTGTGTTCACGTGTGTATGTTGTTTTTTTTCTTGTAGGAGAGAGTGTCTGTCGAGAATAGCAGTATGTTAGACGAGAGCAATATAGCGTGGCGAATACAAAAATTGCGATACACGAAGAATAAGAGCTGCGAGCACGTACAGCGATAAAACGCAGAGCTCCGGAAAAGAATCGTAAAGGCATTTCCAATAAAATTTCCGCGAGGAAGTGCGATTTCATACCTCTGCAATTCGTTGCCGAAAATGTCGTGCGTCGCCTTCAATATTCATTTCATCGCGTAATCGTGACGCTCCGATGAACGTTTTTAGAGTACCTACAACGAAATCGTTTCAACCGGCGATAATCGTATTCTTTTGCGTTCGTTGGAAATCGAAGTAGGTATCAAGATTATACGGAATTTCAATTCCAATGGAAAAGAAGTTCTTGGGGACGACATACAGAAATATTTGAGCCTTTCAATGTAAAATCAAGCAAAAGAAATTATAGGAGATCGGAGTAGGTATCATAATGAATTTAAATGCCAATTGAAATGAAGTTCTTGCGGACGACATATTTGAGCCCTTTAATGTAAAAATCGAGCAAAATGAATGCTATAAAATCGGAGTAAGTATCAGAATTATAATGAATTTAAATGCCAATGGAAATGAAGTTTTTGTGGATGACATATTTAAGCCCTTTAATGTAAAAATCGAACAAAAGGAATGCTATAAAATCGGATTAAGTATCAGAATTATAATGAATTTAAATGCCAATTCAAATTAAGTCTTTGTGGATGACATACTTAAGCCCTTTAATGTAAAAATCGAGCAAAATGAATGCTATAAAATTGGAGGAAGTATCAGAATTACAGCGAATTTCAATGTCAATTGAAACAATTTTTTATGGACCACATACAGAAATATATGAGCCTTCTAATGTAAAAATTAAGCGAAAGGAATTATAGGAGATCGAAATAGGTATCAGAATTATAGTGATTTTGAATGGCAATGGAAAGAAGAAATTTTTTAAATGTAAAAATGAAGCAAAAGTAATGATAGAAATAAATGACGAGAAGAAATAAATGAACAAACGAGCGAAAGAAAGATAAATAAGTGAATCTTTCGTAGGATCTGTTTTTCTGGTCATTAGATCGCCGCCGGAAAAACAAGGTGATAGATCCGCGTGCTTTTCACACACTGTAGTTAAATCGGCGCAGGTTGCGGAATTATTGAGCAACGCGTGTATCCTTCCCTCTATTGAGTTGCGATGCATCGAAGTCCTACTATTTCCAGTTTCCTGGACTTGAAATTCCATTTAACTAGAACTTCAGTCATATCGAATTTTCGCACTGATTTGATCGCGTTCGTGGAAGAGCATTATCGCTATTCCGGCGTTCACGAATTACACAGGGGAAAGTCCTTAAACATCGTTTCCAAGCCGACGAAGTTACAACCAACAAACGTGCAATTTAAGGTGTAAACATCATAGATTCTGCTATTGCTCAACTGGTTCGAGAAACCGCTTTCGCAGTCGCAAGTAATTCCGTCTCTTCGCCAACAGAAATTTTCGGATACCAAGAATATCCGAAAGACCGTTGGCCTAATCTCGATGAAATTTTAAAGCCTTTTCATTTTCATTACGAGCTAGAGTTTTCTAAAAATTGCAAAATCGTGTTCGCTGGGATTTGGCTCGATCTGTTTTTCGAATACACGGATGAATGAATTTATTTCATAATTTTCTGTAAAAGCATTTCCAGGATTTCGATAATTGTAAAATAAAAGATGTGAAATGGGTCACTGCAGCCCGTGCGGTCTGGTTTTTGTATGAAAAACATTCGATATCCTCAACACAAATTTGTTTTGTTATAATCTCTCTCGTGCATCGAGAGATCTGTAATTTGAAAGTAATAATCTTCGCGAAATTAATTGATGTTTGAGAAGCAACGCGATTAGCGGATAGTCTGTTTTTACCGCACTAATACAGTTGTAACACGCGATATACATATGACTGCAAATAGGATAATGTTCGTTTAAGTTCGACGGTCTATCTTAATGATCACGTATCATGGAGTCTATATATTCACCGGAGGACTTTACGAAATTGAGAGGGGCAGGTTGAGTAAACTTTAGGCGGATCGTATGATTAACGGGCCGTTCCAAAGGCTCTGCTACTCAGAGCTTAGACATCGAATCATAAGTCATAATTTCAGCCGCATCAGGACCTGTAATTAACTGAGAGTTCGTTCGGCAGGACTTCGCGATCGATCATTGATTTCCTAATCGGGGCACAGTGGTCAATTTGCTCGAGAACGTAGACGAAATTGAACAAAACGCTTTAGTTCGTAGAATTTCATAAATATCAGCTGCTGTGTAATTAATTCGTGTATTTCTATTTTGTTTTTTTAAGAACAGCGCGTGTAAACACGTGGGGGTAGCCGATTTACGTAATCGACTCTCGCCACACCGGTTCCCCAGGCCCGAATCAAACCATTAAATCCAGTTCAAATTATATCGTGTTTAGTGTCATTCTAACGAGAAAAATGCCACAAATAAATTGGTGACTGGTTCGTCCATTTGCATTTTCTGTCGCTATCGTTGCAATTATTCGGCTCGTTCGCATCTGCGGTGAATAACCATTTTGCTATTTGAGCTTGGAAACTGCTACCGCAGATAACGGAAACGCTGGGAACAGTTATTCGCGGCGCGTAGAAATGAGACCGGTTATCTCTAAAATGGAAAATTTTATACGAAAGCAACAAACAATGGAGCCCACTGCGAAATTTTGTTGGAAGAACGGGTGATGTTATATTTAAGCGTAGTTCTAGAAAAAGAGAGACGACGCGCGAGCTAGCACGGGGAATAGTAACGAATTGAACATTATTAAAAACTCCGTTCCTCGGTTTACATCGCCATAGAATGTAACTTTTTAGTATTTAACGCGAGAATTCCGATTATGAAGCGCTGGAGTCTGTAAGCTTAGGTATAGGTGGATAACTATGCGTTACGTTTCATGAACGGAATTAAAACTGACGTATTAACATGAGCTTAATTACCAAAATTTTCGGCTACCCGCCCACCCCTATTAATTAGTACGATCGCGACTACCTTTCGAAATGTGATTTTAGGCTCTTCGATACTACTTTCGAGTTGTCGCTCCTTCTCTTGATCCCGATGATCCTTTTTCGTCTGCAGTCCGACGCCGAATGCGATCCATGGGGAACACAGTTTAGTGAAACCGTTTAATGGAAATCGAATTACTGGAATGAAACTAGAAACTCTTTGCACTCCCTTCGGGGAGCATTTCGTGAAGAATGATATGTATTTCCTCAGGTTCCTGCGCCGGAAGAGTGCCGATCAAGTGAAACCCCTCGACCCGTTTCTACCGCGTTTCGGAACAACCGAGTGAACGGTTTTAATCTTCCTTCTTTGTACCCAGCGTCCTTTGTGGTTTCACGTTACGTCATTTTTCGGGCTGTTCCTTCTGTTTGGTTTCCAATCTTTGACAACATCCGTGTTGTCGACCCCGAGCTAATAAAGCAATCCCGATACCGCTGACTTCAAGCTGCTTCACGATTTCATTACGCCATTTAATGAGCACGATAAATGCCCACTGCACACAGAATTATTAATGCATTACTTGTCGGAGATTATTTCACAATAATTAAGAAATCGACTCGTTGCTGCGGATTTCGTAATGAGGTTTTTAATGGCAGCTATTCATGGCGAATTCAATCACAATGAGAAGGTTATTTAACCCTTTGCACTCGGAGATATTTTAACTTGAAAATTAAACATTTTGTCCGACCTAGAATATTTCCATTCTCCATGATTTTTTACATTTTATGGGAGTGAAATATTTAATAATGTAAGCAATATTTGAATAATGGTACAGCAGTATTTAGTGGGGCTGCAGAGTCTCCATTCGAATGCTAATTAATAGTTTAATAGACTGCGGATTTTATGCATTTATAACAAAAATTGGGAATGTACAATTTAAAACAGTGGACCTATGAAAAAGATTTGAGGCCACCAATGTATAAGTTTCACGTTAATGAGATAACTAAAAGAAGAAAGAAATTTTTATTTGGCTCCTGTGTCTTGCAATCCATGCAAACATTTTTTATTTTGCATAAAGAGCCGCAGTCTAAATAATATGTTAAGAATTTGTAAGCTCTCTTAACGTCCATTCCACAAATTACTTACGTTATAAAATAACTCGCTTCGAAATTACTTTTTCCTGTCCCTGTTCCCATCTCCAACATATCCGCTTGTCTTATTTACACAGGTAAAAAAAACGTCCACTTGTTCTTTTTTCATTTCAACGTAACAGGCGGCGCACTGTTTAACCCTTTGCGAATGAGACATGCCGAGGGCATGGAGGACCCCAGGACATACAGTTGCATATATGTAGAACTTTTTATCCAACGTAGTAAACTTATTCTGTCTTCAGCAATTCGCATAAAAATGTGCGCGTTACGAGAAGAAAATTATTTTAGTAGAACGTTAAACGAGAAAGATGCTGATGTGTAAACTTTTGAGTGGGCTCTTTAAGAGAAAGCGGGGATAATTTTTTATTATAAATAATCGTAACAATACGAAATCCCTGATTCTACGGTGAAGGAGATATTATAATATTGTATATTCTCGTTTCCGATAACGGATCAATTACGGTTTGCGTAAGCCCGGTACGCAACGTCAAATCTCGTCATATTTTTTATTCGTAGCTCGTAAGTAACGGATGACGTATTTTAAAGTGACTTTTAATCGATCTTCGATGTGGAATTTGTGCAAGCCATATTTTCCTCGCGTCCGCGTTTCTGTACCTACGTGACGAACATGACTCGCGTACACATCGTTTGATCAAAATTATTTATTGACGGTTTTTAATTCCTTTGGAAATCTGCTCGGAGATGACAGATTACTTTTTACTTATTTACATGTTACAATATTCAACGACGTAACAATCTACAGATTTGACTTTTAAAAATATTTTTCGTAACGAGGCAGCACATTTTATAACATGAACGACGCTTTTTGATAGATTAACAATTTTCTAATAGTCTTTTAATTGTTCCAAAGCAATTTCATTCATAATGCATTTATATTACAATAAAAATACTGACTTTTTTATGGGACTTTCACCACAATTGGTCTAAAAATTGCTGTACCATTATTCAAAATATTGTTTACATTAAATATGTTGGCATCTAATCAATTACTAAATATTTAAGTATTGTATGAGGTATTATATTAATTTCATATCCATAAAATGAAAAAAGTTGTATAGAATGGAATTATTTTAAGTCGAAAGAAATATTTAATTTTCAAGTTAAAATAGCTCCGAGTGCAAAGGTTTAAAAAAAAATAATTTTTGTTAGGCTAAGACTGCGAACGCGAATACTATAGAGTAAATATATAATTGGTAATCATATCGGTAGAAAGGCAAGCGAATATTTTACAGAAGTAATTTCGGACAACGTTGATTCCGTGGAATTGAACGATTCATTTCAATTCGCCGCCAAAGTATTCGGCGATCAAATCTGTACAGTGGCATATTTATCGTTTGTATTCTCACTTTCGCGAAAACTGTTGGGTATTTTACTGGATAATGATCTCGCGTACGTGAAACGCGTTCCTATGAGATCGCGGTCCGTAATCGGATAGGAATTATCGGCGTGATACGAACCTATGACGAAATTAATTACGGTTAAAACGGGGCCGTGTCGCGCTTCACTTTCGTCATATTTTGATTGAAGATTTCCCGATCGAGCCCCGCCGACACTTCAAGCTCCGCTTAACTGACGTTGACAAATTAAATAAATCGACGAGTCGAAAGTGTCAATCGCACGTCTTTGTTCCACCTGCGTTCGCCCCTGCTCGTCTCATTTCCCCCGTTCGTTTTTCCCCCATTGACCGTACGCGTTTTTCGCGGATAACTTCTGTCGTTCTGTTTCGTTCGCTTTTTAATTTCATTCGCTCTTTTTTGCCATCGATAATCTCGCGAACAGGACCAGGTCCGGATGAGAAGATAATCGTAAACGAAATAGGATTACCGTCGAAAATCCGCTTCTGGTTTGATAATCGAACTGAGAACAACGCGGTCATTCGATCGACCATCGTTGTGAGTGAGAACATGTATTAGTTAGCAATAATCCGCTTCCTATTGATGCACAATGGAACAGTGATTCGCGGTAACCGATCGTCTTATTAGGATTTTATTGTCTCAGATTGGGATCGAGATAATCGTATCTGAATATTGTGGACGATACCGGAATTATTTCGAGAAACAGATGGTAATTGTTGATTTCGATGCCTGGTTTCGAGAGTAATTAAACAAAAAATTGATATAACACCTCATATAATAATTAATTTCATTTCATTTCATTCATATTTAATTGAAATATAATGATTGAAAGAGTTGAATTTGAATTTAGATTTAAACATGTGCCCATAATTATATATGTGATCTAATGTAAATGATATATTTCTGGTTTCGATATATTTAAAGGAAAAGTCTACTTTGAATTATCCTTGAATTATATGATAATCTCATTTTTCTTTAAATTGTGACTTAGACCAGTTCCATAATTACGGGCACAAATTGTATCTTTATCGTGGCTTGTGGCTCGAGACATCGATTCAATATCAATTGGGGGCTATCGATTGAATATTAATACCGATCGATTTCCATCAGTCGTTCATCAGGGATCGGTCGTCGCGGTCAAGACGAGCGGGTCTTGCTTCGTCCCTGTTTCACCTGTGCATACGCACGTCGATAGCGACATTATTCCTCGAGAATGGTCCGGTGCTCGTGCCGCTTCATAAATCGCTCGATTTATCGTTGCTGACTCACCGGGATCCATTCGCGGTGCAACGCTGGCCCCTCGAGGCTATCCCGTTGGGTTTCGGTGACCTATTGGGAAGCCTCGACAATTTTCTGCAATTTTTGGTATCCTTTTTCCCCCACTCTTTTGGCCAATAATTATTTTGCTACATCTTTCCACTGGATAATGTATGCAAATTACGGAAAAGGAAATACGCGCGCGGTCGATTTACTTAACGATCCGCAACTACTTTAAATAGTGCATCGCACATACACACATCCGGTGAGAAAGAAGTATCTAGGGTAAACTGTACTATTGCTGGCACTGCAGTAGTTATTGGCACTTTTGATTTAAACGACAAATATTAAGAATTCCTGGTATGGAAAATAATTTTACATTGCTTCTTATTTATATTTCAAAGCAACGTTGTAAGTTTTCATAACAAAGTTCCACATACGACTGTTAGCAACGCTGGTACATCCAGTCAGACCGACAGATCACCACAGTGCAGTGTGTAAGTAGTATTTTATTAAAATTTTTAACTTAAATTTCGGACTGTACTACAGAGGTAATAAGTGCGTGTATGTTTAATTATAAAACAAATAGACTGTTTAACGTTTACTTTTTACCAATGACTGTACTATTTGTCTTACAATTGTTATTCACTGAATATATTTTAGAATAAAATATGTATGACTCGTAAAACTGTTTGATTTTGCTGAAACATCTCTGTTGACTTGTAATAATAGCAAGTTGAGCTCGTTTAAACATTTCAAAAAAAGATAAAAAGATTTTTACTACGATTTTGGCTTAGGGTGCCAATCATTGTACAGTTTACCCTACTAAGCTGAATATTTTTCTCATTTGTACGTATTTTTATAGCATTTCGAAAACGATTCAGATGGGGTTTCAATATCTCTGGTTGAGCCATTACTATTTTTGCTGACCACGAGCTTTCTGTAGTACTCTTATAATCCTTTCCTCATTCACGTCTTTCGCCAGCTGTGTCCGATAAGTCACAATTATACCGATATAAAACTTATTATACATATGGTGTTAAAAATGATTCTATTATTCATCCTCACAGTTTATAAGAAAATTAAGAGTGACACATTCTCGTAAACAATCATTGTAAATAGTGTACGTTTATCCTTAGGCTATACGTACACGTTTTTCTATTGTTTTATATTGCCCATCTTGATGTCTAGAAAATTCTACAAATTTTCACGTTACCCTTTCAACGAAACAATGGAACAAGTAATGCTGAAAAAGACATTAGCTTGAAACGTTTAATACCGTCATCAAACGATAACGGACGGATAACTACGTCTACAAAAATCTTGTTAGTAATGATTTGAAAAATTGGAGATATACTCACGTCAAAGTCCGCCGAGCACTTTACCAAATCCGCTGGATGTCCGTAATGGAGCTTCAAGGTTTGCAGTAGACCCTTTAAATAAACAATCAGAAAATAGTACACGATTGCACGGCACACAAGACTCATATTTTCCTTTGCGAGTCTCGTTCTTCCTCCGCTTCTTCCGCGGTTCACGTAGAAACGCAATGGTCACAGATTTCGCAACTTCACTTGCCGAACAATCATCACTTAAAATCATTCTTAAAAACACTTCAAATCGGACGCGAATTCTTTCGAATTCCTCCGATCGAAATAGTTACTATGTTCCTGTAATACGAATTAATTCTCATGATGTAATAATTGCCGTGAAATGTTTCGCAGACAGATTGTGTATCCAATCGAATCGATGGTGTATTCTTTATCGTAAACTCTATGGAACTTTCACAAATCTAGAGGAAACGCGGGCGCTATAAACAAAAATCGGCCGGAACTACTCGAACGCGAGAGGCAGTCAATAATAAAGCGTATCGACGTACGTGTACGAGGAAGCTTCGAACATCTATTGTGAAGAAATATAGAGCTTCCGCTTCGTAAAAAAGAAAACATTCACTCAGCTTGCGCATACATGTTTATTACGATGCTTTCCCCTTGAGGTGCACGATATGTTCGGAATTTCAAACACGAAGAAAAAATTAATTTTAACGATATTGAAGTGAGTACTACAATCTCTCTTTAAACAATAGTCAATGTAATGACATCGAGTATCAATTTAATTATATCCACACTCGTGTATTATTGCGCTAACAAAACATTGTATTTATAATTGTATACCAAAAGTGGTCGCTAGTGACCTCGATGTTAATGCGACCTTTATAAATAAACAATATTAAAAAAAACAGTCATAAATGTTGCAATTATGAAGAACTGGAAAATCCTCAACAATATGCTGCAGATTTTTCGGATATTGTCGACCGTTCCATGAAGAAGTAATTGTGCGTCGGCTAACAGGAGCTTTCGATTCATTCCGAAACTAACAGATGTACCAATTTTGAGAGCTTGAACGAAGGGGTATTATTCTATTTTGTTTTTTTTTTGTCGCAAAAAAACTAATCGAGAGAAAACACAATATTTAGACGATAACGAATTCGGCCGCCCGATTCGAGTTCACGGCGAAATAAATTCCTGCCCGGCGTGCTCGCGATTTATTTCCCAACAAATCTGGATTATGCGTTACGCGAGCGCGCGCGCACGCGCTGACGTTTACATCAGAATGTAAGCTCTTCTGCAGGTATCTGCAAATATTTTTTTCGCCGATAAACCGTTCTCGCACACAAAATAAATCTCGAACAAGCGCAAATTAACACTGATTTCCTGATGCGCTCTCGAGGATCGTGCACGTTGTTAAAAAACAAGCTGCCGAAGCTGTAAACTCTCTCACCCTCCTTCTCTCTCTATCTCTATTTTTTCTCGCCCCCTGCACCAACAGCGAAACAATCTCGGCGATTTGTTCCGCGTAACATGCGCAACGCCTGCAACGCATGCGACGGGGAAAATAATTTTTTTTTACGTATCATATAATCCGAGTAAACGCGGTTTACAAGTCGATTTCGCAGCTGCGCTTTATGGAAATCGTGCTGAATTTTTCATTAACGAACTGCACGGTGGTTGGACTAATAATCTCACAATCAACAGTCGTTCGACGTTTAGCTCGAGTTGGTAAATAAAGGGAAATATATGTATAACGCGAGTGTACAAAATATTCATGCTCCTTTTAAAAACGGATAACTTTTTCAAAATGGAATAAAGTGCAATTTCACCTAGCAAGTGCATCGCTGCACCCACATAAAAATTAGGAAGTTAGGACGTATTATGACATATGAATTTTTCCTCTCTCATTTTTCTATATTTTCACTTAAAAAGAGCAGTAACTTGTCCCAGTGCATGTTTCAATTTTTATTATGGGCACAGTTGAAAAATTAAAAAAAAATGATTTACATTTACCTCAAAAAGACTCTAACTGTTGGATCTAGTTTTGAAAAGAAGTTATTCATTCTTGAATGGTGTAGTAATACTTTGGACACCCACTGAAGCTTTCAGGTTCGAGAAGGAAAACCGCAATTATTTCTGCGCGAACCTAACGGACGCGTCGCACAGTTCGACCATTAAGGAACGAAGTTGTTCATCACTGTCCCCGGGGCGAAATCACTTCGAGAAATTTGTTTTTCCCCATCAATTATCCGAAGTGAACTCGACTTGCCGTTTCTTTAAAACTCCGCGGGGAGGGCAAAGTCTCTTGACATCGTTTCCGCTGGGATCGAGTCCCTCGGTGTGCACAGAACCGCAAAGGAAAATCGGTGATTTATACGCGCGGCACAAACGAATCGTCCTGGTCTATTTCGGAAAAAGACGCCGTGCGGGCAGCACGACCAAACGGCACATTGATCATTTGGAAAGTGTTTGCGGAATCGATCGATCTTTCTAAATGGCTCGCGGTAACGCGCTTTACG
Source organism: Lasioglossum calceatum (assembly GCA_963966675.1). Taxonomy (NCBI): domain Eukaryota; kingdom Metazoa; phylum Arthropoda; class Insecta; order Hymenoptera; family Halictidae; genus Lasioglossum; species Lasioglossum calceatum. The sequence goes on along the minus strand of OZ016550.1, from coordinate 11,107,730 downwards.
CCGCATTTTTACGGTGCCCGCTTTACCGATTCGTTGGGAAAAACTTTTTTTCCTCCGGCGGCAAAACAGTGTCGCAACGGTGTCTGTGTCGGCGGCCGCGAATTTTTTTTCATCCGGGAAAAAAAGCTGCCCGGCCCGCGGATTTCCCTACTGCAAAAAGTCGTTTTCATCTTCCGGCCAGTGGCGAAAAAGTCCGATCGCGGTTTTACCACCGATTAAACATCGCAAGGAAACCGCGTCCGCTTGTGTACCTACGCGTTCACGGCTTGTGGTCAGTCTCCTGCAAACGCGGCTAAAGTTAACAATTTTTCCAGAGATTTTCTTCGCAGAGATGGTACGTGTTGTCATTTTTTCGCTATTTATTCAGCCTATACATTTTTTATTTTTTTTATTGGAAGCCCAACCGCTTGCTGTAACATTTTCTTTGCAGATACAATGATTAAGTCTTTATCCTAGAAAATGTCGTAGAAGAGAAAAGAAAAAATTTATATTCATCAATCAATCAAATTTTATTTCATTTCGTTAGACTTTGTTAAAATCTTCATCGCGAGTCCGACTCGTTAAAATGCTAATAAGGAAAGGTCTTAAGTTTGAGGTTGTATGTACCTTCAGCTTTTATTCCTCCATTTTATTTTTGTTATTTCTTTACTCAAGATTGCATACCTAATTGAACGTGCAAATTGATATGCAAAGAACTAAGACAATACCAATGGCCTCTCCTACAGTACTGTAATGATACAGTATTTTAGGTTAATAGACGGCAGGTGTTCAAGATAATTGCTACTTTTATAGACTATTTTATAAAGCCCAGAATTAGTGGAAGATTTACTCGACCGGTTAGACTGTTACCTCACTTCAAAATGTAATAAAACGTTTATTAACCCTTACAATTGCTTTTGGTTCGGTAGCGAATTCTGTAAATACCTGCAGAAATAATTAATTTCGCAGCTGCTAACTTAATGCAATATATTATAGATAGACTGCGTATCTTTATACATTTATGGCATCTGAAAATTTTCAAAAAATGCTGGAATGTAAAATTCGATAGAATCTGGTACGATTTTTATTTATTCCAGATCTACAAAGGCTACTGCCACTGAAAATAAGATTTAATTTAATTCCACTTTCTTCAAATTTGTCTACAAAACTTGAAAATTGCATAAACATCCGCAGTCTAGTTTTAGATCATATTCAATTTTACTTTACACGAAAGATTTGCAACGACTCTCGTCGTTGCTTGTTTAAAATTCGACCAATTAATTTGATAGAATTGTTTTCCCTGCATAATTGATAGAATATCGATCTCATTCGAGTTGGATCATTGATTGCTCCTAACGTATCATTGAGCAATCACAATTTCGGTTTCTCCTTGTCCGCGAATTGATCAATCGATACATACGTGTTCGATCTGCTTGCCGATTGAGCTTAATTATCACGAGCCTAGCCTGTAGCCACAACTAAATGATGTTTGCATAATTTTCGCGAATGGCCGACGCATTTTCCCCGTAGCACAGTTCTCATTTGCGAAACACGATATTGAGCAAGACTGAATCCGTTCGGGTAATATTCATGCTAATTTCCGGTTATTGATATGAAGTCGGAAACGAATAAATTATCAGCGATTTCTTATTCATCCGTAAAGATTCGGATCGATTAATATAGGCTTCTATGTATAATTTCAAAGAACCGTGAACTGATCGGAAATCAATTTTTAAATGTGAAAAATGCACACTTTCCATACTCCATCACTGTTTCCGAAAATTGACTGGTATCCAATGTCAATATTTGACAATAACACATTCAAATAAATGAATACAAGGCAACAGGATCGACAAGTATGCACATATCGTAAGCAATAAGCAAACACGTTAGGCAAATCGCATCGAATAACACAACATATCTCCAATGAACGTTCAAAATGGATTCTCTCCGAATCGGATCAGTGTATCGTAATATTTCATTTTTCATCTGATTTCATGCGAAATATCGTATCAGTAATTACCAATAAACGTGTATCATCGAACACCTAATTACACTACCTATATGGCGAACAAATAATTTATATGCCGTCAAACTGTTTAGCTACAAATTCGAACAGCAATTTATGAAGATTTACAAATTCCACAGTGATTGGAACTATTTAAACATTTATACGTATACGTATTGTAGTGATAGTCCTGTTAGATTTTTCCGATACAGAATTTTATTTAGTTTGCTGTTCCCTTTGACATGCAGACATTCATTTTTGTCGATCAATTTGTAGAGATTGAAATCATAGTTCTGTTAGATTTGAAATGAAAAATTTTTTTGGGACACGCCAGTCTCTCTATATTTTTGTCGATCAATTACTAAAGATTGAAATCAGGTAAAAATGTGTATATTTGTCACGTGAGCGTTTTTCTCCGATCAGCGAATTTTTTCCACGTGGTAATTTCTTAATTAACATAACCACACACACTGCAGAATCAATTTTCGCGGGAACACTGTCACTTTACCGGACCATAGATTACGGTCAATTTCCGTGCGAATATCTTCAGGGAAAACCGCATTTGAAAGTTTCTAGTTGCTCCACAGGTTCTTGCACCATCGAGTCCTCGACTATCGGATTAATCGGACGGAAAATGAGGGTTTCCGGCCGCTTCTCGACCGATCGTTTCGTTCGAGATGAGCGCGGATGACTGTCCTACAGGCTAGTCCCCACAAAACCCCGAGCCACAGGATAAAAGGGAAGGGGAAGATGTGGTTCCTGTGTTCAAGCTGCAAGGTTACATCATGCCCGAGGTTTTTTTCATGCCCGCTGCACAGTATCGACAATTGACGAGACCCACGATGTTCATAATTAGAACACCGGGGAATGTTTCATTAAATTTACCTGCCGGAAGCCTACTAACAGAGGTGAGCATTATTTGGCACAATAAATATTTCAAATACTATTTTAGTTCGCTTAAAGCGAATGCTATTCAATTAAATATTTTATTTTTGGAATTGTACGCATACTTTTAAATAAATGGGATTATTTAATGGAATGTTTCATTAAATTTACCTGCCGGAAGCCTGCTAACAGAGGTGAGCATTATTTGGCACAATAAATATTTCAAATACTATTTTAGTTCGCTTAATGCGAATGGTATTCAATTAAATATTTTATTTGTGGAATTGTACGCATACTTTAAAATACGCGGGATTATTTGCGGTTCACTATTTAAAATACTAATAGGTGTCTCGATGATTTTGCTGTACGAGTCGATAATGAAAAAGTATTTTGCGTCAATTTTTGTCTACTAGTTTTATTTTATGATTATAGACGTTCCCACTCGATTCTCAGTGACCTCAGTTTCATCGAGTTGGAAACTCCACGATATTCACGAAAAAGTGTCGAAGCTATAAATTTTTTATTCGAAATAAAAGTGTTCTTTATATTCTGTTTTCCAGCTCTTATCAAAAGCCGATAGCAGGCCATACTGTGCGCCAGTGTATTCAATAAATCATCTGTGACTCGGTTACGTATCAATTAGAGATCACTGATCCACGATTCTTTGGCCCGCGAATATTTTTGTACATTAATCCATTGTTCAGTTTTATTTTTCGGACACGTTGCGGAGGTGGAGGAGCCTCCATTCTGAATATTTCGGAAAGAATATGCAAACTTATTATTGATTTTGAATATCATTTACTTGTTTCGTTCGGATCACGTTTGATTTCATTTGCATAGAAATGAGATGCGACAGCAGGCGGTTGTTCCGAAAGTTTCTAAAAATTTAGCTTATTTAGCACTATACTTTGTCGAAGTCAATTTAATTATATCAATTTTTTAAAGAAATTTAGAATAGAACTGAATATGTGTTTAAAAAATATTTCTTCGAAGTCGAATTGATTTTCAATTAGCTCATGATTAATTTCGAAGTATCTTTAATTATAACTGGTTTTGTTGCGCGAGGTTTTTTATTTTTACCAATGAAGCGACAAATTTTTTCCCGATAAAATATACGGTGCGCCGTCACGCGAGAGTAAAGTGACATGTTTCTTTATTAAAAATTGTTTATAAAGAAAGATAAATTGAAAGTGGCTGTATTCCTGAATTTCCATCGGAGAATATGTTCGAAATTCAACGGTAGATTAGAGTTTTATGAATATGCAATAGGTATCTTTGCAATTTTCCGAAGTGTTCGTTTTTTCATGTAAATTCGATGTTTGTGTGTATACGAATGTAGACTATAGAGGAATGAAAATTCCCTTACAACCATTCCCAATGTTGCTATCATGTTAAAGAATTTATTGAATATATTGAATTTGATAACAAAAAAGACGTAATCAAAAAATAAATATTTTGTTCGAGATTACCTATAAAAGTAGTGATTAAAAATTTATAATAAACGATAATTAGCACGTATATAATGAGACGTAATCCTTTTTTGCCGTGGCACTGTTGTACAATTTTTTACGAAACATTTCAATTTTCCACGCGAAAAAGTTTAACATTATAATATAATATTACCACAAAAATTCGGAATATTTCAGCGTTGAAAAGCTGAAAACTGGAACCATTCATATTATACATAAAATACTTATACAACCAAAATTTTCAAAGGAAAAATTTTCTAACAGAAACATTTTGTATAATCATATAACTGTTTAAGCGTGTAGAAAGCTCTATAATTTCGCTCATCGTTCAGTTGAGAATTTAATAAAGTCGTGTCCTAGATATTTTTAGCCGTTTATCAGACCCCCGTGAGACACGTTTTTTAATCCTTACGTCGGCGCATATTTCACACGCATATAATTATGAATGAAAAAAAGTACGAATGAAATTGCATTCCCCATGAGTCGTTCGAAATCTGCAGTCTGACTAATGGGTCTACAAGAAGAACTCCACGAAATACAGCGACTCCCACTAATATTCGGACACTCTTAAAAACACCATAAACTTTTTTAATATTGGACTATACGACTTGAAATTTTTGGAGAAGTTAGAACAATTGGTTTGCTACACAACGTGGCAAGAAGTTTTTAAAAAAACTGCAAAAAACTTTTAGAGCGTCCGAATAGTAATCGGAGTCACTGTATGTTTTAACCTTCTGTACTCGAAGCAATTTTAATTCCAAAATCAAGACATTTCTTTCAACCCAGATCATTTTTATTCTATGTAATCTTTTTTACATTGTGTTCATCAAATCGAATCTGTTTTCTCATATAACAGTTGAGCTTTTTACAATGTATAGAATACAGACGAATTTAATAATATTAAAACTGTTTTGAATAATGGTATGGCAAGTTTTACTGGCGCCTCGGAGTCACCATTCGAGTACAAACGCTTAAAAAATTGACAAACCGGGTTGTAAATGATTCTAAGCACCGTCAACTCTAAAGTTGCGAGAGAGGTCCACCGTTCAGGGGTCAACAGGATTTCTTCGCTGGAAGTTCCTTAAGAGATTTTGGTCGAAAGAGAACGAGAATAGGGCACAAGTCAGGCTCCCGACTAAGTGGCGATTATTTAAAAGAGGCACAAGAATCGCAAGACGTCCAGTAAATTTTAATCCCAGCCGTCGTCGACGTTGAAGAGCAGACGGACCAAGGGATATGCTTAATTTTCCGGATTTATTAGAGCGCGATAAGAAATCGAGTTAACGCTTTCTAAGCCATTCGCGGGAATCTGACGCGATTAAATATTTGGCTGAATTTTCGGCGTCTACTTTGAACCCTGTTCGTCGTGTTTATATGTATATAGCATAGAAACTCTGCAGCTGTCCACTTCAAAGTGGAGCAGGCGTCATTGTGGATACAATAGACAGGTTTGGAAAAGCTTACGATAATTCATTTTCATTTACTAGTTCAGAATCACCCCAAAATCTTCATGGAAGCGAAGCTTTAATTGAATTACTATATCAAATATTCAAAATTATTGGTATATGTTCAGATGGGATGATGAACCAAACGTGAAGGTGTTTTCTCGAATTATGGTTTCCCAATATTGGAGGATTACTATCCACTTCGTTATTCTGTATGTCTCAATCGACTACCATTTTGGATGCTAAATAACAGGCACAAACAGTATGTACACTTTAATTGTTAATGAGGCTCAACGGTTGAGAACTAACAAGAATTAATCATAATAGCTTTTGACGTATGCCAATATTGCCAGTTATTATTTGGAAGCCCTGTGCAGGCTGGTTCATTGAATAGTAACCACCTAAATATCCCGCTCAGTTGTAATGACATCGTAATGATAAAAATTATTCACAAAAGATAATACATTTTTTTTCTATAAATACGTAAAATTCGTGCCCAGTTTTCATAATCTCTCAACAAAATGTCCGCTTCCAACGTGCGCATTTTCATGCGAATTTCTGAAGGTAAAATAACATTGCTATGTCAAATTAGCTCCTATGTACAGGGTGTATAAAAAGTAATGGTGATTCGTTTTAGAGATAAATCTACACTTCCTGATCGGTGGACATTTGTAAGAGTTTGTAAGAGTTTGGACATTTGTTTGCAACACATGACTTCTTCCAAACATTTTCTCTTCTGACTGAGTGGAAGATGTTGATGTAAAAAACAATTTTGACAACAATTTTCTTTGTTGTAAACAATTTTGCGATAAATTTCTCTCACAAATGTCCACCGATTCAGAGGTGTAGATTCATCCCTAAAACGGATCGCCATTACTTTTTATACACCCTGTACAATTTTCTTTTTTTTACGGAAACATCCGCACGGAGTCTGCCCTCGACATGCACCGTCCTCAGAGAGTTAACTTTTTATTTGAAATCTCACATGACCCGTATGTTCTTCTAGCGAATCGATAATAAGCTTCCGATGCAATAAAGTCGATACGGCTTGAACGTATTTGTATGAATAATATTTCCCGTTCCGAATTAGAAGTCTCGAGGGAAAATACTTATCAAGCTTTATTGTTCGAAAACTCATTTGATAATAATACAATTTCGGCGGATTCAATTACTTAATAATACTCGGTGTCTTGATTTCTGATAATACACTTCCGTCGTGACGGATCCGTTACCCGCAACTTTCGTTGGTAATTTCATTTGATCGGCAGATTAAACATTAAATTGGTACTTCATTACTTCCATTTGCCATAAGTGGATTACGGATGTTTTCGCAAATAACCACTTCTGTAGGAAAATTAAATGGACAGTTATTTCCGCTATCGAGGATAATCAATGGGCCCAAGATTGCGTGAAACCGACAATCAATTTTATCGGAACTCTGAACAAAGAATTTGTATACACTGTCGGTACAGTGAACCGGATGAATATTTGGACGCTCCAAAAAAGACGACAAGTTTTTAAATATTCCACTATACGATTCGAACTATTTTGGGAAGCTAGAGCAATCATTCTACTACAGGATGCGAAATGAAATTTTTTCAAAAATTGCAACTGATCGGAATTGTAGAAAAAATACTAGAAGTTGCATTTGACAAATTTTTTATGAGGGCTTATATTGAAAATTTAAAGAGTACGTTTTGTAAATCTGTGTCAATTGATCTGTTGTAATTATCAAAATTTAATTCCTTCTTAACAGCGATGTTTTTAAATCTTTTCAATAAATCCTCTATTTATAATCACAGTTATAAACATTACGGAAGATTGCTTGTTCAGGAAGTTCGTCGGACAAAAGTATTATTTTATTTGCTTCTTAACTGGACCCAGAAAGCAGAAAAGTTTCCAACTGTTTTGTTGCGAAACTGTTACCGATGATCGTGCGGCGACCGTGCAGAATGTTACAAAGCACACAGCCGCTATGTGGACACGTGTGCACAGTGCAAATAACTTATAAGAACATTAAGCATTCGACGTTGTATCATAGGCGGGAAGTTACACAGCGTCGACCAATGCACAATAACATTCATCATTCATCTCCGTGCCAACAAAAGTCGAATGGTATCTGTTACACGGCGTGCACCGCAATTTCGAAGTTTGAATTTCGCGGGGGACGTAAATCACGTTTACGGTTGATCGCGACGATGTAACGAGACCTTGACTTGCATGAAATTAATTAAACTGCACGGGCCCGGTAACTTTGATCACCTGAACTACCGCCGTTATGTTTCGAGCCATGGGGAAACTTCATTCGCAAAAGTTGCGCCCGGTATCGGGGGACTTATAATGCACCGGTATCATTTTCTTTTAATGGAACCGGGGTTTATCGAGATTCCAAAGTCGTCCTTGCTCTCCACGGTGCAGTCTCTTTCCTTTGAAATAATAAATCTTTAAATTTAGTCACTTTCAATTTCACTAATATTGTGGAAAGATTTTGATGACCATTTTCTTCAATATTTTTTTTACGCGGTCCAAATTTCATTTCAAAGCAAATCGTAAAAAGTCATATAACTCAATGTTTTGCTAACAAAACACAGAAATTATACGAGTATGGGATGTTTAAGTTGCTTGAAAAATCGCAGATCAAAAATCGAAGAAAATGTCATAAATAGACTGCGAAAGTTCATGCAATTTGCAATTTTTCGAGGCGATTTAAGAAGGGAGAACCAAATAAACTATTATTTTCAGTGGTGGTAGCCTTTGTAGATCTGAGACATATCAAAATTTGACTAAATTCTGTGGAAGGATATATTCTGGCGTTTTTTGAAAATTTTCAGAAGCCATCAAACTTATTCTAAATGGTAAAAAATTGGCTTTCATTTTCCCTTGGGAGAACGAAATGATTTTCCGAACGACCTAGTACATTTCAAACCGATGTTTTACTTTTTCACGAAACCGACAAAAACATATTTATTGGTAGCGACCCTTGTCGGAAATATACCTACGACGCGACGCCAGCTGTACACTCGCCAATGCGATTGAAAGTACTTACGCATGATTGAAATCCCTTTGAAGCAGTTCCGTTTAGATTACGCTTCACGGGAAATTAGTACGCGCGCAATAACAAATTTCATAAATTAAATCGAACCCGGTGATCGTGCAAATCCGACAGTCCGACGTAATAACAGAAATGGCGGATATCGAAACGTAACATTCAACTGATTTCCGAGATACAAAGTAGCTCTGTTAGGCTGGAAACGGAAGAGTATCGTTTTGTATCGGCTGCTGCGTTCGAACGTAGGCGGGACAATGATAATCCATTAAAAGCTGCGGCTTGTTTGTATTGGATTTACACGCGTGCGCGCGGGGAGCCACATTTTCTCGATCCCGTGATGTTACGATAAGCGGGACTGCATTCACTTTTTTCAGATCGAGTCGATTCACAGTGGAGCATTAGCGATTACTGCATTAATGAGCTAATTAAAATAATTAGTGGACGTCAAATATCAACTGTGCGCCCTTGCTTCTAAATAATAATTCAGATTTTCTGAAAGCGATACACAAAACAGGACAATATAAGACTGTTGAATAAGAAAATCAAAAATCTCGTTTGACATTATTTGCACAGAATGAAGTACCAATTACAAAGGTTCATTCAAGATAGAAGCACAGTTTTAATTAATATATAAAATAAAGAGGAATATATAAATATTTTTCATGACGTAAAGTATATTATTTTCACAGAACGAAGTACCAATTATAAAATGCGTGACAAAAGATCGTCGCTTATCTTCCGTAAATAGTCTGAAAAAATATACGTTTGATTTATTTCGGAACCGCGGTGAAAATCGATTGGAGACTTAACAAATTCCATTCGTGTACATACACCCAGTTTCGGCAACGTGGAAATAAAATTGTCGTTTAAATTCGTATCGCCGATGTCATCGATTAATTCGTTTATAAATCGATGTCCTCGTTGAAACGAAGAGAAATGGTCGAGATTTAATTGCAAAGTGGAATCGAGTAAATTTTCACGATTAAATGTGTGTATCGTGTAATCGTGACACGACAGCTTAATTTGTTGTTTTTCTTTTTTTTAACGTTTCCCTGTCCATTCACGTTGATTACGGACGCCGTGAACAATAAATTTGAGGATTCGGCTAATTAAATTCATTTGAATCCATTACTTTTTCTATTTCGTAGTATTATTTCTTAATTTACAAAGATTCCTTGATCAAATAATTGTTTTCTTTTAATAAAATAACGATGTGAGTTTCAGTCTATTTCTAATGAAATTCTTATTATTCTCTCTTCGCGCAAACTCGTGAAACACGAGTTTCACAAAATTAAAAATTTTAAGTTACATCTCTGATATTATCCTCTATATTTAGGAATAAAGATTCTGCGATTTCCCAGATGAAAAAGGAAACGTTTCACGAACGTTCCGCCCAACGAATAAAAATATCTCTCTCGTCCCGGAATTAAGTTATACGCATTATTCATTTCCTAGAACTTAGTTATATGCTTCCGATTCATTTTAATATTCACAATTTGTGTTCTGTTCCCGGAGAACAAAATTCTGGGCCAGGAAAATTCACGATTTTTAAAATTTGAAATTGTAAAAAAATTTAGCGATGTTAAAAATAGTTCCTGGAAAATATGGTGTTCCAAAAATGAACGAAAGTATTGATGAATGTAAAAAGATAATAAAGCAATGGCTCAATATTATCCCATCGAACGTATAATAATAACGAAATCAATACTTTCGCATCGAAAAAAATAAAATGTTCCCTAGTTTAAAAAGAGGATTACTGATATAATGTTATTAAATGAAGCAACAAATTACTAGTGATTTAGGTTACGCGCAAAATTCAATCCGATTAAGTATATTATTCATTTCGTGTTCACGGCAAATGAATCTGCATCGGCTACTTATCAAATTTATATATGTATAAATATAACTAAAGGTGCTCGTTAATATGATTTCATGCGAAATACCTGAAAACACGTAATCCCAGAAATTACAACAAATTGATAGCCATCTGAAAGATGAAGAATCACGGGAATCTTCGTGGACCAAAAGCTCCTCAGAGTCAGTTCGAGGTAAGATAAAAATTCCAATTACCCGGAGTAAATCTTCTTACTCTATTAGCGTCTTACACACTTCGATATTCTGTAAATGCCTGAAACTCACGATCCGGGGATCAAAGAAAGGGGGAACGGTGTCCGCGCAAATGCGTCAAAGGGCAATTAAAAGCAACGCCAGCATACTTTGTGATCGCTTTTATCCGCTTAGAGGTCTTTTAGAGACGGTAATCGCGTGCCAAGAACAAGAGGGCTAAAGAGTCTAACGTGACTCTCGTCTCCACCGCTTTTACACCTCCTCTGCAGAACCCTCTCCTCCCTCTCTCTTTCCTTCCACTGCATTCCCTCTTTCAGCACTCGACGAGGAACGCGAGTCGTCCCTGTGAATATGGCATGCGTGCTCGAAAAATTGTTGTTCCAAGAGTGTCGACCCGCGTAGAGACACAAAGCAACAGGCTCCACCGCTATCTTAACCCCGTTCCGTCATGATCCACAATCCTCGACAGTGTAATCAGTGTAATGTACTCCATGTATATTGCGAATTGTGTGCAACAAATTAACCCTTTCGAAGAAACGATGCTATGGACGAGATATCTGGTGTATCTTTATTATTGATGTGAAGTGTTTTATTTGATAATTTGACGCAAGTAATCGATTTTTAAGACATGTCACCGTTGGTGGAAGATGCTTAAAGATGATACACATAAAATACTCTATATTTTACACAATTAGAGTTCTTATTATTTACTTTGTATGGAATACTAATCGATGTAGAAGATCTGATATAAAAAAACACAACTCACAGAAAAAAATCACATCCAACAATAGAATGTGTAGTTTGAAAAAAAAAATGGAAGGAAAAATTCCATACAAAATAACAACGAAAACTTTAATCATGTCAAATATGGAGCATTCAATATTCATCATCTTCAAGTGATTTCCACCAACTTTTTAAAAAACTGTTTGATCATTGCACTTTTAGAAGTTCAGAAAACGCGATATTATTAGTTGAACAGTACAAAGGGGCAGCAAACGGATCCAATTAATTGTACGCTGTAAATGAGAGAAAATCAAGGTAGCATCTTTTGTGCGTCTTTCTCGAAGGAATACCTGAGAGTTTAAATTAACTAGAAGCCGAAGTAAATCCTCCGGTGTAGTACAATGGGGTCCGGTGATACCCCGTTATCAGAAGTATTCGATATGATAGCGCCAGCATCCGCTAACTGCCAGCAGCAAGTAACAATCGCTTATTCGGAGTCCCTGAACCATTCAGCTGGTCCTATTATCCATCGCTTCTTGCCATCGCTATCATTCGATACCTTCAACGCGTTCAATTTGGTCGATCGTGATTCAGCCAATACTCACGCACAATCGAACCTGAATCTGGTGACTAAAGTATCGACCCGATCGCGCGATAGTTATCCTCGGACGCCGAGGGTGTTCCGAGGCCTTACCGGTACGCAAAATAAGCCGGAGCCGGAGCTTATTATGCCTCCGTGGCCAATAATAATCCGTGCACCGGCTCTTGTCAAACGCGATCTCCGCCAGTACAACACCAACTACCACCGCGAACGTGTACAATCGGCGTGAACAATGGCAGTTCCGCAGCTTGTACGTTCACGCGCCGTAGATCGCTTTGCCCGCGGACTGTCGACCTCAGGAACATACCGGAACGAGGTTAAGATAGCCGGCCACCGAGCCTGTTGCTTTGTCCCGTAGCCATTCTACGAGCCTCCTGGAGGAACAATTTTTCATGCACCGGCCACAGGAACTGGGACACACCATCAGATACCGTCGACGAGGATTAGTTTTTATTTCTTATGAAATACCACCGCCCCACGGTGTGCTCTATTCATCATCTACTGGGACAAAAGTATGAAATGAATGAATATCTACCGAGTCTTTTTATTTTCGGAGATATCAAGGTGACTTTCAGTTTTTTCGTAGACAATGCATATGTTTTTACCACGCTTATGGTATATTAACTTGCCGTGTTGTTGTTGTATGCGGAAAATCTGGTAATCGAATTTTAAACCTGTTCGCATAGTTCAACCTTGCTGAAATTTTGTGTACACACTTGCTTCCGATGACAAGAAGAGCAGAAAATAAAATATATAAAACAAACTTTTGAACAACCACGCTTATTTTAAAATCCACTAAAATTGTGAAAATAATTTTTTTCTCGGATCTCTATAAAATACCGAATCCAGTTAAATAATAAATTATATTTTTAGTGACTATAACAATAAAAGCGTGGAGCGCTAAACTACCTTGACGTAATCTTCGTGGCCGCTCCACGCTTTTATTTATAGTTACCAATGTCATGATTTTATTTAAATTTAGATTAAATTTTTCTATGTATATTCCTGTTTTAATGGTAGCTGCTCATTCTCGTTCATTTTCGAAAATTTCGCTCTCATCGCACACTGAGAGAGTGAATTCTTGTCCCAAACAATTCGATCGCAGTGCAGAAACTTTCACGCTTGACCGCGCGCACGCGTCTCTACGCAAACAAGAAGCCGGAATAATTTACGGGGGAACAGCATTCGCGCATCTCGCTGAAAATTTTCCTGAGAAAGCAGAGTGTTTTCCGCGCACGGGCAACGCCACTTTGGTTACCCGACAATCCGCGGTTCTTTTATTAATGCGGATTGGGGACGGCGGTTTCCCCGAGAGGATTCGTTATGCACTTGGCTGCGGAATACACAACGCGTTTTTAACTTGACGTTGCATGGTTGTCGGTTAAGTCGCCGGCAAAATTTGACTGCGATTCGAAGTTTCGCGTGCGCGATTAAATCCGACGGACAAAAATAACGGGTAAAAAATTCGTTTTCGGCTGTGCTGCTGGGAGAGGGACGGAATGCAGTTTCGCTACGGGCAAAACGGATTCTGAATTCGCATGGCAGCCGTCGGGAGAGCTGCCGCGCCGCGGCCATTTCATTTCGGTCGATTCTTAGCAAAAGCCGCGCTCGCCGAGATAGTCCCGCGAGAATATACCGCAAATGAACTTGCCTCGCGGAGTTGCCCACACTTTTCCATCGGCGGTAATTAAACGGCATTTAAAATTAGCGGCGTGTAATCGTCGCCGGGCAATTAGTATGTAATCAGAACGGAAGTAATCATAACGTAATTATTATGTTACCGGGAGAGGGAGGATTTCGTTTTCGGCCAGCTAAGAAATATACACATAGAATTTCAGTTGGAAGTGGGGGATCGAATGACCAGTAAAAGGTTAATGGCCCGTTACGTTTACCAGGTGTTTCGTTGCTCCCACAATATCATCAGTTTTCCACCACGATACTGGACCACTGCCCAGTTGGCCTCGTCGAAAATTCTTTTCCAAATAAACACCACGCCCCCGAACAGATAAGTAAGCATCCCCCTCCGCCAACTCGAATTGTTGCAACCGCATGCAACTATTTTACCTCCGGCGCTCTTCCTGTATTTTCGCCCACCGACGGGAGTTATCGTCGTGTGGCGCTGAAGTAGGATACTCGCCTCGCTGAAGTAGCATACTCCAGAAACGAGCCACGGGAAGAGGAAAAAGGCCGAGCGCTAACATTGTTGTCTACCGATAATTAGGAGAGATCTTGCTTTCACGGAGATTTACAATTAAAGCCGAAACAATGGCTGGCTTGAACGAAATTCTTTATCAACCGCGGCTTCCTGTTGTTACCAACCAATACTCGCTCTACTCCCTTGTCGTTCGCATTCATGAAACTGTGGTTTTTTTCATTCTTACGCTTATAATAGAAATTGATATACGCTGAATAAAATCTCGTACAACTATAACGAACAATGGACAGTTTCACAGTTCCAAATTTCAGTCTATAAAACGTCAATAATTTTCAGCAATAATTCGTTCGACTTCTAAACAACTGTACGCTGTAAAAAAATTTTTCCTGTATCTGTGGAAGGAGAGTTATCTCTTCTGGTTTTAGCTTTTTCCAGATCCTTTTTTCAGGGGATTATACTTCAGTTTTATCGGATTCCGTGAGCGAAGTATTCCTCTCTTCAGGTGACACATCCAATTTATAACGTTTCGAAAATAGTGAATCCATAAAATTTACATTTTCACGTCTCCTGTAAAAGCGCGAAAGTTTTTTTTACGATATGCATATATTTATTTCGTTGTTTATCTTTTGATTCCGTTCTTCTATACGAGACCGCGTTTCCGTGCTCTTCACAATTTCGAATAAGATTTTATTTTTAAAAGTTTCGGAGATTTTAAACGTATATTTTTTATTGCAGTTGTAGAAATTTTTGTGCCTGAAGGAAATGTGTAAGGTTCATGTGTCTAGGGTCGAGAGGGAAGCAAAGTCCACCGGGTTCACTAACGTCATTAAGTAGTTGAAGCGCTATTTCATTTGTGGCTTCTGTCCTTTCAGTCGAACGTTGCCTTTGTGAATCTTTGATCTGTATCTATCGGATTTTCAGCGAGTCTTCCAGTTCGAGGGATCCGATCAAAGAACAATACCGGATCTGCTGGGCTATCGATTGCAAAACTATTGTCCATATCTAAGTAAAGAGACGTATTGAGGTTCCTACAAGTTCTTAGAACTCTAACTCAGATGCAATCAACTCCGCAATGCGAATCCTTACGTACGGTGACTCGTAAAATGTAGACACAGCCGAAGGTCTTAGATGAACCTCCACTTCAGTGAAGCCAGACTGGGGCAGGGATGATGAAATGATCTACCCCTTCTCTGATGACGGGGAATGAGTGGGGCGAATGGGAGACTTAGTGGAAGGGGAAAGTAGGGGAGTACGGGAGATTCGTGTCCACCGCAATCTGGCGACACTGGAAGGGGAAAGTAGGGGAGTACGGGAGCTCCGATTCAACCTCAATCTGGCGACACTGCTCCACTTTAATCATGCCTCTCGATAATAGCACATTGAAAGTAACATCATTCCCTCTGAATCAAGATTAATCGAAATTTAACAATATTTTATCTTTAACAATAATTAAATTTTCTCACACATTCGTCTCGATAACAATCATCGAGTTACACGAAAAATGAATTGTATGTGCTAAAGTGATTGCACTATTCATCTGATAACGAATGTGCTCATAACGGAGAATGTACAGGATCGTTAAAACCGACGTAATGCTATTATTGTTGATAATGAGGCATAATTAGCAGCAGAATTATTCGTTTCGATTACCTGAAAGTGAGTTTAAACTGAATTCGAACGATACGTAATTAGTAGCATTTTACAACTGCTTTCACATGAAATTAAGCGATTGTATAATCAGCTATTAACGACGCTACAACTATAAACATCTGGACAGAGTCGTCTCGCATCTGGATCAGACAGATCCACCATCACAGAACTTGTCAAAAGTTGGATTGTAATACTGGCACTCAGATTAATGAATTCGTTTAATGGTTGAAATTTATTGAGTACCTTACAACTAATCATTCCTGTTTAATGGATTATTGCATCAAAAAGCATTTGGTGTAGAGCTGTTACTCTCCTTCGAAGATCGAAGATTTTGAAGCTTCGAATTAAAGCTTTTTTCATTTTTTATATTCTGTGAAAAATTTTTTATTTATATTTTCATTTGTCAAAAATCATGACAAATCATGACATAGCACGAGACTGGTGAGTTACAACTTCGTGCACTTCGAAGACTTCGAAGTTCCCTTCGTTCCTCCGAATCCGAATCTTTCGAAAGGTAACAGTCCTAATTTGGACCCTACATTTCCGACATTTAATCTGTTCTAATTCCACAAACGCAATCACATAACAAATAGACCTGCTGGACTGATATTAACCCTCATCCGTCCCTCATTTCACGAACTGAATCTGTCCCTCGGTGTCAAATTGACACAGTGATACAAAAAATCGATAAAATAACAAGTCAAACAGTTACAGCTTGTCAAATCTAGCATTTCGGGTGAATGTCCCCCGCAAGGGGAAATGTCCCCGCTGCGCAGTGGTAGGTAGGCCGAGCCTCGCAACTGATCGTCACCTGTCTAGCGATGCACGCGGCGACAGTCCAGTTAAAAAGTAAAGTGACACAAGTGTATTCACAGAAACATATAAACAGTTGTTTCGTATGTTTACTGCTGTAAGAAATAATGGATAGTACGCACTTTTGACGAGGTGTGTACTTTACCGTTCAGATGTTGCATCCTTCTCTCGTCATGTGCGGTCTTTGTTTTTGTCTGCGCATGCCTATGTTCTGGTCAGCCGCAATGCTAGATTTGACAAGCTGTACTTATCAACGTTTTTTTCCTTGAACTTGACGAGTTAATACTTACATTTCAGGTTTTTGCAGTTATATGTTTCGCATTAGAAAAATAAAACTCACCAGGTTTCGAACGAATTTACTTACAAATAACAGAACAGTGTAACTTATTTCGGGAAAACTGTGTCAAATTGACACGAGGGACGGATGAGGGTTAAGGCTTGCAGCTCCAACATGATATAGCAAGTGGGAAACTGAAGACAGAAACTGAGACATTCAACCGCGTCGGGCAGCAAAAATTTGACGACCACGCAAAATTGTTGGTCGACATTCGTTCGGCTTTTTGGTGCAAATGTGCGTCGCGTGTGTATTATCGCCGCGTAACTGAGGACGGAACCATCGTTTCGGAGGTAGCCGACCAAATGGCGAAATAAGAGCGAGCCTCTGATCCGACCGGCCGGATGAAAGGTACCGGGGTAAAAACGGAAAGGGAATGAAAAGCGTCGCGAGCGTTTTCGGTGCAGAGACCCGGACGAAAGGCTCTTCTTTATCTGGTGCCTTCGATACCCCGGGACGAGAATCGAGGTTCGAACGCTTCTTCATTTTCTCCTCTTTCGACTTTTGTGCCCGGCTACCGACTGCTCTCCCCCGTTAATTAGAACTGTTGCCTTGCACGATAACGTTCGACCGGGATCCCTTTTCAAACCCTTCCCTCTCTCTTCGTTTCTTTTTTTTCTTTTTGCTCCTCTGCCTCTCCGGTTCCTTTCCACGGAACGAAACAATGGTTCCGCGGCTAACGCGCGGGATATTGGCCGTTGTTGCGCCAAAGCTGGATTTCGGATGTTACGCGGCCATGCTGAATACGAATCGAGGATTCGCCCCGAAGGCCGCTTGTCAAGATCCGATATAATGAAATTGTTAACTGATCCCGAGCAGAGATGCTCCGCTCGCTTATCCACCTGCCTATCTTTGTTTAACCTCTGCGAAGCTTGAAACGCGTTGCTCGGGAAGCTACCGAGGTCGAATGGTGCATCGTCGTTTGGACAGGTTATAGTCGGATAAGATACTGAAAAATAGCACTCCCAAAGAAAACCCTCTGTGACAAGTTTCAAGTCCGTACCCCTTCCACAAGGGTAGTTACAGGGCCAGCACGGTTCAATGAATTATTTCTTCTGTTCCGCTCAACAAAAATTTACGAAAAAATTTGTGAGCATTCTACCTAGCAGCACACACGACAGTGAATTTTTTCAGAATTTTTGCTTGCAACATCGATTTAAAAAAAAAACGCAAGCATAAATTGCCATTTTATATCGAAATCTTCAGTCCCATCATGATTATTAATGTGTATTTTCTGTTCTACTCGACAAAAAATTATGAAAAAATTCATGAACATTCTACATAGTAGCACACGTGACAGTGAATTATTGATGAATTTTTGCTTGATTTTATATCGAAGTTTTCGGCCTCGTTGTGATTATTAAAAAATGTGTATTTTCTTCAGATTTAAAAAAATTGAAAATCTCGTATATGTACATACGTTTTTACACGCGTGTGCACCTCTAAATCTAGTGCAAAGTGTTCTCTATAAAATATACTTTCTACGTCGATGCGAAGTCACAAAGTTTTCATGTTCATGCTTCCCATGGTTAAGAAGATACAGTTTCAAGAATGGGAGTAGGTATGTACCCGCCTTGTTTCCCTTCAATTTTGACCTACTTTCGCAAGAATGTAGTGTATCCCATCCTGTTTCTGTTCGAGAAAGGTACGCAAAGTGTAAATAATCACGATTATGCTTCATAATAATGCAAAGAGAATAACGCAGCAGCTCCTGTCGATGTACGTTCACTATAAAAACTGACCTACGGAATCCACAGCATTCAGAGAACATCAAATGTTCATTATAAAATTCCACACGGCTCTAAAACAACTGAACAGTGGGGTTAGTCAGCGAAAGGTATGTGGAACTCGAGGGATGGCTGAATGTTTCAAATGAATTAACTTTTCCGATTGAATTATTTCAATATTTGTTGTTTGGAACTTTTCAGCCAATTCGAAATGCGTTGGAGCCTATGCCTAATCCAAACTATTTAAAATACTCGAACTTTCACAGTGCAATGGCAACTTTCACTGAATATTTTAGAATGCACATAGCGTAATCAATTTTTGCCTCAAACTGAAGAAATTATTGAATCTTTGTACAATTTATTTTGCAATTATTGTAACCATAGAAATGTTTCCTTGAGAAATTTTTTAGGAGTCTGAATAAAATCAATTTTGTTATTATAGGAAAGCAATATATGTACAGGGTGAACCACGAATAGTGATTTGCTATAATCACGTGAAAACTCTTGAAACCATGCTATATCTGATAAAAAACACTTTCCACCCTGTATTAGGTTATCCCAACAGTTCCTTAACGTTGTGTTTTCGTTACCAGCAATCCAAAAATCAATTCTATTTCATACTTTTCAAGTACAAGTGTTCTCAGCGAGGAACAAAACTGAACCTGTGAAATTCAAAGATTTGTCTTGTGGAAACTCAATTTCTGGCAATAACCCGCTTTACATCCGCATTAGCACCAAAACTATCCCGTCACCGTGCGATTTATTGCAAGAAGTAGCCGGTAAATCCTCAGCAACCATAATCGTCGTAGAAAGGCGTTCGGAACGGGTGCGATGGTTAGCGCAAAACAACGACTGGCCATTAATTCATGTCGCCTCGAATTAAATATACAGTGTCGCGGCCGCGATAAGAACGGGGCACCGTAACAAACAATTCTGCCGCGATTAAAACGAATTCTCAACTCAGCGAGCAGGATAGATTTCCGATATCGAGACCGAAGTTCGCCGGTTCGCAAGTTTTAATACCACGAGCAGACACCGCGTGCGTTTGCAGTATTTATTGCTGCTGGCTGGTTCGACAGCAGATACGAGTAACGCAAAACCGCCCTGCTCCTCCAGGCCCCTGCCCGCGCGCAAACGCTTGTGACAAAGTTATCGTCGTTTCGTAAGTGGCGCGAGCTGCGCCTTCGCTTCGTTATGAATGGCCGACAATTCTCCGCTCTAGATGCTCCAACGATATCCGCTGATTTATCCATTTCCTCCCATCCGGAGCGGTCCTTTTGTTCTCTCCCCCTTTTAAACCGCAATTCGGAAAAGATGCTAGCCCGCGTGAAAAACCGACGCTTTTGGCCCCCCCGGTAATAAATGTTACAACATTCCCGTGTACCGGGATTACCGAACCCGGGATTTCCTCTTTTTATTCGCACGCATCGCAACATTGCCCCCAGCACCGAAATCCTTTTCCGCTCGCGATTATTCTATTTTTGCGCTTCGTTAGTTCCGCTACTTCCGTCCTCGAACGATCGGGTCCGAGCATTCGGCTCATGAGAATTTCATAATTCTACATTGTTAATGGTTTTATTGTTGGATCTTTTATTCCATTTGTTACGGAATAGGAGGCAGCGATTTTTCGGAATATTCTCTCGATGTGTTTATTGTGGACCTTCGATGCGCTCCACTTATTTTTGCTTTGATGGGATTGAATGTTTGAACAGTTTTTTCGAGAATTTTTTGGAAATTCTTTCTGGTTTGGATAAAGTCTATTTTTTTACTTGTAGCATGATTGTTGCATTTGTGATAAGTAGGTATACAGCGGATCCTCGTGCAAAATAAACATTTTTCTACCTGAATTGCAACAAACTGGAGTGAAAAACAGATTTATTTTCAGTCTAAATATCCTAGTATGTATCTTTCAATTCTTCTAATGTTTTTAGTCTAATTTAATCTAATAATAAGAAACAAAACGAACAAAAATATTTTCGCTGCGATCCTCGATTTCACGGTTTCACAGCGGGGAATCTAATAATCGATAATTCTGTGTTACATGTATTGTATACACATTAAGTAAGTATGAAGACGACATTTATCGAAATATTGTTTTTGTTTAAAGTAGCGCAGAGGAAGCAACGTATTTCAATTTAAAATGCCAGTTTTAATTTGCAATGACAGGAAAGAGAAACTTGTGTGAAATTCTTTTTGTCCTTTATTCCGATGCTATTTTTCATACTACTACTTTCAACCTTTGCCACGCTCAACAATAATTCATTTGAGAAGTAAAATTGTCGATTTAACTTCTACCCACTACCTACCCCATGATTGGTTTTTAAATTTTACACTCTTAAATCGGCCGATTTCCTCACTGTGCGACGCGACGGCTTTTCGATTTCCCGTGTCGGTTGTTAACCGGCAAACGAACGGAAAATTTTGATCCAGTTACACAGTGGCATGCGTTCGATCTCGAGGCGCGACAACATCGCGCGCTACCGCAGGAAGCAAATCCATTTTACAAAACATCGGAACACCCGAGGGGACAGCAGAATGGAAAGAGGGGAAAGGGGTTGCAGCAATGGGGGATGACAGGGGAAAACGAAAGGAACGAGACACAGCGGTGCGAGAGGGGCGACGGAGACACGGGAAGAAAGTACAGAAAGAAAGAAATTCTGAAGATCGCGACACTAAAAAGAGGTTCTCTCCCGAAGGAATACGTGATCTCCGCTGAGGGCTTACCAAGGATACTCGACCGTAGTCGGGCCATAGCCCGAGTTATGCCGCCGGGTATTTAACTTTATGCATTCGAGCTCCGACTCGTCGCTACTTGTACAACGGGTGTCTCTTAACCAAAGTGCCATTGACTTTCGATCGGCTGGAAAATGCGTTCGTTGACCCTGAAAAGATCGACCCGCTGCATTATTCACGCTGTACCACCGGATCGATTGAAATAGTTGGTCCCAGATTTTTGATTGCGTTATTATTAAAATTGTAACGTGATTTTTATGAGAACGTTTAAACTAATTGACCACTCCTTCTTTGCTATTATGTTTTACCATCGCGATTTAATCGGCCAATTCCTCTTGCTAGTTATGATTTAATAATTTTTACTTTGCCTTCTTTGCTATTATGTTTGAACATTGCAATTTAATTGGCCATTTCTTATCTCTTATTATGCTTCAATAATTGAATGGATTATCTCTTCTCCGGTGACCTACCTGCAATTTCAAGTTCTGAAATTTCCGAAATGATTTCCATGACACATTAATTATCGTAAGGATTAGACCACCACAATATTCATGCTTGAAGTACGTCACGTACAGATTTCTGCTGGTAATTTATTAGAAGTGTACTTCGCCCCGTAATTAACGGGACATCTTCGGTAGCCTGTTTATCCGGTAAACGTGCTATGAATAGAAATATTTAACCATTTAAATAGTTAATCACTTTTAAATTAAACCAGCTGAGAATTCTTTGAACAGTATTAATCCTTCCTTTTCTATTAGCTGAGACATATTTTAAGCATTTTTAAATATGCTAAAGGGTAACGTTTCAATTAATGAAGTCGAAGAGTCATCTCCCCAATCTTTCTCGAGTATTTTATTAAAAAGCTATCTGTGGCAAAGTCACATTTTTTCAAGGAAAATAGCATCGGTTAGCGGAACGGCTTCGTGCAGGTTCACCCTGTACACGGTATCTCTTCTGTCGTCGTATTTCCTTCTCATTCGAAGTTCCGCGCAACCCCTCGAAGAAGGATGCAGCCGAATGCTGGTGGTATAAGGTCGCTTTACCCGAGCGCCTCTGGGCTTTATATTAAACTCCGATTTTACGCGGACGTAATCGTAAAGATAAAGGCGCGTAAAGCGTCATATAAAGCGAGCTACGCTTCCGTTCGTTCCCTTTGGCCCCGCAAGGTGCTTATACTGATCCTCCCCCGTGCACTTTCGTCGGATAACTAATTCTCCGCCGGCGAAAACTCCCACGCGCGAAATGGTATTGCCACCACTGTGATTCAGATCGCTGCTGCCCGCCGGAACTGTCGCCGACTCGTTTCTCTGCGGTCGCGATAATTGACAGGGAAACGTCCGGGGAATCGCGACCGCACTGTGTACCGCGAAACTCTTAAACCGCGCGAATCTTATTTACATTAGCGTCTTCGTAATCGTTCACACCGCGTCCTCACGGTCGAACAATCAAAAACAAAAATCGCGCGGTCTCCGCCGTGTCCAAGAATTGAAAGCAACAGGCGTCCCTACAATTTTTATGGGAAAAAGTGAGCAACTGGAATTCGCCCGTTGTTTCGCAGCAACGTTGGATTTCACGCGTTTCTAAAATGTTGGTGTAATTTAAATAGATAATTTTTTTACAGTATACTTTGACGCGATAAATTCCTCGAATGCTGCGAGCATCGATGATGAGCAGAAAAATTTGAAATTTATTGGCGTCGTAAATCAAACGGACTTCCAGTCGGAAAATTTCGATTTTTGAATTTATAACATCGTTCGGTTACAATCAAAATCGCGTGACAGTCGATATAACAAAAAGAAGGGATTCTCTATCGAAAATTGATTTTTAAAAAATTTTTTAAATGTCATTCAATCGCGGATAAATATCGTAATATTTTCTGTATCGATTTATTGTGATCTTTCGTTTGTGGAACATATTGGATCGTTCGGAAAGTCATATCGATTTGAATAAGTTCCATGATCTTTCGCGATTTTTCAGGCAACTTAGAAATCCGATGCTGATTTCTGTCTTTTATTAGCAAAAAATTGAGTTATACGAGTTTTTACGACTTTATTTGAAATGCAATTTGCTATCTCTACACGAAAGACGAGATTACTTTCCGAACGACCTAATATTTCTGTTTCATATTGTATCACGACGACAGGGAAACACGGGGAAGTAGGGCTTTCTTTGAAAAGGAGGCTATGAAAAGCGTATAAATAATAAAAAAGTATGAAGTCTACTGGCCAGGCTTATAAGTTCCAAGATGCTGACATGAAATCGCTGATACGTACGCTGACTTTATGAAGTGTGTATTGCAGACTATCCCCCTTGATCCCACCCTACAAGCCACTTTAGCCTCTGCATATGAGGCCAGGCAAACAATAAAATTTCGGACGCACTGAAAGCGCAACTTGCCGTGCCATTCTCGTCAAACTTATCACAAAAATTTCATTTCACGCGCACCGTGAACACTCCGATAATCGTTTCGTCGAAAGACTTATTTTCCTCTCACGTTGTACGTAGAACTACGTATATAAATTTCACGAGTATATTAATTAATAATGAATACAAAATTGGACTTGTTACATCTAGCCTTTCCCTGGTCCACCGAGCCGGTGTCTCATCCCGCGGATTTCCTCATCAGAGCCTCTGCTTAATGCAGTAATTGCAATCGAAAGTCGGTTTCCATTCAGCAGTTTTCATTTGCCCGCGCGAATTAGGATGCTCGCCGATTCCAAGGGAAATTCAATTGCCTATTGCTCGTCTCGGTTTCTTTGCGCTGTCCGCCATGGGAATTCGCGTCGTTCGCAAATCGCAGAAAAATTCGTCAGTTTTCTCGTCAAATTATCGAAGAATCTTAAACGCCGGTGTCTCCTTGTTACAATCAGAGAGGATAAGTCAATCAACTCGATATTAAGCCTTCAATCAGCAGAAGCAATATATATTTGTTAATACGACTGTGCGAACCAGCCACGTGCAAAAATTGTTGAATTTTTTACGGAATGCTCGGGAACGCTATCATTGTTCTCTAAATTCAATCCGTACGTCTATCGAAAAATATATTAAAGAATCCAATCAACGGTATAGTAAAATTGAATATTGGAAGTGAGCTGGGGCCAGTAAAAATTTTCCAAGAAATTCGAGGCAGAAATTTGAAATATTCCAATAGAACTCGAAAGCATTCTTTCTCGCAGAAAAAGCCTTTGTGCTCGACTTCCTCGATCCAGTGCTGCTGGAATATGCATCACGCTTGTCAAACAGGAAAATTTTTCAAAGTGGTCTCGCGCGAAGTTTGAAAAAAAAAAACACGCACAGACATTTTTAAAAAAACTAGCGGTGAGTTTCACTTTATCCTCTCTTTTTCGTTCATTGGCGCGTCAACAAACGCTAGGAAACGTGAAGCCTAAGCCTCGCGCATCGAAATTTTGATCGCGACTTGTGATTACCGAACGCGACGCGTGAATGCAGGATCTGCATTAAACGGCGCGGCGGCGTCGCCCGGTTTCTGTCTTTTCCAGGCAAATTGCAATTGTCCCTTCGGTGACAGCGATGGCGACGTTTCGGCGTGCAAGCACGTGCACTGGCTGCACTGGCTGCGCCGCAGAACGTACAAACGCGAATGAATTATCTGCCTCCCCCGGTAGGAAGACGATGCTGGCAAGATTCGAACGTATCACGCTCGACTTCCGTTCTAATTGGATCTTCCGCGTCCCACCCGACACTGATTCACTTTGTTACCCTCATAATTAATCCATACTTTTCCTCCGTTCGTGACAGACGTTCTAAATCTTTCCGGTTCTCGTTTTGGAATCGAGTACGATGTCTTTTCATCATCTCGGATATATTCGGAAAGTAAGTTGTTAGTTCGGTGAGAATATCGAAAAAGTAATTACTGTGACAAATCTGGACTTTCTCGGCCGAATTTCCGTTAAATAAATCGCTAGGATGAATCTGTCGAATTTTGTCGAGTGCCAGCTCGTCAGTCGAAGCGGTAAGAGCCGGAGATCGATCGAACCTTTTCGTCCCAGCGTACAATTTTACAATTTCGTTCTGTCAATCAAAATTTTTGATTCCTCAGGGTCGAAGCGATCCCAGATTTTTGATTGCCCGATGGATCTGTATTAACAATGATTGAATGCGAAGTCTCTGAGTCGGCTTTTTAATTCACGTGCAACAAGTAGCAGTCGTTGCTACATTTATCAACGTGATAGCCTTTTGTACAAGCCTGCCTACATGAAAAAATTCCACTATAACGTAAAATCGCTCTGGCTGTTTCCTATATCATCCCTTGTTCAAGGGTTGATAGATACTTCAGCTTTCGGAACAGTTCTCGATGCAACCATCAACCCCATTTTCCCAGAGAACGTCTCGAAACGCAAATGTTTCGTTCGAAAAATAAAACGTGCGCGTGTTTAAGAATTTATTTCTTTACATTCCCTGCACTCATTCACTTTATTTCAATGGAGATAAAATCTGAATTTTATATTTCAAAATTCCCCGCGGTATGCTTCTCTCTGGGGCTGTCCGTGTGTCGGGTTGAGATGAAAATTACGCTAGTCAAAGGCTAACATTCGCGCACACGACTCGCGAGTGTAAATATCAGATTCATTCTGATTATATCGCATCCTTCCGTTGTTACAAATTTTTTGCGCAACAGTAAACAGAGTTTTTTAAGCTCTCACGGCTCGGTATCATGCGATTTTCATTGCTGAAGCTTGCTTGCGTGCACCGCCACTGTGTTCTTCTGGAGAGATCACCGCAGCTTTTCGTCAACATTGCCAACAACGTGGTTCATTTGTTGGAAAGTTTATCTAAGTTCTACTTATCTACTTATCTTTGTCGTAAATGCATCAAATATGAAGTCTAGAAATAGGAAATGTTTGCATTGTGCTTAATTCTTTGGTATTTGTGTCCTTCTGGAGAGATCACTGCAGCTTTTCGTCAACATTGCCAACAACGTGGTTCATCTGTTGGAAAGTTTATTTAAGTTCTACAGGAGAAAGTGAGCACTATATATTCCAACGTTTACTATATTTTCGCTCGTACTATTCCAGTGGAGTCTGTTGAGCGTCTCGATTCGGACAGAGTCGACCTGGTCGACGTAGACAGGGACAAATTTCATTTCTAAGCGGATTGGTCCAATTACGCCAGCTCTAAAAGTGTAGTATCGAACGTGATTGACAGGTTGCGAGATTTAGCGAGACACGAATACAGTAGCAAAGCGGGCTGAGCAATGAAGCTAGCAGCCACCTTTGATCTAAAGTCCGGCTGTTAACCACGAAAGGCAGCTCCTCGCTGGTGGCCAGTCGCAGATGTAAAGCAGGAATAGCAACTAAGGACTTGGCCGAAGTACGCAATCCCTCGAGAGGATACTTTATAACAATTTCGATCATATTTACTCGTTTGATTTGAGAAGTATCCTATCTAAACAATGGACCACGAGTGCTCGGATAATAAAAGTCAGATAGTTACAATGTGTGGATTCATTTCAACTAGAAAAATGTTACAAATGTGCTGGCAAAAGTTTCACCAAGAAATAATTCAGGGCTAAAAGATTCTGTTATATTGGATCAATATTGTGTGACGTTACAATTCGGTGCGATCGCGTATGACTACCATAAATGTACAGATCGTTAGGGTGGCGGAGAACTATTTGATTGCCGAGGAACTGCTGCCTTATGATCTGAGGCGGCAGGCAGAGGCGGAGGTTGATGAGCGAGGGCGCAACGATTCAAGTTTGGTTGTTTCGATGATGGGGATGAGTAATGTGGCGAAAGCTAGTTAGAAAACAGGCTGAGTCACTAAGATGGATTTTGGAGTCGGGCTATCACACGTCCCATTCTCAATTAACGTATCGCGAGACCTCACGCAACGCGAGGACTTCCGGAAGGATTTATGGGTTTGTTATTCCTCCAGCTAACTTGTCAGTGGCGGTATAGTTCCGAGGAAACTACTATCCTGTATCTAATACAAATTCAATTAGAGATATCTGGAAATCGGACTGGATTTAAATGTACTAAAAATGTACAGGGTGATTAAAAATTGAGCATAACATTGAATCCCAAGTTCAAAATTATTTTTTATTTCCCACTTCTTTTTATATTCTCTTAATTTATTTCTTCTTATCTATCTTATTTTATTTAAAATGTCTATACAGGATGTCCCAAGATGGTATAAACGTGGAAATTCTACTACATGAGAAGATATACAACAAATTTCATTCATTCGTCTCCTCCTTTCCGAGACTCTTGAGTTTGAAAATTCAATACAATTCATACAATACTTAAATGTTTAGTAATTGAGGACCAACATATTTAATAATCTAAACAATATTTTTAATAAAATTCCTTTTTGTCGATCGTATTTTACTGAATGATTTAAAAATTTGCAAAATTGCTTGTTGGTTAAAATTTGATCGAACCCATGCGCCGAAAACATTAACGAAAAAAATATTTTGAATAGTGGTACAGTAATTTTTATTCTCCACCTATCTACAGCTGCAGAATCACTTTATAAAAGCACCGTTGAAACACTCTGTACTCCGGGAATGTATGACATTCATTACTGGATAAAAATTCATCGAGTTCGCGCAGCGAGACTTGCAGAATCGTTTCACGTCTAACAGGATGTTCTATGGGCTGGCATTGTCGATTCCATTCGCGGGCCATAGAGGATCGTTGAAGTTCCGCCATCTTATGGTGGCTCCGTCACGTTCCGGACCTTGTTTTTTCGAGCCCGTTGGCCGTGTGTGTCTTTGGCACGGTTTACGGGCTTCGCCGTCTGGTTTCTCTCGGCTTCGGTAAACGCGGCCCCTGTTTGCATGGCCAATTCCTGCGGCGCGTTTCTTCCACTCGAAAGTCGAACGACACCCCCGGCCCCACACCGCTCTGCCCTATGTGTCAACGATGGAACCTGCCTGTTAGAGACTAGATTTCTTCAAGATTGTAAACACACCTGTCCGTGCGGGAGATTGCGCCGCAGTCACCCCCCCGACTTTCGAATTCGAACACAGCCAGCGCGAAGTCACTCAGCGACCAGAAATAACAGTCCCTGCGATAATCTTTCAAACAGCAATCGGTTCAGCCATCGGAATATTCGTTATTACTAGACTGCGGATTTCATGCATTTATGACAGAAATAGGTAGGTATAATTTAACGCAGTGAACTTATTAAAAAGATTTAAGGACATCAGTGTATTAGTTTCAACTGTATAAAATAATTAGAAGAAAAAATTTTCTAGGTGGCCCCTGTTTTTTCCAATTGACGTAGAAACTTTTTATTTTGCATGAAGATCCGCAGTCGAGTTATTACCATTCCTTTGATTCGGTGATTTTGATAAGTTATTAAAATGTGATGCCACGGACGTGTTATTTTCCGTGCGTCGCGAGAACAACTCGTCTGTGATCTCGTAGAAACAGCATCGGCGCACAGTGGGACCTTTCGTCGAATTCGGAGACAAAATCAAAGAACTTCCGATAGAAATGAGATAGAGAGCTGAAATTTTTTTTATTTATAGCTGAAACTTGACAGAATATGGGAAAAATAGGGAGATTATGGTACGAACGTTTTTGACGAATTTTTTCAAGGTTAAAAAACGTTCGTGCCATGATCTCCCTATTTTTCCCATATTCTGTCAAGTTTCAGCTGTAAATAAAAAAAATTTCAGCGCTCTATCTCATTTCTATCGGAAGTTCTTTGATTTTGTCTCCGAATTCGACGAAAGGTCCCACTGTGCGGCGTCGCGACATAAACACGTCGAAGAGAACGAAGTGGATAAGCTCGGAATT
This sequence comes from Lasioglossum calceatum, assembly GCA_963966675.1. Lineage (NCBI taxonomy): Eukaryota > Metazoa > Arthropoda > Insecta > Hymenoptera > Halictidae > Lasioglossum > Lasioglossum calceatum. The sequence goes on along the minus strand of OZ016550.1, from coordinate 11,078,323 downwards.
CGTCATAATTTTCATCGTAAACGTATAAAATGAGCAGTCTAATCATTATCGACGACGTAATTTGCGTGTCCCGTCGCGATGAAACCACGACAGCTTCGAACTGATAAATCGGTTCGATCTTTTCAGATATCTTCAACTGATGTAAACCGTTAAACTGTTGACTGTCACGTTTTTCCGAGATTCGACGCGGATAGCAACGCTGAAAGTGCAGTTCACTTGCTGCACAGATGTATGCTGGTTTCTGACACTGGGTCGAGAGATTTCGATATCAGATAATAATTCATTAATTCTTTAACGCTTCGAGCCATGAACATCTGCGCTGAAACAGTCCCGTAGGTAATCAGAAAGGAACTTGTTCCTACCGGAGTGTGTTAAATCTTGGAACACGAACTTTCGAAAAGAGTTCCATGTTAAGAAACTGATACGCTGTGCCGAAAGGAGGCAGCCTCTTCTCGCTGGGGATTGAAACGAACGCGTGAGAGAAAGAGAACGAGAGAGGGCTCTCGACTCGCGAGACTTCCAAATTACTTGGCGCACACCACCCGACCGGGTGGGGCAGGGAGAATAAGTAAGCTGCTGCTAAAGACCTGTTACATCCGCGGGACATTAAACGAGAGACGGCGAAAGAGAGTAACGTTTCCGTGGCGCGGAATAATGTTCCCTCCATCACATCGGCAAAAAGTTCCCGGGGCGGAGTTGGTAGAAACCCTCCCGCATCTCCCATCGTTCCTCCTCCGCGGAAGACGCCCGGCAAACGGTAATGGCGGTACTTTCAAAGTATGCTGAAATGTAAACTGGAACGTGTCTTGCTTGGAAGTAGGAGTTCGTACGGCGGCACGAGGAACACGCCTTCAAACGCGGCCGTGTACGGTTCCGATGTGCGAACTTGCATTAATTAAAGCGAGAGCAACCGTTCCGTTCATTCGGATGCTCGCGGATGAGCGACTCCGCTCCCCAGAGCACAATGGGACAGGTAAATGAACGCGGCTCCTGTTTTCCGGATACAACCAAACGAAACATCGATTGCTTCCACTCGTCGGCAACCGGCAACCATACCTGCGAACTCAAATCCTGATTTCTGTTCAACCCTTCAGGGTGTTCTGCTTTTCCAGGACGTTTTTCCACAAAGAAGTCTTTGTGGAAACCAGATTGATTTTTGGTCAGACTTCTCAAAGAGGGAGAGAGAAAACCCACTGTGACAAGTTTCAAGTCCGTACCCCTTCCACAAGGGTAGTTACAGGGTCAGCATGGATCAATGAATTATTTCTTCATGTTCATGCGAATTATTTCAGAATTTCATGTTGCATTATTTTTGTATAAAAATTTTCAGAGTACCACGTTTATATGATTATGTTAGTTCTGTCTCATCCTGATTATTAATGTGATTTTGCGGCCAGCAAAAATTCGAAGAAATGCATATTTTGTGCTGAAGTTCTGGAGATACCAGCTTTAGAAAAATTGGAACCGCTGTCCTTAATTTTTTCCAGAATTTTTTATATCGTAGTTAAACAAAAATAGAAATTGTGCACTACAATTGAAAATAAAGAATACATGTTCGAAACGTTTCGTTCCAGCAAGTTTTATAAGATGCGCTCCGTACGGGGTCGAATGAAAACATCTTGGAGCACGGGCGCAGATAAGATCGCAATTAATCAAGAAAACGAATACCGAACTATCCGTCCTGATATAAACGTGACGTACCGGTTTTCTTGCCAAGACCCAACACGAACGCGTGCCACTTGTACGAACAAATACTTGGCTGCCCCGGAGGCAAAGTCAAATACTAACGCGTCGAGGATGCACGCGGACGCATCGATCCGCGAGGATATTACGTTGAATCCGCGATAAAGGAGCGTCTGACATCCTTGCGTGACCGCGAAGGTTTGACTTACGAATCAGTGGCTCGTCAGTAGGGCCGACAAGTTAGTGACAGCCGATTATGGTTTGCCAAGTTTATAAGCTCCGTATAACTACACTTGCTGACGATAGGGGAACACGGCCCTTTCCAGTTTAACGAGCGCCTCGAACTTTCCGGGGCCGAGGCATCAACGATAGCTCTCCCATGATACAGTCTTCTCCGAGGGATCCCTTTGGCCTCGGTTCGCAAATGTTTGCAAACAAATGCGATCAGTTCCAATCACGAGGCGAACAATTTGATGTGTGGCAAAAATGTCTTGGACGTGAAAACATCAAACAAAGTTTTTCCTTACAGCATGTACTGTTCGAGTGTCCCTGATTCTCTTTAGAACGATCAGATTCTTCATCGAAAATGACCTCAAGTCGATATTTAGGCGAGGTCAACATGAGGAACGTCCTCCTTAAATTTTAGTTGTTGTCTCTCATCCCAATGTCAATATTAACCGTAGCCATCGTTGCAAGCCATATGTAAGATATGTTATAATTAGACAGCGTATTTTATGCGTTTATGACAAAAATGAGTAGGTCTGCGTTAAAACAGTAAAAGCATTAGAAGAACTTCAAGACCTTGTTATATTATTTCCAACCAATTAATCATATTAAGAAAGAAGATGTAGATCAGGACACTACAATCTTGCCAGCTTTCTCTCTCTCGAATTGGCTTCATAAACGATCCACAATGTCAGTGCGGCTATGAAACTCAGGATATTGACCATGTGTTATGGCAATGTCTCACGTTTGATGAATGGAGGTTGGAGTTTATCAGGCAATTACGAAAACTGCATCTTTTCCTTCCGCTTTCATGCAATGTTCTATTCTCCAGATTTACAGTGAAAATATGCAAAATAACTTACTCGTTTCTGAATGCCAGTGATTGAAAGGTTTAAGAAAACATCTTTAATCTTTACATACGTACATCTTTAAAACTGCTTGTGTATTGACCTACGTTTATTTATAATTTGTATTGTATTATATATAAAGTTTCACAATGTATTGAAAAATAATGTGCGGCAAAATAATCTCTGCCTGGAGATTGAAATTGCATTCAATAAAAAAAAAAAGAAAAAATATTAAGAAAGGAAGTAAATTTCTAGTTCGCTGCAGTCTGTTGCAGTTCAGGTAGAAAATTGTTATTTTGCATAAAGATCCGCTGTCTAGTTATAATCAATTGTAAACCACGTGGTCATTATTGACCTCGCTGTTAATGCAGCCACATTAAAATAAACTATAAATACATGAAACAAATTTCAAGAATGTAAATATGTCATTTCCAATCACGTTGTATCGGGACTTGTTTGCTCATCTCGTTGAACAATGTTTGAATAAACGGAAGAACATTTTTCATTAAGTTGCTCCGTTGCGTGATTGCAACGTCGATTAAAGGTAAAGCAAAAAGACGAGGGAAGAGCAAGTTGAAATTGAAAGGAGTTTGATGCATTTCGTACGGGTTCCTCGAACTTTCCGTTTTTTTTTCTCTCTCTGTCTGCAGTTCGATCTTACCAGCGCAGCGATCATTCCGCAAACTGCGGACAAACGCCTCGAGCGAACAACCCCGGTGAACTTTGTTGCTCCGCCGCAGGCGCATCACCTCGAACTGCTTTCTCATACGTTGCACCGTGCATGCGTGCGAACACATTGAACGTGCGCGTATACGTATGCGCCAACTTCGAAGAGATAATGTTATCGCATACAATTGATCGTTTGATCTCATAATCGTTCCCGTATTCCATTTCTGCGATGTTAAATCGTGCTTCTCGGAAGCAGCGGAACATGTGTGCTCGTCTATCGCTGGCATAAATAATTAACTTTTTCGTGCATTAATTGCCAGATACAGGACTGTACGAATTATTTTTTTAAGAATTTTAACGAGCCAAAAATATAGTAGTACAGAATTATTCTTAAATGATTGAATGATGTAGAGATCGACATAGTTATTGATCGCAAAAGACGATTAGGAAAGCACAAGAAGGAAGTGTTCGATAGAAACGCAGAAAAACCGCTTTAAAGTTTACGAGGTCGAAGTATTCGTAAGTACTTCGACAACAATTGAAGAATAAATATAATTCGAGGACAACCGAAAGTTTCCATGCAATTTCCAAGTGCATTTGAACGATAAATTTTAGTTGGCGCAATTAAACTTTCTTCAACTATGCACGAACGTACGAAGAATAGTTTTCGTTCACTTCTCGGTGTATTAACTTTATAATTAGACAGCAGAAAATGTCGGTTTGGAAAACTGTAAAATTCTATGACTCGGAAAATGTGTTATGTATCGTCGAAAATCGACAGCTCAGAGCGGGAACGGCTATTATAAATTCAAATGAATTTCGAATTGAAATTCATGAACGCCACTAGTCGCCTGGAAATGCTCATTTTGAGCAGCGACATTCGAGCGAAACGCGATACTCATTTCTTTGCTCGCATCCAGCCGTTCCATTCTCACAGAACTTGTTTATGAGGTTCCGATGCGAGCCACGTGCGTGACTGAAACTTCCCGGCGTGTTTTCTTCGTGAACGTTTGCGCGGCCCATGTCGACGTTGATACGTGCCTGGAATAATTTATTCGCCAACGCAATTGACGTTTTAATTAATAATTTTATAACGAACTTTACGGGCGCTGTGCGATAGCGTTCTTTGCACGGGCAACAATACACGTATTAAACTCCGGAAACCTGCTGCCGCTCCCCGAGGAAAACTTGAGACACCTCCGACCGGCTTTCAATCGCGCGACGTCCTCAGATTGAAAACGGATAGGCTGGTGGGGAAAGTATTATTTCAATTTAACATTGCATTACTTTATTCTATTCTAAGAAAAATTCCACAATTTTTTCACGCAAACTTACAAAACTTTACTGATCGACCACTACACTCGAAGCTATTTTAACTGGAACATTAAACATTTCTTCCGACCCAGAATATTTTCATTCTCAATGAATTTTTAATACATCATACAATACTTAAATGTTTAATAATTGCCACCACTCGAGTTTTAAGGGTTAAAATTCGATTTTAAAGCAAATTTGGTATTTCGTCATGACTCTACGAATAAACACGAAATGTTTCGATTTACTCCCGGACGCATAAAAATAAGGGGAAAAAATATTTTCCATGCCGTTTTTGCTCGGCGCCCTTCCTTTGTAATATTCAGCGCAAGTTCAATATTTCACCCTGTTGCGAAAAAAGACATGCACTCCGGTTAGCCGACTAGAAAATAGTATTACCCGACAGTCGTCGTCAGTTTTGGAATATTGGTGTCGCGTAAGCCTTTGTGCAATTAGCAACAACCACAGGCGACACGGTACAAACGGCAAAAATTACGTTCGTCCTGTGAATTTTCGCGATATTAACGTTTCTAGTTCCCGGGAGGATCGCGTTTAACGGAAGCATTTGTTCTGTTCCGTGAACCGCGCTGTCGGTTTTGCGGCACGAGTTTTTCCGGGGTTTTTCCCTTTTTTCGGAAGGTTCCGTGAATTTCACGCGAAAGAAGAAGGATTGTTGGATTATTGCTTACGAGCGACGTTGTTACGTCTTGACATAATGAAATCCTGCGAAGATTTCCTGCAGACCTATTCAACAATGATTTTTTTGGATAATTTTTCTCTGGCACAAATGTGAAGAATGAGGAAAACGTTGTTCAAATATTTTCTTATAATGTGTGCCTAAAAAGAGATGTGTATTGAGTTATAAAAGTAGCAAGATTAAATTTATTTGTTTTTTTTATGTTCATGCAATGTTCAATTTTTCTAGATGAATTTTAAAAACGTGGAATAAAATACAATCTCATTTCCAGTGGTAGTGGCCTTTGCAGATCTCAAAATATAAAAATTGTACTAAATTCCAGCTAATTTTATATTCCACAGTCTCTATTCGTCCATCCGCAGTCTAATCATGAAATATGCTAGAATAAAGTAATGTATGCAATCAATTCCCACATGGAAACACCTTCAGAATTTCAATAATTGTAAAATAAACAATCTAAAATCGGTCATTCGACCGACAGTGGTAGATTTAGTGTTAAAGAGAGCAGCGGTGGAAGTTGTGTGATCGTCTGATTGGCTGGCGCGTGGCCAATGGAATTCTGACTCGACCCCCACCCTGCGCCGTCAACATAGGCGCGCAGAGTGTTCGACATTTCGAGACAGCCGAACACTTCCGAACGATTGAACGTTCCAGACCTAGACGTTCGAACTTTTCGAGCCTCCGAGGCTTGAAAGCGAGGAATCAACGTCGCCCCACCCTCGCGGGCGTCAAAGACCACAGATAACCAGGATTCCGGAAGTCCAGTTGGACCCCATTTATCCGAATCTGTCGGGGAGTGAAACGATTCGGATAACTAGTTCGTCCAGCTAAAAAGAATCCGCTAATCCGGCCCTACTATTATTCTTTCTCGTCGCACACTGTAAATTGAGTAACGATTTGCAAATCTGAACAGAGACGTGCTTAATGCTCATTCACAGGTTAGTCTGAATATTAACATGATGATCTGTATCTATGCCAAGCGAATTCTATCGAATGCCACACTCCGTTGGTAACGCGACGAAGGGAAAACAACATCTGGAATCGCGATATTTTCTCGGTCGAAGTAATTCCTCGAATGTTTTTCCAAAGACTCTTCGATTTCACGAAGAAGCGCATTTTCCCCGATGCGCCCGTCGACTTTAAGCGTTTCCTCTCGTCGCGGAACAGTACTCCCATTCTCGCCTCTCGAGTGTCTCGCAGCATTTTTGCCAGGAAAACCTCTTTTGCCCCTGTAATAAAGCGGTTCGACGATGTTTCCCGGGAGAATGCCGATCGCTTTTGTCTATTCGACGATCCCGTTCTCCATCTCTATCGCTTATCTTTCTTCTTTGGCTTTCGTCACGGTGGTATTACGTCTTTTTACGGATGATTGCTTTGTAACCGTGTATAACACCTTAATGAAACGGTCTGATAACGTTCTCGAGACGAATTGATCGCTCGTTCTGCCCTGTTTGCGGCTTGTTTTGCATTTTTATTAGACCTCGCGCGTGGCTGTACGTCTCGCCGAGAGGATGCCGGCGTGTGTTATAGAAAAATTTATTTGTTATCCGCTCGATATTCCTCTTGATCGATCTCGAGACACTCGAACAGCGATTTTTGATCGTTCAACAAGCAACAAATTTTTATTCGATGTTTCTTCTTATTGGAAATGGGTGTTAATAAATGTATATAAATATGAAGTTACCGATAATGGTTTGATCGAAGTCCTTAAAATTCATTCGATCACGCTTTCGCGGAGCATTCCTGCTGTGTATAAACGAACGCACACCGTACCGCAGGAATAACAAAGGGAAAGCAAATAGACCGACAATGGACGTTCTAAAACAATTGCTTCCGGAATGTATTCAGTTTTTCTATTTGCAAGTCAATATTTCTTCGCAGAGCTGGGAGCTATGTAAAATGACTTGTGACTCGCAAATTCGGTGTGCCAACAATTGACAGATGACTCCGGTGTAAATGAGGGCCGCTTTAGTTTATCGTTTTCGGTGCATGATAATCCTACTATGGAAATCCTTTTTACGTTCTCCAAAGTGAAAAGTGAGATTCTCTTTCGAATTTAATTTTCTAAAAGGTATAATGCAACTCGCTGAAGTGTTTGGTCGTTCGGAAAGTCGTTTCGCTTTCTCGGGGGAAAATGAAAGCCAATTTTTTAATAGAATACGTTGTACGACTAGACTGCGGATCTTTATGCATTTATAGCAAAATTGAGTGGATGAAATTCAAAATTGTTGGAAAATTTAAAAAATTGAAGACGCCAACATATGTTGGCAGGTCCTTGTAAAAAATTGATTACTCCTCTTTTAAAATCATTAAGGGGAGAAATAATTTCTTGCAATCGATACAGACAATTTTCATTTTACACAAAGATGAAGCATGCCATCTCCACACGAAAAACTAAATTACTTTCCGAACGAGCTACTAGAATAAACCAGAGACTAAAACAACTGAATCTTAACAGTTTTTAATAATATCAACGTAGCAGGCGGTAATAGGAGGACGGCAGCATCCGAGAACCTTTCCCTTAATTGTTTCCCAGCATTAATTTTCGAGCACGATTTCACTCGTTAGCTCGGTTCCCGAGGTGCGGCGGGGCTATATTTCACAATTTTCTCGTTAACACTTTGTTTCAGCGTGGAATCCGGTTCAATGGAGTTCAATAATTTTTCTCGAACGAGGAGGAGTCTTAAGTGACTCACGCCAATTAATGGTGTCCTCTTTACGGTCAAGATTTAGAAGCGGAGAACACTAACGCGCGGGTTGGCGTGTTGCAACGGCGACGGACCAACAACGGGGAGCTAATTGCGCCGAGCGGTAATGCAACTGCGCCCGCGACTGGCTTGTGTTTGTAATTACGCGTGTAAATATGAATTATTAATTCTAGGAAAACAAATAGCGGCTTTGCAGTGGCTCCGGCTACCACACTTCGAAACTGTTTCTTGATTAATTAGACGTTGCCGGAGTCCAAACCGGAACGGACGTAATTAATGAGATTCCCGTTGTTTAATACAGTGCGCCGGCGAGGGTGTGCGCGAAACGTGTAGTCGGGAAAATTTTAGGGCGCATTCCCCAGCTCAAAACTAACGCGCGAACAGTCTCGATAAGCGCGGGCTTGCTGCGAGGCTTCTTGTTTGCGAGATAGAGCCATTTGCAGTTTTAGCGTTAATGCCGTGTTATCGGGCAACCCGGCACTGCGCAGAGAACAGGAAACGTTAGGAATATTCCGCATAAGATGTTTAGCGTACTCGGACCTGGAACAATAGAACTAAACAGATAACGGAACGGTCAAAAACTCGGGAATAGTTTCCCTGCACCCGCGAAAAAGTATCGCGCTCGAAAACTTGCTGTGTCTCCTATCTTATCTTTATCTTTCATACAGGAAAGTCGCTATATTATTATTATTATTATTATTATTATGTACGGACCGAGGTCCTTTTATGGTCCTTTTATTATTAAAAACAATTCTTCGATACGATTTTGCAGTATTTTTGCCTACGAGCTTATTCAATTTTTAAATAGTCGTCGGCGCATCTCGCGCATATGTTCACGTTTAGAACACGCAAATTAGGTCAGCGTAATATTTATAAAAGGTTCGGTGGACTCTATTCCTATAACCCGGATAGCATAATTAAGTTCGTCGAAGCGTACGAGTGAATTATAACTCACGCCGATAATGAATAATCTAATCTGTACTAAATGCAGATTTTTAAAATTTCAAGGTCCGAGCGAAATACTGGAAAATTTCTTGAGATATTTATTAGGCGCCTTCTAATTGGAACAGTTCCCAATTTGACTCTCGTTCAATTGAACATTAGCCCCTAAGGGACGCGAGACGGAGAGGCATTCGCGTGGCATCGAACCGAAACTTTCAATCATATTAATACTTCGCGAATCAGCGAATAAAATCCGGATATTTCTAGCCTGCCTCGCTGTAATCTGTAACGATGCTCCGCTTGCCGGAGTGTATCGATACGAGTTATGGTGAAACCTGTGCGTGCGTCTACGTCACTTAGTTGAATTATGCAGAATTATGCAAACTATGTTGAGAGAGATCTGAGACAGCAAGGAATTCGTAATACGGTGCCATTAGATTCAACGAGAGCCTCGATCTCGGGAATCGTCCATAATTAATGGCTTAAGGCGGGCATTAATCGTATATTAAATGAATTATTATTATGATTCATATTTTAGTGAGTAGAAGTCAATCGTACATCGAGGAAGAAAATTTCAATTAGTCGGAAGTGACGAAAGAGATAACGAGGATGACAGGACAAGGTTTAATCTTTAAACCGGGTTCTAATTAAGATTTGGCAGCCGTTCAATATATATTGTCGAGTGTCTCCAGTCGGAAACGGGTGGCGGCCAGTTAATATTTCTTATAGTTAATTCAGATTCATCGAATATCGAGAGTCGACGAATATCGCGGCAAACTTAAGTACGGAGGGGGTTGCTAAACTTAATCAGCGGCGGGGAAACGTAACGGCGGAAGTTTCGTTCCGCTAATTAGGACCCGGCGAAACAAGGCCAAGGAGCAGAAAATCAAGAAGAAACCACCCTCCACCCCGGTGGAAGTTCGGTGGCTTGGAAGTCGCGTCCGCAGGCTACAATTCATTTGGCCATGCCGATAATTGCATCAATTTATTCGCGGTAAACAGAACCCGTTAATTCCAGTCGCGGTATAACACGTGCGCATACGTCACCGGAATAAATTATACAAACACATCGAGATATGGGCTGAGGTGGGTTTTGCTGATGGCGAAGGGTGGCAGGCCGGCAGGGTTGAAGAGATTGTGGACACCGAGCAATTCCAACGCGCTGAGGAGCAATGATCCCGCAATGCACACGGTGTCTCTGAATTATTTCATCACGCTCTAACCACCTACCCATCTGTCCACCTCAATCATTTTTACTGACCACTGAATTCGAATTTATTAATATTTCAACGAAAGTATAATTATTACACCGCGGATTTTAATGCAAAATAAAATTTTTATGCATCGATTGCAAGCTATAGGAGCTAAGTAAAAATTTATTTTCCTCATTAATAATTTTTATATGTTAAAAATAGTCTAAGAGTTAAAAAACTCTCTTAATCTTTTCCCTGTTTTGAATTACACCTACTCATTTTTGTCATAAATGCATAAAATCCGCAGTCTAGTAATTATTTTATTGGGGCAATAATTTTGACTAGACTGAGGATCTTTATGCATTTATGGCTTCCAAAAATGTTCAAGAAATGCTCAAATATAAAATTCCACAGAATTTAACACGATTTTTATTTATTTCAGATCTACAAAGACTATCGCCACTGAAAATAAGATTTTATTTGTTAAAATTTGTGTACAAAAATTAAAAATTGCCTAAACGTCCGCAGTCTAATTACGACTTACACCACTATCATAATTATGGGGAAAATTGTGTGGATGAACAAATACGAAACTTGAAAAATTTTAAAGGATACGTGCGAGAATGGCGTGAACGTGACGAGGTTGAGAAAATCGACTTCTGTTTTTACGACTTCAATTTCCGTTCATCCTTCCCCTCATAGCATTCCATGGCGACACTGAACACTTACTTTTAGTGAAACGTGTTTTACCGATATGTTAAGGCGTTCCATTCACTTGTTAACTTCGATAGCAGCGTTGTAATATTAAATAGCGATTCAACCCCTTGCCATTTTCTTCACAGTTACCGTGATTAAAACGTCTTCATTCCCAAAAATTTCGTAGAAGAGAAAAGAAATTTATATTTTTTGTATGGCTACATTTATTATAATGCTTGAATATTGATTACAAACGAATCAAATTGTATTTCATCTAAACAGAAAGGCATAACATTCTTTTTTTTTTAACTTTGTTAAAATCCTCATCGCGAGCTCTATAATGTTATCAGAATTGAAAATACTGCAAGATTGTAACGAAGGAATGATTTAGTTACGAGGCGATAGTGAAACAATAAAACGCTATTGTAGTATTATTAAGATGGAAAGTGGATATAGCATTTTACAGCGCTCAAACTTCTCCTGAAATTTCTTCGAACATATTTCGTTGCTGCTGCCGATCTTAGCGCAGTTTTTCCATAGTAAATAAATAGTTTTCCGCCTCAAAGCGAACGGGAACTTTATTAACCACGCGGACTTTCTATAAGCTGAAAATCCATCGTTCAGGCGTACAACTTCTTATAAGAACCATTAAAACTACTTCCTACGTTGCTGTTCGCTTAAGACCAGCATTCTTTAAAACAGTTTAAATAGATCTAAAAGCGGATATTTCGTTAAAAAATAATCGTGTTGTACAGAATAAAGAATATTGAATTTATACGAGAAAAAGGAACAGTTAGTACTATACAGCGGATTTTATTAAAGGAATCATTAAAGCGAGGAAAATCTTTCTAGTTGATTCCTATTTCTTGTAATTCTAGTCTCTAGTTATTGCAAATTCGTTTCTCCGATTCAATTGGAGCAAGAAGAATTTCTAAATAGACTTCCCAGTAACCGCAAAATTCATGCGAAATTTTATCATCGATGTCAGTTCCCAGCAAAGTCGTTTCAATTAGCGTTGAGTTGTTTCACTGAGAAGGTGGAGCGTAATTCCCATTAAATGTAATTATAATCTCTTAGGGGAAACGGGATTTCTCTAAGTTTTCTGTTTTTAAGGGAAAACGGAAAACTAGTAGGGCAATACGTAAAATAAAATATTTACGTTAACCGCATATTAGCTTACGTAAAAGTATTCATTATAAAAGTTTCAACGCGAACGAAATCCTTTAGAGTTCGATAACTTCTTTATAATTGGATGAAGCACCTTAAAACATTGTAATCATTAACAATAGTATTTCGCGTATCTCATTGTTGTATTATACACACAGGATTCAATGCGCAAGTAAATAGAAACATTCGTTTCACTAATGCAACGCATTTACAATTTACACAGTAAAAATTAACATGCATTCCCGAGTGCATACGCACCAGCGAAACACAAAGCAGCTTTGTTTTCAGTGAATTTGTTCTCCCGAATAAATTAAAATTATATTGTCCGCAAGGGAGAAATCGAATTGTTGCGGAACAAACGAGGAATTCATTGGTTTAAGGCAACAGAGGAATTGTTTCTACGCTTCGTTTCGTAGAAGAATTTAACAATCTGTACTATATGAACATAGTGACTTCTATAACACTTGGCGTGACGCGTGCATGCATAATTAATCGCGGCCGAATAATAAACGGTCTACGCATGATGCTGGAGAAAAATATTCCAAACAGTGCGTGAACGTCAGAATTATCTGATTTAACCAGAGTGACACTTCCATAATTGTTTGGAATAATGAAATCGCTTTGGAAATTGGAATGTGAACAAACATTTGCTTGTTGTACGTTTTCTTTAATTTTATATTGGTTCGTCATTTAGCTTTTCAATGAAATGCGTGCCTGAAAATATTCTGCAAATTGAAACGTAATGATCAGACTACAAATTCAATTTCAAAGAAGCCTATCCTCTATCTAGAAAAATTCTTCTAATTAGATTTCGTGATTGAGCATCAAAAGGTCCGTAGTAAGACACGATCCGAGGCGTCTTTGAAGCTCTCAATATAATTTCGCATGAGGCGGTCGCCGCGAAATTACATAGAACCCGAGGCTCCCAATACGCCTTACCGAAATCATTTCAAACTGCCTTGAAAACAGAACGCTGAAAGCGTATATACAAGACGACGTACCGTTCGTCCCTAAGGAAATGGTCGCAGCAGTACCATAAGGGTCAATCCTTGTCCCAACACTGTGTAACATTTACATTAACGACATCCCAACTAGCGAAACATGCGACCAGCTCTGTACGCTTGCGACACTGCAGTCCGAGCATTCTACCGCCAAATGGAAAATGCAATACGACACATATCTACACGTGTGAACGCGTTTGCAACAAATTAATGAAATTCTTGAGGAAAGAGGCTAGAGTGACAGGCACGCAAATTCAAATTGCAATCGAAAGACAGATATTAAACCAGAATATACTAGAATATAATAGAATGTACAAGAATGTACTTGAATATACTAAAATACACAAGAATATGCAAGTATCATCGAGAAGAATGACTGCAGGAAATAGATGTAACTTCGAAAATTAAATGTTTATGTTTTGTAAGGCAAATGTAATGCACATTGTAAAGTCAGAGAAATCAGCAGAGCCTTCGGATCTCTAATTAGCTCATTAGTATAATTAGTTCGTCCCCAAGAAAGTAAAAAGTCAACGTCTGCAGAACTGTTTCTGTGCTTGCGCAACGAAAAAGGACAACGAATTTGGTTAGAATTACGTTGAATAAAGACAGAGATGGTTTAATTTAAAAGTTGCAACGATAAGCAACAATTGAAAGCATTTTAATCTAGATTACCAGGCGAGTAAAGTTAATAAGCAGTCTGGAAAAGTTTCTTGTAATGGAACCACTCTTGGAATTATGTAAAAGTACTTTTAACGGCACCGGGACCGGCAAACAAATTCAAGGAAATTTTTTCGTTCGCGATATTCTTCTTTTTCGAGAGCATTCGCCCTGTGAAATATCGACAACTAACAGAAACTGCTTTCAAGCGAACGTCGCCAGAAATAATAAATAAACGGGTTACAAGGGACATGCCGTTCCCTAGGGACTCATGCAAGATTGAAGCTGCTTCATGAAAAAATGACGGGTCCACTAGCAAACCAAGGACGAAACACTTCTTTCCTTTTGACTCAGTTCTCACACCTTTCCGCTTGACATTACGTAAATATTCCAATTGGATTTTCTTAAACTTGCTTCCGAGGAAGACACTTCGTTGCATATGTATTTCACATTGCTGAATAACCATTGTTTTCATTATTCACAAATTTTATTTCTCCTCGTGATCAATAATGAATAATTTTTAATTTTCTAATGGATCCTTCAACAGCAATTTTGATTTTCAATTAACAATTATCCCGGTAGGTAAACTGTTAACATTTCGAAGATATAAGGCAACGGGAGGCCTAGAAAATTTTATCATCCATCGCATGTTCGAAAACATTTATGATTCGATGCGCCAGCAGTTGGTTGGAATTTTTTATTAGATCCAGTCAATATGAAACGTATAAATATCGTATTGTACCCAGTGCATTGTACACACGCCCCACTATTCAATAAAAGCATGCACACATGGCGCTTGCAGACATCTTGTTTACCAGCACGCGCAAAAAGGAAGATGCACAAAAAATGTTTTCATACATCAGAACTCGACTGCTGTTCGATTTTAAACATAAAATTATTGTCTGAATAAATATCGAAAATCTCGTGAAGTATTGACAGAAGTACTTCGCTTTAATGTAAATAATACCGAGGGCTTAACTCTTTTATTAAAATGGCAAGGGAAGTTCCTTCTTAAGAAAAAATTTTTTAAAAATTTTCCCAATGTACAATATACCATCAGCCTTTTGGCGATCGAGAGAGAAGAAAAATGGCCTCACCTTTACCTTTTATGAAGAATGTTTCTTCAAATCGCTGAGATTATACACTAAAAATTGGAGAACTCGGAGCAAAATATTCATTTCTACCTATTTTAATCTGATTGGGGAAAAAACACCGCAGTAATAGGCACATTTACCCTAATTCCCAGTGTCCCGGAGTTTCGCAGCGGGGCTGCTTACAAGCAGAAACGCTCCGCGATGAGCGTAGATAAAAATACGCGGAGGTGAACTTTCCTTCAGAGACGGGATCACGGAAGTTCCATGCCGGCGCGGAACAGAAACGATTCCTCGACGGGCATAACTTTCGCGGGCGAAATACGGCTGCCGTCGTCCTCGGGACGCGCATACATATTCGAGGGATGGTCTGTGAGTTAGGTACCGCTCTCGTGTAACGCTCTGCTGGGCCCGTGCCCGGTGAGCCCTGGGGAGAAAATGGTTTTCGGTCCGCGAAACTTTCGCGATTGTTGCAATAACAAACTCGTCAAAACGATCGCGACGTCCGATGCGGACAGCTGCCTGGAAAGCTGATTACGCGAGCAGCTAGACCAACTGACAGCTCGTTGTCGCTGCTAGTTACAGCCCCAGACGTTGTTTCCCTTCAACTTCCTTCGTGTTCAGCGCATGTCGAAGCGCACCCCAAGATCTCCCCCCATGCCAGGGAAACTAGTTAAACGCGATTCCCAGTCATTTATTATGCAACTTAATGCGAGATAATCGTTCAAAGTCGGTTACGTGGCGGAGTTGTTCTCCTTATCGTTTATGGGCATCTACTTAGTAAGGTGTTCGTGCCCCCGCGTTGTTCGGCTGATCGGAAATTACCTGTGAACTCCGTCACCTTCGATCCAACAGCTTTCTGGCTAACTGGGGTCTTAAGGTGTCATTGGGGAGACGCTTCTTCTCGGTCATTCTTTCGAAATGGTGCTCTAATGCGTCTAACCGCTGCGAGAATTATCGATAGACGGGAGAGTAGCAAAAATGTCTTTTCTTCTTTCATAATCAGGGCCCGCTCTAGGAGGGGGACAACCCGGGCATTTGCCCGGGGCGCCATTCTGGCTTTGGCTGTAAGTGTGAGAAAAATATTGATGTGTTAAATACCCAATTAATAGAAAATTTCAGACTACCCTTGCCAGACAATTTTGCTAAAAAAAAAAAAGGTCATTTTGTTCAGCGCGGTGCTTAGTGCTTAAAAAGGGGCGGCAATTTGTTTTTTTGCCCGGGGCGTCGTAACCGCTAGTGCGGACCCTGTTCATAATATTAATCAGAAGCAATATATACATGTTTATACAATTTTTAAGTAGAAATTGACGAACTGAGAAATTTTCAAAAATCAGAGAACAGGCTAAAAAACGTCAACAGATACATATAGGAAAGAGAGAATAATAGTAAAACTGAGATAAATCATATCAAGGGGTTGAAAATGAAAATTTAAAAAATCAGAGCAGGCTTAAAAATGCCAACGGATACACATACAAAAAAGAGAGAATAAGAAAACAGGATTTACTTCTTCGGAAAACTCCGTGTTGGGTGTAATATTTAGTTAAAGTGCTTAAACAGTTTGCCGCCGGTATCACGTAGTAAAAGTTTCATTTGTATTAAGCAGTCTCGCGCTGAACGCTTTGTCCAAGTCTCACTTACATTAAACTCTAAGAGGGTTAAGGGGTGTCAAAAAGAGTTAAAGTTTCAGTAGGCCGTGATAACTTTAACTACGCTACCAGAGGAGAACACGCAGCTTGAATAGAGGAGCAGTTCGCGAAACGTTGAGAAAAAGAGTCGTCCATCTTGATCCCGTAAAACCGACTCGATTCTGCTGACACTCTCTGTTCAACTTTCCGGATTTACCTAGAAGTTCAATGTTAAAATCATCTGTACTATGAACGTTTATATTTTTCTTCAAGAACGCAATTAAATCGGAAGAACCGGGGAACCAGATTATTATACAGGTCAGAAAAGACTAAAGACGGTCAAGCGTCGTTAAGCCGCGAGACAAAAAGAATCTGTTATTCACCGGCGCTGCAAAGTATAGCAGACATTTGCAAATTTAATAGGAGATAAATCACGTGACATTAACAAGTGTTCCGAGCAGTCCGAGTGCTTTTCAGTAATAAACTTGTCTGTTATGCGTTCGAAGAAGATAGATTGCAGAATTTCCGATAAGGCGAAGAAGAGACAAGAAAATCCTATTTAATGAACTTGCGTTAAAGACATCGGTATTTTTAATTCCTCGATAATTGTCATGTTAACTCCGAAGTTCTATTATTTAAGAGTATTCTCCTATCAAGTTACCCCATAAACTTCGTCTAAAACCATTTTATAATATTCTTCTCTTTTCTTGAACCGCATTTCCTGTTTATATAAAATTGTTAGAAGCTCCAGAGGTTTCAGAAGCACTTTCACGATAAAATCACGTGAAGTGTTCCTCCATGATCGACTATTAGACTTAACGATTGCAAAATCGTTGAGTCCGACATGTCGATCCCCAATCGGTACAGCCATTGACGTCGGATTATGCGTCGGTGGCAATCAGGCTGCGTCTTGTCGTGTTGGGGCGCGTTCTCAACGATATCGTATCCGAGTTGTATATGTATCGTGTATATCGGCTGTATATTTTCGCAGTCAGCAGAAAAATCTGGCCCATAGAGGGGGAAAAGAAGAGTAAGTTAATCCGCGCGAATCAAGAGCGCAAGTCGACCGTCAGCCCGTCAAAGGACGTTGAAAGGCAGTCGCGTAGATCGTACCGCAATATAACGATCCGGCGTTTGCTTGTGCAGTCGAACGTATTTTATTAAACATCCACCGATCGGGTTTGTCGCGGCCGCTTTTATAAATGGCGAAACGCGGAAGAGCGAATGCGTCGCCCCTACCCTCTCGCACGACCACAAAGGAGACAGGAATAAATGCGGCCGAGATCGTTGCGGATTTGCCGCACTCTCGAAACTAGCGTGCGGGGGGATTCGAATTTCTGTTGCACACGTGCACCCCCATAATTGGGACGCGTCCCGTGCATGCAGTTATCATAATGGGCCGAGCCAGCCGAGAGCACAATTGAATCCCGTCGGTCCTCTCGTCGCTCCCCACCCACCCGCACCGAACTTCTTTGAGCAACCGGACTCGCTTGCCGAGCGAAGCTTTTAATTAAATTCGAGATACGATTGGTCCGCGGTCGATTCTGTTCTAGCAGCCTGTTTAATTATGTCTCGACGCCATGCGCCAACACGGCTTCTCGCGACATCCTCCTCGAACGTTATCATCGGCACACCGCAGCGGGACCATTCGCGAATCGGTGCATTACGCGAAAAATTCGCCGGCGATTCTGTAATGCTGCTGGCATATTTAGATAGAGGAAGGTAATGTGCACCACAGTTTTATATTTCCTCCAAAATCTGATTCGTAAGCTAACCGCTCGAGCGGAAATGACGTGTGTCGCCCGCATCGGGTCTTCGTGCCAAACTCAGCTTCGATGGACTGTGCCCGCCTCGTGCTTTTCAACCACCAAAATATTTAATTCCTGTAGAAATACAATATGATTGATTCCTTTCGTAAGTCAAAATATTTAATTCCTGTCGAGAACATGTAAATCAAATCTGACCAAAATCTCCTGTATTTTCTACATTTTATATTTACTATTCTTATATTTTATAATTATTAAAATTTAAGTAGGCTAATTGTTTTCCAAATAGTGTTATAACAGCAAAAAAGTCGCTACGGATCCATTTCGTCTCTCTTCCGAATACATTTTTGAATGCTCTCTTTCGTACCCTCCCGTTTCAAGTCAGAAGTTAGTCGAGACTGTTGCAAATCCAGGTCAAAGGACACTTTCACGTTGGAAATATGAGATTCGGGTGCTTGAAGTTTAATGAAACATCGAGGTGAACTGCAAACGACTGCATATAGCAGTGATTGAAGTATTACAGAACTAAGTTGACAGTCTTGAAGCATGAAACGTGCTTATCTTGTAATTAATGTAGACATTCCTATTCTGAGATGCTCTTAAGTACGAAAAAATAATTCATCGAAATTGTACTATTTATTTCGAAGGTTAATTCCTGTAGAAAGTCTTCATTTACCGAATTTCGTGAAGAAGATAATATGAAATTGAGTTTTCTTTTTTAATTATACGATATGACTGTTATCGAGATGAGAATGAGACATTAAATTCGAAGTATGAATGTACGTAAGGAAATTTCATCCCGTGTTCCTGCTCGAGTGGTAAAAATTTAAACCTGAAAGGTCTTTGTGATCACATGGCGCCTTCTACACGAAGAAATCATAAAGTTGGAGCACGTATACGATAATAATGAGGACACGTACCGTGCAGACAGTTATTATAATAGACTGAGCAAACGGAAGGTATAACACGATTCTTATGTTGGTGGAGCTTATGCTGCGCCTCGTTCCCCGTACGGGTAACCACGTTAAACTGTAGATAGCTTAATTAAGTTCCAGATTGTTTCATCATTTCTCAATCTATAAAACGAGACTGAAATTTCCTTGATATCGGTGTTACAGAAGTTCTTCGGAGACCTGCTTACCTTCAATTCTCTCGAGAAATTAAATTTTTATTCAGGTCGACGCGACGTCATTTCACTGTTTAGCACCAGAACGTAATTAAAGCGTACATATTTGCCGATTTAATTAATGTTTTGACTCCTATAAAATTTGCATTTTTTCATATTTCGCGTCACCTTAAATTTTAAATAACTTGCGAATTAATTGAATTTGAGTCCTGTATAAAAATGGTATTTTTCTCATTTTTTGTCGGCTGAAAATTTGAACAAATATTAATTAGTTGATGAAACGTAATTAATTTGTCTCTGTAGTTTCAGTCTGTAACTTTTAGCGAATGTTTATTTTATAAATTTCGTTTCTAAAACGATATTAAAATAACTTAAACGAAGAATTACCATTTTACGAGAGGAAAGCCTGTGTATCTTCATCGTAGAAAAATTTAATCAGCAATGTTACGACTAGATTGCGAATTTTATGCAGTTATAGCATATGTTACAGCTAGTTTTAATAAAAGTAGCAGCTTCAGCTCGAGGTAAACATGTTTGTATGCATGCATTCTGTAGAAGGTAATATTACTCGATATAGTAGCAATGGAGGGATTGAAAAAATAAAGAAATGTAGTGTTCAACATTTTTGTAATGCACAAGTCTGTCGTTGGGAAATGTTAATGCGCGAGTGTCCCACGTCTCTGGTTATCATCGAGCCCGTGTCCGCGAATAAGGTATAACTTCGCTTCGTCGCCGGAATAGAAACGGCACGGTCGTTACAGTTGGGTCCTTGGAGAATAGCGACGCGCGGCGCATCGCGGCGCTTCATACTTTGACGCGTAATTGCTTCAGCTCCAATTCGGCAGTTTTGTATGCAGACGTATGCAACAGCTCTCTGGAGGAGTTCCATTAATCGTCTTGCATTTGTATTTATACTCGCGACCAGTTGCGCGAAGGGATGGGACGCGACGCGTTCGGATTAACTTGGGCGCCGGGACGCGAGCCACGAGTTTTTCCGTCGATTTTCCGGCGCGGAATTCACGCCTCGCTGGCCGCCGCACGGTATCGTTACAAAGAATTTGAATTTAAAACGGTCCGGCTTTCTCGAAACCGTGCAAAAATTTCCGCCCGAACACTGAGCTCGCAAAACTATTACAACCGGCCGCACAACGATTTTTTATTTGAACGCGAAACAACGTTCCACCCGAATCGCGGCGCTCATGAAATTTCGCGAGTTTCAAATGGCTCATAAATTTTCTTAATTATTTCGGAGCGTTTGGAAGACGAAGTTGGTTTTAGTACCGGTACACTAAGAGTAGTAATTAAATCAGGCGTTTAACGAGGACAGCAAATTAGCTTAGCGAAACGTGCTCCATCGGTTGCAATGTCTATCAGTTTTTTAATTAAGATTCTGGTAAACACATCGAACTCGCTATAATCGAGTTGACAGTCATTTGTAAATATCTAAAAAACTAATAGAGACCGCCTATTATTTGTACAGGAAAAAGTTATATTTAAATTTCATCAAAATCCGCGAGGAAGTAACGTTTCGAAAAGTTTACAAAAGCTCTTTTCCATTAATGGAACAAATTCGATTTTTCTGATCTATAATTAGCTCTCGATATTTCGGAGCGATATTTATTGTCGACTCGAGTAAACATTTCTGCCATGTTTCCCGAGCAAACAAACGGGAACACGATCCACATTTGACTTTCTAAATTGTTTCATTTTCGTAGCTATTATGTTCCCTGTGGAAAGTACAACGTTACCTACCTCGCGTTTGCTCGACGAATCATTCATTCGGTCCGGATCGACGTGCATATATCAGATCTTAAAATTCACCTAAACTTACACAATTCTACGGAGTAATCGTTTCGCGGATAATCGGGACTTCGCTACGTCCGAAACTTTTGTTCTCCGGAAATCTGGAAAATCCCCGATAACAGGGAAGCCTGGCAAATGGTTCATTCAATTCCAATACAGAGCAATTACAGAGCATCGTACAAAAGCATCATCCGTCGCGAGATGCATCGGACAGGCGTTAAGGAACCCTATTAAACTTCCCTTAATGCAGAGAACTCTTCGCGAAAAAGTTCCGCAAATCGAGGACACCCCCTATTTAAATAAGAACGAACGGATATCGAAGAACCAACGCGAATCTCTCACACATGTAATGCGTTGACAAGACAATGTCGCACAGTTGTCAGTTGTGGATTTCATTGAAATTACGTTACGTTTTCAATTAATTGTCTGTGGATTTCATTGAAATTACGGTTGTACCAAATTTTCGAGTTCAAGGTCAATTCAAGGTCGCGGTGAATTCCTCTCGAACTCAACGACAATCCTACGATGTCCAAAACATTTTCCAAATTTTTTAAATATATTTTTTTGTCTCCAGAATCAGCACGAAAAGTTTCATTGAAATAGTTGCACAAGAGGGCTGAGGATATTTCACTAATTCTTATTTTACACCGTGAATCAACAAAACATGTTTGTCACACTTTAAAGAAGCGTCTCTCACAACACAGGCAATCATTTTACAGTATGTCAAAATAGTAAACGGTTAAAAATTCTGGTCCCGAGTGAGAAAGTTCGTTGAATTAAAAAATTTTATCCACGTTTTCGAGCAAATTGACTATGACTTGCGCTTTGTAGCGGCAGCCATAATAATTTCCGGTTATCCTGTACGGGTCCTCGGAGAGAACGGTATCGCCTAATGCTTCGCTCATAGTTACGCGGGAAGTTAACCAACCGGCTCGCCGTCGGCGTGGCTCTGTTTAAGGGTCGATTCATATCGCGTCACCGTCCTATCACGAATTGTCACGTTGGAACGGCCGTGTAGATACACGGTTGCAATCCGTTTAAGGGAAGTTAGTGATTAATTGCCGCGACACTAGACTGTCCGGTTAGAATGATTTTCACGCAGACAGCCGGCTACGACGACGACTTCGCGTGACGATCACGTTCAATAAACATTTCATTTTTAACTGTGCCGATGATACGTTTTCCTGCAGAAACACGTAATTCCGTTATTGTCACTCACAGACGCTCCGCATGCTGGGAGACACTGAAATATTTATCCTCTCAAAAACTCGCTAATTTAAATATGGATGTCACGGGCTCGCAGGAAACGTTATCGAGCTCTTATTGACAGTTATGTGCTCGGCAGACTGGGCAGGTTTCATGTATTTTATAAAAGACCAGGCAAACCGTCCAGACAGGTTCGTCATTAAGGTTTTAAACAAGTCTAAGATTTAAATTTATGCTCTTTAAATTGATCGATATCAGAATCATCGAATTTGTCGGAATAATTAATTCGTTAGAATTGAAACTGTCGAGAAACTGTTGTGGAAAATTATTAAGAGAAAAATGTTCGCATCGATTGCAGGACACGGGAGCCAAATAAAAATTGTATTCTTCTTTTAATTATTCAGCTTAAACTAATATATTGATGTTCTTATTATATTTTTAACATGTCCGCTGCTTTACATTGTACGTGCCCATTTTTGTCATACATGCATCAAATCCGCTAATAATTTCCACCTCCATCGTGTAAACGCTTGAATTTGTGCAGACCTGTATTCGGCTGTAGCGATGCTCATGATAAACGTGTTCCAAGACGATCGTCTCGAGTTGTATGTACAGACTTCCGTCAACACTCGAGTAGCTCGAATTCGGAAGTCGAACCGTGGGAGCACTTGCGTGAAAATGTGTTTCGAGATAACCATTAAAAATTGATATGTTTGCCTCCGAGTCATACAGCTAACTTCCTAAAAAAGAATGTGGTGACATGTTCATATGAAAATTCATGGATGATTTATGCTCTCCTTGTCAAAGTGGAATGATATTTTTACACCAGGTGGCTGTCGGCGATCAATTTCTATTCGTCTGACGTTCGGGAATTGATTTGTCTTGCAGAACCGTGCGAAACTGGCGTAACATTTAAAAATGGAACTCGCTCGCTTACAATGCCAGCCCCTCGATATAGTAATCATGCTAATGTGTTAAGCTTTCACGAGACAGGAATCGAGTAATCAGATGTCCCGTGGAAATGCCGAATATAGTTTCGAAACATTTCGAACGCCGAACGATTTTACATAATTAATTTAACTAAATATTACGTGGCCGCCGCGCCGATTTCGGGAATCGCTGTTTACTCCATCGGTCATGAGTTTAATCGCGCACGAAAATTGATGCATTTATTTCACTGCAATCTACGGTACCAAATTAATTACTGTCTGGTCAACGAGACTACTCGACATTTCGAAAATTGGGTAGTTACTGTTGTTTTGCGGAACGATTTCCTTCGGCATATTATTTTACGGTGTAATATTATGGTTGTCTGTTATTTCTACTTTGCAATTGAAGAATTCACAGTGAATAGATAAAGTATAGGAGCAGTGAGACTAAAGTATTATTTAAAGGAGTGTCTGGTTCAGTCACCGGAAAGGTCTCTTAAATCCGACGTTCATTTTCAATGCGACTGCGTTTTTGGGCTGTTTCCAAAGAAAATCTGCTAGAATATTTTACAAACGTCGAGCACCCAGGGAAAAAGCGACGGCTGAATCATTCAATATCGCCAGTGGAAAGTATTGATTGACTGTTTAAAGGCTTTAATAGCTTTCGCCGGGATTGAATGCTAATTTGCCTGCATCACGTTCGACGAAAAGCTACACGTGAAGAATCGAGAAAGATTCATAAGTAGACTGCGGATTTTGTATGCAAAATAAAATTATTTTATGCAAGAATATTCTTATCGCTTTTACAAGAAATTAAAGTTCCACACTTTTAGTGTTTGAAATAAGGAACTTTATTTTTTATCGAAAATATTAAAGTCTTAATATTTGCTTCTAAATTTCTTTTCGTTCGAAGCGAAAGGGGTAGTTGTTATGTAAATAGGCGGATCCTATTCGATATGAAAATAGATTCTCGTATATTTTTATATTTCCGTTCTTTCAGTATTTCTTTTGGCCCATAGAATATCAAGAAGTGCCTTTCTCCAAAATAAAAAAAAAGAGACGCGGAAGCCGGAAACGCGAAAGCCATGAAAATAAACGATAAAATTTTCGAAACGTCGCGAATTCGAAATAAGGATTGAAATATCGGGCCCGGCGATCGAAGAACGTTTTAACACTGGAGTTTCACAATTTGATAGATATTATCTCCCCGCGAGAAATAAAAACTGTCGAATCGAACCGGTTCAACAATAGCCGAAAAAAATCGTAACTTTTTCAGAAAAAGGAGCACGCCCGGTGGAAAAGCAAACAATCGGGGCAGGACAAACACGATTTCATATTCACATCCGCGGACGTAGTTTATTTTTCAGTTACGACGGGGAAGAAAAATTGGGCAGCATTTTTTCGGACAAATGATGGACGAACCACTATAAACACGGGTAATTTAAAAAACAAAATGGGAGTTTATGTCCGAGGTACTCGGGATCTCGTTCTTCTTTTACATCGGATGAGAACCATCATTCTCGGAGAAGGGCATAAGTGTTATAACTTGAATAGGGAACGTAGCGCGGGCGGTTTAAGAAAAATAAAATTTTATGCCGGGATATAGGGAATGATAGCGTCTTATTTCCATAGCAGACATCGCAATTTCAAAGAACACTTCGCCAAGAAAGGAAAAAACATAAATTTGTAGCGGCACGGGGTAGAGTCGACGTTCTCGCGGAGAATTTCGGGACAGTTTGAAAACAGGAAATCGTATAGATCAGATCTGTAACATAAACGTCACGAGTATTCAAAATTTATAGAACCTAAGTCAAACTTCAATCATTCCGCGAAATAAAATCGATGGATCGATACCGCGGATGTGGGTCACGCTGTATTACCACGCGAAGAAATTTTTCATATCTACGAAGAAAACGTTCATATCTATGGAAATTCTGTTGTATGTGCTAATTGGACTGCGGAGTTTATGCATTTATCACAAAAATGGACACGCACGATGCAAAACAGTGGACATGATAAAAATATTTAAGGACATAAAAATATATAGGATCATTAAAAGAGGAATATAATTTTTATTTGACTCCCGTGTCCTGCAATCGATGCGAACATTATTTTGCACAAAGATCCAAAATATAGTGATGATCTGATGATTACACTGCGGATTTTATGAGTTATTGCCAAAATGGTCACGTACAATTTGATGTAGTGGACATGTTAAAAATATTTAAGGACATCAATGTGTTAGATTCACTTTATAATATAATTAAAAGAGGAATACAATTTTTATTTGTCTCCCGTGTCCTGCAATCAATGCGAACATTTATATTTTGCTTAAAAATCCAAAGCCTAGTGATGATCTGATGCATGTACCCAGCATTTTTGTTTGAGAAAGTGGATCGAGGGGAATACAGGTCAGCGTATGTGTCCAGTGGCAAATTTTCAAACATATCAAGAGGCAAACTTCGCTCGACAAATTTTGTATCCCTAGAGGTAATCGATTAAACAAATTTCCAATGTCTGCATTGTACTAGTTTGCATTTCTAATTGCAGTTTCTGTAGTTATACTGGAGGGTCCGGTGCCGTCTACTAGATCGAATCTTGTTCGCCCTTGCGAATTTGCAGCCGGACAGGAGTTCTCCTTGTAAATAGGGTGGTCCACGGTTTGCGAACACGTCGAACTAAATAATGTCAATATGTCGGCCAACGTCGTAGAACCCTTTAATATTTGAATAATCAATACAGCGTGTAAACAACTGTTCTGGCGGATAGGATGTTTATTACATCGACTGACACACACATTATTCGATCCATTGCTCGAATCAAACCAACAAAACTATTACCTTAGCATACAATGCCATACAACTGTTCAATTTCTTAGCGAATTCATTCAATTAATTAAAACTAATCGAGTATGAATGTGCTGTAAGAACGCATTGCTATTTGAATTATCTTCACATGCATTTTGCATAATCTTTCTTGCATATTATAACAGTTGCGCTAGTGCGATATAAGTTCGCCGCGCTGAAGGGGTTTTTGCCGTTTTTACCATTCGGGTCTCGTGCTAATTGTTCCAACTTTCCGGAACGTTCATACGAGCGCATATGAGAGCAACGTATCCAGCATAATGATGTCGTTTCATTTGCATAAGAAGGAAGAAAGAGAAACTTCTAATTGCATCAGGGAAGCGCAGCACAGAGAAGGGGCTTAACGAACACGATTTTTTTGGTCCACTGCGCTAGAGAATCAATAAAACTGAGATAAACTGTGAAGAAACGAAGAGGTCGGGACAACAGAAGTGCAACAAGTTTTAGAGCTGTTTTCAAGTTTCTTCTGCATCTAGAGCAATGCTCACTTCTCGAGATGGACTTCCATTTATATTAATCTTGAGCTGCGGGGTTAGTTCCATCCGCTTATTCTTCCTCTGGTATAAAGTGGAAGGTAGATTTGTCGTTTAGCGTCGTTTCGCTATATATACGTTCATTTTTCATTCGTTAATTTCTTTAAATAAATCAATTCAAAAATCACAATTTTGTGTTTGCATGTTTCCTCGATTTTCTGGAGGAATTAAACACATAACGATTTTCCTATTGCCAGAAAATACGAACATCCAGAACCATACGTGCTTATGTCCGACGTATCGTAAAGTTGTACTACTTGGCTTAGGCAAACGTTCCAGGATTATAATCCAGTATTTTATTTTTGAATGTGTTCCTTTTAGCTTCAACGGTTCCGTTCATTTATTCAAGCCACCTTTAAAAAGTATCAATTTCAATTAGCAAAGAGGAGCACACTCACGAAGAAATGTTGCGTGTATAAATTCTATGACCCTAATCGGTTAATTAACTGCACGCTCATTTAATCAAGCCCGTAACGTTTTATTGAAGATCTACAGTGATTTTACGTCGGATTTAACACACAATAAACTAAATGAAATGCAAACACAATAAAATTCGGATAGGCGAGATTAAATTTACGGAACGAGTTCAGGCTCTGCGTAATATTAATCAGTGAAACTCAGTTACAGGTAAATGTTAATTGGCATCGCCGTGTTATGCGAGCTTATGTATGATACTGAATCATTGTACTAATCCTGAATGATGAAAATTTGTAATGTGTTTGAAACAAGATTGCATAACAATTGAATCCAATATTAATTCGCATGACTTGCTTGAATTTTTTAGGAAAGAAAATGATATCTGCAGTGAAAATGAGAATTGCATAAATATCCACGGTCTAGTGATAAAGAAGAATTACTTAACACACTGTCTCGAGTACAGAACTATTGTACAATAACAATCTATTAGGAAAGTTCGTTCCTGTCCTCGCATATCCACTTCCACGAGAAACTTTTCTTAAGGCACTGGTGTCTTAGCGGCAACTTGGCTGCCGACGCGATCAAATTAACATTAATGCCTAACCACCTTGTCTCCAAATTAAGTATGTTAATTCCCATGCGGTCGCAGTCCTTGTATCTCGCGTGTTCTTTCACGGCATCGCGGGAAAATTAACTTAATCTAAATTTAAATCCAAGTTGCTTAAATTCGAGTTTAGGCTACCGCGTTTACATTACTTTCCTTACAGCGACGTTAAAAGACTCAATTTTGGAAAAACTACCATATTCTATTATTATTGAATATTATTCTCGGCAATAAATAAGGTTTCTTGTTTGCTAAATATGAAAAAGCACAGGAGGATTGCAGCAGAATGATATCCTTATTTAACGATGAAGTATGGACTCCTCTCCTGTAGAAAAGACCATCCGAGAATCTGAAGAAAAATTTCAGTGAGGAAGTTTTCCTGAAGTCAAGTGGTCGTATAACTTTTCAAGAATCAGCTAGGAAAAAGAGTGAATAAAATGTCGTTGAAGAATCCTTTGACGCATTCCCGATATTAACAGCCCTTGAACTCGTTGGAGAGCAGATATTAAAAAACATACGTATCTTTACTAATTCATCGCTAAGTGGAAATGTACACTGTTTCGTCAATTTTAAACATTACTAAATCTATTATGTACATTCTGTAATATTTTTGGTATTCAGTAATTCATCTCTAAGTGGAAATGTACACTGTTTCGTCAATTTCGAAAATTACTAAATCTATTATGTACATTCATTAATATGTTTGGTATTCACTTATTCATCTCTAAACATAAATGTACACAGTTTCGTCAATTTTGAATATTACTAAATCTGTTGTGTACATTTGCTTAAAATTTCTCAATTTTCTCGGAGAGGAAGCTGCAACTGTAAAAATATTATATTTATTTATACAGGTACCACTGCCTTCTTTTAAGTCGTGTGTTACTAATTAGTAGACTGCGGATCTTTATGCAAAATAAAAATTGTCTGCATTGATTGTAAAAAATAGAAACTGAATTGAATGTTATTTCTTCCCTTAATGATTTGAATAGAGGAGAAATTATATATTGACATGTTCAATTTTTAAAATTTTTCGACAATTTTAATCTTCATCTTCTCAATTTTGCTATAAATGCAAAAAGATCCGCAGTCTACCAATTAGATTCCGTGTTGACAAGTTTTATGGTACGCAGAACGTCGTGCACAATCCCGAGGTGAGTCTACTAAGAAAGAGAAACAAGTAACAAACGAGTACACTTGTCATTGAAGAAGTCTTGGAGGGTCTGTTCATTACACGAACAAGTTCCAGTGATGCGTTCAGATGATCCATTTAGTCAAGACATGGCCAAGAGAAAAATTCCCTGCGGCCAGAAGAGTCAAGTGAGTTTCCAAGTACTTTGGTCGAACGAACTGATTAAATAGGGACTGTGCAATTCATCCTTCTCTTCCTTTACTACCGGATTCCCGCTCTACTCTTGGAAATGCAGAATCGGTGTTCTTGGCCACTACACCAGCGACTTTACTACTTTAAATCTCGATAATTCTCTTGTTCTTGCTCGTCGCTCTTACTTACCCCGGCGCAAAAATATATAACACACTTTTGAGAAAAAATCGGACACTCTAGCTGACGTTAGCGGCGAAGATGGCGGTCATGAAAAAATATTTAACCAACGCACCTGCAGTCGAAGATAGTTCAGAATGCTTGCAGAAAATGCGCAGACCGTGACTGGAGCGGTTGAATCAGGGACAAGCTCGTTGCGTGATGCCCTAATTTCACTTTCCGTGTCATCGGTGTCGCGTGCGCATTAAATAAACATAGTGGTGCGGCGGCGCGGCCAATCAAAGGGATTCCTGAATGGCAGCCCATCAAAAATTCGCAGTTGGCGCGCATTGGGGGTTTGGTAAGCGCGATTGATCACAGAACTTGGACCCTTTCCTGTTCCGGCGATCCACTTGCCAGGCTAACTTTCCTGAATGGGGCGGCTACTTAGCGAGAGAGACCTCGGGGAGGACGGCGGGGAGAGGGGTTTCGGTAAGCTTAACGGGAAAGTTAGCGTGCCAAGCGGATGTCAACGGCATGTGTAATGGGTTGACGCGCGAATCGGCCTGTAGTCGTCGCGTTTCCGGTTCGCAATATGCGCGTTGATGCTCACCGGGGATGTGGGTCAACCTTGTTTTGGGCTGCTTCAATTCCGTATTAAAGCGTTCTCGTGCGGGTGCAATATGGTGGATCTTCGTGGGAAAAATTTCAGGAGCACCGGCGCGGCGGTAACGGGTCGCGGGAAACTTCACCGAGGAAATTGGCACGGAAAGCTGAGGTCTCTGTATAAGGCTATTTTCCCGGTGCCCCCTGTATTTTTCCGCTCTTTTTTCTTAACAGCTATTACGTGCCCCGACCCCTCTACCTCCCCGCTCTTCTCCCACCGCACTACGTCTTCGTAGTTCATTGAACAACACAATACGATCTTTCTAGTAGAGATCGCGGTTTTGGACGTGCATTGAGGATATTCACGTGTACTAATATACAGGGTGGTTCACGCAACTTGCACACCTATATAAACTTCCAAAGTATGCGTTGCACGTAAAAGTTTTCTATGCAGAAGTTGCATGGTCTGAAGGGGTACATTATGTAGTGTATCTATTTTTTTACAGGTGGAAGCGTTTCGGAGATTTGAAGATCGACTCTCTGTTTTTTTAGATGGAATACTATATTTTTTATACCAAAATATGGAAGAATGTCGAATTCTGAGTAAAAAAGTATTGACCTTCATTAGCCTTAAACCTAATAATTAACGAGCAATTTCACTTTATCTCCTGAAAATTTTACTCGTTAATTGTTAGGTTTACGGCTAATGAAGGTCAATACTTTTTTACTCAGAATTCGACATTCCTCCATATTTTGGTATAAACAATGTAGTATTCTATTTTAAAAAAACAAGGTGTACCTTCAAATCTCCGAAACGCTTCCATCTGTAAAAAAATAAACACACTACATAATGTACCCCTTCAGACCATGCAACTTCTATATAGAAAACTTTTTCGTGCAATGCATACTTTGGAAGTTTATAGGTGGGCAAGTTGCGTGAACCACCCTGTATATCCATATTTTGATCCGTGTATGTCTTTATACACGGGTATAGAAGTAAATGCATACACGTGTATTGAAATTCAAGGGTACACGTGTGTCGATATAAGGTTTGATGTTATCTCTTGCCAAAAAATGCGAGCATCTCGGTTTTTCGTCATAAAAATAAACAGTTAATTGATTAAAGTTTATCTATACAAATTTTGCTGTTTGTTCATTCTCGCAACCTATCATGTTTACTCTTGTATATTTCAATGTGCGATCCTTGTATCCGTGTACTAGAATACACATTAAACTAATTGTATTATCTGTATATTTTGATACACGCGAACACGCGAATTTCAGTACACGTATATTCGTGTATTAAATACTATTCAGAGTTCTGCCGGGATAATATTAATTACACGTGTACACGTGTATTTTCGATAGACGTGAAATGAGTATCTCTACTTTCGACCGCTCCGCGGAATCGTAACATTCATGTACACAGCTCCACAAAATGATTATTTACAAACAACGACGACAACTTATGATTAGCCTGCACATTTTCGCGCGTGCGAAATATGCAACATGCATATGCAACTTATGTTCGTGAAATATGCGAATGAGCGCGAAAAATATGCGGATCTGTGCGGAAAATATGCGTGTATGCATGAATAATACTCGTTTACGCGCGAAAATTATGCGTGTACAAATAATAGTTCGACGTGGGTGCATATAATATTAGCAGGACAGGTGTGATGAATATTTCACAATTCTGCCGCTGTATCGGCATTAATTAATTAGACCAGTAACATGAATGCCGAGCCGAGTTATGGGCGGATTCGTAAGAACGCGAGCGGTTTTATTGCGTCGCCGCGACGCACCGTAATTCTCGCGTCACTTTCATCGCCGCGCCGGCGACGGCTACGTGGTCGCTAGCAAATTGCTTCTCGCAATCGCTGACGTGCGCCACCTACGCGAAACTAAACTGCAGTACACTGCAGTTGCACTATGCCGTCCCGGAAATTCGCCTTGTTATCTAAATCCTCGTCTCGGATCAGCGCGGCTTCTCCTGCTAACGTTCGCTTCCGGGCGTGGATCGCGTTTCTTCATCGGTTGTCTTCCAGCCCGACCGGAAACCGAGGTAAAATGTCCTTGGTAGCCATTGTACCAGCATTCGGATGTTGGGTATCGCTAGACAGCGGCTTTTATGCATTTATGACAAACATAAGGTGTAATTTAAAACATTAAAAACATTAGACGAATTTAAAAGTACTTTTATATCAACTTTTATTTCAACCCATTGAATATATTAACCCATTTGCGTATTTTAACTAGTCAGACTCGATATGAAGATTTTAACAAAGTCTAACAAAGTTTCTTTTTAGATGAAATAAAATATATGAAAAAAACTTTTTAAAAATCAAACGCTTATATTAAAATGCACTAAAAAGGTGAAGTTAAATGATTAATAATATTTTTCCACCAAATTTTAAGCAATTGGTTCAAAATTTCTTCCGTTATGAAATTAGTGTCGGAATAGATAGAAAAATTTAAATAAAATCATGACATTAGTGACTATAAAAATAAAAGCGTGGAGCGCTAAACTATATTGACGTAATCTTCGTGAGCGCTCCACGCTTTTATTTATAGTCACTAATGTCATGATTTTATTTAAATTTATATTAAATTTTTCTATCTATTCCAACACTAATTTTATAACAGAAGAAATATTGAACTAATTGCTTAAAATTTTTATTTTGCATAATGATCCACTGTCCATCTTTGCTGTGGCTGATCGGGTAATTAGCGCCACTTGCGCAAGTTGAAAGAATACGAAAACATGGTAACAGAATTGAAAACCAGAATACCCTTCGAAGGGAAGAATAAATTGTGTTCGACGGCGAAGAAGGTATCGTTGGAGAATATCCTTCACCTCTTCGCCTTATCTTTCAAAAAAGCACGACGATAATAGCCCGGATACAGTCCCGCAGACTTTCATTGAATTTCTGGCGAATCAGTTTTCCGGTCGAAGAAGAAGCGAGGAGACACGCTCTCGTACAAGCGACGCGACAAAACGAGAAATCGAGGCCCCGCATTCCCGCCTGTATCGATCGGTTCGGAAAAATTGGAACTTGAAAAAGCTTCGAGATTATTGTGTTTGTGTAGGCGGTTCTTTGTCGGCCCACTCGATCGGTAGCGGCGGGTCGAGTGCCGATTTGAATTTACACCGGGCGCGCACGGAATAATTGAAACGCGCGATTTACACCAATTAATTTTAATCCTTATCTGCCTGCCGGCAAGAGGACTACCATTTTCCTCTTGCTACCTGCTGCTGGTTGTGTGTATTCATCCTTACTAAGGACGTAGCCGCACGAACAGTTTTAGTATTTTCGAAACACTCGAACAATGCTGTATCGCATTCGACGACGACTTTTGTTCCCCGAATGCTTTACGCCGTTTATTCCGAATTTGTTTCGCAAAGCCGTCTCATTAAAACTGTTTTACCTCGACGATTAGTGACGAGTATTGTTTACGTAGGATGAACAGAAAAATAAATGGCCGATTTCTTGCCGCTGCGGTTTAACGACCGTTGTCATGTTCGCGTGACTTCTGTTGCACGGTGTCGTTCGACGTCATGCGAACGTGATTTCGTTGGTATAGCTGGTTGTTAGGGGCGCTGTAGAAACAGGTTCCGTTGTGAAAATGTTTGTGCCAAGGTAAATAGAGATTGTATTTTAAAATGTAATGATATTTTTATCGGAAAAAGTATTTCGAATTTTGTGGTTTTTATTTACGTAGCTAATGGCTTTGCTCCGTTTGTTACGCAGGGCCGGATTAAGCCCCGTAGCAGAAGTAGCAAATGCTACGGGCTCCGCGTTTTGGGGGCCCCGCTCCATACAAAAAGGGACCCCGCACACGGGCGCTTCATCGAAGGGGCGCCGAAACATTAACAATATTTCTGCTAAAAAAAGGAAAGGTCATTCATACAAGCGGCCCTGGTACAAAGCCTAGGGCCTCGTGATAACATTTGCTACGGGCCCCGCGCTGGCTTAATCCGGCACTGTTGTTACGTGAAAATGTTTGAGCGAGAGTAAATAGAGTTTGTATTTCATAATAATTACATTTTTGTCGGGAAAAGTATTTCGAATTTTGTGGTTTTATTTATGTAACTATGGCTTTGTTACACCTACAAAGACAACAGAAGGGAATTTCTTCCGTTTCCCTACTTTGTTGACCTCCTTTAATCGCATCATCATCCCCGGTATATTGCTTACTTCCAGCTTCACGGATCGCTGGAGAATGGGGGTGGCTCTTGAGAGGATAGGGGTGGCTATAGTAATAAGAAAGTGAGAAGGGACAAAACCGAGGAAAGCCGATAACCGATGAAACGATTACGAAATTGTATCAATGTTTTTCAAGCCGTACTCCCGGAAAATACATTATCCTAATTGTCAGATATAAACAAGTAATTTCGTGACACGGCGCAGTCAACGCGTTAATTGACGAAAAAAAAAAATAAAAGAATATCGCAAGATTTCAGAGGATTCAAAACATTTACTTGCGCAAACATACGGTTATTGTGGCTGGCCGAGTGTAAATTGGGGAGATGAAAGCGCAAGAAATTAAAATGCGGTGTTGTGATACCGAACAAAATGCTGCGCTCAGAACGAGGTCTTTATTCAGCAGAAGTATGGGGCGACTCGTTTGAACGGAGTATTCAGATCCTGTGAGAGAAAAAAAAAATTGCACGCGTAATGCGACCGCCGGAATAGCCTTTCATTCGTCTTCAGCCGGGGTAATTTCAATTTCGTATTCGTAATTGCGATGCGAAGTGTTTTTCGCGTTACGAGCGACTTTGAAGTATTACGCTACGCTGTAACATTTATATTTCTGAAGACGTGGCGTTAATAGTATTCTAAGAGCGTTGCTGGTATTCTCGAGCTTAAAGGAAAAAGTCCTGATGAACATTATCTGCTCGCAAAAGGACACATTTACACGTATTATCATTTATTTGCTGCTCTAAAAGTTTATATAGCATATACATTACAAATTATACAATATGGCTTAGTGTTCAACTTTCAATTAGTTTATACTAGTTTTGTGAGGTGACAACTACCTCATAGAAATTACATTTTAATTGAGCATATCTCAATGAAATCAAAAATAATTATCAGGCCTCTAACATCGCTCGGTAAACCATGGTTCACCATCATCCTTATGGAAAAATCGGATATACTCTTTCCCGAATTCGTAGATGTTCGTGTTTGAATTTCAAAGTCGCTGAGAAAAACGGTAAATGGGATCTTCATATCCAACTGGCTTTTCGTTAGTCGCTTCTTACATATTCTTTTTAAAAACGCGGTGTAAGTCGAATTTAATGGAATAATCGATTGGAATTATTCGAAGAAAGACTTTTTCGATCCACGTTACGACCAACGTGACAGTTAATTAATGCTCATGATGTTGCTCAATATTCTCGTCGTTTCCCTTCTCACCTATTTCCTGCGGTCGCCATTTAAATATTAAGTGGAGGTTGATTCTGTTTCGAATAATTAATGGGTCAATTCATTAACATACTTGTTAATATCGACGCGTATCGGTTCCACAGAAACGGTCTGAAACTCGTCGATGGTTCTATGTAGTAAAATTAGTTTTTCTGTCGAGTCGATACAGCGCGATTACACGAGTGCTCGTCGGGTTTCAACGCGGCAGAAGATAACGTGCATCGATTGAAGAGCAACGATATATGTAACCGAGTATGTACTCTAGAACGAGCTAATTGTTTTTGAAACCTCGACTTCTGTAACATGTGTTTCGTATCGGTATATACTGGCACGCGTACCAGAGAAATCTGTCACAGGCCTCGTGTCAGTATACAGGAAAATTACCGCACAATGCATTCGCGATTCGAACAGGAAAAATTCAATCGTGTGTGATGCGTTTGAAAAGCAGGTTTCCTGCTATAGAATTCTCGATTAACAATTAAACTGTGCACCAACGTTATCCTCTTCAAAGTAATTCCCTTGAAATGGCACATAGCTGTGCTGGAAGTGTTCAACTGAAATTGCTTTCAGCTGGTCTGTCAGGACGTTCCTGATTTTGCCACAGTTCCAAAATAATGACGTTTGCAATGGAACTCGAGTCGCGGAGACGCAGAATCAACTTAACAATGCCTGCTGAATCCATTGTTTTGGCTGATTTTATACCTCGAAGGAATATTCGGATATCTGCATTCCGAAAATTGTCTTATCATTCCGTGGTGCGTGTTATTTTTCGGTTGTTCCACGCGAAATGTGTGTTGTGACAAAAATGAAAATATTATAAGATTTTGAAGATGCTGTTATCCATTATGTTCAGTCTGTTAAACATATTAGAAAACAAGATAAACTTCTAATTCACTCCAGATTGATGCAATTCAAAAATTTTATTTTGTTTATTTATGTTGGCATCTAATCAATTACGAGGTATTAAATCAATTTGATATCCATAGAATGAACAAAATTATATATATTTAATTTTCGAGTCAAAATAGCTCCGAGTGCAAAGTCTTGATAATCAAAAAACTATTACCGAAAAATTCGATATTTCAACATTATGTCTGATGTTATGAAACTTAGTAGCTCTAAAATTCCAGGAAAAAACCACAATGATTCGTGCACCAAGCTAGTAGAATAGAATCCATGTACCATTATTCCCAATATTGATTAAATTATCACATATGTTGGTGTCTAATCAATTACTAGCCATTTAAGTATTGTATGAGGTATTATATCAATTTCATATCCACAGAATGAAAAGATCACATGGAATGAAATTATTCTAGGTCGAAAGAAATGTTTAATTTGAGTCAAAATAGCTCCGACTGCAAAGGGTTGATTAAAAAACGATTACCGAAAAATTAGATGTTCCTACATTATGTCTGATGTTACGAAACTTACAATTAGTAGCTTTAAAATTCCAGAAAAAAACACAATTATTCGTGCACCGATCTAATATAATAGGATCCAATTACCCGGTTGAAAAGCAGCGATCCTGTCCAGCGCGCTCGAGTTCATTCACGGTTCAATATTTCATGGCAACAATAGCCGTCCACTTATCGCGGCGATTCGAAGGCTAACACTTGACATGACCGTGTTCAGTGGTAAAATAAAGGCAGCGGTCCCTTGGGAAGTGCACACCTTGCGGGCAAGGAACGGTGGCCGAGGGAGTCTTACCGGGAGGTGCAAAACGCGTTGTTCGCGGAACGGGTCAGTCGTTGGATTTCTGGGATGGCTCTCGGAGGAAGGACGCATCGTTCTGAAGAGTACTTCGACAGGAACGGATGGTTATGCATCCAGCCGACGGCTATTGAATTTCGAGCTGTTTCCACTTTCGACTCGCCAGGTACGAACGGATAACCGGTCCCGATTTTTTACTAGCCGCTTGAAACGCTCACTGTTATTTTTACAGCCTCCAGTGCACTTAATGTCGTGTCACCCGTTACGATATCGGTGGCCCCAATTTCTGCAGACTGCTTAAATAATATTCACGTACTCGTGCATTTCGTGTTGAATTACTCCGAACTGTTTTGATCGTTTGGTTCCTTCAAATAAGGATATCACTTTGTCTAAATAAAGATGTGTTTTTACAGAAGTCGACGAACGACGGACCAGTCGATACGCGTCAGAGGTGAGAGATTTAAAATGCGACTGCACTTATTAATCTCCCGACAGGATAAGGCGAGTCTATTTTTAAATTGCGTGTCAGAGATATTTTGCTCTCCGTTCAAAGAGATAGCAATATGTAATGTATAACCTCGCATGCTAGATTCTCGAAACGATTCTCGAACTAACTTGCATCCGACACGGCACGTACCGAGGCGCGTTCTTCGAAGAGATTTTATTCGATCTAATATCTTGTATCGAAATCAGGAAATGTTCGAACGTATCTCCACATATTTATGAGCGACACCAGTTTAGCATGCTACTTTTGTTTGGCAAAATAATGCATTACATTTTTCAATTCTCCAGCTGTCTCGTTCACCATTAGACGGCGGATTTTAAACATTCAAAAGATTACAAGAATTTTAGAGTGTCGATAACATTTCTTACAATTTAATTAATTGTGTTAACGAGAGAAATAAATTCTTACTTGGCTCCTATGTCTATTAATTAATGCCGACAATTTTTATTTTGCATAAAGATACGCACTATTGGTTTTTTCTCTGAATCTTCTGGTACAATTTATTTCTCCAGCCACCTTCGAACGCGTAATATAAGTCAATCTCACAAAATCTCTCACGTGCACCGCGTAATATAAATCCGAAAATACACTTCGAAACTGCATTAAGAAGTTCGATTCCCATTCGTGACTGTAAACTGTAATTCGACCAGCTTAATCTTCCTCATTTAAATTTCTTAATCGAATCGAGTCTCGCTTCATCGCCGTCAAACGCACGTGTTTTACTTTCCCATCGTCTTCATCTTTTGCAATATAAATTCGCGGTAAATCGGCACACACATTATTTAATGAAACACTGCGAAATTATTTTCAGTCGCATCTCCTGATTGCTAGTGAAATGCATTTCGTTTATCTCGGTACTTATTCGACGCAGTCGAATAATTTTCCAGCGTTTTAATACCCGCGATTTGTTGTTATTACTGTTTCCCCAGTGTCGAGTATTAGCATTTCGTTGTCGGCGCGTAGAGCATCGCAAAAAAAGGAGAGGATCAGTTTTAGCAGTAATCTTCTTTTGCCTGGACAAGCGGGTTGACCAAACGGAGCTTCTTTAATTCGGGCTCTTTCAGCAATCCGGAATAGATAATTGGAAATCTTTTTTGGTGGACGTGAACGGACAGCTCGACAAAATATTCTCTCAACGATGGATGTTAACTTGCTTTTAGTCGGTTGAACGAATTCCAGGATTTAATGTATTTTGACGGTAGCCGTGTTGCACGAAATCATTTCAGAATTCCCCGATGCATTTTACATTCCGTTTGAACTTGTAGAAATAACGTTCTTCTTTCGCGACGTTCCAGCCCGATAAACCCGAGGAATCCGTTTATTATTCTCTTTAAAGAGGTGTCAATTTATTTTATTAACCTGCCCCTCTCTCTCGGTGTCAAATTGACACAGTGATAAAAGATCGACGAGATAACAAGGTAAACAGTTATTTCTCGGTGTTTCTTGATTTCAATTGAAATGAAAATAAGACACGAAGGTCGGGAAAATTTTTTAAAATACTTTGTCAAATCGACACGAGGGTCGGATGAGGGTTAAGTTCCAATTTTACTTCACCATCAATTTTACCCAGTAAAAAATAACTGGAAGTTATTTTGTGCGTGATGAGGATATTCAAATTTGTAAAAGCTGTGTGCGATATTGTCAATGAATATTAAAATTGGCGCTTTTTGTGTCATTCTCTTGACAATCTGAATTTGTTTGAAAAAATTTGCAAGTAAAGGGGTACACAGAACGATTCGAGAAGCTTCAAGATCGGAGAGAAACTAACACCTTTAGCATTGCGAATCAGTGTGCGCAGTTTTCTGGTCTCGAAAGGTGCATTATAAAAATGAGTGCCACGCTATAATGTATTATATTTAAGTATTCTTAGACGCGTTTAAACGTTGGACCGTGCATTACGAATAATTATACTTCTTTTTGGGCTTTCGCCCGGTTTAATGTGACTGAAAATCCCTTTTGAAAACAGTAAAAATATAAAAATATTGATGTACTATTCAGAAATGATCAAAAAAATTTATTGGTCAGATGTTCTGTAATTTTCCAGAAAAATCTGCGCTCAGATCACGATAATTAAATACCAGTCGAATTTGCGAAACATTGTTATATATTTTTCAACGAAATAAAAATATTCTCGATGCTGAACAAAATTGTCTGTTCCGAACGAGAAGCACCGTAACGGTCATTTTAATTATTATTTCGCTCGAATGCCCGAATTTTATTACGAATATAATTACACATTTATATAAAATGTACGCGTAAGTCGCAGGCGATACCTGGCGAAAATGGAACGCAATCGGAAATAATTGTACGTGTTTTATGGCCTGGCAATTTCCTTTGATTAATTATTACAAATCCACGATTTACCGTGCAATTACGCATTTTCTCTCTTCACGTGTTGCGTAATTTAATGCGTCAAAGGCGGAAAGAAAGGTATTTACGGTTGAGTCGACCATAATCAAATTTAAAGGATTTTCCTAAGAAGCGTCATTTTAGAATTCGCGCTATTTTTTATTGGTGAAGATTAGAGTCGTCACTCTTCGATACATGATTGGTAAAATTATAAAACAATGTAAAATCTAAAATAGTGAAATTACAACTTTTAATGAAAGGCTCTGTACATCCGATAAACGCGTAAAAACTTAGTTCCGATCGAACGTTAAAGAAATTCCGTGTGTTATCGGGCGAATCCGACGTTCCCAGCGGAATGTTTGGAAAATGTGAATCACGGAACGAGGGGAAACCAAAGGAACAGCGTAACAAACGTTTATCTGGGTCAGGTAAACTGGCAACTCGAACAAGGAAAGCCGCAGAGTTGCATCGAACGAAATTCCAGCGCCTTCTGACAAGATGAGAAAATCGTTTGAACCGCATGTAAAACAGGGACATATCATCTCGCTACCCATACGTCTGCTAAAGCAATTTGGCTTACCTATTCCAGCTCTCTCTCTGGCGACACTCTAGTCTTTAATTCCGAAATAACGATGAACCATTCGCAATACGTACCAGTAAGAGAATGACATATCAAGTAATCAAATGGTACCGGGAACAAAAATTCTCGCCGCAAACTTTAATATCACGTCCGCCGCGACGCAGCGAAGAAATTTTCACATAATAAAATATTTCAGCAGCGAGCATGGGTATTTATCATGCAAACACGCCTTTGGGACGATTGCGGCGCATTCTCTGCAGGAAATTTGATGGCAGGATACCGCGAGAAAACACACAAAGGATACTACTTTACTCTTGACTGCGGCGAACCTAGAATCCACGTATCGCCGACTATAAAACGCGTGCAGAAACTCGCGTTTCCAAAAAACGATTCTACATTTCTCCATTGATAAACAGTTATGAAAGAAGATTTTCTAATGTACGATCTAAATCTCTGAACAAATATACATTTTTACGAGCTGCTTCATGTAAATTGGAGTCGAAGATAAATTGCTTTAACAAGATTTGGAAGAGCTGTAGCATCATAAAAATCTCGGTAACAATTTTGTAATAGTATTTACGATATAATATGAATTACCAGATGGATAATAATAATCCATATAAGCTGCCTTGTTCCACTGTTATTGGAAACACAAAGGTGCTCGCGCGGGAAATTAGTTTTGCTGGCATCACGAACGTTTGGGACGGCCACGCTGGTATATGGTGTATTAAGTGTCGTAAATAATTTTCCTGTAGTTGAACGTGCAGCGGCGTCGTTGTCAATACAGTTCGATGATGCGTTTTACCATCGTTCGGCCCGTAATGCGAGCAATTAAATTGCGAGTTTACGCAGTTGGCCATTCCGAATCTGGATTCCGTGAGTTCCGATGCACTAATCTTCCATGGTGACATACAGTCATGCGTGCATATTAGTATTACGCGATGTTAATCGTGGTACTTAAGCGGCAAGACGGTATAACAAATGATTCTGCACGCCGGTATTACTTGGATGCATTTTCCTCTGATTTATTCAAACAAATTCTACGGGAAATTTGCACGTTCGCTTTAAGCGACGCGCTATGTTTATTTATTTTACTCGGGACGACAATTATTGCAATACAGTAGTTTAAAACATTGTTTAAAAGTACTGTATAATTAAGTCGTATACTTCTTGTTTCGAGATACTTAAAGAAACAGGATATTAACACTAAATGAATTCCATGTACTATTGAAACAACAAGCACTATCAAACGGTTCATTTTTGGCAATATTGTAAAAATTACATTGAATTAATTTACTGATAAACTCTTTCTTCAACTTTCGCTTACACCATTTTCATAATTATGGACACGCATGTGTCTCTTGTGTCAATAAGTATAACAGGTTTTGTCGATATATGTAAATTTACTGTCACATAAAAAGTATATAAATA
Source organism: Lasioglossum calceatum (assembly GCA_963966675.1). Classification (NCBI taxonomy): domain Eukaryota; kingdom Metazoa; phylum Arthropoda; class Insecta; order Hymenoptera; family Halictidae; genus Lasioglossum; species Lasioglossum calceatum. The sequence goes on along the minus strand of OZ016550.1, from coordinate 11,036,463 downwards.
CGCAGTCTTTTTAAACAGTTTTTTGATCGCATTCTGCGAGAGTTTACTGTACTTTCATCGGTGTTTTCACCGTTTACGATCACTTCAGGTTTAAGGCCGATGAAGCATGCACGAATAAGTCTTTCATATAAAATAAACATTTTCTGCATGAATTGTAACAGAGTTTAATCCTCTCTTTCATAATCTTAACAAGTTGAGAATGCTCCATTTTTATTGGTCATTACTAGACTGCGGGTTTCTATGGAAAATAAAAATTGTCCGACTCTAATCCAAACTCTGAACTACGATTGCACTCGAAAAATATTTAATTAAAACTTCGATTAGACCCGCGATCGTACGAAAATTGACGCGCGTTATCGTGTTACATTCGAAATAGATGTAATTGCAAAGCAAAACGTGCTCATGCACAGTGTGCGAACCAAATTCGAGTGCGATATTGTAGAGGGATGAAAACCGGCGTGATTAAACGAGAGATTTAAATCTGTTCCACTTTTTGGCCCCCTATTTGAATCGCTCCATCCACGTACAAGTGAGGGTGCTTGATGCGCGGCGATGGATTTCTTTTTGAGCTCACGCGTTAATTGTAATGTTCGCGGTACTCGATATTATATCGATTCGATATGGGGTCGTCGTTGTAAACGATTCCCAATGTAATTCGAGTCCCCTGTTGGAAACACAGAATCATTTGTTACAAATTGTTAAACATTTATCGCGTTCCGAATCGAATTAATCGCTAATCGCATTCCTTTACAAATCAACTGCGAAGATCAGAAGTTAAATGAGAATGTACTGCTTCTCTGAATAAATAAATTCTTGTAAGGTGTCCACAGTCAAAATCTAGTTGTTGCTATTGACTAATCAATTAAGACACCCTCGACTGTAAATTAAAAATGTGTACCAACGTTTAAATAAATGCTACTAGGTATTAATAACCACCGTGCTATGTTATACGATCGTATTTAAATTGGTGCAAACCGTGCGGTGTTTATTGTTGCGAGTACAAAATCATTATCGTTATTTACAACCGATTCGTCTCGGATTTCCGTTCGGAGAGCGATTACGATTGAAAAATCGCCCGTTTAACTGTTTCAATCCTGGACCGCGGAGAGCGGCGCGTTGATAAACATGAATATTTCCGACACCTTCTGTTATTCCAGTTTAATCGAGGTCGCACCGTGACCAAAGCTATTCGAAACATATGTGCCGTTTATGGAGAAGATTCCAGCGTAGAGAGAACAGCTCGGAAATGGTTTGCATGCTTCAAAAATTACGGTTTTAATGTTTATGACCAGCCGCGTTCTACCGGATGGTTCGGCTTTAATGGCGACGGAATTACCAGGTAAGGTATTCCGTGTGTCACAAAAGTGATTAACTCTTCTCAAAGTAATGAGAAATTGTACGGGGTGTCTGAAGAATGAGAACAACTAAAACATGTACAGTGACAGTGACTACCACTAATATATTTGGACACTCTTAAAAACACCATAACTTATTTAATATTGGACGGCTAAATAACGACTAAACTAGGAGATTCATTGTTAATTGCGATTAACGATTCAAGTAGAAATCGTCAATCGTTGATTAAATTTCTGCCCAACTGTGATTTTAAGGGGTGTTAACGTAAGTGGGAGGATCACTGGAAGAAAGTTGTGACTTCTAACGGGCAATACTTTGAAGGGGACGCCATTGATATCAACCAGGAATGATACTTCCACCCGCTACAGCGCAAGTTCGGATACTTTCCGGGCAGACCGCGTATAGATTCGTCTCCCCACTCTGCCTTCCCCCTCTACGTTAGTCACGTGACTAATCGTGTACTGGCGGAGAGAGGGTAACCGTTTCCCCTGATCTGACGACTCTGCTTCAACGAGCCAGTCTGCGTACAATTTCAAATCGCCGTTCAAGTCAGTTTTGAATAAAAATCTCGCGCAAGTCCCGTGGATCCGCAGCAAAGGGATCGGATCGCACGGCCGCTTGTTCGCTGATCGAAAAATAATGCTGTTTCGCAACGGAGTATTATATGGTGCGGGACACGGCGCGGCGAGGCGTGACGCGATTACGAACTTCCTGTATCCCTGTGCAGTTCACGTCGAATATTATTAATATGCATGGAACGATGAGCGGAGCGTATCACGAGCAAGTACAACGAAGATGTGCGATCGAACCTCTAACGATGATAGTTCTCGGTTTCTAATTCGTCCCCGAAGAAACAACGAGGAAAAACAGTATGAAATTCTTGCAGGTCTTTTTTCGACGGAATCGCAACGCTGGCGGAGCAATAAATAATACAAGAAGCGGATGGTGTTTTATGCATTCGAATCGGTAGCCCATCTGTATGCGGCTCACGGCGTTCCCGCCGATGTAAAACTCGGCCCGAAGTTTACCCGATCGATCGGTTCTCAATTAATTTTTCGAATTACATGAAACCGCCAGCCGACGACGCTATCGAAGATTCTGCTCGCGGCTTCTGTGACAGTCTCGGGGCGTTTTCGTGATTAATGAACAATTTATGAGCGCCGGTAGACCGTGAGCTCGCTCGTTCTTTACTTACTCGTACACGGCGCTCGTGCCTCGCCACGCGAAGAATACCAGTTTGAATATTAATGCGTATTTCACGCCTGCCGTTGCCGACCGCGGTATTTAGCCTCCGAGAACGCTAAGTGGAATACTTTTTAATTAGAAGGCGCGGGGTACGAATGGCACGCGCCACGGTTACCGTTTCTATCACGCACGATGCCCGTCAGAAGCTACCGGGCTAATTTTAGCTTCTTTTTCGGGTGGGACTTCTGCCGGGAATGCCAATTATGCAACCCGCATAACTGAATTTTGTTACGTCGAATTTATTGACTGTATTGTAAGGAAAGTATTCTGTTACACAGTAGACGCGATATATTAGGTGAAGTAAAAAGTTCTGAGCGTTTTTCATCGTCGAAATAAAGCGAATTATAACGCGATGAAAAAATTTTTTACGATTACTGTGTATCTGCAGGAGTGTGCAAAGTATTCGCACATCTTTTAAAAGCGAATAACTTTTCCACAATTGGACCCAACAGCTTGAATTTTTTTCAGACGGAAAAAGTAAAGGTAACGATTTTTAAATGTTTTATCTGGACTTGTAGTGAAAATTTCAAACATGTATTTTGTAAATCTAAGTCAGTTATATACATTATTTATTTAATAAAGTGTCTCTCAGAGCAATAAATAATCTAGTTCCAATTATCACCAAAAAATATAATTTTCCAGATTTTTATACATTTAATACAGCAGCTTATTGTTTTTTCTAAACCCGCTACACTTTTTTCGCTTTCCTCAATCGAAATCGAAAAATCGTTAACTCGCTGGCAACTCAATCTGCCAGCAGTATAGATCTGCATATTTCACAGATATTTACCCGGTTATTAGATTCCATCGAAGAAAATTCAGAATCGCTTTTACGTGTCTGCCAATATTTGCTTTAATCAGCGAATTAAAAACGTTTTCAAAGGATATTTGTACGTCCGGCGCAGAGGAAGGTATAAACAGTTTTTCGAATGTATTTTTCCTCAAAGAAACGATTATTTACAAGGAAGTTCATAGCTTCGAGTTCAATCAAATACCAAACAGCTGGAATAAATAATGCGAAAATGAACTTCCTTTTTAAACACGTAACAAACGTTTCTTTGTGCACGGCGAAGAATCACAGGAACGAAGGTTTTAATAAAAATCGCAGATTGCTTTCAAGCAATTTCAACGTCGATTTTCTGAAAAAAACAAACCACAAAGCGAACTATTCGATTTAAAGGATTTTCCTATTTTCAATTTTCCCGTTTCTATTTTGCACGAAGAGTGGCCAGTTTTGGGAGCCTGGCTCCGAGATCACCAGAATTTTCTGTTATTTCCTGCTTGTTTCGGCTTAATATTCTTAGATCTGTCGAGATCTTTTTAATTAAATTCAGACACGTAAAAATTACGTCGATAAAATTCGTAGAAATGCTGCGAGATGAATTTTGCATGGGCTATGGCCACCATATATTTTTTCAAATCCTCATGCACCGCGAATGAAATTTTAGTGTTACCTCGGCTTTTTTCACGTTCTCCCGGTCGGAACTCGATATTTATTTTCAGATTGCAAAACTTTCTGACTCCGAAGCTTTTAATTAAATAATACAACTAATTCGCAACCAAGGCTTCTGATTAAATAACACATCCAAAACGTAGTTTTTTTAGAATTAAGTTTGCCAGACACGCTTCCATTGTGTTGCTAGAAAATTGGCTGAAAAATGTCGAGAAACCAATGTCCACATAACAGAATTTAATAACTCGGCGAATATCCGGCTCAAAATGTGAAAAGCGTTTTTATGTTCCGAACGCAAACACAACTGTGCTATATGCGACAGCCAATATAACGTTTATTTTCACACTTTCACAACATGATCAAATGTAACATGAACTTATCGTTGTTATGCTTGCACTCTAATGTAAGTATTTAAAACTTTTCGGAATATTAATATCAACAATTTCTCTCCGTATTAATTCTAGTTTTAATTTCAAAAAAGCTCCAAAAGTTATTTCAACAATGCGCGAACTACAGTCTCTTGTATTTACTTTTTCTTAAGTTATTAATTAAGCACTTGTCTAAAATTGAAGATTCACTTTTCTGAAATACTTTCTTATAATTTCGCAAGTGTCAATCAATAACGACAGACAATAATAATTATAATAATCATGAATGAAATATTGAAAATGGAATGCTACCGACGACAACATTAAAATTCATTGAAAATCCAGTTGGTGGACACAGCATAAATCAATGCGTGATAGTAACTTCACAACCTGCTGATACGTTTGGGAATCGACGAAAACTATACGTTCCACGTGAAGAATCCAGCCATACGAGGTATTTGGCTTGCAGTAGTACCTCTGCGATATACATTTCCGGCATTTTCTAGACAGAGAAGAACCGGAGTACGTGCAGAAACGGATGACTCGATTATGATGAGAATTGAAGCTCGTAAAATGAACAAACGGATCGAGAGCGTGGAAATTACTAACCCGTCGCATCTGTTGCCGGAAATTTCTGGATACTGCGGCGAAATTTTTTGTGAACCCGTCACACATGGAATATTTAATTATTCCCGATTATCTGGAAATTATTCATGTCCGTGTGCTGTTCAAATTGCAAAACGAGCCACGGACTTTGGCTGTCAGAAAAATCCATCTCCATCTTTAGATCTTCCACAAAGCACAATATATTGATTGGAAACTATTCATCGTGAACTAGAAAACATTTTTCCGCCAGCACAAATGTGTATCATAAGTAGAGAGCGGATTTGATGCATTTACGACAAAAATGAGTAGGTGTAATTACAAACGGTAAAAACATTAGAAGAATTTAAAAATACTATTACATTCTTTTCAACCTATTGAACATATTAAGAAAGAGAATAAACTCCTGTTTCACTCGAGTCTTTTGCAATTCAGGTACAAAATTTCTATTTTGCATAAAGATTCGCTGTCTAATCATAAGAATAGCGTTTCTGACATTGCAACTATTCGGCGGAGTTTATAGGCTTAATAAAATTTAGCGTGACAAAATGTGCAATTTCAAATATACGTGTCCATAATTGTGAAAGTGGTCTATGTAATTTTGACGATATTGTCAAAAATGAAATGGAATTCATTTAGCGTTGGTATCCTTCTCCTTTAAATATTTTGAAACAAGAAATATACACATGACTTGGACCACTGTTTTGTTCGTTCGCTCGCGCAAACATCCGCGATCCAGTTGGAACGCGAGCGCCTTCGCGATGACAGAAAATTAGGATAACGAATGATTATGTCGCGCTTAAAACGAGACCTACCGTGAAAAGGCGCCGATCAACGGCGACACCTTGGTAAAATAATCGTGTACTCACGTGTTTCGTGACCGTGTACCCGGTGGTCTGTTGCAGCTTGGCCACTTTAGTCCCCGTCTTGGTCGGCTTCTCACTCTTGTGCCATACCCCGATCACACCGGTGATAATCAACGCCACTAACGTAATGATCCCGATCAGCAAGGACAGAGTCACGATTTTACTACGAGGCGATATTACCATCGCCATGTTTCCGCGAGTCCGGAGTCCCCAAAGGCTTCTCCTTCGGGAATTGAATCTTTACCACACTCACAACTTTCAACAAACAGTTTCCACCGACTATCGACGGCTCAGAAATATCTCAATCAATAACTCCGATTAACATCAATATATCATTTAAATGTATACATATATCTAGGTATATGAATATATATTTATGTTTATATATATATATATATATATATTTCTTTCTTTCTTTCTTTCTTTCTTGGTTGTGTTCGCAGAAACGGGAACGAAGGAGGTCAACTACAATATCTCTCGGAGACAACTGCAACAATTTTTAGCTAGCACCCTCGACAGTATTATAACTTTATTACGTCCTCGTATTCGAATATCGACGACAAGTCATCCGAGTCCTCATGGGCTCTCCTTAATCTCATCTGGCCGCTTCGATCGATCTCCAGAGGGATGATCTCTGCGATTGATCTCTGATCGATAGATCGTTCCCGAGCACGTCTCAAGATCTTCGTCTTTCACGCTGCATTACTGCTCAAGGGAACTTTTTCGCAGCTCTTTTTCCCAACGAACTCTTCCCGTTAAACGCGGACACTCGTGCGCGCAAACAGCAGCTCCGCTCCATTCAACGCGGCGGCCCTGAGATTTCGGTCACGTTTCCCACGTCTGGTTTCGCTTTCGCGAAATTTGACTGCGAATCTCGGCAACTTCTTCGGTATATTACTTCCCCGCTCGCACACGTGCAACCGTCGTCGCGTGCTCGCCAACAAGTTCACCACTCCCCGGTAACTTTCGACTCGCTCCTCCAGGAATTTCTGCGCCCTTTAACTCTGTTAAATTCTCCGGAACACGCGTTACCCGGACACCCGGTATGCACTCGCGAGCGACGCGAACTTCGAAAATCTTCTGTCACCTTCTCAAACGATCTTCGTTCATCTCGAGCCAACCCTTCAATTCCTAAATACCCTCGAAAAAATTGTTCCTTTGCACTAAACTGCATAGATATGTTCCTCGACCTGATGATTTAGTTCGATCACGCGACGTTCACTGTGTACGACTTTCGATTCGAGCGAAACCCGCGGATTCTCGTCTACATCAATTCCGTGGTAAAATAGTGCGAGTTTTTTTGAAAATAGTCCTTTTTACTTTTGTTCGATAGAAGAGCGAAGATGCCTCCCTTGTGTTTCGTGTGGGCTTGTGCGAGTTGAACGCCCCCGTGGCACACTCGCGCGGATCAACAAGTTTAACGGCCGCGAGCAACAACGGGTTGCGATAAATTCGTCTGAATAATCAACAATGAACGCCTCCCCTCGGGAATCGTTACGGCCAGAGACATTCAGGCGGTTCTCAGAGCTGTTTTAATGAGACCAGGCCGAGAATCACCGAAGAAGACGTTCTTCAAGCGACGAGTTTTTTCGTCGACTTCTTCCTCCTCGACCAGGTTCGTCACCCTTTCATAACCTCTTCAGGAATTGACTTCCTCTTCCCGCAGCAACGGGAGCGGATTCAACGGACCCCTTGCTCGCCGGGGTGCTCACCTTCCTGTTAGGGCAGGGTGTTATGAAAACAATCAGACGTCACGAATTTTTCAGTGACAGCCGTGATGGGGGATTCGAGCGATCCTCCTCGTGTGTATCACCAGGCGGTAGTGTTGCAGACGGATTACGATCGCATCGATCGTGACACGCAGCGAGGCGATTAATTCGATAGATCGATCGACGATTTTAAGGTGGAGCGCGTGGTAGAAGTTGGAGATACCAGAGAGACGATAATTTGGTACTAGTTCATAGATTGGTACAGGGTGAATCTGGTTACTGCTCTTTTTTTAAGTAAAAATAGAAAAAATGGTGAATCGGATGCACCGATAAATCGAACAAAGATAACTGTTTTCATAAAGATGATGAAAATAAACTCTCATTTAAATCTTTTTAATAGGCGCTTGCTATTTTTTCTGCTTTGCCACGAAAAGGAAGTTCAATATTTAAATTGTATTGACTGGAACAGAGTGATAAAGGTACGGCTTTTATACGCAATATAAAAGCAGAGCACGTTTGGAAGAGTATTTGACTTTTAATCGCTTTTTGTTGGTTTACGCAAACTACCCGAAAGCCGAGCTACCTCTTTATTGCGACACCTCTATTAATCCGAAAAATAAATAGAAAATCGTGTTCATACGTCAACATTCATTAAAATTGTATCATTGTACGGAAAACCCATTGTTCGGTTAATTAATTTACCGTACGCGCTTTATACCAAATGCTCGACAGCTAGGTAGACCATCGCCAGGAACATATTTCTTCATCTTCGTCTCGAATTAAGGCGAACATTAATCATCGCCGTAACTCAAAATCTGTCGCGCACGCGGAGAATAGTTCCGCGAAGTCATACTTTTTTATGAGAAATAATAATTTTAAACGGTTCCGCGTGTATCGGTGGACGCGAGAGTAATGTTATCCCCGTCGATAGGTTAGCAAAATAATCAATATGCTTGAGGCTGAAACTATTTTTTGATTGATTAGCAAGGGCTAGTGGCCAGACCGTTCTTGAAGCAATTAAATTCTCATCGGAAGATAATTCACGCTGATGCTGAAGTTCGCTAAAGTACGGGCAATCTATCAAATTATACCGTCTCATTATTTTCTTCCTATGTCAGCCATCGAAGTTTCGATGTGGCCCGAGTAGATTGAAATTTAATTAGATTACGTATATTAATACCAAGTAACCTGTCACTAGACAGGTCGATTCCGGTAATTACTTGCAGAAGGGAACCACTCTCCGATTTCGATGACCATGATCATGTAGTCAAGGTCATTGGTCAATGTACAAATTATTTTTTTGGGAACAGGGACAAGTTACTGCTCCTTTTATATTTCCCATGTGGATGCACCCACGCACCCGTCAGGTGCAATTGCACTTCATACATAGATAAGTAAGTTAGATAATTCAAGTATCGATACACCATTCTCAACTTGTTAAGATTATGAAAGAGCGAATAAAACTCTATTGCTGTTCGATTTTAAACATAAAATTTTTGTCTGAAGAAATGTCAAATGTCTCGTGAAATATTGACAAAAATTGGGACTGCAGTTGCACCTGGCGGGTTCATTTTGTTCTATTTATATAGATTCTTTAAAACCCGGTGGAATACGGAATAAAACTGACTGCGTAGAAGACGGTATAGGCACAGATAGAAAAGTGGTAGTCAACCGTATCGCGTTTTCAAGGCAGGATGAGAAAAAGAGTCGCAGAACGCGTTCGTCGAAGCGGTGCAGCGTTCCCGGACAAGTTCGCGAATAATTCAGCCGGGCAACCCAGTTTCAAGGAATAAATATCAGCGCGTTAATTTATTCGCGGTTTAGAATCGCTCGAACGGAACTCGGTGGCGAGAGAGATCGCACCGGTTTTACATCGGCAGAGCCCGGGAATTGCGTGGGCGAGATTTCGCAGCTTTCCAACGCGTTCTTTTGTTAAACGGTGGATTCCAAGGGTGTCGGGGGAGAGGACACGGTGGCAGAGGAACAAAACGCGAATTAGCGACGCGGAATCACGGCTGAACGTGCGGGATCTTAAACACTGGGATCAATTTTCTACCGTTATCGCGGCCGTACCTACGGTAACAGCATTTTCATCCAGGCCACTCTGTCCGCTACCCGGCCCGGGAACGCTATTTTCATTTTACACGGTAAAATGCGGCAAATGCGGCCGCGAATGCTAATGCGGCCTGCGGCCGGTATCGAAGGATGGTAATGAAAATGAGGAACGCATTAGGCGATCCGAGCACGGAATCCGGACACATTTCGGAACACCTCGATACGAGCTAAAACTACATCGATGCGTCCGAAGAATTATCGATGGCTCGAAAAAATAAGAGTCCTCGATATGTCGCTTTTTGACATGTTGACTCACCTTACAAATTTTCCAGAGAATTACAATATCTGATTTAATGATTTCTCTTTTATCCTCTTTAGGTGCTAAATGAATTTAATTAAATTATATACCACGATAACAGTTAATAAATAAGTGTCGTCAATATGCTACTTTTTTTACACGTTGATCATCCTTAACAAAATTATAATGACGGAATTAATGGTTTCTCTTTCGACCTCTTTCGCGACCCTAAACGAATTTAATTTAATTATACACCACGAGAACAGTTATTCATTCGTAGACCTTTCTGCAAAATAAAAATTGATTTTCGTGTTTTCACGTCATTTGCATATTTTTACTTTAAACATACACCACTGGCAGCCTTTTTATACCGAGTCTTCAGTGCAGTATTATGGAGAGGAATTGTCATTCGCGAGGAAATGACGTTGGCTATTCCTTCGAGAATTCCGTGGTACAGATGGAAACATCCAAAGATTGCAGCCGGTGTTGAGAAATGTAAAATAGCGTCAATGTTGACTCGACGTCAATTGCTTGCAAGATTTCTGCAGTATTTGAAAATATTTTGCAATTATATTTCAGAATACAACGAATGTGACAGTGTGGTGAACAGATATCCGAAAAACGTTGATTGGTTACCGCTAATCAAGGGACAAGTTCCAAAATTACGTGGGCGTCACGCTGATTTCGGGGAAAACGGTATAACAATGGTGTTTCAGATATCTCTGTCTCTCGTATCGCGGGAATTCATTAGCCGGGCCGCAATGGACGTGTTTCAAAATCGTTTTAATCCACGCCGCTGTGCCGTGAGAGTGTCTGCGGCAATATGGTTGATGCGCACGTTGATCTGTGACAGCGTTGGCGAAGGTGCGAGGTTACTGGCCGGCAGTGCCACGTCGTTGTAATTTTCACGCTCGTGAAAATGAAAGTTTAATTGCTCTTCTAATACGTCACGTCGCAGCTACGATATCTTGCATAACGCGAATTATCATTTTACGAAAACTGCCATTCTAAATCTCGCTGTTTTGTAGAGCGGCTGCACCAAGAATTCGACAGATGCCTGATCATTAATCTACTAAAAATGAGTAGGTGTAATTTGAAGAAGCAAAAATATTAGAAGAATTCAAATGTGCCATTGTATTATTTTTAATCTATTAAATATTAAATAAAGAAATTAAATTTTTATTTCACCCCAGTTGTTTGCGATTCAGATGGAAAATTTTACATTGACATTTTATAAACTTTCTTTTGACGGTTATTTACGCGCAATTGTACATTAGTTTATCTACGGCCATACATCACTTTATTAAGAGCGAGATACTATAATGTTCAGAAATGGAAACGTCGGCCAGCAATTTATATTTAAGACGGACGACGCTTAATCCTCTATTCTCCGATTGTATCGCGAGAAAAGAATGTCGCTCGACAATCCACGCGGAATTATTTCGCTGGACGAATGAATTTTACACCTCCGACTAGACGTGTACGTGACATTCGTGTAACTGTTACAATTATTGCGGGGCCTTGGCGATACGAGAGTTTTAATCGTTGCAAACTAAAATGGTGCGTCGCGTCGCTGCCCGAAATAATTTCGGCGGAGTCGACTAATGTCTGCTTTAATTAAGGCGGTCCGAAGATAGCCGCAGAGAAGACGTGAAGGAAAATTCGTGACTTGGGCATCGAACACGAGCCCGGAAAAACCTGCAGGCTCGCACTTCGAATTTTGTCGTCGTTTCGTCAAGTAGTATGTTTAATAGTTCTGAGAAAATTCTTAAGTATTGGTATTTAAACCAGAATAGCCTCGGCAGCTAATTAAGCTAATTAAAAATTCTGCTGGTGGTGTAAGACTGTTCTACAGACCATCTCCGGATTGAAAATTATGAGAATGGAAAAATGATCTCGATCGCTCCATTACCGAAAAGAAATTCGATACATTACCAGAAGAAAATGTAATCTCTGTGATAAAAACGGCTTTTATGGAATTAATGTGTTTCGCTTGAACGAAGTAATAAGTAAACAGAGAATTGTTTAATATTATGAGAAACGAGGGACGAGAGTAGATCACACACTAACGGAACGGAGAGACGAATATTTTCATTTTAGATGCAGTAACTCGGAAACCTCGTTTAATTATAAAAGAACTGATTTTTCGTTGGGAATTAAGTAGCTGCTTTTTCTGTGGAATCTCGTTTTCGAAGAAACTCCTCTGGAACTACTGTATTCTTGGCGTTGCGCTGTAATTACTTACTGTTAATTATTAATTGGTACCGGGTTCACGAAGAATAACAGATTGCCGCTGTAAATGTTTCTTTGCGCGAGTGAGTTGAAACGAAATGTACGTTTTATAGAGATAAAAATATAAGATTCGAGTTAAAAAATTTGTTGAATGAAGAGAGAATTCGAATTATTTATTTTCATTTCTCTCCAGTTCTCCGCGTGTCGGATGGGAAAAGAGCGACGCCATGAAACACGAATATTCCCCGAAGCAAAACAAATATAATATTTGAATAACTTTATCCGCGACATCGATAATTGCGATACATTATTTTCGAAATTGCTACGAAACCTTGGCGATATTGTTAGAATAATGTCTCGGGTTTATGCGACGCTGAAGAACCTAATTTAGAATAAACTGCACGAGAGGAATGATAGGGACGACGTAAATAGGTAATTCGATGCACGCGGATACGGAATACGGAACCGTGCGGTTTCGTCGAACATTCGTATCGATCGTCATGAAAAGATTCAAAATTCAATCACGCACATTTTTTCCTTTCGTTTTCTGGGTCTTCTTACTTTTGCGCAGAGTAGTCGATGCCAATATGTAACGCCGCCGCGGAAATTGAAAAGTTTGAACGAGGTCGATCTACTCGTGTTATCGAAAAAGCATCGAGATCGGGAAAAGCTTTTTTCATTGTTATCTTTGGCGTCTACGTCTGTCCACCGAGAGCATCCGATTTTTACATTCCGTGATCCGAATGAAGAACGCGGCAGACTTAAGGGGCCGATCTTCATGAATATTTTTCAATGCGATGGTACGTCTTACCTTGTAAGCATTTTTAAGGTTCTACACTCTTCAAAAATATAATAACAAAAGAATTGATTTTTTGACCAGTCTGAGACTGCACCTTTAAATGCTTATTTTCGCTCGATAGGAGATTTCGATTGTCAACGATTATCGCCCGTGAGAATGATTGCGTCTCGACGATAAAAATTCAAAATTTAATTGTGACCGTTTTGGCGAATGTCTGGTGATCATTTTAATTGCAGTAATAATTGAGTTACTAGGATTCAAATTTTAAATTAGATGCGCACATTAAAAAGTTAAAGCGGACAGTAATTTTAATGGCCGAATCCCGGCGCACGAAGTATACTCGATTCCCTCGGTCCTCGGTTTACGATCGCATTAAGTATGCGCATTTAAATCTTGAGATTGAAATGCATAACGTACGTATGTATCCGCTGACGAATTTTTATTCTCTTTACTCAGTTAAGTACCAAAATAAAAAATACGATATAAAAAATATAAATCAGTTTGTTTTTTTATGAAGAATTGCAGAGCTTTTCTAGCCTATTATACTCTGCTTTCACAGCGAAGTTCGCAATGAATGTGTGTTTACTATTCAAAACGTGAATGCATTATTTAATCAGATTTGGAAATATGCTCTCGCGAGCATTCATTTCCACCAAATTTAATTTCCGTTTGGATAATTCACTACCGTGTTATTTCCACTCGTTTCTCGAAATAATGGAGAACGGAGAGCATAAGAATGATTTTCATAATATATCATTTTCCACGAAGCATTGTGACAAAATATTTTCATGTGTAAAACAAATTCGACTTGTTATCCTTGGAAATTGGCTAAGATCTGTCACCTGCAAATTTTGGCAGCGTTAACTCAAACGATTCGATCAGTCGAACGTTTCGCAAACACAAATCTGTTAATTACGATCAAACCATGCCTTTTTTCCGCAGTACGCAAAGTTTACAGGTCGTAGGTTCGTTGCAAGTCGCCCAATAACATCAAACGCAATTGCAGTCGCGTTTAAATCACGCGCTCCCTCATTGAGTTACCCCTTATCTAGTTCATTTGATCAAGTGTGTCGAGTTTGCGAAGCTAGTTTTGTCCCGACCACTTCAATTTTTTTATCGTACTGAGTTTTCTGGTATATAATTGCGTTTCCATCCGCGATAAGATGATTCCTTTCGCAAAATTCATTTTGCGATTTATAGTTTACAGTAAATATTTATAATCCTAATTGAAAAATATTTTCCAATTCAAAAATTGCTTACAATTAGCGTAAACAAATTAGAAATACTAATTTCTCGTATTTTAGAAATTTTCGTGCACCACAAATGCATAAAGTTCTACAATCAATACGGGCCTTATTTTATCATTCATAATAACAAATATTCAGAATTCTAATTGTCATACCTGATTTCATGTAAACTAAAATAGGGGAAAATTATTTTCCAATTCGAAAATTGCTTAGTGTAAACGAAACAGAAATATTAATTTCTCGTATTTCACCACAAATGCATAAGGATCCCCAATCAATTCAGACCTTGCTTTATCATTCATTTATGCTACTGAAAAGTCCCGTGAATGAATTTAACACTATCGAAATCCCACTGCTGTTGGAATATTTTGTTTATAAGCGACCATAGGCCTGGTAAAGCTTCCAAGCGTTTTCGTATTGCGAAAAATGCACGTGCTAGATTAAAGAATAGGTCACCGACGTTACCGACAAGCGTAGTATCATAATCTAGATTACAATCTCTGAGTACATATAATACATACATACGCTCTCGGCTCGGGTACTTTGTTACCTACGTAGAAAATAGTACGTATCATACAGCATAACGAACTTGGCTGCATTCCAAATACGAATACGAAAGTACAATTACAGTATCGTATATCATACTATGCCGTATGATTAAGTATCAAGACTCGCATCTAAGGAAGTACAGATATAATGTTTCGATTAAACCGAAGCTTGCAGCAGGACATCATATTCAATTTCTGTTTACTTCGCTCGCAACCATTGAAATATTCTGCAGACAACAGAAGATACAATCGCTATTTACAAGCATAAATATTTTAATCAACAAGTGAAGATGTATCATAAGAGGATTTTTAAATAAATCAATTCGAAATTTGTTAAATCTGAAATTCGAATTTCTGAAATGTTTCAAAGCGATATTAAATCACTCGTAGAAACCACGAACAATGGGACGACTTACTTCCAACGCGGTGCCGGAGCGAAGCGAATGAAAAGCATACACAATACCGCGACTTTAATTACGATTAGGTGTTATAAAAGCCGATGGCCGTATCTCGTACACACGCGTTTAATCAGGCTGGTATATTCTATTGTATGAGATGCACCTCGCGTACCGTCTGGCGTACAATGAAAAACGCAATAATAATAATAGTAAGAGACCGAGATGGCCACATTTAGCGAGCGGGATGAATGGAAAAACCGTGAATTCATGCCCGTCCTAATTGATAACTCCGAGTGAAACGTTATATCTTGTAACTTAAACGAGGTTACGCTCCAGTTGCAACTTCGGGAAACCAGCGGCTACGAGCTGCTGTTCTCAGTATAATGCACTTTTCGACATGAATGCATTCAGCATCCTGCGAACTCGGAAATGGCTGAACACATGACCACGCGGTTCTGAACACTTCAGCATCGCACGCTACATCTAATGTGTGCGACCATCCCAGCGACTCGGTAGGGTATTTCTCCCGAAAAGTCGGGAAATACGATTTTAGCGTTATTTATAGGCACAAGGTCATAATATAGTAGGTCGTTGAACTAGTCTTAACGTCAGCTATAAAATTATAAAATCCAAAATGCATTTCAACTTACAAAAAATCAAAATTACTTTTATTTTGTGTCGAAAAAATTTTTCTCGAAATTTTATGTTGGAAAGATTTTTTCCTCGTATTATAGGAATCCTCGAAAAATCGTAATAATGGAGTGCTTCATTAGTATGACTTCATAATGGTGCTCATTAAAATATTTAATAATATTATTAAAAGCTGGAAAAAATTATTTTTGCTATGTTGAAATTGTGTACAATTTATGTACAATTAAATACAGTGGGTGTACAAAGTATTTGTACACCTTTTCAAAACTAATAACTTTTTTATAATTGTACCAAACGACCTGATTATTTATAATCGATTAGAAGCATTGGTTTACGAAATGATATGCAAAAAAGATTTTCCAAAAATTATAATTTACAAGGTTTACCTGCAAAGATGAAAGAAGCATTTTTTAAAACTTTTTTATTTGGGTCCTCGGTGAAAATTTAAAATATATGTTTTGTAGATCAGTGTTAGTTAAACACATGCTGAAAATTTCATTGAAATCGATTAACATACACACGAGCTACAAGCGGTTAAAAATTGTGAAAATCGTAGTTTTACACGACTTCTGATCAGTTTCGGATAAAAAATCAGGACGTTTGATACAATTATAAAAAAGTTATTAGTTTTTAAAAGGTTTACGAATACTTTGTACACCCACTGTACATATTTTAAGAAAGTTTTAATGATGAAATTTTACTTTTTAAGAGAGAGATTGTTTTGAGAAATATTATTTTGGAATTTAATCCGCGGTGAAGGGTTAAATGGAACAGTACACGTATAGTATGTTCAGCGTGTCGAGTCAGTAGCTGTAAACAAATGCACGTGATGACCATTTTGGTGGGGCCATTTAGATGGGACCATTTAGATATTGTAGCTGGAGCCGCTGCATCACGTGCATAGCGTGCTGATGTTTTGTTTATCTGCACTGACTCGACTCGTTGAATAGAGTATAGATACTTTACAACTTGGTCCCCACGTTATTAGCCTGCTAATAATTTCGGCTTGTACTAATATTTGATAATGGCAAGCGTAAGGTTTACGCCTATACCAAAATTCACAGGCGCGGGAACTAGATAATCTCTATCAACTACAATTTGATACACTTCACAAATTGTCTTTCGACGAACGAATTTACAGGTTCAACTTTCACGGGAATGAAACAGCATAGAATAAATCTCATTGCATGCGTTCTGCTGGAAAATTTCATTCCATCGTGATTCAATACGCGAATTATTAACTTTTTTAATTACGAAAATATTAAAACCAGTCACGTGAAAGCGTGTAATGAACGAAGAATAAATTGATGTACAGGTTTTTGCATATTTGAGTAAGAATTATACAGAATTCCTTTTTGTCTGCGCGTGCACGTGAAAATCGGTGGAATATCGAAACGCGTATCTTTTATTAATAAAGCGCACGAACACCCGTGGAATAATTAAAAAAAAATACTTTTAAAGAGTTTCCATTAATTTTGTCCCCTACTATAAATGTACAGGGTGTCACAAAATTATATATCGCGCCCGTCATTTCCCTAACTATAAAATAAAAGATTATGAACGAATTGCTACCAATTTTTATCGATTTACTAATTTCACCCTGTACCGATTGTCAATTCTGAAAAATGTCCTTTTAAAAACTAGTCAGTTTCCATGATTCCCCAGTGAAAGGGACCGAGATATAAGAAACCGAGGAAGAGTTAACACGATGCCGTTGATTCTGTCATCATCGCATAACTGGAGGACCGAAGCGTGCCCCCAGAACGACCATAAATATCCTGCTCCTCGTCGAAAGTATTAACGACGGGGCGGCTCTGGCCAACGCAGCTGCGAAAGGAATCAAGGAGTTCATTTATTAAAATAGTTTCCCATGCTGGTTCCCGGCCCCAATAAGTTCTGCCGGCAAATTGTTCCGCGTGACCTAGACTCGAAAGTTCGTAAAAACTATTAAAATCCCCGTGACCGTGCGGTCAGCCTGCTGAAAGCCCGCCAAACAACGGGAACAAAAGGAAATCTGGACCGTCCGCGAATAAATTCCATTACACCGAGTGACAACGACGACGACTACGAGAATCAGGGGCCACGACAATGTCTGCGAGTGGGGGAGAAAAAAGAAAAAAAGGAAAAATGCCGGTGAGAGGGGACCTACTTTCCCACGAGACGCGGCCAGCTATCAACGACTTCTCTGCCTAGGAAATTCCTAGTGACATTCAATTACAATCCACTTAACAGTGGCCCCCTATTCAGGGGCGTCTCGCGCGGCCGATCGAGTGCAAGCGAGCCGGTTGTCAGAGCGCCGCGATAACTCGATTTCACGACGTTGCACCCCGTTGTCCCGTCCACGAGTAATTGAAAATCCATTCTGAAGTGCTTTCGGCGATCTCATCGACGCGTCAAAAAATTTATCATTCTATCGAGGGCGACCCAGCCGCGAGAAAATCAACCGGGAAAACGTTGTCCGCCGCCCACGCAACCCCTCGCCGGCTCCCCATGATCACAGAGGATCACTGGCGCCTGCGTATAGTCCACCCTGCGAGTATTCCAGCTCGATCTAAGCGATCGACAGCTGTCCGTCCGCGGAGCGCAAATCTGCGTATCGCGTCACGAGCTCTGCGAAAGTCGCGTTGATCCGTCAAACAAAAATTGTTTTCTTTAATAAGCTGGAAATAATACGACTTTTTAAAGGTTGAAAGAATTAAAAAACGCGTCGAGGCGACTGGTAATTTTCGTTAATTCGCCCGACACGGTGTACAATGGATGCACGACAACAAAACCGCAGTTGTCTACAATACGTACTACAATTATTTTCAACAGCTCCGTTTTGTTTGTTCGAAACGGAAAAAAGTTGAAGTAAAACAATTCTCCCTTTCAAAGAGTGACCATATACGCGCAGATTGAATGGAATTTGATTGGTTTTAGTTTAGGCTTTATCCCGACACTGTGAAACAAATTTTTACACGATGCCTATTTACTCTACAGCGCAAACATTTTTGTTTCACTCGCAAAGCTGATACCGGTTCTCGTCGCATGTAAATACAACTCCATTCCGGAACAAAACTTTGTTATCGAATTTTTTCCGAGTTTATCAAAGATTAAAACTCTGAAAGAGTTTCGTAAAAATGCATCGTGTTATTCTGACTAATCAATTTTGCACTATATTCATTCATTCCCGTCAAAAATTTCGAGAAATACATCCAGGGAAACATACTGTTTCGCTGGTTCGAAAAAAACTCTTTGCGTCAAATAGTATTTGAAATGAAAACTAAAAATATTTTCGGAGAATGCTTCGTCAATTGTTAATATTGATTACTGCGGAGTAATCGTTTATATATATATTTTTTCGCAGTGCAACGTGTATTTATGTGTTTTCCGACAAGAGCCAATTGCCGGGTACTTTTTATTCGAAACGTAGCTAGAGCTCCGCGCAAATAACCAGCATTTTGTGCTCCAGCTTCGTCTCTGTCGGAAATGCACAAGGCCCGCAGTCTACAAGCAATCGATAGACTTTCGAAGTCAGGAAAAAGCTACCTGGAACGAGCATTAACATTATCATTAATTAAGAATTTCTCGGGATCGAAGTTCCCGGGTGCTGAATAAGTAAGGGATCCATTACCGGAGCGGAATTTCTTCAAAACGTTCAACTGCGCGCGATGTTATCCATAAATTATCAACGAAAAGCGCGTCGCTGTAGTTCGCGTAGAAAAAATGTTTTCCACGCCATCTGGTCTCCTCCTCGTTCGCCTATCTCGCCTAATAAAATACATTTTTCTAATTTCCCCGCGGCGGAAGATTTATCGCTTCCGATAGCTGCGCATCTGAACGCCGCTTTCACCTTTCGCGACTATTAAAAACGACCCTGGAGTCCCGAGAAAAACTTTCTCATAAAATAAAACAAGCGGAGCGCGAAAACGAAAGAAAAATAAGGTGAATTCCGGCAAACGAAGGTGTCTCGATGAGATTCTATTACATCGCTGCACGAATAATTGCGAATTTCTCCCAGGAATTTTAAAGCTACAAAGTTTCGCAACATCAGACATACTAATGTACAAAATATCTAATTATTCAATATAATCATCTTTTGATTATCAACCTGGTCTGACCCGAAATAATTCCATTCTATATGATTTTTTTTAAATTTCGTGGATCTGAAATTGATGTGACACCTCGTACAATACTTAAATGCTTAGTAATTGATTAGATATCAACATACAAATAACAGTATACTTATATATTACAATTTCTGTGTTACGAGAATTAATAGGTGGAATAAAAAGGGTTGGCGCGTTCTTAGAGAGGCTAAAGGGTGTCGCGAAATTGAATGAATAACGGTAAACCATGCTAAGAACATTTGGGGTCTGACATTAAAGGAAAATCGTTCTTGTAAGCGAAATTCTCGAACACGACAGCTGTCGCTGCAGGCTGACGTCGTCTTCCGGTCGTAAATTCGGTGCTTACTATACAATCGGGCACGGGAGGGCGCGTTTAGAAAGCATCACGGATAGCGACAGATGACAATGTCGCGTGACATCAGATAAAATGTATTAACTAGCCAAGTTTCGGAGTATGGGACGCCACTTGGCGCAACCAATTGATAGCTGATAACGCGCCGAGAAGTACTTCGCGCGATAGTGCAATAACGATAATAATAATAAATCATGGTTGGTCCCCGTTCGTTGGGAACCGTGAATTTCCATAGAGAATTTTGCGCGTACGTTGCATATCGCATTTGCACAAGAGAAACGTCACAAATATTAAAATATAAATTTTACAGGAGAGAGCGCATTGAAGTCATTCGATAGGGATCAGTTTTATGAATATATATTGACATTAAAATATATTTATTAATTCTCTGGCGAGTATTTTGACGCAGTAAAACGAAAACTGATAAATTTTTAGTCTATTTTATGGTATACATAGGAGATTAGCGAATGGAAAGCATCTGTGAAAAGAAATCAGGAAAATTAAAATGTCAGTTTTCACGTTTAATGGAATTCTCCCACTCAAGAGCAGAAGAACTTATTAGAAATAAGATAAAATGGAATGAATTCTCCCGAGCAAATGCTCTCGAACTTTCTGCGTTATTCTTTCTTCAAAAAAGTTTTTAGAAATGATTAATGTGCCAGTACCCGAAGTTTAACCTCATTATAACGCGAGGGTTTTTTAATTGATAAGAATAGAATAAATTTGGGGCGTTTGTGATTATTCTGATTTAGCTCTGCACATATTCTGTGAACTATATCGCTACTTAAATTGACACGATTGTACCACTGGTGTTTAATAATCCGGGTTGACATCGATTAATAAAACAGTAACATGTACACTTTATTTTTATAAATGACGCTAACAAATCTTGACATTACGGTATAATATATACCATATATGGATTAACTGTCTGAAATGAATTGACCCGGTAATTGACAATTGTGATTGACGAGGAGACGTTTTTAGTTTTTAGATAACAATTTAACAATAGCCGTTAATTTCACCGTATTTTTCGGGCGGTATTTCTAGCCAGGAAGTAGAACCACGTAATTTATTGATTGAGACCAGCCAGGTCAATTTTCATCACGTTCGATTACGAAAAATCATACAGCTGAGGTAATTCAAGAATTTCTTTTTAATGTAAAAGCGTCTGAAAATTGTATTAAAAAGTTTCCAGAAACAAGAAATTGAAGAGAATAACGTTAGTTCTTTATGTGAGAAAGGTTACTAGAGACATAGTTCTTATTCTTTAATTGAAAGTGTTAAAGAACTAGTCAACGCACCAGTCAAAAAGTAATCTGAACGGAAAAAGAAGCATAACAAAAGGAGGAATATATTCGATTGCTATTTCCATTAAAGGAGAAGCATTTTATAGTCTCGTCTTACTGCGAGGCTAATGTTCTTACGGTTGATCTGTTAATCAACGTGCCCATTAAGCGAGCCGAGAGAGAAACAATTAACCCTTTGCCGGGGCGACGAGCAAAAAATTGCGTCAAGGATAACGAGAACGGGCGTTAATTCTGCTGAATTTTCTCCATCGGTGTCATAGAGATAAAAATTTGATCAGCTTCAATCCGAAGCGTCAAGTTTCCTGTGTTATGCAAGACATTAAACCCATACCCTGTTGCAAGGAAAATATTCCCGCGTGATTCATCCGTGGTAAAACAATTCTTTCATCGTTAAATTACAATTTCTGATTTTAGCACGCGCACAAAAAATAATTAAAATTGTTGCAAATTAATTTCCCGTTATTCGCACGCGAATGCGTATAGTTATTGAATACAGTGGCGTACAAATTTCTAAATTGAATCTCATATATTCCAGTACATTGCTTTCGAGCGTTTTAATTTTTAATTTGGAAATATCGAAATGTTCGGTATTAAATTTATTTATTTGATAAACGTGTACGGTTCTGTTTTTCATGAGGCTGCTTATATCTTGCCTGTTTTGTTCTCTTTTATAGGTGATAAATATAAATGAACTTTTTCGCTCTGATTCCGTTTTCAATTATTTCGATCGCATATTTTCTTTCTCCAATAAGACTTAAATGACGCGATAGAAAAATACGAGAATTTGTAGCGTACACAGTTATGAATCCAGCGGAGCGTATTGTGAATCATCTTATTCGAATTATTCTGCTGTGTTATGAGAAGTAATATGTGGAATAATAAACGGTTCTAACAGCAACTGCAACAATAACAGCACCTACAACAATAACAGCAACTGCAACAATAACAGCAACCTGCTGTACTAAAATATTTCTCCAGAAGTAAGTTCGAAGGGAATGTATTAACATCCTGACTGCTACACTAGCACTCACAAAACTTCCACAAAGTTCGAAGCCTTTTAATCAGCCAAGAACTGTGCAAGCTGAAATTCATCGTACCGGTAATTCCCCGAACTGTCTCGAATACTATACACTTTAATTAAATTCGTTTGATTTATCATGTGATGTACATATCTATAGGAAACAATTACCAACTGCTAATAAGAGTAACGTTGGATAGTCGAATTTATACTGCGAGCTAAATGGTACATGTTAAACTAATCTAAACTAATTCGGATACTATGGAAATTTAGCTGAAACAACTAAGATACAGTTGTTCTGCCGAATAGATAGAAATCTGTTCATGACTGTTCATTTATAAGTTTGAGAAAAACATTGTTGCAAAGCGTAGTTCCAAAAAGCAGTCACCGATGTGCAGGATACACGTTTAAAAATATAAATTAATTCAGCCACTAGTTTCCGAGAAGATCTGACATTAAAACACCACCATTTCGAGTACAAACGCTTCGCTGGCTTCCTCGACGCTAAAGCTTTCAAACATCAATAATGTTCTGTCGAATAAACGTTCATTTAGGATTGCTAATTTATAAGTTTGAGAAAAGCATTGTTGATTTGTCACAGTGAAATAATCATCGTTCCAAAAAGTAGTCACCGATGTGCACAGAATACACATTTAAAAATACACATTTAAACGCTACGCTGGCGTCCTCGTCGGTAAAGCTTTCGAGCATGAATAAGTACGCCGAAGTACAGTGTTCCAGAAACACAGTTCAGAGATTGAAAGAACCGGGGAAATCGATTTTCGAAAATCGAGCGACTTCTTTCGTCCAATAAAGAATATAAAACGGGAACAACGATTTCCAGGTAAGTAAGCAGCGGCTCGTGATTGGTGGAAGTATCGGAGGTGCTCGCTTATGGAATATGGAAGATCAAAAACGGACTGCTCGATACGCGGAACACGCCGGTAGAAAAGGAGAAAGTAAGGGGAAAACGGGAGGAACTTTGGCTGCGTCGATGCAATCCGCAAAATAAGAGGAAACGCGGGAAACTGGGGAAGGACGCGAAATAACGAAATAAAAGATTCGGTGGTACGTGAGTGTACGGATCAGAATATAGTCTGTTTGAACATGCACACAGACACACGTACATCCAGTGGTTACATACGGAGAGAGCTAGAGTCGTACACATACCGATGCAAGCTCTCCGGCTTCCGATCTCCCTGATTCTTTCAACGTTCTGACGTGTTTGGCATCTCTTCACGGCAGCCTCCGAGCCCTCTGCCCACGATATTTTCTCCTATACTACTTGCCCGCTACCTTCTTTGTGAGATTATTTTTCTGAAGGAGCCCAGCAAACAGAGGGGAGCCCTTGCCTATTGCGAAACCGCTGCCCGTCGCGTCGGGGTATTATTGTATACATTTTAAAGTGTCCCGATAAATATTTCATGCCGAATTATGCATACAAATTGAGACAAACCGCGCCTTGTCACGACGCGTCAAAGTTCTGTCATGTTCTGAGTGATTAGTAGACCGAGTAGCTGAAAATTGAGTGGTTGAAATTCAAACTTGTTGGAAAATTTCGAAAATTGAAGATGTCAATGTATGATTTCTCCTCTATTAACCTCTTGCCCTACGATTCATTTTACGGTTCCAGTGATTAGAACTTTCTTTGTAGTTCGTAATTTCCTAAAAAAAAGGAAAAAATTTATAATACAATTTCATCTCGGTTAGACTCTGTCCAGAACAGGGCTACCATATTTTTCTCTCGCCAGGCCCCTTACCCTTCCGCCTCTCGCTATGCCGTGCACCGTACCTCGTCGTTGCACTCTTCCCACTAACGCTGGCGACAGCGGCGACACGCTTGCGTACGGTCGCGTCAGCAACTAGGAGGCTCCCACTCTTCCCACTAGTTGCTGACGCGACCGTACGCAAGCGTGTCGCCAGCGTTAGTGGGAAGAGTGCAAAGACGAGGTACGGTGCACGGTACGGCGAGAGGCGGAAGGGTAAGGGGCCTGGCGAGAGAAAAATATGGTAGCCCTGGTCCAGAATCTTCGTCACGAGTTTGACACGATATTGTAAGGCAAGGTGTTAAAATCGTTAAGGGAAGAAATAACATTCAATTTCTTTCTACTTCTTGAAATCGATGCAGACAATTTTTATTTTGCATAAAGGTCCGCAGTCTAGTATAATGTAAACAATATTTTGAATAATGGTACAGCAATTCCAAGTGGCGCCTCTGTCGCTCTCACTATTCGAGTGCTAAGGTTAAGACTTGTCTCGAACTCTACCCTGCCCCTTCCACAACGCAATTCCCACCGCGGCCCGGTCACGTGACGCGACTCGCTCCGTCATCCATACGTCGCATTGTCACGTGACTAATCCGGTAAGAGAGGGGGTAACTGTATTACCCTCAATTCTCCCGGTCTAGCGACACCGGGTACGTGGGTCGAAGTCTCAGAAAATCCAATCAATTTTTCAATTGAACCCGCGACTGAAAAGTCGAGATTTATTATAATCGCTGGCATTTCAGTTCTTTCGTGTTTCATAGAAGTCTATTTTGGCTTCTTGCCGAACAAATTAACGTTGAAATGTAGCTAAAAAAACTGTCAGTTATAGTATACGATGCCAGTCAAAATGTCAAATATACTTACTTAGTCGGAATAACCTAAATTTTCAAGCGAGTGGAGTCTATTTAGCGTCAAAGCAGACTTGGAGATGAATATATTTGAGAACATCCAAAATGTAATATGATTTCCCAGACAGGTAACTAAATAATTGAACACCAACATATGGAACTGCTGCACGGCGGTAAGGGATCGCTAATGACTTCACTGGATTTAATACCATTACTACAAATAAACTTATGTAATAATAATTACACTGTGGATTGTATAGATTAGTGACCACGTCGCGTTCGTGTGATTTAAAACGGCGGAAAGATTGAAAGATTTCAAGAATCTTGATTTTGTACGATTTATATTTATCGTCCTACATACGACACGGTCCGCGCAAAAAATTTACTGAAGTACCTACTCAAATTTCATATTATCGGTTAAGCGTTGTGTCAAGTAGTAGCCAGCCTCGCATGAATTTTCTTTTTTTGTATTTTTTAATGATTGTTGACCTTATTAATTCTATTAATATCAACAGTCCATAAAATTTTAACAAAACTGGTACATAAATAGAAACTGCGAAATTATTTCATTAAATAAATTGTTCCAATGTTGCAGAATTTTTATGGTTCACGGTTTTTAAATATATTTTGCGTGAAGTTTCGAAATCTGTCACTTCTAACGAAAATATCTACGATTTTCTCCGACCCCGATATCTCCGCTTGTATTAATCCATAAAAATTTATTATAAGCATAAATATCCGCAGTACGCAACTGTATACAACTTCCCGAAAATACAGATGCGCTAATAAAACTAAACGAACGAAACAACATTCATACATACCGATAGTTCGTTCTAATTTATCTCTAAACAATGAATAACGATTTCCTATATTTCCTTCGTCACGGTTTAATAAAAAAAAAATACCCGAAATTGTTATACCACGCTTGAAACTTGAAACGCGGTAAGCTTTTAGAGTGTGCCGTTGCAGCGAACATAATCTAGCTAGGCCTTTGTGTATGCGCAGTAGATGGCAGCACCTGATCGCGAGTCATTGTTTGACTAAATGTGAACACTTTGCAACAATTAGGTGACTGGAAACTCCGCCACGATAATGGCTGCTGTCCATTCTTCTCGATTTGTACGACGGTTCTCGACTAAACACCGCATCACTCAAACCTAACAATGTCCGTATATGAAGAGTGTATAGTGTATATTGTCCTGCGATATATTCTTAAAATGCAAGCAGTTGTCAAATAAAGTGGAACGACGATGTCGAAATATAAATTCCTTAAATTAATAATCTCATTCACTGAGTGCACCAAATTTAGGATTTGAAAATGCAAGGAGGTTACAGATGCATCGTACATCTGAGCTATTCAAGTTTTAGTTCATTAAATAAATTACTTCGATTTGATGGGATTTTTGAGGTCGCTGGATTTTCAGTCAAAATGTTAATGAAAATATCATTTCAGACCACAGTTCGGATTATTTTCAGCTGACCACGGATTATTACAGAGTGGAATTCATCCGTTTCGTACATTTTATTCACAAAGGACAGAAAGAATGTATTACGTGATCCCTGGTTACTTATTTAACTCCGTAGGCTTTGTCGGTAAATATACGGCCTCTGTTGAAACAAAAATGTGCTCTAGATAGAACCGGAAAGGAAAATGAAAATCCATTAGCTGGAGCTTGCGGAAAGTATATGCGCTCGTGTACTTAATATTTATTCGGCGATAAAACTGCGTCTAACACGTTTAAAAAATGATATCGCTGCCAGGAACAAAATTTAAAATGTCATTACTCTGAGGCGTTACTAAAAATTGCTGTACCATTCTTCAGAATATTGTTTGCACTATTAAATGCGTCGGTATGTAATCGATTACTAAACATTTAGGTACTGTACGAGATATTATAAAATGAATTTCGTTTTCACATAAAACACAGAAGATCCTCACGTAGGCTGCCAAGTAAGGCCAATTATCCTGTAACGCATCTATCGCTCATGTTACAGATCCGAAATGACCTAATTCCGTAATTTGATCATTTGATTGACTGTCAGACATTTCACAATTACATGATTAAGTCCGCGTCAGTTAACCCTATTAGTCATAATCCGTTAGCAATGGGGCTGCTAATGCAAGATTCTGCATTGTGCCCCTACTTTTGGGACCTCGCAGAGACAACACAGAGTTCTCGCGAATGAAGAACTTGTACCTTGTGGACGGAATATGTTGATTGAAAAAAGTAGTTCCGTTACACCGGACGGTGAGAAGTAATTCTAATTTGTCGCTTTCGCGTTTGTTTGCGCTCGCAAGTTGAACGTCTCGCGGCGCATAAGCCGAGAAACTGAATCGCGTTTCGTATTTGTTTATGCATGTACTTTAAATTGCATGCTCGCGCATCCTCAGCTCTAGAAGTTCGTTACGCTCTTGAATGCGGCACGTCAGTATCAAGTGTTCCTCGAAGAAACTCTTCGCGCAGTTTAGTAATCATTACGCGGCGATAATAACTAAAACGCGAACGTTCGAGCATTTACGGCGAGCCAAAGTTCGCGAAACGTTTCAGCGAATAGTGTTTTTATTTTCCCTCCTCCCACAAAGAAGCTTTTAAAAGCCCTCTCATTCGGGGTTTTATAGAAGAACTGCCAGAAAGAAAACTCGCGTGAAACATCACGGTAATAATAACGAAAATGTCAAGCGAATTGAATTACTGATAGCATGCGACAGTTCGATAACGAATGAGCGGATTAATCGCGATGATTCTTCGATCGACAGTTTGAAAAATGGAAATGAATATTATTTCTGAACGATGTAATGGAGGTATAATAATTACATATCTGCGGATGTTAAATATATGTATAGAACGTACATCTTCGGAGCACAATTTGCAACATTACGAGTTAAACACATCTGCTTTGTCGAGATTCACAGAGTTCGATAAAAACATATGATTTTTCGTTAATAAAACGAATCCTTGTTGGAATTTTTATTAACTCCCCGCGTCTTTATGCTTCAGCACGTAAATATTTTTATCTTACATGGTGAAAACTTAAAAGTTTTATAACAATGGTAAAAAGCGAGTTCAACAGTAAACATGTTACGGAACCATTTTTTACGGAGTACTTTTATGTTCTCCGTGGTGTTACATATTTTTAACAACTCCGTTCCGTATCCGTGTTTCATTGTGTTCGCTCGTACTCTGCGCTTCGTACTGAATTAATGTAAAAGTATCGCCGTGAGATGGCCAAGCTTCGACACCTGACGATGACGTATGACGTCGTAAATACCATTTTGCTATCGACAACATTTTTCTTAGGTTTTTTAAAAATTTTACACATTTTATGCTTCTTTATTTGATCTACATCATTTTGACGGAACCGCGCGTACGGGCTCGAAATAATTAAAGATAGCCAATTATGATAATCGACGGTGCACGAATCCGCGCAGCAAAATGTTACAGAACGCCGTTAATTTTGTAATAAAACCGTCCGCGTTAAATCCAATTCTCCACACATCCATCGAGTGATAACACACTGTCAGCTGCGCGCGCACGTTTTAGGATTATTTTAAGAGCCAAAGGATAATCCCGAAGCGTAAGTACATCGAATTCGTGTTCAGCACGACTATGAAATATTAATGTGCCAAAGCATAATTGTACATTTACGTGCTGCCGCGCCTCTCTGGTTTGCTAAAAAATAAAAATCAACACTCGACGGTTGAGTTTTTACTACGGTTTTTAATTATTACAAAGACTATGGTCGTCGCGCGGGTCTATCCAAACGATTAAAATTCCTGCCAGGGTTGGGTTCTCTGCAAGCTTAGTTTACCCTTGAATAGCTATCCTTGAACGCAGTCGCAACGCAAGGATATCTGTGTTATATTGCAATTAGCATTCGGCCTGCGTCTGCCTAATCAAATTTCGCAGTGCGTCTGATTCGGTGGGGACAGGCGGTTGCTTCACTGGAAAATCAGTTGTCCGATTATTACAAGAAAGTGGACAAACAAATTCCAATTTTCATAGATATTCGGTGATATCCCGTCACCGCGAAAATTACACGAAAAAGTGTGTTTTTGCTGGAGAAGTTAAAAACTGTTTTGTTGCATATAATTGCTCCACTTTGCGAACTGCTGCTTCTTATACGAACGAGTCCTCCGCGGTTCGCCAGCAGGTGGCAACGGTGACCAAAACAGTGGTCATTTTTACCAATTTCCCCGCGCAAGACAGCGCAACAACATTCGCGAAGTATAAAAATATTTATTCCAATATGAATACCCGGCCAATTGAAAGCATCATGAAACAACAGCGAGGCAGCGAACATTAATCCATGGCTTTTTGCTATCTGCGAATGTAATATACGAGATGGCACGCAATTAGCAGCCCAATTGAAACAGATTCAATGTGCCCGCGCAAATTGAAAAAGTAGAATGGAATTTTGTTGTGGGGGATTTCGTTTGTCGGAGAAATTGCATTTTCTGAACTCGTTGACCACGCGTGCTCTTGCATTACATTGCGTACTATTTTGAATAAGCTTGGATAATGATTTAATATTACAATACAATATGTACACGAACGCATAATTGATTCGCGTGTACTTAAATATGGAATTCATTCTTATTATTTAATTTTAATTTGGTAGAAAGATCCGCAATCTAGTACAACGACGTTTACTAGTCAGACCTACGATTTCTTTTGAGCCAAATCGTGACAATAAAATGGTCTCAAGAGGAAGAACTTTTTTTTACCAGTATTGCATCAAACTGGAGTGAAATGGAAGTTTATTTTCTTCCTTAACAATCCACGAAAAATCTATGGCACATGGCTAAACACTTTTTAATGGAACCTTCAATAGCAACAGCAATTTTCATTGTGAGCTAACAAGTCACCCTCAAAAACGTCATCTAATAGTTTCATTTAAGAATGCAATGTAAAAGAAAATGTCTATGCTTTCTGTTGGTACAGCACAATTATTGAAAATCCTATTAATAGTCTTCTGGTGAGTAAAGTGTTAACATGTTTAAAAGGTTGAAAATTATACAAGCTCACTTCTAAATTCCTCTACTGTTTTCACTGTTTTAAATTACATTTTCGTCAGAAATGCATAAAATCCGCTGTCTACTCGGGCCTCTAGCCCTCCCTCTGCTATAATACCTCGCTCACAGTTCACCACATCTTGTATGAATGCCAAAAATTCTCCATCCAGCGATTCAAATTTGGAATCAACCAGAACACGGCCCTCACATCCGAAAAACATATAACAAACACTATTGAATTCTTTAAACATATAAACCACCTCAACAAAATCTTAAAAAACACAATAGAAGTTCGTCGCTAATAACCTAGATGTTGATGCGACGTTAAACCTCAATATAAAAAAAAAAAAGAAATATCTAGTGTCACCCAGAAATTTTGAAAAACCCTCCTAGATTAAAGGCTGAGGGATACGTCTAATGGAATTTATTTCCTGCTCGCGGTAGAAAGAGCACGGCGCGGACGTTTATGTTTACGATTGAAAAATATTTGGGGCTCGGTACATATTTCACGCGCATCCGGCGACGTAACATTCTTATTTGGTAGCGGGAGCATTTTCGCGGGTCTTACGTCTTACGTTGTGTTCCGCTTGAAATAAAGCTATTCAGGGCAAAGTGTGTCGTCGTTGCAGTTTCCCCGATACACAGCCGCAAAGGTTAAGCTTAAAGCAGTCACCTGACATTGCAGTGACACCGTCGTCGTCGTCGTCGTCCTAGAATACAGGTGGGAAAGAATGCGTCGTAACAAGCGTACAGTGCGTCACTTTCGTTCTCACGCGGCGAAAAACGTTTCACACCCGACCGAGAAATCGTGCAAACGTCGCTCACCGTTCCAGGTAATTGTCACTTAATCATTAAAATTTTACGAATTAAACTCCAGCGAAATTGGCATCCAATTAGGAGAAGAAACGTAACCGTGAACACCGAATGTAATGCGCGCCGATGTTATTAAATTAATTTGTAAATCCCTCTAACGATAAACGCAATTAAAAACGGAATTCATGTGACGGTGTTATCGAGTCCAGCGACGAGATTAAATTAGCAATATCACCTGAAACGACTTAATCGCAAATGCTCGAACATTACATTAATTTTTGCTTTGTTTGATCGGGCGAATTCGATCGAATCTTCGAGCAACAATTTCTGATGTATAATCGTCTTTTTACTAAACATAAAATGTGTTCCTTGTATTTTAGACTCGGTTGAATAAAATCGCTTTCAATGTTTTTGTCTAGATATATTGCTAACATTTGATTCAATGAAGAGCAGTTTGATTTTTCCACGTGGTTCATTCTGCACGATGCTGCACGCATAAATCGCAGGTAAAATAAAAGTTGACATAAAGGTGTGCCATTCCCAACAATTTGTTATACAGTCACGAATCCCGACGGATTTTATGCAATCCCATTTACGTAGTCCGCTCTCTACAGAGCAGTCCGCGTAACACGTTTCTTTATTAAAATATACAGTGTCTGACATAACTATACTTTTAAACGTTCACGGTGTCATTCCGCCTGAAAAAATAAACCGCAATCGTGCAATAACAGTTTTCTCGAAACTTCATGTTCGCGGTAATTAAATTTGGAGATTGGTTGAACACGTATAGGGTAAACTGTACTACATACGTATTGCTGGTACACACCAGTAGTTATTATTATCATTTATTTAATGCTTTAAACCAAGTATGGTTTATGCACTCCAGTAGTTATTGGCGCTTTTGATTTAGACGGCAAATATTAAGAATTCCTGGTATGGAAAATCATTTTATATTGCTTCTTATTTATATTTCAAAGCAACGTTGTAAGTTTTCGTAACAGAGTTTCACATATGACTGTTAGCAACGCTGGTACATCCAGTAAGACCGACGGATGACCACAGTGCAGTGTAAATAGTGTTTTATTGAAATTTTCGTTACGAATAAATATACTTTATCGCTTTTTAACTTAATTTCGGACTGTACTACAGAAGTAATAAGTGCGTCTTACTGTGCCAATGACTGTACTATTTGTCTTACGATCGTTATTCACTGAACACATTTTATAAGAAAAGATTTATGACTCGTAAAACTGTTCGATTTTGCTGAAAAATCTCTATTATCTTATAATAATAGCAAGTTAAGCCCGTTTGAACATTTCAAAAAGAGATAAAAAGATTTTTACTACGATTTTGGCTTACGATGCCAATCATTGTACAGTTTACCCTACTTCCAGCACGGTTCTACGGTCTGTCTGGCCATTGCCCACTGTTTCTACTTGCGAGTATGGTGTGCATCTTCATGCAGAAACAAACGTGATCTAAGTAAATCTTCTCTTCTCTTCTCTTCTCTTCTCTTCTCTTCTCTTCTCTTCTCTGTTCATAATTATTGTGGAAAATTCAGAACACACACGTCTGTCAATATATTCCGAGATTAACTTAAGTAGAAGCAGTGAGTTAGAGTCAGACACGCTGCACGAAGAATACTAAGCGGTCGCGTAGAAAAGAATAATCTGTTTTATATTATTCGAATAACCGAAAATATAGATTCAGTAATGTATCGTGTAATATAAATTTTGGCGTGGTCGAAGCACTTGTTCCGCACAAAACTGCGCACATACATCTACGTTGTGCAACTGCACATGTGTGATTACCAGCGCTGATTAATATGGAGATGAATAATCTATTTTGGATAAGCTTGACCACTGTTTTGGCGAGATAAGCGAAATTTCACTGTAAATCAATTTTTCGATCAACCGAATTCGCAAATATCGATGTTCCGGATAACAAGGGGAACAATGTAAGTTACTTAAAAAGATAATACTCCAATGTGAAATCCATTAATTCTTCATGATCGCGAGAACTAAGGTAACGCAACTAAATCTGAACATTGTTTCTCACTCGGAACGATCGATAAATCAAACATTGAGATGATTTTAACGGGTACCGATATCAAATGTAATTCACCGATGCGCATTCTACGATCCGAATGGATGCATTTACGGGTGTTCGTGTGCGCGCATGAACGTATCAGAAAAATTTGCACAGTAAACCGCACGAAGATTGAAAGAGAGCGGAAAAAACAAAAAAGAAAAAGAGAGAGTTCCCGATCGGTTCTCTCATTAATGACCGGGAGCGTTATGGTAGCGGGCATTTCTCGGCGCGGTACTTTTCACGATCACGTTTTACCACTGTAAGTACAAATTAGCTCATTAACCCAATTCCAAGGAGCCGTAATTCCCGTAGATTATTAGCTTCGAAATGGAACAATTGATGATCCGTCGAGACGCATCGAAACTGTTACTACTTCGGCGCGCCGAAGTCACCGCATTATTCCTCGTTCTAAACTTCCAATAATCTCATTAACGCGATTCGAGGAACCTAAACGTTGTCACCGTAATTAGCCACCGTGAAGATCATCCGCTCCGCGCGACACAATGAACTCGCAACGGAAGCCGTCTCGCGGCTTGTACGATCCGATCTAAAAGGAGCCACACCTCGTGCTGGGAATTAGGCGCATTTTAATGACTCGCGGCTGCAATCACTATTCGTCCGCTCGCAAAACACGTCAAACGGCATGCCGGAGCACCTCATTCTGAATGACAATCGATAGATTCTCAATTGTTTCGAAATTTCATCGTTCCGCGCGCTATGCCGAAATCGATCTGATAATGCTCGCACTCGAGAACGCTGTATTAATACCGGCCGTCAACTTTTCCGTCCCCTTTTTAACGTTTGAGTTAGCCAATCGAAAAAATCCCGTTCTGGACTGTCTTCAAAAATTTTGCAGATTAGTACAGTAGACTTCCGTGTAACGCGATCAAAAAAACTGTTTAAAAAGACTGCATATGTATGTATTTTTAATGCGATAGTAAATTTACATATACAAAACCTGTTTAAAAAGACTGCGTCTAAATTAAAATTAAAAAAAAGAGTCTGACAGTTATTTCACATCACATTATTTCAAACTAAACCGTTAGCTGGTGCTTGTTATTTCCATCATCATTTTCCTTGAAATTTCTCGAAGGAAGAAATAAGTGACTTGACAAGAAATAAGAAACTTTGTGAAGAATTTGTCTAACAAAAGCATGAACGGTAAAATTGCTTTAAGAACGTCACAGACGATTGGTAGGAAATTATACAATAGAATCATGATACCGTTTTGGAGGGCCCGAGCACAGACACTGGCCGCGTTCCCGGGCACTTAAAATTCTAGCGGCACAGATTTCTTTCTCGCGAAAATTCGCCACTTTTCCGGTCGGAGGATTAGCACTTGGGTCTCGGATGCCTGTTACTTTCCAATACTTGGAGCGACGGGATCGTTGACACACCTGTCACGTGTTTCAATTTTCCTGGCGATTTAAAGTTCGCAATTTGTTCCGCGGCGAACTTGAAACATCGGAACGTGCCGTGTGTGTACCTGCGTCGTCCGTATCCGTTAATCGAGTCGAACGACAATTCTTGCACGGAAACCAAGAGGGACTGAAACACCGCGGGAGTCCACTGGCTCTCACCGGAGACGGAACTCCTTTGAATTCTCACGCAACGTGACGGGGCGGCGCGACTCCGCCGAGAAACACGACCGATCCCCGGAAGCCTCTCGCTCGCATTTTGTTTCGTAATATTCACGTGAATCCGTGCCCCTTGTACAGCTGGGAATCCAATTTCCTGCCGCCGAAGACTATCGAAGCATTCCTCACTTTCACAAACACTGAACTCCCGGGAGCCGTTGTCGATAAAGGTTCTCGCAAGAGATGATCCGGAAGGAACCGGGGCTGGCAAAGAAAACGCAAACACGCGGAGTGAAAAAGAAAACGTTAATCTCCCTGCCTCTCTGGTGAATCTCCAATTCTAATCGCGGTCCGCGAAAGAATCGACCCGAAGAGAAACCAACGGGAATCTCTCTCGTTAGGGTACCTTCCATTCTGGTTAGAACGATCTCGCGAGACCTGGCAAAAAGAGGAAGTTCCGATCCCGTTCGCCATCAGCTCGAATCCCCATATCGAAAGGCTGCTCGGAGCACGTATGGGCCATAGATCAATTTGTTACTTACACCTCGGCGGAATCTTCACTTCACTAC
Organism: Lasioglossum calceatum; assembly: GCA_963966675.1. Lineage (NCBI taxonomy): Eukaryota > Metazoa > Arthropoda > Insecta > Hymenoptera > Halictidae > Lasioglossum > Lasioglossum calceatum. The sequence goes on along the minus strand of OZ016550.1, from coordinate 11,001,168 downwards.
GAACGATCCTCGCGGCACAGAACCGAAGACTGATCGCGCGGATAGGGGATGAGACGAACGGTAGCACGGGTCGCGAGATGTGGGGGTTGTTTCTGGGCTCGACGATGCTGGTGAGTTGTTTTTTTCGGCGTCTCCTGCGGGATCGCGCGCGGGATGAGCCGATCCGTGTTCCCGGTCGAAATTGCCGCCGGCCGACGTCAGCCGGTCGCGTCGGGACGCCTCTCATAAACAGAGAGGGCCGGCATTCGAGCGCGCCCGCCGCGGCTGTGCTCGGGTCTCTCCTCGACGTCGTGGATCCTCATCCACTCGGATCGGCGTGGCACGGATCCGCTCGGCTCCGCTCGGCGCGGCGCGACGCGGCGCGGTACGGCGCGGCAGGTGGCGTGAAACACGCTGATCACTCGGGGGCGCGCGGGCTCCGACGCTGCTCGAACGAACGGACACACTGACGCCTCAAGGTTTTGGGGTGGAAAACGATGCTGCCGTCTCGTGGCGCTCCCGCCAACGAAATTGAGCGTGCCTCTACGACGCTCGCGAGAAAATGCCCCCACAGTCGCGTCCGCGACGCTGACGCCGATGCCGAGTGGGGGTTGGCTCTCTCTCCGATTCCAACCCTCTCTCTCTCTCTCCCTCGATAACGCTACTACCCTCCTCCCTCACCATCCCCAGAGAGCCACGCTGTCTGCTCTTGTCTCTTCGGTGGACTTTGCCCGGCTACCCTCTTCCTCGGACCTTCTGTTGTTTTTTTTTCGCGACCTCCACCGTTGTGGCTTGTTGTGCGAAAGCGTTCGGCAGTCGCCCCGGTTCGCGACAGAGGTGGGCAATGAATATTTGAAATACTGTTTGTCATTTTAGATTTTATTCCGCTTACGAAAGACGGTATTTAATCGGGCATATAATCTGAAAAATATGTGGAGAATTTTGAACCGCTAATATGATCGCAAAGTTGCTTGCAAGTAACTTTAAAATTTGAAATTTCGTGTTTCAAGCACATACAACGGCGTCGACCACACTGGCAAATGTTTATTTTGCATTGAAGTAGTTATTTCATTGGATAAACATTTGTGTATGTTAAAGGTCAAACAGTTCCCATCGCGAATGCATGAAATCTACAGTGTACTAACTTCACTGTTTATAATTATTGCGAAAAATTAATCACGTAGAACTGTCCATGAGGGTGAAGATTGACTGAAGTAGAGAGTGAGTCCGAGACAGACACGCTACAGAAACAATATCGAGGGAACGCGTAGAAACAAATCTCCCGAGTGTTGTTTTCTTGGAAGCTATTGTGTAGAGAATAAATGAACAACGCCATTATAGGGTTGTTGTTCGAAGACGTTCAGCAGCCGCCGCGATTAGGGTTATTGTATTTGGTTCAGCCACGATGATGGACACGCTGTTAGGCTTGCGCCCCCTGCTTTTTCGACGACTGTTTGCGTTTGGTAAATGGAATTTCTTGATGAACTTTCTTTTCCCCTATCTTGATATTTTTCTTTCTCGTTTCCGGTCTCTCGTTTCGGATTGATAATCCCTCGTCCGGAATGATAATAGTGAAGTGGCGAGCTGTTATTAACGGATTGACTGTGGTTCGATAGTTAGTTGGAAGCTGTGCTCGTGTGGACATGCAACCGTGTGACTCGAGAATTGATGGCCCCTGGCACTTAGCTTTGTCGTAATGCGACTGAATTGGAGATCGCCCGGTGATACGGCTTTTGACAGTACCGCTACTGAAAACTAGCCTATCCGTTCGCGATTTTGCGGATCGATCGCTCGTTGCGGTTTTCGGTTGCGAACGTCTTTGGGAACTCGGGGGTCGTGGCTCACTGAACAGGTTCGCCTCATTTTGCTATTATTACTTTCACCTCGAAATCCGTATTCGTTCCTCGTTAGCACACGTAAAATTGCAAAAGTTTTTTTTAACCATTTGTTCGTATTACAAGTGGAGAATTAATAGACAGTGGATTTGATACATTTATAACAAAAATGGACAAGTGTAATCCGACACAGTGAAAACATTAGGAGAATTTAAAAACACTGTTACATTATTTTCGACCTAATAAACATAGTAGGAAAGAAAATAAATTTCTATTTCACCCTAGTTAGTTACAAATCAGATAAAACAATTTCATTTTGTCTAATATTGAGAAACAACATTTTTCTCGGTTCAGGCAACAGGTTCCAAGTTTCGCGGAATCGATTACGCCTAGTCGATATTCCTGTGGCAACGTCAATGTGTAATTTTAATATTGGTACGCCGTAAATAATTTAATATTTAGTTCAGTCGATGAGTTTTAGAATAATTGTGACAACACATAGTCGATATTCTTCGTGGCAATGTCCGTGTGTTATTTCGTCTTTCATATAAATACTAACATTTAGGAATTGATGAAGTCCGATATTAAGATTGCAGCATCAACAGATCCGTCGACAATTAAAGATTGATGTTCAGCATTTATAATCTGTGTTTGCGGAAATGGAGCGACAAAAGATAAATCCGTTAAAGCAAAGCTGCAGAAATTATGTAAAGAAATATCGTGGTATTGCAGAGCATCGTAAGAACTTTTAAAAACATGAAAAACTAAAATTCTTTATAAATATACTGGTTCATTACACGGGAAAGTCAATATTATTGAATAAAAGTGAAAACGTTTTAACGAAACGAGAATAATGTTTTTTACATTTATGAAAAATTTTGTTGAAACTTTCATTAGAAAATGCACGTTCGATGTTTTATTGTTTGATCGGATCCATTTGGAGAATCGATATACACGTTTCTTACATATTTCGTGGCTAACAGCTCATCTTTATCTCAAAAGTGGAATATTGCGTAATGGATTAGAGCACTTTAAATAAACAGAATCGTTCCGGAAGCGAAGTAGGGATGAATATCCGTCGTATGACCCAATTAAACCGCGTAATGGTCGTTCTGTATTATTAATTTTTGCCGTGATAGTATTTATAACCCTCATATTTTATTTCGCTGTATCACTTCCTGCGGTGTTCTTCGGTCCTTTTGTCATTTTCGCAGACTGTTCCCAAGCGATTCAAAAGGACCGTAACGTTTGAATTTTTTAATCAAATGTTCGACTCTTTGATTTGACTCTTCCGGAATGAATAATGTTAAAATGTGTTAGATGTTCCGCTTGAATCGGGACACCCTGTACACGGTAGATTGTCTCGGAGGAAACCACTACTGCAGAGTGAAGCGCACATGAAAATTAATTAAAAAGATGGTCAAGGTTTGACTTGACCACGCAGAGTATGCGAATGGGTCCCCACGGTGAGAGATCATGACCATATTGTTTCGCGAGTCGGCACGTATGGAACCTAGCTCTGCACCTCGTGTACCATTGTCTATAGTCGAATGAATATTTAACAGACGCCGAAACTTCTTCGGCAACGTCCGAGTTGGGACAAAAAAGGAAACAATTGCATTATCATTCTAAATATTATATTCGCTTGGAAATGGCAGCGGCAAAACGCCGGTATGCAAGAGGAAAATTACGCGCAGGCATGTCTTTCAAACAAGCAGAATCCAATTTCGAGTGGAGAAGCGATGGATGCACCGTCTTCGAGCCGGATCTATATTACCACTGGAATGTTTTGAACTTCAATCTCATTACAGAGCTTCGCTTAAATTAATTTCTACGTAATATTTTTATACCAAGTATATGCTGTTCGAATATATCTCGGCGCAATTTGCGAATTGACGAACCGGTTCGGTAACACGTTCCGCGACAACATCGGAATCGAATTAAACAGTTTGTCGAACTCCAGCCAAACTAGACTGACAATAAGAGTTTGCAAACAAGAAGAATGTAAATGCTTAAAGTCTCTCGTCCGATCCCCTCGACGAGACATCGTTTTAATAACTTTAATATTTAATTAAAAGAAGCGAGCACCCACCGTGGAGGATTTAATGAAATTGCATTGGACATTGCTATCTCATTACATATCGCCTTGGTAATCTTGTTGACTCCATAGTATACTAACTTCCTCTATGGACTACAGCGGAACATAAATGCAAGCTACACAAATGATTAAATAGAAATTAGTTCTATAATAATTACTAGTTATAATTAACTCATTACAATGCAGAGTATAATTTTGTATTCATGTTCTCTTCGGATTCGATAACAATGTTCATACACACTATTCTCATTATGTATTTTATACGATAGTTTATGAAAGGATCTCGACGAGTAATGAGAATTCAACAAGATTAATGTTGAATTTAACATAGTACTTGCGACATACTTTTCAATTACTGAACTTACACCTTCTAAAACGTGGGAAGATTGAATCTATAGAAATTTTGTATGAATTTAATGAAATTTATAATTTATACACTGTTCCCTGTTATTTTCTGCATCTTTTAATTTTCTTCCATGGAAATATCGGAACAACGTATCCTTCAGGTGTGCCTTTGTAATTTTAATGACTGTGCGTTGGGATAAAGACGAATTATTATTATCTGGGTTACGGTAACTTTTCCCAGGTGCGTAGTATGCTGGGATAAATATGTAGGTGGAGTGGCTAAACAAGTCAACGTGGCTTGCAGCTGATGTGTTTTATTTCCCGAGTGATTCGTTCCACTTTCAGAATTACGCAGTGTCTTAGAAAATTTCATGAAATATGCAATTGAACAAACTTTCTGTGCAGCCGCCGCCGCCGCCGCTAACTCTATATTTTAATGCATCAAAAGCTTCGCGTTAAGTATCTTCATGAACACAAACGTTCGAATATCTTGAAGTCTCTCTAATGAAATTACGTGGACTGTTTTGTTGTTACATAATTAAAACAAGTATATTCGTTGTGAGATTATTAGAATCCCACTTGAACTAATAGGGATACAGTGAAGTCTTCATCAAAGAAAAACCCTCGGGTCCGCACCGTTTCTAAGATCGTGAAGTTAAGTGAAATGATTCGAGTGTAATTTTGTTTCTACCCTATGCCAGTGAATTACAATTGCTGCGAGTTTGCGAGTGATAGGACTGACACGCAGGCTGATTATTAATCATGTTTGCTAATTTATAAGTCGACTGCAGAGCTGCTTTGCTTCAGGCTGAGTATCAACGCGACATAATATACAGTGGACTCGATTATGGTCAACAGTATAAACGGTGAATAATCCAGTGGACGTGGCTATGAAAGCAGAAAATTGGCTTGATTGAAATCTACTCTAGCGTCTTATCGCGGCCCGATTGAATTAGGCACCCGGTAATCGGGATTGATCTCGGGAAACAAGCACCATTTTTCAGGATATCGGAATCGAACAATGTTTAACTGCAACAATATGGTTTGAATTTAATAAAAACATTGAATATGCAATTACCCACAAGGGATTCCTAAAATAAATTAATACGCATAATAAATAAATAAATACGCAGACAATGCCGCGACACCAAGCAATTCACTCGTAAATATTTGCTGAATGTCTCAGATATTTTGCAGTTTGATTACGCAGTTACGGTTATTCTCTGCCACATTCCAGTTCGCAATGGAATTCGTCCATTTCGAAAATTGTCATCATTCCAACGTTTCAAGGTTCGTTAAGAACATAATATGTCATATGAACCGTAATATTTGTGAACAGGTGAATTCTAACCATCTTCGAAACTCGTTACATCTAGAAAAAAGCAACGTGTTATTATTTGTAACTGTTGGAATTACCGTCGCAATTGTCCCGCTCGTGCGTATATCGATTACATCCACTCAATTCGCAAATACATCGGTAAACATATTTTGCTCGCGTGCAGAGAGATTCACTAGCAACTTCCAATCGTAATGGTTGTCATCTGCTAATTTAAAAAGGAAGCGTCACATTTACACAGTATGACAATCGCGATTCGGTCGTGTACCGCAGCAGCTACAGCACTTTAATTCGACCACTTTACTTTCGGCGTTCATTTTCGTATCCCACGTTTACAAATATCACCATTGAGACTGCGAATTTTTACGAAAATCCTCGTTTTAATACGTAACTCGGCGAACAGTAAAATATGGGAAATATTTCAACATTTGTGAAAACGAGATAAAAATATTGTTATAATTTTGATCAATATACACGTTCTCTTTTGTGTTTCAAAAATCCCGTCACAAATGTTTTAGACTTCGAATTTTTACGAAAATCCTCGTCTTTATAAAATTTCATGAAAAGCAAAATAAGGGAAACATTTCGTTGCGTAAAAAATTCCTAGTAGTTGTTCTCTAAAACTCCTCTTCCCGTGTGATACAAATGCATAAAGACCCGCAGTTTAATTATTGTTACACATTTGCGTTTGAGACAAAATTTTAATAACCGCCGTAGCAAATCAGAATTTAATGACTTCGTTAAAGTGCGGAGAGACCGGTGCATTTTCAGTAGATCATAATGCACGAAATATGGTAAAGTGATATCAAAGATATGAAAATATTAATTTTTGTAGATTATATATTCCATAAACCTGCAAATTCGCTCATTACAACCAGACGATCATTATAGAGTCTCGATTAAATGAAGTAGCCTTTTACGGAAAACTTTGTTTTTTGATACACCAGCATTCCCAATTGTTTCGGATCAGCGGGGATTTATTGTGTGTCGATAGAATGTGTGAATTATAAACGTATAAGTATGTAGCATACTATTTTAAAATAGATAATTTCTGAACGGGCGAAAAATTAATTAGAACACGTGTAGATAGTATTATCCGAAAGAAATGCATTCGGAAGTGTTGGAAAACAATAGTGAAATGTTTATGGAGTATGTGGATGCTGGTTTCGTTTTAATTAAAATTGAATTCGCTTGAACAAGATTTTCCGCGTTGATAATTTAACGTTTTATACTTTTTAGCAATTTACTAGAGTAAGTACAGTTCGAGCGAAACAATTATTACATTTGCTCGACTGATCAAATTGAGAAAAAACAAATTCGAACCAGACAGAGTGATTTAGGACGATTAATTCGGTCCACCCTGTATATCGTTCGGTACGGAACGAAGGAATTAAATTTGCAGCGGAACATGGCAGCTAGAACGTTTCCCTCAAGCGGACGGATAATTGATAACGAAAGCAAGAGAACGCAATCATGCGATACGTAATGCACGATTTTCGACGAGAGCAATTTATTTATGGTCCAGGTTCCGCGCACGAAACTTTTCATTTGCACCTTCGCGGCTTCTGGAGCTCCATAAATCCGATGGAACCGTAAAAACCGAAATCGGTGGGTTGCGTTCGCGGCGAAAGAAAACTGATTCCATCATTCTTTTTCCAGTGCCGGGCTGAATCCGTGGACGTCTTTCCCTGCTTTTCGACCAAACAAATGCAACACGATTGCACCGTCTGCATTCGCTCACGTCAAACAGTGTGTACTTACAGCTGCCCTATAAAAGCCGGAAAACAGCGGAGATACTCCGACTCTTTTGTCCGGTAAAGGTAAACACAGGCAGCCTCCTACGACTTGCTTTTTCGTTTGCCGGCAGACACGTGTTCCACCTTAGTATTACAAATCAGATTGATACCATTTCCACATGGCGTCCTCTCCGTCGCGAATGTCTCCCGCGTTTGATAAATCTCAAAAATTCAAGAAGCTGCTCGCTTTAGAGGATCAACTTTCCAGAGATAGGAAACGTTCTGGTAAAACGGCGTGCTCCTTTATGCAAATTAAATTTTCTTTTTATAATCATTTTGCATCAAATCCCCGATACCCTAAATGAATTAAACACACGAAATCGTGAAATGTCGTATCATGGAGGGGGGTAATGGATTGCAAAAATTGAGGAATAAAATTGTGGTTGAATTAAATTAAATTAAAATTGAGATGCACATTTTATGGATGGTCAACCTTTTAGTGAGATTGGACACGCTGTGAAACGAAATTCTTTCTTCGTTTATCTGATAACGTGGATAAATTAAAACTACAAAATCCTGAAATGTGTAGCATCAATGTTTCTTCGTTGTAAATAAACAAGCATGAAGATCTTAGTTTCTCTAGTAAAGCCAACTTCATAAAGGTATGATAGATACACTGTTTTAATAATAATAATAATATATACCTTATTTCAGAATCACGGCTAAGACTCTAACTAATACAATTCTATCTTAACCTTTGTTTGTTACCTCTTCGTACTAACTGTTTTAATAAAGATTGCTCCGAATCGGATTAATTAACAAATCTATTAAATTCGATTCTTATTTGCTGATTAAACTCGTTAATAATGTTTGATCGTTCAATATTGGCATGAAATCCGTTCAAATACCCCCACGTCCATTTTATAAATTCTTTCATACCGATCTGGCTATTGAATTTCATCAACGAATGATTTCGAGTGCCGATTACCAGTTTAACCATCGCTTAATTACGTTGTCAATTATCTGTTGGAAATCGTTTCTTTGTCTCATTGCCTACGGGTAGTTGCGCAAAGCAAATTCTCTTTACAGGAATCTGCGAAGTTGGCCGAAGTTTTCAGAGTTGTGCCGAAGAGGAACGTTTAGATCGTTTAAAACGCAGCACGAGGACCGAGGAACGGTGTTCTGCTTAATGGGGAAAACGAAACGTATCGGAAAAATAGGAACTGACCAAAAGATTGAGTTCTTTGGATCTCCTTATTCCAGAAATATTATTTTATGTTCTTCAATGAGCAATTCAAAATTGTCAATCTTCATAAAAAGTAAAAATAATTCACGATCTTCGCCACTTCGGTGAAATCTAAAAACGAAGCCGAATCGATTGTTGACATGTAAAATATTAATCGGGACGATGTCGTAATTTTTACTGGAATAGATGATTTAATTGTGTAAATCATAGCTAGTCGAAAATCTTTAATATCCCCACAGACAATTTATTAACTTCCACGAGAACATAGAGGCATGTTGAATGTTTTAGTGGCAACTAATACAAATAGCGAAAACTGTCAGTCGCCGGCGGAGCTTTGTAATTCGTGTAATAAAGGTTAATGGAAGCACTGTAAATATTTGCTTTGACCTCTGAAGCTGAGCAAACTGTGTACTCGAAACGGATATGTGCCGATAGCTTCGCGCTGAAAATATATTTTTGAAATTACTATACGCAAACATTTCTAGGAGTTGTTTTAATCCTTTGTGCGGAATTAGATGTAATTAAGTTTTCGAAAGTGCCCCTCCACTCTTATCGACAATGCAGTTTGTGAACTAATTAGAACCGTCGCTGTAATATTCTGTTCCTTTGTATTAGATCGTTTCAGAGATTTCTGCGTGTTTTGTATAAACTTTTGTTAAGTTTGGAACACATAAAAGTATACAAGTTCTGAACTAATAGAAAATTATATTACAAAGCAGAGGTAAATAAATCGAAATTCGAGAAACCTGTTACCTCATAATTGTTAAATAAATGCTGGTCACGCTGCACAATTAAAAAAAGGAAACAGAAGCAACTCCCGATAGAATGAAAAATAAATCAAAACCCTTTGTTTGTTAAATAAATATTTTCGAAATTAAACTCGTCCGCAGTGCGCGCCCAATTAAAGGAAAACACACGCTGCTGGATGGTTAAATGACAAATCGTTGATGAATTTAGAAAAACAAAGTTGTTAAGCGAAGTACAGTGAACGAGCACCTCACTTATGATAATTGGTTTTAATTTTGGCTACATTTATTTTAATGCTTAAATATTGATCACTGGACTGCGGATCTGAGAGAATGCTGGAGTAACAAAAAATTCGACAGAATTTAGAATTTGAATAGATAGCAAGGTAGGATTTTATTTCGTGCCGTTTTCTTAAAACTGTCTAGGAAAATTGAAAATTGCATAAACATCCGCAGTCTATTGATTACAAACGAATCGAATTTGGTTTCATTTAAAAAGGAAGGGGTAACATTCATAATTGTTAGCTTTGTTTGAAATCTTTATCTACTCATTAAAATACGACAAGGGGTTAATAAGACGCGAACGATGATTGTGGTATTCTCTCGCGGAAGCATCGCCGGATCGCGGTCCCGTATCACGTGGAGTCGATCGGAACAGAAAAGGCAGAATAAACGAAAAAACCGGGGATCATTCAGCCAAATTACGAACGTTTTCGCGTGCCCATGGGAGTATACTTGAAACGGCAGGTAACAGTGTTTTCCACGCAGGAGAAACCAACAGCCTGTACCTGTACCCCCTTCCTGTTTAAAGAAGAAAACGAAAACAATGGCCGCTGGTGTAATACCCTGTCCTCTGTGCCGCAATTTCATTGTTCTACCAGTGAATGCCGAATCGATGTGCTCGATACAGCACACGCTGTTTGACAAGGACAGCCTCCGACCGGTGTGAAACGTACTTCGGCTCAGCTCTGAAGCCTTATCGTGCTCGTTACACTGTTGTTCATGTGCGACAAACGGTTTCGTTATGGTCGACTGCGCTCTCTATTGGAACTTGCACGTTGTTGCGCATTCGCAACATTTTGTTCGGCGAATCGAAGAACGTTTCGAATTGGAACGGGAGACCAGGCGTGTTTCAACGTCGCACGCCGTCCTACGGTTATTATCTTGACGGCTTTTGTCGCGATCCGCGGACTTCACGCAACCAACCACCAGCGAATTCCGTTTAAAGAACCATAACTTCCCTTCGCACTTTCGACCACTTCGACTTACTCGAACCATCTGCGCTCGGACACTTCGAAGATCGGCGTGAAATATTGCGAATCTTGGTTGGTATAAATTGACGTTCTTATTGATGAATTCTAAGACAAAAATCGGGGTGAAATTTTACTTTCTTCATTAATTCTTCACAAGTCCCATTTTTATACTACTTTAACAACTTGCTGCGTCAACTACATCAAAAATCACTTTTCTCTTTTTTTTTATTACGAGATTTTATGAATTCATACTAATTTTTGTCACAAATAGAATCCGCAATCCACTAATGAATATAGGAAATGAAAAATCAAACGAGCGGATATTTGCATTTTATTGGGTTTTCAACGCGTTTGTACGCCATAAATATATATAAATCTGTGGGTGCAATAAAATAAACAAAATAAAAAATGTTTGCAATTGATTGCGGGGCACGGGTGCCAAATAAAAATTGCAGTGTTTTTTTAATTATCTCATTAAGCTGAAGCTAATATATTGATGTCCTTAAATATTTTTAACACGTCCACAGCTTTAAATTGTACGTACCCATTTTCGTCGTAAATTATTACTCATTTGTTTTTTTTTTTAGAAAACTGCTTCTACAAAAAGTGCAATTTTATTGATCGTTACTGCACTTGCGACTATTAAAAATTTAATGTCAGGAGTTATTAAAAGAGTCGGATTTTGTAATGCTTTCAGCGTTGTTCTTACTTATATGAGTTCCGCAAACAACATTACTCACGGGATATCCAAAAAGATGCAACTCCGCCACGATAATCTGAATTGGTGTCACGTATAATATTAACTATATAAACTCACTGCGTGCAGGATGTTTCTTGCAACTGGAGCTCCTAAAATATGTATTTCCTTTCCTGCAGAGGCACCGACGAAGCGAATACACAGACGCAACGATTTGATTCGAAATATTTGGACGAGCAAGAATTTTTACACTGGAATTGTCAAACGGGTGAAAACGAGCTATTTCGCCTTTTGTATAGCACAGTTACGTGAATTATAAAGGTACCTTTGTGAACGTTAAACACGAAATGCGTTTGAAAAATGAAACTCGCGTGAAGAATCGTTTTGAACGTTTCCCTCGATTGTTCCTCGATCCTTTCGCTAGAAATACCACTAATTAAAGTCTCCCCCATCCGGCACAGATTCTTCAAAATCCGCGGGCGAAGCTATTAGAAAAACCACGCCGCACTCCGAACCGATAGCAAATAAATGAACCGGACAGATCGGGGCGAAATATATCGTTGTCGGACTGCAACCGAAGGGCTTTCTCCTTAATCAAGAATCACTTATAATTCAGCTCATATCTCCGATGTGCCCGGTTGAATCGCAGGAAGCCATCAGTCTCGGGATCCAAGGGAAAAGCGAAAAGCAAACCGTGGAACCGACTTCTTCCGAGGATACGTTTGTTTCTTCTGGAGACTGTTACCGTGGTGCGTATCTCGGATGAAATCGGTCGAAAACAAGGGATCCGAGCAAATCGATGCCTTTTCTGGGAATGGAAATGCAAAAGAGCAGTTGACCCATTTCTCTATGTTCCCCTACTAGTTTTGTTTTTCCCCTCTCTCCCACTCCCTCCCCCGTTTCTTCGTTTCTCTTTTTTTCTCATTCGTTTCCGGTACTTTCTCTATCCCACCACCTGCGATCCTGTTTATCTTTTTGGGTCGAATCTCGTTATCGAGCTGACACATCTCCGGTAAACTAATTTCGTACCAAAAAGCATTGGTCCACGCAGCTCCTTTTTCGTCTGTTTCGCTCCCTGTCCTTATTTAGGCTAACCGAACACCGGTCTCTCCTCTCTCCTCTTCGTTTTTCTCTTTCTCTCCCGCCACTTTCTACGTTCCCGTTATTTTTGTTTGAATTTTTTTTTCTTTTATTAGCTATAGATGCCCGTCATTCCTCCCGTTCGTCAATGTTTCGTTTGACGCTGTGAAAGCTCGGCATTCTCTGCTACTCGTTAGAAGAGCTTCATATTTCGGATCGGATATCGGTGTCACGTGTGCAATTTTAGACGAACAGAGGTGACGTGATTTCTGCGAGTGACCCTGTCCTAACGTAATTGTCCCTGAAAGTCTGAGATTTCCGACATCAAAGTATTGTGTTCGAACGGGCAGCGCGAGAGGAATAGTTTACAATGGTCCCTCTGGTTCACAGAATAAAATACACTCGAACGATATTTTTGAATAACGGTTTACACAGTGAAACGGCGGCTGTAATTTTAATCGGTGACAACCAGAAGAATTGTTGACACGATAGGATAAAATTAGGTCTCGATATTTTCCAACATTTTTGTGTGTCACGAAATTTTTAATAAGTCTGAGTGTATATTTGCTCAGCACCGATATATCTTTCGCAAATACTGGAGCTGTGTTATTAACTCAGTTCGGATCTCTCTCTGTCTCTCTCTCTCTCTCTACCGAAAAGAATTAAAACCGAGCAATGTTTCACTTTATTTAGAACCGATCGAAACCTCTCACGAGAAATGTAAAATTTTATTTAACTTCTTTTCGAGTTCGGTCTACATGCACCATGATAACGAGATTTTATTAATTAGGGGAAGGATCAGCCAATCCTGAGCCTTATAATTGTTGATGGCTCATTAACCAGAATGGAAATGTAGAACACAAAATGAAGTGCTGGAAGATTATCGCACAATGCGCTGAATAAACTCCAGATTGTATGCATTTAATAATCAAGAAATAATTATGATATTCACGCAGAATTTTTCCAGGTACGATTAAAACGAAAACGTAAATATCTTTGGTCACGATATGAAACTTATTGACTTAGAAAGTCAATCTCACTGGAACTTTGCGTTAGTCGTAGCTTCCAGGTACTTGTTTCGACAAGTAGGATAATCTGAATGTCTCAGGCAACGACGAGAAGAACATTGCATTACGGCGAGCATCGTGACGCGACAGCAAAAACTATGACCACGATTTAGCAGCCACTCGGTCTTATCCTAAAGGGAAACGTATTACCGGGCATTTCTAAGGACTGACGTACGGGCCAGCAAGAACTGTAGTGATATGTTTGCGGTAGGCTTTTTGGGACGGAATACTTGCGTCCCTAATCGCCCTTTGAAACAATAAAAAACAGAGGGAGCTTTTATGTTAAAATCTACCAATTAGCCCCACTTTTTCTCTGAGTGAAGTTTCCGGGAAAATTTCAGAAAATTATCCTCAAAGAACCGTACTTTTCACTTTTATTATACATTAGACTGTGATCATTCGTTTATCATTTTTACGACAGGAAACCAACAAGAATACAACAGAAAACGCGGATATTTTCATTCCCTCGGCTGATAAAGATGTAAGCGACAGAATTATTAAAACCTTCACAGAATTATGTAACTTAAATAGAACGAGAACGCTGCAGTATATTTACGTAACTGCTATAATTGTAACCAATAATATTGTCTGGTATATCTCCCGAGGATATAACAATGGAATATGTGCGAATTATAAAACAAATTTAATAAATATAAATATTCACCAGGCAGAGAGGTTTTATCTGGATTCACTGCTGTTGCTGGTGGTTATCATTAATGGAGAAAAATGGCCGCGTATATTTTATTGTTATGTTACCAAATTGGTAGAATAAAAAGGCGATTTTACGTATAAAGATGAATCAGGAATGTATAGTATCTTGCACGAGGCACGATTTCATTTCTGTTGTATATCTAATTCTAAAATACATCCATTATGTATCCCCTCGAAATACATTTGTGCTAAGTCTGACCTGTTTTCGCTGATACTACTTGCAATGAGACACCTCGAGCGTTTTTAGATTTCAATCAATTTGATCAGCTGCTAAATATTAATTTATATAAAATTAACTTTGAATATAAGCTGCACTAGCTCCAGTAACATCTTCTACACTCATTAACCTAATTAAAAATGCTCATTACAGTAAAGATTAATATTCCGGAAATTAAAAAACTGAATCTATGCAAATAACGTGTAGCACATAAATGAAAATAGGTAGATCGCGGCGAGAGCAATTGGTCGATTTAATTTTTGCGCGATAAATTCTCCCCGGGAATAATTCATAAAAAAAATCAATGAAGCAATCAAGTTTCTGTCAGACTTCAATTTGACCGGGTATATATATTTTTCGAGGGGGCAACTGCGCGTTCGGTTTCTGTACGCCGTTCAATAATGATTTCGCTAAAGCAGACCGGAGCGAGCGCGAGCTTGTTATTGGTTTTGTTCGGCGACGATCTTGTTTCCCCGGGTCTCCCGACTGCTGGAACGCTTCAATAAAACACCGAATTTTACGTTAATCCTTAGTGTCGCCGAGCGTTACCGAACACTTTTTCCCGGCCCGTGGAAAAGACCGAAAATCCCCTGTACAAGATCCGACTCGCGCCGCTGGAAATCGTAAAATCGCGAGAGCGCGCGCATAAGTTTCTGTTAGTTCGGCTTCGGGCGTGCCATGGAATTCCGAAATTCTTTCGTAACTTCCTTCGCCATGGAAACCGGCGAGCCCGGAATTTTCGAGTAACGCCGTATCGTTCAACTGCTGACAACGTTTTCGCGTAACTTTTCCTTCGATGCGCACACGACCACTCGCATTTTCAAATTTCGCCGAGCGACGGCTCTCCTTCGGCGCGAATTACGATTCCAATCGGAAGATGGCTCCGTAGCATGAGCCCCTCGCGAGCCATCGATTAAAGTGGTCGGGATTTTTACTGAAATATCGCCAGCTTTCATCTTCAACACCACGACACACAAAGTAAGAGTCTTAGTCGTAATTTGTAGAATTTGTTTCAAGTTTGTTACTATTTGTTAGTATTAAAAATTTGTTTGCTTTCATAATTTTCAGTTGATTCAACCGCGAAGAGAATGCTTCCTGGAAATATTTTCGTCCTCAACAAATTATTAACTGTAAAATGTGCTTATTACGGAAATGAATACTCTGTACACATCGTATTCGGATTTTTGCTAGAGTATCGCCAGCTGTTATCTTCAACCCCTCGACACACAAAGTAAGATCCTGTCGAAATTTGTAGAATTTGCTTAAAGCGTAGCTTTCATTATTTTCAGTTGATTCAACCGCGAAGAGAATGCTTCCTGTAAATACTTTGGTCCTCAACAAATTATTAACTGTAAAATGTGCTTATTACAGAAATTAATACTCGGTACACATCGTTTTCGGATGTTTGCTAGATTCCGCCAGCTGTTCGCCATTTGTTTAAAATACAGCTTTCATAATTTTCAGTTGATTCAACCGCGAACAAAATGCTTCCTGGAAATATTTTCGTCCTGAACAAATGATTAACTATAAAATGTGCGTATTACAGACGTAATATTTCATGCACGTCATTTTTCAGTAGGTGCAGCGACCCGATAAAATATCGAGATTACCGGAGTGCCGATTAACAAGCGAAGTAGCACGGTTCATTGGATCACGAATACTATAATTATTCCTGAGCATAGAACAATGAAAGGTCTGGTTCATCAAGTTGTCTGAAGCGTCGAATTTTCTGAGAAATACAGCAGTTTAATAATGGTGGGTGAAGATGATCGATGATTCGTTCCATATATTTTAATTGAAAGATTAATGTAAGATGGATTTTTGTAATGTTGTATTGCAGATTTACCTTTCCTATTCCCTGCAACCACTATTACAGGACTGTACATGTAAATCTTCCAGGCCACAACACTCTCCTTGCCCGCATCCTTCCACCATCATCAGCGATAGTGTTTAATTTACAATCGACCCAACCCATTCTCCAACGCAGACAAGATACTTCCATCGGAGGGCAAACTTCCCCCTAACCCCCATGAGTCTATGTTTCGGAACGTCGAAACAGAAACTCGGAAGTGGAGCAATCGTGGATACGTATGGTCACTTATGCTCGCCCTCCAGCGTTCTTTTCTACACCTTTATTCTACAACGTGTGTTCCAGATGTTCAAACCGCAATAATACCTCTCCAATAAAATAGTTGTGGTTACTGTGCAAAATTTTTTATTCGTATATACAGGATGTTCCATTTTAATCAAGAAATGCGATTATCGTAATCCAGTGCCGCTGTTTTCTTTGCAAGTGTACGCGTGAAGGACACGTGAAGGTCATCATTATATTTTTTAATGAAATCACATTCTGAATAAAAATGTATGAACCTATTTATGTCAAAAACTTTTCATACAATTCGACGAAAAAAATGATAAAACTATAAATTCTAGTGCAAGGAATCCAAGACCTAACTCGAACCTAACGGACCCCGTGAACTCCGCACACTGAAATTTGGATTCCTCGCACTAGAATTTAAAGTTTCACCATTTTTTCGTCGAATTGTATAATATTATGTTCTTAAATGTTGAAAATTTTGGTTCCCCTGAGTGAAAGTTCAATTGAAACTGGATTATTAACATGGATCAGTTTCCATATTTAGAATTTGGAAGAGGGCGCAGGAGGTACGGGACTGGCATCCGACAATGGAACGGAAACGTGCGCTGTGACAGTTAACGAACAGACGTGCGGAAGTGAGCTGGCCTCGTCAAGTTCGATTGATTCGAACGGAATTGTCTTTATTCGCAATAAGCAACGTTGTAACGGGACGGGATACGTGGTCTGCCGCGCGGAATGCGATCCCGTGCTAACAGGTGCACCGAGACGTGTCGGAATTTTGAAACCCAGCGTCGTTTAAGAGGGTTTTGCGAGAGCTCGATCAACGATTTAATTGTTTCCCGTGTTTTCACCCTAAATACGTTTCCCCGGCCACGGCCGGTTCCTTTTTCGTTGTCCCTTTGTGACGTTTATTGCTGACGGGAGCTGAAACTCCAATTGAGTTTCGATTTGCCGTTGCCTTTTGTGCTCTTTGTTTTCAAGGCAGAAATCGTTAACCAGTCAACCCCCTTTTTTCCCTTTCTCTCCCTCTCTCTCTCTCTCTCCCTCTCTCTGTCGTCTTTATTTTGCACTGGCAAGGCACACTCGGAAAAGTGACAGAGCAAGCGGCTCAAAGCGGTGCCACTTTCATACGAAAATCGCGGCTCCGCAAAATAAACCGGACAGCAAGTGTTCTTTAAACCGAGTTCCGCACGATTGAACATTTCCTCTTATCAAATGAATCGGAATTCGTCGAGAAGTGCTCGATTGACTCTTTCATCTCGCCAGACGAAAATGCCGAACACTTTATGGTCTTTATCCGGTTGCTGGGTAAAATTTTATACGATGAATATAACCTGCATTAAATCATATAATAATGAAATTTAAAATATTACATCCTTTGAAATTATTGAAGATGAAAAGTAGAACATTTTGATTCTGCACAGAATGATCTTAAAATGACGACAGACTTAATTCTCATCTTCAATTCGCTCTAATCCGTTTATTAATGGAACGCTCAACCGTTAAAATCATTTAATAATAATCAGTTAGATAGTGTCGGAAGGTATGTACACATCGTGACACGTACATACATAAGGGCGCGCTTGAAACGTATTTCCGTATTATCACGGAGGTTAGGAGGAACGTGCCGGAATTCTGAAATCCACTCGCATAGCCTTCTGGGTGCTTGAGAACGGTCAGTTTCGGGATTTTGCGGTGATTTTACAATTTATTACCACCCGAGAAGAATGTTCCTTGATAGCTTCTACAATTCTTCGCGTCACGGTTTCGCCACGTAAGCCAATTAAACGCCTCTAAAAAATTACACAGCGTGTCAATTAGGTGTAGTTAATCCACAGCGGATCGAAAAAGTATTTGGACATTAATTTTCCCATTCTGCAAAAATACTTGTCGGAGTCTCCGTCGAGGTGTCTATCCTCCATAAAATTATTTGTTATATTTGGACACTAATTTTCCCATTCTCGAAGAACACCTGATACTTAAACATGCTAGAATAAAAATTCAATTCCGCAATCATTTTTATTATAGGATCAAAAAGACGAGGTGTCACGTCAGACTCCATCGAGGTGTTCATCCTCCGTAAAATTATTTGTTATATTTGGAGAACATGAAGAACACTTCATGAAGAACACTTGATACTTAAACATGCTAGAGAATAAAAATTCAATTCCGCAATAGTTTGTATTATAGGATCAAGAAGACGAGGTGTTCATCCTCCATAAAATTGGATCGACGAAAAACCGGAAACGCGTCTCCTCGGATGTACTTTGTATCCTCCGATCGGAAATCTTAGCCATTACGAAATTAAATCTCTCGAGTCGGCAGCAATATCTGGCGGGCTATCGATTGAGCGGTCAGAGTGTCTGATCAGATACACGGTCATTCTACTTCGGTCGGCTCTATCCACTGTTTCGGAACTGTTCGACGGTGGTTATTGACACAAAGTTATCGGATATCGGCACTTAAACGGTAACTTGATGCCGTAGCTTAACGCATTCCCGTTATTCTGATAATCTCGACAATAGCCGGGGGCGTTAAACTCGTACACGCCGCGGTTCTTTTGAAGCAGATCCCGAAGGAGAGAGGGCCGGCGTGGCGCGCGCCAGGCCAAAGAGATATTGGATTCGTTTCAAATGCTACCGATATATGATAGGGAGATAATGGGAAATTGAATGCACAAAGAGCGCGGCGGCGCGGGGCCCACGGAAATATTGCCTTGAGGAATGTTTCCTACGAAGATCGTAATTGCTTCGCGGTGCTTTTTCACCGCGTTTTCAAGATACCGGCTCAATCGCCGGATAAATAACGAACGCGTTAATCCACCATTTCGAACACTCCCGCGGAATTACGAAATAATTGCTTCCCGATCCTGTAACGCGATAAACAGCCGGGACCACGATTTCTCTGCTGGTTCACTGAATCAATTCGTTCGCATTCGAAGATCTTCGTTATCGGCACGTGTCTTGATAAAATAAATAATCAGTGAAAAATTTCCGATTTTATTATCTCATTTAATTGATGCATCACGATAAAAACAGTGATCGACGCTTCTAGCGTGAATCTAGAAAATCCGTTCGGAAATCTGTGTTTGTTGTTTAAAATATATTTCAGAGTCCCGGGTGGATGATTCGCCGCGCACGACGCTATTTACGTTTCACGATTGATTCCGGCGTTCAATAAAAATTGGAAACTACTTTGGGTCGGCCCATGTCACGTCTCGTATGCCGCGTGTAAATAAATCTCAATATACTAGTCTCCAGCGACGGAAAAAGTCGATTGTATCGGGGCGTTTTCAATTCGTTCGATTCGTTTACGTTTTCCTTTTTTACCCCCCTGTTTTTTTCGTGTTTTTTTTTCGATTTCGTTCGACGCGGCCAGATTACAGCCATTTCGAATAGAAAAGGACGGGACTCGGCCGTACAAACGGTCCATGATTGTATGAATCGCCCTTCGAATTAACGGCGCGGCTAGCGCGCGATGCACAATCGTTGCATTAGCGTACCGAAAAGACAAATGCACCCAGCTCGGCTGGAATTTCCCGAAGGGAAGTATTTCGTCAGTACTTTATTTCTGCATTTGGGGATAAGCGCCCCCGAGATATTTCCGGTGAACCGCCGACCCGATTTACAGTCCGACTTTGTTTAAAGATGCGACCGAGCGCGTTTCTCAGGACTTCGAGCGCACTGTTTATTAAAGCAGATCGGGATTTCGCGTAATTTCGGTTAATCCTAATTTCCACCGTCCCTTCACTCTGCAAGGACCCGGGATTTTCGGACCCACCGATTACAACTGTGACTGAACCCGTCCGGATTAAGTGCGGAATCTCATTAACCAATTTATGAAAAGCTGTAAACTAATCACTTTATTTGTTCTGGGGTTGGTGCACGTGAAGCGTCCGATTTCAAAATGCAAGTGTAACGTAATGCTTCACTATTTTCTGTTACAAAAGAGGTCAAAAAATGTATGTTCGTTTTAGTTACGAAATAGTAATATAATCTTTAGTTTCGTTCAGTTATTTTTGAAAGTAGCAACTGGTCTTACCGCAACCATAACGCGGAAGAGATAATCCAGTTATAAAAGGAGTTCGGCGTGAAGTTAACGGGGAACAGCGGTGAAAAACTCGTTACGGCGTTCTGTATTCTTTCGGCAATGTTCCTTCAGTTCGATTCTCCGAAGAAGAAGATAAGAAGGAAGTCGCCGAAGAAACGGTTGAATGATAAAATGGTCACCTCGAGATTACCTCGCGAATACCCAGGACAATAAAAGGTAATATCCTAGTCTGCAACAAGATCAATTCGATTTGACCCGCCATTTTTGCCGGGTAGGACACGTGCCCAGAGGTACCATGAAGAGCGGACAGAATTTTTCTCGCGGAGGTGCTCTTGCAACCCCCTTTACTGTCGACCCAGATTCCCACTCTCTGTTTCTTCGGGCCTCAAAGCACGGGAATACTTGTCTTAAATTCTTCGTCTCTTGACATATCGTTGCATACGAAGCCGCGTAAATCTTTAACAACAAGCAGAAATTGCATTCGACGATGCATTCTTTTCGCGGTCTACATTTTCCGCTTGCGTTCCCAACAATGGAAGTGTTCAAAACAACCTCGCTATCTCACATTGATATATAAAGATAACAAACGCTTACTTCGATCAGATTTATTAAATAGAAATTGGAATTGAATGAAAGAAACTCTTTCTAGCAGCTTGCACCACCAGATCGGTCACACCCTGTATATGAACGCGAACCCAGAATGCACCGCATAAGAGTACGCGAATACAGTTCGCGTAGTTTCGTATAATTTCGCAGGTCGCGAGTGTATTCGTCAAGAGTGCTGTTTAACGTTGTGTCCGACGAAACCACTTAAGGGATTACCTATGCAATTAATTTTTTCAGTCGTCTGATTAAACGTGCTCGTGCGCCAATGCGATTCCATCGGGGACATCTATGTAATCACGGAGAATCATAATCCTGTAGCATGTTCCTTCTAAAGGAAAACTAAGTTTCCGCAGTAATTAGGACAACAGCAGTGTTCGAATGTATGTTGTACACGATCCTCACGCAAAATGTTCGACTACTGTGTTCTGTTAAATGAAAAAAAAAGAACAGTTCTCATTCAACGTCCGTGCGTTCTAATTAACTGATCCCCGCATTTCGCAATACGTAATTTACTCTATCTCGAAGGTAACCGGAGAACTTTAAATTATTGTCTTCGTTGGGTAACTGTCGAATTGCATGCACATAATCAAAACTTCGCGAATAAATGAATTTAAATGCCATCGCGGGAAACATTGCCCGAGAAAAATAGTAAATAAGAAAGTGAACTGACTTCCATTCGAATTTTTTCATTTGCACATTTATACTAGATATTTGTGAGAAAATCTTGTAAAAATATACTGTATGTGTGCTGCCTTGTGAAAATGACGTTAGAGAATTTATAGAGTTTCTGTGATTTTTATTATATTATGTACTTGGATAGAAAAATGTGTATAATCATTTCCAGTGGAAACATCGTGATGATTTCAATAATTGTAGAACAAAAAACCAGAAAGGTAGCTTTAGCGTTAATTATGTTACAACGAAACAGTCGATAGCTGTTCGAAATACCGATTTTGCTTTCACCATAATCGTCGATTCTGTTTATCACGGTAACTATAAAATAAAAAGGATATCTCGACGATTACTATCTCAGGCCACACGTTTGCTTGCCCTTAGCTCGGGTCATACGTTCTCATTTACTGCCATTCCACTTCACCCGGTTCACCGTAACCTACAACGTTTCATCGAGTCCCATCATGTCCTATTCTACTCACCCATAACGCCATCATATTTCGCGGCATTTCCTTTTATAATATTCTACTCCTCTTTATCGTAACTTTATGCTTTCTCAACTGCAAAATAACACCGTATAAAATGATGCTGCACACAGTATAATTGCCACTGAAAAATTATGCAAACCATTTTCAACTTTTCCAACCAAATTTTTATGATACTTATGTGACGAAAAATGATGCATTGTGCGCCGCCGTCATTTCAAACACAGTGAAAACGTTTGAAAGCGTTATTTAAATTCGTGTACAATTCCGTTCATTTATCAAGGTAAATTCATAATTTTCCCTGGAGTACTATATTCCTAGAAGCGAGTTAGCCGCGTCGATATAATGTAACACCGTACGTACAGTCGGCGGCGGAAAGTTTTGATCACAGCCTAAAAGACAAATGCTACTTTTGGGAGCAATAAATGATGGCCAATTGTGCGTGTAGCTCCTACGAAAACAAAAATACCACCCTTCGAAATTGCAACCCTTCCGTTTTAATAGGCCTCGTTAACCCCAATGCCATCCACACTTCGAAAAAATGAGGAACTGCGACTAGTCATTCAACATCACGTTTTTGCGGAGCAATCCATTAGGTTAATTAAACTTCCTTGAAATTAACGGCCTGATTAAACCTTATATTTTTGTTCAAACATTTTTATACAAATGGGGTGGAGTGGGGTAAGTGCGTCAACGGGGCAAGTGTGTCAATTGGTTATTTTTATTATAATATCAACGAAATTTCTCTAGCTTGTATTTATTAATATAGTATAAGTTAGTATGAACTATTCGGCATAGATGTCGCACAAGAATAAAGATGTTTTCCTCGCTTAAATCAACCAAACAGTCACGCGCGAGGTACACGTACAACTTTGAGGTTACCCTGAACGTGCAATAGTTTAAAAGTTAGTAATATATTCTGTGTTGTTATTTTAGGTAAGTACAACAAATATTGATGTAGGTTTACATTAAATAAACCGTTTTTATTGTATTTTTTTTTTAATTTATTGAGGAAAACACTAACAAGGAGAGTGTAAGGTCGATGAGTCTCAGATTTGATTGAAACTTTGTACAGTTATAGATCTCGTTCACCTGTTAACATGTATACCCCATTATAGGCGTAGACACTCAATAGTTTTTAAGACATTTATAATTAAAGATCATTATAAAATGTTACAGACGAATATCTCCAAAAATATTGATTGTCTGCAAAAATGTTTCAGATGGAAGTTGTTCAGAATCGAGGGGGATATTATGCAGTGGGGCTTTTATTTTCACCGGTGGACACACCAAGGTGAGCTGATGTGTACTTGTGAAGAGCTAATTACCAGAAATCCCACGTTCAAGGGATTCATAGATAGAATCAATCCGGACACACACACACGGTGAAACAATCGCCATCTAGGCGCACAGAACACAAGTAATAATCAATCAGTCAACATTTGTAATCTATTCAACGAGTCGAGTCTGCGCAAGGGCAAACAAAACATCAGCGCGCTAAGCACGTGATAGATTCTGCGACTCCAGTTATTATCTCGATTCGACTAATTCCACGCTGTCCCACCTGAAACGGCCATCACGAGCATTTGTTTAGACCTATTGTTCCACTCTTTCAACTCTGGTTTTAAATGCGAATTTGAATCTAAAAGCGTAAAGGTAATTTTACTGTCAGTAGTGTATAAATAATGGAGTATCAAATTCGACAGAATTTAGTGCGATTTTTATTTATTTTTCAATTACCAATGAAAATTGGATTTTATTTGGTACCACTTTCTTAAAATTTGTCTACAAAAATTGAATCATCCGCAGTCTACATATATATTTCTTGTTCCGAGATATTTAAAGGAAAAGAATATTAACGCGAAATGAATTACACATACAATGTTAATATAAAAGCATTATTTAACGGTTGATTTTTCACGATATCGTAAAAATTACATTGAATTCATTTAGTTTAAAATAATGTGATGTGAAATAACTGATAAACTCATTTTTTAAAATGTTAGAAAAATCCGATAAAAATTTTTTATCAACGAATTGAACACACGAATATACAATATATCGATTCTTGAAATGTAGAATGCTGTATAATAGTAATAGATTGTACTAGGGACAGATATTTCGGGAAATAGTAGGTACTGTCGATACGCAGACAGAGTTTAGTAGCAATTATCTTTGACAGAGGATTCCGACGGCTGACAGAACGGAGGACACTTGTTCCAGTTCTCCCGTTCGTGAAGTGCGATAAGCACGAGCAAAGAGCAACGTTCAGATCGGTTGGTTATTTTTATCGATCAAAGTAAAAAAACGGCGATATCAAAGGGATTGGAAATTGAAAACCGAAGGCAAACGACACACCGTTCTGTGAAGTTCTCTTTATACTGAAAGGACAGGCTATCAAACATATTTTACAATGACGTGCGCAAATTACCGCTCAGTTAAAGGTTTTCACGAAAATTTCTACTTCGTTTTATCTATGATTGATGTTTCGAAAACGTGAAACTATGAAACACTATCAAAAATTAAAACTACCCTGTTCGCGACGCAGAGAAATACTATAAACACAGCTATAATAATTTAGCTATGAAAAATTACGAGACGAGCTTAGACTCTAAAATATCTCTACATATATCAAAATTATTACCACGCATTCTAAATTTAATTATACGTTATAATTCTAACGCATACCTCGCACAACAGCACCAAGTTATAAATGGTTTTATTAGTCGCATTCGTTACGGTAATTGCGTGGCATGTGAAATACAATTTACCTAGTTTATTCATTTATTTACTTATTCAATCCTTCAAACCAGACGATTTGCATAGTGTGCACAATATTTGCACTTGTGGTTCGTGAAATACGTATTAATGTTCTTTAATAAAACTTGAATTTGACATTTCCACAATTTATAGTTGGAAACTATACTGTTTCGTGGTTTCGACTGTCATTGTCAGTCAACGTGTCGAACTTTTCGAATGTGGAGTTCTTACGACGATGGGTCATTCCTTGTGAAGTATACCGACACGGTATGTGATAAGCTTTCAGATAAGAACTTCGGGTTTCTTTGCAAAGATACTCGAGTGATTCACTGGTGCTGGCCAAGAGCTGCTTCAAAATCGGCCTCTTTGTGTAAACGTGCTTAAAAAAAATCTTGGAACACTTTAAAAATGATTTGGAAACATTTTGCAACCATGTGTTTTAGATATTTTATTATACCACGAAAGTACTGGTCCGATTTAATTATTCTTGTCTGTATACGAAGGGGGATATAAACTTTGATCGCATTAAACGATTCTGAGGATTTAAAGGAAAGAAAAGGGGGACACGCCGCTAGGAATTGGGTTAAGAAGCTGGTTTATTCCTTTTTCAAACTATTCTGAATCCGTCGTCGATTCATCAAGTGCAGATTTAAACTCGTTGGACAAATCGCCGTTTTCCATCAGGAAGACTCAAATGTTCCTTTTTGTATTATCTTTGTGCCGCCACTGTCTTACCGGCTATCGATTGACTCGAATTCCGACGTTCGTGTTAGTTTCAATGGGAATGTTATACGCTTTAAACCAGCGGTACTTTTACGCAAATGTTGGCGTTGAGATCATTAAAATGAATTATCAAGCAATAAATATTAAATTTAATTAAGGCGATACAATATACACCGCAAAATATCGCTCTGGTACATTCGATTAAACAAATGAAACGTAAAAGTTGAACGATTCATTGCAGAAATGAAATATGGCTTTCGGAGTACGGTTACCACGGTAAAATTTCGAGTTTTTGGTATGGCTTCTGAAACATGTGATTATTACATTGTTGGATAAAAATTAATAAGAAGTGCCATTAAAAAATTCTATTGATAAATGTTTTTTTCCTTTTTGCGCGAGAAGAATGACGTTCGTATACATTTTGCGCGAATAAAAGAAGTGTATACGGAAAATTTAGATTCAGAAATATTTGAGTACCATTAGGACATTCTATTGATACATTTTCGTACACGAAAAATATTTTATATTTCCCTTTTCGCACAACAAGAAAGAGATTTTCCTTCTGGAGGAAAGCTTCTTATCCTCGAAGCATCCACGTCGGGGGATGTTCAATACTTTACTGACTTATCCACCGTAACCTCTTCGACTTCTCGCATTTTTCTGTTTCGTTTGGCAAGTGCAATCACGGCCGGGCCAGTCTCCCGGCAGTATGATTATTCAATCAAATGGGTCAGAATAAGTTAAGGGGGAATATTCTCCGGGTTTTTAAACGTTCAAGCCCGGTTATCTGAATGACGAGCTCCTTGTCGCGAAAATTGCAAGAGCAGCTCGCAAAATGTAGTCGGAAATGTATGGGCTCGCGTCCAATTGATACAAAAATTTATTCTGCTAAATAAATCAATTGCACGAGCAACACGTAAAATATAGTATGCACCTTTTCGTCGAATTCATACGAAAATTCATATCAATATTAAATAGAACTTATGAGATGGTTATGATTGAATATTTATCTGCTTTCGATATTTGCACCATAAAAATCGAATATTTTCATTACTGCAGGTCCGGTAGTAAATTTTTATCACCTCATATAATTCTCACTATTTAAAAAAATCTCCATAATGTATAATTTGCAAATATTAGTTTTAGCCGAACAGCAACAAACAATAACGATGATATGTTTCTCATAAAATACAGTTATTGCGACAAACAGTAAAATCATACGCTTTCGAATTGAATTTCAGAGAGAATTTCTTACAAAAATTTCATTTCTGTGAAAATTTCATTCCGTAAAAATTTATGAATTAAATGTATAAAATTTGACTCGGGTTTTATGTGAATGTGCAAACGATTTTTCTGCCGGGAGGCCTCTCTTTCCATGAATAAAAATCGGTTAGCACTCGAAGCGCAACTCGTTAAGTTCTAAAGTAAGCAGCAATCTCGACTTATTATTGAACAATTCAATCTTAGCAAGACTAACAGGATTCTTTGTCCCCTGTTCAACTTAGTTTCAGCACTTGCCTGCGAGATAGCTTGCGATCACGGGCGCCGCTCCGCCGCAAAAAAAAACCCGAAGGGATAATGCCTTTTCCTTTTGATATTGAGAGTAACCTTCCGGTAAATCCTCGAGAAGGAGAAGAATCCCTTATCTCTATTGTTTTGTACTCTTTTATCATTCTGCCAATCTGTTTATATTCCCATTATTTACCTCCGGAGGAAACTGCCGCCGCGCGGATTTCTTTTGACTCTCGGAGGCTTTGATAAATCTCCAGAAGAATCGAGAAAAAAAGATGGAAAAGAAAATACGTCGTCGAGAAACTACAGATCACCGAAAGATACATATTCAAATCTCTCCGTATGGAATTTTATTGTACCCTCGAGTTTTTAACATATCTTCTCCGTTAGTTAAAAAAAAACACTCGTCTCGTTCGAGAAGTTCCCGGATGTTTACCGTAACTTTTCTTCCCGTCGAATAAATCTTTAACCTCGTTCTCGCAGAATGTAAAGACTTCAAGAAAAATGAAGCCGCTATAAAGCAGAAGAATGGGGAAATGGATCTGTGCGATATACTACAAGTATCATATTTCATTGTGTCGGGAGCGACAGTTATCTTTTGCCAATAATAACTACTTTTCGTAAACACCATTAATCGTTTGCGTTGAATCGTATACGCAGAACTAGAATCGCGAGAAAAATGCACGCCCCAGTTAAAGAAGAAAAATATTAGTGCCACTTTATAATTTTTATTCAATTCTACTGAGAACATTCACAATTTTTCATTGCAAGAGGAGAGAGCGTTTTTCCAGTATTTTTCAGCCGACTAATTAAATATTTTGGAGTTAATGAGTTTTTCGTTAATGAGCTCCTCCTTCTGAATAAAGGGTCAATAATCCACTAATTGATAATTGAGTAGTAATCAATCTTTTTCCAAAATATCTACGATAATTTCGAGAATCGTTTTATGTTATTTATACATATAAAACTGCAACAAACTAATTAACGAAACCACGCGCAGTAGCATTGCGACAATCGGAAGCAAAATGGTGCAATAAAAAGTGGCAGTAAAGCATGTGTGACGTAAAAGAATAGAGTAAAGCAATTGTCCGCGTCATTGACTTTTTATTAAAACTCCGTTTTTGTCCTATTGAAGCGGCGAGCGCGCGAACAGCCGAGCAAATAAGTTGATGCCAAATGTCTTGTAAAAGTAACCAACAACATTGCCGGGGTTAATTAAATTTTTTTCATACCGTCGCCATAAATTAGCGTGTAGCGAAACCGCGGCGGATAAAGGTGTATCAGAAATTTTGTATCCGAAAAACAGCGCGGAAGTCACGTCTGTATCATAAAAGCAAAACGTGCCACTATCTTTGACGACAGTGTGTTCTTTTTACTCTCGACAAAAGTAAGCATCATAAACTGTTGCTGTAATAGGGGCAACGTATCTTTCGTGAATAAAATAGAACCGGTGTAGCGCGTTTTTATTGGCCGGACGTTATTTTCTAGCGAACAGGTTCACAATTTTCGTAAAATTGCTATTCAGTGAATTTGCACTTCTTTGTCGAGTGTGAATCGACATCAGAGAAAGAAAAGTGTAAATGAAACGAGTTTTCATATGCATTCGTTTCTCCCTTTATTTATTTAAATTCTTATCTTTTAGTTAAAAACAAATATAAAATAATCCCGATTGTCGATCGTAAATGTTGAACATTCAATTGAATGATGTTATCGGCGCAACTGTTTCGATCACTTATTAAACCTAGCAATTTTGCAATAGACTTTTTTTCTTTCCGAAACGTTAGGAAAAAAAAAGTTTATTGCAAAATTGCTAGATTTAATAAGTGATCGAAACAGTTCCGCCGAAAACATAATTAAATTGAATGTTAAATAAATATAAGTTCCGAAAACAAATTACAAAAAAATTTGAGAGCTATATTTAACATAATTAGTCAACGAAATTGTTTAAAATAGGTAGCAGTCTTAAAATAGTTAAACACGTAAAATAGCAGGGAGCTGCTGGCAATAAAATTGAAAAAAAATATAAAATAAAAATTTTAATCAAATCGCGAGAAACCTAAGTGAAAACGTATTTTCTGTCAAATTTTTTTATCGCGTCAGGATCGTGCTGTGCAGAGAATTCGCAGCTCACGCTCCGATGTGCAGTTACGTTGTAAATAACGCATTCGTAGGATCTTTATTAACATTGTTCGGAGAATAGCGGTATAGAAAAATTTGCGGCTCGCGCTCCGAATATACGTTTATAGGAGGATATCGAAACGGACAATTTTTCTTCGACGCAGTCTTAGCGTGAACACAGGGGGGGTTTCTTCTATTTTCAACGTTCGCTATCGCGTCTTATACTCGAATAAACATACGGCCGGTGTTCCCCGGGCGGTTTCTGAAACCGTGATCGATCAATAATCGTTTGAAAGAAGCCCGAAACCGAACGAAATAGAACAAAGTTTGATATACGCGCATGTATTTATCATGGCGGATGGCGGTGGGAACATCTCCGTTCGCCTTTAAAGATGAAGGGAGGATGCGCTTTTCCCAGAGCCGCGCAGCGTCGCGTCGTCGCTGGTGACGTTCGATCAATGAAATTTCGTGGAAATGAAAAATAAATGGGAATTACGCGTCTCGAGGCAAGCCTCGCTGCCTCGGAAGCGAATGAAATATGAAAGGATCGTGGCCGAGTGTGGCGTTCGAATGCAACAGGGGGACTTCGTTTCTTGGCCTCGTTCGGGGACACGGTTTTATCGCCTCCGAATGCGAATATGTATTTGCGGCTCCGTATCCAATTGAAACTAGAGTGCATTAAAAACTGCCGCGACTACGGGCAATGATTAACCGGCCAGATACGCTGGCACCGACATGCTAACCGCGCGTTCTCGCACACGCGCCCTACAACTTCTTTCCTGTAAACTGATTCGGGGGGTGTAAAAGAAATTTTGCGAAATGGAACAACGAAATATTATTTCGAATATTCGTTAATATCGTCGAATATCGACGCATCGAGTAGTCCTGGCCGCAGCGCCATTTTGGAGACGGCGATGGCCAAGATGGAGTCGGCTGACGCACGTGCTCCTCCTCTATTAATAATATACGTTTAATCTATGAAGAATATGGTCCAAGCGTAGTCGATTGTTTTAAAGCTTATCGACTGAATGAAATATTAAATTATTTACAGCGTACCAAGGATAAAATTGCGCATCGACGTTGCCACAGGAATATCGACTAGACGTAATCGATTCCGTCAAACGTGGAACCTGTTGCCTGAATCGAGAAAAATGTTTTGTTTCTCGTTACATATTAGACTGCGTATAATTAGTAGACACCGGATTAGTATGCAAAATAAAACTTTTTTACCTGATTTGCTACCAACTGGGGTGAAATGTTTAATAGGTGGAAACTAATGTTACAGTGTTCTCCAATTCTTCTAATGTTTGTACTGTCTGAAATTGCACCCACACAATTTCGTCATAAATGCATAAACTAGAAAAGAGATATTTATGGAAACAACTCTGAGAATATCAGCCCCGGTTTCCGAGTCATTCAACGAATTCAAATGAGTTATTAACGATGCTTAATTGGTCCGTGTACAATACTATGCAGTTTGTGTTTACTTCTCCTGAGAGACCTCTTTACATTGACTAATTAAAACGTTAATTGATGAGATTATGATATTTTCTCGAGGAACAAAAGCCACGTCAAGAGATGTGTAAAGTTTTACATACTTAGCGAGAGCATAATAAACAAAATTGAATTCATTATAAATAACAAAGGGCGCTCGCAGTGGTTATTGGAAAATAAATGGCTCGTCGACGCGTCGCGTCGTCTGTTAACAATGGATCTCCAGTTGTGTGCACTACGCACATAATAGCCTTAAAATTTCAAGTATCCTCGCATTCCCTCTACCGTGCCGTTAGCTTCTGAAATAACATCGCCCTTTGTTGATCTGAATTTTTGTTGAAGCCTGTGAAAGTTAAAACCGGTTTTAAGTAAATAATCCGTGAAACGTTAGGAACACACTGATTTCGTTCAAACTAGATGTAAGCTCTTTTCCATTCAATGTTATATCTGCTCCAGTGATCTTTCCATTATGGAAAACATGCATCTCGGCTCGGTTATCGGATTCTGCTTTATCTTGTTTACGTCAATAAACGTTTCCCTTCTCGCGGCCACTTTTACTCTATAAAATAGAAGGGCAGTTACCGAGTCCACCGGCGACGCAAATAAAAATCAGAATAAAGATCAAAAGTGTCTTTTGTAGGACTCTGAGAAGTTAACAATGGTCCACCGGTGACGCAAATAAACATCAGTATAAACATAAAAAATATCTTTTGTAGAACTCGTCATATACAAGGTTGTCCCAATTGAAATCATTGCAATGATAGTGCAATCGAATAAATGTCGTAGATTGGATACAGCTGATCTCCATACGGAGATCGATCGGTTTGAAAGTTTTTCGGATCCTAAAGTTCCGTAGCATTCGCGTGTTACTGATTTCCACGCCTTCATTCCATATCGCTGCGGAGATGAAAGACGGAGATTGCGATCGCTTCAAGGTACGGAAGAGTTTGAATTGTGTCGCTTTGCTGGATAAAGTACGGCAAAACTACCCTTCTGTTCCGGAGTAGTGTAATACACTTGACGTTCCTCGAAGGGAGAGGATCGAGGGAGAAAGTGGTGTTAGGGCAAGCAAAGTAAAAGAGAAAGGTAGAGAGAGAGAGAGAGAGAAGGGTAAGCTTCTTCGCGATATTCTCGACCATCGTAAATGCACTCGAGAAGATCCTCATGGAGAGCAACCGCATCTTTACCCGTCCAATTAGCGACTCCATTAGATGATTATTTGCAGCAATACTAGACAGCACCTCGACATATTATTTGCTCGGCAAGAGCACGAAGACCCAGATGCTCTTTTCCCGTTCATACGATATTAATGAACACTTATAGATCACGTGAACCACTGAAAAACTGGTCCAGTCTAATCCGGACCTAACCCTTCCGGACTCTCCGTTTCTCACGCCATTTTTGACTCTAATCTGCGATGGGAGATATTAACGTCTACATTTGGTCTTATATATTTTCCCCCATTTATGAAGATTAATCAGTAGACTGCGAATTTTATGCATTTGTGATACAAATATCTACTATATTGTTATATTCTTCCTGATTCATTGAAACTACTGAAAGAAGAAATTTGGTTGTTTGAACTTTTGATTATAAACGAGCTCTTTAATCGATATCACGATATCTTATATATATATTCCACTTCTGAAGATTAATTAGTAGTCTGCGGATTTTATGCATTCGTGATCCAAATAACTACTATATTGTTATATTCTTCCTGATTCATTAAAACTACTGAAAGAAGAAATTTGGTTCTTTGAACGTTTGATTATAAACAAGCTCTTTAATCGATATCACGATATCTTATGTATATTCCACTTCTGAAGATTAATTAGTAGTCTGCGGATTTTATGCATTCGTGATCTAAATATCTACTATATTGTTACACTCTTCCTGATTCATTATAATTACTGAAAGAAGAAATTTGGTTGTTTGAACTTCGATTATAAACAAGATCGATATCACTGTCAGTGTCCGTTCCATTTTTATACGTATGAAGTTCGGTCTTGATTTGTGTATTTTCAAAAGAAATGTCTGTTTCGTGGTAGTCGCCACTCGTTTCTTCTTTTTCACAAAATCTCCCGACTAATCCACCATGCTTACAAGCTCGCGTTTATTATGAAATAGAAGGCCGCGCTTTTCAATGTAACCCAGATGACTTTACGTGCACGTAAATAAATTGTTAAAATTGTGCCTTCCAAATTTACGCACCAGGCACTCGTTTTAACTCTGTTATACGCGATAAAAACATCTCGCTGTGGAGGAGTATTAACAAAAACAGCATCTACAGAAAAATGGGGAATTTTTTTCATTACGTTCGTGTTTGATATAGTCAAACGTCCACAGCGCCATTGTCTATCCTGTGTTGAAAGCTCGCTTCATGTTGGTTAATTATAAAAATTTTCCTAGCCCGTCGCTCTCGAAACACAAGATAACATCTCGTGTAGATAGATTGTATTTCCAACGATCAATTATACACTCAATTTTAATAGATTGAAAATAGCATGTTAATTTTCTCATAAATGCATAAAGTCCGCAGTCTAATTATACTAGAGTCAGAACATTAACTTTGTCGAGGGTACCATAACTAAACCGAATATGAAGGGTCACTGTGAGATGTATTACTCCGGGTTACGCTTCATGTTTAACTTGTAATAAACTGTCGTAAGTGCACACGACTTTTGGGCGAAATTGCGAATTGAATTGCAAATATCTCCGGTAACCTGCAATTCCTTCGTCGTAACTGCTTTCCACGTGAAAGTAATTCCAACTGAACATAGCGTGGCCTGTGTGAAGTTTTTAGGAATAGTATCTCTTACAGTTCCAAAATGTGTTAATCACAATTTTGTTTCATTAAAACGATATGCAGTAATACATATTACCAATTACAGTATTGTATAGAAATAACATTAAAAGTTGCGGTAGCAAATATACATTTCGCAAACTAACTAACCGCTAGTATAAAACGCGAGGTAAAAATCAATGCATACTTGAAATAAAAAGAGGCGATCCAAAGTGCAGCTTGCACAGGTGCGTGCAAAAGCGATCTAGCGAAATCACACACGGTCGCCGGAATTTCCAGGACGAGATGACAAATTCAGTTTCGTTTTGCAATTTACTTAACGCTCTGTAAAGAACAGACAACAATTTATAAACTCGTATCTTCCGTTGGCATCCATTTCGAACTAGGTTTTCACGAGACTTCAACTGCACCCGTTTACGAACGAATAAACGATGACAGTCCGCAAACCGTCCTGTCACGCGTGCGCGTGATACGTTATTTTTTTCTCTCTTCTCTCTCTCTTCTATTTTTTTTTTATTTCCGTACGCCCCTCAAAATTTCAAGCAGAAATCCAACGAAACGTGTACACTGGTACGGGGGCGAGCACACGGAAAACGCGGAGAGAGCATTTCCCGACGATAACAAACGAACGCATATAAGTCACCGACCACTATGCGGTCGCGTCTAATTAGCTACGAGCCGCTAATTAATGTTCGATTCACAAATATCGGGTGGTCCCCGATACATGGACGAAAATAATTTGCAGTCGGTTAATTAGTATTCACATCCGACGTCAATCGATTCGCGATTCGATAATAAGTCCTTCGCTATGAAACGACGGTAATTATTGTTTGCGAAACTCGGCCGGGCCGGTCTAGGACTAATTAATAGAATTAGAATATGCTCGCTGAATAGCTGAGAGAATGACTGGCCTCGTGAAGTGTCCCTTCACGGCCATTTTGTCGTCGATCCAGTTTTTCGATTTGTCTCGTTCATTTATGTGGGATTTGGGAAACCGAGATCGACGTAATCAACGAAATCTACTCGTCTCACGCACGCGTCCCAAACGGTCCGCCACCTTTCCAACGTTCACCGGAGAAACCCGAACGAATCGACCGTACTCGAACGTAGTCGCTGGCTCCCAACTAACCTGTTCCTCATTTATACGAATAAACATTTGAGAGGTTGCGCTTTTAAATTAAGATTGCTGATATACTTCAGGGGTCCCAGAAATAGTGAATCTGTAAACCTGGAATGGAATAGATTGATCCCAAAGTTCGTGCATTGTATGCTTATAAATATCTTTAGCATGATGGAATTGGGTAACCCAGATTTGGGCTTTCATAACTTCTGATTCGTAAATAAGACTCATCAATATTTCATAATATTCAGTGGACAGTATGATTCTAAAATTGTTAAAATAACAATCAGTTTAACCTGTTAAATAAATCTTAGATGAGATGAATTTAAAAATGCAGTTACATATATTATTTTTAAACTATTAATCATATCTATACAGAAAATAAATTTCTATTTCATTCCAGTATGTCGCAATTCAGGTAGAAAACTTATTTATTTTGCGATAAAGATCCGCTGTCTACTAATAATCGATTAAATCGTTATCATAAGATAAAAAGTACCGAGCCCCCTCAAACAATTTTTCCCCGATTACATTCCGAAGCCAGGGATGAAAGTGATTGGCGAATCAATCCAATTTCCCCCGGAGAAATTTCGGGAGTATAAAATTGTCTAGCCCCGGTAGTAAAGCCGGCAACAGCATGTGATAAAACAAAAGAAATTCGGTGGATAGCTTTTCAGCCACTTTGACCGGCTTCTCAGATGGCTCGGACTATTTAGATGGTCATCTTTTGATTACACAGATTTATACGAGTGTCCACATCAGATAACGGCGACTCCAATTCGCTTTGGTATCGTCGGCACCGTCGGCTTCTCGCTCTGCCCTCTCTCTTTCGGAAAGCCAAGTCCAATTTTCCAGATATCCTTTCCCCCTTTCGCCTTTATCCACCTTTTTCTCCTCCGTGTTCTATATGTTTATCGCCTTCAACCTCGTTCTTAATGGAGGATCCTCGCTCCTACGCTGCATCCATAAAACGCGTCCGCACAGCACGAGTGTGGCGAGATTTTAGAAACGACACGGGTAATGAGATTTATTCGAAAAATTATTTGTAAAACGCAAACCCACTGTGTCGAGCAAAGAAAATCTCGAATACTAAAATTGTTGCAGAGAACGCGCGCGAAAGGGAATGTATTATTTTTTTATTGTTCGCGCAGCGCGTGCAAGAACCACCAGAATATTGTATGTAACATGATCAATGTTTAATTATACGTGTTCCAAATATGCAACGAGCTTACAATAATTATATAGTAATATATTGTTTCCACGGCGCGGTTCAATATCAAAGAATACACCGTGCATGCACGAGCTGCTTCAATCGACAATGCTACTACTACTTGTTCAAGATTTTATTTAATTATTTCGCAAGCTACGCGTACAGTGAATCAAATAAACATTCAGTCAGGCTCGCTGGAATAATCAGATTACATTTCCTGAGGAAATTTGTTTCTGAGGAGTACCATCCTTTGCAACAACAAAATAGCAAGTTCAACGTATCGATCGTTGGTTCCACGAGATTGAAATAATTAAATTTGGTTCATGCAACTAAATCGCGAAAAAGTTAATTATTAAAGATCGACGAAGAATTGTGTCACACCCACACACGGTCGACACGACAGTCAACGTGTTGAATGAATTTCGGTGAAAACAATTATTGGAAAATTGTTTTATTTAACAATACTGAAAGTCTTGTGTAATTGAACAGTTTATATTTTCAGTTTTATAATTGAATACAGAAGCTGACTCCGGCCAGTTTATTCATTTAAAAACAGCCATGGAAATTGAACTTTCGTGTCAGATTATAAATTCGACCTATTTAATGCAATTTAAAATACTTTTCGTAATATTTCCCCTGTACTTTTGTAACAACAATGAGGGGAGTTAATAGAAAAGCAAAAGTAAAGCCGCGCTGTGCAGGCTTCGGAAGAGTGTTAAATCATCCGTGCGCCGAAAAAGGAAGATTACTATAAAGAAAGTAGAGCATCTTCCGAAACCGAATAAAAGCAGCAAAGGGGACGCTGCACACAAGGCGAGTTTATTCTATTCGCAACCGCAAAAGAATGAAATCAAGAAAATCGTGCAATTTTAAAGCGGAAAAGTGCCAGGCGGAAAGCTCATTTATCTTTTCTTATTCTGAGATAATGGCATGGAATCTAATGTTCAAGATTCAATAAAGTTGAGAATAAGGTTGCAGTTATGTATTCAGGTGGTGCATTTTTATAGACGGCGCGGGATATTGGGAACGTATACATAAAAAGGCAGACGCACGCTTTTTCCTTCGGATCGTTTGTGCACAAAAATAAAATGTATGCGACCGAGTCCTCGCTCGCTATTTTTTTAGTCCAGAGATTGTTTGAAAGTCGAGAAACGATTTAAGGTTTAGTACATAAACTACTGAAAATAGAAATACCTTTCTTTTAGAAAAGTGCCCGAGAGAGGACGGTCCAGGGCCCCACTATTTGCATATCCCCTGGACTGCACTCTTGTTCTAAGCTCAAAGAAGATAGAAATACTGTAATCAACCAAATTATAGTGGAAGGTGAAGACTTCATTCCCAAGTAACAAGTGCGAACCGCAGAAAACTCGCAAGGCAGTCGACAAGTCGAAGAAGATCGGAAATGTCAAGATAAATGTGAGATCCTGAAATATCAGGGTAAACCAGAGCTTATCGTTGCGAGCAGGTTAAGACCCGATAAGCAGATCGCGAGATCGTCGATGCATTATGTGATGGCAATCGCGAGTTTCTTGCGGCAGATGCAACCCGTAATAAACGATTATTCCCGAATCGGAGATTTATTCCACGCGACAAGAGTGTAATTTAATTGGGCGTTTTGTTCACCGTTTCGAGGGGCATTCCATAGGAACGCCCAAGATGGCTTTCTAATTCGATCGGCAACGTCGCCTTGGAAATTTACGGGCCGGAAGTTTATCTTACCGGTTAATTCCGCTCGCAACGGTTCTTCCGCCCCGTCGATACCCTTATTCCAAGTTTCGTTCCCGGTTACTGCGAATCTCGGACTCGGATAATGCTGGTGGGAGGTAGAATAAACGGCTTTCCTTCTTCTAAAGCTTTAATTCACCTAAGGAATTTACTCGTATGTTGAAATAATCGGTTCGATAGATTCCTGCGATTCCGCGAACCGCACTTTTCTCTTCGCCGAAGGATTTCTATCGGCGGTCGTTCGAGCACTATACGATCCCTAATGCGTTTACAAAGTGTTCCGTAATTTGACTATTAATTTAGACAATTTTTATTATCCATAAAAATCCGTAATCTAGAATGGAGATATCCCACTTCGTAAGATAAGCAACATTTTCCATCGTTTTTCATCGCGAGAAACTCCCTTAGAGTCAGTAGCGAGTATGGCCAATAATCACCCCGGGGAAATTCTACTTGCTGCTTATCTTCCGGCGTTTTTTTTTCTTATCTCCGGGCAAAGGACGCCAGAAGAAGCTGATAGAGGTGAGAAAAGAAGGAACTCGCGTTTATCGGCCTTCCGGAATTTCCCGTGACTGCGTTGCTGACGATAAATCGACGACACGGGGCGTCGCTACGGCCGCAAATCCAGCTTTTTGGAAAATTAAACCTCTCTAAATCTCGGCCTCCGGTTGCACCCCCAATGAAAGGGCGACATAATGCCCCACCATCGCGCTCCGATTCCACCATGTCGGTTATTTATTTGCTATTGACAGCCACGGCATTGCTACATCCATACACCTATACACACACATACTGAAACGGTCATGTATATTGATTAGGACAGAGAGTCCGCTATAAATGTCTTCCTTGTGGCAAACAAGCGACCAGAAGATTGTGTTAAGAGATAAGATTACTGTGGCTCGTCCCACTGTTCTTGGGGACAATACGGTCCCCCGACAAAATACGTCGGATTAATTAACTAATTGTTTGACTTCGGCCGCTGCGGGGGCGTCCTGGTTCAACGATATTCTTCTCGCAGTTTATTTAGTTGCAAACTAGCTTCCTTCGCGACGCACTCGTATACCGCTTAAAATCTCCTGATAGTCGAGCTAAACTTTCTTCTTCATTGCTAACATTGCTGGAGGCATTTGATTTTATATGTCGGTAATGATTTATCATAATATTGGTGACGCAAATTTAGTATTACCTTAAATTTTCATTTAGATATCCAACTTCACTTTTAAATAAGGATAAGTCTCACTTGGAGGGACCAAAAATTTTTAACATTTTTTATACAATCCCGTAGATTTTGCCGAGAAACGCGAAAAATGAAAGTTTTTTTAAAGTTAGAAATTCACTGGTTCGAAAGTTATACGTGTGTATTTTAAACACAGCCAATGAACGAAACAACTGTTCCTTGTGGAATGTGCTGCAGAATATTTTCACAATTTCATGTTCGTGAAAATATTCCCCGTTTCAATCGTCGTATTTGTATATTTACATTTTATTGGTAGCAGACTTTTCATAAAGTGTGTGTAACTTCCAGTGAAAACATTGCAACAATTGTACATTTTAAAATGCAGTACCGGATCTAGTAAACTTTCAAAATACCAATTAGCTTCGCTAGTTTTTCGTCGTTTTGTTCAACGCAACTATTTTCGTAATTCGCTTGAATAAAATATGTATGTCGAAATTTCCGTTTCCACCTCGGCGTCGAAACTTGTAGGGAGTTAGTGCACCTAGACACCTTAGTTACCTTTAGTAACTGGTAACTAAGGACCGTGATCATCCAAAACCCACTAAATACTTTAATATAGAGTTCTATGTTCCCCAGAATTGCATCCTGGGTATTTAATTATCAGGTCAAATTTATTAAGTCTATTTAGACGAACTTTGATCTTCTCTCTGGTTGCAATTTCAGCTACAAACGTAATCGTTGTGTCTTGTATAATTTACCGTTTTATATTATCATTATTGACGTCGATACGCGACGCAATGCATACAATAATTAATTTGTATGCATTACTGTGCTTGTAGCATTATTTGCGCGACGCTGCTGCCAGCAACAGAAAAATTAAAATGTTTCGAATCGGAAAAAACTCGAACTCTCACACCG
Organism: Lasioglossum calceatum; assembly: GCA_963966675.1. Lineage (NCBI taxonomy): Eukaryota > Metazoa > Arthropoda > Insecta > Hymenoptera > Halictidae > Lasioglossum > Lasioglossum calceatum. The sequence goes on along the minus strand of OZ016550.1, from coordinate 10,961,351 downwards.
GTGACAACGGTGTCAGTAAATAAAAACCGCGTGACTCGAATGGATTGTCGTCTCGACGTTCGAGGAAACGTTTTTTGAAACTTGTTTACACAATCGCGCATCAAGCGGGAAAAATTGTCACGCGTATATTAATGAAACGCGAATTGTTTCGGCCGGAACGTTTCGATTGAATATTCAGTAGTACCGAGGCGACAACAAACAATAAAATTTAACAAAATTGCGGAACTTCGAAATGTAATAAAAAAGAATAATAGGGAATAATGAAAACCTTCACTTTTCCGGAAGGAATAACATATTCTTTCCACACTGTTGAACAAAAAAATTTATTAACCTACAATCGAGACGCACTCTGTGTAATGTTCATTTCCCCAGAGCTTCGAGTTTGCAATGCGATTAATTCGTATAATTGCATTTACGGAATATTCAAATTTTATATAATGTTGGTAATAATGTGATTTATCCAACAGTCAGAGTCTCGTTTAACTCGATTTCCTCGCTTCCGGTAGTTACCGAAATGTTGACAATTATTTGACTCGCGCGATAAACTAATTCACGCGAATATTATTTTTGAAGAGCGGCCTTTTAATTGAATATTAAAATGAACAGTGGTGTGATTGAAATAAATCGGTATACCTTGACGACATGCAAAAGACATGGGATGAAGTTCAACAGATTTGCGATCGTTAACGAAGCAGAAAGAGCAGACTTCGAAGTGAAAATATCCTTAACTACAGCGAAAGAGTAATTTCGCTAAACGAATGTCGACAAGAAGCGCGACGAAGAAAAAGGAGCGAGAAGCACTTTAAACGACACAGCGTGTCCTGTCGCTCGTTATACAATATTTGTTAATTAGTTTGACGTTGAAGCCCAGCAAATCCTATCACTATGCACCGTTTTTCGCCGAGGCTAGCAACTAATGGCCCCTTTCTCAAGCTTGCGAACTGCGAACACCTTTGCTCTTCAATCTGACAATCAAACAATCAATTACTTGCGTCTCACAATTGTGCCCATAATTATGAAGGGAAAAGATACTAACACTAAATGAATTCCATATTCGTAATAACATTTTCAGAATATTCCAGTCTCTAGAAAAATGCACTGTCAAATTACATTAAAAACTGAGCACAATACATTTTCTGACATTTAGTTTCCTTTGTGTGCAGAGGGGATAATGTGATTAAGCATCATAATTTTGTAAAAAGCTAGAATAAGAAAAAAATTTTGTTTCACCGACTGCGAGCTTCCTTCTGGTGGGCATGAAATAAAAAGGTAAATTTTCCGCTATACGTAGTATAAAATCCGCTGTCTATTCGCAACAAAGACGAATTAGAATATAGTAAAAAATTTTAAAGAATTTCGTAAAAACCAATAAAAATATTCAACTAACCGCGAAGTCTTACTAAAGAATCGGTTGCGTGCTCGGAGAAATCGTACGTTACCGATACGGTCCTGGATTGCGGAAAGTCGCGCCGGAAAATAGTAGAAAGACGCCTCAGCACGGTACGGGCGGCACGTTTCCTTAATAACTTGCCGCGTCGCAGCATCGCGTTTCGTTTATGTGCTCAAACATTTATTGTTCAATAAACCAGGGGCGGATATGGCGCGGGTTGCCGAGGGTGACCTGCTCCGAAAGCGAAACACGGACAGGACGAAGAAGACAACAGACCTATCGAATAAGAAATCAGACTCGGAGAATTTCCCGGACCACTTGGAATGGTGTCGTTAGACACACGTCCCTGGGACACTGTTAATTAAATTCGGCGATATTACTGCGAAATTGTCATTGCGTATTAACACTCCGACGGTAGATTAAATGAAACTGTAAAACGAAAGAGAACGAAGACTACGGGAGAAGAACGTTCTGTGCAACAATTTCCAAAGAGGGTGCGCCGTTCAAATAAACAATACCGAAGTGAAATCTTCTATGGCGATTGCACGTGTGTTTCTCGCTTCTGTTTCACCTCGGAGCGTGACGGATCAGACTCGTTCACTGAAATGTTCACTTCAAAGTCTACTGCTCGTAAGAGAATCACTGTACCAATTTAATCAACTCTCGATTCCTTCGTGCCGGTGTTTCATAGAGGTTTTTCCAAAAAGCCAGCTGTAATATGACGGGGAAAAGCGCGTGCACGCGTGAAAACGAACAATCTATTCGGGCGCGTTAGTCGAATCGCTCAGCAAAACTCATCCGGCGTCTCTTAAAATTCAATTGAGCGACGCGCTAGAAAAAGCGGTATTGAAAATAACATGATAGAGCAAAAAAAGAATTGGCGGGTGACAGTGGGTGGTGTGTCTGGCTAGAGGAGGAAACGGTTTGAGAGAGAGAGAGGGGGGAGAGAAACACGAGAGGCGAGAGAGGAGCGAAAACGCGTCTCGGAGTTGAACGCGACAAAACGTGACGCGAATAACAGTGCACCCGGTCGGTCGTTTTAATAAATTAATTTCATCGGGCAGCTAATTGTCGTTGGTTGTTTTTCCCTGGCAAACAACCGACCGGCGATTACACCCTGCCAAAATGGCGGAGGGCGCAAACACGCAGCGTCGAAAGCGTCGAAAGCGTCGCGTCGCGGCGAAAGTATAGAGCGACACAGCGTGAGTGGAGAGAGAGAAAAGGGTGGAACCAACAACGAGAGAAAAAAAAGAGCGGCCCGGAAGAATTTGTTTATGCTAATCGGAGACTGCGACGATCGCATTTTAATCAGTCGACGATTGCCCCGGGCCGGGGCCAATCGGCGAACGTGAATTTGTTGGCCAAGCTTTGCATTTTGGACGGGCTCGCTTGATTGCTCGCGAATACGCAACGACGTTCGAGAGACCGAAGCTTTGCTTACTCGCCTGATTTACGGTTAAATATAAATACCTGTTGTGCATACTGACCGTGCCACGAAATAACGCTCGAAATTTATCTTATGACTTCAAGATACGGTACACGGCCGCCTGTTATAGCAAAATTTGTCGCGCAAGGGAACTTCTACGTGCGCTATCGCCAGAAAATATTTGTCATTAGTAGACCGCGGATTTTATGCGTTTATGACAAAAATGAGCAGCTGTGATTCGAAATAGTAAAACATTAGAGGTATTTAAAAACACTGTCACATTATTTTCAACCCGCTAAACATATTCAGAAAGAAGATCAATTTCCATTTCACTCCAGTTTTTTGCACCGAATCGCTCAGTATATTCGTTAAATCGCGCTAATAAATGTTCACAGTCGTTATGTCGGCATCGGTTGGCATAATTAATAGTCTGCAAATATTGAAACAGCTGCGTGAAGCTAATAAGAAATAATTAATTGCGCATATGTACCTATTACAAGATCTCGATTCGCGCAGAGGACGTTTTTGTTGTAAAATATTTTCGAATCTTGTGCATTTCACATATTACAACGGGCGGACGGGAACGTGTAGTAATTAACACAAAATAATCGCATTTGATTTCGATAAAGGTACGGTGACCCATATTTGCCGCGAAAATTTCAATTATTTAATGCCTTTCAGCTTAACTGATCAAATTCTATTTCGATTAACCTTGTTCCCCGAAATTCCGCCGTAGAATTCGGTACACTGGCGAACTCGTAGAATGACAATGATAGTTTGGAAGGGAAATTGTTTTAACGAGTGCGACCAGCATGGAATTTCAAACATTGTTAACGATCTGAGGTCACCGAGTTGTCGGATGATCCGTTTTAGGCCGGATTCTTCAACGGAGTTTTTAATACAATAATAAATCGATTATATTCTGCTGCATATGCACATCGCGAAAATTAATGCTTTATTATTTGTTGAGGGTGAAATATTTTTTATTTCGAATAATCCGTGTACAGAGGAAACAATTTTACTTTTAGGAAGATCCTCTTCACATTCTTCATTATGCATATATTAAAAGAAGACAGTAGCGTAACAGCAGATCTATCATCACCCATCAGAATAAATAAATTTATAGGGGTTAGCGACGCTAGGCTGTCTTACCTCCTTTGTAATCCCCATCTCTTTGATTATTCGCGTATACCGACAGCGATGAAAGAGAAATTGATGAGAGAGTTTCAGTCGCTAACGCGAATTAATGAAAGTGCAAACGAGATAACGGAGGTGAACATTCATCGACGTGAAATAGCGTTATGTGCGCGTTAAAGGTACATCTTCGTGTCGAATAAATCTTTTACATACACCTATATTATTTATATTTCGAACTAACATTACTCAGCCAACTTCGACACTCCATTTTAGTATTATTATATTATTTGAATAACCTTTTTCGTTTCGATTCCGGTCGAAATTCAAACAAAATCTAATATTACCGCTTAAATACTAACCCGAATTATCTGCGTATCACAATCATCTTCTCTTTACATAAAAATTAAAGATGAATAGTTCGAAGTAATTCAAGTAATTTTTTCCATTGCAAAAATGTTCCCCGAAGCTTTGTTAAGGAACTGTTAACGAAAAACGCGGACCAACCAGAGCGCGGGTTCTTCGGACAGGCTCAGCCAATGCCAACGCCCAGCTATATCCGCGCTCTGATTGGATCGCGTTTTTCGTTAAGAACTCCTAAACGAAGCCGCGATGAACATTTTAGCAAAAGAAAAGCTTACTTCAAATGACCTCGGGAATCGCCCCTATCAAGGGAGTACAACATTTTTAGGACACCCTGTATACTGTCGATGTTGTCAGTATGTGTTCCGAACGAATGTTCAGGTCTCATACGCGGACGTGATCTACGCTCTCGTCGAATTGTTTCCTTTCTTTAATTAACTCTTGAACCAGCAAACAGTCGGTCTGGTTGGCCTTAGAAAGTAGAAGGTCGTCGAAAGATCTCTACTTTTCATCTCTCCCTCTCTCTTTCTTTCGTTCCCCGTTTTCGTGCTTCTTTCCCGGAATCGAGGTATGGCGTTAAATTCGTAAATAGCCAACTAATTACTTTCGCATCGTTTACGGTTTACCGCGTCCCCTCAAGATTTTCCGGAAACTTTCCGAGACCAAGAGAGGAAAGTTTTCTGTTTACCTCGTGCTCGAAACTTAAATGCCGGGGCGGGCCGATGAAATTTATCTTTGAATCCGGAAGACTTATCGGTCGGGTTCGTCTCTCCTCGCTGTGCTACTCGCGCGGCGAATCGAATTCTCTTTAATAAAAAAGTTTCAATGTTTTATAATCCGTTCCTTATTGGGCCAATATTAATTGTCCCCGCTCTTTGTAGAGATTTTGTTAGATACGAGAATCTCCGTTCTCTTCCAAGAATAACTCGCATTCTATGCTAAAGAATAAAACGCTTTCGCGGAGAAGATGTAACAAAGATTCCTTTGTCAACGACGCGAAACACCCGGAAGAAAGTATGTAATACGTTCATAGAGATCCTTTCAAAGGTGATTCTTCAGCGCCGCGGTTGTGGGCCAAAAGTTACAACGAAAACTTCGTGGACGGACACGCGCAGATACATATATCTAAATAAATAAATACCGTACAAAAAGGGCCGTTGAAAAACTTCAAAAAATGACGTTGCCGTAACGTTCGAAGTCACTTCGATTTTCTGTAAAAAATATCCCGTGAAAAATCGTTTCAGACGGTTCCACGTGAAAATGCAGCGTTCACTCCGGTTTTATTCAAAACTTGATAATATCTTTCGCTCGTAAGTAGTTTTAAAAAATGTTCATATTTTTCAAAGATACGAGAAGAAATTTTGCTCGATGGGAGAGCACGTTCTGTTTTTAAGTACAGTAGAGAAATTGTGCTGCATTCCTGCCGGACTTCTCTGCCGGGAACTAATGTCTCGGAAGATGCAGTTAAAAGTATACTCGGCGTGTAACACGGAGACGGTTGATTGGATTTCATGTGACGCGAAGGGAATATCGTAATAGAATATCCTCAATCTTGCGCGATACGAGTCACCGCAAGGAAAATACCGAAATTCCTTTGTTTGGTTTGGAAGGATGATTTGATTTTGCTTCTCGCACGCTGTGTTACGTTCCTTTGGGCTAATTGTAAGTACGGAACGGAAGAAATGTTGATAATAAACATCCAGAGCTGATAAGTAAAGAGGGGAGAGAAGAAATTGTATCGTTGTCTGCTGGGAATTCATTAGCTAGTAGTTGCCCTTAATTGGGGATTTAATAAAGTATATCAATGCTCGGTCGAACAGACCGTACAGTCGTGCAGGATAATTACTCGGACGAGTAACGTGTCCTATAGCAAGCCACTCCACCCACCGGGTCGTCACGTAATCCCGTTTCGAGTCTTTAAATAAAGGGTGAAGGACGGTATTTCCGGCGGAAGTCCGAAAAGAGTCCTCGAGCGACATCGCGCCAGAACGATCGAGGTAAGAGGACGTCGTGATCGAGGGACGCCTCGAGGTCGACGGAATTTATTTGAAATCGATAATCCATTTACTGTACGTCCGACGGAACAACGCAGAACCGTCGTCGCGTGCTCGAGAGATGTTGACCGAGAGGTCGCGAATCAATGGAGAAGCGAGAATCAAGACGAAGGTGGCGAACAGAATAAAATACATGACAAATTTCAAACGCTACTGGAAAATCTATAATTTTCAATTGGCCGAAAGAACTATGCGACAAGCTGCCCTGTCGCGCAGTTTACCTGTTTGCAGTTTAATTTTTCTACGTTTAATAGTAGTGAGACTAGTAATAGCAATAATAATAACTGGTCTGTATTGTTCGCAGAGAAAAATGAAAAGCACAAGGCTAAGGCAGCTTTAGAAGAACACGCAACATTTCCTCTGTGTAATCAAGCTTTGTAGTTCTTGTTGTAATTGCACCCACCATCTCTACAATTTGGTAGAGTCTATTGATGAGGAGAGAGAAAGAAATAATGATGATTGAATTTCACGAGAACAGGGTAGAAAAGAGGAAGAAAGTAATTGCTGTGTTGCAATTAGAAACGGTGTAAGATGTCTTTCGATCTACTCCAACTACAGATTTAACAAATATAACTTGCAATATATTTTTTCTCATTTGAAGTGACGAGTATCTAAAGATGTTATTTGAGAAGAATTTTTCGAAATTAATACGAAACTGGAGAGTGTGAAAAAGTTGGGAACGATGAAATTGTGGAAAGGAAAATGAAGAGAAAATTAGAAACTATAGCAAAGAGTTGTACTAAGAAAATAATCCGCGTCCATTAGTATTTAAATGAGTCCTCTGAGGAAGAAAACGAAGCTCGAAGCTTTTGCATTTTTCACTTTCTATCCCTCGTCCTTCTCTCGAGATAACTCGGAAAATAACGGAGAAAAACACACACAGGAATCGTCTTTGGGAAGGTTCATAGAAACGCAGAGATAGAAATTAATGAATTCTCCCGCCGAATATCTCTTGCTTACATTTCCACCGTTTAATCAAGGATTTGCGTTCTTCTGAATTATTCCTCTTTTATTATTATTCATTGATGCCTTATTAGTCTTCTCAAATAGAGAATTTTCTTTGCCTTCTTGCTGACTTTTAATCGTATTTGCTATAAGTAGTTATATCAGTGATGCGACCTGAAATGCTGATTAAACCGAAAACTCGCTCACCGAAAGATGGTGCATAATTGGTTTTATAAATTTCTGAGCTGCTAATTATAGCTGGTCCATCTCGGAGCATTTATAAGATTAGTTTGAAAATTTGAAGAGCCGGATCGTGGCATCCAGTCTATTTGCATTAACACGTCATCGCGATGATTGACGTAGATTCGCATCAATTATGCTGTTCAGAACTTTGTACTTTGTGAATTTCGGGGATCTACCTTGTTCATCAGACCCTGCGCCCTCATCGTTGTCAAGAAACTGCGATGGTTTCTTCAACCGTCCGTGGAGGAATCTGGGTCATCGATTAATTAACATGACCAATTTCGGATGGTATACGACAGGACACATAATTAAATGAAAAGAATTCGATTCTACAACGTACGATTTTCACAAACATTCATAATTTAATTACAATTAACAGGCGTGTTTATTATATGTTGAAATTATTATTATTATTATTATTACCGAATGACGAGAAACGTAAACATCAAGTTCCTGCAGCATACGCAATGCAAAGAGGCAATCGTTGGCAGCAAGAAGGCAAATTGGTCGGCCGTTGTCATCGTGGTTTTACGCGGTGTCCAATGTTTCCGTATATTTACAGCCCTTATTTGGACGCGGGCCGCGCGCAATTAAAGAATGATGAGGATAGAAGAAGCCACGGTTAAATCACTAATTTTATCCGGCGCGGTAATCTCGGCCAGGCGCGGGCGGCTGCGTTAAAGCCGTTACGGCGGCCATTAGAAGAACGCGAACGGACACCGGAATCGCTTGCTGCTTACGCTTTCGCGGGGCAAAGGGACCCGTAAATTAAATTGAGCCCCCGTAATTCGAGACTTTTAATCGTTCCCCCGCGTAAAAACAACTCGCGGGCCGTTATCACTTTGGATGGAATTATTAGTTTTACCGACCCCCACCTTCTCAGCGCTGTCTGCATCCTGGCGCGAATAAAACGAAAAGAAAAAATGGCGGGACCCGAAAATAAAAGGAATACATCGGCGACTTAACTCCCGGACCACACGCCACCGCGGCGGATTTTATTGCGACGCGAACGAACGAGGGAAAAAGAATTCAATTTCGATCGGTTGATTCGCACGAAGAACGAGTTTCCCTTTCCGCCGCTGTACAAGAGGAGGAGATTCGTTCCGCTGGATATAGAATAATGAAGGAGGGGCGAGTACGAGGGGGCAGCGAGAGGGCACGGACTTATCGGGAAAGGCCGCTTCTAAAAGGCTAATTTCATATAACGAAGCAATCTCTGCGTCCCGACGCTTGTTCCACGGCTCGTAACGACTCTCGTTAAAGAAACGCAGACACGAGGACCGGAGAAAAAGAGAAAGAAACGGTAATACCCGTAACCCACTGCAGCTAGAACGTTACATGTTAATAACCCTGATTAATTGAATGTCCCGTCCTATTAATCGACACCTTTAATATTCATTCCCGCCATAACCGGCGAAACTGTATCGGAGATCGTGAGAGCACCCGTGTCGCGATAAAGGTCGTGAAGGTCACAAAAAATAGTAGAACTAGACGATCTAAGAAACAGCACGGACCCGATGGTTTTCGTTAGATCATGACTTCACTGTATTTTACATAGCCGTATAAATAGGTTTGTTAAATAACTCTCCTCATGGATCCATCTTTACATTCTCAAAAACCGTAAATTAAAAATATTTGAAGTCGTCATTTTCACATTTTCTCAGACGTCCAGTCATGTCCGCGACAGAAAAGTTCATTGATCAATAGACGGGACCTTTCTGGGATTGTTTTCACCTTTTTTGTTTTAGAAATAGAATTCGGAATCTGACACGATTACAGAAAGTCGATCTTGTCGATACATACTATTGGCTGTTACCGGTGTATGTTATTGTCGAATAATGCCGTTGTCGGGTGAGACGAACGAGGTGAATTCTTGTCGATGAAAACGGCGTCGGTGATATAAATGTAATCCGAGCCTCAGAACAGTACCGAGTGTCGTAAAAGTTTAATGTCACTCTCTCAGCTTAGCGTGGCCAAGTCAAACCTTCACCACTTGTTTAATTAACTTCTCACATACGCTTCATTTCGCTGGAGGATTTTTTCCATTTACTACGTCGACGTAAAAAATCTAAAAATACCATCTTAATGCGAAAAAGCGGCAAAAGCAAGTTACGTTTAATACTTTTCAGTGATTATTGTAAATTATAAAATATTTAAAATGAAATTTTAAACAGGTGGAAGATTGGAAGAATTTAACCCTTGGAACTCAGGGAGCTATTTTAACTCGAAAATTAAACATTTCTACGGTCCCAGAATATTTTTATTCTCTATGATTTTTTAAATGTGGTGGATATGAAATTGATATAATACCTCATACAATACTTAAACGTTTAGTAATTGCCACTCAGAACCACCACTCGAGTGCTAAGTTACTTGAGACTACAATTATTTTATTTAGCCAACGAGATTGCTGAAAAGATACCCACGGTGGTCCGTTCGCGTTAGAACCGCGATTTCAGATCACCGTGTGTCAAAAAGAGTCCATCGAACGTTCAAGGAGTACACATCGGACGTGAGAATGGTCCGCATCGGTCGCAAACAGTGAAATCAGTGTTTGTGGAGTTAACATCGTTTAAAAGTCACGCTCTCGTTTACGCTTATACTCGACCGAAAAGAATCTCCCGCTTTATCGTCGACTACTGTGCGAAACGACGATTGCACTGTCGCATGCAAGAATGGCTATTTCGCCAAAACTGAGTTTCGGCGAAAGTGCCTCCGAACATTGCGAAGTTAAATTATTTTCGTGTGTAATGAAGTTGTTCCGAAATTGTCCACGCCATTTAAGGTTTCCTTTTTGAAGTTTCACTGTTACAATGGTGTTTGTGTATTTCAGTAATTCAGTCTACCGAGACTGCGAATTTTATACGTTTATGTGCAAAAATACTAAACAATTTTCAGTTCTTCGCAAAGACTTATTAAATAAGTTAACCTCGAGGTGCGAGGATACCGATGTTACGAGAAACCTTAGGTAAACTTAATTCAATTATTTATCGCAAGGTTTTTAACGGTATGTATGAACTAGTTTAGAGAAACTCCGATGCAACGGCCTTAAAACGAACATCTATTTTTCTCACTGCTCTTGAAACGACCGAGGAGGGTAAAGAATCAACAAAACGCGATATATCTGTGCAACCGCCGCGGCGCGGCGTCCATGGGTTCTCGTTCCGAGAGAGTATTGAAGAGTATCGAATATCAAAACACTAAATACATACATACTATGCTTGTACGCGTCCCACCACTATCTCCGTCACCGTGTCCGTACTGACTGAGAGAACCGACAACGGCAACGCGAAAAATCTCATCGTATTTAATAATCCAGATCCCTATACATATGTTACGGTCAATGTGATTAATCCGGTGATTATAAATAATAACCGGTTATTACATATATATAATCACCACTAAGTTTGCCCGTTATTATACATAATCCCCAATTTATTACATTTACCGTAACATATATACTGTTTTCGAACTAAATATTATACAACGTTTCATTTAATCTAACCACGATTAAGAATGAATGTTTCAATGGCGTCGAGTACCCAGTTTATCATATCGCTTGTATCGATTAACATCGGCTGGGAATTATTCATACATAATTATATTCTATAATCACGGAAAACAGAGAAAGCTACAAATCTAAAACGATACAGTCGATATGCACAAAACCAATCAACATTTCAGAGATATTTCAAATGTTTGTAAATATTCTTGAATGCATACTATACAGTGTGCATCGTATAATTGGCATCCTTCGTTCATTCGTCTCATTATGAAAACTGACAAATAAAATGAATCATCGAAACATACGACGACATGTTTCTTGCAACCTAATCCAACACGTTAATCGTTTTACTGTCGAACAACATTGATATTTGTCCAGACGACACTAAAGAGGTTAAATTATTCTTATATACAATACATCGTGCGAATAAACTTTCTAGGACTGTTACAAACGCCATATTGGATACCACCGAGATCTCTACGAGAATTTACGGTACCGGTTTATTGGATTTCTGATCGATACGTCGATCAATTTATCAAAGAAATAATCATCAAACACTGTAGAATTGTTCTGTACTCACTCGATTATAGTTGTACGTCTTTTTTCATTAATTCCCAGCGAATTTCTGGAGATAACACGATCTGCGACCATACACTCTACACTACCACCAGAAAAACTGTTCAGCAATGGCGACTGGCGAGCAGTGTTGCGATGCGATATTGCGCAGGTTTCATGCGCATGCGCGACGACGGCGCGGCGAGTCACATGCTGATGTTACGTATATTATTCGATTAAATTGTTTAACAAAGAAAGATTGAAGATGTCTATATATGATTTCTCCTTCATGAAAATCATTAAAGGAGGAAATAACATTCAATTTCGTTTCTATTACTGTACCAATTATTATCTGTGCATATAGTAGTTTCCGACTTCGTTGTTAAAATTGCAAGGATTAAGATTATACGCGGTATATATAGGCTCATAGAGCGTACGAAATTCAAGCTATATTCCAATGAAGTAACTGCGGTTTAATTGTCGATTCGTCTACTAATTGGGGATGATAATACACTATAAAGAAATAGACAAACAGAATAAGAGAATTTGCGTGGAATTTCAGATTTATCGGCGCGCGAATAGTATGGCAGAACCTATTCGATTGCTGTACAATCCGATAATAAATTAAAACATCGTGACCCTTACTTTCTCCTTCGCGATTGCGACCAATAACAATTGGAAAAGAAATTATTTACACTTTCTAAAACAAGCTCAAGCTGTTGGGTCCAATTTTTGAAGAAGTTCCTTTAGATCACAATGAAAGTTATGGTTCGAATAGTGAGCCAGAATGTTACATATCGAAAAATTAATTTAGTATTCGGTATGCTAATTTTCGGTTCCGTCGGCAAGGTACGCCGATGTCAAAACACTCTGCACCCTACCCAAGGAGAAAGTAGCCCGGCAATGCTTTTATCCTGGCGTATTCCTCCCTGATGCTGATGGTACATTCCGCATTCTGGCTTATGTCCTGGCGCACGATGCGCATCCACTTCGTCCTCGTTACATTCCGTGGGTTATATATCCTTACGATCCTCGAGAATAGTACGGATACTTCCTTGGCCCGCGAATGAAGCCCTACGGGCCGTGCTTATCCCGGGATTCTCGCAAGGAACATTGAGTTTTTTTCTCCCCTCGCTGATATTGCCACGTTGACTTTCGACTTCGAGTATTAGACTGACATCAGGGAAATGAAAATTTTCTAAATGAGAATGGAAAGTTTCGCTTAGAGCACTCTCCTCGAAGCTCCCGTGATTTCTCCCTGTACATGCTTCCTACCCCCAGGTTAATTAAATATCTTCGGAACACTCGTTGTTCAACTGTGGATTATTTACTTCATAAAGACTACGATGCGAAGAATATTGTATATATCTGAACGAAGAGCCACGACGATACTAAATCAGCATGTGAAGAGAGCAAGCAGTGTTTTAAATATTGAATTCTTCAGGAGCATTCTTTGATGTCCCGATGAACACAGAAAAATTCCGCCGAGGAGTGTGACTCTGCTCGACAGAATTTCCCAGACGCCTTATACTTGTGCGTAGCAAAGGGGTAAGCATTTTGATGCAGAGTATGCCTCCAAGGGTGGTTAGCAACGAAACCTTTGAAGAACACTTATTGTCTGAGTTTCTCAATACACGGCAGCCTTGCGGGCCAAGTATCTTGCATTCTGTGTCTAGGCAGAGCGTCTCGGAGATCTGCGATTTGTTTATACATCTTCAGCGAGCTGAACTTATAGTTCTTAGAGGATCTTTATCTTAACTTTTGAACATGATACTTTGATGTTACAGCGCAATTTGTGTCGAGGGACTGTTTACACTGAAACTCAATGATACACGCTTTTTATACGTTTGGTTAGACGCTCGTTTTCAGAGATAGCAGTTGCAAATACTATAGATACCCGTTTCGAAGTTTAATTTTCTGAGAACACAGCCGTATAATACTAGCCTCGGATGAGTACGTGTTCCCGCGGCAGCAGGCATACAACGTTCTTAGAAAATATCTAGGCGGACGGTATTTTACGCTTATCGCGTTAGGGAGTCGCATTAATAAGTTATGTAAAATACGGATTAGATCGTACGCGTCTGGAGACTGGATACGCTGCATTATCTTTGAAACACGATGAAACCTGCACAGGGGCTATTATAACGCCGCTCTAAACGTAACCGCTCGCGCCACTGTGCAAAATGCCAGCTGAAGCGATGTGCCCGCTGCATTCTTACATAACGTACGCCCTTTTTATGCAGATTCGAGCGTAAATTAAAAGGCGTAACAGGACTCACGGTACAACAATTATATACGTGATGCATTCGCCGCGAGCCCACATCCACTTATCAATTTGCGACGAGAACTTTTGCACCTCGGTACGCGAACCTCCGAAACACTCGCGCGAACGCGATTCTTTTGTTGCAATTAATCACACGCGTTATATTTTCTTGGCTAACAAGGGACATTGTACAGGATATAGTTTGTTGGACAATATTTAACATTGTGCTAAAGAAACCCAATTTTTGCTGTGACAAAACAAAGAATTCCAGAAACACGTACATATCCTCTATTTTGGTCCATGGATCACATACACGAAGTTACATAAATATAGATAGACAATTAATAAGAAATATTTTATAATTTTTCTGAAATCTTTTTATAGGACTACATTCCTCGATACTTAAAGCATTAAATAAATAAATAATAATACATTCCTTGATCGAAGACACAAATTTTTAAAAATCATTATTCTAGATTCTCTAGTTCTCGAGATATTAGCAAGCATAGTGGTCTAATTTATATGTTTCTTGTTTCGAGATATTTAAAGGAAAATTATGTTAACACATTCACGATATTAACACGTTCATTTTTGACAATATCGTACAAATTACATACATTGAATTAGTTTTTTAAATTTCGACTCGGATTACTTTCATAATTATGGGCGCATATAATGTCCTATAAACTGTTTAATGTCCCTTGCAAGAATTGTTTCCTCGCGTCAACAATAGAAATTGCGTATATTCGCGGACATTTCGGCGACCGTTCTTCGGAACAGCGGTAGAGAGGTGGTGATTCGAGGTCGACCCGAATTCGATATTTATATGAATAACGAGATGCATCGAAACCCTCGAAACAAACGGCCGGTGAAGAAAATTGTTTCCTTTCAGCGGAACTATCGGTTCGCTTCGCATCGCGCTTCGCCGGGGATATTTATTTAACCGTGACTGGGCAAAGCGGGTTTCGGTTGTCGTTCCATAAAATTGCCGTTGAATAATTCACCGGTGATCCATAATCAGGTAAACCCGGTTTATAAATTCTTAATATGATATTCATGGATTTGCACGCGCGCTCCTCGGGTGTTCACGGCCTCGAGGAGCATCCGTGTTCTTAGGTGGGTAACAGCGGTTCCCCGAGAACTTGATTTACCAAATTTGCCTCGATAAATCTGCGAGACCCCGTGTAAACGTTTTATCAGCTAATAACGTTGCCGCTCATAAATTTCCCGATGCTCCCCCACGTCGATGGCGAACGCGGACCGCTCGCGAGCAACGGCTCAGAAACAGGCAATTTATAGAGATTAGTTTCAGCTCTTGGAACGTACGCGATACAATGCCGAAACCCCCCCAAGAAGGGGAAACAATGACGAAACTTTCGTAACCGGGCCAGAAACGGAAGAAAGAGATTCGCGGATACTGTTAGGCCACCGTCCAACTTTTCGTCAGGTGTTGTTCCGGCCAGAAAGCCAACAGAAGCAGGCATACTACTGCACGATGTCACTCCGATGACGTAGAATCTGCTACCCCCACTATCGCGCTGGCCGGCCAGGTGGTGGGAGCCGATTGACGTCATCGACTCTCGGAGCACTAGTTGCCCAGGTCTGAATTAACGCACGTAACTTCATGTCTGCATAGTTCTGTAATTAATGCAGTAATTTTTGTCATAATTTATAATACTTGAATTCAGAAATTTTATGCTCCCTTCGAAAAATTAAGGATACGATAAGGATTTTGTGGGAAAGTGTACGAGGGGAACGAAAGGCCTGAAAAACAGGCTGTCAGATGGAAATGTCGGCGAACACTCGATAAGAACGTCCCTCAGGATCCCCGTTATCCGACTCGACGTAACTGCTCTCGGTTTGCATGGGAGCAAGACTTTGGGAAACGCAAAAATGTTACCCATGCGCGGCAGAACGGCCCGCGCGTATCAGAATTTTGCGTAGCCGCGGTGAATATTTTACTATCACTTTTGTCGCGTGACTTTTACGCTGCCGAACCTGGTTACCATTTTCAAAAGTTTCTTAATTTTTTAGAGAAACTTGCTCGACGCTGCTCGGCCGGGCTGTCGGCCATTTGCAAAAATAATGCGTGGACTTGTTTCGCGGTTCCCCGAGGAAAGCGCGACCTTATGTTTTCCGGAGTTTTTATAATTTTGATTATTGTGACGCTCGGTCAACATTTAATTTTATAAACACAACATTGCTTTAATTGAAATCAAGGCGAGTCTTGAACGATTTAAACGAATTGTTAAGTTACGGAATAAACTAAAAATTCCTCGCTCGACAACATAATTCAGAAACGAGCGAATCGTTGGTCTCCAGCGATCAAAACAAAATTCAATTTTTTTCCAGTCTTTGAAACAGCGCGGAGCCAGTGGCTCGGAAAATAAATTGTCAATCAAAATCTGTCTAGCTCAGGCGGGACAGAATTCCGCATAAACCACCGGTATCGAATTAAATAGCCCGATTAATCGTTTCGGCCGATTGTCCCCAATTTCAAAAGGACGCCGCCCCGCACGCGAACTTCATGCTAACAAGTCAAAATATTTTGGTCGCTTCAGCGAGCTAGAATGAATTTCGATTTGTCGCGTGTCTCGTCCTGCGGAAGCGGTGACGTAAAAGAACATACACGTGTTACGGATATCTCTCTACGAGATTGATGGATCCACTCCCACGCGATTTTCAAATGTTGACGCAGCGTCGATTTTAGGGAGGCCGCAATCGATTTTCCTAACCTTATTAAGTCGTAGGAAGCTTTCGAACTTCATGACCCATTTTCTTCTGAAATATGGAAAGCAATTTTCTATCGAATTTCGTCGCGCAAGGTTAAATTGATTGAACGCGTCGTTTTAAAAAATTGTTAAATAAACTTGCAAGAGATTTTTCTTACTTATGAATCCCCTAAGTTCCTTCGTTCAGTATCTTCAGCAACTTGTTAGAAAAGATCTCGAAAAGTTTCACTGATTTCGCTGTTCTAGATCCCGAGAGTATGATTCCTCAGAGGTGCCAGTTTTTCGAGAAACTGTGATAGATTTTTTTCCTTGCTGAATAATCGAATTAAATGGAATTTAAAAATTTACGAAGAACCAAGAAAGAGAATGTCGCGAGGGAAAAGTAAATTGAGAACTGTGATCCAAGAGCAAAGTAAAAGATAATCCTTCTTAAGGAGACAGTAATTCGTCGAATTCATTGATTAAACTAAAATAGATGAGTAGAAATTTCCAATTAAATTCCAACCAAGTCTAAAGACTTCACTGTAAACACGATAAACGTTAAAAAATTGCGTGGTGTTAATTAAAAAACAACTTCCTGCTTCGCTTTAGTTGTGTAAACTACTTAAAGCTGTTTTTCGATTGTTCTCGGAAACGATTTTTCGGGGAAGAACGAAGCTATCAAATGGTACCGGGTCCTCCGGGAGTATTATAATCGCCAGGCGATATAGGATTTCGTATACTTCGATCCTCCTCCTGATTCACTTTCCTTCGAGCAATATCGCACCATTCGTTTGAAGTTATAGGTTATGTATTTTGACGGAATACTCACTCGGGTTGGTATTAAACCCCCTAGAGAACATACCTATCGAGATTTCCTGCTCACGTTCCTGTGACCATTACGTTTCGAGGTTTATCCACGGTCGTTCGCCAATCTCTTGGACTGAACCAGACTCGTGAAGCAAGTTCCAGTAGTTGTTTAAGGGCGGGAACGGTGCTGAATCGTTTAACCGAGTATTTTCGTCTTTTTCAAAGTTCCTATCGAACGCGCGAACTCGCTTAGGATTCGTTTGCTTCTAATGGAATTGTTACATTCGACGAATACTGTCCGCCAGCGAGAGAAAAAGACGACCCCGGCAGCTGAACAAAATCAGCGGGTTATCAAGTGATTTCGGTTAACGTTACTAAACTCTTCACCCTTCAGTGCCAATCCGGTATTCACATTATCCGTATTTGTTCTTTATTAATATCCATATCTATCAATGAAAAACAGTGTTTGTATTCTTGGTTAAATAAAATAAAATTTATTTTTGAAAGTTTTTCGTTCAGCACCGTTCCGATAATTACATGAACACAATTATACAATTGAGAATCAAGTTAGAAAACGTTTTCTGTACTCACGTTGTACTTCTCCTGAATATGAGGCCCAGCTTGAGCGATGTAGAGCGTGCTGGCAGTGTCGAACACCAATTCCAGAGGTATTCTGGTGACTCTCTGCGTGGCCATTTTGTGGCAGTTCATGAATAAAGTGATGTCGGTCACCGAGACCCTGATGACGATCTTGGACCACTCCTTCGTCAGTTTCGGCACCGTGAATTTGGCAAGTTCTTCCGAGTGAGAGTGTTGATCCGAACTAGTGTACACTAAGGAGACGTTATGGTTGGTCCCTGGTCCATCCTGCGAAAAGGGGTACGAATAAATATAAAATAAAAATCTGAGACAAATGACAATGATCCATCCCCGTCGGTCCTAGCGTTAAATATCGAACACCCTATGATTTATCTCGAGTACGAAACTCGGTTTCCAATCTGCACGGGAAAATCGCCGGACGTCGCGTCGGCAAATTTTTCATCGAATAATCAGCAATCGTGCGCCGCTCCTGAAATTATCCCGGGATCTCTCGCCTTCGGGCTTCGCTGTCTCTCTCGGTCTCGCACGGACGAAAATAAAATATCCAGGGATTCGAAAGCCGAGCTGTTTTCCCGCGGTCGCGCGCGGCTCCGGCGCTATCGATTCTCGTGGGGATCGTGTCCTCTCGAAACGTCGAAAGCGGCGGAGGCTGCTTCTCCTGCAGAACACGTAGACGCCGTATTACCTATGGAAACGGTGCCGCGAGAAACGTGAAAGATCTCAAAGAAATTTGAAGACTCGAGGAGCTGCAACAACGGCCTCGGAGGGATTGGGAAACATGAGGAAATGCCTCCCCCGCCCCTTGCTAAAGCCGCACGTCGACTTAAAACTCTATCGAACCAGAGCGGAGCCGCGCCGCGCCGGTGCCTATTCCTTATAAATCGACCGATTGTACTTGGAAATTTTTGTCGACTTTCTGATTGGCTTTATATTCAGATCCTTGTCGTTCATTTTTTCTCCCCCCAGAGAGTTACCCGCCGCGGTTTTATGCGGCACCTTCAACCCTCTTTCATAGGGATGAACAACCG
The DNA here is from genome assembly GCA_963966675.1 of Lasioglossum calceatum. Lineage (NCBI taxonomy): Eukaryota > Metazoa > Arthropoda > Insecta > Hymenoptera > Halictidae > Lasioglossum > Lasioglossum calceatum. Next base: position 10,942,324 of record OZ016550.1, on the reverse strand, counting down.
TATGCCGCGGAACCGATACGCGAGAGGAAACCTCCCATTTCCTCAAACGTTTTGTCGAATCCGAAACGGATTATTCTTCGACTCGCTTTTTACCTTTACGGACTCTCTCCTTAATTACATGATTTCAAGTAAAACATGCAAATAAATCGTGCTTCATAAAATAACAGTTTCTAATTATTTGTTCATTTGAAAGATACGTACCGATATTCGGAGGCCTAATTGCACCACAGTCTCAAAAGGGTTAAGAACCGCGAAGAGATAGCTGGTCTGCAAAGTCTCTGGTTTGAAAGTTGCCACCAGAGTAAACTCGGCTGGCAATTTGTCCGGAAGATATAATCGATAAGGTTGCTTAACTTCAGAGCCAAGTCGGAAACCAAAAGCCGGAAATCCGTCGAGACCATTGTCGATGTAGAAATTATTATCGTCTGTCGATGCCAGTGCCGCCTGGAGTAAATCATAAACCTGGTCTGAAACACAGAGGTGCGAGGAAACGTGGTTAGAATGCTTTTTATTATACTTCCTTCGAATGACACATTACAATCGATTCACCGCGTCGATTGCCAGACATGGTTTCACACAATGTACACAGACATTGCATAAATGCACTCATCGATTTCATCCATTTGTATTCTTTTAAATTCTATGAATGGCATTTTCAACTTTTTAAAAATTATTAAAGAAGAAAATACATTTTTTGATGTTCTGCTAATTCATAATTGATTCGCTACAAAATAAGGTAATTAATGGAAGCCGACCGATCAGGGATTTCCAAAGTTTTGAATTCTAGTTAAAGTGCAATCCCGATGATCTAACTTTCATAGAAGCTGACTACGCTTTTCGTTTTTCCTTACTTCTATTTGCCGGGCCATTCCACAAAATTACAGACCCTCGTAAGTAAAAGAAGGCTGGAAGTTTAGCTTTAAGCTTTAAAGTGTATAAAACTCTTTCCATTAAGACGATTTTAGATCAACATCGCAAAAGTAGACAAGTTGTGCAAAAAAAAGAAGAAAAAAAATAGAACGAGACTGTTCGAAATTTAATTAGAAATTTTTCCCTAAAACGCTCCTACGGACGCGCGTAGATAGCCTTCTGCAAATTGTATTGCTCTTCGAGGCGCTTTATAACCCGATGAATAGTCTTTGTGAATTCTTGAGTAACGTTTCAGGGAGCGCAACATTCAAATTCTTGGCCGTTCGAAAAGAAAATGTTTGTCAGTCCGTTCCCGGGAAATTAATGGAATTATACGATAACGATCAAAATTCCGGGCGACTTAATTTGCAAGAGGCAACAGCAGCGGAATTGCGAGAAATCGAGGAGAAAATGAATATTTCCGTTTCAGAGGTGAATTGTTAAGACGGGCTATAATAAAATAATTCCAGGAACGTAACAGAATAATGTTGCTCGCTAACTATTGAACTCTTGTTTAATTCTCGATCAATATTAAACATTACGCTTTTCAATTTGCATCTTAGGAACAACTTATCGAAATTAATTAATTTTTCCAAGATTACAGAATGTTTGCTTGAAATAACATTTGATGAAAGTGAAGAATGTAGCAGAATTATATGTTGTCCGCTAACGATTGAACATTTGTTTAATTTCCAATTAATATTAAACATCACGATTATCTATTTGTATCTCAGGAACTATTTGTCGAAATGAATTCATTTTTCTTTTAATTTTGACATTTACGAAACAACCCAGGAAAATTTGAATTCGCACGAAGCTATTTCTAATTGTAACTGAAAAAATGATATAGAAACTCGAAATGTGAACTGGCGTATTTCTGAAAGCATTAAAAATTGGTTGGAACAGAAGAGTACATTTACGAAACGTAGCATAGTATAGCATAATATTGCATAGAGTTTCGAAATTAAAAGAGAAACGTGTCCGCTGCTGTCCAGGATTTCGAGCGAATTCGCCATACCGCACCGGGCGACAGCCGGAGAATGAGCGAGAAGCTATTTAGCATTCGTAGCTACGTTGAAAGTATTAAAATTACTTTCTTGGCGAGCGTAATCTAGCAGGTTGGAACCGGGGGGAACTGCCACGATCGTTTCGCCGTATCAAGTTATGAATTACGGGGCGCTTGTATCCCTCTGTTTTATGCAAATTGTTTAAATTCAGTTCGGGAACGGTCCCGCGCGATATATCAGCCGGCCAACTATCAAGCCGCGTGGTAAACCGTGAATATTATTTTAACGCGATCATCTGCGAATTGCTCGCGCGTGTACCAGTCCGACGAGAACTATAGTTAATTAAGGACACCGTCGAAAACAGAGTGCGCCGCTCGCTCGGTACATTGGCCGCACGGGGGCCAGGCCGCGGGCAAAAATGCGAAGGAGAGAAAAGTAATTCAAACTCGAAGCAAGAACTTTAATTATTTCGGTGCGTGGAGACTCTAAAGAGCTCACTGAGATTAACGGATGAAATCTTGATAAGACCGGCGCGACGGTTGACACGGTTCCAGTCGCTAAAATTCGCATCTCCCTCTTTCGACAGCTTTTTCGAAAATGGCTATCGGATGCAGAACAATCCTCCTTTAACCTTCTCTCCGTGTATGGTGTGCAAATGCACCCCAGGCTGACTAAAACGGAAATAAAAAGTTGACGATTGGAAAATTTCAAATTTTTAAAGTAATATATAATTTATAATATATTAGGTCGTTCGTCAAAAGATCATATTTCCGTGGGAATTTTTGAACATTTCCAACCATAAATCGAAGCTCAAAGTTCGAACTTTACGATAGGTTCATTTAAGTTTGGAGGAAAATTCGAAATTACTTTGAAAAATTGATAGTCATCCCGATGCAACATCTACATAGGAGTGAAACGATTGGCTTTTAAGAGATTACTCGAAATCGATTTCGGAAGGTATTTTCGTAGGAATTTTTGAAGTTTTGGAGGCACATAGAATGCTGGAAGATCACACTTTATGACAGTTCCATTTCGGTTCAAAGGAGGATCGCAAATCTTGTAAATTAGATTGGATGGGAATAGAAAACCTCGGAGAAAAGGGACTGGACTTTAGAAGGTTACTTGGAATCAATATCAGATGATCTTGGAAACATTAATGGTGTTAGTATCTAATGAACAAGCAAGTTGTTAATCGCAATACTCAATGCCCAAAATGTAAACGTTTTGTAACGTATAGAAACGTATTCGCAAATTTTACGATGCATTACTCAAGTAAATAATATAAGACTGTACCTGGACGAAAAAGACGACAAACGAGAAACATGTTGACAAAAGGGGACCGAGCTGCGATGACCACTTTCACATAATAATATGCTGTCAAGGGCAATATTCTGAAGAACTTTTTCCGACGCGGGACACAGCGCACGCGTCCATTTTATTACTCGACTAACCCGACCACACGAACCGCTTCGGCTTGATTCGGAAACTTTCGGGCAGTGCTCTGTGATATGGTGCAACATTCCACGCGCATGCGCGGCCATAACGTATTTATATTAGGATGATGAGGTATTTAGCAGAGTCCTGAGGCAGTTGTGTTGGCGGGAATGTACTGATGCAATCTATTCCGGACAGAAAAGACTCCAGGACGTGTCCTACGACTTACAAAATATACACGAATACATGTGTTATATTACATTCATTTTTCAGAATCAAATCATACCAATTTTTTAAAAATTCTGCGGGGTGCTCAAGGTACCCCGTTTTTATCCAGAATCTCTTTTTCATAATTACTTTACTGAGGCTAAGATCGCCGCGCATGCGCGTCAAATGTTGCACCATACCGCAGCACTGCTTTCGGGTTGCTTCGGGTCCTCCTCATACGTACAGAGCACGGTTTGTCGTACAGAGTCTATTTTCTTTACAAATACAATACATTTGCACGAATTTCTGCATTTAAACGATTTCTTCGTATAATCGAGGTTTCGGTGTAACGTCACGTTCAATACAGTTGGCACTATCGAGGAAAAATTAATCAGTATCATCATGAGGTCCTATACGAGGATAAGAGGAACATTAGTAAGTACCACGTTCTATTGATTTTATACATTTACTTTGGTTTCACATAAGCTTACATGGTCACGGGTGATTATGATCATATTTCTTTAATATATCACGACCCCATTTCGCACACCATGCATCTCGCAGAGTCGAGACTCTATATACCGCGGTGAACCGCGGCAGAAAGCTCCCTTCGATAATCGATATTTATTGTCGAAATATGAGTCGGTGCAGTAAATCGCATTAAAAACTGTATGCCTAGCGTCGTGTCGATGGGCCATCGAGCCCAATGTTTCTGAACATATAGATCTATGTTTTTACTAAATTACACCTAATGAAATATATGTATATATTTTTTCATACAGTCATTCGAGATCGAATATTTTTACAGTCGCGTGCTGTTAATCAAAAGATAGCCGTGTTACAAAATTTGTACACAAAATTTGTATTGAAAAAGTTCCATTAATCGTCTCTAAAAGTATTAACAACGTTCTGAACTTCAATAGTGTTTCGCAAATGTACGAGAACATTTATTCTGGCGGCAATGCGTCTTTAATGCACGTACAACACAGTGTTTTCCATTTTCATATGCATGTAAATAGTTCCCAACTCTTCATTAGATTGAATACCTTTGGCCAGAGGTAGTATTTACATGCAAATACAAATGCTACGGGTTCAAGTGATATTAGAACCAGTATTGCGAGATATCAAGACTTCTGGACTGTGTGGGACGATGTATGTACTGCAGAAATACAAAATGGCCTTCTTTACATAATCACTTTGGGAACGAAAAAGCATTTGATCAATGCAGTCTCTAGTAGCTAGTTGTTTTTGGCAATTCAGTTCTATGGTAATTCGAAGTAATTAATGAACTGACGATTTTACGTATTTATGGTAGATGTGTGTAATGAAAACATTGGAAGAATTTATTCCATTTGAGTACCTACCTCCTTCTTTGCTTTTTAACGTTGAGTGAATACTCAACATAGATTGTAAATATTAGCTCAACGGTTGTATAAGAAAGCAGGTTCAATTTGATGTGCACAATATAAAAATTATTACATAGAATAAAAATGATCTAGGTTGTGAAAGAAATGTATTTGATTTTGGAATTAAAACTGCTTCGAGTGCAAAGGGTTAAAAGTTTTAAGAGTAAAAAAATCTTAAGAAAGAAGACTTTAACGCTTGACATATTTGATGAACGAATGTGCATTGCCGGAGATTTCAACGGTTGCGTAAGGGATAATCGAAGACACCCTTTCTGGACTTATATTCTCCTAATCCTGTTTGATCATTTCTTCCCACAGAAATAACAAGCCAGTGTTCTTCTTGACAAGTATTCAATTTTCAATTTCAATGAATATCAAAAGGAAATTTTTCTTATCGTTGGATTGTCGATCTTCGTGCAGCTTTTCATGCAAATTGCAGCAATTATTTTGGAAATTATTTACGAAATATCCTAAGCGAAGAAATGAACGGGAACATATCTATACGCGGGCTTGCAATTTAATTTGTATGTCAAATTCCGTTTTCCGCGAAATAAAGTAAAAATTGCAAGGTTTTTTAATAAATGGGGCACTCCAATCCTTTGAGTTCACGCGAAAAATAAAATACGATGATTTTACGAACATCCGCAATGCGAATCGTAACATACAATATTCGATTAAGTGTTGAATAAATCCTGTATTAAAATGAGCATTTGCCATTGAATCAAATAATTCGATTCGTGAAGAATGAAACAATGTCGTTACAGTTTTACAAGTCAATATCTTTTGTCATAACTAAGCCATTCATATTTTCCTTTTACATCAAATTAATTCTTCTTCATTATTCTAAAAATGTCCGTATTTATCAATTCACTTCATCAACGAGAAACATTCAGTATTTCAATATGAAAGATATGCTTGTCGATCACGTACCGACAAAAATGTAGCTGCAATAGAAACAGTTACGATGATAAAATAATTCTCATAATAAAAGCGCAATATTATTTAAAATCGTTTGCAAGCTCACGCGCTTATTAAAACTGATATAGAATACTGCAAGTACGTGGCAAATATTATTTCATTTGTGTAATGCAATTTACTTTGATTCACTGTAGTCCCTTTGTGGGCAGAGCCCTTTAATGCAGTGAATGATATTAACATCGGAACAAAAGATGAAAAGAACGTTAAGCGATATGTGAAATTATCTAATTAACAAGAGATTCTCTTGGAAGCAAATATCGTACTTGGTTAATTGGAATTAATCACTGGCGAACAGATTATGGAAATAATAGTTCCTTTGGTGCTTAAAGATGATAAATATAAAATATGGAGTATTTTACACAATTAGAAGGATAGTTGTGATCGATGTAGAAGATTTAATATACATTTTCATTAAAATCGGCGTGGTATATTTGAACGACGGCTCCGTCGGTGAACAATGGATTTCTATTGAAAAAATTGCGCGAAGCAATAGCGAACAATGTGAGCGAAGTTTTCGAAATAGACAGAGTTCGGTGTTATCAGTCGCAAGAACTTTTAAAGCCTTGACGCGGGCAAAGTTTCCACAGGAGTCACAAAGCTGCTTGGCAATTTCCCGCTGGAAGGCTCGATCTTCCGTCGAATTGCTCTGTCATTATATATTTTATGCTTATTTTGTAATTCGATTGTCGACAGACACAACTGTGCGGCGAGATAGCAGTCGGTTGCAGCCGAATGCCAACATTGGTTTCCATCCGCGAGCCATTGATTCGCTGGGCTGTACATCATTTCCAGGGTTTTAAGCGCCGATTAAAACGCCCCTTCAATTTTTCGTTCGACAGTTTTCTCCGGCACATTTGCGAATAACTTTCAAAAATTGCTGCGGATTCGGAAAGAAATCTCTGATAGGATCAATTTCACCGTGGGGCAAATTGCTAGAAAATCGATGCCCGAGAAACAATGCATACGAAATCACCGATTGATCCCGTTTGTACACGGTGAGCGAAGATAAATGGAACATGAAGTTTAATTTAATACCCCCCGCGTAAGGTTTTGTAAATTTACATTGAACTTCCCGCGGAATTACAGTGGAATCGATCATTTTCACATTCATGTTTTATAGTTCTAACAGGCCGCGTTTCGCAGATGCACCGAAGATTATTCCTGCGAAATTCGTTGCCGTTGATTTATCGATACTGCAGTGTATACCTACACTGATCTATCGATACTCCAATATTTTCATCGTTTCGATAATTATTATTATGAATTAAAACATTTTCGGGTTTTTAATTTCACTCTTACGAATAGCGCGTTATCCATTTGAGGACATCATAAAAACGAATGCACGTCGACGGCTAACAAGCGCATTATACATATAACATGTTTCAAAAATTCCAAAATATCTCCCCTCCGCGTTGGAAAACGTCGATTTCACAAATTCGTTCTATTCAGAAAACGATGAATCGGTATTCGCCGGGAAGGTGTGTCGAGCGATAATCTGTGATCGAAATATCATTGCACGTTCGCCGGTTTCCGAATCGTTTTTGCGATAGACGCGCGCTAATAATTTGCAGGAAAAGCTGTAGCATTATCGCTTAAACTGGATGCGTGCTCGATGCGCAACAAGTCATCACGGATGACAGAGAAATTTAATGAAAATCAGCGAACATCGGCAAAAATTCATAACTTCGTATAATTCTCATCAAAACCGATGTCGCGTTTACGGCTCTACTGAGAAACTCAACATTAGGGTGGCTCTTGTCTACTCTTGTCGAAATGTCTTTTACAGCACCCGCAGAGTTAAAATAATTAATTTAATGCTCGTAAAATCGGTTTTCTCGAATATCTTTTAAACTATTTACCGCGTCGAAAAATGTGTCAAACAAAACTTGTAGAACAGGCTGCGTCTTTTACACGTTGTATTAATTTTTTCGTAAAACAACTACACAGGTACCGTAAAAGAAATTCAAAAGCCAAAAATAAGAGTCTTCATATAACATAGAAAATAGAAAATAAAATAGAGAAGCTGCAGCCTATAATACATCGAAAATTGAATCTCGGCCAGCTTTTCGAGAGATGGCAGACGGGAACCGTGTGATTTTCTGCGGGGATGAAATCGCACAAATATCAGCCGAAATGCTCGTGATTACCTGGTGTCGAATTTCGCGAGGCGCGAATTTTTCGGTGATAATAACGCGAGTGTTCACGCGAGACCGGGGAAGAATCTGAATTTGCAAAATTTGGTTGCCCGTTAAAAACCGACCGGTGCTCTTTCGCGTTCTTCTTACTTTCGTTTAATATTAAAATCCGGAAGCGGTACGCCGTGGAAATGTGAAGAAGAGGAGGAACGGCGACGCTGAAGGGAAAAGGAAAGCGTTTTCCATCAGAACTTCGCGAAACCGAGTAATGCACTGGGAAATTCCGCTGCGCTGAAAGGAAGACAATGCCGTCGCCCGTTGTTTTTACGAATTGTTAGTTTAAAGAGTGGCGGGAATTTATGAGCTTCTTCGTTCGCGAATCGAGATCTCGCGAAACCTGGGAGGCTTTTAATAATAATAATTACAACAATATATTAAAATCCCATAGGCGCTCTGTAAATTAAAAATTTGCTGAATTGAAAATTAGTAATGGTTCTTGTCACTTGGAACAAAGCCACATGTTTCACTAATTCTTTAACCCACCATTGAATGGTACGTTTGTTAATGGCATCGCTTTCTTCCTCCCGGAAATGAAAAAGCATCAGACAACGAAAATAAATGTTCCGCCCGCTCATCTCTGAATGCATTTCATACTGACAAAATTAAAAAAGAACTGGCTGATACTGATGATGAAGCACCTCCAGACCACTCTCAATTTATTGTGTTTATTTATTGCAACTTAGAATGTAATCTCCACCCACGTTTTATCGTGCCCTTATTTTAAATAAGCAGAAACAGGAATTGACAGGTTATCTGAAAGGTGGCAACAAGTTGTTACACATAATGGAAATTATATCATTGAATAATATAATATTAAACATATAAATTGGTTTTTATAAATTGGTTCAAATGTTTTCTTTAAAATAAGACAGAACTTTCCCTCCAACCTAATACATACATAGAATCTAATAATATGACTTGATAAAAATAACAAGATTTTACAAGAAATTGCAAGAGTACATGGGCGCATTTTGCCAACGCCACACCGTCACTTTTGCATTGTATTTATTACCTTTGCACCGACACGTGAAACGCGGGTCAAGAGGTGCATCCACAGTACAAACAACTGATCACTCCAAAATTGAACAGTCGCTCTAGCGTGAACAATCGTTTGGACATTTTTTGAAAATCACAGAAAGTGTCGAGCGGGGGAAAACAATTTTCTCACGCCTGAGGTTCAGTGACAAGTGTGAGCTTGGCAGGATATCATGTTCGCACTTCGTGAAAGAGAGTGTGAATTATTTGCTCTGATAAAAACCATCGGCGGCATATGTGTCTCTATTCGTGCTTTTTTTCTGGTCCCGAGGGCCGCTCGGTTGCAACAACACGTGCACGTCACGTTTTTATATGGTCTTTGGTACAACGTGTGCCACGAAACGTCCCTGCTATTCGATAATCACGAGATGAACTTCTTGTTCTGAATTTAACGGGCATTAACAGCGTGTCGTCTCATCGGTCACGTTACCGCGCGAAGAACTGTTTAAATTGCTCTTCCGTCAGTGTAATTAGAAGTTTGTTCGGTAATGAATTTAGCTTAACGATCGTTCGAGCTGACCAATTAGCACCGTCGCGGGACACGCGAAGAATGAAATCGTGATTATAAATTAAGTTGACTCTGTAATTGAAAATTTAGGACTGGACTGCGGATCTTTATGCATTTATGAACAAATTGGTTGGGTGAAACAGTAAAACGTTAGAAAAATTTGAGAACATTGTAATATTGTTTTTAATGTAACAAAGCCATTAAAGGGATAAAATCAATTTTTGTTTTACCTCTGCTTCCTATTTATAACATATAGAAGTTTTGTCGAATTATTTTCGATTTTTAAAGGGAAACAGAACAAAGTTCAACGCGAAGTTACAAGGTGAAATTCGTAGGAAAACAGGCCGCCTATAAAACGCAAGAAATGTGGAAATGGAGTGAGCATTGACTGTCTTGATTCCAGGAAATCGAGTTCGAAACTTTCCGCATTTCTTGAATTTTATACGCGACTTTCGCACACCCTTTTTATCAGTCGACGAGCCTTTACAACCTGTGGGAGTTCAGCTTTTTCCCGTAGGATGGCGCCAGCCTCATCATCTGCCGGCTATGCCTGACTCGTTAAAATCACTATCTACTTTATTACCTATTGCATAGTTTATCCTGCGAAACTGTACGCGAAAAATTGCAACATTGTAATATGCAGTAACTAACTAGCAAAACTACTTCTATTTTACATATCTACCCTATCCTAATCTAATGAATATCTATTCGAATCCGTCTACAAAAATACTGTTTCTCACAGAATATTAATCAGTCGATGATTTTATAATTATCTTCTTATTAAATATTCAAATGATAAAAAAAATATGCTGAAATCGATCACAAATAAAAATGACACGGATCCCAGTAAACGCAGGCGCCATCTTTTGTATGATCGCCGCAGTCACTGAAGGGAATGCATTCTCAATTAATGATTCATATGGTTGCATAAAAATCTATAATAATATGTACAATCAGAAATACCTCTAAACATTTTCATTTAATTTTTATTTCTAGTGTCATCAATATCAATATATTAGTTCTAGCTAATCTTTATGCAAAATAAAGCTTTTCTACCTGGATTGCAACAAACTGGAGTGAAATAGAAATTCATTTTCTTTTTTAATATGTTTAGTAGGTTAGAAATAACTTCATTTTTATCGAATTATCTTCGATTTTTAATCCACAACATTTTAATCGAAGACACTGTTGTAAATGCATAAAATTTTTATTTGGCTGCTGATTCTCGTACATGTTGGAAAGAATTATAAATAAAATAAATATCTGCAGCGTAGGTAAACTGTAAAATGGCCGCGCATTCGTCTGTTTCAGGAGTCCAGGACCACTGGGACGTTTCTCGTCGACGCGACGTTGTTTTTGACTGCTCACTAGCAGCGCTCGAACAATTTCATTAACCGTAAAGTAAATTCAATACAATATCCGATCCGCTATCCGGCAAGCGTTTCGCTGTAATCCACAGAGTGATCCACTTGCTCCGATAAAGTTCCATTGGTTTCCGGGTGGTAGTTTGGCCCGCGGTGATGGCAAGACAAATCGAAGAACTCTGCCTCTCCCCGCAGGAGTCGCGTTTCCTTGACGAAGAAGTTTTATTTGCTTTCGAAGTTAGGATAATTCGACGAGACTCTAAGCGGACGGACGCGGAAACGATGAGGCTACGTTAATTGGCGAGTCAGCGACGATTTAGCGCGCCCTGAAATCAAAGCTCATGCGGGCTTTCGGCGGACCTACAAAGAGCTTTGTTTTGCGACCTGCCGGCGAACTCCGTGCCGGAGCAAGTTAATAGTTAAGGCAAATTAGAAATCGGGATTGAAGGCTGCGATAGGAACCGTTCTTCGCTGTTCGCGTAATTAAAGCTTCCGAAATGTTTATTCGAATTTAAGAAGACGCTCGTAGCGCTTTCTTCGGAAATTGTACGCGGAGGAGACGAAACGTCTAATCAAATGCCTAATCATTATTATGAACAGACTGCTGGTTTCCATAGAAAATAATAGAACCAAGTAGACATTTTTTTCTCTCTTTAATAATTTAGACGAAACGCAAAAAATTACGTGTCCCCTCTAATCGTAGATTGCAGCAGTGGAATATTTGAATGACGAGCATTTCTGCGTATGTAAAAGTAGAGCATTGTTAAAGTCATTAATGATACAGCCGCGATTCAACTGAAACAAAGTGCATACGAGGCGGAGAGCGGAATTCACGACAGAAGTTGCAACGAAGAGTTAATGCAGATTGCCTGTAGTTAAAGTTGCGATGCATAAAGAAGGGAGGACAAAACGTCCAATAGGACCAACTGCTGCGCGCATGAAGTTCAGAAAGTGAATGTACAGCAAAGAGTGGGTAAACTCGTTGTACAGCTCGACCACTGAAAGAAGAATCAGTAGAACAGATCGACGAAAGAAGTGGCCAACAATTGGCGAGAGATTCTCGGTGAAGTGAAACGTTGCAAACAAACTTATTTGTTATATTCTTAAATTGTGTTCTTCTACCTCTCTTGTATCTTTCGTAAAGCGTTCTTCCATTTTCTCCCTTCTATGCTCGTAAATATAATCGAATAAAATCCGCACTTTAATTATTGCTCCCTTATAGCCCGAGAGCTGTCGATAGGAAAATATATTACACAAATAATAACAGTCAACCATGTAATCTCTTTGGCCACTCAAAACGTAGTCGAGGCTCTGGCAGAACGGCTCCGAAAGAGAATTTATCGAGCCTTTAAATCACCGTCTTTCGGGGAAATGTATTTTTCAATACTCTACTCATGTAACCTGACGAGTACATGTGTGTACACCTAAACTGCCTTCGAAACATACCAAACCTGCTGACAATATGTCATTTCATACTGTTGCGCTCGTCCTTTTCCATTGGAAATTGTTTGTAGAGAAGGTACTATGCATATTGACAGCGTCTGCTATGTACATTCCAGCTGCTATAAATATATTTATAAAAATTGTTGTAGAAAGTACTGATCACCAGATTAAAAATAACGCAATTCGATATGAAAGTGGAACCATTGGAATCAATTATGAACAGTTATCGAATCGATCATGAAACAAATACCGAGTTCGACTCGGAAATAGGGGAGGATTCGTTGGTAGACCAAGTAGAACAAACATTTCTTCCGGCAGTGTCCCTCAGTCATTCTACGAAGTTAATTTCCGACCGAAAGAATGGTTCTTTTGTGTTTAATATCGCAAAAACGAGGGGAGCTTGTCGGGAAGCCGATTAAATGGAGCGTGCGAAAGTGGTATGTGAAAAAGCTCGGTAAATTCTCGCAATTATTTCCCACACGATGTGCCTCCATTGTTCGAGTGCTCCTTCGACAACGAATGATACAAAGCCTCTTGGTCTAGCGCTCGATGATAAATGGTCCTATGAGAAAGAATGGACTTCGTTGGCAGAAAAGATCTCAAAGCCACGAAAGGCAAGCTCTTCCGATCCGTCGGGGACCCGAGAAAAAATAAGCGAGAAACGCTGACGCGTGTCGAAATGATAACTCACGTCTAATCAGTTTTCTTTTTCGCAATCTACAAAAATAGAATCACAATTTTTATTTCAATATCATTCCCATATAATTGCGCAGAAAATTCATTTCATCCCTTAACGTGCGAATTAAATCAAATTCGAGGCGAAATTTTTTTGGACGTTGGAAATTTACTAGCTAATGTGTAAATAATTTTTTTAAAATTGTTATTGCGATTGCGAAGGGAAAAGTAAAGGTCACGATTTTTAAATTTTTTATCCACACTCACTGTATATATCTGATAAATATTCTAAACTGAAAAATTACGAGGTACTTTAGGAAATGAACCAGAAAAGATTTTCCGAACGGCGTCTAACAGTTATCGAGAATAAAACCCCAAAAATCTCGTAGCTCTGGCTCGCTTAAAAGCCGGAGTATTACTTCCACGGTTCTTCTCCGACTTCTCGGAAGTTTCCAGTACGGAACTTGGTACACGTTCTCATGGACACCAGTTCATCAAAAGTATTCCCGGCAAATACAGTACTTCGCGGAAGGTTAAGAAGCACTTCAACGTTTTCCTCGACTACTGCAGTATGGATAGTTCGCGAGTGTCAAAGGGTCACAGTTTCCTCTTTCCCGACATCCGTTACAGACTCTCCCGCGTTCCAACTGGTTCGGTTCTGAGGCTCAACGAAGAGAAAACGGAGCTTGCTTCCCGTCCTTTTCATTTCGTTTTTCTCATTTTTTTTGATTCGGAAGCCGGAGAACAGATTTAATCAGAAAACTTGGAACCACAGATGACACTTTCTTACGTCTTTGTCTCGCTCTTTCTTCCTCCCTCTCTCTGTTCTATTCTGTTCCAAAGATTTCATTCGGTGGTTAGCGTCAAAATCACTGGCATACTTTTCGGTTTTCGATTTTATCCTCCTTTTAATCTCCTGAAGCAATGAAATTTTAATCTTGCCGATAATAGAGCATATAGGGTAAAGACACCAGTTAAACTTTATAGAAATTAATAAAAATAACATGAAGTACCTAGTATTACTTTATTTTGAAAAATAAGACAACGCAAATTTTTCGTTTCCGATTATAGAAAATGCTAAGAAACTGTGATACACCAGAGGATAATAGAACACTGATTTTATTGTGCTACGACATAAAAATATTAATTAATTGGTTATCACTAGACTGCGGATCTTTATGCAAAATAAAAATGTTTGGCATTAATTGTGGGAAGTAGGAATAACATAAAAATTGATTTCACACCTTACCGACTTTGTTATATTAAAAGCAACATTACAACATTTTTGAATTTCTTAAATCTTTTACTATTTTATATTTCACCTACCCAATTTCTTCATCAATGCATAAAGATTCAAAACTTTGGATTAAAACTTCGTTAATATTTCTTTTGCGTTTTAACAAAATCGTCCAGAAAAATTGGATGATACAGAAAAATGTCGATAATCGATCGTTTATCATTCAAGTTAATATAAACCTTCCAAGTGGTCACTAAATATCCGGTAACTGGGCTTGTTGACAACGAATAATTCTTTACTTGTACTTTTTTGAAGAGAGCGAACAATAAACAAATGCAGAACGGCAGAAAAGCTTCGGCGGAGACGTACGAGCGTCGAGATCGCGTCGACTTTCACCGGCCCCATAAAATCCGTCGTCTTCGCAATTCAAATGAACACATCTCGTATCGTCGAGAAATTTGTTGCACCCCAGAGGAACGTTACACAGGTTATACCCCCCGTACTGCAATACGTTTCAAAAGCAAACCAAATATGACAGTCTGGCTCATCTCCAAGCTCCCTACTAAATCAACCGATCTCAAAGGGCCAGGGAAGAGCGTGGAACATCTCGGGTACAGGAAAGAACAGCGAGGGAGGCAAACGAAGGAGAGAAGAGAAAGACCCCGCAGTCAAAGGTGAGAGACCCTTCGTAGATTTTTCGTGTCGAATGGCGCGAAACCTTTGTATCTCCTCTGCTGGAATGCGAACGGGTTTTTGTAATATCACGCAATAAGCGAGAGGAAACAATTCTTCACCGATAAAACTAAATTGCGAGACGGTGCACTTAATTTTTATCAAGCGTTCATAACATTTAAACCGTTGTAACTTCGTAAAGAACAATCGTGCGGCAATCATTCCTGTCTCAAAAGATATTTCTACATCCTGTGGAATGATGGAAAATCGAAGAACCTTTGAACATCTTTTTTATGGCAGCTGACTTGTCGCTCAGCGTTCAATAAAACGGAGACTCCGATCTTCAAGCTCATCGAGATTTCAGTGGTCGACTAAATTTTTTCATGTCCACAGAGTCGTTTGAATCGGAAGTATTTGTGTTTTGTGTTCCTCGAATTCACTTTTGTTGCGAATGTAAGACATTTGTGTCCGACCAATTTGTCGGACAAAATTCTCGACGGGGGATGGAATGAGACACGAAAGTGAAGTAATTAAGGACGAGGTCTTTGTTCTTTCACACCCCTGATGAGAAAGCAATGACTTGTCGTCGTTAAAGAAACTGAAACGCTTTTGAACGAAATAAGAAAGCAGTAGGAAGCGCTGGGAGGGTGTTAATTGGATTCAACTCCGTTCCCCTAATTTACCCTTTGCCCGAAGCGAGTATTTTGAAACAAGGAGGAAACACTTGGGAACTGTGGTCTGCCAGCTCAGACAATTTCGTTGAAATTGTTGGAAATTATAAGAAGTCTTCAGCTCGCCGCGCGCGAAAACTGTGAAAGTGGAAAATGTCTTTTCCGTCCGCTCGAGTCAGTCCCGGATTTCAGGAAAAGAATATCTAAAATTTTCTATGGAGCGGTCGGCCATGAGGATTCGAAACTTTTCGTGAAAGAGGATCTGTAAATCTTCGAAAACTTTCCGCCTTAAACAACATCGTTAAACTCGTCGAATTTCTCCGAAAATTTTCATCCTCTACGAAAGAGCGCCGTTCACGCGAAAAATAATTTAATGCGACGGCGACGGACATTTCGAAATAGCTGAATAGTTTCGTCGAAACTTGAATCATTTATTCGGCAGAAAATAATTCGTTGCGATCGACTTTTCCGGACTGTTGACGGGGTTTTTATGGGAGCTTGAATATTTGATTCGGCAAAAAATGATCCGATGCGATGGACCTTTGAATGTTAAAAGCTGCATTGAAACTTTCAATTTTTTAGCAGACATAATTCGATCAACCGAACCCATCGATACAGTTCGGAGATGTATCGAAAATATACGAGGTACTTACTAAAAAAATTGAAAACAACATTTTCTCGATACGTTAACAAATTTCATTTTACAGATCAGCACCCTTAGACGATGAACAATTCTTCTCTCTGTCGAGCAGTCTCCGTTTCCAATTTATTTTCCAGGCTAACGAACGCGAGTTTCTGTTAGTAAATTAACTTGCCTTTTTCGCAACGAGATTCCATGTACAAGAAGTTACGACCTAATCGCGTTATAAGAGTTCGTTTTAACGGTAACTTTGGGCGACACTGCTTGGCGCACTTAAGTTTATTAAGTTCTTAAATAAGGAAGGAACAGTCACTGCCAATCTCGAGGAACTTTGATGGATGCTAGGGAAATGTATTGTTACCGTGAAGAATTCTCTGCTGGTCATGCAAACTTTGTCCTGGGTCTCGATAAAGAGAAAGAGTCTAGGATTGTTTGACAGAGACGTCGCTGACCTTTCGAGTGGTAACATTAAGTAAACAAAGAGCCGCAGCAAGAGAGAGAAAAGAGTCTGACGCAAACGCGACCAATAGAAGAAAACTGATTAAACAAAAACTATTCTTCGTCCACGCGGAGAGAAGCAGACTGTGCATTGTAGAATGTAGAATTGAATTCGTCCATCTCTGTTTGCCCTGTGTGATACAGGGCAGGGCCGTAGGGTATCCAGGATGTACCCTCGGCCCTCCAGATCAGGAAGTACCGGGTGGCACAGAAAAGGTGCAGGTAAGAGTCATATTGTTTATTACAGGTTGCCTCGAGGCAAGTCTGAGTGGTAGTCTCGACGTGGCACTCCTCGTATTGTCTTCCAGGGTAGCCCCGAGATATCCGGGGTGCCCTTTTCTCTCAAACTCATCATTCCTGAGCATCTCTTTCGGAAAAATGTACACTTCCGTGCCAATTCTTCCTTCTTCGGATGCATTCAACCTGCTGATCGCGCCAGATAAAAAGAATCCAGCCGTCATTCTCTTCTCGAGAACGCCTCTTCTGCAATTAAGATTTCATTTCGATGCGGTTGTTCTAATGCTACAAAATTTATGTAAAATAATTGGAAGTTTCCAATTCATATATCGTATTCTTTTTATCAATACAATTTGAATCTCAAGGAAGAGATTATTTTGCAGTACTGTACAGACGTTTTAAAACATTATAATACTTTGTATAATACAATACAAAATTATAAACAATCACAATAAAGATGTGCTCTTTCCTTAAATTGTTTCTAATGTATATGCTATATAAACCTTATACGGTTTAAAGCAATCAATAAAACTATAGTAACAGCTGAGCTTGAGAAATCTAGAATAATAAGTACACTCTCTACAGGAGTAGTGTGCACTAAGTGCACTAAGAAGTGCACCATCTCGTGTGCCATTATCGAGTACTTCGCAGTGATAAAAGAACGAGCATATCCTCTGTGATGGCATACTTCGCAATTTCCTGCGAGCAAGTCTTGTTCACGAGACGTCGAGACTTCATGCATGTTACAATGAGACGATCATAAACCGCCAGATAAAACGGAAATAACTCATTTGAACTTTTCGCGGTGTTACAATTCTGTGTTTTCATAATTCATACGATTCTACTTGCAGAAATTCAGAAACGAGGTTTTAAATCGCGACTCCTACATATTTGAGTAGGTTGGAATATTCTCATTTAATTTCAGTATACTGCACACCTGCTTCGTTCGAAGGACCACATGCGCGAAGCAACTTTTTTACTTTTCGTTATAGGACAAATTAGTGATCCTTTGAAATCGCAGGTAATTATTCAACGTGTCAGCGATTTAAATGGTCAGACGTCTCTGCAGTCGTATTAAATATTCTGTACCCGGAATAATTTTATATTATTTCAATTAATGAAAATTCATCAAATACGAAGACAATTAAAATGGCAAAGATAAAATGCAGTTAAATTTGTATTTGACTAGAGGCTGGAAGAAAGTAATTTCTCTCGCCGAAGTGTAAATTACAATAGACTACGTGAACCACTGAAATAGACAGTGGGAGTCTTGTTCGAAGGTAGGATAATTACTGACACGAGTCTCAAGCCACAATCAACATGACTCGGCGATCATTTAAATAATTTGTGAGACGTCGCGTCGAGGTAGTAAAAGGCGAGGAAATAGGAAGGTAATGGACAAGATTGGACAGGTTCGTTCTAAGTAAGTACTGCAAGTACTTCAACGCCGATGTCGATGTCATCGGCTTTCGTCCCCTTTTTCCGTTTCGCGTTCTCGCGCCAGTACCGTCGCAAATAACTATGTCACGCTGCGAAGACAAGTTCGGAATATTTAAAAAGTAATTATATCCTTCCCTTTGCCAATGTCAATCTTGTCCGGATGCCAAGTATTGCCAAGTGTCTCCGGAATCATTGACAGACGTAAGTTCCAGTTTTCTGGGAGAGCGTGTATTTGCGCAAGAAGACGGGAAGCAAAACGTGAATAGGCGAACTTCAACTGGAAACTTCAGTCGGTAGAATTCAACGGAATACTAACTGAAAAATAGTCCGTCACACTGGAACGATTGCAGGAATTTTATTTAATTTCGGAGAGGTATTTCGATGCAAGGGATATTATGAAAAGAGGCTCGCAAAAAAGATGAGACATCCTTCGCTCGTACCGGGTGCGATTTAATTTCGCGGCAAGCACAGCACGATTCGTGACGAAGATATGAGGACCCGACATAACGACCGCTCAAGAATGAAAACCGAAGAGATGGGAAGTTTATTCGTCGGGAAGGGGTCCGTCTTCTTTAAGGGGTCGCGACAATGCCGGATTTCACCGTGCCAAATATTAACCGGTAAAAGGGGAAAGCAATTCCAAAGGATTCATGGATCTGTAAAAATTATGTTTTTCCCCCGGAGCCGAGGGAGAATATTAACTTTCCGCGCGATGTGTACCAGACTGTATAATAAAACCGGGGATGCTTTCCCTTCAACAAGGGAACGTACAATTTTCACGCACAAATATCCACAAAAAATAGATTACGTTATATTGAAAAAATAATATAAAAAATGCTATTTTACGGTGCTATTATTTGTGTAGGAAAAAGTTATGTAAGACTCGCCCGAGTTTACCTGAACAGCGTTTCACCTCGGAGCGTGACGGATCAGACTCATTCACTGCAATTGTGTACGCGGTGCGCCTAAAGAGGTTTTCACTTCAAAAAATACTGATTCCTTGCCAACGCAACCTGTTGGTCAAACGCACGTGTCGAAAGGAGACAAGTAAATTACGAAATGATGAAAGTAGTACTACAAAGTAATACTTCTGGACGTTGATGTTCGACGTCCGATGCTCCGGCATAATACTCCTCCATTGAATGGTTTGCTGAAACTCGGAAACAGTTAAATCCAATTCCGATATCGGATGGCGTTCGTCGATCGGTGGTTTGTAAATTATGCGAGGCTCGCACAGGAAATACGCTTTGGTGGACCATATGACGGGTTTGATCCCGATGAATGAGGACGAAACTATTTTAATCTCGGAAACTTCCTGACGGACGGCTGCTTGGACGACCGAGGTCCACTGAAATTATCGGTACGATTGAAACTCTGTTCATCGACCGGGTCGAAAGAAATTTCATTGTGTTATTCTGCCGAAAATAGCGTAGTGTAGTTTATCGACCAAAGATAAACAGAGACTAGGGTAAATGTACCTGTTACTGCGGTCTCTTTTTCCAATTCGATTAAAATACGTAAAAATAAATATTCTGCCCCGAATAAATTTGTACAATTCAATGAGAACGTGTTCTCGTTGACCTGGCAAACAAAATTATCAACCATTCTCATATTTTTCTTCTACCTTTCTCTTCATTCTGTTATTACGTCGAAATCTAGCGTAATGTATTGACCAAGGATAAACAGAGAGACTAGAGTAAATGTACCTGTTAGCGTCAACCCAAGTTGAGGGCTGATGTCGAGGCGACCCTTAAGATTGGAAGGATTTATGGTAGGACCTGGCGTACGTGACGTCCTGAATAGGGAAGCATGAGAATAAACAGAAACGTCGTCGAACGATGGCGGGTGGGCACTTTGGGCCATCCAGCTATCGTTCGGCGAGGTCATGTTTATGGGGATGTGACGAGTGAAACTTGCCGAGAGTATGCAACCCAAGGCCACACTGCCCTAAAGAATTGGGACTTTGTTCCAAGAGCATCTGGCCACGGAGTGGGGAAGGCAAGGGTGCCTTTTGGTGAGAGGACTGTTTTAGACCCTACGGCACTTACCCCAGAACCAGAACCTTCGAAACTTATTACTTATTAAACTAAAAATTTATTACTGCGGTCTTTTTTCCAGATTATAATACGTAAAAATAAATATTCTGCCCCGAATAAACTTGTACAATTCAATGAGAACGTATTCTCGTTGACCAGGCAAACAAAATTATCAACATTCTCACATTTTAATAATTTCAGGATTTTTCTTCTATCTCGATCGCCAAAGGACTGTTCACATGATTGTACATTCTTTAGTTTACACGTTTCGTGAAACAATTTCCATAGAAGCGAATCTGCATGTGAATCCTCTGTCTATAACTCTGCGAGTTAATTCGCGTGCCGATCTTGTAACCAGCCGAGTTATGTCAATTGTTAAATTCGATAACACAGGTGACGTGACCGTGGAATATTTTCGAGTGTTACACGTTGATACACGGCGGTCGTAATAATACAATTAATCGATAACCGATCGTACTGTTTCCAACTATTCGGTAATGCCGAAACTCAGTTAACAGGTGTTCATATAACGTAGCATTAGAATAATTGAGTTTCTATTACGCGCGATGCAATGCAATAGGAATATTGCGAACACCAACACGCTGCCGAAAGGTAATAACGTCAATAAATTCGTTGCGGTACGATAACTCTGACCTTAATCAACCTGCACTTTAATCAGTAGTCCTAATTAAAATCAATGTACGGGCGCGTCGTGTACAGTGGATGAATGATAATGCTTCGTTTAAGGTTTTGCTCTATGAGTTTACATTTACCGAATGCTCTTTCTTTCAATTATTGTTGAATCACTTCATTCAAATCATGAAATACTTGACGAGTGCTGGAAATCTGATTCATTGTCGTGTAAATACTATACTTCATAATATTAAAGGAGAAGAATATTTGTAAGAATTATGTGCGTAGAGAAATTTTGCAAAAACTTTAACAAGCTATACCTCAATAACTATTTGTTTGCGATGTATGGCTCCTTTCAAACTTCTTCTCTTCTGGATGAGTGGAAGCTTGAAGAACAATTTTCTTTAACCCCTTGCCTTACAATATCGTGTTTGATTCGTGATGAAGATTCTGAACAGATTCTGCTAAAAATGTATGTTAATAATTTCCTTTAAACCGAAATAAATTTCTATTTTGGTTAGGTTAATATACAGCTCTGTTCGAGAACATATACGCATACAATTTATATCAATTTTCTCCTGTTTTAGGAAATTACGATGTACAAAAAAGTTCTAATCACTGAAACCGTAAAATAAATCGTAAGGCAAAGGGTTAATATGAACAATTTTGCGGCAAGTTTCTCTTACAAATGTCCACTGATCCAGAGGTGGTAGATTCACCTCTGATGACCATTACTTGTAATGCACCCTGTACTATAAGTGGCAGTATTCAAACGAGTAAATTTTCGTTCAATTCAGACGCGGTGGCGCTCGTGTTAAGAACATTACCGAGCAAGGAAGCAGCACGTTCCTTTGTCAGAAGGAGTCACTGGGCCGGATAGATTCAGCGAATTCGCAGTCGACGTATGAAAAGACATGGCGGAAAAGAGATCTGCGGGCGGAGCGTGTGAAACCGGCGAGACGCTTGCGAAAAAATTATACAATGGAAAGTATGTAGTTAAATCGAGGCAGCGTTAAACAGCCGAAAGCAGCCAGTACGAGTATTCGTCGACGATTTACGCGTTGTTCGTGGATGCGGGCGCTCGCAGTCGACCGTGGTCGCGTAATGAGTTTATTAAATATTTCATTCAAGCACGGCACGGAGAATTGAAATGACGAAACTCGTCGAAAAGAATGCAGGGGACAGCATGAAATATAAAGACAGAATGTGTCGGAATGAACGCAGCAGCTTGGAAACATTGAAACGAATAATAAAACAGGAGAACGGCCGCTAAAGGGCCTGCAAGTTGATGTGCGAGAGAACAGGATTTAGAAAACATTAAGAAATAATAGAAAAAGGTTCAAAGGTTTATGCAATTTTCAATTGTTGTAGACAAATTTTCAGAAAGTGCTTTTTAGACTGCAGATCTTTATGCAAAATAAAAATTTTCTTCGTCAGTTACAAGACACAGGAACCTATAAAAATTTCTTCCTATCTTTAAGAATTTTAGTAAATTGTAAATAACATATGGACGTTCTTAACTCGTTTAAATATCTTAACTGTTTTAGATTACATCCACCAATTTTTGTCATGAATGCATAAAATCCGCAGTCTAATAATAATATTTGTAGGTCCAGAATAAATAAAAATTTGTAGAAACCACGAATGCATATTCGCGCAACAAGGAAATACAATAAAAGGGGGTTAAAAGGTGCGAAAACAAATAAACCCGAATTAGGGGTGTAAAAATGAGGGGCGAGAGCCGACAAGCGGAATTGGTCAAAAAAAGCCGGAGAGAGGAGAGGGGTGGAGCAGAGAGACAGAGTAACCCTTTTATAATTCGATTCTGTTTACCAACCCCTATTTTCTCTGGGCTGCGTGTTATACTCCGGCTGTCAGTGTTCCAGCCACCTCAACACGGTGTAGAACACACGTGTGACACGTCAGGGCCGTGATTGCGATTTCGGTCTCCTCCACGAGTTTATTAAATAGTTCGTTCGCTCGTAAATAATTCCCCGTAAATGAAGAAACGGGGGATGTAATTCGAGGGTCGAGTTAATCGATATTGCACGCGGGCCACTGCCGCATCTCGGATTTTCATTCTTTCATCGTTTCGTGGAGCATGACGAATGAGCACGTTTCTCCCGTCTGCTGTTCGATTTTTCTTAACGCCATGTGTCTGGCCCATAGAGACTCGACAAGGGGGAAGAACAAATTTTCAAGGTGTTATCAATGCGTTTGGAGAAACAATCCCTGGCTCCGCGGTGGTAGCTTAGCGTGTGCAATTTCGAGGGTTGTGTTTTTCTTGTAGGTGCCTTAGGAGCTGTTGAGAGATAACGTTTGTGTAAATATGGACGGCGTCGAGAGAATTCCTGGACGTGGGGTAGAAATGGCGGCAGCGGAACGAAATCGGGCTGAGAAAACTTTCGCTCTGGAATAATAGCAACCCGTTCGCTCGTGTGCGCTGCAACATTCTGTTATAGCGAGTGCGTGTAACGTGCCATTAAGTGGCTACAGCTGCGTATCTTCCATAAACATTCTGCGTGTTCTGAAAATAGCAACGTTCCGATCCTCGTCGAATGGAACGATAGCAACTGATAAATGCTGTATCGAATTCCCACCGACGATGTTGGCGCAAGCATCGAACAGCGGCTCGAATCGGTAAATAAATAACAAAGTCGCCGAATAACGCCGCGGAAAGGAACTCTTGCCTCTTTCGTAAGATGTATTCTTTCCTAAGAGAAAAAAGAAACATTTGAAGAGCCACTGTTTTAAGATTACAGGGACGGCAGAGCGAAATGGCAATGTTATTCTAAGGAAATCAGCAAAACGCATCGGTGAGGTTGAAACAGCAATGCTAATAGATGCTATTACGTTACCGTACACCGCAATTCGTTTGTCGAATTTCACGGGGTTGTAAATCCTGCTGTGCATCCTGCGACGGTATCTCGGAACGTGAAATTAAACTAATGTGAAATTAATCGCAAGCCTAGCTCCAAGATGGGTAATTAAACCCATTTGCTTTTCGCAAAAGTAAGCGTGTGATTAGATGTTGCGAATTATTTCGCAGAAAAATCACTGATCTTCTTGTTTCACATTTTTCCCATGTATCGCGGACTGTTTTGTTTGCTTTTTAATTCGGTTCTGTTATGGTCGCGCGTGTGGTTGTTAACAAATATTGTTCTCCGCACCCCATCGAAGGGTGCGAAGCGGAGGTGCAGGGAATTTGTTGCTAAAAATCTGTGCTATTGTTACGAGCCACGGATGTCGAGGTACAATATTGATTTATTGCTGACAAAATTGTTTTTTTTCTCCGATGAAGCGTTTCGATCCTAGCGCATGTGGTGCTTCGATATGAACATTGGAGTGAAAATGACAGGAAGAATTTATTTTTGAACAACAGACAATTTGTAAGAATCTTTTCTCGCTTCGATACCGACACGAGACACTGTTACATTCCTTTACCGCGACATCTCGACAACTCCCTACGCGGGAAAACAAAAGTGATGACGGATGAAAGAGCGATAACGAGGATCATGGGATCTCATTTCGCCGCTTCACGCTCGACGGATGGATAAAAAATTTTTCGACGTCGCGGAAGCATAAATTTGCTAAGACAGACACATTTCTTTTCCCACGTCGTAGGTCACGCCGACATTTATCACACGTAATGAAATCTCTCCGGAACGAAAATGGTACGAATTCTGCCAAAAAAATCAATGAATATTATTTTTACATTATTTGAACACTAAACCTACCAAGCTTTACAAGTAGCCGGTGTGCATGTTGCCTTATAAAAGTAACAAGATTCAATTTATTTCAACTTTGTAAGGTTTATATTATAATATCTGCTCTGCTAACTACAGTGAATGTAAAAAGTATTCGTACGCTCTTTAAAATAGAATAACTTTTTTATAATTGTACCAACCGACCTGATTTTCTATAATAAATTTTTATAATCAATAAGCATTGGTTTACATATATCCAATGCATAAGTATTGGTATTAAAAAATGTCATATTTTTGTATGTAACCTTGTAAATTATAATTTTCGAAAATTCTTTTTGCGTATCATTTCGCAAACCAATGCTTCTAACTGATTATAAAAAATCAGGTTGTTTGATAATACGCTTAGAAAAAAGTTATTCTATTTTGAAGAGCGTACGAATACTTTTTACACTCACTGTATACTAGTTTAATCATTTACCACAAAAGCATCTGTAGAATTTCAATAATTGTGAAATAAAAAATCTAGAAGTGTTAATATTTATCGATCTCATAATTTATGTATGCAGTATTCGCAGCACTGTGCTCGCCACAGTATAAAACGGAATACTTTCCCTTTGGCGACTGATAAAACGAATTATTCAAATGTACTGCGTGTACAAAACAGAATGCACGTATCGAGCGTACAGTGGAAATTCATTTACAGAAGACATGTATTTTACAGAACGGAAGGTCTGCCGGAACGGGACTAACAAAGGTTTCGAATTCGAATTTTTCGAGCGTCTTCCGAAATGGAAGCAACGAGAGCATCGCGCCTCCTGTCCACAGGGTTCCAAGTTTAATTTTCTTGTGCCAATACGCAAATATCCCTCGGGCTGGGGTGGTTCTTTCCTTTACAAAACCCGCGATGGAAACGAACCGCGAGTCACGTCGGGGATAGAAGCCCAATGACCTGCAGGCGACGTGCTTCCCGCTCATCTGAGAATCCTCGATTTTCCCCGTTGGACCGGCGAGTTTTCCACGCTCTTCGATTTTCCTCGGCAAAGAAATCGGAAAACAGACAACGCGCCGCAACGCTTTAGTATTCTATGGATGGCACACGCGGCACAGATTTCGAGGACCTCCGATGCACCTGGAGGAATATTCAATCGTACATGATTCTCTTTCGCAGCGAACGAATTCTCCCTTCCACTTACAAATTTCAACATAAATTCTCCTCGCGGCGCACGTGCAACAGTATCAAAATACATACTAGGCGCGCCCCGTCTCATCCCGTACCTGGGAGTATTGCGAACAATACACGTTTGATTAATGCGGGAGCGGCGTCCCGGAAAAATTCATTTCCCTCTCGATCTCGCAAACATGAACACGAAACTTCTGTCTCGAGTTAGGAGGCCGCAGATCTTTGAACGGTCGAAACTACCGGAAATTCGACAATTTTTTCATTCATAAAATTACCATAAAAAATCAATATGCACATATATTTTTTTATCTATTCATTTAACGTTGTTTTAACGGCAGTGGTCAAGAGCGACGAGGTACAATTTTGGCTTGATTGATGTTAAAGTAGTGGCTGCTGAAAAATGGAAAAATGTCAAGGTCGTTCAAGGTCACAAATGGAAGAAATTCTTTCACACAAGATCCAGCGAACAAGTCTTTGCTTCTCCGAAAAAATCGGTCGAATGTTGAAAAATATAAACGTTATGCTCTTTCGCGGACAGAAACGAAGCGAGCCGGAAACGGAAGCCGGTCGACAATTCGTTCCGGGGCACCGGGGGCCAATCACACTTCCGTTCCATTCCGCTATCAAACACACCTCGAAATCTCTCCAACATTTACGGTATGGAATGAGTTTGAAATTATTCAGAAGCGTAGACGATCACGAGATATCCCGGTGCGATATCGATGCGAGCTGGCTGGTCCGATTATTCCTCCTGTCTTCTTTATTAAGAAGTTCTCTCGCTTCTTGCCTCCGTGATTATTATCCAGCTGCGGTTCGGCATTATTCATACCTCGGGGAAGGAGAATGCCGATAATTTCGAACCCGTTTTTCACGCGATTGATGCAGATAGTCCCCACCACTCGAGGAGGTTCTCCATTTCGGCTCTGTGTACATTATTGAAGCTCGGCGTTGAATTCATCTCCAACTTCCGCCAAAGCTTCCGCTAAAGATAATCGAAAATCACGACAGAAACAGATCCGGGACGCAGCACTGGGAACCGCTTCCGACTTAACAGTGGTATTAACTCCTTAGACAGGAGGGGATTTGCGAACGAAATTCTCGAGATGAGAGAGATATTTGACGATTTGCACGAAAATATTAATAATTGGAAGATCTTTGTCGTTTGGAAAGGATGAAGTCCATTTACTCGTTTTTGTCGTGAACGCATAAAACCATTAAACGTCGCATTTATGTTTCCGAAACTATGAAACTAACGTTCTACGTACATATCGAAAGAAAGAGTTGATAGACTAATTTGTCTTCGGTCGGACCAGCGAACTTTCGAGGAAAAACGAGCCATTATTCGTTGCCTAAATGATATCGAAGTTGGAAAGCTAATGTTCTCATTAGGGTTCCGTTCCCTATCATAATTCCAAGAAGTTCGATAACTTTCTCCTATCTCGAATCTGGGTACAATTCTTATAAGACTGTCCTTTCACCCTCCCGTAATCAGTTTTATCTGAAAGAGTATAATTCTAGGAAGTTCGTCAGAAGATGCTTGGCTTGTAGCAAAAAATTCACACTTCTTTACCTATGAAATTATATCTACGTAATTGATGTCTTCGTATCATTTTTTGGTAGACGTTCCATAAAATTCTGTCCTCAAGATCGATGCAGCAAAATGGACGATCCAATTGTGGTATTGACGAATTTCAATTCGTTAATTGAGTTTTGAAGCTGGAATCCGGCGTCCACCGCAATGAATCAAACGCAAGGCAATTCAAGCTAATAAAGCAACCGAATTGGAGAACTGACAGCAGCGATCGTTAATTAGGGGTACCTTCCAATGGTCGCGGTTTATGATAATACTGACGCATGAATCAGTGCATACCATCCGACGAGATGAAATTGGCGTAAATTCCTTAACAATAAGACACCGAATTTACCTCGATGTATTTAGGTCGTTCGGTAAGTAATTACGTTTTCCATGTAGAGATGGCATTGCTTCCATTTGTTATTACTGGACTGCGGATTTTTATGCATTTATGACTTTCGTAACAAAATTTTATAACAAAATGTCATAAAACTTACTCTAAATTTGCTTCCATTGACTTGCATCGACAATCATCGAATAGTTCGTTCTGTTAATTGTTTATCTGTACTCCGTTTCTCGGAGAATTCCGACGGAATTTTATGCGTGATCGACCGGCGTTAAAGTCGGCACAATTCGTCAAAAGCAGGATTGCCGGCAATCAATCGATTTGAGCCTGCAACGGGCCACGAAGACCGAGCGCGCTCTTATCGGATCACATTTGTCAAGCCCGGGCTCTGTTGAGCGTCGAGAAATGAGAGAAAAAATAGGGAAGGGTTTCGGGACGATAGCTGTAACGTTTTCCGGGACCCCAGGAAGATAATCGAAAAGTTTGAATGCGATTTTCCCCTCTGCCGGAGCCCGTTCAAGAATATTTGTGAGATATTACGCTGTCGTTCATTCGTACGTTGTCCTTCTGCACACTGTTTCAGCTTTCATTTCACCCACCAAGATTTGCAACTTCGAAGACATATATCATTCAACGTGGTACACGTTTCTCGTTGAAATATTAATTCGATCATATCTTAGGATCCTCCGATATTTTAATAATACATTGAATTTTCTCGCGAGAATCTGACAAATCTTTCAATTTCGAAAGTATATACTCGGAAATAACAAGAAAATACATTAAATTTTCATGAGGAACATACTTCAACCTAGAAAATATTTCTGAAAATATAAGAAAGCTGTTTCGACGCAAATCCATTAATTTTAATCATACATTAAATGTTTCCAAGAAGCTGATAAATTCTTCTTTGCCGAGACGATCCCGTCTAACATATCGCATAAATATTCAAGTTTTCATCTCGGAAGCACAGAAGAGTATCCGTTAGCGATTCCAAGAACGTAGTCGGCGAAACGCATCAAACTTTCGATGAGCGTAGACGGTGCTCATATTCGCAATATTACATGGGTCACGTCCGAGGTGCTGGGACCCAAGAACCGAAAGATTCGTGGTGTTGAAATATTCCGGAGTTGCCCGTAACGCGAGCTCGAGACAACGGATGAATAGGAAGAAAGTGTAGCTGTACAGATTAGAAGAGGTCCGTGCGAGAAGGACGCGAAAGAATTCTGAAGCTCTTTACCGGATAAGGAATTCCCGGCGGATACACCAGGAGTATATCCTCAGTAATATTTAATCATGGAACTTGCAATGGATCCAGTATTCTACCCGGGGATAGATGCAACCTCTGTAAATATGTATCCGCTACATAAATAGACCAGTTGAACCTTTCAACATCCGGTTCCCTGCATCCGTCTTTCTACCTTTCCTGTTCTTCTCCCCCGCCGGCTTCACCGAAATGTTTAGTAAATTTATTTATCATTCGCTGTTGTTTGTGCTGGAATTTCAATACGTCTGCTGGCGTTGCCGGAGGATTTTGATTCCCGAGGATGGTGGCTGTGACGTCAAAGCGTTCCATCGGTCGACAGAACTTGTGTCAGTTGGACATCTTGTGTGGAGTCGGCCATGCTTAAACGGCGCATGATTTCCTCCAGTATGATGGTAAATCTCGCATCAAGTTGTGAGAGAAAGATTAAACATCGTCTGAATAAATATTGTTTTCTCCCTTGAATTATTTTACGATATTGATAATACGCAGAAGCAAGTGGAATTATTTAGCAATGTAGTTTCTCAGATTAGGTTGTTCGGAGTCATCTCGTTCTCTCAAGGGAAAATGAAAGCGAATTTTTTACCATTTAGAATAAGTTTCTGATTTTTATTAGCAAAAAATTAAGTTGTATGACTTTTAGTTTGACTTTTCTTTCCGAATTTGTTGTCGTTCATTTTCTAATCATACGAGCGTAACTGTGCTTCAGATTTAAAAATTTTTTTGACCTCTACCGATTAAACTACAATTGCCGTAATTTTCATCTTACAATTATTGAAGAATCAAATTTGTACCTTTTAGTATCACCTTATACATCTTAAAAACTTGTACGTGTTTTAGAAGCCAAATTTTGAGAATGAAGAAACCGATAAAATTTCCGCGACGATTTTGTGGCCACGTTTTAATTAGTGAGATTCCGGCGAAATTTGTAACACGGCGAGGAATCGTTGCGCAGAATTAAAAGGTGTCACAGGCAACACGTTCCCCCCTATCGTGATGAGAATATGAACCATAGCTTTTGGCCGCGTCTCGTAATTTTTCAGTTTCATTTGGCCGGCCTCCAAATGGCTGCATATTGTGTCAGCTGAATTCTCTTTTCAGACATACGGGAAATTGCTTGGCCGGAATCGGCCGCAGGGAAACACCATTGTCCCACAGAATGCGACACCGGAAAATCGTTTTAATTGGTACCCCGGAACGCTAGGAAATTAGCCACCTCGCACGATACACCCTTCATGGTTAATTCGCAGCGCGATAACGATCATCGAACCCACCCCTGCCTGCGGTGCTGCGAACTTTTGATCAGAAAAATCTCGAAATATTGAAACGTACAAGGGGAGCCAAACCGAATGGTGAACCAATTATCCAGCCAGTGCTAAAGGTTTATACGAAAATCACCTTCGAACGAACCGATTCTCAAAGAATAATTAAAACAATAAAAAATGTTCGCAAACATTTATTTCAAAATTTCTGAACAGAATGACAAAAAAATATTCTCATGAGGCATTATTGCGAAGTAGTAAATCTTTGAACAGTAACAAAAATGATTTTATCTGAATTAGTTGATATTGACCTAGATCAGGCATGTGTTTCTTTTTTATTTCGAGTCTGCTTTGTTCAATTGCGTCCCTCGCATTAATTTATAGTACTTAACGAGGCCCTTGGTGGTAAAAGAGTTTGACATGCCTGACCGAGACCATTAAGGAGGAGCAAAATACTTTCAGCATTTCAACGTGATTTATGTGTAGCCCATACGAGCAACTGCGCTGCCATTTTAATGCGGGAGATCGTGCATGCTTGTATTTACGGGAATGTGCATGTGCTCGGGATAATATCACATTCTGAAGGTGGATCTAGGACGTAAGGTCTCAGAGGATAAGTAGGTGTCGGAAACCAAGCAGAAAGAAGTTCCTTGTACGAGCAAAGGGAGAAGAAGAACGGGGATGGAGGACATTAACGAAAAAGAGCGTCTTCAAGGAAAATAATTCGTCAGAGAGAAATTACATGCGATAAAACTCCGCTGCAGAAGCTCGCGACGTTGCTCCACAAAGAATAGTTTACACGTCGAATATTTAAACACAAATATTAATAGCTGTTTCTTTATGGCTAGTGGATCTTCAAAAGGAGGGACGAATTCTGATGGACGACAGAACAATTCTAATTGTTCTAAATGTTCTAACACGAAAACAGAGGTAACGATCCGCAATGAATCGCGTTACGAAGAAAGGAGGGTATCTTGACGTGAACTTATGCGAGCCTCAAGGAAAGTGTTGGAAGTGCAGGAGCCGCAGTGGTTTCTGCGGTAGCGGTGCATAGGCATTACGGTGTGATTTCCCGAGCAAACAGGTACCATCCTCTTGGATGGGAGACAGGCACTACATACACTATATGTGTAGAGATTCTTCGTCTAGCTGGGGATAGAGAAGCAGGATGTTTGCTCGGCTGGCAGTACGGAAAAGTGGATTTCCTGGGGCGTGCAGCGTCCTTCCTGGAAAAACGATTTCACCATTTGAACCTGTCCTCGATTCCATTCTCATAGACGGGCGACTCCGTCCTATCGATGTATCGCGCTACGTTTGTTTTTCGAGGATCGATTTAATTCACCCTGCCGACGACTAGACCCTAGAATCCCTAGAACAGATATCTTGTTGCAGATTTCTACTTTCGTAGAAATTAGAAACATTAACAACACATCTACCGAGCCCAAAACATATAACAGTGAAAGGTTTAATGCTAACGTCATTAAACAATCGAAACTTCTTCAACAAAAGAATAACTTTTGTGAGAATTTCTAGGAAATGCAAATTATGGTTTGTAATGTAACAGTCCAGCTACGGTTTGCGCGTGCATTTCGCCGGAGAATGTGTAACACGAGAGAGAAACAAGTGTGCAGAGTTACTTATAACGAGCACGGTCCTTTACGATGTTAAATGGGAAATGAAAGTTAATCAGAATAGACGATGCTGCTCACACCGCTAATTTCCACGTTCCTGTCGCCGCGAACCAAGTGAAAGAGTACTTAAAGTCGTAACAGACTTCATGAAAATTAACTTCTCCTTCCCATTAGAATAAATTTTCGTTACCGCGGCTATTAACAGTGAACAACCGCGCGTGACGATTGCAATGTGTTCTAGAAATCTGGAGGATATAAAATGGGACTGAGAATGTCAATTTATTTTTTTAAGATCTGTTCATTCAAAAAATTTAATTGTCATTACTTACTGTGAAATTTCACGTGATCCCTTGATTCTGGCGTAGTTCTTTCTCATTGCTAGCCTTTTACGCCTTTTACCTCTATTTTCCTGATTCGCGTCCGAGAAACCTGTTTCGTGGCAGTCGGCGAAAAAAGAAGATCGTTCATCGAGAGAAGAGAGACGTTTAAACATTTCTGAGTGTGTGTAATATGAAGACACAAGACAGGCAATGGAGGGGAAGAATCTCTACCTCGCCCTCCATGCTGATACGAAATTTTTAATTGACTGCATTAAAAGTTTTATGCAATTTCTACTTCGCACAACTGACGCAGACAATTTCTGTTCCGTACAAAGAACCGCAGATGAATATATTATGCATTTATGAAGAAATTAGTTTGGTGAAATATGAAACGGTAAAGGATTAGAGAAATTTAATAATATCGTAATGTTGTTTTTAATGTGACCAAGTCGTTAAGAGATGAAATGAATTTTTCTTTTATTCCTGCTTCCCACAATCAATGCAGAACATTTTTATTTTGCCATAATTGCCATTGTATCACCATAACAAAGTTAAACAAATAATACCAACTGTTTCATAATAAAAAAGGTAACGATACACAGTCTAACAGATGATTCGCCGTAAGAATATTGCCGAGAAAAATTCACTTAGCCTCAGAAACCGAAGAGGTTCGATAAGAGCAATAATCAATTTTTTCCCCGCTCCTATATCACGGCCCGTCCATTCGTTTTCTGTGTCGCGCAGGTTCTTGTGGACGATCAAAGTCCCATGATCAAAATGTGGAGACATTCGCGGAAGTGTCCATCTCGACATCTGTGGTCCAACCAACGAAACGACATCGAATAAAAGCGGACAGGTGGCCACCCCAGGGGCTCGAGATAAGCTTAGGATCAGGTTTATGGTGCTGACCACGCAGATACATTTCAGGCAAAATGAACTTCTCGAAACTCGTTCTCTTTCCTTTTTACCTGCCATACAATCGGACCACACGTGCTTAATTCGGGGACCCTTTGGCCAGCGCGTGCCCTCGAATCCTCATCCAACATGCGGATGCATCATTTCATTAAAAAAAAATGTCGAATATGTACGCAGGCAAGTGAAATTGAATAATTTATTATAATCACGAGACCGAGAATGTTTAACCCGTTGTATAACATTTAGTTAGTATTTTTGGGTGTGATATTTTCGGAGGCGGTTTATTCTACGGTTTCCGATTCGCCCTCGATACATGATGTATCGTACTAAATAAATAGTTGGCGTTGGAAAGGCGTGAATGGAGGGTGAAAGAAAAGAAACAGGATTTGTCGATGCCGGGGGAAGGTCAGCCATAGCGTTTTCCGGGACACCTGATGCAGAGTACGTGTATTCCCACGTAAAAACGATGCATCTTGTATTTCCCCACAAATCTCGTGAGAAACGTACGTGCAGCTTCGGCTCGAACGATTGTAATAGTTTTCCTGTACCTACTGTTTCTTGCTAAAACAGAAAACCAAGTGCACGGTTCGCAACAGAGTAACATGTTTAAGGTTTCTGTGATTTGCATGCGCTGAGGTACGTGGTTCGAATCGTTCCAAACCTAATAGATTATTATCTAAGAAATTAATTTAACTAGTCGAGCAATAACGTTGCTCTGTTCATTTGAAAAAAAAAATAATAAAAGCGCACATCACCGGCGAAACTTGGGGCAAACGTAAGGAAAGCGCGAACCTGGTTAAAGAGCGAGTAAAATCTTGAGGGGAGCAAGGAAGGCGGTTCGGAACGTTCCAAACCTACTAGATTATTATCCAAGCAATTAATTTAGCTAGTCCAGCAATAACGTAGCTCTGTATATTTGAAAAAAAAAATAATAAAAGCGCACATCACCGGCGAAACTTGGGGCAAACGTAAGGAAAGCGCGAACCTGGTTAAAGAGCGAGTAAAATTTTGAGGGGAGCAAGGAAGGCGGTTCGGAACGTTCCAAACCTACTAGATTATTATCTAAGCAATTAATTTAGCTAGTCCAGCAATAACGTACCTCTGTATATTCGAAAAAAAATAATAAAAGCGCACATCACCGGCGAAACTTGGTGCAAACATAAGGAAAGCGCGAGTAAAATTTTGAGGGGAGCAAGGGAGGCGGTTCGGAACGTTCCAAACCTAATAGATTATTATCCAAGCAATTAATTTAGCTAGTCCAGCAATAACGTACCTCTGTATATTTGAAAAAAAATAATATAAGCGCACATCACCGGCGAAACTTGGTGCAAACGTAAGGAAAGCGCGAAACTGGTTAAAGAGCGAGTAAAATCTTGAGGGGAGCAAAGACGGCGCGGCGGTGTGCGTTCATCGAACAGCGGTCCGACGGTGGTTTCGAATGTAGAGCATCGGGGCAAGCGGAGAGTGAAACTGACAGGGAGACGCGTGAAGCGAGCTGAGGCAACCACGGGGCATGTGGAGCAGCGGTACTGTTTTGTTTACGATGCTTTTATTCCGAGTGAAGAGTAACGACCATTCGTTACCGGGTACTCGTCACGTGAGTGGTTCATTCCGCAGGTGAGAAAGCTCGCTCTCCTCTCCTCGCGCTTTCCCCGAGAAAACCCACCCACGCCTCTCCCACTTCTCTCCGACTTCCGTCATTTCTTCCGGGTGAGCTGACAAATTTCAATAAAGCCAGCGTTAAGTCAGAGGCAACCGACCTAACCGTTTCTATACCGTCGAATTCTCCCGGGACCATTTTATGCTCTGCTGTACATTCTTACGACATTCGACTGCCGGATATTACGCGTGCACATTGTTCGCGCGCGGCCCTCAGGAATTTTTATTCTCCCGTTTCACGACGAAATGCGTTCCTCCCGATTTTAAGTAAACTCGAAAAGCCTCCCACGCCTCGGCACTTTTTGCCGAACACAAGAAACTCCGATGAAGCTGACCCACGTGTCCTGTGGAATGCTTTTAAGTGCTGGAAGCTCAAACGCAAAGTTGCCTTTCCCAGTTGTACCTGCTCCGTCCTTTTTCAGTTACCTTTTTTTCCTCTCCTTCGCCTCGCGGATTTCGCCGTGTCTCGCGGAAGCAGCTTTAATCCGATTTTACCGGACGAAATTCCGGTAGTTATTAATTTTTGAGGTTGTAACTGGAAGTTGCGGTTTAAAAATTGTTGAATGGATACAAAATAGAACATGGCTGACAGGCGAAGAGCTGGGAATGGAAGAGGAGATCGCGATAGTAGAAATAAGGAGAGGCATTATCGTCTATGCTCGATTGGCAGACACCAGCGAAAATGGACACGGTAACGACGAAACCGAGGGAGCACGGGAATGTGGGAATCGAGAACGAAGGTGCTCCCCGAGAAAATGATAGGAGAGAAGGTACGAGCAATGGGTTTCATTTCACACGGAATATATCGCGAGTATCCACGGCTGTTTTACGAGCAGACTCGGTCGAAAACGAGACCGCTTTTTTTCCGGCAACCCCTTTTTACACCCGTCCGTGACTCACGTTCGTTCGTTTACTCTCTTTTCCTTCGAGAACTGCAACCCTTTTGAACCCAGCCGCCACTAAACTCGCAATCACACACCAATCGTGTACAACTTGATTACCTATTTAGACCAGCGATTTCGATTTCGACAAATTGTTCGTGTCACTGTACCAGCAATCTTATATCATCGCGTCCCCTCGGTCGACGAAATTGCACGGCGAACAAACAGGAGCCAATTTTTTCTATTTCAGTGGAATTTTTCAACAATACCTACCAACCAGTTATTTTTCTATGTACGTTCCGTTACAAACTAATCTGCACAATGCAAATTCGATCGCGCGAGCTCTTCGTTGCGCGAAAACAAATTTTGGAAGGATCTGGCAACGCAAACGACGCGAGAAAAAATATACAGGGATATAAAATCATATGAAAATTGTGGATACGTGATACAGTTGGCTGTGTGGCCCGAGGCAGACATATTGGGCAGGAAACGTGCTCGGAAAGTGTAAAATATTTGAAAGCTCGCTCTCACCCTCTCCCTCTCTCTTTCCCTCTACTACCCCCTGCAACTTTTACTATCCACCGTTAACCCACCTTATAATATATCGCCTACTTGTTCCACGTACAAAATCAACCTCTGCCTCCTTGTCTTCCGCAGATGCATAATCCTGCGGTTTATCAACGTTCTGCTCGTTCATTCTCATAACCGAAGCATCCACTGATTTTTCGCTGCTGCTATTATCTGCTATTCTCCAGAGATCGAGCGGGTGTTCTAGACTAGAATTTTGAACAAATCGATTTAGTGTTGTTACTGTACGTCTTATTTTTTCATTTCCTTTGAGAACGACCTATTCTTGCCGCAAGTGGGACATGTGTATACGTCATGCTTACGTATCGATATTTCATGAGACATTCCTGTTTCGTCACGATGATTCAAGACTGTAAAAATAATTCCATTAGGGGACGACACGCGCGACACTAAGCTCGTCATGCTCGATTGGAATCAGAATCATTGTCATTCGCGTCCTGCGAGCATTCGCTTTCGTCATTTCCGTGACACATCGGCTTCTCTGAACGATTGCTTTCATTCTGTTAATGTTACGACACCGCGTACAAAATTTTCTTCAACATTTTCCTCGTGGTTAATGATCCAATCATACTGAAATTCAAAGGAGGAGAATTTTGCCTGCAACATCTAACGTGTCGCCGACGTTTCAACCATTAAAATGCAACAGAAACTCACGAGACCAATCGATTGGCCAACACACCACGCATGTAAATTCAGCTTAAGCCGCGACTGATCGATGAGTCATTCCGAATTATTGGATCCCGCCGCGAGAACAAAATACGGCAGGTTCGATCACCGCCCACATCCGGCCTGCATTAAAAAAGAAATTCGACGGACCGTCGAGCCGTGTCATAAATGTTTCATTGCGACGTCTCCGAATGCCTTCGGTTCTTCGTAACCCCTCCAATTGGTATTTTTATTCGGAATTTCAGATGACAGAGCGCTTTGGCCTGACCGTCGACGCGTATCAATTA
This sequence comes from Lasioglossum calceatum, assembly GCA_963966675.1. Taxonomy (NCBI): domain Eukaryota; kingdom Metazoa; phylum Arthropoda; class Insecta; order Hymenoptera; family Halictidae; genus Lasioglossum; species Lasioglossum calceatum. Next base: position 10,904,823 of record OZ016550.1, on the reverse strand, counting down.
ACCCTAATTTATTTTCGGAGTGGACGAAAATATCACGATGAATTTATGGAATGTGTTTGATCTGGATCTTGGACCTCAGGGTCCAGAAGTATTTCTGTAGAATTCGGAATTGCTCGATTAACACGTCGGCGAGCTACAAAAATGTTAACAAGTGTAATCGCTGAAGCCTATTTCCGTGCTCCGACTCGACGAGATTAAAATGCTGAATCTTTTTACGTTGGCATAAAACGTAAGTTTATAAAGCAGGATATTAAAAAAGAGGGGACGTGCATTTATATTATATTATTTAGTCGTGAAATTTCAAACAGTGGAGATATTTTTAAAGGAACTTTTAAACATTTTGAAAGGTTTGATAGTTTTTCGGAAAAAATTCAGAATACCCATTTAAATAGAGTCAGGAATAGCTTCGTTCGTCGTTGAAGAATTCCACGTTAGAGATTCAACGAATTTTTACACGAAGACGTAGTTTGGAACCGTAATTTTAAAGAATTTCATCTGTGGGTGGGTCGTGTGGCTCTATATTCCGAAATATTCGCCCTCCCCTTTGTTGAAAACAGACTGTCCCTCATACCTCGTTTTAGATTTTTAAGCGCGGCCGCCTTTGCTCATAAATTTTAATCAAGTCGACGTCTCATCTGTTTTTACAGAATTACACTATCAGCTGTCCCTGGCGAAATTCGCCGGCTCCTGGCGGTCTCTTCCACTCTCCAAAACTGATCTGCTGCTTATATAACGCTTTTTGTTAGCCTCCTGCGATGGAAGAATTAACGGGATCGAAACTGCGTAATAATAATCATAAAACCAGTTAATACTTTTATGTTCCGCATCTAAAAAGATGAATAAAAGTCACTGGCAAATGCTTCCATTATTTTATAAACAGCAGCGGTCGCTTTTAGAAACCGAAGAAATCAAATTTATGAAAATAACGCGAAGCGTCAAACAATTACTCGGGTTACGGGCAAAATGCATTTCAATTGCGAACTTTCCCATCGACGAAGTACTCGTGCCGACGGTAAAAGTGTGCAAAAGATCCTGTCAAGTCGCGGAAGAAAGTTAGAATTTTCTTTACGATCGGGATCTTTACGTCGCTTGAACTGGGAAAACTTTCGATGCAAACCTGTAATAATTCGTTGTTCTTCCCGAAGAACTTTTCGAAAAGCAAAGGTCCTTTTCGTTATTAAGTCACATCTTTTTAAACAGTTCCTAATAATTTTATTCTTTCCGTCGAGACCTACAAGCTACAAAAAGGAATGCCTTTTATTGTAAAACCTTTCACCAAGTAGGTTTTAAGGAGTGCTAAAAAATAATTGCTTTCGTAAGTCGTCTTCAAGAGGAAGTAAAAAGGTATTTTTCTTGGTAAAATATTTTTAAGGAGTAGTAAAACATGTATCAGTAGAAGTAATTATAAAATTATGTTTTTACTCCCAGTTCTTCGGAGCTGAGAGACTCCGTAAAAGTTAATGCACATTTCCATACATCTTTTGAGAACCAGAAGTACATACAGAAGTGTGCACTATCATGAACAGACCATCTTTGCAGCACCGTACACGATCGACGACTATAAAATACGTCTGGTTGCTCGTTTGCGTGTCAGTCGATCAAACTCTCGCACCAATAATAAATCAGCGCTGACGATATTCGTACAGCAATTTATCTACTTCGTATCCACATTGCACCGTTTCTCGGAAACGTTCGCTTGACGCAGAATTAAACCGATTTCAATAAATTTCCATCCGCGCAATTACGGAAACGCATCAAGATGTCCATTATCTCGCGAGGCACAGAGCTCCGTTCTGTTTCTGGACGATAACGGAATAAAATGAATCTATTTTAGGCAACAGCTCGTTCTCATAAAATAACTACACTGTACGAGGACACAGTGTCGTACAGTGTAATTATTTCAATTATTTCAGAGAATAGTGTTCGCTTGAAAAAAGGTAATTTTAATCAAACGGGTGTGAATCGATTATATGAGTCGCCGAGTACGTCACGCTATCCTTTTGTCAGAGAATGTGCAAGTAGAAAAAATAGGTTTGAAAGCTTTCCGACGGATCCGATATGTCAGCTTCAAGTGTGCATTGTGTGCAGCAACGAGGTGACTTCGGACAGCGAATCGAAAAAGAGGAAAAGTCCGACGGGCAACATCGGGAATCACGAGTGACCAATGACGTGCTATTAAATATTGACGATGCAACATCGCAAAAAGTGGCCGTTCACCACGGAAATCGGAAGAAGGGGGTGGATACAAATGAGGCTACGGGGATGAGAGTTATCTCGCATCCTGCGGGAGCTATTCGTCCCTTTCCAGCCCGTTTTCCTATGCTGTAATCCACCAGCAGCGGCGCGGCGCAGCCCGACATTCCCTCTTTGCATCCGCCTCTGATAAGGGATCCGGAAACTCTCCAAGCGGCTGAATCTTTCGTTCTTCCGGATAACGTGATGTTCTTACGCCCGTGATCGCGTAATATCGATCGCGAATTGTCTTCGGAGCGTAAAGAATTTCGCCTTAACCCCCGTGTGAGGAAATAAATGCTCGATTGCTCCCTCCATTTCTCTTATAATTCCACAGATTCCTCTGCTCCCAGTTCAACCCCTTGCCGGGTAATAACGAGTCAGACTCGTGACGAACACTTGAAATATAATCTGCTACGAATGTTAGTCGTCTTTCTTCCAAGACGAAATAAAATGCAATTATCTTGCAATCAATATTTCAGCGTTAAAGTGGAAAAAGAGTACCAGACGAGATCAAGAAATTAGTTCAATGCGTAAAAGAGGGAAAATGGAAGCAAATTAAATGTAGGAATACAATAGATGAAATACAAAGAAGTTGGAACTATTTTGTAACCATTTAGAAAATCGTACGGCAAGGGATTGAAGCATTAAACAATGGGACTTAATTCCAACTTTATAAGGATCAAAAATGTTCTGTGTATTTTAAGACGTGACCCAGATAAAATATAATATAAAATTCTCATTTAAAATATAAAATAAATTAATTGAATTGTGAAAAGCGTGTAGAATTTAACCTGATTATTATAAAACTACATATATATTTTTTTATTTAAGTTTGCCCAGATCTCGAAGGTTTATACAGCTGAACGTAATTTACATTGTGTTACAGTACTCGAATCCATATTCAATGTTGCCAAGAAAAATTAATTAGGAAAATTGATCTCTTCCTTCGCGGCCAATTACGTGCGAAACGAACGGATGGAAATATGATCGACATCTTTCGGAAAGTTCGCGCGAACCCGTTGAATTTCGAAAGTTGCTTCGGCGAGAGATTTTTTTAATACGAGTTTCCCGGACTTGGTAACGAGTGATCAGAATAACGGGAGAACGAAAGAAAACGAGATTAGACTCTGTATAAAAACGGCTTGCGGAATGAAATATCTGCTGAATCCGAGAAGCGACTGCCTCAGGTTATGAAATTCTTAAAGGAGGAAATAAAGATATGCTGATGATCATAAAGCCATTTCAAGACATTAGGACTCTGTAACTGCGGCTCAAGGAAGATTTTATTAAATCCCTCTTTATGAATCTCTGTCCTTCTTCTCTCGGAGCCGCGCGTTCTCTCGCGTTATTTTCAATATCGCCTTGCTTAACGTGATGAGAGGGAAAAAAGAAGGCGAAACGTTTCACAAACGTGGAATTATTACAACGAATTAAAAAGTATGCTCGCAATTTTCCGGTCGCTACGTGATCAACGAAATTTCCGCGGATAATAAACGTCGCTGGCGGAGGGGGAAACTTTTACAACTACACTGCCTCTTTTTTTTTACGCCCGTCCTCTGTATAAAAAAGTTTCATGAAAAATTTTTCTCGGCTGCTATTAAGCTCTTACGACATTACACGAATAGTTTAAATAATGGCCGCCGCGTGCTTCAAGAAAAATTTTCACTTCTAATTCCGCTGTCGCGAAAGAAGCGGGAATATGCCTCCTCGCCAGTTTAACAATGTAAACAGCGCAACGTATCCTCATAAAATTACGAAATTATCCATGGCTTTTATTGCAAGGAGTCCAGAGGTGACTGAGGTTGAACAAGGGAAAGTATAGTACCGTGTATTCTCTCACTCTGGAATGAATATGACTACACGGCGAGTCAAATCTACTCGAGATTTTTAATACCGTTGTCGTGCTTGTCGAAGAGTGTAGTAAAACTTCAAGACGGAAAAAACTGCCTTTGGGTTTGTACCTTCAAATGAAAGTATGGCTGCTGTACGTTTTAGAAGGCCAGTGGAATATTTGTTCAATTTATAAAAATGGCAGGGCTCTATTTATTTAGATTTTCTGCAATTTTTATTGGAGTATGTGCTTGGATAAAGAAAATCGAATCAATTTCCATGTAAGCAAGTTCATAATTTCAATAATTGTGCTCATAATTATGAAAGTGGTCTAGCCAAACTTTAAACAAAATGAGTTTATCAATTATTCCACATCACATTATTTTAAACTAAATAAAGTCAATGTAATTTTTACGACACTGTCAAAAATTGAACCGTCAGATAGTGCTTGTTATTTTAGGGTAAATATACTTTTCCTTTGAGTATCTCGAAAAAAAAATATATGTCTTAGAACATGTTCATAATTATAGGCACAATTGTAAAATGAACCGCGCTGTTCAAAATTGAAATGCAATAAAAGAGCATGTTCTGAAAATTATTAGAAAAATTGTATTCTTGCGAGTTTCCCAAGAAATATTTATCATTGAATTTTTAGTAGTATCGTTGCTTCAATCCTGAATTGAGAAATCGTACAAAGATTGAGAGGTGCACTTGATGTAGAAGTATAAGATGCCACTCTATAACATTCGTTTCAATGAGGTAGTTCATCGGGTTCGGTCGGTCGATTTAGTTTTCCGTCTGACCACCCTTAAATAAGAAAGAAGTCCACGCGCTCGGAACGAATCACCGTGCTCTCCGCATTAGACGGTGAAAAATCCGCGCAATAAGTGAATCCGAAGACGCCATCGATATGGAATAGAAAACGTTCATAGCTCGAGTCCGCAGCAACCACGTAGCCTAAGCAGCTGCATTGAGAATTGGAATGACCAAGAACCAACATCGATACAAACACTTAGCGGTCTTTTCCGAATATGTGTAACCCGGTTTAACGCGAGTTACAGTGAAACTTGGTGGGAAAGATTGGTAAAAAAAACCTGCTGAATATTCTCGAGAAGTCCTCGACGAATGGAGGACTCTCTTGGGAATTTCGTAGCCAGAATCGTCATAGTAGACGACGGCGACGACGTCTGGAAGGGCAAAGAGGGACAAATGGTCCTCGAATCTCTGAATCACCACCACGAGTTGGACCATTACCGTTGAATGAACTGACACTTACCTTTCTCGCCGAAGAAGTCCGCGGTGGCGTATGTTACGCGGAACGCGATGAGTATCACCAGCTGTAGTCTGAAATGAGAGATACTTTCGTCAACTAAATGTCTCTTTACAATCTCGATAATTGCAAATAAAAAAATATAGTGGTTCTAGTACTGAAAAATTAAAATAAACGACAATTAAACAGACCAAGAAAAATAATACTGTGCGCATAAAACAGAAGTGAAAACCCGAATAGCGTTTCACCTCGGAGCGTGACGGATCAGACTCGTTCACTGCCCAGCAATTGTAAACGCAGTGAGCCTAAAGAAGTTTCCACTTCAACATTTATATAAATTGGATATCGAACGTCGTAATATGTACATCGTTCTACGAAACGCTAGAAAGAATCCTATTTTCTGTTGCATTTTAAGGTGGAATCACAGATAGTAACGATCGGAGTTAGAGTAAGTTTCGCTGGTTGCTTGTACGTAATCTCTATGCTGCAACACATACCTGATCTCGTGAAAGAAAAGCAGGAGATTAGCACAAAAACGATTCGAAATGTTAGCGCAGTTCCGAGCAAAACAATAAGGGTCCATCTCCCGAGACTTTTAAGGGGGAACGATAGTACGGCGCCGGAAAATTGGGTTCGTTGAAACCTGTTTCGTTAATGCGATCTCTCTCGGAAAAAAGCAGCCCTTAAAGGGTGTTGAAAACTCCGCCGCGTCGAAAAATCCTATTGTGTACAGCGAACTTGTTTAGCGTAACTACCGTTCGCGAAAAACAAAATCCAATTCTATGAATTAATTGTTTCTGCTAGTACATATTATGCAATACGAATTTCCTCCTTGAAGAGAACGGAATTCTGTTCCGGAAGAATTACAAAAATAAATGCCGGCTTCAGAAAAAGATCCGCGCGGAACGTGAAAATATTTGCATACCCAGAACTTTCTGCGTAGAATCGTAATAACAAATGCAAGCTCCAGAAAAAGGTCTTTACTCTCGTGAAAAAACATTTGCATAATCATTTCACTGGAATACAATGTACGACTCGTGTGTGAATTAGTCTTTTAAAATGTCACCAACATTTTGAATAAATCGATTGTTCTTCACGTGTACGTGTGGGTGTTACACTGATGGAATCAGTGAAAAATGTTTTTTCCTTTTGGAGCAACAACATGCATATTTCTGTCACGTATGATGGGACAAAGATTTATCTGTTTACTAGTCCTGACACTAAAGATACGTGAATACAATACGTAAAACGAATCGCACGAAAAATGTCGCGTTTGTCTATCCGCATGTGCGACTCCGTTGCTATTCCACATCGGGCTGCAGACGATTTCTCACGTTCCGGGGTCAGTAGAACAGCAGGAATTCACTTGAAAAGTGTGACATGCATTTGCATCGACCGGCGCGGCGAGTGCAGTCAGTGTGGGCGTTTGGCAGCGAGCGTTGTTGATCGTGAATCACGATCGAGAATTCTAGCCTTGCGTAACGCCCCAGTCAATCCACGTGCACGGTCGTGCCCACTGTTTTCGTTTTCCGTTTGACAAGGTCATTGCACCGCACTATTATTATATCTCCGAAGGAAATATTAAACGTACACACGCAGTAGACTCCCGTCTAACGCGATCAGAAAACTGTTTAAACGGATTGCAGGTTTATCTACTTTTTACGAGACAGTAAATTTACATATACAAAAACCGTTCAAAAAGACTGTACGCTGACACAAGAGATACATATACAATGGCCCACAAAAGTGTTCTTTTGAAATTGAAATGGAAAATGAAATATATAACTAACATAGATCTACAAAACATATATTTTACATTTTCATTAAAGGCTGAAATAAAAAAGTTTTATAAAATGCCTTGTTTATTTTTGCATGTAACCTTGTAAATTATAATTTTTGGAACCTTTTTTTTGCACATCATTTAGTAAATCAATGCTTCTAATTGCTTACAAAAGATTAGGTCGTTTGGTACAATTATAAAAAAGTTATTCTGTTTTAAAGGGCGTACGAACACTTTTGTGGGCCACTGTATGTATACAGTACTTTTAAACAATTTTGTAATCGCGATATACATTTGATCTTGAACCGAAATCTTCTAACCACCATATTGGGGATTGATTAAATTCTTTTATGCATTTCTTACAAAAATGAGTAGCTTTTTAGTAGACTGCGGATCTTTATGCAAAATAAAAATGTTTTGCATTGATTGTGGGAAGCAGGAATAACATACAAAAATTAATTTCATCCTTTGACGACTTTGTTACATTGAAAGCAACATTACGACATTCTTGAATGTTTTACTGTTTTAAATTTCACTCAACCAATTTATTAATTTCTCTCAGTTACATTATTTTCAATCGATTAAACATATCAAGAAAGACAATGAACTTCCACTTCACTCCAGTTCGTTGCAATTCAGGTACAACCTTTTTAGTTTTGACAAAATATTATAAAACAAGTCTAATGTCTCTTGTATAAAATGTCTTGCATAGAGTACATACATGTGTACTCACATAACACATATTACAGACACAGTACACGGTGTCAATAAATTCCTGTAACCGGGTGGTCCGTTCTATGAAATATCCTCCATAATCAAATAATAAAAAGTTATTGCGTCGAGCCAGTATTAGAAGGTTGGAAGCTATTGCTATTACCCGCGTATTTCACCATAAATCCGACGATTTCCGAGTGTTATGGTTCCCATGGATCCGTCTGGTTCCTTTAGAAAAGCTTCTTTATGAGTGCATGAGATCATCGACAGTTGGATTTTTACAAAAGTCAGATAAATCTGCATTGAACGGAAACGTGTCATAAAAGAAGGCAAAGAACCGCGGCGATAATGTTCGCGGAAACTACTGCAAACGATGCCGCTCCTGGAAGGAAATAATGATTGTATTCTATTAATGTGTACTTGATTCATTGCTGTTAATATTCAAGTCTCGGATGAATTATTTCATTCAACCAAATTGAAGTAGTACAAGTCTTGTGTCTCACGACAAGACAGTGGGTCTTTATGCAAAATAAAAACTTTCTACCTGAATTCCAACAAACTGGAGTGAAATAGAAGTTTATTTTCTTTCCTAATATGGTTAATAGGTTGAAAATAATATCACGTTATTTCTAAATTCTATTAATGTGTTTACTGACTTAAATTACACCTACTCATTTTCTTTCCTAATATGGTAAATATGTTGAAAATATTATCACAGTAATTTTGAATTCTACTAATGTGTTTACTGTTTTAAATTACACATACTCATTTTCTTTCCTAATATGGCAAGTAAATAGATTGAAAATAATATAACAGTATTTCTAAATTTTTCTAATGTTCTTACCATTTTAAGCTGCACCTACTCATTTTCTTTCCTAATATGGAAAGTAAATAGATTGAAAATAATATAACAGTATTTCTAAATTTTTCTAATGTTCTTACCATTTTAAGTTGCACCTACATATTTTCGTCATAAATGTATGAAATGCGCCGACGGGTCATGACTGCTGTTAATTCGAGAGATTTGTGCTCACGTGTAGCACAGACGCGAAAGTGCACGTAGAAACTCTGGAATCGCAAGGTTAGACGCAAAGGAAACGTTTCCTCGGGTAGCGGTAAAAAGCTTAAAGAAATGAAAATGTATATGACCGTATCTTCCGCGATAATGTCGATGGATGACGACACTCTATTAACCCAGTGGCCCAGGGAATGATATAAAACGGAATTAAAAAGAATAGGGAAGGCCCGGGCGAGAGCCGACGACACGTGTACCGGGTGGCGGCGGAATAATTAAGCGAGAAGCTCGAGTGGCGACGACGTCGTCGTCGACGACGACGGAGAAGTGGTGCTCGTTAATGAAGCGATACACCAGAGACTCCGACAGACGACAAAATTCTGGGCGAAACTTCGCCAAAGAGCGTTTCGTTCCGAATATTCTTTGGCCGGAAGTGACGATAATGAACCAATTTCACGGTTCAATCTAGCTGCTCATCAAGAAAGACTGGACTTGTTTGGAATTAATTTAGCGATTTCAAGGCAACGAATGATTAATTATTATTTCAATTAGAGATCCTGACGTGCCCAAGCCGACGGAATGATTGACATAAATTCCTGTACGATTCAAATAATCTGCCTGACTCTTTGTTGCAGAAAAAAATCTGCGTCAGCTTGTACAAGATTTTCGAAATATGATTTTGATGTTCCCTCGATTAATGCCGCCTTGTACTCTGCCGAACGTCACCGGCGCTTTAATTAACACCGCCATATATCATCGGACACTCGAAAGGGTGCGGCGACGGTTTGTATTTCATCGAGTTTTGCACTCGTTGACAGGTCGACTGCGGAATCCGGAAGATTTGCAAGGAAGTGATGAATGGCAGAAAATAAGGAAACGAATATATTTCTGTCCCGAAAATAGGGGAGAGCCCGTTTGGCCAGCGAACGAAAGGGACAACAGGGGCGTGGCGGACTTGTATATGTCATTGAACATCATTATTTTTAGATTCTCCACTTGGGAAAGAGACCGTGAAATATTTTCGTGTGTTACGATTCTTCCAGGAATTCCTATCGGCGATCTGCCTGTGTGATGAAATATCAAACATCCTCAGTTCCCTCAGTATACGCACTAAAAAGTTTTCAGTAAGCACTGAAAAGTTTTCTTAGGCTTTGATAAACAATAAATCTTTTTTTACGGCTCCAATAATGTCGTTGTAAAAACTAACCAAGTTTTCAGGGTCGATCAATGTTAATACTAAGCAAATTTGGCAATTTAAATTGTTCTCAACGTTTCGATCCAAATGTGGATCATTTTCAACAGAAATGTTGCGTCTGTAACATACTGTAAGTTATATTAATCGTTCAACAAAACCGGGTAATACCAATAAAACTTTGACTTATTTATAAATTATAAAGAGTTCGAATTCAATCAATCGAAGTTCGAACCTCTTTGCGAGGTACTTGATCCCATCCCTACTGAGAGTTACAACTGAAAAATGGACACTCTACCGTAACACCGAGGTAAAACTTCTCGTTTGAAATAACGTGGTACATACGTTGTATTTCCGAACCACTAACAGAGGGACGACCGCAAATCCACTTGACATCGGCGGGTAGGAAGTAGCCACGAAACTTTAATCTCCGTGGATAGATAATTCGACCGCAGTCGGAACGGGACGTCAGACAGTCTCTTAAGTCACAGTAGCGTGCTGCTACTTATAAATGAACGTTTCGGGGCCACGTGCCGCGGGCGATACACGGTTAATGCGATCCTTACGTTTATGGAATGTTGCTCGTAAAGAGTTGTGACAGGAATAGCCGTGGACATTGACACGCGGACGGGTATGTCAGCTCGCTCGTAAAGAACAATTGCTCTTCCAAATTTCCCTGGATAAATCCTCGAACTCTCGCTAATAAACTGGAGTCGCACGTGCAGTTCCGGTTATAACTGGACGAACTAAATTAAAAGCAGAATCTCGCGAAGAGCGGAAATAATTCGGGTGACCAGCGTTGGTTCCAGATGACAATATAAATAGCGTTTACCAATTGCTCGATTTTCTTCTACGTATTTTAAGCTGCCGACGTGTTATTTCCAATTTATTAAAGTGATCGAGGAAAGAGATCATTTGCTGATTCAACGTGTTAGGTTGGAGTACGCAAATTGACAGGTTATCTGAAAGATGGCAACAAGTTGTTACAAATAATAGAAATTATATCGTTGAATAATATTAAACACGTATTTTTATAAATTGATTCAAACTTTTTCTTTAAAATACGAAAGAGCTTTCTGATAGACTTCAACTGCTAGAAAGGAATGAAGCATCTGCTTGGAGAAGAAGCGCTAAATCTGTCTGCAAAGATCACCGAAGCACGCGCCGCGGAGACGCCTTTAATTGCCATTGCTTTTCGCGCGCGTGTCCTTTCATGCAGCTTCATTCATTAGCGCTAACCAGGAGAGCTCGGAGGTGCATCACCGTGCAGATCCAACGACGGAGGAGGGGAAAAATCGACTTGGTGCATCGATCCGAGTGCTTGTTGCACCGAATCCAACCCGCGCGCCGCGCCGGAGACGCAGCGCAGCCGGGATAACGCGCTCTAGCTGACAACGGACAAGGGAGAACTGCCAACTATTCGAGCGAAGAATTCTCATTTCATTCTCTTTTCGGAAGATCAACCGTGACAGACAACCTTCCTGGTTACGACACTGTTATGTCCTAAAGTTAGCCGGATTTCTTTGCGCGAAGCGTAGCTCGGAACTTACGACGCACTCAACGTGAACTCGCGCTCTCTTGATCCGAATTTAGAAAGCTCGGACCATCGCGATTAACAATATTTAGTGGAGACGGGTTCATTTCTCGCTGGACCATGCAGCTTCATTTTTCAATAAAACTTCAATTTTAGCACTAGAACTGCCGAGCACTGCTATACAGGGTGTCCCAAAATTCCTTCAACAGCCGGAAATGGGAGGTTCCTGAGATCATTTGAAGCAACATTTTCCTTTGCAAAAATGTTATCCGCGGCTTTGTTTACGAGTTATTAACGTAAAATACGGTCCAATCAGAGCGCGACCTAGACGCGGGTTGGAACTGTCGGCTCGGCGCGCCTATTCTCTATTGGCCGACTGTGCCAACTCGCGTCTAGGTTGCACTCTGATTGGACCGTATTTTTCGTTAATAACTCCTAAACAAAGCCGCGGATAACATTTTTGCAAAGGAAAATGTTGCTTCAAATGATCTCAGGAACCTCACATTTCCGGCTGTTGAAGGAATTTTGGGACACCCTGTATAATAGAACTACTGCCCGCCGCCTGTTTTTAATCCGGCCCGCGAGGTTAATGAACACAATTACGTAAAATAAGAAATTAATAAAATAAAAAACGTAAAAATATCACTTCCTAATCAAAAAATTTTGACTTGTTTATTTTGTTTGCTGTATGAGTAGAAATATCTGTGAGTTTGCTTTTCCAAAAAAAGTTTATCGACCCCTGCCTTATAATAATGACAAAATTGCATTTTTTTAAGAATATATACTACAATAGAGAAGTTCACTGAAACAATTTCTCAGAAAAATATATTTATAATTCTAATACTTCTGAAAGTACAAATCAGGAGCAAGTCATTTTGATGAATCCGGTAGCTCTAGTGTTAAACCATTTTAAGAATTTTACTGTTTTAAATTACACATGCCCATTTTTGCCATAAATGCATGAAATCCGGCAGTGTTCATAAAATATTCTATTAGCTGCTCTACTGCGTAAATATTATGTCCACCACGCGCCATTTCGTGTTCCAGATCGAGACATTAGTTTCGGGAACAGATGTTAATTATCTGCAGTGTTAAACAGAATGTTTTTCGTAGTAATAGTTACGCTTTAATCAGAACTTACCACATAGAGCAATATTTTCCTATTAAACACGCACGCTCTCCCATTAACCCGTTATGGAGGCAGTCGGAGCCAGCCAGACTCATTTGGCAACGAGGAAAAGAATGGAAAATTATGCCCCATGAATGTTACCTAATCTTGGAACAATTATTTCCGATTATCCCAAGATTTTTCTGATAATCTTCTTATATTTTTATACTCCCGTGAAAACATTCTCCGCTAAGTGTTCACACAACAAAACAGATTTCCCCGTTGCTTATTAAATTCACAATCAATTTCCCCGCAAATGTGAGAGCTGCAAGCTGTAATGCACATAGAAACAATATTAAATTAAATGAAACGGCGTTTCCGTCCCGCACGTGTATCCGTTTTAGCGGTAGTTTTAATTAAATTCCATATTAATTGGACGTTACACTGCATTATCGTTCCACAGGACTATCGTAACGTCACACGGGGCAGTTTGTATTCATAAAACTCCGGAACAATAACATTTCCGCAAGTTACACAGCCCCGCAGAAGTTATCGACCGCGCACACCTCGGTGATTCGGATAAAATTGAACAGTTCCCTCGTACCCGATAAATTATCAACCCGGTCAATCGGCGAATGCGTGAATACCGATTCAAAACCGAAATTCCGCCGGTGTTAATGCCACGGTTACTTCGAGGATGGTATTTAGAAATAAATACATTCCGCTGCGGTCCTCGCGACAACGACGCGCTTCTATGCCAGACGCTTCGTTTTCTACGATCGCACACTTCCGACTTAATTTATCGCGACACGCGAAACGACTACGCGTTCCCCTACGAGGACCTAGGTGTTACATTTGTTTCACTTGTTTCTGTTATACCAGGATTTATAACATTAAACCGCCGAGCGAACTGGACCGAACTAAAATTACACGTTTGTCAGAAATGGAATATATATGCTCCGCGGAAATCAAAAGTCTCCGAAACTATGGTCCTTTAATAGCGTATAAATTGTACCGTTAAATAATTTATGGTTATTTCAAGTACCCACGTCATTGTAGCTGAAAATGGACAAGATGAATGTGCCTTAGAGAAAAGATGCCTAATTATTAGACCGCGGACTTTATGCATTTATTATAAAGCAGTGGACATGTTGAAAATATTTAAGGACATGACTTTATTAGTTACAGCTTATTAGGATGATTGGAAGAACAATACAATTTTCATTTGGCTCCTGTGTCCCGCAATCAGTGCGAACATTCCTTACTTTGCATAAAAATCTTCGTTCAACGATGGAATTGTCGAGAAACGACTTACCGTCGTCAACTAATATTTTTGGGGTTCTGAATTTGTTTTTATTATAAGTTATGCGAAACGCGCCGTTTAACATAAAGCAGTAGAAGTGAATGGCGAGCGCAGACAGACGGGACGTCCTAATTTTAATTGAAATAAAAATTTAATTTCAGAAGGCTGCCCGATAAGGTGAATTTCACGCAGTGGTTGTTCGGGGAATTTGAGGAGCGGCGTAATTGGAAATTCACGTTGCATTCCGGTAAAGGATATTGAAAAGGTTTCCATCTTTTCTAATTGATCGCGAAAATCTGTGGATTTCGGAGCTTCGAATATTAATTCCTCCCGGGAAAACTAATCCAGTAATACCTTGTACAATAATCATTTATTAGGTGTGCAAATAAGTTCCTTCCCCTTTTTTTTCTACGATCATAAATTCCGACCGAATTTTAATTACTACGCGATTTTGGTGCCATCTGAAACAGCGTTCTTTTAGTTTTATGAAGAGTCATGATGGGCGCTCCAAAGGTTTCCAGTCCTATGCAACAATTTCAAAGAATATGGCTTGCGAGGAGCATCATTTGCGTCACTGCTTATTTTTTGCATTCCAGCAAAACATGCAAAAAGTGACACCGAAAATTTAAAGCTAATTTTAATTCGGAAGACGACGATCGTTCAGGTGCACCGAGAAAGTTTGATGACGGTGAGTTAGAGGAGTCGCTCAACGAAAATCCGATCCAGACGCAAGAAGAATTGGTAGAAAAATTGGGGGTCACGAGGCAATAATGTAATATGTAATAAAATCTTGAATTTGGAATAAAAGGGGAAAGAACTTATTTGCACACCTAACAGTGCCTAATACCTTCGAGTACAACTTTTGTTATGTTTAGACTGCGGACTGTATGCAGTTCTGACGAAACCGAGGAGATTAAATTGGAAACTATATACTGAATTTACAATGGCGACAACAACTTGTATTTTCTGGGACACAGAACTGAAGACCTGCACCTAAATTGCTTGATATAAACTCCCACGTGCTTCAGCAGCACACTCAACTTCATCAGTAACAAATTAGCATTGTACACGGCACATTTCTATAGAAGTTCGTAAGCGGCTAATTGTATCATAACTTTTATTCAAGTAGTTTCTATAAGCGGTCGTAGTCTCCCGGAAGTTGATGAAAAACGAAAGCAGCTTAATTGTACTTTTACATTGCTGCCGGTGAATTCGTTATACGTATGCTAATACTCCGCACATTCGAAACCGGAGGACTACAAACTAATTGTAAGCTGAACCATGTATGAAATAAGAACACCAACACGAGAATATTTGTTTTATTTCCATGGAACGCGGAAATGTGATTTCTGTGTGGGTGGAAATTGAAAGTTTCCTCGATATCTCTCAATACTTCGGCGAAGAGGAATCCATGAATATTTTTCTTTCTCTGGATACAAGTGCGGTATATGGATGGCATTATTTATGCCACAATGAAACAAGGTTTCGCAGATAAATTTCCGTATAATACCACTGGCAAACAATCGTATATTATTTACTGTCCTTGGTAGAAGAAAGTCTCCATTCGAACAAGAAAAACTGATCAGTAGAAATTCGAAATTGTTGAAAAATTTTAAAAATTGAACATGCCAATATATGATTTCTCCTCTACTAAATTCATTCAGGGAAAAATAACATTCGATTTAGTTTCTGTTTTATGCAGACAATTTTTATTTTGCATAAAGATCCGCAGTCTACTGGTCAGTGCAGAATATCTTTAGAAAGGTGTCAAGAAACTGATGTCTAAATACAAGGTAGCATAAAATGGACAGACAGAGAGACAGAGAGAGAGAGAGGGGGGAAGCGCATTTGCATATACAATCGAAAGTTCCCCGAGGCAAGCTCCGGGGTCCATGACACTTCCGTGTTGCAATTGATATTGCATCACGATGCGAGTTAAGCGTTGCATCAAAGGATTGCTTATTTGTACCACTAATTGACAAATAATGCGTTACGAGAATATATATGATCTCCTCGGATGAGTCCTCTCGTTGCAAATGTTTTATGTACTCTTTGAAAGATCTGCAAGGATCTGCAGCTTAATTATAAATATTACAGCCACGATGAAACATGTAGTACTATAGAGAATAGTCTAGCCGACAGGACATAAACAATTGCTGCTGTATCAAACAGCGAGGTCATCTTCCACTGTCGAGCCGTGTAGTCATTTTAATCTGTTTCCTGTTTTCGATGAAACCAGGAACACTGAAAGCGATCAATACATAGATCACGACACCTGGACATTGTCCAACAGTAACATTCCAAAAATTAATAGACGACAATTCACTTTTCATCATCGTACAATCTCTCAGTTTCACTCTCGAACTTGTTCCCATTCTTTATAGAACTTCAACACTTCCATTTTTTTTTGTTTTTTTACAGCCCTCGTGCAACAATTTATTATGATTTTCTTGTCTCCTTAGTAATATTAGGTTCGAGGGAAAGTTGTGTTTGAATTAAGGAGTTAATTTTGCTTGTAGATCAAAAACACTCGTTGCTAGTGAGTGATTGAGAAATAGTGGAAATTATATTTTGACAAATTGATTCAAATGTTTTCTTTAAAATACGCCGGACCAGTAATCGGAAGAATTGATTTGTTGCAACTGACGCATCTCCATTTTGCATAAGGTCGAGCTATCATTCACGCGTCACATATGACTTTTTCTCGCGCACTGTCCATTTTAATCCGGAAATTTCGACTGTGAGAACGTTGGACGAGGATCGACAGCGGAATTCGAGAACTCGTTATCCCGTGCATAGAAGAACGGTGAATAATTCGGTGTTTTCAATTTTCTGGAAATCTTACTGCAACGTAACAGGCGACACGATCCAAACTTCCAGGGAGTCGTCGTTCCAGGAAATGGCGCGGAAGTTTTCTGCTGCCACGGTACCATCTCGCAGAAATAAATTATTCTTTTTCTCTTTGGACTCTTTACCGTTGTGAACACCGATCCATCAATTTTGCAGTAAATTGCATTTCCTTCGGCCGTTCTTTCAACGTGTAATTGTTACGGATACGGACAGATTAAATTCGTCTTCTGTATTCTAAGAATAGTATTCCCGAATCTCCCGATTCCACTTTCTTTCGTTTTCCGTATAAATGATAAGAATAGAATGATTCTCCTTGTGAAATATTCTGGAACTTCAGATTCTAATTTCCGGCAGGCACAGTTTAAATGTCAGGCGGTCGAGTGGATGGCGACATGGGTACACGAGAGACACGCGTAGGTGCATTCTCTCGTTTATACAACAATTGACAGTGAAGGTTCCGACATGGTTATAAAATTTGTGATGTGGATTTTTCTGTGAAGATATTATGGACCACTGTGTACAAACTGTTTACTCTACCGCTCAAAAGTATCCGGACACTTGCGAAATGTGTAATAGCAACACATAAAAGTTACGTAAGTATCTAAAATAGTATAGACTAAAATCGATCTTTATTACTTCCTTATGGAATATCTTTTAACCCTTCGCTGCATAGTGTATCATATCTGATACAGTTAACAAATCTGGTACATATATAGTAAACTAAGAATGTGTTTCTTACTATTCTACATTGTTTTAATTTTTTTAAATATTTTTCCCTTAAATAAAACATAAAAACTGACCTCCTTTCAATTTTTCCATCCCAATTACAGAATCACGCAGTGAAGGGTTAAGTTATAAACTAGCTATGTGGAAACTTATCATTATTAGACCAAGATTAAATACGAGATTCGTCGACGTATCGCGGCAATCTTTCTATTAGCATTCCATTATTAGTATTTGTTTCGAAAATTTCTCCGAGTTCGCTCTGCACCTTAGAAGTGAAACAAAGAGAAACTTGAAATCCTTTCAAACACCGAGACCGTTCCACTAGATTTTGTATTTATGGATAGAAATTATATTATTGAGAAATTACAAGTGACAAAATTGTTCTAAATATCAGTGGCGGATCTAACGGTAAGCGGACTAAGCGGTCGCGTGGGGCCCCGGGATACCATAGGGCCCCGAATTTTAAATAAATTTATTTAATGCCTAACGGTATGAAATTTTTCATTACTTTTCTTTTTTGTTAAAAAGTTTACGAGAGTTTTCTTGCAACTTCTATTTCTAACTTGAGGTTAAGGGCCCCAAAATTTTTACCGCTTGGGGCCTCCACTTGACTTGAGCCGCCACTGCTAAATATGTTGAAAATTGTTCTAAATATTTTTCCTACTAACTTAAACTACATTTTGCAGAGAAAAAGACAGTGTCCGGATTCTTTTCAGCGGTAGCGTATAAGCAGAGACGTTCAGGTTGCTTCTAATAAAAATCCTTACGGCTGAATTCGATATTTCCCTGCAGAAACGAGACTCTCGAACCTGTAAAAGGACGCGTGGACCACAGCGCGGCGTGAAACGAATCTTGGTCGAAGCTTAAAACGGATCAACCGGCTATTCCGTGCGCGGAAGGCTGGCATAAAGGGCGGAAGGAAGGAAGGACGGAAGGAAGGAAGGGAAAGTCCGCGGGAACGACACGTTCGTAGATTTTATCTACGACTTGATGTTGAACAACGCGCAACACGGTATTCCGCGTTACGCTTACGAGCTCTCCGTTAAAGCTGGCGCGCCACACGTGCGCTGAATGCGAGCGGACTCGTAAATACACTCCGCGCGGATTAACACGCGGCCGTCACGTGGCACGTGTGTTCCACCCCTTTCCCACCCCGTTTCTCCCTTCAACCCCTTCACGTCACTCTTTCTCTCCTCGTCGAATGCACCCGTCGAGTGGGTGGCCCGGGGAGAGGGAGGGAATTCGAAAAAGAACGAACGCGTTGAGTTATGTCGTTGGACCGAAAACACGGCAAGTGCGAATTCGCCACCTTCCCCAGGATTAATACGATGCATCCGCGTAATGCACTCGCGATGCATGGCGGTACCTGCGCCTCCCGCCATTGTTTCTTTCCGTCTCTTATCGGAGAATACGTTAACGAGAATGGTGACACGCGGGCAATGCGGCAAATGTGTCGAAACAGTGACAACGCGTGATGTACAGACGGATCTCTAGGTGACCGTTGCGTTCCGTTTGATGGATCATTGCGAGAGTATCGGCGGGACTCGTGTGTATCGTGGTTTATTAGGTCACCTAGCCATCGGCCGCGATAACCATCGATTTAACAATCCCTCGAGAGTGTCCGGAACGAAAGATTTACGAGTTACTTTCTTCGAGACCGCTGAAAGCTGCGAGGAGATTCGTGGATTCGCGTTGGGGGTTTCAGAGTTTTTGAATTTCAACGATTCCCCATTGAGTTTTCATTTTTTACCATTTAGTAGCTCTTCGGTACGATGGTGGTTGAGCTGACAATTTTTATACAAGTAACTGTTGTTCTGAGAAAAAATTCTTTCCGGCAGTTGAACGATTCCTCATTCTAAAAACCATGTGGAAGTGTCGTTAATCTTGTGGTGGAGTTAGAGCAAACGATCATTAAATTACAAAATTACCCTAATAAGTAATTTATAAACTACTTAAACATATATAACTTATTTTTGTTCCCGAATCTATGGGCAAGCTGTGCCCAAGATCTATTCTTTCAATAAATAAAACACAATACGAAATAGTACAACAAATTCGGTAGGCGTTAAGATAAATTGGACGCCAACATAAATTGATTATGTTGCTAATTGAAAATCACGCTGGAAATAATAACGAGGCGAAATTTCGGAGAAATAAATACCTAAGTGATTCAAGGAAACATCAACGAAGTGCACCCACTTCAGAGGTTCGAGGCTAAGTCGTTCATGGAAACGTACCTGGCTCGATTATTACAGACGACTGGGTTTCCGTTGGAACGATACATGAACGCAGAGGGATTTTAGACCGAGAATGGGTGCTTGAAGAGCAAATCCGGTTATCCAGAAGTGCGACTGCATATTTTATACCTTGCATAATCGAGACCAAAAAATGAAAGTACGCTTTTACGATTTCCCGGCTGAAAATCTGCGGATAGTAGCTACAAAAAAAAAAGAACCAGTCTCGGTAAATGGCAAAATGATCTGTCAGTTGAAAGAATCGGGTTATCTCGTTCGAAGAAGGATACGAATTCGAAATTGCCAAGGATGATGACCTTGACAACATATTTTCAAAAAATCATCGAAATCAGAGGTGACTCTCCTTCTACATAAAAAATTAACGAAATCAAGTATTAGTTCCGAGATAATGGGACTCGAGTCCATTGTGACCCAGTGTTACAAACGTACAATATATATCATAATTGAAAGCATCGGCGAGACCCGGCGAACGGTGACTTCGAGGTCAACGAACACCGCGGAATAGGGTCCCAGAGCGTCCATTCATCGCGCGGGGTAAATAAAGCGGCAGTTTACGCCCGTGAACTCGATTTCCGACAAAACGAACGACCTTTCATTTGCGCACAAGGACTTCATTACCACGCCCGTCGAAACGACACCTCCGCAGCAGCAGTGGCAACGAATTGTACACGCGAAAAATCCACGAGTTCGAAAACCGAGGTACCCAAGCTGAAATCCAAGGTCGAAAACCTAAAAATCCCACAGGACAAAATCAGGCAAGAAGCTACCCGATAGGCTTCTCGGTGGCTACCTGTGGCTGTGTCGTCCTCGTTCACCCTTCAATTCACCTGGCAGGGATCATCGGAGCCTGCAGAAGTTCGGGAGGCAACTTACCTAGGCCACATGGTGGGTCATTCCATCAGCTCGGCGAAGGTGTTCAATCTTCTCTGGCCGTTCACCCGGTCGTAAATCAGCGTAGGATCACTCGAGGGACAGCACACACAAACGGTCACTGACACTCGGTGCTATAGATCCCGGATCAAACGGCAGAGAAAGGCGGTACTCGATTTCAGCTCGATACCCGGGTTGAACGGGGTCGACAGTGGCGCCAATCGCCAAGGTCGCCTCGGGAGCAAGGTCAACGTACTTCCGGCACTGATCGGCAGCGAGATCTACCCCTGATCACACTCTGCGTTCACCTTGGACGCAAGAACTCCGCAGGTAGCCGAGCTAGTTTAGCAAGCGCAGCTGACAGCCCAATCGGCTCCACGGTCCACCACTCACTGACAACAGTCCCTTCGTGACACTTGCCGCTTCCTTCTCGATTTTTCTCCCTCCTATCCTCCTCCTACTCCACGAGTAGGCTGCCGGCGCTCTGCTAGACCTCTCGCAGAGCTGATCTAGGCACCATCTAAACCGTTTTGCCCTTTTCGCATTGCTTCTAGCGATTAAGCTTTTTGATCGATCACGCTGATGAAATGTTGGTGTAGATAGGGTAGATTGGTTAAAGGGTTTAACGTTGATCAGGACCGATGCTCGATATGGTTCACAGTTGGACCAGACACGCTACTCTACGTGCTTTCGAGCCGGCGACGAGGTGTCAATGGCGGCCGATTCAAATTCGCTCCCCACGTGGCGGCGACGGTGTCGTCCTTGCGACTGCCGCCGACACGACGCCCGACGCCGGCCAATGCGTCGCCATCTTCCGGCCGCCGGCTAAATCTGCTTTAGTGAATCCGCCACTGCTATGAAATCAACGAAAATCCTTTTCATTCCCGTCTTCGCGGATTATTGCGATCTGTCTTCGATGCAATCAGCTAACGGGATGCTCGCCTCAGGATGCTGGAGAGGGTCAACCGGAAGGGCAGCGAATTGTTTGGTACAGTATCAAAACTGACTATGTCCACCCGAAGCACTTTTCAGACATTTATGAAGTTTAGCTTTTCAGATTTCAAATATACAGTAGAACCTCGATTATATTTCATTCATTCGTTCATAATCTCTTCGAACGAGGCTACTCGTATAATTACGATCGAACTTCATCTACAGGTAAGTTCGTTTGATCGTTTAATTATCCAGGCCTCTGATGTTCGAATTCTTTATCGTCTGGATACTTTCCACAAAGGATTAGTTCGCGGTTAAACCAACCTACACGCTACACGATTTACTGCACACTTCAATAAGGATTAAGTTCAGCACTGAAACTATGTAATTGTTGTATTATCCGAACAATCATGTTCCACTAATTAGCACGGATAATCGAAGTTCTACTGTATCGTAATATACTATATTCCAGTATATTAATGATACTATTGCATACGAGAACGAGAACTAATGATGAGCTTTCTGTTGCTTATTTCTCCGATAAATCATTTCCAGTCGGCCGACAAGAAATCACAGATTAACGTGCTCCTAGTTTCAAGAGCTTCGCGATTTCGTGAAAATCAGTGGCGCGCATTCCAATGTTGGCGAATAAAATGGTGGGAAAGAGAAGCATAAGATAGTAATGTAGGTCTCGCAATATTTCATTCTGACAGCGGTAATCGGTATTGAGCTGGAAAATAATATGAATAAAGTCAAGGTATAAATAGCTCTCCGGCCTGTTCCTTTTACTGCGCTGTGATTAGTACGCTTCGTATGAAAACGAGGCTGTCACAGACTTCTACACATTAATAATCGAAAAAACGAAAAATTGAGAAAAAACTCTGGCCAGGAAAATGTTCGTCTCAACATTGTTTAATTTATTTTCGTGAATACTGTCACTCAATCTCTCGAATAGGACTCGGCGAGGCTGGCTGATTTAAAAATCGGATTTTATGCTTCCGTTACTTTTCGCATCAAAAATATTTGAAACATTGCGATAATAAACACGTCGCATCAACTGACAGCGTTGGGATTAACTCGGAAGATCCGTTGCGTTGATAGCTATAATCAAGCACCGCGATGAAGACACAGAGTCATCATATACCAAGCTGTCATCGATAATAGCCTCGGGTCGAGACAAATGCAGTGCGGCATGCATTATTTGTTACGTTAATGAATTACTCACCGCTGCAATCATCTATGAGGTAGCGACAGATATTTAAAGACAGATATGACGTGTTTCCACTCGGCGAGGAATCGAATCTCGCAAGTTCGTGATCGCAGTACGTTACCTACCTCAATTATCGTTTTCTCGTTTCGCTACTTCGATCGTAAATCGTTCGACCACAAGAAAGATAAGCTTCGATTCGATCGAGTTACGTCAACTGGACTCGCGATAACTTCTGCTTCTGTGGAAGCTGATGTAACGGCCAAGCAGCAGCTGCTTCGCGGATGTAATCACTTTTAAAAACGCTCCCGTCAATGTCAAGATTTCTGGAGCAAGTGGGACTCAACCCACGAAGGCATCGTTATGTTCATTAGAAGTCGTCTAGCATTGACATGTTGACGCCATTATGGTTTTTTAAATGCTCGCGAACGTCGCCGCTGCCTTTCATTGCATAGTCGACTATGCAAAACGCTGTGGAATGGAGTTGCAGAAAATCGTTTACAATTTTTCTATTGGGTTGGCAAGAAAGTAATTTCGGTATTTCAAGGTGAAATAAAACCCAATTTTTTTAATCAAGCAATGGACTTTAAGCAATAAAATATTTTTCATTCTGTTCGATGACCTTTTGCCATCTTTCTGGTAGCTTCGCAATTCCGCGCTCATAAAACTTCTGGTCCTTATCGGCAAAAAACTGATCCAAGTGCGATTTCAGGTCATCATCGTTTCACCTTAAAATACCGGAATTACTTACTCGCCAACCCAATACTACGCGTAACATATCGACAGGTTTATTTGATGTTCTTCGTCGATCAACCTGGTCATCTAGGTTTGTCTCAATAGCCACGCGAAACTATTTCGGACAGTTTCCAATTCTTTTCGACAGATTAGTCAACGACTTACACGCGTCGGCTTCGGCTCAACTTTGTCCAAAGATTTCGAATGCGATCGCTGCAGGGAATATCAATGGAACGGACGGAATGTTTATTCATTCCTGAGCGTGCGTTGTAATTGATGATATTAATGGGCACTCTTTACTTTCACGCCGTATCTGACTGGAATTATTTACCGATCGTAAACAGTGTCTGCGTACCAATAATAATCGGTTGTACGTAATAACACAGAGAGATAAAGTGCAAGAGAGAGAGAGAGAGGTTTATTAATAACGGCGGGCACGTTCTGCCGACTGAATAATCGAGCATTATAGACACGGCAATGAAGTTACGATCAGACGGTTATTGTTTCATCTCGCGATCGAAGGCCGTAATGACCGCATCGGACGGGGCTTGATCAGGGTGCCAGCAAAAGCTGAAACATCTAATTACACGTCGGCTGCAACGGGCTCCCGCCTGTTTATTCCAATCTTTGACACCTCACTTTACCGAGCAGTCGGAATTATTTTATCATGATGAAACACGGGCGCCCCAAGGTTTCATCGACTTAACGCCAGGCAATTTATTTACCGATGTCTAATCGAGACAATGAACAGCCGGCTGCTCGTTGAATAACTCGTTCTGCTCTAAAACCGAGACGATATTCTAATCTACGTACTTATTTATGCGTGACCACTCTCGCTCTGTACTAGATCGTGGCAAAAGCACTTCCATCGGTTGTTCAAAATGATTTTATCAATCCAGCCGGCGTCTCTGGAAATATTTCCGATGCAGTTTTCTCATTGGAAAAAGATTCCATGTTAAAATTCCGAATAAAAATTATTTTATGCATCGAGAAAAGCCGTCCAGTCACATTGAAACCAGAACAATAACTGAAATAATTTATGATTTATTTTTAACAAAGTGTCACTGAGAAATGTGATGAATCTCTGCGAACGATAACCACCTAAATTCAATGCTCAAAAGACATCGCTTAACTTGAAGCTTATATCAAAGCGCGAAAGATATTAGACACCATTTAGACTCCCAATAATGGTTTCCATTCTACATTCAACTCCGACAATTTCTCCGTTTCTATTCACCGTACAAGGCTTAACCATCTGATATTGGAAGCTGAGTCAACATTGACTCATACTACTTTCTGTCGAAAAACTCGGATAACCTCGAACCTCTTAAGAAACATTCCACATGTTTCGTAAACGACAGGACAAACGGTCTACTACATAAATGATAAATACCATGGAATTAAATAAAATGTTATTTTCAGTGGTAGCCTTTGTAGATCTGGAATAAATAAAAATCGTACCAAATTCCATCGAATTTTGCAGATCAGCAATTTTTGAACATTTTCAGATGCCACAAATGCATGAAGATCCGCAGTCTACTTATTCGATACTTGAATAAGTTTTCAAAAAGATTGTTCACCTAGGAAACCGCACGAACTTTTTCCGGTAGCTGATAAATATCGGAGAGGATGAAAAATGGCGCGTTCACGATTCACCGGTGGAAATATTGAGGGCGAAGGGTTTCAAGTGCACGTAACGCTTGTCCTGTCATCAGAGGATCCGAGTTTCCTGGAGATTCCTCCTCAGCGACCGGAAATTCATGTGAATCGTCTGCGAGCGACATTTCGCCAGGTGACACTCACGCGAAGCGACAAACGTTTCCCCGGTTCGCTTGACGCCCCGCGGAATTGCCTAGAAATATAGAGAAAGAGAAAGCGGAGAAAGAGAAAGATACGGGGAGTTGGGGGTGGGGGTTAGGGCAGCCCTTTACGCGCCGGCGCCCTCCCAACGACACCCGCTCAGTCATTTTACGATTTCAATTAACATCAAGCCACCCTCGCCGAACGAGCCTGTTCCTTTGGTGAATAGGCGAACCCTCCGGTCATTTGCGGCCTTGAATGCACCTGGAATATTCGCAGCCACGCACGTACGCTGAAATATTGTCAAACGCACGCGTTTCGCATCGCGCGCGCGGCTTTGCGCCTCGCCTCCGCTTGCCTCGCCTCGTCTCGTCTCGTAAAATTACGTCGGAAACGCAGTGTGATGTGGACACGCCGCGCCGGGGCTTGACTAGCGAACCGCGAGCGTCGATCAACGAAGTTGCAATTTTCCACAGAACCGAAAACATCCGAATGGGTTCGGGGCGGGGGTTGCTTTCAGTTGTTTCGCGCTACGAACGACCGTTCCGAGCTCCAGGCAGCCTAAAGTGAACCATTGTTCACTGTACACCGTGTCCCGCGGCTCACAACTACACCGAAAAGGCAACGATGACACCCGTGAAACAATAAATAGACGCGTGGAAGAACGACTCTTCATAGGAAACTCGGTTTTCGAAAAATTCCGGGAGGAGAACACCTTTTTTCGGAGCTGTTTCACCCGAAATGAAAAATTCGCGACGATATTATCAATATAGTGCTTGATCCTGTTAGATAATTTATCCCTCATTCTCACACACGATTAGTATTTAGGAAAATACAGTCAGAGATGAGCACAGATTTACTTTTTCCTTCGCAATTGCGATCAATAAAAATTAAGAAAATTATTTACACATTAGACACATTCTCGAAAAAACTCAAGCTGTTGGATCCAGTTTTGAAAGAGTTATTCATTTTTATTAGGTGTACGAATACTTTGTACATCCACTGTATTTGTTTTCACCGATGAAGCTTTCACACGGCAACCATGTTTGACAAAATTATCCCAGCGTTTCGGTTAACGTAGCAGCCAGCATCATTAAAAGGTCGAGTTACAGATTCACACTTTTGCGTGTGACATTGCGGTCCGCTTTGGTCAGCTGACCAATTACAATCTCTTGTTAGTGACCATTGATCCGGAATAGTACAGGGTACACACTAAAAGTGGACCACCATGCGACACACAAGAGTATCCGTATGTCATTTGACCCTATGATGAAGCTAGCTGAACTATTAGCGGGCCGTTAGAATAATTATTCCGAAATAACACGGTTTATACTTGAACGCCACAACAATGAAAATTGTTGGAAGCCGGTTTCTGTATTTAAATGGATGAAAATCAAGAGTTTAATGTTCGTTATTGTCTCGAAATTACAATCTAATTAATTTTAGTGAAATTAAGACCCGATACTAATGACGGTACTAATAAGATTATTTATTCTGTATAAACATTGTATGCAGTCGAAATATTAGCTACTCAGCACGTTGTTACAAAGAGAAGCAGATGCCATGGTATTCGCATGCCAGAGTTACAGGTTTCGAGCAATGCATTTCCATATCTGACGTGTTTGTGGCGTCGCTTAAAATCGGCATCCTCTTCATCTAGAATAGAGATAGAAAATGCTGGTCCCTCGATCTCCGTCTTTTCACTTGTCTTTCAGTTAACCAGTTAACTAGATAGCCAAATGAACCGACGTAAATCTCCAACTGGTTAATTGGAGTCCAGTGGAAACCTGTTTTATACCTCAGAATGCTTCCGCCGTGTGTGTTTTATACGCGGGTGGAATTTGTTCCCACATCGATCTACACGATCCTTGTGACATTCCAAAGGCACATAACTTCGCTCGCTGATTACCAAGAAATTAATTACATTTTCTGTATTTGGCTTGTAACTTTGTTGTTCGACAAATTCAATTACTCTGCGAGGGTCAAAAAGAAAATCGAATTGGTTCGTTCGGAATCGTTCGGAATGATTATCGTGATCTTAATTGAAAAGTTTGAAACGTAAATAACTTTCAGTGAAACTGTTATTGATATATTTATAAAAATCCCCTGTGACACTAAACGCGACAAACTCGGGGGGATTCGTTTGCATTTTTCGTAGACGGACACTATCTTTTTGAGCTTCAAAGGCCGAGCCGAACGTAGAGAAGGACAGCGCGTGTAAAGAGAGACCGCGCGCGGCCGAAGCGACTGCGACTCTCCGCCTGCGAATTTTTCTTTCGCATACGCTGTCCTTCCTTGCGCCCGAAACGTTCATCGTCAATTAAACTAGTAAATACAGTTGAAATTATGTCGTGTTTGGTCTTATTTTAATCAGAAAAATGCCACAAATATATTGGTGAAAGTTTCATCAAAAAATAAGTAATAATAAAAAAGATTTTATATTGGTATTACATTGTGAGAACGCACGGGCCTTTGAACTGTGCCGACGACTGCGACTCTCCGCGTCGCCATAGTAGTGGTTCACACCGATATACCTGAGCCGAGGTCAGATTACTACAGTGGAGAGGATATTTTTTTACGTTCATTATGTACAGCCTATTTATGTTTATAGAGGATTTACTGTATCAGCACCGTCCGTGGTATCAGAACAAGTGAATGGTGGAGCCATCTGATAACGACACAGTAAAACCAAATCCAGGCTGAAGATGATGTAGGTTCTGATCCAGACTAAAAGATTCGACGTGATCTCGTCGGTGCAGAAGGACACTGAGGTGTCGGTACATTCTAAGGTGTCGGTACTACAGATTCCTGTGGACACGAAGTCCCATAAAATGTCAGGTCTATTCCTATATCACCGACTGATAGTACCTCGTCGGTGGTAGAACTTTTAGCGATGTGGTATTTTAGATCACTGTAAGTTCCACGTTATCCCCGCGCCCAGTCGCGCCCGCTTACTGGTATCGCTGAATAGCACAGGGGCTGGCAGTCTTTAATAGTATCTTGTCGGTGCTGGCAGTCTTTAACAGTATCTCGTCTGTGACGAAATTATATCGAATACCATCAAATGTAATTGTTGCGTGCTACTTACTGCGCGAGCCGCTAGACGGCAGCACATACGTTTGGAAATATGGCCCGGTTATGCTTGGAGATCTACGTTATCGACATCAGCGCGTGTTTGAGGTGCCGTCTAGCGGCTACGTTTAGGACGACGCGTGATAGTACCTACCAACATGGCGGCGCTCTTACCTCACACTTGAAATCGGCCAACTTTAAACAAGCAAAACCTTTAAACCACTGATCTCCTAGAATCGGAAATTGGATTTTTGGCATTTCGATTCCCAAATCTACTGGATTGCACAAGAAACAGGAAACATTTCTGGTTTCCAGAGGTAAATATTAACCCTATAATTATTAACCCGAATAAACATTTGCTTTTCAACATATGTATACATATTAAACTATTAGAATCAGCACAAATATCATGGCGACCGTTCCGTAGGACTACTTTGCATTTAATTTAATCTATTTTAAACTGCACATAATTAATATGGTGATATAGGTATGAACCATGTAAATCAAAACACAATTTTCAATTCTGTAGTTTATTTTGTATTCATTATAAAACACAGCGAAAATACACAATGACATTTCTCAATCGTTTTTGTATATTAGCTGTATAGGGTACATATTCAAATAATTTCTTTAACTAACATACGCTGCGGAGTTACAAGCAATGCTCCATTCATTTTCCTTATTAACGCTTGCCAATTAAAGAAAATAATTACATTCATATTCAATGATTTGTTTCTTTAATTGGGTGAATGGATAGTTAAAAAATTGTTACGAGGATCAAAATAAAATAGCCACCTTATTATAATTTTAATTGAACACGTGTCGTTTTACTTATTAAATCAATCATCTTAAGAAATAAAAATCTGGATAACGTAAACGTTTGGTCTTCAGGAATATGTTTATTAAAATTTTATTTCTTCCGTTTTAAGAAATTCGATCAACCATTAAACTATACATATATTATAATACATATATCTATATGTATAGTTTGTTTGCTGTTTTCATACATACAAGTGGATTGTAAATATTTACGTGTTATTTATAGAAGTAATTTCGACGCAAGTCTTTGTAGAAAATTACATCGCGTTGATTATTCAAAGTACACAGACGCAAAACAACAGTAACGGTGTAACAATTGCGTTAAATTCTGCTTCGTCATTTATTTTATAGGTCCGACATCTTTAATCTCACACGCTAAACGAAATTTGATTAATTGTCGAGAAAGAGAGAGAAAGTGTGGAAATATTGTCAATTTTTTTAGTACTTTCTTCTACAATAACTCGATAAGGATTGGATCGTTTGCGAGTATGTTTCGGAATATAGATCTTTTCATTTTTGGTACTTTCAGCGTTCGTCAACGCGGTTCAAACGACCGGTACATGAACTTTCATGTCAACAAATTCTGTTAACTTGATATCTGGTAGATACTTCCTAGGAAAAGTGACAATCAGGGTAACCAAGAGATTCTTATAACTGAGTTATTCAAAGACCATGATAACTGTAGGGGACATGTTGTATCTAAGAGTCGCACAGCGATTTTCCAAAACAAAATTTTCTGACTCGAGTGTTCGGCTACTCTGTAACTTGGGTAACCAGAAATTGGTGCCTTTTCACTTGTAATCCAGTAGATTTGGGCGAGAAAATACTAAAAAGCCAAGTTTCCATCTTAAATGATTAGTCGTTCAAAAGTTATCCTTGATTATCCTCATCAAAATTGAAAATCATTTGAAAAAATACGCTTTGTCTCTACTTTCTGGACATCGTAAAAATCGCTACACGCTTGTAGGTACAATATGTTCTCCGTCGTAAATGTTAACACAGCCGAAATTGGTAACAGACACTTCACGAATGTTCCTTGTTAGTAACATAGCTACACGGACCAGTAATTCCTTTGGTACAGACTGCATATAACTTTACAAACATGAAAATCTCCCGTCAAGCCTCCGTATAGTTAAAATTTTCGGACGCTACATCCCTAAATTATAATACAAACTTCTCTCTTTGTTTCTTTTAACTTGATAGGCTTTTGGTTAAACGACTAGAAGTGCTACAGAGACAATTTATTTACAACTATAACGACTACTAGATTTCCTTTCATTCTGAAGTGACCAAGTATGATGTGGATCTCTAGACTCAGCTCCCACGCATTCAAATTTGATCATCGGTGAACACCATAGATCGCTTAACAGTCGTACGATAATAACGTAAACATTTATTTCATTCCTCCGTGACAATATCTGATGTACAAAACGATATATAATCTTATTCATTCGTCGAGAAAAGAAAAAGAATTTTCACTCGTTCGTAGACTAGTCTCGGTTACAAACACGGTTAGTCGAACAGCGTGCGAAATAAATTAACAAATTAGGCCTAATCCCGTTAGTTCGAGTTTTGGTGCGCACAGGTTCGTCTCCTAATTCGCTTAGGTGTGTCGATCGTCTTTGGTATGATTCACAATACAGTGAAAACGAAGTTAAAAGAAGTTTCGTTCGATTGATCGGTTCTCGGTCTCGATCCGTTAAAGTATTGAAAATATAATGTATTAATATGAAAATACCTGAATAAGAGTGAAGTACAAATAATTGAATCGATAAGTTATGCTTATCGATACAATAAGAACTCGTTAAATGCTAGTGAACTCGGAACAGCTGACGAGCATTCAACGAATCTCTGGCGGCCTTTTCGTTTTAAAATCGCCGGAGATGTTTCATTTTACCCGAATGAGAGAGTACTTAATGGATTGTAGAAGTATCGTATAAATTACGAAAGAAAATGAACTGAAATCGAGCCTCGATCAGCCTGTTTTCAGTCAGAGTACACGACCAGATTCATACCAAACGTAGAAAATAATTCGATGCCTTTCCATTAAGACAATCCCTACACCATTTTACAGTGAAACATTTTCCCACAACTTTGCTATTCTCAAGTATTAACCGTAATATTTATGAGGCACTGTACAGTTTAACAAAATCAATCATTTCGGGAGAGGGCTTCTTTGGAATTTCATTCAAAGGAACAATTAATTAGCTGACACACGTTTTCAAAATACCAAAGAAGGCTTCGTAGAGCACTGGTTTAATCACATTACGTTAACCCTTAGCACTCGAGCGGTGTTAAACAAAATATTGTTTGCATTATTAAATATGTTCGCATCTTATCAATGATTAAACACTTAAGTATTTTATATAATTATATATTTATTATTACATTTTGAGATTCGAAAATAAAATTTAACTGTTAAATTTTAAAGAATTTTATTCTACAATTAGAAAAGAATGGTGACTATATAATTTTCTTCCTACCTTCAACGTATTATTTACAACTTGTGCAATCATCTGATATCAATTACATATCCAGCAAATTTCAAAAATCGTAGAGAATGGAAATATTCTAGGTCGGATGAAATGTATCATTTTCGAGTTAGAATAGCTCCGAGTGCAAAGGGTTAAAGGCGCCATCTTTCTTCTTCGAGAGAAGCATCAGTGAAGTAAAATCGTCAAAAGCAACGAACGACAAATTCCTAATAAAAAGGCACCGCATTAATTGCTACAGCTACAATAATAGCAGACGGGGTTCGCAATCCATTAGAACCCTTATCGTTCAGATAAAGTGGAAAAGATAAGGAACGATGGTGATAACACGCAAGCATTCAACGGGTTTCGCGACTGCATAACATAATTTCGCTCGAATGTTTACGCTGTTGTTGCGGAAGAACCGGCGTTCCTTCCGCGTCGAGCAAACGTGTGCAAATCGTTTGCAACTTTATCGCAGACTCTGTACAGTTCGCTAATCCGAGGATGTTCGCGCGATCCTTCTCTCTGAACTATTCTGCACAGTAGCGAGCTCTCACGTTTACAGCATATTGTCGCAGCTATTTACACATATTAAAATAATTACACATTCAAGTTACGTATAGTCAATATACATATATATATATTCATTTATTTATATATATATCTGTATCGGCCAGCTTCTTCCCTTCCCCCCCTTTCATTTTATATTTATATACATAATATATCTTATATCGCTGCGTGTGTATGTGTGTCGCGTACCGGATGCTCTCCGTACGCGTTTGTATCCGTTTAAACAATATATTATGAATCTGACGTAACACGAAGAGTAACAAACACAGTCTACAATATGACTCGAACTGTATAATATACGATCGAAATATTTTGAACACTATTTACACGCCACACGTCTCGATGATTCATTTATTTATTCATTTCTTTGTTTGTTTCCGCCGCCCCCTCTCGAAATCGTTCGATCCCCCTCGGTCAACAGAGTTCCTCTAATAATTATCTTTGGTTTCCGATCCGCCTCTAAAATCTCATTACACGATACAAATAACACTCTAAACAGCGCGTACAATGTATGCATACAGAGTTACGAAACAGGACTTTTTCTCGGTGCGAACGATGAACATGAAATTACGTCGGCCGAACTTTTCGATGCCCGGGCTCCTCGCGTTTCCGACAGAACATTTAACGCGGGGATGACGTCGTTCGCCGATTAGTATCTTGGACGCAGCAAGACGAAATGTCGGAACTTGTTGGCCTTTCAACGTGCGTTTGCCAGTCGATTTGAGGCTCCGTTCAAGCGACCACCTGGAATCAAATATTTTACTATTAGAATAGGACCCTCGCCGGAAACAAATTTCTCGTTTCGATTATTCGCGTGTAAAAATTCCAACGTGAACGTCCAGGCTATCGCCAAAACAAAAATAACAAATTCTCGTTGCGATTCGGACGGGAATTTTACGAATTCGCGGGCACAATAGTGCTGCCAGAAAATCGCGAGTGCAAAAAACGAGAAAATTGTGTTGTGTCTACGTTGCTTGTTAGGTGAATGGACTTTTTTCTCTTTGTTAAATATTAAACCATGCACTTTGTTGTTCGTTTTGTGGCAGTTCTAACAAAGATATTAGAACGCTTTTATACATAATTTACTCACCTAGTGTTCAATGGGTTAATTCAAAATCTTGATAAGTGCCAGATGTAACATCACTAAAGGGACATTAATTGCCACTCGACCAGCGAAGCTTCCTGCAAACATATCACATGTTTCGTTAAAAAATACGATATAGTCACTGGTACTTAAGATTAGAATCGAGTTTAACTGTATCCCCAAGCTGTCCTCCTGACTCTCAAAATTTCTTGATGATTGCAAGATCCCGTGCATAGCTGTGCACACCATAATGCTATTATATGCAATGCTTGAAACTACTTTCTGTATGACTTTTTATGAAAGTTGTTTAGTAAATGTGCGTGTTGCTCGGTTTACAGTCAGCGAGGTACTGTCTTCTGTTTGTTAACATGCCTTGTCTTGAATGTCTTGGCAACAACCATAATTTATGAACTATTACAAATCGAACGTGAATATAGTTTAATTTAAGATACTTGAGATATTAGACACAATTTTAAGTGATTGCAAGATCCCGTGCATAGCTGTGCTCATCATGATGCTATTATATGCAATGCTTGAAACGATATAATCGAACATGAATTCAAAGATTAAATTCTCGAGGCCAATACGCCGCACAGTGGGACAAACCGGTGAATTCTGTGCAAAATCAAAGAACTTTCGATAGAAATGAGATAGAGCGATGATTTTTTTATTAAATTAAAGCTGAAACATTGCTAAATATGGGAAACTAGAGAGTTTATGGCACGAACGTTTTCTAACCTTGAAAAAATTCGTTAGACTTGCACAATTTCATGAAAATTGTGGTTTATCCAATACCACGCGTGGAGAAAATATCTTGTTAACATATCATTCTCAGTATCTACATATCATTTCCAGTAGATTTCTTCGCGCTGATTTCAAATCTGGTCTCAAAATTTGTCTACGACCTCAGGATTTTGCAAGATTGATTTTTGTGAACAAAGCTAATGAAATCATTTTTTCGTTGAAATGATGATACCTTATTTTTCCTTATGATACCGTATACCTCTATCTCATTTCTATCGAATTCATCGGTTTGTCCCACTGTGCGCCGAGTCGAAATCTTTTTCGAGAGTGACGTTTTAACAAATCTGGACGATATTCTTCCCGACAGAATATCTCGCTTGAACTTCTTAGAGCAACTTCAATCTCTTTCCTCGATCATTAATATCGTCTTCGGTACCCCGGACGGAATCAATTTTTCTCCATCACGGTAAAGAAGAAAATTCATGCAGCAATTCCTCTTTCGATTTGTATTGTAATCAATTCTTGTTTCGGGGATCAGCCCGTGTGTAACTTCCTGAGGGAACTCGAACGTACTCTGTATTATTAATACGGCACTCGGAGGGCCGTTCAGAAAACCAATTTGTATTTATCTGCATAAAGAAGAGAGGAGGGTAGCCAAGCCCAGGCGTTCTTTTTTTTTTGTCGCCGGTGTAACAGTATCGCGATCGATATTAACATGCTCTCTGCGTGCGCTATTATTTTCACGGTAATGCTGGGTAACTGTTAATCGATGGGTTCGCCGCCGATAAACATGTCGATGAGTTTCTCGAAGAAAATATCTGCGCGACGGAGGAAATGACGTCCGCGGATACCATTTTCCTTTATGGGGATCGTTAAGCTTTTGATTACGATCCGACCAAAAAGTTTATGAGATACGAGGACGCGATGGCTATGATACTTTGTTCGTGACACCGTCTCCATCCCTCCCTGGTAACGCGGAGCCCCCGCTAATGTAAACTGCATGTTCTTAAATTAGGGGAGTGTGTCCCGCAAACCGGGCCGTTTCACTTTATCTCTTCTTCTCTCACACCCTCTGTCAGCAGGAGTTTCCATTAGCAATAAGAATTAACTCCCGTAGCTCGTGCCTTCTACGGCTAATTACTTTCTTATTTGCGAGCTTCCTTGTTTTACCTATGGCTTCCACCATTACCTTAGGAAACGTTTCCATTGCGAAACTTTTTTCCGTCGCCGCTGCTGCTACTGCTGCTGATGCTGGTCGAGTTAATCGTCGACGAACAGGAACGAATTACTGGCCGACTCAAAACATCCGGTCGGCAGGCGTAATCGAAAGTACTTTCCAGGATATATTCCGAAAGATTTCGAGCGTGCATGGAATCGTTGCGAAAACTTTCTGACCGACCGCTCCGGAAAATTGCGTTAGCGAAAAATATTGCCGAGAGATGTAATTGGGGAATGGGCGGGTCGGATCTTTTCAAATTTCTTCGTCGGGGGAATCGTTTTTGGAAGCATTCTATTTTCGTGGAAGTTTGTGGCTGGACTTTCTGAAACGTTCCCTTTAAATTGGATTGAGTTATTGCCCTGGCTGTGCGTGTCCTGGTTCTCGTTTTGTTAGATTGGGAATTCAGACAAATAAAAAATAAACGTTCTCGAAAAATAAACATTTTTATCCTGTATTGCAACAAACTGGAGTCAAATAGAAATTTATCTTCTTTCTTAATATGTGTGATAGGTTGAAAGTAATATAACAGGGTTTTTAAATTCATCTAATGTTTTTACTGCTTTAAGTCTCTTGGATTCAATAAATTTTTGACTTAGACTACTTTCATAATTAACATTAAATCAATTTCATATAATATGGAAATAACAGGCACTACCTAACGGTTCATTTATCACAATATCGTAAAAATTACATTGAATTAATTTAGTTTAAAATAATGTGGTGTGAAATCACTGATAAACTCATTTTTTTTAATTTTGACTTAGACCACTTTCATAATTAACATTAAATCAATTTCATATAATATGGAAATAACAGGCACTACCTAACGGTTCATTTATCACAATATCGTAAAAATTACATTGAATTAATTTAGTTTAAAATAATGTGGTCTGAAATAACTGATGAACTCATTTTTTTAAATTTCTACTTGGACCACTTTCATAATTATGGGTGCATATAATCTGCAGAATCGTGTTACGCGTATACACGACGCAAAATGATAGTAGGATGATCTCGATGTAGAAATATTGATCGATTAACAAACACTTAGCAGTGTGACTTGATATCGTTCGCATGTGGTTGTATGTAGAGACAGCAGCATGTCCAAATTGAATACCCTTGATTCCGTATAGTTAGTGGGTATATCCATATGATAATGATCTGTCGACGTTACTACCCGATGCAAACTAGGTCTAACTTCCATGCCTAATTAGTGTACATTGTCAGGAGCATCGTCCAGTTGTGTTAACTTAATAACGAGTATAAATTAACTTTTGAACTTCTTTGTCAGCCGCGCATTTCATTCGCGAGTTCGTGTTGTCCCATGAAATAGTAAAACAGGAAAGTTCATAACAATAAGTAATAGACGTGCGCACGCAGTACGTTCACCAAATGAACATTTATTATGTGCTTGGGAAATTTGTCTGAAGAAATTAGTCCAATTATTAAATGTCCTATTTTCAACGATGCTTCACATGTTGAATGCTTTCTATTTTATAAATGTTTGGACAATGTAATTCAATCAGCTTCATGCCTCATTTGTTTCTATTGACAAGAAAAGGAATGTGGAATACTATTTTCAAAATGGAGAACCGAGGACAAGCGAGTACGTTAAAATATTTTAGCGTTGCAGAATGAACTTTGCGAGGAGGATTGTAATTGCTGATCGAATTTGTACGAAATAAAGTAGCAGCAAGCGTAGTTTTTCAGGGAGAAACGCGGTTAAAAGTTACTTAACAGGGTTTTTCTTGGCAGCAGGAACGTCGGGTACGCTTCCCAGGATCCCACGACTCAACGGGGTTCGGATACCGTAATCCCCGGACAATAAAAGTTCCGTAAGAATTCGCCCGTTTCCTTTTTTCCCGCTCGGGTGCCGCGGTATTACAAAATTTCCTGCTCGCTGAAAGTTACATGCCGGTTCCCTTTGACGCGCGTTCGGCAACTTTAACGCATTCTAGACGATATGGATCGGCAAAGTGCTTGATAGCATATCACCGTAGGAAATTCGCGCAAGAGTGTGTAAGAGGAGAACGTATTAACGCAACCTCAACTTCGGCTATTTATTAGCGTAGCGCAGTAATGCCAGTTGATGAGCTCCAAGAGGAAACGCCGCGCCGGTTCCCTCCAACCCCTCGAACTATATAGAACTTATGCTGTTACTGCGGGTTTATTAACCTTCAGCGATGCTCGATTTACTTTCAAGTGTTCGGATTAGCCACCCTTATCCTGGGATTGATAACTGTTATGATATCGGCACCCCTTCTCGAAACAGTTATGAAGAACCGAAATGATGTTATAACTGGACTGCGAATGTCTATGCAATTTGCAATTTTTATAGACGAGTTTCAAAAAAGAGAAATCAAGCAAAATATCATTTCCAGTGGTACTAGCTTCCGTAGGTCTGAAATAAATAAAAATTCTGTCAAATTTCATACTCCAGTAACAGTTTGAAAGAGTTGTTTTCAGAACCGTTTTAGTCCCTGCCCTCATCCCTTTCTTCAGCTTTTCCTAATTAACAGGCCCCCGATGTCCAACGATGAACGCCAGAATTTATTGATTTTCGATTGCCAAATTATAAGACTTCAGTTGGAAAATACGAGATTCAGGATCAGTTGT
Source organism: Lasioglossum calceatum (assembly GCA_963966675.1). Taxonomy (NCBI): domain Eukaryota; kingdom Metazoa; phylum Arthropoda; class Insecta; order Hymenoptera; family Halictidae; genus Lasioglossum; species Lasioglossum calceatum. The sequence continues at coordinate 10,866,868 of OZ016550.1, read as the reverse complement.
TTAGATCCATGAAGTAGATCTTGTTTGATAAAGTGAAGAAAACTTATTAGAAGAAATATTCAGTGTACAGTTGCGTCAATTTCCCATTCGTTAAATTATACAGAAAAATAGTGGGTCGACAGAGTTCAAGGAACGGAGGAAAGAAGTTAGTGATTACACGAAAAATCGCTGACTTCTTTTTGCCCGAGCAGCGTGAAAGGAAATAAGACTTCTGCCGAGGAAATGAGGAATGCAACATAGGCAATATTGCATCATGAAAAATCGATTGGCCAAGTGGATTTCAGGTGATTCGTTTATAATATCGGCCATGGAACTCGAATATCCCGTTTTTAAAGTACTTCGTTAGGTCCGAGTTCGCTTGGTCGTTGCAGACGCTATGAATTTCGTGGAAAATTGGAAGAATCGGTCGTTTAATATGAAAATAGAACAAATCAAAATCTTTCGTGTCTCGGAAAATCGATAAATATTTTCACATCCTTCTTGAGCAATTAAACTGTTGCATTTTATGCGTCTACAGAATGTAGAGTTTAACTAATCTTTATAACACGGATTATACAAACAGAAATTTGCATAAACCTCTTCACTCTCTAATACTACCACACTGATGTAACAAATTCAGATATAATCCGATAAGTTTATCATTTTGTATTATCTTGTTAGCTGATCAATAAACACTGCTAATTACGGGTAAATAATCGCCGCGATTTTTCGACGGTCTAAATGAAATCGTTTAATCAATGAGGAGGTTGTTCTCGGGTACTAAGGCGAATTCCCGGCACGTTTATTCAATGATTGTTTGTATCTCATTTCTGCGAAAGCCGTTAGTGTTCCTACGGAGCTCATTCGCCGCGTGTAGATTCCTACAAACATTAATCCTGGTATAGAATATTTATGAAGTAACGTAGTTTAATTACGAGTCCTGCCGAGGGAACCGGCTCTCGTTTATTTATTTACCAAGTTTAGAATTGTACCGCGCTATGTGTCACACGGTCTGCAAATAATTCGCCGGCGTAACTGACATAATTAGCACATAACTGTTTTAATTGTCAATACAAAACGAGAGTGTTAATAGCGAAATGAGCGTGTCACGCACGTTATCGATGTTCATTGAACAAAATTATTAGACTGCTCCACCTCATACTCCCAAAAATTCCGAAAATTCTTTTACAACTTCTAGTTTTTGAATATTTCAAGATTCATCCACCCTCTTCGCTATTGTCTAAGTTAATATTTACCTTACACTCTTCCACGTTTAAAATGCAGATAAAGTTGTTTCTAGATAAGAACGTACGTGAATGTTTCATAATTATTTGTCCCTTTACCTTGCTCGATTCACGTGTAATTAAAGATACAGAACGGAGATAAAATCGGAGATTAAATGCAAGCAGTGAAACCTAGAAAAGTATTGTTGATTGCTCCTATGACTATTCTAACATTATCAGAGCATTATTAGAGCAGCGTTGGTGCCTCAGAACAGGTGTCAAAGTGCAGTAAAGTGCAAAAAACACGATGCCAAAGGTAAGCTCGAAATGTGGTTAGAAGCGAACGACCTTTCACGCTGAAATGAAATTCACATGTATACGCGTGTATTCCCTAGCTATTTTGGGAAACAATTTATTCAATCATGAATATTACACCTGCAATGTAACTTGGGTAACCAGAAATTTTTGCCTTTCTCCAAAATGCCAAAAATCCAAGTTTCCATCATAGGAGATCAGTGGTTCAAAAGTTATTAGTGTTTAAAGTTGAGCGTTTTGCATTGTTCTCGACAGGTCAGAGTGCCTTGAGCGTCGCTCAACTTTAAACACTCATAACTTTTGAACCATTGATCTCCTAGGATTGAAACTTGCAAAAATTTCTGATCACCCAAGGTGCAGTTTAACCTATCTTTTTTTTAATGGAATGATCACGATTTAAATATCGACAATTTTTCGAGAAGAGGAACTTTAGTGGTCGAATGGTTTTTTGGATCTGCTGGTAATTAATCCGATCTATATAAATGACAAATGGCAGACAGATGAGACGGAAACTGATCTTTTAAAAGAGAGTACGATGTTCAGGAGCGCTGATCTATTGTCGGGCGTAATCTTACAGAAATTCTGATCGTTCCCGGCGCTCTTTCATCGAGCGAAGTTTCGTCGAGTCGGCATTGTTCAAATATTCTAAAACATTTTCCAATAAAACCGTCGCCGCAAAACGAATCTAACACAGTGACTCCGGGCAGGATGCGCCATTCATCCCGTTTCCCGGTTGCCTCGAACATCCCCCCGGCCGGTGGCCGTCTTGCCCAGGAAAGTATAATCCTTTCAGCGAATACACGTGAATTTCCCTCAGCGAAGTCGTTCAGCTCGAACAAGGGGAGGGAGTAGAAGACAGAAAAACGTATCGTTCGTGGTGTGCTCTTTGTCAGCGCGTCCTTCGGATTCTTTGCTAAGAAACGATGGCCCCAGGGTACTAAAGCGATTTTCAGGCGTTACGAGCAAATTCGAGCGTGGAATGCTTGGGAATTGGAATTCTCGCACGCAAGAAAGACAACACTATCGATCTTGTCAAAGTTTCCAAATCTCATGAACGATGGTGGCTTATGGTGGTGATGCCGTGAATAGACGAGGAGAAATTTACAAGCCTTACCACCACCATTGCCAGGCTCTGAGTTGTCTAGCGCTTGGTTCCCCATTATGTGCAGCAGCTTCGATGTAGCGGTTGAAGTGGTAGTAGGCGGTCCTGCACAACAAACACCACATATCGCGTCCATCAAGTAGTAAGCATAGATGTTTCTACGGACTGGTTAACAGTGTTAAACAATTCAGTTCATTCATTCGCTCCGGCCTGGTCAAACAATATCGACGCTTTTGTTAATGGTTAAACACGAACAGCTACGCTACAGACCCAACGTGTTTTATCACTCGAAATTGTTTTTAGATTGTTATTACTGTTCCTCGATTTATCGTTCACGTTGCCCTACGGTTAGATCAGAGGGATGTTCGAAAATTGGAAGTAGATAGATTTGAGAAATTGTTATTGATCTTTTAGTAAGTTGTTACGAAGGTATATTAAGAATATTCATTTCAATATTGACTGTAATAGATCCCATAGGCAGCACTTGAAATTTTATTAAATTAATGTTATTAAATAATCGAATATCGTACAGGGTGAGCCACCTAAATGTCTCCTTTATTTTTGGTCATGTTAGTAATATCTCCGAATGCGTTTTAATATCAACTAGAATATGCAAGGGAAAACAATATATATTTACAAGATTAAAAATATCGATGACCTTGAAAACCCTGGAAAAAATGACCCAGAGAAAATAACATTTTCAACGCATTCACCTTGCATTAAAAACCTTTGTTATGTCATCTAAAATGAAGGAGAGATTTGTGAGGACCACCCTGTATATTGGAATAAATCACCTGTTGGTTTCACAGTAAACAAGAATGAATATTATGCTCGAGAATTGGAAAAGTATGTAAATGGAAAACCGGAAGTGCTGCTTAATTAAAGTGTCTCTTTATAATTCTGCTAAATTATTATTGCTACTGCAGAGATATACATTGCTATTCGGAAATAGACAATTCAATTAACATTCGGATTATTAGTAACAAACACAACAAGGGAACTAATAAACCGGGGAATGTCAGGAAACATTCGACGTTCGCATGCCTTCAAATATGATTAATTGCAATTATTCGTATCGCGTATCGCACGTTCGTTAATACGAGAACACAAAAGTGGAACGAACAAATCAAACGCAAAGCAACAGGAGTCTGTTTACGCGTGAGCCGTTTAATGTGAGAATATTATATGTATACATGTTACTTCACGATTTTTAAATACTTTTCTAAATACAAATTACTGGCACATTAATTTGTAGGACGACGTTTTGAAAACGACCAATCAATTTTAACTCGGATGATGGATATTTTTTCACGGAAATTCTCTGGAGCGAGGTAATTAATCTCCGGTGGTTCGTCGCCACATTAAATGAGCGCTATATTATGCTACATAATGCAGCGAGAACTTCCGGAGTCCCTTAATTTTATTACACCAGTTCTGTGACAACTGAGAGAGGGAGAGAGGTAATCACGCGAGGGAACGAAGTCTTAGGGAGTTGCTCTCGCCGAGAACTGCGACAAACCAAGTTCCGAACTTGGACGATTTGGAAAATAAATTTCTTCATCGTGGTACATCTAATGAGGGATTCGAAAGATTTAAGTAAACACTGTCCCCTTTCCGATTTGAATAAAGACAAAGAACGGGGCACGCGAAAGAATTCGAAAATCAAGGGACTCGAAGGGGCGAGTTTTCAGGTCAGTGTTTTCGGGGCCAGTCGTTCGCCCGAAGAGTAATTGGCAGCGAACCGAGAGGGGGGATTGGTTCGTCAGTGGGCGTTTGCTTACACCTGTTCCACTCGGCCGTTCTCCTTCAGTGGAACGTATCAGTAATAACCCCGGCCCTCGAAAGTCACCGAAACGGATCGCGATGCTCGTCACGTGCTCGAGTGTCGAACAGACGGGTGCAAATTGGTAAACACGTGGGTCGGCTGGCTAACGAAGGATCCTTTCTCTGCAACCGTCAAGACGGTTCTCTCTCTCGTCGGTTGAGTTCCCATCTGGTCGAGTACACAGTCTCTATCCTACTTACGTCTACGCGGCTTTTTTCCGAATCCTACGAAACGAGAAAGATTCAGTTCGCAAAGAGGAGAAAATTGGATGATAATAGACGGGGCGTGCTGGCTGGAAGTACAAGCAATTTAACCCCCCCCCCCCCCATGTAATTTAGTCCTTTTCCTTCGAGCGTGGACCACCGCAGGCCGCTGCAACCGGATGAGGTGAAAACCCTTCTTTGACCAAGATGATAACGAGGCAGGAGGAAGGACGTGGCTGCTACAAGTTTCACCGCGAAATACTCGGCCGTCTGTGAGTAAACGCGATGCACACGCTAGGTCCTGTCGACGCCCACTACTTGACCCTTCGGCGTGAACGCGGTCGGCCTCTTAGGGACTTTGCCCTTTGAACCAAACTCCCGGCCGCTGGAATGTCATCTTACGGAGGATGAAACGGCGCCGTCAGGATAATGGAACACGTATAATAAACAGAAACGCTGTGATCTGGATTCAGATGATCCCGGGGATTGCCGAGGTTGCCGACGCGACGCGACAACAGAATCACTCCCCATGAAGCAGCCCGGACTTTTGTTCTGCGGTTTCGACGGAGAAATGCAAATCGTGCCTTCGACTGCGCATCGTTCGTTGCTAACGCTAATTTGAGTTGTTCTTTGTTCGGATTTGTTACAGATTAATTGGTTACTGACAATATATAGTGTGGTCACTAGCGATGGCATGCAAGATCACGACGTTTGTTCACGCCGTGATCGTGATTTTTTAAGGGACTCCTTTTTCCAGGATTGCAAGGGTGTGGGATTCACGTTCTCACTTCTCGATAATACAAAAATGGGGTTTTTCAGTAGGCAAGAACGCTAGATGAAAGATCGATCTAGGGCGCTATCGCCCTCAAAAGTCCTATTTTTTCGTTTACGAGGCGAAGTTTGCATTATTCGGAAGCGTAGAATTCGGAAGCTATTTTCATAGCTACATGCAGCCGAATAATGCGAATTACGCCTCGTAAACGAAAAAATAGGACTTTTGAGGGCGGCAACGCCCTGGATCGATCTTTTATCTAGCGTTTTTGACTACTGAAAAACCCCATTTTTGTATTATCGAGAAATGAGAACGTGAATCTCGCACCCTGGTAATCCTGGAAACGAGTTTACCTAGTCATCCTAATTCTGCATCTCGATTGAATCAGTTCTTTTTTTTAAATACATTAATTGGCTCGCATAAAAACATCTGCATATAAATTGTGTTACGTTTTCTGTATACAACGTAAACTTATTTCATTTAATGATAAAAGTAAAAAAATATTAAATTCTCTTCTCCGTAAAGAAAAAATGTATTCTTCAGCAGCACTGTGAAAAATCACCGTGACTGGGAACGAACGTGATCATCCGTAGTGGTCACGCTATTACCAGCCAGCTTTTTGTGTCTGAACTATCTCTTTCTGCCGTCATAAAAATGTTTCTCCACGTTAAAAAAAACAAATGAAAAACCACATACATTTCTCAATACGAAGTAACGAACAAATCGTCACAGTTTCAACGTCCGAACTTACTCGAAAACATACGCGGAGAGCTCGTTACGCTCGCAAATGGCCGCGATTGACGGCAGGTTGAACCGGAAGAGCCTACAGCGGGAGAAACGTCGAGCCTAATGCGACTGTTCGGATATCACGATGTTCACGGGAATCAATATTTATGTAGCCACCGGAGGGTTTTCCGGTCCAATAGATTCGATCAAATTCCATGTTATGTTCCGCGTACCGTATAATTTTCTCCCGCTTTTTTTTTCTCGCCGAGCGCGAAACGTTAGAGGTCAGCAGGCGGCTGCGGAAGGCGGCAGCGATTTTTGTTCGTTCTGTTGCTCGTTTTACTTTTATTAAATGTCCTGAAAAGCTTCCATTCGGCCGAAACCAAATATTCCCGGGTAGGAAGTCCGTTTCATCGCGTTGCAATATTTCCCTCACGGAAGCGGAAACGCAGAAGAGCGCGACGTTTTCCGCGCGCGTATCTCCGCGTCCCATGAAAGATAGACCCGCGCGCGCACAACAACAAAAAAAAAGAAGAAAAAATACGCATATTGCCACAGAGCCGGGTGCATCGGCGAACCCGGGATCGGCGCGATGCATAGAAGCACACCGGGAAGAGAGTGTTTTATTTAGCGAGCCAAAGGAAGATATCGCTTCGAACTCGACGATGGCGACCCGTGTCCTGCGTGAAACAGATACACGTACAAAGAGAGAGACATGCACACGAACGCTCAAACACGCAACACACGAACCTCCTGTGCACACGCATCACAATCTGAATTTACTAACAGTCGATGACATTTAATTTGTTATTGACATGCGTTGTTTATACGCACTGGAATACCTGTACACGTAGAAGAGAAAATTACACACCGAACGGGAAAGCAATCCAATAGCCAGTCCGCAACAATGATATTTTAAGCACTCTCGAAATTAAAAAATGGTGTCGCCGGTGTTATTGACATTGAAAACCGTCGCATTCTCGTATACAAAACGACGTTACCCCTCTGCGTTACTGATTGTTACTCCTTCTCTGTTTTCCTTCTACTTTTCGCCCATTCCGCGGCAGAGATTTTTAGAAAATAATCGACGGCAAAAACCGTTGCTGTTATCGACATGTACTGTTAGCATTCTCCCAGCAACCTCTCTGGATCTTGTTTCTCGCTTGTTAATGGCTCAACTGTCCCTGCGACGTCGCTTTCTCCTCGCGAACGTAGTCAATCAGCAAACTTTCGTGTTACATCAGATTAGAAATATAAATTGCTGAGACGAGGTAGGTGTTCAGAATATCTCTTACCGATTTGCTTCGTTTTGAAACGTGTTGTAGGAAATTCAAAAATAAGCACGGGTATTTTAGTTTCTCATCCGTCCCTCGCGTCAATCTGACACAGTTCCACCGAAATGTTCAGTTATTTGTAGGTACATTTGCAGGTAAAGTCACGAAATGTCCAACAGAAACTGCTTTGTGAAAACCGCTACATGCGCTATTAAAATAGCTTTATGCTTCCGAATCAGGATATCACGCCTCGTAAACGTAACAATAGGACTTTTGAGGGCGACTGCGGCCTAGATTGATCATTTATCTAGCGTTTATCACTACTGATAAGCTCGATCTTTGCAGTATAGAGAAATGAGATGGCGCATCCCGCACCCTTGCAATCCTGGAAACAAGACTACCCCCTTAACTCATCAATTTGAATAAGAAAACATTGAAAAATAATTGTTTAAATTGTTATTTCATCGATCGTTTACCATTGTGTCAATTTGAAGCCGAGGGACAGGTTCAGTCCGTGAAATGAGGGACGGATGAGGGTGAAGAAGTTGAAACAACCCTTTAGAATATTAAAAAAAAGTGTTACCACAACGAAGGAGTGGTTCGCCCCTATAAAATTGTTCGATGAAATCAGTGAAAGACACTGGGTACACCTTGCTCGTAAGAATGAAGCTAATGTTGATCGGCACAGAGCTCGCCAGATTATGTTTTAATGAGTGGCGACCCATTTTTCGTGTGCCCCGTTTGGTCGCGTTGAATATTGAACGCAGAACACTTCCGGCTCTACCCGGAGAGAAAGATAGGGGCTTACAAGAGATAGAGAGAAAGATAGATAGGATAGATTAAAATAACGTTATACTAACCGGGATAGTAGATGGCATTGTGGGAAACGTTGTAGTTCGCCTTCGGTATACCGAGCAAGCATTTGACAATCGCTGCTTCCGGTAAATCTTCGTCCAGTAAGGCCGTTCGTGATAAGATATCGTACAGTCCATCGTTACGCAGCGTAACGGTGGGCTTCGCTGTTTGCTTTTCCGGAACACCCCTGCAATGGAAGCGACGTTTGCAAAATTATCACGGCCGCGTTAAAGAGGAAACATCATGCGATACAGGCTGTTCCGCCCGAAACAACACATGCGATTCTCTCCTTTAACCCTCGCGACGTCGACCGTTCGAGCAATCGTGCGGATGACAATGCTCGGATCCACTCTAACCGTGGACGTTTTCACCATCCCCTGAACACAGTGTTTTGCAAAGCGGTCCGAACACCAGTCCTCGCGAAAAAATAAGTCGAAAAACCAGGATGAAATTTTCTAGCTCGTTCCCTTCCTGAATTGAATTTTTCATTTTCTGTAGACTACAGGGATACGGGTTCATATGGAATCCATTTTCCAAGTCGATTTTCTTGGTAACAAGACGTTGCAACAATTTTGTTCCCCATCTCCGACTTATTCTTTTATGCAAAATTGCTATACGAAAGTTTAGCAGGTTCTCTTTCGAGAGAAGTCCTGTATCGTAATTTTGCAGACTTCTCTTTTCGTGCAAAATTGTCAACAAAAAAATGTAGAATTTGTTTCTGAAATTGGTCTTTTCTTCATGATTATAGTGGCATCTCTTTCGAACGAATTTCGGTATCGCGATTTCGCACGTTCGTCCCGTGGTTTAGAGGTGCTGGTAATTGTGTAAAACAGTAATAATAATATTTATTCACTGCGGTTTAATCTGTGCTATGCCGCTGTCCACGCTTTGTGTTTCTGGTTTTATTATTACAGATAACAGCTCTGCGGAACAGTTTCACAGGATTCGTTGTTATCGCTGAGAAGTTCCCGGTGCTAAAATCGGACGACTTTTGTCCGTGTTTTCGCAGTGGCGCTCGCAATTGATATTTGCTAGATATTACGCGATACGAAACCGTTATGCGAGACAACAAAACACACGTAACGCTTCAGAGTGTGTACGTTAAATAATAATTACTTAAATCTGGTAACATCTGCGAAATTGTACACGTACGTGGCTAGAATATTAACATTTTCTATTCTGCGATCTGGATCGAATTTTCGAATTTAGCAGATATGTCGAAAATAGAATATTTTTGACAATTTTCCATTTTTCTAAAAAATTTAGAAAGTGTTGTTATACGTTTAGTTATGCAGTTGTAGTTGAATTACACGTATTGGCTAACAAATGAATGACGGTCCACGTGTACCAGGATTTGAAAATATTCGAAAATTGGATGGTTTAGTATAGTATATGCTTGAGGGGTTGGAAAGCTTGGGAAAGTACTTACTCGACGGATATATCCAGGGTGGGTTCTGGGTATAGTCCTATTGCTATGCACGTTATCTCCACTCCATCCTTATCGTCTATGGTTTTCTTTCTATATACAAGATCGAATTTCTCCTCGGTTGCTGGAAAGGAAAGACAATATTATAATACGAACTAATTGTGTTTGACATTTTAAAAATTATTCAACAACGAAGTTATAAATAGACAGAAGTTTTAAAAACATAATTTTTATCCATTTATGACAAATATGGGTAGGTGAAATTTATATTATTTTTAACTTGTTAAACATATTAAGAAAGAAAATAAATGTCTATTTCACACGGATTGTTGCCATTCCGGTAGAAAATGTTAATTTTGCACAAGGATTCGCTGTCTAGTTATAAAATTATAAAAAGTAAAAGATGAGTTTATTTATTTATTTGTTATTGCTTTAAACGAAGTGGTTTATATAGCAAGTACAATATTATTACATTTGGCTTATATTAAATAGGTGTTACATTGTTTCTAAATTCTAACGGAACATCGTTTGAGAAAATTATAAATTATTTTCAGACCTTTTATATCCGGTTTACATAGGAAGGAACTAATACAAAGAGGGAAGCAGTACTAAAAGATGAGTTTAAAGTTTCGTTAAATGTTTACACAGTTACAGATTTTGTGAGCTATCCAGTTGAACGAGATCTGTTTTCCTCTCTGTTATATATCGTTCCTTTATTTTTCACTTTCAATTCGCCGTGTTTTATTTATCCTTCCTGCAGCAGGCTTATTGGCATAAGACAAATTGGCGAATACATTCGAGTGGAGCCAGCACGGACGATAAAGCTTAATGTCCGACAATGATTTCCGGACTGTTCGGTCGGTTCGAGCGTATTCGAACGCGGGCAAGCTACGACGCTATTTTTGTAAAAGCAACTGTGAAATTTTATTCATTGCGTGCGCCGCCGAATTTACACGCCGTAGACAACACTCTATTTTATTGCAATTTTTATTTGCATTTGTTTTACTTTCGAACATACATAGGACGTTTCAATGGCGCGGATGAACGGATAACTGTGCGTGACGCATGTGCGCTAAAAATTGCGGAGAGAAATAAAAAAACATCTCCATTTACGACGTGAACATATATGAAAGTATAAAATTGTGAATTATAAAACGAATGCCAGATTTACAAGATTTTTATTGTATTTTGTATTTAGACAACCTTCCATTGATAAAATAAACCGTTTCACGAGTTCTACAAATAAACGAACACCGTTCGTGGAGACTTAAAAATTGTAAATGTTTAAAAGAGAGACCTCTTGTATTTTTCTAAAAGGAATTTTCGAGAGGATCGCAGTTTGTAAGATGAATCGTTACTGTTTATTTTCGTACCGAATCGACGGCGGTGTTTTCCTATATTTTCGAAACTACCCGTTTGTTTTCGGAAAAGCAAGAAAAATAATATTGGAAATGCCGTGGAACAGAACGAGACCGAACTAAAGGCGTACACAAATGTAACTGCCGATATTTTTTGTGCTGGTTCCCTTCGAGGAAACTCCTGTGACATGTACGTTCCATTAGCTCTAAATCGAATCCTTCGGCCGCACCTGCTCCTTTTTTTCCGCATCTCGCGTTTACGGTCAATTCTAATTTAAACCGTATATTTTTTCAAACGATTTCACATCTTCGTTTCCGATGAAAACCCTTAGATACATTACGTTTAATTCTTTATATTCCGAATTCTATCAGTTTTGTGTTCCGAGATGAATACAGCAAATTAAATTTGACAAACGGTCCAGTGATTTCCAGTTTTAATGAAACCGATGCTTCAAAGATCCTTGAAGACACAAAGGGCGGTAAGTTTGAGCTCCCTCGAGAGACATTAGCAATCCGCATCGCGCTCATCAGTAATTCTAGGATCTATCGTCAAAGAGGGGAACGGGGTTAATTCTTCGCAGCTCCGCTGGCCGATGCGATTATCGGGAAATCATTTCGACGAGCGATTGGAAAATCGGTCATTCGATTTCTGTCCGGGAGCGGCTATTAACGCCTCCGAGGGTACGAAAGAATTTACGATGGTCCATCGGATCGAGACACGGGGGTACACAAGGTTCGAAAGTGGATATTCCGCGGCGGCCACACGTACGGCAATGAAAATAAAAAAGGTAATAGTAATGGATACACCGCGTGCTGCTGCCGGTGGAAGACGACGCTGCATTATCGCGATAATGCCGGACGTTTTCCCGGAGCCAGTGGCCGCGTGCTCTGTTTCATTGCGTGGCTGGCTCCGGCAACTTTTATTTTGCAGGAACCGAGTGGTCAGGGCCGCGACGCCGTGGCTCGATCTCGCTGAAATAAATTGCGCACGTGTCACACCCTGACAGGAAAAGTTCGAATTATATCGCCGCCCCTGGCGCCGTTATGCCCGTGTCATCGAAAAAGCAAACCAGATGTCGACAAAAAGCCCCGGCTAGACATGATACGATCGCGAAAGTGAATTCTAACTGTGGGAATAGCGGGACCGGTCCACGCTTTCACGGGAACTAACTTTTACCTGAAAACTGTTTAGCCGGTCGACCGGTCTCCCTCCGCTGGCAAAAAGTATGACCCCGTTCTTTTTTTCAACCGAAGCAATCCACGATCTGCGGAGCTGATAGTTCAATGGCTTTGAAGTTTCTGGGTTTTCCAGCCGTCGTCTTTTTTCCCCAGAGCGAATATAGGAAATAGCGGACCCTTTTCCACCTGGCGTTCTCTAATTGCGGGTTAGCAGTTCGATTCATGCTAACTGTTGGTTGTATTCACTTTGTTTTTGTTGGTCGAGGTAAACGATAATGTGATTGGCTATCCTTACATAAAGTGCACCTTTTCAAAATATAATTCGGACGTAAAAAGTTGAAGCTTCCACTTTTAAAGGTCGACCTTACTTTTGATTAAGAGTGAAACGAGACTGCTGAAACATTTAATTATTTACGAGACAGTATGGAACAGTAACTCTTTTAGGTTAATTCCCGTGCAGCTTGGAAATAGTTGTAAGATGGAAGGTACTTTTTAAAAGTTTGACGCAATCAATTTTACGGAATCGTTCTGACCCAGCAGAAAACAAGCACCGTAATAGCAGTTAATGTGAAAAATTGAAAGGGAATATGCGAAAGTTAATTTGCAGATAGCCTTTGTTTGTGAAAATAACCAACTTCGTTCGATCTTTGTTCCGTCGTGAAAAAAATATTAGTTACTCAGAACTTAATATTCGAAGGAAAAAAAGAAGTTGTTCGTGGTCGGCTATTATTTTTAAATTATTTGATCGCGCCGGCGAGGAACTTTACGGTTATTTTCAAAGCAAAGTAATATGGTGGCAGCATTTACATGGTGGTGGTAGCAGATGGGCCTGCAAATTATGCGGAAGTTGCTTCCCCAAGTCAAGCCTTTCTGCAAGAACTTGCAAAATTATGTACGTACTTGCGAATATACCGATATAGCCGCTATGATTTCGTGCAAATACGAAATACCTAAGGAAGGCAGACCAACGAGAAATATCGCTTATTATCAGCCGTAAATTATCATTCCGTACACCACGACTTTTCGACAAGTTGGAACCAATCAAATTGTAATGTTGATTAGATTTTTACTGTATCCGAAAAGGATTAACATTATTTTTGTCGCATTAATTCAGTAAAGTTCAGCGTGGTAATTCCGCTTGTATAATTTAAATATAAATAATATCTTTTAAATTAATGTTCCATTAACGTTTGCTGCTCCGTGTCCATTTAGTTAATGTTCCGGGACAATTAAATTAATGATGATAATGCACGTGTTGAAATATTAAGTTATATTTCACACGGAACACGGCACACACACTTCCGTAAGTTTTGTTCGCAAGTTGCGTTTTAAAGTTACACCAGCCAGTTTCCTTAATTGTAGCGGACGACGAAGGGAAACAGAAGCAATGAGGTAAATGGAAGAGCTCAAGCAAGATTTGAAAAGCTGCAAATGAGTAAGCAGCATTAAAGGAAACTTCTTTATGCTTAGCGAATACATTAAAAGAATGGAGGAATAATTTTCCGGCGAGCTGCCCGGTTAATTCGAAATTAGGTGTTAATAGGGGGAAAGAATTCCATTGTGCGCGGCGCTGTTAGGTTGAAAAACATCTGAAATCAGGATTTAATCAAATTCGACGTGAATCTGTCTATGGGGACGCGTTATGAGTCGACCGAGAATTCATGGAAACGAGCACACCGGGACAGGAAAATGAATGAGGCCGCTTGGGTTTAATACAATATTAAATTATCGAGAACAAACGCGACATTTAGCGATCCACTTGTTTTCTCTCGCGCGGTTGTGACCTCGCCGAATATATACTCCGCGGACGTTAATTTCAATCGCATATTTTTCCTAAAGTCAAATTAAGCCTGTCATCAGAGACCATAACTTATAACCAGAAAGAAAAGTCATAGAATAACAAGTATTCCATCGACTAAAATCGTATTGATTACAGATAAGGATGATAAGTAACCGAAAATTTGTTCTCTTGTTGGTGAATGTTATCGTTGAGAGAAATTCATTTCGATCACTTATAACAGTTATCTATTTAAGTTGAAATTTATAATAGTTATTATTAAATAGTACAACTTTCAAATGGTAGACACTCAATTATTTCATAAATTTTTTAGTGGTAAAATTAATTGCTACAATCAAAATTTAATGTGACAAACAAACAGAGTAACCCAATAACTCAATAATATAATCGTAATAGCAATATTAACTCAATAATTAAAGAAGCAACCAAAATTTTCACAGTAACGAGGATAGATTTTCGCAAGTACCGTGCACATCTTTGTCATCTATATCGAGGCATTACCGCACTTTCCTTATAGGAAGAAAAGTAGGCCAAAAGACAGCGGCAACACAGGGAAAGTCAATGACTAATTATCCACACTCGAGGGAGTGTTTTATCGCAAGCGGCGAGCAAAATGCAAGACACATTCCCCGCGGGACTTCAAATATTTACCGTCGAAGTTGAAGGCGGCGCGTCTTCGAGACAGATTATTTTGACGGTAAACAGGAAAGAGTCGCGGGGGAAAAATTTGGATCGTCTAGTCACGGTCGGGGCGGGATAATTTAAAATTCCAACACGCGGTGAAGTTACACCACCGTTTGATTCTCGTATTGACTTACTACCAGTTAAATTCATCGGCCCTTCCACAGGTTGTTTGATTTCTGCGATCAACTCTCTCCGGCGTCTATTTGAAAGTCACCGGTACTCTCTTTACCTCAAAAATCGTGGTGTCAGCAGGCGGATCTCCGTGAAATTACTTTTCGCCGTCGAGCAACAAGTCATGGAATTTTTTCGACGTTGGCCGGAGTACCGAGTCTGCTAATCGTTGGTCTACATTAACCCTTAACCCACTAAAAATTGCTGTACCATTATTCAAACTATTGTTTACATTATTAAATATGTCGGTATCTAATCAATTACAAAACATTTAGGTATTGTATAAGGTATTATACCAATTTCATATTCATAAAATTAAAAAAATCATAGAGAATGGAAATATTCTAGGTCGGAAGAAATGTTTAATTTTCGAGTTAAAATAACTTCGAGCACAAAGGGTTAAATGGCGGACTTGTCTCTCCATTTCTCAGTAGACTCGTTCAGTTTTGTTATATTATTACAATCAAATCAAATTAATAACGCCTGGAAAAGGTTCTCTCAATATCTTTTCAATGATTATAAAGGAGCTCTCTTATTGTAAATTACTGAATAAACTCAGTTCCGACGATCAGAGTAAATTTTTCTAATTCTGATGGAAAGCTCGGAATTAGTTGTCTCGACGGTAGCTCCAATGTTAATAAATTAAATGTCTGCTCCGGCCGGTTATTACAGCACGCGGAAAGGAGGAATCTCTTCGGCGGCCTTTCAGGTAGAATCTTTTGAAGGAAGACTTACCTTCCCTTTTAATAAAGCACTGCGAGAAAATAACGCGATGTTTACGCGTCCAGTATAACGTCAAAGTATGAGGAGGACTTTCTCGCGAAGTCGTATAGCTCGTAGCGTCAAGTGTAACGGAGATGGCAGGAGGAGGACGTTAGGTGAGAGATATTAATTTCGCGAAATTAGGGATCTCGGCCCCGACGCGACGGCGGCAAGGCGCACCGTGGATGTTTTAAGTTCATCTCGAGGAGAACTTTTCATAGCCGTGCTATGGTTTCTTATCCGCATCGGTGAATGGCCGGTACAGCTTCCATGTTGAAATGGAAGTTTGAAGGAAGAAAGAAACGCAAAATTGCTTACGGCTTGTATCCTCCTAACGATACAACTGGAAACCTCTCGTTCGGGCCGCCATTAGATCGAGGAGAAGCATTTTAATGCTCGAAAGTTTTCTACCTTAAAAGTTAAATGCACGGTTTCCGCCACTTTTACACGATAGAAAAAACAACTTTCTCCGACAAAAACCTCGTAAAGTTTACGAATCTTTTTCAAATACATATTATATCGATCTTGCGGGAATAGCTTCGAGCAAAAAGACATCCTAATTTTTCAGGTAATTCCACAAATTATTGTCGATTCACTTTTGTACAGTGTCTCGTGCAGAGTTCAATGCATAACATATTGCATCCTCGATGGGATGCGATCGGATAAGGAGGTCAGAAGTGCACTTAAACCAAATTGGACAATTCGATAGGTTACCGAGAGAAAACGTTCCAAACTTCGAGACTGTATCTTGACCGAGAGGACAATAACAAGGGACCCTGGATTATTTTCCCGATTTTCTTTATTTTATCTAGTCGAGTGTATGCAAAGGATTCGCAGGTTTGGTGCACCGCAGTGGTCGAGGCACGTCATGGAGGATTTTCTTCGAGTTTTCTTCGATCGTACACGCTAAATAATGAAACTAATATTTTTTCCAAAATCAATATCACAACTGTATTTCAAACTTCGCTGAGCCGCACCCTACAGAAAGTATAAACAGCGATGATACTAATTCGAAGGCAAATATTAGCGTGCTATTCTTCAGTCAACTCGATTGTCCTATTATTTGATGGAATATTATTTTCCGCGAGATTGCGTTAAGAAAGTAATCGGAAATATTTCATTAAGAGAGACCGTCGGCAGCAGCTTCAAAAGGGAAGTGGGCGAGTGTACGAACAAGTCAGTTGTGTCTTTTATAAGCAAATTCACTGCAGCGTGAAATTTCGTAATAAAATACTTACGCAAGATTATTAAACGGACATCAAAGAAATCTTCGAGGCAGATTACTTTTCATAACGGTTAATTTCTGAGTTCAAGAACTTGTATCAAGTCGTCCGTGTTAATTAAAGTATAAGATTCAAAGAGTATAGCCTCTCGCTTTCCTGTACATTCTTCTATAAACACTATGGTTTTCAATATTAAATAAATCTTGATCGTTAATCAACTATGGCCTCGCTGAGAAACAGTACATGTGTCTCTCCAATGACTAATTGTTAATTATAAGGGCCACCTAGTATAATTATCGATAATTACTGTTTCAGAGCGATACTCATTTTAATGTTATGGGATTACACAATTATTGAATGTGGGTTAATTGACTAAATTCAATCTATGGAATTTCGAAAGAAAGTTACAGTATGTGTGTCATTAGCTGAATTTCATTTAATGTTCGTGGTTAATTGACAATATTGAGGAGAGAAGCGTACCTACCTGTTTATTCAAATTATCGTGAATAAATTAATCATACGTGCTACGCTTTCTATATAAAGTCTAACATTTTTATTAGATTGACTAATTAGAGCGAGGCAAAGAAAAGCAAATATGGGTGTCCCACATAACACTTTTCACGATTTTTCAAGTACTTGCGATAATCTGACAAAAAAATATTTTTACAACACAAGTTGATCAGTCTTTGATTGGCTACATTTCGATTGGATACATTGCAATAAAAAAAGTTGGAAAATTTTATTTTTAATTATTGCCAAGGCCACCTTCATTTTTGAAAATGGTATTTCAATGTCATCCGAAGGTCATGGTATACTAGGTCGTCGAATTAATACTGTTAAGTCAAAAATACGAAATGCCATTTAAAAAAATGAAGGTGGCCTTGACAATACTAAAAAAAAGGAAAATTTCGAACTTTCTTTTATTGCAATGTATAAGTCAATCGAAGACTGATCAACTATTGTTTAAAATATTTTTTGTCAGATTATCGCAAGTACTTGAAAAATCGTGAAAAGTGTAATGTGGAACACCCTGCATAATCTCTACAAATAGTTGCTTCTATTTCGACGGATTTCGCCATTTCGACGGATCTCGCAGTCCCGATATCGAGTTCGCAATGGCCGGAATCGCGATCGGAAGATAATCGATTCGTCGCAGAGGCTTCTGTCATCGATACATATAAATAATTTCAAGCCGGGGCGTTTAATTATATCAATTTCCGGCGCTTTTCAATTACACCGACTAATTGTATCCGCGCGTAACGCGAGTATTTCCTAATTAGTGCAGAAAACCGTGCACATTTCGATGTTAATTAGAAGTGTTATAAATTACCGCGACTCTAACGGGGCTCGAAAATTCGAGCGGAGCCGGGAAATAGGCGGTTGTGCCGATTCGATCAGGCGCGGCGCGCGGCGCCTTTGTTCCGTGTCGCGTTGCACTGTTCCAAGAATTATTTCACGCAACATCACTCGGTTTCGCGGGACGTCACGTCAAACTACGCAGGACGTGTAAAAATGCCACGTGACTTGACAAATATTGCGCACTTATCGCGCGTCACAAAGCACGCGATATAACGCGCCCCGTATTTTGCTGGGTGGTGTGGAATCGGAATTAAACTTAATGTTGCGAAAACGTACTCGCGCCAGCTAAACATCCCCCCACCCCTTTCTCACACTCCACCGTACCCACCCTTTATTAATGATCGCGAAAAAATTTCACGGCAAAGCGATAAATTGCTCAAGGCAATTATTAACAACGCTCGGCGAATAATTGAAAATTCATCCCTTAATGCGAGACTTTATTACGCTGGGAATGGGATTTATGAGCGTCAAAGCCTTTTGCCAAATTTATGCAATCCGATTGTCCAGTTAAAATTTATATTTTGCTCCGGTTGTCAGCGGTGCAAACTTTATACGCGCGTATCGATAGCAGAATCTGCTCTAAATTTTTTATCTCGTTTCAGACACGTCTCTTTTATCTACTTATTTTTGGTAGAAATGCGTAAATCCCCAGACAATTTACTACTGTAAGTATTATCTCGTAAGCTTATTAAATACAGGGAAGGAATTATTGTACACTTCATTACCAGCAACATTGTTTAATTAGGCGAGCACCATTCTTTTTAATATGTTTACCAGACATTCGCGGTTTACTGATTGCAGAGAATATTCAACGAAGCTGGAAGCACACGTACTTACGGACTGGTTTAACAATTAAAAAAAACCGTGTGTAAGGCAAAATTGGATAGCTTTTAGTTTCCTGGGTTACTACCCATTCAGTTTTGTGCAGGCACCCAGGTGCAACATGGAATTCCCCATTTTTATTAAATGGGAACTCGTATTTTTTTTACTGTGGTGTGTGATGCAGTCTTTTTTTTAACCGTTTTAGAAATACAGCTCGTTTCAGTTCAGTGTGCATTCGTACTGGTAATAACAAAACCGCATAATATTTATATGCAAAATTGAAACACTGGCGATTGATCGTGTTCCTCACTGCAGTGTACTATTGAAATGTCTAGAGTAAAATTTAAAAAGATGGTCGTGAAAAATGCACGAATATTTCGTATAAACTATCTAGTGATTTTTGGAAAATAGATAGATATATTATTACTATTAATAATAATGTTTCTGTTTGACACTTTCATTGAAAACGTTGACATCGCTGCGTTTGTGTGTTCCTTCAATTTCCCCTTCCCGGACGCAGACAGATATATCGGGGCGCAGGGTTAGATATATCTTTCGTATCTCAATCAGAAACAGAATCTGTGCGATCGAATTATAGGAGAAATAATGGCATTGCCTTCTCGTCTACAGATCCGGATAGAGAATCGTAAATCAATCTTTTATCGTTCTGAGTTATCTCGGATGCGAGATTCGTGTTTGGCCGCCGGCCTGATAGAAAATTCTAACTAGCAACTCGCTAGTTCTCAGATATTCGAGATTGCGAACGCATTTCATTGTCGGAAGAAAGACAGTAGCAATTAAATGGAAGCTAAATCCTCGGAGAACACATAGTTAGTCTGAACAGTTAGAAAAAAACTAAAAGAGCAGCTATGCCTTTTTACGATTTTAACAATTGCACGCCATCGTTCCGCATACGTTAGTCACTTCGGTGGTAATCGGTTCAATAATCTGTAAATATGTGGCCGCAAACGACGTTTAATATTCGAATATAAATGACTAATTAACGAACTGGATATTAACATGTAAATTTTCTCACTCGAACATGCTGTTATAAATTGATTTAGCTGATTGAAATTTTGTTGTGTTCCTTCCCGTCAAAAATTCGAGTATAAACGATTTGTAATATGTGCCCATAATTATGAAAGTGGCCTAGTCATATATTTCTTGTGACACATTTCTCGTTTCGAGATATTTAAAGTTCTCGGCGAAGCCGAGATTCGTCTGTGATATTAAATGTTGAGATTTCTGCCGCAATATCGATGACAACTCGAGAACAAAGTACCAGACTTAGCCGCGGATTATCGAGCTAATCCGTGGATTACAAATACTTTTTTAGAGGATATAAAATCTTGGCTGTCGATATTGTTGAGTCAGGGGGGCAATTTCGCCCCTCGTCCTCATGAAGGATCGATTGTTCCTTGAGGAGCGGTTCGAAATGTTTCGGAGAAAAATCGAGCTGTTCGGTCACGTTCCCTCGACGAGCAGAATATTATCAACTGGGAACAACGTAGTTTATTTTTACCGACAAGTAGTTCGAAGGCTGATAACACTGCGATACTAAAGATTGTCACCGCGGACAAGTTTTACTTTCTATGAAGATCCACAGTCTGGTTATTACATTAAGTGCAATACTCGTGATATGAAACTCGCGACATATATATTCTCATAATTGTGAAAGTTGATCAAGTCAAAATTTACTCAACATCATTTTGAACTAAATGAATTCTGTGCCTGTTATTTCAACATCATATGGAATTCATTTAGTGTTAATATTCTTTCCCTTTAAATATCTCGAAACAAAAAATATATCACTTATTGTTAGACCACTTACGCCTACAGCAGCGCGCGACTGTCTCGAAAATGTCATTTATGGAGCAGTGAAACCAAATTTATTAGCCGAGTACTTTCAGATATCGTAAAGAGAAACAATATCATAAAAGTATATTGTAGGCGCTGACGCGGTATTTTAATGGCTCTACCCTTTCATTACCTCATATAATATTGACACGTAACACGCTTGAAACTGTACAGTAATTTTCCGATAACATCCGTATTAACTGTCGAATATATATCGTCCAGTTACCATAAGAATCGATTCTCGAAAAGAAAATATTTCCTGAATCAATTTAAATGAAATCGAGAGCTCAAACACTTTCTACAGTTAGTATACAAGCGCACAGCATTTTGGAAGGATAAATTTTCGCTGCAACAGCAGCGGCGAGAACTTCTCTGCACGCGCGTACGTAGCTAAAGGAAATTTCATCGCGGATTAAAATCAAATCAACTGCCGTTGTCCGCGGTAATAAAACGCGTTTCTATTGTTCCGCGAACGACGGGACAGCTTTCGCTTTGCACGAGAAAGAGAAAAAAAGAACCACGTGTCCCGCGAGGAAGGATAATTGTCGGGTATTCGGTTCCGCATAAAATCGCTGGAAAAGATCGTAAATCAGGCTCGGTTAGGGTAGAACCGGTTAACGATGTACAGTAGTTTCTCGCTCGTTGCGCCCCCGATCAAATGCCCGTTCTTTACGCGAGCCTTGTTCGTTCCATTTTGTTCACCGGGAAAACCGATTTTGACGGAACTAGGCGAGAAATTGTTCTTTGAAAAAAATAGGGTAACTGCACCGATTACTGCGGTTATCATGCTCCGATCGTACTTCATTTTAATTCTATTTTTAAATCCTGAGATTATAAGAACGTGAAAATGTTTGCAAAACATTTATTTTTTACCATGCTTATATTAACTTGCCTGTTGTATGCGTCAAATCTTGTAATCGGATTTTAAACCTCTTCACGTAGTCCAATCTTGCTAAAATTTTGTATACACACTCGCTTCCGATAACAATAAACATAGAAAATAAAATATATAAAAAAAACTTTTTAAAAACCACGTTTAATAAATGCACTAAAAAGGAGAAAATAATTTTTTTCGTGGTTCTCCATAAAATACCGAATCCAGTTAAATGATTAATATTTTTCCCAAAAATAATGTTAAGCAATTAGTTCAAAATTTCTTCTGTTATAAAATTAGTGTCGGAATAAAGAAAATCATGACATTAGTAACTATAAATAAAAGCGTGGAGCGCCCACGAAGATTACGTGAACATAGTTTAGCGCTCCACGCTTTTATTTTTATAGTCACTAATGTCATGATTTCATTTAAATTCATATGAAATTTTTCCATCTATTCCGACACCAATTTTACAACAGAAGAAATTTTGAACTATTCTCTTAAAATTTTGGGGAAAAATGTTATTAATCATTCAACTGGATACAGTATTTTTCGAGAACCAGGAAAGAAATGATTTTCTCCTTTTTAGTGCATTTTAATATAAGCGTAGTTTTTAAAAAGTTTTTTTTATATATTTCACGTATTTGAATCTCGTTGGAAAAAACGTACACCCGCAGTACTAGATACATCTACCCAAGTCGACACAAATTTTTTTTATTTTCTGAAAATAGCCCTCGAAGTTGGGGTGAAAAAACATTGACTACTCGAGCGCGTCAGTTAATTTCCCGAAGGCAGAACAGGGCTGTGCTCTCTGTCTTTGGCTGCCCTCAAAAAGATAAGCTGTCGCTAACAAGTAGCTGGTGCGCTGGCGGACAGTGTGGCATATGATACTTACAATACACGATCATGGTGGAGCTCTCTGATATCTCGGTCTGGAAAGTGGATATGACGCACTTGTAGTCGCCGCTAAGATCGATACCAGGCTTATTCAATTTCATGGCTCGGTGCTTGGTGTACGGATCGTCGCTGGCTTCGTACGTCAGGTCGACATAGTTGTGCGCGATGCCATCCGTGGAGGGCTGCGGGGTCATCCCGTATATCCATTGGTAGAACAAGTAGTTCGTGTTGAAGTACCATTGCACCACCAGTCCTTCTTTCCTCGTGTCCTCTAAGTCATAGTCGCAGTCCAGAATCACGGAGTCGGTCTCGCCGACCTTCACCGTCGCCGGTATGCTCACGCTTTTCATCTTCAGCTGCCAGCATTCTGAAAAATTGCAAAAAGACCGGCTCAGAAGAAAGGAATTAGAGAGAACCCGCTGAGGATCGATCCTCGTGGACCGTCTCTATCTCTTTTCATCTTCCTCCACGGTTTCTAGCGCAGGGAAGATCGTGCGGGCAAGGAGACAGCGGGCGACCGCGAAATGAAAAGAGCGCACGGAGAATTGGGCTCTTGCCGTTCCTGTTGCCGAGGCCCCACACCAGGGAGTGGGCCTAGGTTTCAACCGAAGAAATGCGGGTCGTGTTCCAGGGATCAGCCGTTTCCCTCGAGTAAGCATAACTCGAGTTAGGGGCGAAATTAGAGGCAAATAGAAGGGATTTCGGGAGAGGGTTGTCCTTTCGTGCGTGTCCTCCGTTCCTTTGACAGAGTTTCGGAAACACGTGGATTTGTTTCACGCGGATTCGTAGAAGCGAATCAGAAAACTAATTCCGAACTGTGAAATTTGTTTTTTGATTGCCAGAATGGGAGTTTTGTCGGTACATATGTGACAGAAGCAAAGATAAGTATTTGCTTAGGTACAGGGTAGGCTTTCAGCTAGTTACGAGTGATAAATTTTCCATGGACATAGTTGGATTCTTTGAATTTTCCTTGCAAATGATTACATACATATACTACGTGCAGGGTGTTTCAAAATTATATGTTGTGACCACTTTAGTTCTCGCCAAAGATGGGAAATTTTAATTTCGTAATAGATCCGCTGAACCCTATTGCGAAAAATTCGTCTAATTAGCGAGCAGTTAATTCCACTCCTGGGCTCTTCAACAGTAAATCAGAAGCCTTCATAACAGTTCCCCGAAGTCACAAATTATTCTGCCTGTGCCAAACTTCATTAGCCCTTGACATTTAACGGCTCAACAACGCCATCAGCCGGATCATTAACTTCTCCGCCAATAGTTGGCGAACTGTATGCCATAGAAGAAATATATTATCGTGGACAAACACTATCATAAATCGATAGAAACATATAGTGTAAAGTGCCCAAATATGGTATAGTCGCCTATTATGGCACTACCTTATATCTTGTAAAGGAGAAGTCGCACTCTTGTGAGAAAATCTTCAAATAATAGCTTACCATGTTTACTCAGCAGTGTGCAGTGCAATCGCACCATTCTATAGATTTTAGTATCGATCCTGCGGCAGTTGTCTTCACGTGTTGAATATTTTTGTGGTTAGATTTTCGATAGTTACTTTTTCGAGGAAGGTAAGTGATTTTGAAATGTTTGAACATATCTGTAGTTTCAGTTTATTTATATCAATGTTTGCCAACTGTTGGTTTGGGCTGAAATTCATTTTCTCTTTGTCAGTAGCTAGTATTATCAGTCCACGTGGAGTTCCCAAAATGGCACTACCAAGGGTTCCCTAATATGGGTATAGCTATTGAGATTCTTGGTGTGGGTGCCTAATATGGCACTAGATGTCATATTAGGGACTCGAGGTGTACCATATTAAGAACCCCTTTCGCTGGAACCTGCAAATGACACCACAAAAAAGATATTTTTCCCAAGCTGTATTAATTTTTTAACAAACTTGACCCCAGAATCTTATACGAAGAAAATGCATCTACAACTGGTAATTTGTTGGTTGAAAAAGAGCATTCTAAAATAATCAAAAAATAACATCAACAAAATGTGGTTCATATTTGGGCACTTTACCCTACTATGGTGTATATCTCACAGATGAATACTATAAAAAGACATAGCAATTCAAAGAAATATGTGCTCGTAAAACAAAACTATTGAGTCTCTTTATTAAATTTCGTATTTTACGATTTTTATATTGTAGAGCTCCGTGGTTGATCCTCCATTGTGTCATCATCCGCGTTAAAGAGAAGACGCAATGCGGGGAATTGAAATTCAGTTGCATTAGGGGCCGTAATTGCTTTGAATTTTAAGCGGCGAAATTCTAGATTGGTTACATCCCAACCCGACTACCCCGTTGATGTTTCAGCAATTATTGTACAAATGAACGCATACACCGCATTGATAGGGAACAGTGCATAATAAATGACGCGAAATGGAAATTACTGTTTAACTGCTATGGAGAACGTTATTGCGATATTGTTGTAACAAGATGGTTTCGTAATTATTCATCATGGCCCGATGTTACCTTTAGTGCTTTGCGGCGAGCTCCTCGCGTGCTTATTCAATCAGTTGTACTCGAATTTTCATGAGTGGTGCTGCGAGATCTCGCCAAGTCACTGTGATCTCGACAAATTTCCACGAACAATTGTTCGACAAGAAATATTACGAAGGAAATAAAAAGAAAATTATGGATTTGGGATCCACTGTGTCTCGGGTCTTACAACACCGCGCACAAGTGTCCCTATAAGTCAGCTTGTCGGCGTGGCTGTTGGAGGAGCCACTGCAATGATTACAGGAACAAAGGGGCTGGGTACGGTGATAATTATGAAACATCGTCCCGCGGAAGATACCCTCCGTGCGGCGATAATAAAAAAAAAAGAAGAGACGCGTCCTCGGTGGCTCCTCCTTCATCCTTTTACCTTTTGGTCGGTACTTTTTTGCGGCGCGTAAATGCCGGCTGCCGGTGTGTGTCTCAGTCAGTTTTTCGCGCAGCTGGAAAGTTTCTGGGTGGGATCGTGGTAGGAGGGCAGCGTAGAAGCTCGGTCGCTTTGTCCACGACGAAAGTTGGCGAAAATTTATGAGGCGGGTGTTGGGACTACGCGAAAATTTTCACTTTTCATTGGCCCGCGCCCCGAACTTATATACAAGAGATATCTGTACGCTGACAAAAGTTAGTCGACCGCGAAACTACGTGGAAATGTTCAGCATCCGCGGCGGCGCGCCACGCCATTGTTGAAATTGTGCATGATCATGCCCTTCGGCCATTCTCGATCGCGGCCCGAATTTCTATTCTAATCTCGTCGACGGCGCACAATGCACGCTGAAATACGATTGGTCCGAGATTTTTCGGATATCTGCCCGAAACGCTGCCGTGCATTTTTGGGATTGTGGGGCGCGTCGGTGGATTAAAGCGCGAGGGAATTGCAACCAAAAATGATTTCCAGGCGAGCCGCGCTAGTGCGATCGGAAATAGTTGATCAGCTGAACAGTAATATCTCGATAGAAGTGACGGAATTTTATTGATAACATTCTTTTCGTTTCTAATGATTTCTGTGAGAAGCTTTCACCAGCATATTCGTGACATATTCCCACTCGTTGTGTCTCTTGGTCTTCAATTTGCCTCGGTTTACCTCGAATAAGACTGTATGTCTGTGTGCGAATGGCACACCGTGTGTCTAAATTAATTCTGTCGCCTGAAGTATTTTCAGAAAGTGAAGTTTTTGGGAACCAATCTACTACCCAACGTTTCCTTCTATCTAATAACTTAGATTCACCGTATTACCTACCAACCCTTGGAATTAGGTTCAGCCGGTTTAATCACGTTCACACCGAGGGGACAATTTCTTTGAACGAGATTACTCAGTCACTGGACATCGAGCACTTATACCCCAAGTGCAAAAGTGCCACTTCAAACTCGTACAGATTTTATTAACTCTGGAAAAACCGAGGGAACGTATTCTTCGAACCCAAGGGGCCGTAAAATACTAAAAGTATAGTGTCTCTCTCGAAATATTTCAAGAATTTGTCGGCTGTGTGTTTCCAGTATTAATATTGAAGAAATACGTTTATATTACTCGGCTTAACGCGTATAAACAGTGACGTCAGAAATATTTAATATTTTTGTAAACGCGCGTAAAGTGATTTTACATGCACGCTGCAAATTGTAATAAAGTTGGAATGTTCATTTCACGGTTAACGGACTTATTTTCCCGGGAATTTTCATAGTTACTGCGTGTTTGCGAAAAACTAGCCGTGCGATGACGGGGCGCCAGCTTCATTACACGCCTCGAATTTTTCTTATTCTCGGAAAATTGCGCTTCCCCAGTCAATTTTGGCGCGTTTTCCCTTCGCAGGACTCTCCTCGCGAATTTTCCTTAAATGCACGCCCTCATTCTACATGAGCGCGCACATATTTTCCTCATGCAACTAGTTGGATTCCCTAACGTAACTTAAAGCTAACAAGGAAAGATCCTCGGGCAGAAAATTTCGGAAACTTATGAACTTTACAAGTGCGGGGACGACGGTGAATTTAGCTGGGAATTAACAAACACGACATAAATTAATATTTCGCATTCGCGAGTACATTCTGCAAAGAAAGATTTACGTAAAGCGTAAATTGCGTGAAGCTGGGAGAGCGGAAATGTAGAATTGAAAAATGGAGATCCTAAAGTATGCTCGTAATAAATGAAACTTTACATGTGTGCCCAGAATTCCGGAAGTGGTTTAAGTGGGAAAAAATGAATTTATCAGTTATTTCACATCGCATTATTTCAAATTAAATTAATTCAATGTGATTTCTACGATTATTTCAATATTCTAAGAAATTCATTTAGCGTTATCATTTTCCTTTAGACCACTTTCATAATTAAAAGTACATACGAGCTATTTAAAGACGAAGAGCAGGAAGCAAACCGGAAGCAGCGAAGCAGTACAATTTCATAGCGATCTAGGAACCGGATAAAATGAGACAAGCCGATAAGAGCAGCAGCCTTATTTTTACAAGGTGGTTAGAATGTTTGGCGAGAGTATTTCGAGCGTCGAGCCGGCTCGATAAATCCACGGAAAAAGCGACTAATTGAAACTCGTCGACGCTCATTAATTATCCCGGCTCCGAAATCGGTTTCCGTGGGCTAGAAGCGGAGAGTCCTGCGGAAAGGAAATTTCCATGCGAGGCTTTCCACTAAATCGTTTGTAATTTCTGTTTCATGCCGCGTCTGCAAATAAATCCTGACGTGGCCGCGGAAGGAATGGCGGTAACTTTGTCAACTTTGATTAAGGGCCTGACTGGCCGGCCGGTTTCAAAGGACGCGGCTGCATTTTCGGCGGGGACGGCACAAGAGACGCTGCAAATAGGGCAACACGCTTCAAATCTACGTATCCGCATCCGGCAGAGTTTGCGACTGAGCCGTCATGCGTCGCAGTAAGTTGTCCGGGCGGAGATCAACTTGAAGAGTGTCCGACGTGTACGTTACAAATTAGTGTCTTTGTCACAAGCAGCGGGCGCACTACCAAAGACCGTCACTTGACGACGTTGTTCGTCTTCAATTCGAGACCGAGTTAATTTCCCACTCGGAAATTATTCGCATATGTTGTACCGCTGTTTCCCTTTATTGGTCACCGCTGGAACGATGTTTGCTCCCAAACAATAGTTAGCAGCTTTTCATTTCTCGCACGAAACAGCCGATAGAAATAGTGCAGCATTGTTCTGTTAATAATATTGTTCGTTCCGAGCCAAAGAATAAAACCAAAATAATGCAGCATTGTTCTGTTAACAATATTGAGCCACTGATCGAAATAATGTCATGTTTCGTGTCCTTGTAATCAGAGAAACCGTCACGAATATGTCAGTAAAAGTTTTCGCATATGTTGTTACAAAACAAGTTACGAAAATTGAGCATAAGTTCTAACCTAAGTAAACGGTGTATCGAAGTGTTTAAGTAAATTGAAAATAGCAGAGGAAGGGATTTTCATTCGACGCGAAAGTATTGTAATAAAGTCGGCAAGGAAATGGTGCAGCGTTACAGAAGAATTCAATTTTTAAGTATTTACCAGCGAAGGGATGAACTGCCATAGCAGCTCGTTGCATTTCATCGATGTCGATGGTGTACGGCGATGATAATAACTCCGTTGATAAGAGAAGCGGTGTTTGTTTAGCCGATAATACAGAAACAATTTCAAAGCTAACAAAGGAACGGAATTACATCGTTGAACGGTTGATGGAAGCCGAGATGGGAATAAAGTAGGAGAAGAGTAAATTCTACGCTGGCTCGTAGGGTACTAAAGTATCCGCAACGACGCGACGCGACGCCTAAATTGTTAAATCGCTTAAATAGAAAGCTGGGAAAAATTGTATTCGTCTTCCCGTCGTCGGTACGCTCCTGGACGATGTTGTTTCATCTTGCTAAGTTTGTAACGAGTTTCTTGCCGTCGTCGCATCTTTTTATAAATGACCTTTTCTTGCATTCGCGCCAGTTCCCTACGATGTCTCCGTATTTGTCAAACTAAATCCGCGATCGTCCGTTTTGTTTCTTGTTCGTCGCAAGCAACGGGAGCAGCAAACTTATATTCATCGCTGATTTGTTTAACGTTCCTTTTACCTCCCTCCGCCACCACCCTCTCT
The DNA here is from genome assembly GCA_963966675.1 of Lasioglossum calceatum. Classification (NCBI taxonomy): domain Eukaryota; kingdom Metazoa; phylum Arthropoda; class Insecta; order Hymenoptera; family Halictidae; genus Lasioglossum; species Lasioglossum calceatum. Next base: position 10,837,601 of record OZ016550.1, on the reverse strand, counting down.
CGCCCCTTTTGTTTATAATACGTTTTTCGGATTACTCTTGAATCCAAGAAGATTGTCATAGCTCTTAATGAGTTTGTTAATATTCAGCACGATCCACCGTAGCGTTTATGGAAAACAGAGGCTCAGGCTAGCAAAATTAGTTGCATACCAATAAGAACATTACAACAGAGCCCGGCTAAAAGGTTCAGAAGACACTTTTCCATTTCGTGGAAGCTTTACCTAATCCCGAGCTTAATATGCAAATGTTTTCTGGGTTTAGAAGAAAAACACATTGTTAAATTCGGCCAACGGAAATTACTTTTCCGTCAACTGTAACGGAATATGTATTCATTAAATATGTCAAAAAATGAGGAAGGTGGTTGATCGACTAGGCTTGTGAACCGCTCGAATACATAGTTATATTTTTAAAAAAATATGAATTATATAGTATCTTCGATGCACAGCCCCACGCGACTACTTCGGAATAGCGAACGGAAGGTTAATGAAAGCAACCCGAGAACGCGATGGCTGGAGTATGCAAAGTTGCTATTAACCGATGCGACGGTTCAGCGCGCGGTGTTTTGAGGCGAGGCCGAGAGCTAATATTTTTGCGTTATATTCGAATTAAGTTGCCTAAGCATGTTCCGCGGAAGAAGAGAAACTCTCGCAACGTCTAAGTGCCATTAACGCTAAAACGAGCGCGTTTTCTTCTTGGGCGAGCACGGGCGTGGCGAATGAAAAAAGAAAAGAGGACCGAGCCGTGGCGGCATTAAATTACGGGTAACATTCCATTTTTACGAAATGATAAATCGTCCTGTACGTATTGCGTCGCAATGACATTATATTCTGACACGTGAACGTGATAAAAGAGCAGGGACTCCCTTAAGCGTGCAGCCAGCGAGCACGTAACGACTAATGCTTCTGGCAAGTACGTAGCATAAGCGTGCTTTACAGCGTTCCGATAAACGAGTTTCTTCTGCTCTGTTTACTGGCCCACCTCCGTCGCACACCGGCTCGCATGAAAACCAGCATTTTGCGCCGAGACCCGACGCGCGACGGCTGCCTGCAACTTCGAAATCCGTGACGATCTTTTCCAACAATCTTCAGAATGGATGCATTCGCGACTTTAATGCCTACGCCTGTTCCCCACCGGGATTTCCAACCCTTGCAGCCGCGACATTCGTGGCGAGGCTCACGCCGCACACTCGTCAGAGAAAATTCAATTTCTTCAGTTCAGTTCAACATGAAGTGAATTTGTCTAACGTTATAACCAGGGTTGCCATATGAGGCCCCCTACGTTTCCGTCCCTCGCCGAGATGCTCCGTAAAGCCTGCCTTCGCTTCTCCCACTCTTACCACTACCGCTGCCACGGCCGAATCGGTAGCATGCTCCACGCGGCACGCGGCAGCGTAGTGGTAAGAGTGGGAGAAGCGAAGGCAGGCTTTACGGAGCATGTAGGCGAGGGACGAAAACGTAAGGAGCCTGGTGGGGCGCGCATATGGCAAGCCTGGTTATAACCAGTGTAGCCAGATGAGTATCAAACGCTCCTCATTCCCTCTCCACTTTCTTCCCCTTCCACTAACCTATTCCGCTACACGAGCACACTCCAGCGTCCCCCACTAAGACCGTATACTGGTCGCGCAGTCGCGCAACTGCTCTGGTCATCAGAGAGGGGGTACTTGTATTTCTCCTTGATTACCCTGTCTGAACACACTGGTTATAACCGAAAAGAAAAAAATCATAGAATAACAAGTGTTTCATCGACTAAAGTCGTATTGGTTACAAATAAGGATTACGAGTATCCGAGAATTTGTTCTCTTGTGTTGGTAAATGTTATCGTTGAGAGAAATTCATTTCGATCACTTACGACTAGACTGCGGATCTTTATGCAAAATAAGAAATGTTTGCATTGATTGCAAGACACACGAGCTAAATAAAAATTTCATTCTTCTTTTAATTAGCTTGTTAAGGTGAAACTAATACACTGGTGGCCTTCAATCTTTGTAATACGTCCACTGTTTTAAGTTGTACGTACCCATTTTTGTCATAAATGCATAATCTCCGCTGTCCACTAATTACTCATTGTGAAACATCAAATCGTATTCGGTAAGTTTCCAGCCTCGAATTGTGGGTAAAGACGAGCCAGACTGCGAAACATGAAATCCGCGAGACTCGTAGACTGTGTATCGTAAAATTTGAACATAATTCTTCTATTACTGCCTGGTAATCTCTGGCACCAGTAACGAGCACGATGGGGAACTACAGCTCTGAAAATAATTAAAGGATCAGCTGCACAAATGATTACGAGCTGAATGACACTATTAGCAACCTCGTACTCTTTTATCGACCACCTGTTTATGCTTAGTACTAGACATAATTAACACGTAACGTTTGCAACGAAGTTTCGGTACAACATGTCGTTCGACTTCGAAGTGATTTCGGATGTATATATCCACACGCAACGACCCTAACTTTCTCGACCACACCTTGCAATTTACTCGAAAATCATGGAAACTACGTCGTCAACGACGAAGTCTAAAGAATTGCGAAACGTGGAGAGAAAGAAATATCGAATCTCGCGACGTATACGCTAATTACAAGCACGATAGCATCTCCGGGGGTGGCTAAAGTTGCAGATACAGTCTGGGACAAAAAATGTAGAAGGTTCCCCGCGGATCAGGGGCGTGCGTTAACGATAAACTGTGCACGATTTCTTGGAAGCATCACGATTCACCGGTTTTTGCCGTATCTCGCGGCACGTCCTCCGACTGCGTAGACAGTTTTCGCGAGATCACAATCACGATACCGTCCTCAATTATGATAAATTGCATATAATTATGTCGGGAACCCCCGGCACACTCCGAGCGCACCGCGAGTCGCACTGCGGTGGCCTGGGGTAGTTTGTCTGGCTGATAAAAGGGTAGACGAAGGAAGGTAGACACGGGAATGAACGATTTGCATGCTACCAACTTAATCAACACCCGCGCCTTATGAACGATCCTTTACCACCATCTACGGGGCAAGGTCTCTTCGAACGGGGCTTATCGCGATACGAAAAATGGTCGAATGTCATGCTCGCCAATATTTTCCTCGGCCTCCGCTCCCCGGTTACAGCGATAATCTCGAGCTTGCATCACACTTTGAAACAAACCGGTTCGGATGGTTCTACACCAGCCAACTATGGCGAACACGCGCGCCCGCTGCCTGCCACGAATTTTGAGAGATGCTCTTTGTCGCCGGGACGAGCACCGCGTCCGATATTCAGATGATTTTCCGCGCGAGACTCGAGAACCGTAATTTTATGTGAAAGCTGGCAATCAAGCGGTGAGAAATGCGCGTCTTGTGGAAGCGCGAAGCGTGGCTGACTTTCTGTTGCGTCCGATAAAACGCGCTTGTATAATTAATTTGAATAAAACCCGGCGTGCAACTGTTATCTTCTGCTTGGAGCCTTGGTCCTCGGTTAACGTGGAATATTGTTCGTAATTTATTACTATGAACAGTTCAGCGGCAAAATATAATTTATAAAAATATACAGGCTGATTAGAAAGGTGGTACAGGTGGTACTTTCTATGTCGGAAAAGTGTAACGAGCATGCTTATCGAAATTATTTATTTCTAAGGCACGGTCGTTGTAAATTTAGACATCTTTGCAGCAAGTTAAAATACAGAGGTAATTAACAGTCACGCACCGTTCGCTCCACCGTATAATTTGCAGACATCGATCCACCGATGGAGACTGTATCGGGGAAAGCATATAATTTTTCCTTCCTGTATTAACAGCAACACGACGATCCCAGGTTCTGATAATAATTGGAAATAGTAATAGCTGTAGTGGGAGCTTGATCTTTGCCGAGCTCAAATTGTACACGTCTTTCAATACCCATCGAAATCAAAGTTCGGGCTACAGAGGACTAAAATGAGCATTCTAGGGCACAAACGACAATAGAAATTGTCCGACATCGGTTCAGAGTCGGCCGGCGTTTATTCTCGGGGCGAGGAGAGAGGCCATCGAAGTCCTCGGAGCAAGAGTCTCCCGAACGAAAAGTTTCCAAGAAGTGGCTCGGGATCCCGCAGGATCTGCAGAGCTCCACTCGAGGCGCAACTGCAGCTTCAGGGCTGGACTTTCTTCTCGCATCAAGCCGTATTATTGATGCTCGTTTCCAATTACATTTAATGTCGCGCGGGAAGAGACAGAGAGGCGCCCGTCGCAGTTGCTGTCGCAGCCGGATATGGAACTTCGAACTCTGTGATTAGAGGGGCGCCTCGCAGCTGCATTCACCGGGATCCATGGAGCATCTTCGACAAACTGCGAATACATAAGTAGGGAACGCGTTACTTCCTACGAGCTGAATGATTAGAACAGGTACGTGATTGCGGGTCGTTACGGGCCGAGGATAAAAGCCACGGACTCGGGCCCAAGGCGGACCTTTAAACCCGCCGTTCGCACGTCTAACGCGAACGCTCACACTTGCTCTGCAATTTTCCCGCGGTTCTTCCGCCGAATATGCGCCATTGAAACCGTCGCACCCCGAGAAAACCTGAGCCATTTAAGTCGATTTCTTTTTATTGCACTTTTCGAAAGCGCGGAACGTAGAAAGTACTTTCGCAAAATATACAACGATAAACTACACGACGGAAAGTTAATTTTTTAATTAAAAAATTACATGTATATATAATATCCATTTCAATAATAAAATGGTGTTCCAAAATTTTACTTCGAGCACGTAATCGAAATATCTGATTCGTTCTGGATAAACGCTTTCATGTTTGTATCCGGCGAGCTATAGCTGCTCGGAATTGCGTGATTTGGCGAATTCAATGTTGTTTTGTATTCCTTAATGGAGATTAGGAAACAGTATTTATGGCGATTAATTGGCCGAGTTCAGTCGGTTTGCGTGAGAAACCGTACTTTCAGAGGACGGCCGAAGCCACTTCAATCTGTTGAATCCGCGAGCACAGGGTCATTTTATTGTACTGTACATACATACATATTAACCTAAGCGAACGTGGAGAAATAGTACGATGAATTGCTGATTCCCGAGGATTTGCATCGCAAATACTCGTAAAGCATTTTCATTTGCGGATACACGGTCCAGCCGTACGCAATTCTATTAGAAACTTTTCGATTCGTTGTATGTTACGGGCGGAATTTTCAACGAACATTTAAATATTAACATCGAACAAGCGCCAATTGTTCCGAAACACCGCGGAATTAATTAATTGGGTTCCTTACAGCATCTTGGTCAAGCTTCCTGGTGTATTTAAAACACAACTGGAATTCATTTTCGAAATACTTCTGTATGCTCGATTATTAAATTCCATTGTGCGACAACTATTTCACACCAGCGAAACGAATTTTTCTCATATTTCTGCGTCCGAAACAATTTCAGACTTCGAGAGGATTACAGAGTTCATAAAATCCACAGTCTAGTAGTAAGATACAATAAGATGCTTGCAATTAAGCTTACTCACTCCGCAGGAACATTAATAAAACCATTGTGCCATTGGCACATATTTTCAGCGACCGATAAATGTATGCACACAAGCGATGCATCCGAAACTGCTAAGCCCTGCTCCTTTTGCGCCACTTTTTCTTTTATTTCTTCCCTTTGAAAGCAATCGCTTTACAGGAGTACATGTGCACTCTGCGGAGGAGGATATTTTTCATGTAAAGCATTCAGGGGTAGATCGGCGCGAAAACTTGGATCGCGTAGAAATCGAGCTATTTTCGCAGGAATGGCGCGTGAAAATCGTAATGCCTCTAAGAGAATCTTTTTGTGAAAATATCCGAACGATTGATGATACGTGGCGGCCCGGGGAAAAGAGTGGCCTGATTTTCTTTTGCGGGGAGAATTCACGTTTCATGTATTTTTTTTCGTCTATTTTCATTGATACCACCCGCGGATTATTGGCAAAAAAGAATTCAAAGACATTTCCGCGTTCCCGTCAGCGAACGATTTCAATGGGAACGTTTTCGTAAATACAGATCCACGCTGAACTTTATTTTCCTTTTTGATGGCAGAACAAAAGTTAAGTTATTCGCGCGAGATGATCGATAGCATGATTCCGATCGAGCAAACGTGTAGACTGTTGACTTTTACCCGCTGGTGTTTCCGTGCCGAATTCGAGCGTTCGTAAACGACCCGGACAAATCGAGCAGCTCGATGATTTTGTAATAAAAATCACGATCGCACGACTCGCATCTACCGGGCATGATTGAAACATAGAAAGACTCGACGCAATTTTCCGGAACATCGAGAAACAGGATTTCCGAGTGGCTTGTTCACCCCTGACGGGAATTTATATACGTATTTGCATACGCAATTTTCACGCTTAACCTCCTGGAAACGGGATTGAATTTAAGATAATGGCGGACCGAATATGCATGAATTCTTTTTACTGACCGCAATAATAAATCAGCGAAAGCGATATTCTAATATCCCGGACCGATTTATCCGTTTCTTGTCTGGCCGTTCCTCCCTCCACTTTCTCCTTTCCCGCGCGGTTTCTACAACGCAGCTGCTGCTCATTAGCATGTAGACCCCATATGTTTATGCAATTTCAAAATTTTCATAAAGCAATTTGGAAAAAGAGAAACGGAACGAGTTCATAAGGACGAGCGCGGAGCCGGCTTTGTTTCGTTCCTGGGAAATTGTTATTGCGCTCTGCTTTTCACATCGTATTCTTTGCGAACGTGTACGGAACTGTATTGTTTTAGATGGAAAAACAGTTTTGCTACTGTTTTTTATCGTTCTCATTATTACGATGTGATATTAATTCTGTAGAAAAACACGATTTTATACGAACTATAGAAGAATTTCAAGTTCTTGTCCTGGAAACGTTGCCTGTCTTATTTATCGAAAAAATCTCAAGTGATTCTTAATCGTTCAATAATTCCGATTGTTATAAACAAACCCGCGGAAGCGTGAAAGCCCATAAACGTCCACAGTGTGCTGATCGATGCAGCTGATTCGGGCAGACAATGGAAATCCTTTTTCGTCGCGGAGCCCCATAAAATCGAGTTTCTAAAACGTGCGCGACAGATCCATTGTTTTTTATTATGCTGTTATGCCAGAGGTGTTGTTCGTTCCTGGGTAGACGACGGTCTAATTGACGTGATCGAAGTCGCACAATAAATCCATTCTATTCATTTAATCGTGCCGGTCTGGCGTCGCGGAATGGAAGAGACCGGTTCCTCTCGGGTTGTAGCCATTTTCTCCGTCACGTGCAGCCCAAATTGCGTTAACCCGCGGCTACATGCGCGTGCAACTCTTGTCACACCTATTTCTGCTTTCTTGCCGCCAGGTCCTCTGTGTTAATACAGCACGGGACACAATGTGCTGACCGTTCGTCCGCGTGCGGATTTCCGTCACGTATTGTTTTTCCGCCAATCGCATGCTTTCCGCACCGACCGGGCCGGGCCGGGCCATTCCGTTACAATGCGACACGTACGAAACCGTCCCGTTAATAGCCTTAGACGGCTGATCTTGTCCCGGCTACTCGGATCTTAAATATTCTTTGTTTATTGCTGCTGCTTGGACACTCAACTTCGCTACATACAGTGACTCCATTAATATTTGGACGCTTTGAAAAAAAAACTTTTTTAAAGCAGTCCCTAGACGATCAATATTGTCGTCAATACAGGGTGTCCCAAAATTCCTTCAACAGCCGGAAATGGGAGATTCCTGAGATCATTCGAAGCAACATTTTCCTTTGCAAAAATGTTATCCGCGGCTTTGTTTACGAGTTATTAACGAAAAACACGGACCAATCAGAGTGCGACCTAGACGCGCGTTGGCACAGCCGGCCCGGCGCGCCTACTTTCTATTAGCTGACTGTGTCAACTCGCGTCTAGGTCGCGCTATGATTGGTCCGTGTTTTTCGTTAATAACTCCTAAACAAAGCCGCGGATAACATTTTTGCGAAGGAAAATGTTGCTTCAAGTGATCTCGGGAACCTCCCATTTACGGCTGTTGAAGGAATTTTGGGACACCCTGTAATTTGGGACACCCTAACTTGATCTTGGTTTTTTTAAAGATACGTCAAATGTCTGAAGGACAAAGTTGAATGGTAAAATGGGGCTCATACGATACCAAAAAAAATGGTTGTTTCTCATTAAAACGATAGTTCCGAATAAATACAAATTAATAATAGCTTTTAACTTGCACTGTATACTGCAAAAGTTCCATTAGAATAATCGCGATAGAAACAGTTTGGAAAAAATGTTTCAAAGCCTCTTATCCTCTTTCAGGATCAGAGATTTTAAAACTGCACGGTTCTTGCATTCACGCGACCTTCTCACGTATGTGGAGGAATAAGTCAGGATTATATGTGTGTATACGGTGTTCGATTTTTCGATACTAATCTGACTTGCAGAGGCCTGAAAGCATTCAATTTAGCGGACGCTTTAAGAGTTTCGATGGACCATACGTATGTTTAATTCATAACTGGAATAGGAAGAGTATTTGTTTGCACGTGGGCAGCATATGTTAACAGTGCTCGCATTGTGCATGTATACTAGTTTGAAATATTCTGCGCATTGTTCCGATGGTTCTCGATGTAGTTCCTCAACTATTTTATCAGATGGACCATACATCGCGGTATACATATGCATACAAGTATTATATGTTTCATGTTTGAATTACAAAAAAATGTTGAAAGCCCCCGAAGATCGAGGCGGCCGAAACGATAAGAATAACAGCGAACGAGTCGGTTTATCAAAGTTCCATTTGCCAGGAATACTGGAACACGATTGCGTGTTAATTCCGGGAGTGTGCAACGGGAACGAATTCGTTCAGCCAGTAGCACCCGAGTGAAAGCATAAAACGTGGAGGATCGCGACGGTAGTCTAATCAGGCGGGTCGCAGCGAATTAGCCGTGATTCCTAGCGGTCAGAAGAAAGCGTTCGTCGTCGGGGATAGTATGCAGGCTTGCGGCGGTTACGTCAGACATTATTGGTCCACCGGGGGCCCCGGTAATTTGGTTAAGTGCCGTGGCCTCGGTATCGTTTATCGGATATTGAGTCCGTTGCGTTTTGCATGCGGCCAAGGCGAGGCGCGCAGGGATACGGTACAATTAACATGATTACTTTACGCGGTGGCGGCGCCTAGTCTGGCCAGGCCGCAGCGTTCATTCCGTGTTTGCTCATCGTTGCCGTTGTGTACTTATCTCGACGTGTCCACACTGGGACGAAGGAGCTCGAAGGAGAATAGTTTAGCCGCAATTAGCAGCCCGTGGTGAGAATATTCGCCGGAAAACAGTGCCTAAGCGTTGACTCGGCCGAGCCCCCTCCTCCGGGCAGGGAGTCGTTATCGCGAAAATGGAATATCCGAAAACGGGGCCAATCGAGAGAAAGTGAAGCTCGGATAACAGGGACGCGACGACGACGATCTCCTTTCCTGCCGAGGATTCCAAGAGGATCGAATCCCCTTCACGGCCATCCGCTCAAATTTAAATATTACGCGAACCCGCCGAGCCACGGAATAAGCCTGGATCCCCGACGGAAAATTTAAAAAATAAATAGTTCCACGGCATGATAACGAGCGAAACGTACTTTCCGCCGGATGTCCTTTCCCAGGAATCCCCGGGGAGCCAAAAATCGCCCGGACCTCGTAAAAAGTTTTTCGGCGAACGAGCCCGCGATATTGATACGCGTTTCTCCCAGTACGTAACTATCAAATGGGTTTTTTAATATTCCGCCCTTAATGAGTTTGCAGATATTGCTTATTCTAGTTGTATTATATCCTCCAAGTATTCGTTTTTGTTGAATGTAAAATCGTGACAAATTATTTCCAGCGTGTTAAGGGTTGTGCGCGAGAGCAGATAAAAATTTTGCTTTTTAAACATTTTACTAAGCCGAGTTGTTTGAAGTAAAAGGTGACACGGTGCGCGAAATCCGCTGGCTAATGCTAGCGGTGTTTGAAGATTTAAAATATGAAATGAATTTCATTTCTGTGCCAGTACATTTTTAATCGGTAAAAACGATTTACATTTATAATACTGTTAATCGAAACATGTTGCCGAGCATGCAGCAAAATCTGTCTCATTAGAAACATTTAACTACCATAATTATCAGTCAGAATCACATTTTCACTAGGTTTCTTTGGAAAAATGATAATTAATCGATAACTTCTTTGACTTTGATATTTATTAATTTGAAGCGGTGTCTGGCGAACGTATTAAATGCGTGACAGGTTTCTTAGAATGGTCATTCGTTAGTCTTGTCGGTGGCCGAGTTTTACAAAAGAATTATTTAATTGAATGCGGAGAGGAATGAATGCGAAATGAAGTGACTTTAGAAACTAGTTGCGGGGGCTGCATGTGACCAGCGTCTTTAATTAGCCGAGGTTGCCGGCTGCAGTCTCGCAGCTCGTCGAAGACAAAGTGAAAATTACACTAATGATCAATTTTTCCTTCCCTCTCCCCCGAACTGATTTCAATTTCCCGAGGACACGCGGCAGATGGATTTAACTTTGACTATTCCGACAACTAATTTGAAAATTATAAATCGCTCTCGTTCCCGGGCAATTTTACGCAAACCTCAGCAGATCAAAAATGCTTTCGGAAATTACAGTCGAGGAGGAACGCGAATCTTCGCTAGTCCAAATTCGCTAGAAGCAAAATAAGACCGTCAACGCTGCCCTGAGGCGCGTTGTCAGAATTTTATTTCGCGCAAATATCCTTCGGCGAATCTTACGAGTTTTGCAACTCTGTGGTTCCAGCTCTTCGTATGCAGGTTGTCTTTGAAAATTCTTCGCAATTAAATGTGACTAATTTTTCGTAATCCAGACAACTCGGTCGATGCAATTTTTCAAATTTACGAACTGTACATCGAAGCTTGTAATCATGAAATATGAACAGTTGATGAACAGTTACAATACTCGCAGTGATAATTCATTTATACATAATTAATATAATTAACGTGATAATACTATCAACATATAATTAATAAATTACAATAGTAATTTAATGGCATCAGTATTTGAAATATCGCCGTGGATACCTACGGTAGTAAAAGCTTTGCTTAATTAAGTCGATAATAGGATCGTAAATTATATCTTAACATCTGGACTTGTCAGAAAAGCGAATAAAATTAGCAGAAACTATAATTACAGTGAAATACGTTCGTGTTTGATAAGGATTGTCGTCAAACCTGTCCGATAAAAGTTATCGTGCTCGAATAATCGCTCATGGATAGATTGAGAGAAAAAACGTTCACATTTTATATATTTTTCGCTAAAGTGAGAATATTCTACTTGACGTTTCCATCGTTCGGTCGCAATGACCCGCGTTTTCGAAAATGACTTCTGATGGTGAAAATTGTAGTGTTTTGCCGCACGCGATCGCACGCGCCATTAAACGTTCCTCGCAGGTAGTTTACACACGACACATTATGACATACTATCATGTGGTACATCGGGAACGTGTAACGGTACGTACACAACATCGCAAACATTTCTACGTCGGCGATAATGAACAAACGTGCCCGTCCGTCTAATGTAATCGCGCTAGGGGAAAACGGAAATGAGAAATCGACGAAGCGACGGTGCAAAAAGAGTTTCTGTAACGTGATGTGTACCCTCTTCATGTAAGCACAATAATTATAAACCATTATGAACACTGTTATCAAGATAATGAGTGTGCTGCGTAAATGAAAATGGCAGTTGAACAACATTTATTGTAAATATACTAAATAATGATGTATATGTATTTATAGCTTACTCAGATTTGCAAACTACAGGTTTTAAATTTTCATGACAGGCACAGATTTTCCTTCGCAATTGCGACCAATAACAATTTTTAGAAAATATTATTTACACATTAGCTAGTAAACTAATTCTTCTAACGTCCCAAAAAAGCTCAAACTGTTGGGTCCAATTTTGAAAAATTTATTCGTTTTTCAAAAGTGTACGAATACTTTGTACACCTACTGATCTTTATGCATTTATGGCTTCTAAAAATTTTCAAAAAATGCTAGAATATAAAATTCCACAGAATTTAATACGATTTTTATTTATTTCGGATCTATAAAGGCTACTACCACTGAAAATAAGATTTTATTTATTCCCACTTTCTTGAAATTTGTCTGCAAAAATTAAAAATTGCATAAACATCCGCAGTCTAGTTATCAGACTTCGCTGAAATACAATACAAAATCTAAAAAGGAAAATACAAAAATCTAAAACATTAAAGAAAGAGCGCCAACCCTAACGAAACATAATTAATTTATCACGACTGGTAGAAGTGCTGGATAGGGTATATTCAAGGGACCGCCTTCGCGAGTGCATACATTACGTACTCGTTAATGCTCGAGGCAGTCGCCATAACCGGAGACGTTCTAAAAAATATGATATCCATAAAATTCTCTTGCTCCTTAACTTTCGCCGATAATGTGGAGATAGTTCTCCGGTTATTCGTGCCGACCACGAAACATGAATAAAAGATGCACTTCGTGAGAGCGTTCGGATAAAGGTCGTTTTAATTTCGACAATTGTTACGCCCTCCCCTCCGGTAAACGTTTTACCGGTACGCTTGAAAAGTTTGTTTATTTAGAAGTTCTTTTTTTCGCCGTTTCGTTTCTATCGCTGACGGAGAGCCAGCCCCGCCCCATCCTGGGTCTCCCGATGGGTGTACACAGGTATACATATATGTATAGTAACACCCACCCCCATCTCGCCCCTTGGCCCAGTTTATTTTCCAGGTTTCCTGGTGTTTCCACGAACTCGACCGGAAGAGACAGCACGAACACTATGGTTATCTGTGCGGACGATCTTTTCGCGTCCAAAGGGCTCCTGTATGACTTTCGAGTAATTCAAGTACCTAGTTTCAAAGAGTGTTGCCCAGGCAGATTAGGAGGAAGGTAGGAATTAGGGGCTCGACATTCGCGGACCATGTTACTCCCGCCGACACGGTAATGTGTGGTTCCCACTACGGGGTGGGAAAATGTTCTGATGATAACCTGGCGCGTCTCGTCAGACATTGATCTGCGCCAAAGATTCGTTGAATAGCAACCACTTTCTTGGTTCGACGTTCCCAGTTTCGTAGATTATGAGGCAGCACTTAGGACTTTTTTAGAAGAGAATATTTTCTAAAATCTTGTCACTTCATTCTCCATTTTTCTCAAGACTGAAAGAGGTTATATTTGGTACTTAAATCTACCTTCCCGAGAATCTGCACCAAAGATTCTCTTGGTTCGACGTTCCTGATGTGGCTGATTATAAGGCAGCGTTTAGGACTTTTCGAAATATTTGTTCGGACATTCTGGAAAAAAATATTTTCTAAAATCTTGTCATTTCATTCTCCATTTTTCTCAAGACTGCAAGTGGTTATATTTTGTGTTTAAATCTAACTTCGTCGTTTCCTTAATTAGCACGAAATTCATGGAAATGGAGAAAACTCTCTGTTCCTCACGTTCTATTTAGAACTCGGTATTTCTTTTGCGACTGTCTTTTTTTCCATCCGAGACTCCTCCGTCAATTATCATTTCCGCTCGGTACATATACATATACATCTTACTTTACAAGAGGCTGCAGATTCGAAGCGACCTGTCTTTTCAAAGAGATCGCGAGGGTGGTATTGATCAATTATATTGAAAGAATGAGATTTCGAGTAACATGCTCTCTCTCTATCTCTCTCTCCCCTCGCTTTGTCTCCTCTCGCTGTGGCACATCAAAGATATTTACAAGTGGGACTTCTCTGGTTGGTTCCTTTTACTCGATCCTGTTCTTCTGTGCAATTCTTGCACGTAGAGTGCACGTGTGCAAGTGGGATAACGTTGAAGGAAACATCCCGTTCTCACGAGATACTCCGTGCAATCAAATTAGAGAAAATTTGCAAACATTTAATAGTACCAGGTCGTTCGGAATGTAATTACGTTTTGCATTTGTTATTACTAGACTGCGGACGTTTATGCAATTTTCAATTTTTATAGACAAATTTTAAGAAAGTGTTACCAAATAAAATTCTATATAATTGAGACTCTTCTTGTTAAATTGCATATCGTTCATTCAAGTCTGACACATTCGAGCGAACATTCGGCCATTTCCTGGTAGAAGCTGTGAATACATGGGCGATTGGAACGAAAAAAATAATAACATTTCTCCACCCCGTACGTAGTAGAATGGTGACTGTAATGGAGGGATATGAGTTCCGTGCTTAGAACTGTGATTATACGGTTGCCAACCCCTACGTCTTCATCTAGCAGAGGTTCTCCACCCACGTGTACCATAATGCACTCTGATAGCGTGTAATAGAGTTGCACCACTTTCTGGTAGCGCTCGCTCGCATGCTCGCGCCCGCGTGGAATTATGAATGTCACGTTGCGAATAGGACGATGTTTGCATCGCATATGAGACAGTTTTGGCAGTGTCGGTGATTTCAGCGCCGTAAACGACGAGCCACGGACCAAGAAAGATTTCCTCCTGGAATTTTCTTTCCTCGTACCCTATTCTCCTCGAGTTAAGCGTTTTCTGAATTCTGATAGATTTTCTTTCCTCCACAGCCGACTGCCAGAAACCCTCGACCACCATTGCTGCGACCAGCTTGACTATACTTCATTTTCTAGTCTTGTACATTTCTTACGACAAGAGAATTCCAAATCGCTCGAGCGCAATAAACAAATCGATTAGTACCTCGGCAAAAATCTGTTTGATTTCATTCAAACAAGTCGGATGCCGGTCATCAGGGGATTAAGACGCGGCATTAAAATCAAAGTTATTTTGATGGTCGCTAATGGAGTTGCCGAGGAGCTGCGGCGAACAACGCTCCCCGGCGATGATGCATGTCACGTTACAAAAGTTTGGCAACAAGGTTTGCATTGCATACGAGGTACGTGCGCCCCTGTGTCGTCGTATCAACGAACTCGTCGGCAGAGTCAAAAGTCGTCGGGAGTATTCGTTATAAGTTTTCCACGTCAACAGCCAGACGTGAAATTTTAAGGAAGAGGCTCCTTTCCGCTGGATCATCGCCATGGTATCGTGTACTTCGCAGCCTTGATCGTCGTGAAACTTGCACCTGACGAAACTGACGTTTTCTAGTTTGTTAGTAAGCATGAGACTCGCCGATGCCATATACAAGTCTGCCGTGTGGAAACATTTTCGAGAATTCCGCGGCAATTTCGCTCGCGAATGGTATCTTTTTAATTGCACACGCTTATCACGGTTTCTATTGTCTTTCCCTTAACACAAATGGAAATCATAGAAGCATGCTAAAACTAGTCAAGATTGTTTATCCAAACGTTCGATTACATCCATTTAGTATCTCACAATGGAAATAGGAGTCGTCTCAAAACGGGGAAGTGGAGAATATAGAAAGTAATCCTTCACAGAAAATTAAACAAGCTCAACACGCGAGAAGTAAAATTTAGTGTGGTAATGCTTTAGTCCGCCGTGATTCCCGCGCGATACGTCTTTCTGTCCATTTTCTTGGGGGAGTTCATTTCTAGCCAGATGTCACTGATAGTATCTCGTAGCTTTTCGCACATTCTTTCTGAGCGCGGCGTTGCCTCGTGCTTTCTTCGCGATCCTATTTTCCTTTTTCGTTCGGCCCGCTACTTCCTTTCGACTTTCCATTTCCTCGGCCGTCAGTTCTTCCATTTCCTTCTCTCCACCCTTTCCCATCTTCTCACACTCTCTTGCTCATTCTCTGTATTAATCCTCGTTCCCTTCTAACTCGCCATTTTACTTTTCCATTCCCTGTAAAATGCGCGGCATGACATCTCTCTCTCCGTCGTGCTCCCGGGGTTTACTGCCTTAACGTTGAATCTGCTTGCTTTTATCTTTTCGCGCACTATACCCGCGTCTTGATTTTCGTTTCAGCTTTTGTCCTTCGTACTTTCCCACCACGGTTGCGCGTTTGTTTCCATACACTCGCGGAATGTTTAGTCTACCCGTAGACTTTCTCGCGGCACGGCCTGTATTTTCCCGTTTTTATGCATTCAATTTCCTTTCGTGGCTGGTTCGGCTGCCCCCCGCTACCACACGCGTTATCTAATCTGGTACGAGAGCTTTCCGCAGTTCTCGGTCGCCGAATGATTATGCATCGCTGAAGATGTTCCAATTCGTGCAGAAATAAAACACTTTTTCGATAGGTTAGTTTTCGAATGTACAAGAGCTTAATTTTGCAACGTGCTCAAGCTTTTCCAGCAGCCGGAGAAGCTACATGTTCCAGAACCGTTTTTCGTCCGACTTCGCTGAATATTATTCAAGACGTTAATTCCGTAATTATGTAGTTCCTCGAAGACTTGTTCTGCTACGTACCGTTTCCATTAAGAACCATCACGGCGGCCATTTTTCATTTCCGGCGTAACCATCCAGCGCGACTTTCCCATCTATTTTACTTCACCTCTCCGCTGTTTACAGATTACTCTTTGTGTTGAAATGTTGTGAAATCATATCGCGTTATCCAGTAACAAGTTACAGCGAAGTGGACGCATAATTAAAAAAGCTTATCGGATATCAGGGTGTTACAAATCCATCTCTGTCGTGTTTCGCCTGCTTTTATTACGTTGGAAAATTATAGAAAAGTATACGGAACGCCTCCAATCAGCCGAAAACAACGTCGAGCTGATTAAAAGACGAGAAAATTCGTAATCTTCTAAATGGAAAAACCGAGCGGTCGCCGGTATTAAAAAGTCTGTACGCGACCGACATGAGAAATAACGAAATTCAATATCCCCGAGAATAATTGCATCGACGAATCCCGGGGTGGAGCGATCGGTGGAGGTCGTGTGAAATTTTCGAAAGTCGATTCCACGACAGGATCACGGATCTCTGGGAATCGGTGGACAGGGGGATCGGTACGATTGATAAGCGAACGTGGCAGGGAGCGTGGATGGGCAGGTCGGTGCTTATTGATTCCCAGCCCGGAAACACCTTTCCCGATCTTGTCAAGGGGACGGACAATAAACGGTCTGGTCGAAGTCAGAAACATTATCCGACGTCCAGGAGGCAGCAGAACCAGAACCAGAACCAGAAGTAGAAAAAGAAGAAGAAGAAGAAGAGGATGAAGAAGAGGTTCGTGTTTCGAGTCGGGCGTAAAGTGGCTCGGTTCCACGGCTTCCCTAAGGACGCAATTCCCTTGGATCTAGATTACGCCCGAATCCTCTATACACTTGCGGCGGAGTAAACGGAAAGGAAGTGATCCGGCGAGTGCAAACGACACCCCGCCACGTCAACAACGCTGCCGCAGTGTTCCCAAGATTGCGCAAGGACCTCGCTCTTTCTCTACCCCCGCAGACACGGATCAAATTTGAGACAGTCCGCCGCGGGTTCCACGCTGGCCGAGATTACCGAACACGAGCCACCGGTATGCATCCCCCAAACTTCTCCGTTTCATCTTGGTTAAACCTTAACGGCCCTGTTCTCGCTTCAATTTTCCGCAAACCTACGTCTACACCCGGCCACGCCGGATTATGTCTTTGTAATGGGCACGCGGGATCGCAATCGTGATTAGTCGCGTAACCAAGCTGTCCAAAGTCTCCCTCCTCGAGGAACAGAACCTGACAAAGGGACAATGCCGACTACGAGCCCGATATTTTAATCAAATTCTTATTATAGATGCGTGGGCAGTACCTGAAGCCTTACGGAGGATCATGCGAGGACCCCGTAATTCAGAAGAGTGGCTCCTTAAATATTTACTGTGCCATCCATTTTGTAGTTACATAGGAGACCCGTAAAGTAAAGCTTTACACAGAGTCAATTTCATGTGTCCAATGTAAAAAATAAAATGTATTAAAAGAACTTTTTAAAAACCACGCTTATATTAAAATGCACTGAAAAGGAGAAAATAATTTTTACCTGGTTCTCCATAAAATACTGAATCCAGTTAAATGACTAATAATATTTCTACCCAAAATTGTAAGCAATTAGTTCAAAATTTAAATTTAAATAAAATCATGATATTAGTGACTATAAATAAAAACGTGGAGCGCTCACGAAGGTTACGTCAACATAGTTTAGCGCTCCACTCTATTATTTTTATAGTCACTAATGTCATGATTTTATTTAAATTTATTCCGACACTTATTTTATAACAGAAGAAATTTTGAACTAAGTGCTTAAAATTTTGGGGAAAAATATTATTAATCATTTAACTGGATTCGGTATTTTATGGAGAACCAGGAAAAAAATTATTTTCTCCGTTTTAGTGTATTTTAATATAAGCGAGGATATTTTATTATCTACTTTTATTGTCATCGGAAGCAAATGTGTACAAACAATTTCAGCAAGATTGGACTATGGGAAGAGGTTTAAAACTCGATTACAAATGTCTTGATTTTCGAATTAAAATTGCTTCGAGTGTCAAGGGTTGAACAGTAACTTGCACCATCTCATTACATTCCATCTCGGCTCAAGTGATCCGCGGTATACGAACGTTAGCGGATTTGATTCTAACATTTCTTCATCAGCAATCGCTGAGAAAGGCCGAACTAATATAACACGGAAGCTGTCCCTCAAACGAAAGAATCTGTCCGCCATTTCCGAGGGATGGCGACTGGGTGGTCGTGGTATTTGCCCGACTGGTCGCGAAAAATTTCCGTCTGGAATGCTTCGAATATCCGCCCGGACCATGTCGATTGTCCGTTTCGGAGGACTCGCGCAGAACTGATCGCGCACGGTCATCCGCTCGGAAGACATCGTCCTTTGACATTGTCCGATGTCATTCGAGGATATCGACGACGGAAAAGAGAAAGTCACGGCTGCTGATTGGCTGCTATTCTTCCCCGAGATGGAAAGTGGCAATTCCTCGAGGACGAATCGGACACGGCGCAGCTTGACCTAATTAAGAGACCGAGGACCAGGAACTGGTCATGCTGTCGCCGAGGGTATCCCGCAGGGGTCGCAGTTTATGACGATAGTGTTCCGCGAGTCCGTTGGTGTCCGATCGAAACCGGTGCACGTGTTAATTGCTCCTCGTTCGCCGCCCCACTTGTTCAACAATATGCTGGCTCCTCGAACGTAAAATACTCGAAGCCCGGAGCTGGCTGTTCCTTAGGACGTAACAGGTATCGCGTTAAAGATAATACTGTGGAAACCTTGTGCCCGAATTAACTCCATGCTAGGCGATATAGAGCTGCAATCCCGACGAAGATCTCCAATGGAAACCAATAAGCACGATTAAAATAGCTTTCCTCGCAGTACACTAACAATAAATACATTGAGAAAGTAATTTCGAAGGGTCCACATTTTTTAATTCACGATTTAATTCAATAAATTGATTTCTTACATGAATGCACACTTTTTTATTTTTCTAAAGTATTTCGGTGCTCTGTGGATCTAGCATTTTATGGAAAAGTTAGTTATACTCGGTGAACTTTGTCAGGGATTCATGGTCCGTCGACACCTTGCGAAACTACTTTGCTGAATCGGCGCTCCGTGCATACGCAAGCTCGTCCTGGGTAAACTGAACGGAAAATTGCCGTTCGTACCAGCGAAAACCAAAATTTGTCGATCGCATGTCGTACATAAAGATATCACTGCTGAGAGTAAACGCGGCGTGTTGGCACTCGCATTAACGCAACCGCGACCTGTCTGTCGCGAAATTATTGCTAATAAAACTGTACATCCATTCGGAATGGAGGTGCACTCATCGATTAGCTTGTTTTGTTTGTCAACGAAAAATGTTGACCGATCAAATGACGCTGGAAATTGTGGGCTTTTAAAATAACGGGATGTTTTTACACAGTGTCCACGTTATTTATCATTGTTCACGGTATTGATGGATTTAGTTATTCGGTAGCATTTTTTGATTATGAGCAGAATGGCTAATTAATTTTCAGTAATTATAGAGCAAGTAAGCTCCCGAACGTAATCAGATCATTATTTGTTCAAAAGGTTTCGCTCCATTTGATTAATTAATGTTTTAACCAGCAAATACGAATATTAAACGAATGCTGAGCGATGCAAATAATTGTGATAAACAATATAGCGTGATAGGTGCAAACAATGGTTGCTGATAATGATACGATCGATACAGAATAAAGTTGAAGCACAAGGTTTCTCCGGAGAGAAATTTCTGGTTTGCCGTTGCGCATCGAAGTTGACGTTCCAAAATGGCGGCCTGAACACGAATGTTCTATTGAATGGCATTTACGAGGCATCAAATCACCTTTGCTCTGTTAAATGGAACCCGACTTTTCCAGCCCGTCGGAATGCTGTAGTACAGATCGCCAGGAATCCAACGACCTGGATTAGAGTGGTGTTGCAGTGAAATGCTCGCGATATATCGGAATTTAAACTGCAAGCGTGAATTGTAGCCGGAACTCGGCGACAAGTTTCCTTCAGCCAGCGAAACGCGTCGCTACACTGTTTGTTGGTAGTAAGTTCTTATTCATACATCGACGCCTCAATAAATACAACGATTTCGAACGGCTTGCTCGTGTCGCCGTCGACTACCATTTCGCTATTCTTGGCTCCGAGGGAATTGTTAAGAAACTGCCAAAGTTGCACGCTGATGATCCATTGCAAATGCACCGCTCCAATTCGAAACTATTCTGCGCCGAAGCATTATTAGTAGACTGCGGATCTTCGTGCGAAATAAACATTCTCGAACTTAACTGTGGAGAATAGAAATTGTACGGAGGCTTCCCTTGATTCCTAAAATGAACAAACAATATTTTTAACATACTGTATCCTGTATGTTTAACTGTAACCATGTGTCGAGAACATTTCCTACGTCTTTGATTCCGCGTTTTCTTTTTCATTCGGAGCGTTGCTGTTCGTTCGTTTGAAAGTCGGTAAAAGTTGCCCGATCCAATTTCGCGGAGTTAACTCGAAGGTAGAAACAGGGAAATGAGTGAGTGTTTGTTCACAAGAATGCCGGAAAAACAAGATAATCTATCAATAGGTAAAAGGATATTAATGGGTGTGCAATCTGACGAAGGAAAGCGAACCAAGGAGATGAGGATGCAACGTAAACAGACGCAAAGAAAACGTCAGGAATAAGGGGAATAAAGACTTGGAAGGTAAACTCTGGAAAATAAATACAAAGCTGGGGCGAAGGTATATGTTCGGAAACGCGAAAACAACTCGAACCTGTATCCTTAAAAGGAAATGGAAAAAATAACAGATTAGCTTACTCGAAAGGAAGACAATTACGAACAAATCTTTCTAATGGTGTCGTTACCGTCATTGTTTTGTGCTTTGTGGATTTGACGAGGCAGAATATTTTGATAAAGTCAAGGAAACATTCGAATGTCGTTGTTTTCCGAACGTTGTCCGACAAAAACGGGAAGCAACGTTTTCTGCGTAACTATTTCGATTTATTCATAAAAATGTTTGACGAGGGTTCACCGGTTTCCGGGCAGCAATATTTTATTTCCGAGAGCGCGGAAAAAGCAGCGCAGCCTGTCCAACGCACGCGGGGTTGGAGTGCAGCGCGCGAGGGTTGCAGTTAATCAAGAAATCAAGAGACTTTAACACCTCTCACGAAGGGCATTTTGCCCGCACTTTCCTGGCGTCGATACAGCATCGAAGTACATGAAGTAATTGCGCCGGTGGCCGTAACTTATGCGACGTTGCGCAGGTTATAGCTTGTTATTTCTTGTCGCAGGTGGTCGACCGTGCATATCGACCGGCGGCACCGACCGCCCTTTTAACTGTAACATTACTTTCGTGCTCTTTAGAATTTCAGTGCAACAAGCACTGGAAAGTCGTGCCCTTATCCGGCGAATCTGGATATTCGCGATTCCAATGGTGTCGACGGTACACGCTCGTTCACCCATGCTGATGTTCCCCGGCCCTCGAACATCAAGATACACTACCCCGGAAACAGGATAACGAATTATTTCGTTTTATGCGACGAGACCTGAATCATGGAAACCGATCTTAGCCCTTTGGACTCGACGCAATTTTAATTCCAAAGTCGAGACATTTCTTTCAACCCAGTTCATTTTTATTTTATACATTTTTCTCGTACAACAGTTGAGATTTTTGCAATTTATAGAATACAGACGAACTTAGTAATATTCAAACTGTTTTGAATAATGATATGATAAGTTTTACTCGCGCTCTCAATAAATTATGAAACTTCCTCGACTTTTTTCTAATCGCATAAACAATTGGTACACGTTCTATCAGATGATATTTTCCCAGGAATTTGGACGTTTCGTTACACCGCCGCGGCGAGAGATCGTTTTGATGAAAATCGTCCAAAGTGCTGGATTGGACTGACAGTTGATGGCAATTTGCTAGTCACACGTTCGCCGCCAAGAAGTCCCGATTTATCACCATCTGGCTTTTTTATGGGGCATGACAAAGACAAGGTCTCCGACCTTTCTGTGTATTCAACAGCTGCGAAACAATTTTTCACAGTCGCTGATGCTGTAATTAATGAAAATTTGTTAGTGCGTGTCTACGAAAAGCTGGCTGAAACTACAGCACTGGGAACATTCGTCACAATAATACCAGAAACAGCGAATAATTCTAATTTATACGGAGAATTCATGCACGAGTACCACAGTATTTGATCAAGCTGAAAAATCAACTTTTATTACGCTCCATTAAATAAATCAAACTCACCACGAGGCGCAAGAGAGGTAATTGCTGCAATAAATCTAGTCTCTTCGATCCTCGTATTATTAAATAAGTTGCTGTGATATCGTCCGACTTTTACGAGCACCGTTATAGCAATCGACGTGTTAACATGCTATGAACGTCAGAGTATTCCTACATCTCAATGCAGAACTAATTCTTCACGCGGCAGGGTGTTCTATTATTCGCTTCTCGCAGTAAAATTTTTAACACGCTCAGGAAATATTTTTTTTCCACGGTACATTCGACTCCTCGACTTTATTAGGTTTATGGGTCGGCGTTGCGATCAATCGGGAACAGTTAAGGTACTAAAAATCCAGGTGGAAGGTATGCTCGAGATTCGGAAGATTGAACAGCGGAAAACTACAATTCAAATGGGAAGCAGTGAAACGCGTGATTCAAATAGAGCACAACTTTATCGGGCAATAAAGCTCCGCGGTTTATGTGTACGTTCCTGAAACAGATGAGACACGGCCTCTTTTTTTCTATTACCCGATGCATGCATTGGCATGTAAAGAATTACAGTGCAATGACCGAACTTGTTCCGCGTAATGTTCAATTATTGTAAGTACATTATGCGTGTAAATCAAAGTGAAGAAAATTCTATACAGGGTGCGGATTAGTCCCCACGATTTTTCAGCCCCTTCGATTGGTCGGACAGAAAAGTGTTTCCTACCCAAGTTAATCAGTATCTAACCAACAAGAAATTGCAATTTTTTAAATTGAAAAAATCGATTTTCAACAAAAAATCAAGGTCGCTGTCGTATCTTTAAATGGAACTGGGGATTTTTAACTTCATAATATTGCAGGCGACGTCGAAACGAATTCAACGACCTGTTATACGATGACTTTCAGAGATGACCTTGAATTTAATTATTTTAATTACATGTACATGTTTAACATTTGTGCTTTCTGAAGCAATGTTTACGTTCATTTGTTTACCTCTAAATGCGAGGCGTTGCTATTACGTACCGTCGAATTATTTCAAATATTCTGGCAATTGATTCATGGCGATATTTTCTTTCAAGGTCATCTGAAAGTCATCGTATAGCAGATCGTTGAATTCGTTTCGACGTCGCCTACAATATTATCAAGTTAAAAACACTTAGTTCCATTTAAAGATATGACAGCGACCTTGATTTTTTGTTGAAAATCGATTCATTTTTAATTTAAAAAATTGCAATTTCTTGTCTGTTAAATACTGATTAACTTGGGTAAGAAACACTTTTCTATCCGACCATCCGATGGGGCTGAAAAATCGTGGGGACTAATTTGTGCCGCAGCCTGTATATTCAAACCAATATTACACATGTACAGTATATGTAAGCAAAATACACGAGATGAGAACAGGAACATGGTTTGATTTCGCAGTGGGGTTATTGTGTATCCGAGTGAGATATTATAGCATGTTTCCAACCGTTTATGATGACGAGTAAAGCCTCGACCGCTCAACGAAGTCTACAAAAGGCTGGGCGTAATAAATTTCATCGCGTGAAGGGATTGCATGTGTTTATTTCCCCTCCCCTTCCCGCGGAACATACTCGACGAGTTTAATAAATTTCTGTTGAACAAATGGCGACATTAACGCGCTAAAGAACAGACAAACTACAGTTGCGCAATCTGAATGGACGGCCGCTTTCAGAGAGAGATCTGATTGTGTTAATTTAAGCTATAAATTTTTTGAGATGCTCGCGAGTCGCACGATAAAAACGGGTCAGGAAGTTTTGTACTCCGCTAGGAATCTAGTCGGAAATGCTGGGAACTACTCTAATAAAGTACAACTCAAAGAATCTCTTTCTCTTCAGATGTTACATTAACCATAGTTAAGTCTCCAGGAACATTTCCTTTATATTAGCTGATAGTTCTTCAAGAAATGGTAAAAAAAGGTTAGAGCTGATTACTTGTCTACTGATTAAAACATCAAGAGCTTTCTTGGCAACCTGGAAATTGAAAGAAGCAGAAATAGTTGGTGAAAGAATTTTCGAAATGCATAATTCACATGTAAATAGTTATCGTTCGAGACCTCCCGGTATTCAATTAATCTACCGACTATTTCGATATGCAGAATCGCGGAACGAGAAGTAAAGTTAGCCTGGAACCAGCTTTTACCGAGATTGACGGGTAATTGAAGTGCAAACGTTTTATGTTTCCTTTTATCTTCGGTTTATGCTCCTTCCCGGCTCTGTGTTTCTTATCGATTCTTCCCCGGGAACAAATGTATAACACTTAAACGCACCGCCATGTTCAATGTCTTGAAGCTAAATCAGAACAAGGTATTCCATGAATATCCGATGGACATCCATATTCCTCATTACTCGCTCAAGTCGTACGTAGATACACACGAATATTTCCGAAATGTCTACAGAATTTACAAGAACGATTCGTGTAATCATCAAATCCTAACAGACATTTCCATTGGATGTTAATTCATTTCATGTATACGTAGAAACTTCATTTTATGTATTATTCAACGTAAAATAATTAAACCTGGTTGCAATTAATTCACGAGAACAACGATCGTGCTCGAACAGATTCGTCTGGACGTTATTGATCGTAAACAGAATTAATAAAGAGATATTCGGGGCACTTCGAATATTTCTATAAAAATTCTCTGCAGGCTTCATAAAAAAGCTAATTAAGTCCTCCATTTCGTCGCGAAGCTTCTCCAAAAAGAGTGACACAATGAAAAAGGCTCACACTTTATTAAATAGCTCCCTTGTTCACCGGAGTGTTCACGCAGTCGGATTAATTTATTCCGCCGAAAGAAACGGAGGGAATAGATGAAGCGATAAATATCATTTCCGAGAATTGATGTATGTTACTCGGCAGAGAGGGAAGCATCCGCGCGAAATCCGAGAAATCTTTCGGACATATATTCCTACAGTTTCCCGTGTGTCTAGCAACTTGGAAATCTTCGGCAGAACTTCCCGAAGATCTCCGAACTCGCGGGAGTTTCCGCGAGAATTTTAATACAAAGTTAAACGAATCCGTGGCGAACAAACAAATCGACGCGTCGTCGCCAGCTACTGCTCCCCTGTCTATCTGCTTTTCCCGGCGACACCCTTTAAAATCCGAATTTTTTTTAGTGTTCCTCTCCGCAGAGCGAACCTTCGCTTTGTACTTTCTTCTGACCCCTCCCCTCCTCGGTAACTGTGTTCCGCACTCTCCCACTGTTTCCTCGGGAAAAGTTTCCAGTTTACTGAATTTTTCAAGATGTCTCTCGCGCCGCGAAGAAAGCGACGTAACCTTCTGTCGCTGATACGTGTTCGCGGTAATTGTACCATTTTCGCTGCGTTGCGGCAAGAAATTCCATACGTGGCGTCGAGGGAGCTGCGGCAACTTTTTCGTAGCGACTCTGTATTGTTAATCTTCGTTAGACCGAAGACGGGTTGGCAGTGAGTTTGTTATATTGCCAACACGAAACAGTCGACATCGATCCGTTTTTATTCCGCGCATCCCCCATGTCCGTTCCGCCCGTTCTATTCTACTCCAACAAGTTTATCAGGCGACTTGAAAGAAGTATTAACCTAGTTCGGATAATGTGTTGTAGATGCTTCTTAACTGTCGAAAATAGTTGCTGAACTATAAAGATCCTTCTGTGATTTTCGCATTTCCCGCAGTTAGTGACAACTGTATACGATTCCAATGTTACCAGTCTATCGCGACGATCCGCGGGCTGAAGTCGCGTTTCCTCGCAGGGCCGGATTAAGCCCCGTAGCAGGAGTAGCAAATGCTACGGGCCTCGCGCTTCTGGGGGCCCCGCGCCATACACACAAGGGCCTCTTTACACCAAAGATATATGACCGCCTGTCTATGCCAGGGGGCACAGATAGTTTTCCTAATAAAAAGCTCATTCATTGTGGTTGTCGCAAAGGTGCGCTACATTTACACACGAGCGGCCCTGATGCAAAGCCTTGGGCCCCGCCATAACATTTGCTACGAGCCCCGCGCTTGCTTAATCCGGCACTGTTTCCTCGCGTTTCCGGCGCAGCCGAAGAAACGGGGACACGGAGCCGTCTGTGACCAAACGAAAACAATAAAGCACAGCTGGTCTCGGGTAGCGTTTACAAAGCGGTTGGTCACGGCGCGGCGCGGCGCGGCGTTGTTGTAGGGCTCGATTCTCGCGTCCCGTCCGGTTCTCTTCTTAATCGCGTGCTGCGTGCGCGTCGGATTCGTGTGATTCCGGGTGGAAATACGTCAGCAGAAAAGGAGCCGGGCTATCCGAGGTGTTGCTTCTGTTACTTGGAAAGTGTATATTTCAATGTCGCTTGCTCGCAGCCGGGCCGGGCGGGTCGGCCATTTGCAAGCTTACCGAGTAGTCTATACGGTTCAGGAATAGCGAAACAAGTATTTATAGCCCGCAGCCGGTGCGCCGCGCCGCTGCCGGCCCGACCCGACCCGGCCCGCCTAGACGAAAACGAGAGACCCAACGAGGGACAGAGAGAGGATAAGGAGCCACCGGCGAAACCAGCAAGATTAATTGGAGGCGGGGCTGACTTCTGAATAAGCAGGCCCAGCTGCAACCAGCGTTTTGCTGAAAGAACGTGAAAAAGATTAGGGGAACAATGCGGCCTGCTTTTTATTCCGCTCTCCGTGTCCGAACACAGATCTTCTTCTCTTTCTGTTCTACCTCTGCTATGGTTCACTCTGTTTATCGAAGCCGGGAGAGAAGGGGAGGCGCGAACCCGGAGGGACAACGGGATCCGAAGGAGAAACTTAATTAACCGTGGTTTATGTTAAGCGCCGCGGATCCGTAACTGTGTTCGGCCACCGCCGCGCCGCGCCGTGCTGCCACGTTCTTTTATTTCACGTCGTTCCACCCGGCGAAATGAAACCAAGGAAATTTTTTCGATGGCCCCGTCGGTGTACCAGCTCGGCCCGAGGCTGCCAGGTTTTGAGAACTTCCACGGGGGAACGGGCAAATGAGCTTCGTTTATGGCAACGTTCTAAGCCATTATGCGGTCATGAGCGGCATCAATAACGGTTCGTTTTATTTGACCAAAAAAGCACCCGGTTGTCGCACCGTTTTAATTGGTGCATCGCTGCGGACTAGAGGCTTTCCGAATTTTCTGCCCGTTAATGGCGCCACGGTCGTTTCAGAATTTAATCGGCGATGGATTTTTTATTCTGCTGCTAGTCGGCCACCAGTTTTCCCAGTTTTTGCGGGACGAGTGTGCTCGTCGAGATGGAACTCCAAGTTCTTCAGTTGTGCGGTGTATGTTCATCGTGTGCGAAGAAAATGATTACTTGAAAATGATGTTTTATGAAACCTGTTTGTCAATTTCAGACGTTTTCGAAATATTCAATTCCTCGTCGTCCATTGATTAAAATGCAGAGAAAGATGGTAATCATTGGGTGCGAGGTCAGCTCCGTAGGAAGGAGAGTTGAAAATCTCGCAGCGAAATTGCTGCAACCCTTGAACCGTTATCAGATGGTTTAAATCGCGGGCGATAGAATTTTTAAAGGTGGACTTGAGAAGCTGGCGAAACGGCCTTAAAAATATATTGACGGCGATAGAAACTACACAAAAACGAAATGCAAATGCGTAAATTAATTTCATTTGCTTGAATTTTGTTGATCTCCGTTTGCCTCGGTTTTGGTCGCCGCGTCTCTCACCGAAGCTTTTACAAATTTTAGTAGAAAATACTTTTTACATCGCCGTCTTATTATATGTTCATTAAATTGGCAGGAACGGTTTTCATGCGAGTGTTTTATAGCAGGAATAACGAAGTTCCCATTTTGGTGAGTGGTACAGGGCGAAAAAGTTGTTGGAAGTGCCGTCGCAAAGGTCAGGAATTCTGACAATTTTTTACTTAAATTGGAATCGTAAAAAAGTAAATTCTCAGTCGGGTATTTTAGTCTCCGCTGGCGGCAAAGATTCTTAAATTTTATTGCGTCTTATATTCTGCTGGTTCTTAAGAGACATTACGCTTTCAAGGCATCTAACAACGTCTATAAAAATGGCGGATATTTCATCAACTGTTTATTACGGAAGCACGGAAACGTCCGAATTACGCGAACTGTTCCTTCAGTATTAAGTTTCCGAATGTAGCAATGCTGAACCGAACATGAACTTTTTATTTCGAGCCAACTTAATTATTTATAATTACATAGATTGCCTAATTATAACCAAAGGAACATTCTGCAAGAGAATCACGACTGGAAAGAAGTTTTCTATTCTTGCTGCAACTCGCCAGCTGAGTATTGTATGACCTTTCCGTAGTAAACAGTAACAACTATAGATAATGGTGGAACATCCGCGGGACCAGCGTTTAATTAAAATGTATTCGCCGCATACGAGGAGTTGCTTCGTTTGCAACAGTCCACTCCGAATGCAACTGGATCCACTATACTACTCCCGAATTCGAATGAAACTATATCTGACTGATTAGAAAGCACATAACACGCGGCTGGCTTCGTCTCCAAAATACAAACGAATAGATTTGTGAAGCACTCTCGGCAACTTTCACAACAAACTATTTCAAAACGCAACTAGTTAGCGTCACATTTTGGTTCTCTTTCGTCGACAAACTGAAATTCAAACGCCGCATCGACAAAATTGAAGTATCAAACACTTTTGTTTGCAAAATAACCTGTGAATGATCATTTCGTGCTCGCAGGAGTTGTCGCAGGCTTTTTAGTGATTCGTTCAGGTGAAACTGATCGTGGATCGCGATTTCTCCTTGAAACGCTGTTAGTATGAATTACCCTGAAATAAAATTGGCGCCGGTTACCGGGCCGGGAGCCCGTAGAAGCGGTAGCTAGCTCCGTGGAAACTCCATCCTCGACTCATTTCGTGCGTTACTCGTTTCATTATACACGACAAGTATATCCTGAAAATCGATTTGGCTCCGGGGCACGTCGCCGACACCGTATTAAACCGGTGCCTCCAAAGATCGTATCGCGATCAAATCGGAGTTCCTGGCTCGATTTTGATGCGCGCAAAGTAGGAATGAATAATTGATGCCACGCGATGCCTGGATGGTAAACTGACTTGTAGACGACCGTTCCCTCCCCTTCCCACCGCTTTTCACGGATCTTAGGAACGCTAATGCAAGACACTGCCGTGTGCTCGCATTAATATAAATTAACAGAGATCCAAGTTCAGGCAAACTCTCGCGTCTCCGTCACGCTCGCTTCTATTCCCCGTCTGGTGCGGGCGGTCTCTATTTTCTGTGTAGTTCGAGAAACCAAACCCAGGCT
Organism: Lasioglossum calceatum; assembly: GCA_963966675.1. Taxonomy (NCBI): domain Eukaryota; kingdom Metazoa; phylum Arthropoda; class Insecta; order Hymenoptera; family Halictidae; genus Lasioglossum; species Lasioglossum calceatum. The sequence continues at coordinate 10,807,891 of OZ016550.1, read as the reverse complement.
CGTATGCGCTGGGACCCTTTCCCGTATCATCATTGGACACTGTTGAGTCATCATGCAATATTGATTCGAGTCCCTCAGTTAATAACAAACCGAACATGTCAAAGTGAATCTTGCATAGAGGCGAACGGGGGAATTGTGGACGCTTAAGGAAAATCGTAAATTAAACCATTAACACTATATAATCTTCTTTATAATAATACAGTTAATACGCATCTCTTGAGGAGAGGAATAAGTTTCTTTGTACGGATGATTAACTTCCTGAAGTAAATTTCTGCCCACGAATGGCGTTTTTACTCCTTTTTTCTATAAAAATATCCAGAGAACAGTAATGACAGATTTTTACTCGACCCCGTCTTCGCTAATCGTTGATAATTGCCAATTAACTCTGAATTCGAGAAAACCAACAGGGCTGAACTTAACGACCTCAATAAGAGAATTACAAAGAGAACAGAGCAGGGGGAAACAAAGACATAAAATAAGCTGGCGATGAGAACGAAGAATGGCTAGTAATGGTGGAGCATCTCGCACAAAGGGAACGGAAAGGGAAGAAGCAATGAAAAAATAGAATATTCTACAAGCATCCAATCATCCTGATGCAGAACGGGTATTATTTGGTTCAGCTGTGAATTATTTCCAATATCGTGTTTTCAATGCACGTTTCTCGAAAAATATTTCGCAATTGTTAATTACATTCTCGTACACTATTATTCCACGTGAATCGGAAAATATTTTTCTTTCTCCATGGATGTACAGTTCAACGTTCAAAGCAGAACACTCACGAGGCACCCTGTCCATTGTCTAATTCCTACTTGCGATACTTTTGATTGCTTTAACGTTCGTTCACACTGTCTGTAAAATTGCATGGTCGTTTAGGATCACCTAAACGGAAAAGTTAGGGAATACCATTTAAAGTGCATTTACTGCTTCATACCGAAGTGCAAATTCCACTAAAAGTGAAATTCGGGACTTTCCGCAGCATGGTCAGTGGGATATTTACTGAACAATAGAACAATGAATCGATATAACAGTAGTACTAAAAAATCCAGAAGCTCCATCATTTTACAGAAAGGTTATTAATCCTAAAAGATATTTTCCTACCTCGTCTACTTTCTAAGATATTCAAGGAGCTACGCAGTGAATGTTCAAAAGGCATATGAAATAGATTTTCGCAGAACTAATTAGGCGAGCAAATCAGATTAACGGTCGAGGGTTGATACGGGAATCCGTAAAAATGTTTAATTAGCCGGAAACGTGGCTTCCGGCGTTGTACGAAATTTCCGCGAGTAATACGGACTCGGTATTATTGAAATATGTTCGCGATATTACACGACCGAACGAGATCAAGTTTTCCGTTTGCGTATTCACTATCGTTCTGTCTTAATTCATCGGAGAAATTCAACGTATAACTAGTTTTCAAATGATCGGGTCTGCGGTAACGTGGCACGGTTCCGACTTTTACCCGGCGTCACCATGGCAACTGTTATAGTTGTTTCGCCTAGTCGTTTGCCGTTCGCGGTGTCGCCATCGAAATTTGTTTCCGTCCTCTCGTGATCACTTTTCCCATTCGCGCGGCGGCGGCGTCGCGGCCACGGTATATTAAATGCAACTATGTACGACGATGAATAGTTAGTTTACACGGGCCGGCGGATTTCAACTAATATTAAAAGGCGCGACTCGCCGGCTACAGCGAGCCGCGCAGCCACTGGACCCGTGAAATGAGAATTTACATACTGCTGAAGTGATTTCCGGTACGCAGAGTGCCATGCTGCTCCTTCGCTCACCGAGTTGCCAGCCATTTATTGTCAAACAACGCCGACTATTTCATCACTGTTTAAAAACCTCCCAGTTTTCCACTTTTCACGAATTGTCACAACGGCGTTTCGTTAAACTCGTTCTTTAAGCGCGCGATCGTGCTCGTCATTCTTCACATAACAGCAGGCCAATTTATTAGATATGTAAGATGTTTCTCAAACTATCATTTGCGTTTTCTATAATTGCTAAGTAATATGCATCAGAGTTGGGCAATTTAATCGTCAATCGTTGTTTAAAAACAGAAATCATCGAAAAATCAGAGACTGATTCAATCGATTGATGAAGTTAATCGTCTATCGTTGATTAAAAAAAGAAACCATCGAAAAAACATAAGACGTAAACAGAGTTCCCAATTAACGATTAATAAGTATTAATTTGTAATTGCGATTTACGATTGAAGTAGAAATTTATTCGTCAATCGTTGATTATATTTTTGCCCAACTCCAATACACATTGGTATTTTGTGAAACTTTATACATTGCATATACATACACAAACATAAAAGAAATTGTCTGTACTTTTATATCATTCAAATACATATTACCATTTAAAATCGAGAGGAGAATTAATAAAAATTAATAATTTAAAAAAAAATCTTTTTCTTTTTTAAATACTGAAATAAGGAACGGGCTGAATAAAATTGAATATTTTTTATTTTTATCATTAAATGAAGGAAATTTACGTTATATACATAACGTAATTTTAAATTTACGTTATATGTATGCAGTTATTTGTATGCAAGCTAATTGATGTATTTAAAACAGGAACTAACTCAATCGAGATGAAGAATTTGGATGACAGAGAGCAAATTCACTCTGGATTAAAAGAAAGAAGTTATAGACTGTAATTTTCGCTAGAGGAAAGAGAATGGAATATGTATTCAAAAGGTGATGCGTCGACAGAGCAGGATGCAATCGGTGACTTGCCCGGGCAACTACATTAAAATAACAATGAACCGCAATAATCCAACAAGCGCGATGCACAAATTACACCGGAGAATACATAGCAAAATTCCCAAGTATTTCAGCTTCATCCGCCTGAAAACACGAACGTGGACATAGTAAAAACGGCTGGTACACGGTGTTGCAATGCTGCAGCTACACGGACAGATAAATGCTCTGTTTTACTACTGAAATTACGTTTGTCCGGTTCGGAAGTCTGCATACGGACAAGAACAACAGCGAATTCCGAAAAAGATCGACCGTGGGAGGATCCAGACAAAGCGAAGTCGATTAATTCGTTCTACTTATCACGCGTCCTCTGGGATAAACAACATATATCCGACTTCCACCATTTCGCGATAGAACAAAGCGCGTTGCGAAGGAAAGCTAAGCTCTTTTGTATTATTCGTTTCTCTTTTTTTTCAAATAGAAATCAGACTAAAAGGGTAACGCGCAGAAAATGCAACTACGAAAAACTGCACGGGTCGTTTAAAAACCCGGTGATTAACATGGTAGCCCGAAAACTTGTAAAGGGAGAGTAAAAAATTTATTCTCCTTTGCCAACATTTGTTCTCTCCCACGCGAGCATTTTGGTACTTACTAATAAACTACATTTCGTGTTTCCGTGGAACTAACAGGGAGGCTTGGATTTCGTTAGTTGCTGAGTTTGTTAACGTAATGCTCGGCGCGGTTTCCGAATCGAAGTAATTTATTTAATAACGCACAAATGTGTGAAAATACAATGTACTAAGGAGAGGTAATTAATTCAACGCGTTACTGTATGTACTTCAAGTTAGCATCTTTATCTTTCTGATTGTGTCACACTTTTAGATGGTCCGAACGGGTTAGGAGCCATCCACAGGTGCGACTGTGGGAGATGAGCTTAATAATTGTGGAACACACTGTTTGTTCAGTAGATACTTGTTTAATCATGATATACAGGGTGTGGCCGGACGGGTGGTACAACCGAACAGAAGGTGACACTACATGTAAAAATAAGACGAAAAATGGAATGACATTTTTTTGTTTGACGCTTCGTTTTCGAGAAAATCGAGTTAAAGTTCCGCCGTGAGCCACGAAAATATTCGAACGCCCTTTAAAACAGAATAACTTTTTTATAATTATACCAACACCTGATTTTTTATAATCAGTTAGAAGCATTGGTTTACGAAATGATATGCAAAAAACAATTTCCAAAAATTATAATTTGCATGTGTATAACTAATGTAGATCTACAAAAGATATATTTTAAATTTTCATTAAAGGTCCAAATAAAAAAGTTTTAAGAAATGCCTTTTTTAGTTTTGCATGTAACTTTGTAAATTGGCAACTTTGTAAATGAACCACCCTGTATAAATGCAACACTCTATACACACGATTCAGTCTGCCACACTGTATCAAAGTTTGATAATCAAACACATGCGACGAACATATCGATTTCGATTTCCCAAATCTTACATAAATATTGTATTTTTAAAACCTGCAATTTTTAATAATCCTGCTCCCAATCGAGAGTTATGATCTCTTTAAAAAGTGGGTGTCCAACGAGGCCACTTTAGCCTGAGTTATTATTAGAAGGGTAGGATGGCGGTATATCGCAGCGAATTAAGAAAGTTCGATCGCAATTGGAAACGCGGCTGCAGCGACACAGAGTCACGAGCGTGCAGCCTCTATCGCGATTGCTTCCCGACTGTCTGGGGTTGTTCTTTTAACGAAGGTGGAACGGGGCTGGGGTCGGTAACGTTTGAAGAGTCTATTAGATCGCACTTATTCCCGTAATCGCGAGCATTTTCTTAAACTCGGCTGCCCGCGTTCCCGCCCCGCGCCGCGCGCCCCTCTGATCGTTAAACGATGTCAATCTTGTTGAAACTTCCGTTTGCACGCGGCCCTCCATTAACATAATTGGATGTTTCGACTCGGGCTCCTGGATACCCGATACGAATTAACAGCTCGTGAAGTTCAATATTTCGAACCGGGGGAAGAGCAACCGTTTCGGTCGAACGCTTGACCTCCTTCGCTACTCGTTTTATCAAAGCGAATATTGCAAGAAATAACGGATATCGAATTCGAGAGAAAATGGCGTCGCCGTCGTCAGGGCGGCATGGAGGGGGGTTGGTCTGGCAGACAGGGCGGAGTCGAAACGATCTTGCCCCGGAATTTTGTTTGCCTTATTACTCAAGTTCGCCTCTCGACTTTATCTTAGAAACGGATGTCCGGCGAGGAACTTGGCTCGGTTTTTATTTTCCGCGGGCGACGACGATGCGCGTCCACGGAATCAATCCGACCGGAACTCGAGGGGCAAGTTTAATGGCGGCAAAGAGCTCCGGTGTAATGTGGTAAGTGTAGAAAAAGTGGGCCGGAAACATCCCGTTGTCTGCGGTAAAAAGTTCGCCGGGCAAATATTGCATCGACGGATACTCACCGGCTCTCCGGCTAGCGGCGAGGCAAACATTCCTCGAAAAACCGAAAAAACTTTGCTGGCAATTTAATCGAAATGAATTGATAGCTGGAACTCTCGGGCGATTTCTAACCCGGTTGTGAAAACTTTGACTTATTAATTAATCGTTTTTCCCTTTTTTGCTACACGATTGAATTGACCTGGTGGAACAAAGTAGGATAACTGCACCAGTGAATAAACGGGCACCAGTAAATGAACGCTATTGTATATTTCAACAAATTTTAAGCCTAAGACTAAGAATGTAGTGTTCATTAACTGGTATTTTTTATATTTTTTATTTAAAGTTTAATAAAGAAAAATAATAATAATTTCATTTTATTTGTGTTCATTTATTTTTGACAAATTAAGTATAGGGAGTCATTTGGCATATATGAGATTCCTTTAATTCACATATTTTTTTAAAAAATAAAATATCTTCCTGAACAATTTCTTAAATGTTCATTCACTGGTGCAGTTACCCTAGCTCATTCCACTGTATAGAAAGAGACAGAACTGTTACCATGACGTTTACAGAGCGATGCTCGTTTTTATTATTCACCTGAAAATCCAGTTCACGCGGCGATCATAATCATTTTCCTCCTATATTTGAATTAGCCTGGAATTACGAAAATACCGAAATCTAATGAGCTGTTCCGTTGATAAGGCACAGGAAACATCTATTACGTCGCGCACACCATTTAATTGGTATAGCTTATGGTTACTAAAATAACCAGCCGGCGATGTACAATCATACCATTAGGCTACGGGTTACTCTATACATATATCGATCAAATTGCCGTATCACGATAAATGTTTGTCCGCTACACCTGGATAATGCAATTCGCTTTTCTTCCGGTTCAACGGATCAACTAGGTCGACCGGCACGCGGTTGTAAAATCAATCGCATAAGCAGCAATTAAGAGAGGAGTTATTATCTAATCGATTCGCTGGTTTACGTTTAGAAACTCCGCACGATTAAACGGCAAACAATTCGTCGCACGTTAGGCGCCTGGTAAATCGTGAATTCGCTTCTACTGATTAAATTTCCATCATTCTTTATTACACGATAGATGATAAATACGTAACTATTTATAGCTGCGTCACAGCGCACCTGCACATTCCATCCATCGCAAACAAATTGATTAGTGCGCAATTATTTCTTAATTAGAGTACACATCGGAGCCTAATACTGATCATAATCAATATCCAGTCCAGAATAGCCTGAATTAGATACGGTTAACCCGGTGTACGCGATTAATCGTGTTAATTTAGATCACGAGAAATGCGTTGCATTTTGCGGACGGTTCGGGCTCCTAAAATCGTTGCCGCGAATAAAAAATTCACAGCCGGTAACACGGTTTGTATTTAACGGAATGGGGCGTCTCTGTATGCTTCGTGCGATAAATTAGTCAAATTCAGGGTGAAATTAGACAGGTGAAAGCTTTACGCTTCGATAATAGTTTCGGATCCGCACGGGAGCTTGCGCATTTTAAGGGAAAGCACTTAAATGGTGAATTGATTCGAGGAAGCTCGTTTACGGCAACGAAAATAATTCGACGCGAGCGAAACTCGCGCGAGCTCGACGAAAGCAAGGTTTGAAAATGACATGGCGCATTGGTTCGTGAATATTTTATTTAAAATTACGGAGCGTAGAAAAGTGAAACACAGTCTGCACAAACACTGTTTCTTCCATATTTTGCAACTTCAGATTCATGATTTTATTGTCCCTTTAAATTTCGTTTGTCGAGGCACGCAAAAAACAACTGCAACAACAATTTTCCTTGTTATGAACAATTTTGAGAGCTAGATTCTGTTACAAATGTCCACTGATCCAGTGGTGTAGATTCACCCCTAAAACGGATGACCACTACTTTTTATACACCCTGTACGGTGTAAAAAAAAATATATGAATACCGCGAGCCAAGGAAACAGGATAAGCATCGCGAAAGGTATTAGAGTTTCGCGAATATATACAATACATCGGCAGAATAAAGTTATTCCGCGGAGCGTGTCGCGGCTCTCCCGGTCTTTTCCTGCTTTACGAAAACGTACTTCACGCAAAGTAATGTAAATCAGGAACGACACGGAAATAAAGATATAATCGGTGTCACGGCAACATGCAATTTGCCCAGAAACGTCGAAAAGAACGGGCACGATTTAAAATTGCCGCGGTTCTTTGCGGCTACGTGCAAATCCCTGCTCCCGGGCAATTTCTTCCGTCGACCGGAACCGCGTTTCCTTCCCGCGAAATAATACGCATACCTCGCTCTTGTAGCGAAAAATATACGGCCGATCGATCATCCCCGGCTCGAATAAGTTATAAGAGGCACTCGTGCAATTATTACTAGTTTTATTTATTATTCGATTCCTTCTTATAGAAAAATTTTCTCGCACGATAACATTTTTTTAAATTAATCGTCAGAAATAGGCTATTAGATATGAAATGCTTCGGAGAGCAGGTATATTGACTGCAATATCGAACGATATTCCATTTAACAATTAAATGGAAGACAAATTTAAAGCCTTTCACCGTCTCACACTTCGCGTTAAAAGTGCATTGTTATAGGTAATTGCATATACCCCACATTCATCGACATTGTCGCCAGCCCGCTGGAAGTTAAATTTAATTTGTGCCGTTACTATGAAGCACATAAAATTGATACGAAGCGATCGAAAAAGTGTTTGATAAAATCACTGTCGGCGCTGTTCTGGCACATCGAGTGATACGGTTCCCTCAGGGAGGATATGAATCTGAGAAAAGGTAAACACGGTTACCAATTAACCTACGCTCAGCAACTACGGCGTCTATTTGGACCGGTGTCTATATTCTATCAACCATACAGGACACATAATGTACCACGTAATTGTGTAATCCACGATCGTGTGCGCCTCAAGTGTTCTGTGCAAGTTGTCTCGTGAAACATGGCTGTTAGGCTTCAAAATAGTCTTCCTCTTTCTACGCCTCATCGATCCGCAGTTCATTTGTTACAGTTAATTCGGAACATAATAATTTTGCACAAAAATCCGCAATCTAGTCAGAAGGCGAGTGGTCAAGAACAATTTTCTGGAAAAATGTCCAGAGTTTCCATTTTGTATTCCAGTGAAGAATTACAGTTTTCGCTAATATATCGTGATCGGGGTCGCACCGGTTGAATCGTTGAAATTGCACTTTTGAAATAATTTAGCATTTCTGGAACCACAGCTCCCGGTGATTGTAGTCGGGCCATGTATCAAAGGTCTCGTTTCTAGTTACGATTCCGCGAGCACGTGTATCGTTTAATCATCGATGGTTCCTCCTCCCGAGCGTTTCACACGCGCGCGTTCCATTTTATAATTCATTCAACGCGGAATTATTTGACCGCGCGATATTATCGAAACAAAATTACGACTTTCATCAACGGAATTTTAATTCGCCATGGTTTCGGCGAGGAATTATTCCAGTCCTCGATATTACTAAAACGAAATTACCGGCTTTCTCGTTACAATTTGAATTCCTAATTAATTTCATGCGAAATTACCTAACACGGGCCCCGGCAATGGATTCGCAAAAACGGAATTTCTATACCGTTCGCATTGTAATTTCAGCTCGGATCTTACCGAATTTCCAATTTTACATCAACAAAGTGCTCGTTGAAATTACACTTTCTGCCAACAATACAGCAAGCACCTAAGATAATATTTTTAATACTAAACCTACCAACACCGGTCAAAGTGACCGGTTCCAGGTTTTTTATTTTACAATTAGAAAAATAATAAAACAGATATCGTAAGAAACGGTTGTATACACTTTGCCCACGAGAGTCCGGACTCGCGTAAAGACCAGTTTTCGTTCGTCGCTGCGCATCTTCGCCCTAATTGGTTCAAGAAAGTGGGGAGTGGGTAGCGGAGTGAGAGATGATAGGCTCGTTGTGCCCCCACCATCTTCCAAGCTGCGCGAAACGAGTCCGAGCTCTCGTGGGACAAAGCATACATATTGTTAGTAGTGCACGTATTACAATAAGAGCCGCACAAAGTCTAAATAAAATCAATCTTGTCATTTTTATAAGGGAACATGTACCAGTTATTTTTAAGGCTCGGTAGGTTTAATGTTAATATCAAACAAACAATTAAAAGGGCAGGTTAATCCCGAGCGGTATCAAAATAAAGATCCAAGATTCGGCGCGTGACAACGAATAATAAGGTGATAAACGAAGATTCGTGGGGCTGGTTCTGTCGGGCATCACGTGGCTATGCTTTTTTCCCCGTCTTCTCGCGACTCTTCATTACTTTCGCCCATCCATTTCTCTACCTCCGTTCTTATTTCTTTCTCCGACTTTATAAATTAATCTAACTCTATTTCTGGCTCTCTGGCTTTGTGCCTGCTTTTTTCTGTCCCTCGCCCTTACTTCCAACCCTAATTCAACTTGCCGGATCTGTCTCTCCCCCTACGTTTCTTTCAGGCTTCCTTCGCCTTTCTTCGCAACCCGCTTATGCTCTCCATAGTGTCCCGCTGAAATATGTCGGCTCGTTACCTTTGGACCTGTCATTCGTCAACAGCGACGGTGTTGCGCCGATACAGTTCTATCGGGACTTCGGTCGACCGGGATCGATACCACGGCTTCTCCCAGACATTAATGGGAATTTCTATCCCAACATTTTATCTATGACGTTTATCAAAATTAGAGGAATTATTTTTCGAGTACTTAAAGGGGCCCCTAGACGATCATTCATATTGTCAATACGCTTATCAATAATATTGACGAGGCGCATTGAAAGTGCATATTTTGACCGTTTAGCAGGGGTTCAAACGTATTGTCAATTAATTAAGTTATTGTTAATTCGGGAGCTTCAATATTATTGTCAACGTACATTAAAAATATTATTGATCGTCCAGGGGTCCCTTAACGTGGTTCCACGAAGCGCACAGAATTGTTGCGCTGCTTTGCCGTAATTCTGGGCTATCCAGGGGAATTAAGAAAGAATTTTGTCATGATTATGATCTGCTCGGGTGACGGATAAACACGGACCCTCCGATCATATATCAGAAACACAAGCTCCGGGGAAAAGAAGGGACTATCTTGCCGCCATTAACTCTTAGGGGTTGGAAACGTTTTACCGCCAGATCCTGAGCGAAGTCGGATTACTTTCAGTTCATATTAACTCTTTGCGAGGCAGCAGTGTGTTACCAGGAGGTGTCCCACAGGTTCAATTTAATTCTACAAAAGTAATTAAGAAAACAGGCACTACCTCAAATTGCGGGGGTGTATTTCACTCGTACGGTTCCCCGAGCAACCCTTCTACAACCATTTTCTTTCTGAAGATCTTTATCGATAGTACCAACAAAAATATTTGAGATTAGCTACAAAACCAATGAGTTCTATAGTTATGTTTCACTGGCTGTGGAATTGCTTCAGCACCCAATTGCTTTTGTCGTTGAGGAAAAAATTTGTTAATAAAATGTAACCGACAACCGAAAAATGTGAAAAAATTCGGGCACGCTATGCTTTTAAGTTAACCGGATTATAAAACTATTTCATAGCTGTCCACCGGAAAATATTTGAACTTCATATATCGAATCGCAGGGCAGCTGAATTGACGCGATGAAAGTATGCGCGTACGTCAACAGCGAGTAATAAATAAAACTCTGCGAGTTATGCGATCGGAAGAACAATTGCAGCGAAAAATATAATTTAATTGTTCGCGACGATATTTGATATATAATATCTCCGACGCTTTGTTGTCTAAATTATCGATAATTATTGTTCACTGCATCGTGGGTGAACGTGAAAAAAATGAGACACGACGAACAGGAACAAGATGGCGGGATCCTTAAAACGTACAGAGCTACGGAAGGCAGCACACGGTATCGTTAAACATTAAGTAGAGACGCGGGGAAACAAAGAGAAAAGGGTAGGACACATTTTAAGATGAGTCAAACAGGATGGGGTAGGGTCGAAAAATCCTGAAGGCTGTACAGACGTAAAAGATGAGAGAAAGTCTCGGGGAATCCTTAAAATTGAGCGAGACAAAGGGAGCATGATGCTCCCGGCGTTGGATAGAGGATGACAGAAGGTGGCGAAGTATTGTTGAAATTGGACAAAGAATGAAAAGGGGCAAAGTAGGACTGAAAGTCCGTAACAAGGATTCTTGAGACTGCACAGAGGAAGGACTGTTTGAGCTGTACTGCTGGATAAGTTATAAGAAGAGATAGTGCACGAAGAAAATTAAATGTGATTGCGGGGACACAATGATGGCTACAAGGTGTTTCAGAAATATACGTACAATCTTTTTCTATTTGCCAAAAATATTACACTCGGTAAGAAACTTTTTCCTTGATATATACATATATTAGGTATGCAAATAAGTTCTTTCCCTTTTCTTTCCAAATTCAAGATTTTATTACATAACATGTAATGTAAAATCTTGTCTGGTGACTCCCAATCTTTCTGTCAATTCTTCTTGCGTCTGGGTCGGATTTTCGTTGAGCAATTCCTCTAACTCACCGCCATCGAACTTTCTCGGTGCACCTGAACGATCGTCGACTTCCACCATGTTCTGTAAGACACAGCGTTCTCTCCCAGTGCCGCACAAACCATTTCAGTAGCTTTCAACAGCTGATTTCCTGAGCTGGAATGCAAAGAGTAAGCAGTGGCGCAAATGATGCTTCTCGCACGATATATTGCTTGAATTTGTTGCACAGGACTGGAAACTTTTAGAGCGCTCATCATGACTCTTCTTAAAACTAAAGGAACGCTCTTTCAGATGACACCAAAATCGGGAAGTAATTCGAATTCAGTCAGAAGTTATGATCGTAGAAAAAAAAGGGGGAAGGAACTTATTCGCACACCTAATATATTCACGAAAATGATAAAAAAGTATCACAATGTATTGAACAATTATGTATTGCAAAATAATCTCTATTTAAAGATTCAAATTGCATTGAATAAAAAAAAAATATTCACGAAAATGTACCATGTACAATTTCATACTCGTAAGATTTCGTGGCGTTGACTTAATTAAACGGTGTTCCTCTCGACGACGTGAAAACAATAGTGGAATCTTGTATCAATATTCGTAATATAAAAGCTGCAGGCAGCTCTCCCGCTCACTTTTCCAACAGCACACGGAAAAGGTGTTCTGAAAGAGCGTCATAAGTCGCAGACAATCTTTTCCCACTCTCTGAGTACCACCCTCTTGGTAATATTCCCTCTCACTCTTTCTCATTTCCTTCCAGCACTCCTTTTCCTTCGTTTTTCCTTGGTCACCCCTTCCCTCTTCTGCTCTACTTATTTGTATCTCCCTCGAGCGGTATTTATTTCTCTCATTTTCCCCCCACCTTTCACCGTCGCCCCTGATTCAGAAGATAAGAAGCGACTATACCCTGAGTCGGTACTACGGGCAAATCTGCAATTTATGACGACTCCGAGGCGGGTAAGCTTACGTGGGTACTACTGAATACGTTACAAATCAATTTACACAAAGTGGCGGTGGCACAAGTCGAAATTCTTATGAATCACGTGAACCTGGATCGCTGCGCTGGCTCGATTATTTCAGAACGTAATCTCCTTTCATCGAAGCTTGGGTTCAAATCAATTTTACATCCAGAAACCGGAAACTTCATCGAGCACACTGATCTTACTTGATTCAGAATATTCTTCCAAGAAAATGAGAAATCAAGATTTTAACAACTAGCGCAATTGATGGAGACCAATTTTAATTTCGCATAAAAGTCCGCGGTATACTAATGATTAGACAACGGATGTTTATGCAATTTTCAATTTTTGTAAACGAGTTTTAAGAAAGTGGAATAAAATAGAATCTTATTTTCCGTGGCAGTATCCTTTTTAGGTCTGAAAAAAATAAAAATCGTACTAAATTCTGTCATATTTTATAACTGAACAATTTTTGAAAATTTTCAAAAGCCATAATTGCATAAAGATCCGCAGTCTACTAATGACAAATAACTAGACCGTGATTTCCCGAAGATCCAACCGAACGCTGTCGATCCCCGAAGGATCAACATCAGCCCGTCAAGAGGAGGCCGCGTTAAATCAAACATGAACACGATCGATTAATTCGTAGAACCACTTTCGTCGTCGGGGAACAAGGTCCAACATAAAAAGCTTTTTCTCCATTTTCGTCGGTAGAATCGTCCGCTTCCAATTACAGCAGTAGATCCTGGCGCGCGGAGTGGAGCGGCGCGGAGCGTTTACAACGCTAGACAGTGGCTTTAATCCTACAAAAAGCCCGCCCCGCCTCCTTATCCGCGCTCCGGTGACGGCGGACGTGTTAAATAACGCATAGCCGGTGTTCCGGCTGCATCTGGACTTCGGCCGCAAACCGCATTAACGATTCACGATCCGCTTTTAAAAAGGGTGCAAAATGTAACTGTGCGTCGCGCGACTACAGGTGCCCTCGGAAATCGGTCCCGGGACCGGCCCCGTGTTCTTTGTCATCACACTCCTCCAAATTTCACCAGTATAAACTATCCCGCTTGGGCAGGACGTTTTTTAGATTCCTGTCGCCGAAGGCTTTGATGGAACGTCTCATCCTCAAATCGAGGATAGCGTCCGTCCAGTAAAGTTAAATCAATTGTTCCGTGCAATCGGGATAAACGAAGACGATTGGCCTGTTACGTTCCTTACTTGTTCTAACGTGCATCGACGATTCGTTTTTAATAAGGTTGCAAAGTGCAACCGTGCGTCTCGCGACTAAAGGTGCCCTCACCAAAGGTCCCGTGTCCTTTGTGGTCATCACACTCAGGGCCGCATTAAGCCCCGTAGCAGGAGTAGCAAATGCTACGGGCCCCGCGCTTCTGGGGGCCCCGCGCCATACAAACAAGGGCCGATACATGAGCGCCTGTCTATGCCAGGGGGCCCAGATAGTTTTCCTAAAAAAAAGCTCATTCATTGTGGTTGCCGCAAAGCTGCGCTACATTTACACACGAGCGGCCCTGATGCAAAGCCTTGGGCCCCGCCATAACATTTGCTACGGGCCCCGCGCTTGCTTAATCCGGCACTGATCACACTCCTCCCACTTTTGTCGATATAAACTTTCCCGCTTGAGCAGGACAGGACTTTTTTTAGATTTCTGTCGCCGAAGGCTTTGATAAAAGGTTTCATCCACAAATCGACGATTCCAGTTTTCCCGCTAAATCGAGATCAACGAAGACGATTGGCCAGTTACGTTCCGTACTTGTTCCAGCGTGCATCGACCGCGAACCGCATTAACGAGCCGCTTTTAAAGAAGGGTGCAAAATGTAACCGCGCGCGACGACTACAGGTGCCCCGAGAAAACGGTCCCAGGTCCGGTCCCGCTCCATTCATCGTCGTTGCACCCCGGGGCTATTCAGCCGGTCCAATCACGCAGTTTATTCACGGCAACGGCGGCGAATCATTCGATTCATATACATCGAATTGCAGGAAGGATTCGCGAAAAGGTATTCCGCTCGGATCGCCAGCCGGCGCGCGGTCTCTCTCCCTGCTACACCGCCCTTTCCGACTCCTGTTCGACGACCTATATAAGGTATCGATCGGCCCGTCAACCCTCGTATTTCTTTGCTTCCACTACCCCCTATTTCCCTATCCCTGACATTGCTATTAGCCTATCTCCGTCGCTACGTATCCACCTCCCTGACATTGTGCCTCTCCTACGCGACTTTATAGATTTCATTTCTTACCCGGATCCATTCCTCTGCCCGTTGTATCCCAGGCCAAATCTCTCAACCCCCACCCCCTCCCTTCGAGATGCACCAACCCTCACCCATTCACATATCACCCACCGTCTTTGTTTCACCTCGGCCCGGCGACGTATTGGACGAAAATTTCGATTGCTTGAATAATATTATCATTTTTCGAACGAGCACCCTCCCTACCCTGTCCGACCTTATCTACTCGCGACCGGATTCCAATTGCTCGAAACCAGGACTAGGTAAACCCGGGAACGTGTTTCATATGGATTCAACGGAAACCGTCTCTCCTGGCTTCTGCCATTTCTGCTGCTGCTGCTGCTGCTGCAGAACTGATTTGTTCTTTCAGAACGAGATATCGTTTAGGAATATTCGAAGAGTGATCGATGCTGCCGAGTGCCTTTAATATCGAGACGTTCGTTGATCTACGAGGACTCTTCCCGGAGAAAGATCACTAGCTGGACGATTCATTCGGAGACTCTCCGGGGTTTAGACGATCGGTTGGATCGCGGAAGAAACCGTCGATGCTGAAAGAAATTGGGAATTCTGCTTTCGGGGACTCGCCAGTGAAAAGGCACTGGAGAATATTAATTTCTGCCCGACGCGACGCAATGCTTTCGCTTATTTTATGAAAGACTCTCCGGCTTCTGTGGAGTTCTATGGACAGTCTACCGGTACTTGATTGGTAAGGCTCTTCTTAAAATATGTAGTTTTAAACGGTTTTTTTCACATTTTATTTTTCTGCTACTTTGAATGGACAATTTTTCGTAATTATAATCGTACTTCTGGGAGTGGTTAAAAAAGGGTAAATCACTGTATAATTTGACGTGAAAGAAAGTAAACGAAAGAAAGGTGGTCGACCGCGAGTCGATTTTTCGATGAATAATTATGATTAGGGGTAGCGGCGATTTATCAGTGCGACAAAAAAGTGAGTTTTTTAAAATTACAGGTAACTGAAAGTACTCGGACTAAAGAACGATCGAACTTTCTTATTATCAGGAGTCGCCCATCGACTTTTAATACTGATGCTTGATACTTCCGACGGGAAAGAATATTCTCATCACCAGAAGCAACTAATTCTCGCGGAAACTGTTCCAGTGAAGTTCATTCTTCACCGGTCCCCTCCATTTATGAAACTCCTCATTAACTTAATAAGGATGTTTCAATTAAAAAGGACCGAGCCTGCGTAATTTCCGCTCAGTTTGTAAAAGTGGATACTCCTTGTGACTTAGTTTTAATTTCACGGCGAGCTGAAAGCATGCCAAAGGGCTCCTTACTAATGAACTACTCTTTACGTACTAATCATCGATAATTCAGTAATTAAATGAGACCCGTGTGGTAATAATGACGCGACACACCGCTAACGACCGGATTTCCGATTCGCTCGCGAGAAGCGGGTTCTACGGATGAAATTTTTAGCCGTTCCCGCAACCGCGATAAAAATACATCAACGGAAAATGTATCATTCCAAAATATAACTGTGCTTTACTCAGGATTGCCGAAAAATTGAAAATTACCGTGAATACAAAAGTATACTACCCGAAAAACTTTCGTAAAATATTCACTTATCTTGGAAGCTGGTTGGAAGCAAATGATTAATTGTGATAACTAGACTGCGGATCTTTATGCAAAACAAAAATTGTCTGTATCGATTGCTAGGAATAGAAACCAAACAGAATGTTATTTCTTCCCTCAATAATTTTAATAGGTGAGAAATCATATACCGACATCTTCAATTCAAACAATGTTCCTACAATTTTCAATTTCATCTACTCAATTTTGCTATAAATGCATAAAGATCCGCAGTCTAGTGATAATCAAGATTTCATTAACAGATTACCGACTCGGCGAAAGCATTTATTTAACAGGTAATATCCGTGTTTCTCGAACACGACTCTCAATAAAAACGTTACATCCAATGTGTAGGTGGAAAAAGTTTCTCAGAAAATTTTGCGTTAAAAGAATTTCAATGGGAATAATTTAGAAACGTGATTTTCTCGGACGAAGTATTAAATGCAGGACAAATTACCACAAGAATCAATGATTATTAATTTCCGGGGAACAAAGGAGGGGCGGAATGACGGACTAAACGAAAACGCGAAAAGTCCAGAACCGCTCGGTTCGTTAATTGTTTCAGGAACAGGAAAGTTTCGGTGGATGTCGAATACGGGCACGAGGAAAAAATCCCCGGAAAATCACGAAGCGATTTTTATGCAAATCACCGACGGGGGATGGTCGAGGTATCGAGTGTGTAATTTATTTTTTTCGGGAAGGGCGGGTGCATGTATATATATCGCGTTCTGCGTCGTCGGGAAATTAGGAGTTTTAGACACGGCTTTTGACCATAATACATGCATTGCATATAGCAGTGGAATTAACATCGTTGCACCTTGCATACAAAACAGGCGATGCCATATTAGGTAAGCCACGAACGCCGATGCGCCGCCGTGGGATCGCAGCTCAGGGATTTTCCGAAAAACCACTCTATGGTTAAGGAATTCACGTTCCCACAAAAGCTTCCCCTAATTTCGAAACAGGCTGCTCGAACGGTTGATACGCTTGCATTTAAAGGAGAACTTGATGCACTCTATTGCATGTATTGTATTTAATAATGGACAGAATCCCATGCACGAGCACTGTTTTTCACCACTGTTTAGCATGGATCCTCTCCAGAATACTTGCACGATATTCTATGGGGGTCATTCGATTCGGAGACACTATTAGCCTAACTTGGAATTAATACGATTCGCAGTTAAGCTTTAATAAAACTCAAGTATTGCAACTGGACTACATATATTGTTCTTGCATATCGCAACCCACCTACCCCTAATTACTTCGTAACATTATCATTTCAGATTGAATATTCTTTGGAAAATACGTCAATTTTACAGAGTATTAAGGAATGTTAACACTT
This sequence comes from Lasioglossum calceatum, assembly GCA_963966675.1. Taxonomy (NCBI): domain Eukaryota; kingdom Metazoa; phylum Arthropoda; class Insecta; order Hymenoptera; family Halictidae; genus Lasioglossum; species Lasioglossum calceatum. Next base: position 10,790,120 of record OZ016550.1, on the reverse strand, counting down.
TGCCTACCGGTGATTATTCCATAATCGTTGAAAGTCTACGGTTCATGGCTGAGGATTTTTTAATAGAATCCTTCAATAGCAACAGCAATTTTAATCATAAACCAACAACTCACCCTCAATAACAAAATCCAATAATTTCCTTCGGGATTATTGTGTGAAAGAAGATTTTTAAGCTTACGTTTGGTGCGGCACAATAATTGCAAAGCCTACTGATAGGCTACCGGTAGATAAAGTGTTAAATAGAGTATGGCAATCTATGGACCGTAGGAAATACTGAAGTCTTAAAAATAATTTTTGCGCACGAAATAAAGCGTTCGCAATTTGTGCATGTTTGTTTATGTGAAACTTTATACCAACAGTTTCATCAAACGCTACATACTGTAATGTAAACTATGCCCGGGGCTGTACGTTTTCAACAGAAGTTAGGATTTTCGTGTTTCACCGAGGAACACGCGCAAATTGTGCTACGATCCTATTTTTGCATTGAAATCGTGGAAACATTATAAACGGTATATTCTACACATTGAATTTCCTAGCAATATATTCCTCGTTAAATATTCGCGGCCATTTCTGCGCGCTGCTAACCAATAGCGTTTCTGGAGGATCCGATGAAATTTTCACGGGCACGATATAATTATTCAAATTAAGGTTGTTCCATTATTTTCACTGGCTGTTAATGATCATTTCGTTATAGTTATTTCTCGTATAAGAGACGGGTCATAAAAAATAAATGATTTCTTGAATATTGAAAAGAGGAGTTGATCTATGATTGAAATGTTTAAAGTGAAACGACGTACTGAAACGATTTAATTCGAGTTGAACATCCGGTATATCCCGCATTCGCCTTCTGCTTTATTTTAATTAGAACGTCGGCTAGCTTTGTATAGATTAACTGGTTCTGCTAGCCAATGGAGCATCCATTAATTTCGAATTTTCGCGGCCAAGTATCAAAGAAAGCGCACGGCAGTTGACGATCGCATGCGCGGAGGCGGAATTCGCATGGTTTAATTAAAATAATGGTTCCGCGGCGCGGTCGCGGTGGCAAGCCCGGGACGCAACAAAGTAGCTAATTTCAGATAGTATCCACTTTCTAAATTGCCTGTGGAAAATTAAATCAAGCAAATAAGGGAGTCGGCGGAGACCTAGCAGTACCGAACAGAAATTCATTTTTGCAGGGTCGGCGGACTCTGGGGGCAAAGCGATGTTGATACATGTAACTTAACCCAATCATTGACTGTTTTCACTTGCACCGATTTTTGAAAAACGGTTCGTGTACCAAGGCAGAGTTGGGCATTAATCGATTAAAATTCTAATCAAGATTGATTGATTAATGTGTACGATTAAATAAGTAATCATTCAGAAATCGGCGATTGATTCGATCGATTGATGAAGTTAATCGTCAATCGTTGATTAAAAGAAAAAATCATCGAAAAATCGGCGATTGATCCAATCGATTGATGAAGTTAATCGCCATACGGTCTATCCATAAATTGTAATAAGGAGGGAGATAGAGACAGAGAGCGGAGATGGAGAATTGACAGAAATATATCTCAACAAAAACGCAGTTTAAATTTTTTTCAGTATTCATACAGTTCATTCCGTATTTCATTCCGAAGTTTCAGCAGTTAATCATTAATCAATTATCCGATTGACGATTACAATTGAAAGGAATGTAATCGTTAATCGCAATTAACGACTAAAGTAGAAATTTAACCGTTATTCCCAATTAACGATTGATAAGTATTTAATCGTTAACCGCAATTTACGATTTATAAGTATTGTATTTAATCGTTAGCCGCAATTAACTGATTAAATTAAATTTGATTAAATTTTTGGCCACCTCTGTACCAAGGGATATTGCAAAATAAAAATTGTCTATCTAAATTGCGACAAACTGGAGCGAAATAGAAGAAAATAATGTAATATGTGTAAGTACTTCGAATGTTTTTCCTGTTTTAAATTAAACTTGCTCATTTTTCTCGTAAATGCATGAAATCCACTGTCTAGATATTAACCTCGCTGCTTGTAACGTACACCGAATGGAATTGCAAGATAAACGTCGGTTCCAGCCACGCGATACGGCCGAAATCTTTCCATCTGATTACCGCGATCAGCCTCGAATCAATTTCGCCGAATGAAGATGCCTATCTCGGAATGTCCCAAAGGAAACAGTCCAATTTTCATCCTCGTAGTCCCGTCGGGCAGGGAGCAATAAGCGGAAGTACCGCCGCTAAACACTGACCACTCACTCGACTGGGAAAGAGCGAAGCTCGATCGTCAGACTAATCACTGCCGTCCATAATTCAATTACAAGCTTAAAATTGATTTTCATTCCCTTTTTCAGCCTAGCCCGGCCATATAGGAGTGCTCGCAACGCAATTACGGCGTTGTATGGAAAATGCTCCCGTCTACGACTGGAAAATAAATTTAGCGAATTTTTGAAAAATTCATTACGGCCTTTTCCCCCGTGCACTTTAGTGACATGGTAAACAATTGCATTTAGAAGACTGCCTCGTGTAAACGCTGAAAAATTCTTTTGAAAGCGATGGTACCTCTTAGGTCAGCGGTTTCCAACCTTTATGCTACTGCGACTGCTCGAAAACAATTTTCTTCCGCGGCTCCCTACCTTTTACATACAATAAATTCCCGGAAATATAGCATTACAAGTTGCATAAAATTCGACAAGAAGCAGTGGTATCCGCGAAAAACGGCGATCATTAGCCGGTCGGTCAATATCAAGTAAAAAATCGCGGTGTACGATGGGAGCTAAGCGATTCTGTCTTTCTTGCGACACGGGTCGCAGCCGAATTAATTCCTCCGACAGCCGTGGAGCATGTAGAACCTCCGTAAGAGCCATGTAAGTGAGCTTTGTTTCGCTGCACGGGGGCGGATTGCTCCCTTGGGCGGGTTTATTGATTGCCATATTATATACCGCAGCATTCGTAACCGCCCCGAGAGCGACGGAGACACGAACAAAGACAGAAGGAAATTGCGATTCCCCCGGAAAGGATAGTATTTGTTAATGACCAGCTCCCTCGTCTCCGTTTTTACCAAACGTTGTTTGCCCTCCGCCCCATCCCCGAGTTTCGCGCCGGTTGTCGCACGTTCCGAAGACCTAACTACTTCTTACTGGGGACCATTACATTGAAACGATTAGTGTTCTCACAATGTAATGTACCAACATAAAATCTTTTTTATTATTACTTATTTTCTTATGAAACTTTCACCAATATATTTGTGGCATTGTTCTGATTAAAATAAGACCAAACACGATATAATTTCAACTGTATTTAGTGGTTTAATTGACGATGAACGTTTCGGGCGCAAGGAAGGACAGCGTATGGCCGCGCGCGGTCTGTCTTTACACGCACTGTACATCTCTACGTTCGGCTCGGACTTTGAAGCTCAAAAAATAGTGTCCCGATAAATGCAAACGAATCTGCCCGAGACTTTTGCGTTTATAGAGAACTGTACTAAGCACTGTACTAAGAACTAATTATTTCATTATCGATTGTACGTGAAAGAACACTTCTGACTCAGGATTGCCAACAATTAGTGAACAATATAAATTTATAATTGCGAAGAAGACCGAACCGTCCGCATACACCTGATGAAACTGGACTTGCTCGATTTTCGCACGAATGTCTCCAATTGTTGGTTCAAGTGTCCGATATTCAGCATCATTCTCGTGGGAACTTGAAGCGATACTACACGATGTATTGAAACAGCAAATTGTTAGTTTCGACCAGGGTCTGCTGGCACCGAAATGTTGCTAACCAAATAATCAAATTGACCGGCACGGCGGTCGGTGCGAATTGATCGCGCAACTCCGGTTTGTCTCGGCTACGGAATTGCGCGTTGTAGAACGATATTGCGACGTGATACTTATTGAACAGGTTTTAAGGGTGCTCGAGTCTGGGGCTAGACGATCAGCCGAGTGGTTCGCGTCGAGTAACGGGTTTCTGTTAATTCTGCGAAATCGGGGAGCGCCGAGCAACGGGATTGTCTCGGACACCGGGTTCTTCCGGGTCGAGACTTTCATTCATCTTGGCGCTTGATCCTTTAGGGGGCTGGAAAACGCCCTTTCTGCACGGAGAGAACTGCGCCCCTCGCGTTGCCGTAAGATTATTGCGAATTGATTTTTTTTCTCCTTCAAACTGCCCACGGATGTATTTTTTTCCCGCGTGTTCGCCGCGCTGATTCAATGGCACCGCGGCGTTATTCAACGAGAGAAAGGTAAATAAAAAATGCAACGCAACAGTTTTTTCGCGATAAGCTCGGTTTTTGTTTGGGAAATTCGTACCGCACACTTGAATAATATTTTGCTAGCCTGGCCCGGCTATGACGGATTATTTCTACCCGCGGATCTCTGTCAATAGTGACAGTAATGTAGTATTGCTAGTCACGTGCGAGAGTTTATGTGAATTTGTTGGTTGTTTTTTACTACGTTGCCGTGGGCGGGATTAAAACGGGATTGGTTGGTCTGTTGGGAGGTTTTTTTGAGTTCAAAGAATGGAGGTATTGGAGTAGTTAATTCGATTTGTTGAATAATGATTTTGTAAAAGAACAATTTGTGGATTCCGAACAGCAGCTGAATTTTCGTTGACGTTTACGAATCCAAAATCTAGAAAGATTTGGAATTCGTTAATTGAACAGTTCAACAAGCTAGAAACCGGGCAACGCTGTTGCTAATTTTCGCTAAAGCTTTGGTTTCATTTAATTTTCGAAGCTTGAACATGTTATACATGCATAAAATCTACAGTCTACCTTTGAATATGAATTAGCTAAAATTACAGAATGACGTAGAATCCTCCTCGCAGAACGTCGCTGAATGTTTAATTTCTCGTATTGCAGGCCGAGCAGTTTGAATCTTCCATCGCCTTATACAATTATAATCGTTTACACAATCGCACATTCTAATGTATATCTAGGTGCTAATAAATGGATAGTCTTTACAGATTAGGAACATGTGCAGACGTAGCTCCCAATAAAACTGTAATACATATGTATATTGAAGTAGGAGATATTCTATGTGTAGATCGCACCGAATAAAATGCAGTTACGTCTAAAATACCCAAAATACTCCGACCGACTGACGACTATCCTAAATTCTAGAATAGCACTGCAATTTATAATTAAAAGTAATTAATCACTCATGATACGTCGTCCTAAATAAATATCAGTGACTAAAGTCAGATTTTCTATTACAGTCCGAGCCAAATAAACAGTCACGACTTGCTTTCCGCAGAGCCGCATCAGATATCGATTCGATTTTTTCAAATTATATAGGCCACGGAACAGTCCCTATTAAGAAAAAACATTCTCCACCGTAACTCGTTAACAGTGCTGAATAAAAAAAGACCGCTGCAAGGAAACCCTATTCAAATCGACGAGAGAGCTATGCCAATAAAATAAAATCGATACCGCACTCGATTTGCAAAAAAAAGCCTGAAGGAGTACTCTTTTGTCCCCAGACAACCCAGAGAAATCCGTGGCTAAACGAGCTGTCCCATTGAATCGAAAAAAGAAACGGAGTCGATATCTATTACGGCTCTGTGAAAAAAAGAAGAAAATAACACACATCCGGTGTAACGTCTCACTTGACCGAGTTTGCGTACGGAAATCCCGAGATGCGTGGTCTCCTATCAATTACGAGCATGTTCCGTTCGTGTGTTGGAACGATATCTCGACGGGCACGGTTTTTATCAGTTTCAGAAACGAGCTTCCGGTTTCGGCGCGTGGCGCGTACAATTTGCAGTAAAACATGCCCGGAGATCTGCCAGAGGGTTGATGAGAACACGATGATTGCAAGGGTCGCCGGGGTTTACGACGGAAACTTTAAACAAATCGAAGACTCTCCCGGCCCGGGGTCCCAGCGCCGAAAAAGGGTCGGGAAAAGTTCGCGAAGCGTGCGACGAGCGAAAAATCTCGGGAACTACGAGAAAACCACCCCCGCGAACCCGTTCGCTCCGTCGCGTTCGCCGTATTCCGATTCAAACGAGTTCTAAAACGAGCGTGACGAATATAAATAACAATGAAATTTCCGTTTCGCTCTCGGGATCGACGTTTTTTATGGAATCTTTTTTCGGGCGCCGCCGAGAGAGCACGGGGAACGAGTTACGGGGTCGAACTCTTCAACGGTTACGACCCCCCGTATTCGCCCGGCAAAACGTGACTCGTGAAAATTCGATCCTGATTTTACGGCCGCTTAAGAAAATTACTCGCCCGAACTGATAGCCGTTTACAAGAACAGGAAATCGCCTAGTGTAACGTCGCCTGATTCCAAAGAATTATACAATCCCCCGGAGAACCGTCTCAGTGACTCAATGCGCGACCCTTTTCTTCACCTCGATCTTCAACCTTTGACTGAGAAGTTTCGAGAGAGAGATTCGCCGTTCGATTTCACGGCTACATTTTTCCACAAATCTCGTTCTTCGTTGGATTGTTAAACATTTTTATTTTCCCTAAAGTGTTCTTAGAAATGTACGATAATATTCCACACTATTATGTGCCACACGCGACCACAGAGAATTTTTTAGCACGTACTCGGAACCTATAAAGACATAAAGAAAATGGAAAGAAGGGTGCGCATTTAGGACGAAATGAATGGTTCAGGCGCAAACTATTGCATGCTGATAAATCACGATGTTAACAACATTCTTACACTATTAAATGCATATTTCATTCGGTTCGAGTTGCCACGCTTGGCCTGGCTGGTGTATTATAAAACCATATTTCTCAAAGAAATTACGAGGCACCGGCCCGGTTCTTTTATTCGGTCCTATTATTCGACAAAGCTTCGTCTTGATCGGTTCACGTAATCAACGACTGCCACCACAGGCCTCCGATAGTTGACGCGTTAACTGTCGCGTAATTTTCTTTTGAAGAACGATTCCATCGCGTGCCCGGTTTCAACCACAATACACACTACGACTTTATAAAAATTTTCTAACGGCTCGACCGAGCGCGAGTGCTATTTTTCATGCGCTCTCTATTGATCGCAAACTGACATTAACGCCGCGGGAATATTTTTAAGAGTGAACACGAAAACGATCCTTAATAAAAGAAACGGACATTAATTTCTCAAATTCGAAAATCAATTTTTATTATTATTCTTATTTAGTTGCAGTTTAGGGTACAGTGCCCAAATATGGTATAGTCGCCTATTATGGCACTACCTTATATCTTGTAAAGGAGGAGTCGCACTCTATTCAGAAAATCCTCAAACAATAGTTTACCATGTTTACGCAACAGTGTGCAGTGCAATCGCACCATTCTATAAATTTTTGTATCGAACCTCCGCCAGTTGTGTCTCCACGGGTTGAATATTTTTGTGGTTGGATTTTCTATAGTATCCTTTTCGAGGAAGGTAAGCGACTTTGAAATGTTTGAACACATCTGTACTTTCAGTTTATTCATATTAATGTTTACCAACTGTTAGTATGGGCTGAAATTCATTTTCTCTTTTTCAGTAGCTGGATTATCAGTCCACGTGAAGTTCCCAATATGGCACTACCAAGGGTTCCCTAATATGGGTATAGCTATTGAGATTCTTGGTGTGGGTGTTTAATATGGCAGTAGGTGTCATATTAGGGACTCAAGGTGTACTATATTAAGAACCCTTTTCGCTGTAACTTGCAAATGACACACCACAAAAAAAAAATTCTTCCCAAGCTGTATTAATTTTTGAACAAACTTGACCCCAGAATCTTATAGGGAGCAAATGCATCTACAACTGGTAATATTTTGGACGAAAAAGTGCATTCTAAAATATTCAAAAAATGACATCAACAAAAAGTGGTTCATATTTGGACACTTTACCCTATTTAGCATGAAATTATAACAGCCCCTGATGTTGTCTTCGTTTAGATTCGACTTGAGGTCATTTTCAACGGAGAATATTTGTTACAGTCTATTAATAATTATTAAGTTTTGTATATTCGTGTATGTCCTGTTCAGTGGACGATGAAATCCGCAGTGTGACAAATATGTTTAGTTACAGTTTGGCAGATAGTATTGCCAATGATGTTGCCAAATATGTATTTCCAATCTGAAATATAAATATTTGTAATGAAATTTTCAATTCGATCGTTCCAACATAGACCCGCGAATTTGTGCTAATAGTTCGAATAATTTGATCACTCACTGTGGAATAGTTGAGCAAATAACTTCGTACTGTCCGCATGTCGTTAGGGAATTAGGTATGAAGTCCGATCGAGGGCATAATTCTGGCATACGGTATCCGCTTAATAGCAATTTACATGTGATATATTCATAACGCGGACGTGATCTTATGGATCATTCAGATTGTGAATAAAATGGAATCGTATACCCGCAAGAATCAACAAAGTAAATTGCGCATAAATCCTGAACTAATTTATCGTTCTTCGCAAATGGAATTCATTGAACCCGGAAACCGACAGTACGTAATAATTACTGTTTCAATGCACCGCGACGTTATAATTAAATTTGTCCATTACAAGACAAAGCTTGGATTGTCCGTTGATTGTTTGAAATTTTATTATTGTCGAAGCGTGCTCGTGTGCGTGTAGGTGTGCGCGTACAGCTTCGCCTCTGTGCAATTCTGCTTGATTGTAAATAGCGTGTAACTCATAACTGAATTCGCAATGTTCGCGATTGTATTTCAGGAAGCTGGAATGATCCGAGCTCGCAATAACCCAGCCAATTTTCGCTGCTGAAAACTGTCACCATCTCGGAAAATTAAATGTTTAACGTCAACGAGGCCGCGGATTTGCATATCCTACATTTTTCTACGAGCCTATAAAACCATGGACACGCGTGATTTTAATTGCATAGTGTCGGGCACACTCGTAACCCCGTTTCCAAATGCTAAAATATGATTCACCGAGTATGCTTCACTGAGAGTTTCAATAATAAAATCTGTTTCTTAATTACTGAAACTGTAAAATAGATTATGGTGCAAGAGCTGAAGGATGTACATACATGTATTGTTAAAATGTTTCTCACTTCAGAAATTCGCATTTGGTGGTTATCAGAAAAGTTTCTCTGCACTTTCGAAATTAGCTGCAGTTCACACCCCCCCCCCCCCTCTAACCGGAGCCTATAAACGGTCGATCGGGGCAGGAAGCGATACAGCGTTCCCATATTATATACCGGTGTATAGACACCCCCTGCAACCCCCGTCTCTCACCCCATGGCTGGCGGAATTTCCTCCGCCATTGTCAATGGACGATCGCGAAACGCGGCGCGTAAACAGCGTTTATCTTTCGCCGCGTAATTACATAATTCACAGCCGACACGGTTTCGCCCGGGGCCACAAAATATTTTGCGATCCCGACCGCTCATCGATTTCATACGTCTCTCGGTTTTGCTCGGCCCGCCTCGTCCATCGGTCGCGATTCACTGAAATACCTAGGCGGATTGATTATGTCACCTAACATTTACTCCACTCGGCCTTTTTCCTCTTCCTCTACTTTTATTCAATAATAAACGTCCCCTCTATTTTTATTCAATAATAAACGTCCCGTCTATTTCTATTCTTAGTTATTAATGGACGTCGCTCTGGTTGTATTTAAAATGCCGCACAAGACTGTAATTATAATTAAGTTGCAGTTGCAAGGGCTCGCGAATATTTGCATTTTCATAAATAACTTCAAGTGCTTCTCAACTCTCTCTTTTCTAAAGGTTTTGATACTGTGTTGAATCTTTTTCATCAACATATTCTAGAAATTAAAATAAAGTGGCGCAATGTTAAACTCCGCTAAGTCTTCTATTTTATCATTTGCTGAAGCATTTGGTATGTCATTAATTAAATAAGGGATTTCACGCTTTTATAGGAAATCGTGTAAACGGTGTAAAATTTAGCAAGAGAAGAACTTGAGGAAAAAACAGAGATTTAATATTTTTCCTTGCCCAGCAGAAACGATTTCAATGTTCTCCTGCTTTTTGAAGTTAATCTGATGAAGTTGATTTAATGTATTATCAGCAAGAGCGTGTGCGAACAAAAGCTTAAACATTGGTTGCTAACGATTCGCTTTGTTGTAAATTTACCTTTCGAATGAAATATTAGCAGGTATTTCATTAATTCCGTTGCAGTTACAGAGGTTCTCAACTTTGTCAGTAATTGAGAAAGTTCGTTCCGAGTATGCAGGATTGTGGGTACACAAATTTACAAATGATACATTATCGTGTTTGAGTGAAAGACCGTGTTGCAGTGGTGGGCAGAAAATTGTGCAATGATAAATTAATTCCATACGCGCACCTTATTATAAATACATATACATTATCGCCAGTAATATGTATTATATTAACGCGTTATGAAAGTTTGGAAAAACAATAATGTAATATCGACATCGTTCACTTTGTGTATTATTTGAACTTTCACGATGTTTCAATTAATTGTCTCATTAATGAGATGGAACTACATGCGCAATTATTACAGTGTTCCTTCACATATTCTGCTCGATAATTGAACTATGGAAGGCTCGATAATTAATTAGCCACGTGCCTTTAATCCTCATGTGGTCAGGTATTCAGTTACCATTTTTTAACAAACTCTTTCTTGCTATTTGTAGGCGAAAAAACCAGAAGAAGAAATGTCCCTTTGAAGCGTAAAGCGAACAATGATTGAAGTATTATCCCGACATCTTTTTACCACCGTTTCCGATGAACGCGTGAGAGGTGAAGTTTGCGCAGAGTTCCATGCCATAATTGCCATTTATGTTAACATTTGAATCGACTTTGAGCACGTTGGAAAACTGGCGCATCGCTGGGAACGAACTTCGATAAGCCTTTAATTAGATAAAACTTCTTGAACCGCTACTAATTATCTCGCAATTCTCGTACGTAATTCACTTAAGTTTTCTCCTGTGGAGTGAACCTCGTGGACCTAATTGGCCGTCTAAACCGTCGCCGCAGCCGCTGTGGACCGCGTAAACAATTTAAGGGTGATTAACAGTTTAACAAACGACGACTTTAATGAAACGACCGCCTTCCCCCCTCTTCCCGACGCCAAGCGCAAAATATTTTTGACTTTCCACGTTGGTCCGCATAATTCTACCAATTCCTTATCCTCTTCTCAATCTTTCTCGTTTCCTCTCTCATCCACCATCTACCCATACCTCCGCCGTTTGACAGAAACTTTCTTAAGAAATCATTAAAGAAATTATGAAAGTTTCGTCTTGCTCGTTACGACTTTCATCCGCGTATACACGTTTCGAATATTTCTCGCATCGGCGTCAAAGAAACGCCGTCTTGTTAGCGTCGCGTCACGAATGAATGTCTATACTTCGGTACAGACCATGCTACGAGTTCGAGCATGATCCTCTCGACAGAGTCTCGGCGATAATTCGAAAGCCTCGCTTTTCTCTTCGATGCCCTACAAAAACGTGGATCTCATGTTTTTCTTAATTAAGATTCCAGCTTTTTCCACATTGTGCACAGATATTCTTTATTCGTTAGTTTTCGTGTAATGATTTTGATGGGTTATTCAGGGAAGCATGAAACGACCCTTACGAAGACACCAAATAATTCTTATAAAAACATTCTTCCAAGAATAAATCCTAAATAAGTAATTTCTCATAATTAAAGAGCATCACGTCCAAAAGAAATAATTAAATTTCATCGCATTGCGTCGAGAATCCCGTTCGACAACGATCGCGAAATTCTAGAATCGGGAATAACGTTCACGGCCGTGAAACGAGAATAACGCGCAAGGATAACAATCAGGAACGATCGTGTCACCTGTGACAGGTGCAATTCGTATTTCATCCAGCGAGAAGCACTCCTCGCGCATTTCTATTAGGATCGGTCGGATTATTGTGAGCAACTGAAAGTGTCCGGAGCGGTGGGAATAGGTACATTCAAATAGACTGTGATCGATCCGACGAGGGGGTGGATGGTGGGGAGAATTGTTACGCTAAAATATGGAAAAATGAGCGAGCGAATCGGCGGATGAAGGAATTGTCGGCCGTCTAGATAGATGGCCCGGCAGTCGGATGAAAAGACGAGAGAAGCTGGGCGAACGAAACCGGAAAAGAAAATTAAGCCGCACCCCACCCCCCGTCCCTCTGAAAAGACTCTTAATCGGATCATTGTAATTCGCCGTGGTACAAATGTTTCCTCACCTGCGATTCTAATCTCTGGATTTCAACGGCGATTTAGTTTCTAACAAGAAATATGCTACCTCGGCGGACACCGGAGCCCACGGTATCCATGGGATTAACGTTGATTGCGGAATACAGTTACGAATCTTAATTTATGGACTGCTGAAACAGTACTCTTTTCCTCGAACTGGTTCGCGCTGGGAGACATTAAACAGGACGCCGCACGCGATAAACGAGGAGGGAGCGTATTTAAAATTCAGGAAATATTGTTGGCATCGCTTCGAGTTATAAAATTTATGTTTTAAAAAGGAAGAAGCGGAGAGAGAGCGAGTGACGCGACCGTGGAAAACGTTCGAGAACTGAAACTCAGGAAAGAGACGCAGGCATGAAAAATTCAGTCGGTACGGATGCAACCGTCACCTCCGAACCAAACTGCTTTTGTCTTATGCATTATTTCGGCCGGAGTGAAATGGGAAACTTACTTAAGATGATAATCTCGAGCGGATCGTTCTGCATCTTTAAACGACCAGTTTTCTCGTTTATAACATTCCGATTCGCAATTGCAAATTTCACATGTCCTGGGAACCCGGCGGGAGTGGAACAGAATGCAATCGCGGATGACAGGATGCGGCGCGAGTTGCACTATCAATCAAATGCGACTGCGAGGAAATATTACTATTCAGATTCGGAACAATTATCCCCCCCACCTCTTCTGCTATTTTTATTTGTAAAATAATGTAATCGGAATACCTTGTGAATTTTGAAGAGTAGATAAATCTGTAATTAACAAAGCCAATCGATTGCAGAATTTCAGTGGTTTTCAGAGCGAACGAGAAAAACGTGCGAAAGCAATTTGAAGAACTAAGAAAATCGATCGATCTATGCCGTATTTGTCGGGGCGCCATGCTCGCGCGACCTGAAAAAAAATCTGATTTCGCCGATGACTGCAGTGAATGTCAATGGAAAAAAGCGGGGAGGAAAAAAAAGGACTAAATAAACAGTAGATAATCATGTTAGATCAGGGTTAGTTGCACTGATGTTAACGAAGCATCGGGAGCGTTTCACCGATCCGGGTTCGCTGAATTCTTTTTCCGTGCGTTCGAGTGGAGCGAGTAAAGGAAATTGTAACGCAAACCGAGTTCGTTCGTGAAAAATTGTTCGTACCTGCCCCCTTGGAAAATTGAAACGCGCGGCTACGTTGAAGCTGATTATTTCTCGCGAATTATTTCGTTCCATTCGTAAATGTGTAAAACGTATAATTGAATGTATAAAATATTTAAAAGTATTCAAAGCTTAAAACAAGGCGAATTTCAGTCTGATTACATTCGAGAGAAAAGAAACAGGTTCCCGCTGAATCGCAGTTCCAGCATTCGAAAACATTGAGGTCGATGGTATTCCGGTTGTCTCGCAGTAAATCATTCTGTGAGAAACATCTGCTTTAGCTCCTCCCTTTGTGGACGTGGAATCAGTTCTTTGTTTCGCCCGATCCCGCTTTTTGCCCCGTCGTCAATGCTATCGTCTTGGTAACGTCCTTAAGAGGAACTGCAACTATCGCCACCTTCGTTTTTTTACTTTTCCTCCCGGTTTCCCTCGGATTTTCTATACTTTGTGCGGACAGCAAAGCCGTGTGTACAAGTTTTATTTCGAGAACTTAAAACGCGACACGTGTTTGGCATAAACTTACTCCCATAAGTTTCGCTGCCCGGTTACCAGCGAGCTCCGAGGGTGCCCGGCGAACGTGTAATTCACCGTGTATTTTTCGTTTACGCGGCTTTATATTTTGTCCTCCGGCTATGTGTTGCACGTCTGTCGTCGACCGTGTAATACGAAACGGAAAATAATAACAGCGCGACTCGAGTATTAACCACCGGAAAGATCTTCATTGAATGGAGGAAGAAGATATTAAGGGGTAGACTCGTTTCCAGGATTGCAAGGGTGCGGGATGCGCCTTCTAATTTCTCGATAATGCAAAGATGGGGTTTTCAGTAGTCAAAAGTGCTGGATAAAAGATCAATCTAGGCCGCAGTCGCCCCCAAATTTCCTATTTTTACGTTTACGAGGCGTAATTTGGAAAGCATAAATTATTCGGAATGCGCATGTAGCTATTTTCATAAAGTTGCGATAGCTAAAACAAATTAATTAATTAATCTGTTGTCTAGCGCTTGTGACTACTGAAAAACCCCATCTTTGCACCCTTGAAATCCTGGAAACGAGAATACCCTCTTAAAGCTACGTTACTTTCCATCCCTCTTATTTATCTGCGGATCCAAAAATTATTTCACCACTAAATTTATAGTCTCAAGAAATTGTTTCGAGGGAACGAGACCAATCGATTCAAAGGGTCGAATAACCCGGAGTTCCTCTCCCCAGTTGGACGCAAATGGAACAGAAACTCCTGAACATAACTGGCATGGATGTTGTCGCAAATAGGAACATGCACGTATTGTTGGTTAATAGTATGAAACCAGGTCTTGGCAATTCTAAAAGAGGAAATGTCATTCCGGATAGATGCAGCGAAGATAATGGGATATTCAAATTCTACACATTTTGATGAAGTTATTATTGTAATCACACTGTTAGAAAATTTATTATAGGATCTGCGCTACAGCAAAATTACTCGAACTTCAATAACCCAAATGGACTTCGTAAAACACCGAAATAAAATACCGCGTGCACAAATCAATACACCAAGCATTGCACGTTATAGCGGTGCAACACACGAATACAGTAAATCCGCCCGGAAGGAAGTACCAAAGACGAAAGTACCAAGAGCCGAAATTATTTTTGCACCGCGTCAATTGTTCAAAATTATTGAAGCAGTCAGTACAGTCCCCGAGCGATTCCGAGAGCGACATTCCCGAGTTAATATAATAAAAGATCCAGAACGCGCGGAATCTCGTTGTCAGGGAATGAAAGTTTCAAAGGGTTGGCAGCCAAACATAGCGGCACGGGATAGTGAAACAATTCTTGTAATGATTCATCACGTTCTCGTGCGATAACGAGCAACTTTCTTGCCGTCGTAGAATATGGAAAGGAGGAGGGAACCATAGGAGACCGCATTAAATAAAAATTACAGCCTCGACGAGGTTTTCCGGTGGCACGTCAAGCTTTCCATTGTGCGCCGCGCCGGTAGCTTTCATTATTTCCGTTCCCTGAAGGAAATCTACTTGCGCCCGGCGAACTTGTCCTAGCTTTTCGCTTCGAACCGGAACTGTAATTCCTTCCTCTCTTTTTTCCCTTCTCCGCTCGACCGAAGGGAAAGTTCAGGCAAATTCGAGCGGTGTAACGTGCCACAGTCCAGCTTCTGTTTCCCCATTTCCAAAACATCGATCTTCCCTCTTTTGAGTTCGGTAAAGTAAAGTTCACCCAAATATTTTTTTCTGCATCGTTATTGGTTGCGATTGCGAAGGAAATAGGGAAGGTGGCGATTTTTAAATTTCTTATCCGTCCCTGTCATGAAAATTTAAAACGTGTTCCATCTTGTGAGTTATTAAGAAAATTATGGTGAAGTGGCATGTTCCCCACCGTGTCAGCCCACACCGTGTTTCGCGTTGTCGTACCGAGTATAACGGTAGATAAAGCGACCAGAAGTTGCGAGCAGTTGATAAGTGGGTTGTTAGATACGGACACCCCTGTCATACAACTTTTCGGGGGCTGTCCGGAGGCTTAAGTTTCGTTTTATCTCGAATTCTTCGGCAATCGGGCGAACTTACTTTCCCCGGGATTTTCTCCCGAGCTATGATTTATAGGCATTTGAAACGCTCAAGAATATCTTGCTCGTAAAAAAAAATAAGAAAAAAAACACACGATGACGCGATATTACTACCCGTGCTCGCGTGTGGATTATAAGGGAGCCCGTGCTTTTCAAATTTCTGTAAATCTCCTTCGGCTTGACCAACCCCCGGCGTAACCGAACTGTCAATAAACGTCCCATAAATTCGATTCGTCGTATATTAAAGTTTTTTTTTCCGCTGATATTTATCGCTGTACACCCGCATAATTTATATTGTCAACCGTTAAACATTTTTATTATCATTGAGTGAGCGTTAGTACAGCTTTTTACGGAGGGATTACGAGGTACCAGTGTCCAATAAATTGCGAAACTTGTGTAAATGGATTAGGTTTCTTAGTATGTGTCGTGATGCAGGCGAGCTCGGTTGTGTTCGGTGTCCTTCCTTTATTTATTAACACAAGAAGTGTCGTTTTAATGAGAAAAATGCCACTGCAAGAGTCATAAAAATATAAATGTTTGTTTCTTCAGTGTCCGAGTATCGCGGAAAGAAGCAACACCGTCGATGGGTGAATTTTCTGGTGTTTACCAGTGTGCTGCAATTATCGATGATTTGTCGATGATGCCACTTCCTCCGCTGGTATCCCCGGGGCCGCGGCGACAGTCGGTTGGGTCTATAATGTGACTGATGAAGTAATACATCAAATCTAACTAGAACCGCGGTGGTATCGGGGACCGAAATCAAATTTCCTGCCACTTAATAAGATGTGACAAGCGGTCACGTGACTTTAATGAGAGCCGGAGTGTGCATGTGACCATTCGGGGTCATTTGTAGGCGCGCGTACGGAACAATACGGTGGTGTTACACGGCCGTGTGGCCATCCCATCGCGTGAATCGCGTCATTAAACTAGCGGTGTGCCTCCGCCTTGCAAGTTCTGCAGGCCGAGCGCATAAAAGAGGTCCCATTACCGGCGTGGCCCTTGTGTGTCTCGTAAAAAGTCACGTCCGCGCATCGAATCATCCATCAGAACCCGCCTTATCGGTCTGCCCCTGGTTCACCGGAGCGCATGCGAAAAAAACACCGGCCGGAAAGGGTTGGAAAAGCGCGGGGGCGGCCAGGATTACGATGTTAACGACGATACGCGTTTATCGGCGTATCGGGGATTGTTGGGAACGAGTAAATTAAATGGGGATGCCTCCTGACCAGCCGTAACGCCGCGCTTTTTTCGATGTCATGCTACTTGTAGACCGGCGTGTTACCAGGCATAAGTATCTCAACGTTTATGGCTTCACAGGAATATACCGAGCAAAAAATTGTTCCCGATCGTGTCGCTATTTTCGTCGATTAGTATTCCCTTTCGTAGTAATCGTGTACCTAATTTTGCAGCCCCTAGATAACGTCAATTTTTACCCCTTTCAAAGGGAAAGTAGGGGACCCTTATTTTTTCCGTATTAATTTATAAAAATTAATTTGGTTACGAAAATACGAGCGCTCTCTTCCGGTCGAACGTAATCGTGATGCAGTATCCCTTCAGGAAAAAATTTATTGCAAACTTTTAATTTTGATCCCTTCCATAGGGAAAGCAGAGGGACCCTTACTTTTCCGTATTTATTGATAAAAATACCAACGTAAAGACAAGGTTTTCGAGGGCATTTATTCTCGCGCATTTTCGAGCAACATGTTTTTGGTTACGAAAATACGAGCGCCCGCTCCCGGTCGAACGTAATCATGACGCAGTATCCTTTCAGAAAACAATTTTTTGCGCGCAGCTGGATATACATAAATAACATTTTATTCGCATGTCAGTTCGTGGTCGATATTCTATCGATGATGTGGCTGGATGCATTCCGTTGGGATGTCCTCGTAAAATATGAGTAAAACTCGAATAAAACTGACGCGGGACTGTAAACCCGGCCACGGTAATAACAGAACTGAATAATCAAGAGTTGTCCGTGCTTTTATGTTTTTCTTGCGCGACCGTCGACCATGATCCGTAATCCTATCATTCTCGAAGGTTTGACCTGCATTCGATCCTAACGTAAGATTTCTAATATATGTATTTAGTATCCAATCGAACCACTGGACGGCATTTGATGGCCGTATTATAACCTAGACAGTCGTGACCGACGCCAATTCAGGGAATTCGCTGTAAAAGGCGGCAGAATTTCAAACGGATCCGATATTACCATCGCGGAACGACGGCCGATGGACGTGGTAACACGAATTCCGGAAATTGCGGTTAATAGTCGAAAGATTCTGTTCGATCGGGGCAGTTCCGATCCTCGCGTTATGCGGCATTTTCGACGAAGTATCGTTGAATTGCCGGCGCGGTAATCCCCAGAGAGAAAGGATAACAGAGGATTACGAAACTTCGAGGCGACTGAAACTTTCTAGGCTTATTTTTAATTCACTGGGCGCCTCGTATCCTTGCCGGTTACGAGAGAAGACGCTCCGAACAGTTCGCATTGGAACCGGGCCTGTCTGTATATTCGCCGCCTTTCGAAAACTATTTACCCGGCACCGACGGGGACAACGTGATTCCACTCGCTTTGAATTTACAATGGAAAATTTCCGAATATATCGAACGTTGCTCGAGCGCCGAAGAAGAGCACTGCCTTCGTCGACGAGCGGGAGAACCTCGTCACGGGTTGAATTTCAACGCGAGATTGCTGTTTTCCGTGATTTTTCCTGCTGCGATCGGTTTCCTTGACGATGCGTCGCCGGTCGACGAGTGCGAATCGTCCTGTAAACTTTCATTATTTCTCTGCTGGAATTATCATTGCCGAATCGCGGTTTCGATAGCAGCAGTCAAGTTAGATGCCACTATGGCTGACTCTAACTCAGTCATTTTTATGAATTTTTGAATGTCCGGCGAATATCGACTTCCAATATGGAATTTACATTCATTAAAAAAGTGTGAAAAAATCACACGTAATACTTTCGAAGTCGGATGATCCTGAAGTAACAAAAGATGGAAAAATCAATATAAAATAATATTGTAATCGTCATTTCAATGAATCTAAGAATAAAATTCTGGGACACTGTTTTGTACTTTCAAAAAATAAAAGAATCGATTTTTCCTTAATGCAAGGCAAAGATGAAAACAGTACACGTACTACAGTAAAAGCTCCTTCGTTGTCCAAAGGCCGGGGGTTTGAGCGGACAACGACCGTGCCCGGACACTATTTTTGATTTATGACTGCGTCTTTAATGGAACGGCAAAGAAAAGCATTCGCAGTCAAAAGCAGTCAACTGTCTGGCTTTAAAAAACTCCTTATTTCCTTGCCATATTCCTTTCCTATTGTTCTCCGTTCTGCGCGGGTCTAGACAGTCCTGGGACACATCTGGCGACCAGATCCACGCAGGCCTAATCCTCTCGTTGACAGGCAGCGGAGTGGGTAGGCACTGGACAACGATCGTGCCCACGATTCAGGACAACGAAGGAGCTTTTACTGTATTCTGTTTTGGTAAAAACCTCGTGTATCCAGTAGGTACTCGAATAAGTTCCCTTCACTCGATACTTAAAAATAAAATACCGATCCGTAGCTGGAGGCATCGCCATGTCAAAGATGAAGAACAGAGACAAGGAAATGGATTCATTTACTTAGGAGTGGCGCACATATTGCTATGCAGAACGCGTTTTAACAGGCAACGACGACGGGGCAAGCAATCGCGAAGGAATCCACGAGACGGATATATGTACGTATACGCTGGTTCTCGTTCTGGCAGCCGACGGGAAAACGGGAACGTACGCGAAATGACAGACAGCCCTGGAGGGTGGACTGATTTTATCGAGAGGATGGTTGCCGGTTGCTCGGTCCAGAAAAGTATCACGGTGACTGCCATGTCGTCCCGGGTTTTTTTTACGGTTGCCTACGTGCAGAGTGTATTGTCACTGTTCGGACGATAAGTCCGGGATTCGGCGAGTAGCCGGCGAACGGTGAAGTGCGACATAAAAATTTCATATGGAACAGCTTGTACTCTAGCCAAGGAACGATGGTCCCGATGTGTTGCCGGCCGATTTAGGGTTCCTTACGAGTGTCCGCGCAGTTTCTTACAAATATGTATCACGATTGCTATACCGTCGCACAGTCGTCTAAAATTTACTGACATTTTGGTATAACTTCTATGCTACTCGTGATATCGAGGTGAAATTTCAAGTGTAGAATATTAACGAGCAATCTTTTTACCACGCTTATATTAACTTGCCGTGTTGTTGTATGCGTTAAATCTTGTAATCGAATTTTAAACCGCTTCCCATAGTCCAATCTTGCTGAAATTTTGTATACACACTTGCTCCCGATGATAATAAAAGTAGAAAATAAAATATATAAAAAAACCTTTTGAAAACCACGCTTATATGAAAATGCACTAGAAAGGAGAAAATAATTTTTTTCCTGGTTCTCCATAAAATATCGAATCCAGTTAAATGATTAATAATATTTTTCCCCAAAATTTTATGTAATTAGTTGAAAATTTCTCCCGTTATAAAATTAGTGTCGGAATAGATAGGAAAATTTAATATAAATTTAAATAAAATCATGACATTAGTACTCAATATAGTTTAGCGTTCCACGCTTTTATTTTTATAGTAGCTAATGTCATGATTTTATTTAAATTTATATTAAATTTTTCTATCTATTCCGAGACTAATTTTATAACAGAAGAAATTTTGAATTAAGTGCTTAAAATTTTGGGGAAAAATATTATTAAGCATTTAACTGGATTCGGTATTTTATGGAGAAAAATTATTTTCTCCTCTTTAGTGCATATTAAAATATAAGCGTTGTTTTTAAAAAGTTTTTTTATATATTTTTTTTATGGTGTACAATGTGATATACTTTTCGTTTATTTCATACATAGTTTTCTTTGCAATTATTTTTGCAATGAAACACATTCAGCTTCGTCAATATATTATTCTTCTAATGAATAATAACTGACTCCCGGCCATTTTATTCCCCACACTTTGGGTAAAGCACTTTCTACATCTCCATTTTCATATCAATTAGTTAAACGAAAGCGTAAAACAAAAGTGGACAAGCTCGCATTTCTGAAGATTGTTAAACATAAAGCAAAAAATGAGGCGAATCTTTCGGTGAAAGTTCTAGCTAAAATTGATTTGCATAATGGCGAAAACCATACTTGTTCCATCCCCGAGAGCGGCGGAGTTACATTTTTTCGGCGCGCAGATGCGGTTGTTAGAAAAATCGAGTCATAACAGGGGTCGGGCTCATTAAACCATGCAAATTTCATCTATCGCGTTTCTTTTATCTTCACTTAAGGCGGACCAATAGCTCGATCTACTTACTACGGGTATTATCATCCGCGGTGGTGCATTATCCGCGTAGGTTTGAAAAATTCGTAATATCTGATATATCATTTATGCCGGCGGTATTAAGACTTCGAAAGGATAGCGAGGTAGAACGGGAGCGTTCGGAATTAAAGGAAAGAATGTGAAACGGTTTTAATGAAATGACCCGGAGCTAAACGTTCTCATTCCCACTGTCTATTTGATGTCTGACCACTCCCTCAGGGATGTTTTTCAGCTTGTCGACTAGCTCCGTTTCAGAATTTCATTGGTCGCGTGCGTTTTGTTGGTGCCCTGTCTACGTGGTATACAAACACAGACAGGAGAACGAACAAGAGTTGCCGAAAATAGCTTTTTACTGTTACCGTTCGTATGAAACTTCTATTCGTCTACCGCCTTACAGCAGGTTCATATTTATCTTTTGGAATTTCATGGCATTCTTGCACCTTGGAAATATTTGCTATTTTCTTGCAAGAATTCGCGACGATCTTATCCTGCAGAATGTTGGGAATTTTAAAGAAATATGCTGCGCAGAAATTATGACGCGGAAATCAATAAAAACAATAACAATTTCGTGACTTACTCGAAGATGGTTGTTCCTCGATCTTTCTATCGAAAAGTACTCGTTGCTTCCTTACCTGAAAAATACAAAATTATTTACGCTATACTTCCTGTATGTGCTTAGATAGTTCTAGGCTAATTACGACTTTCTCAGAAGAGAACGCGTGGACAGGGATCGTTTGAATGCTGGTTCTAGCATGCACCGAATAAATGGTATTTTGATTTAAGACGATATTACCGCGAGTATTATGTAAGTGCAGTAGCTTGCTCGCCGCAACGCGTAATATCTTACTCGTCAGGTTATTAACGCTTTGGTGAAGTACAGCAACGGGGAAAGTGTAAAAAAAGCATCGATAACGAGGACCGCGGGTAATAATGACGCCATTATTCATTTCGTCGAGGCAGCTGTTCGTAAATTCATAAGTTGCGACACAGTAAGATTCCTGGTTGAACAACTGTGCGTGCTGACCCAAGATCCGAGAGGAGTTTGCGACGTATTGATCCATTTTCAACGGCCCGATGACGTTACACATAATAATTCACGGTATACTGGATGAAGCTCTTTAAACATTCCCGCTCGACATTCGTTCGCTCATATTTATATCTCTAATCACATCGAATATGCCAGTAAGCTCCTGTCGCGATACTCTCGCTGTTCATCCTCGTAACATTTCATATCGAAACGGTCCCTTAATTCAGCCTCGGCGAGTTATAAATAATTTCACTCCAGAGACACGTTTAATACCGACGACCGTCTCGGAGAACCGGCTCGTTCGTTAAAAAACTTCAATGACAAGTTTAACAATTGATTCCTCCGGGATCCGGACGTGTTAGGAAAGTGTATTAAAAAAGTTGCAAAACTTCGTTTCCACGACATGCTCTCTTATTTGAACTTCAGCCGTACTTATCCGGGACTCGCGAATTACAAATCCACGCGCGAATTCACTTTCTTTTTTGTAGGCCAATTTGGAGGAACGGGAATCGCGCGCAGATTTAGTGCCCTCGTCCGGAGATCCAAACGGCTCCAAAGTAACATGAAAATTTGATGAATCTTCCCGAAGAGCTTTCCCTTAGAAGTCTCGTTTCTGTGTAACCCACGCTCCCCGGAGATCTATTTACGATACATCTACAATTTATTGCATTTTAATTCGTAGATGCAGCCGTAGATGCACAAAATATGTCTGGCATGAACAAAAGTTCAAATCACCGTAACGAACAAAACGGATTAATAGAAAGAGGGCGGGGTCGCTCGTCTATTTTTATGATAAAAGTGATTGCATATTATATAAGCGGCGGCTCGCCAATAATTAACTGATTTGAATAATATCCTCGCGAGAAATGTTTCTACAAATCGACTGATAAAAAAAGAAAATAGGCCAAGCCGATGGGAGATCGGGTCTCATGAAAATTCAGAAGACGGCCGTGGAAAACTAATCAAACAAACTTCTCGCGGGGTCGGATCGACGACCGGCGCGATATCCCCGAACGTTGTCTTTCGCGGATGTTCGTGGCACTCCGCGAGAGGGTATGCAAATAAATTCGCCGGTTAATGGCGGCGTTAACGGCCGGAAAATTGTTACATATTCCGGATTGCGCGTTTGATAGGCAACGAGTTTGCGATTAAACCGAACATGGACAAATAGACTTAACGCGTCCGCTCTCCCGGGGATATGGCGTATCGTATCGGGCCAACGTTAGACAGGATGGAATCGTATGTGAATAATTCCAATTTGAACGGGTCAACCGTACATTTAAATATTGGATATTCAAATCAGCCGCGGGAGAACCCGTGGCAATGGCCGCCGCGCCACTGTGCGAACGTTCGCCATGTTTTTTTTCCTTCGCTCCTGCAGCGGCGCAACGCGCGGAAACAGGCACAACGGAAAAATTAGAAATCCAAGTGTCTACTGGAAAACTGTAGAATTCATGACTTATGTTCCGCGTCTGCCCGCGCCTGCTTTATTCGAGAATTTTAATTTTCTAATTAAAGCGCGCGCGTGCGGCCCCTCGCATAAATATTAATGCCGGCCCCCGAACACGTGTAACGCGGTAAACACGCTGATAAATAGCGGCAGCTGTAACGAAAACGAGGGAAAAAGATGCATACGTCTGTGGCGGAACCGTCGCGTCGTGACGGACGCTGTGATTAAACGAGGAAAAAGTATCGACTCGAGGTAGAACCCTGCGATGGAGGGAGCACCTCGCGAAGACTCTGTATTTGTTTAGAATACTGTGTCACTTTTTGATAAAGTTATTTCGCGAAACGTCGGAGACAGTCGCCGGCCCTCGGAAATCTGTTTTCTTCGCGAAACTTTCGTAAGTGTGTCAGCTTACCGCGTAGAACTGCGCTGAATACTTTTTAAAGCTGAGAGTATAAGCTGATGGAAAAAGAGCGGCGCGATCGTCTCCTATTTTTATTATTTACAGAGTCGTATTTGTTCTGGATCATCGAAGCATTACGTATTGCAAACATATCTGCTGATAGCATTTATCGTGCACAAGTGGTGCTCACGGATGTCCTCTGAAAACAAGATGGTACGCTCGAGCGAACCGATCTCTTTTTCAGACAAAAGCTACCAGGGCGCTGAAAGACATATAATGCTCGAACAAGATCGCCATTGTTTCCAAGGATCCACCAATCCGTTGCATTCTGGGAGTAGTAACCTTCATTACAGCGGCGCGGATCACCGATAAAAGGCCGGCGCTCGCGATCGAATTCTTTCGGAGCGTGTTCGCCAATAGTTACGATCCGGATTTGCATAGAGTTTACCATTGTTTTAAGAACTTCTACCTGCCGAATGTCCGACAGCGGGCCACGTCAACGTTAACTAGGAGAGCCCGGCAGGAACAACAAAAGCTCGGCTCGAGGCCGGTGTACGATTAAGTCGAACGAGGAATAATCGTCGGAACGTTTCACAAATTGATTGGCCCGAGTCGATTCGATTCGACTCGGCTCGACTCGAATCGGATCGGATCGAGCCCCAATCCGGGTGGCTCGTGTTACCACCCGCCCCCGTTCCCGTTCCCGGCAAACTCAGGCACCCGGAGAAATGAAAGAACATCAACCGCAAGCGAACCGAAAGACTATAACTGTTTTAATTAGTTCGACGATGGCTCGATCCCGCGCGGTTCCTTTCGTCGACCCTTCAAACTTAATTCCTTCCACAAAGGAGTCGGTCTGGTAATTTGTGCCTTAAAAATCAATTACGAAAGCCTGGCAGACCTGTCCCCGTTCCTCTTTCAACGTTTGGTCATGATACCCTAACGTCGCCACTTGATAACCAGTTCTCGATTGGTGCTCGATAGGCTTATGATCTTTCTCGTTGCCGAGAGTTTAATGGTTCCTAGCTAAATACACTAAATTGCTAGACCAGATTAACTTGCGCGTCGAATCCGATTCCGTTTTCACCGCGGCGAACGGATTTGATTAATAAGTTCATTATTGGATTGTCGACGGTGGAGTTCCTTTGGCCGTTGCGTGTATGATGCGCGTTTCCCGAACGATCGGAAGACTGGTTGGCCGTGGGATCGATCAAATGGGACCCGGCCAATGTGAAAATTTCGAGAAACCTTGCTATAGGTAAACCTTGCAAAGGGTGAACGGTTTCGTGTCTTTCATACAAACGACCACTGACACGGAGCTGCCCTTTGGAACTGGGTCGTTTCATTGATTTCCTTCGATTTTCTATTTTATAATATCGAACATTCCTGTCCGACGGGATATTTAATATCGTCGAAATTAGTACGGAAAGAGTTACTTGTCAGCTTCATTGACACGGTGTCCCCTCGTTTTACGAAATTGTGATGCTTCGCTGGTTTATTTTTCATTCGCGACATCAAAAACTGTTATAGCACTCTCGCTTGAAACTGGTTTTAATTTGCCGTCGTTTATTCATTCATCTGACTCTGACGTTCGTTAATTCATTCACTGTTAGGTGATTTTTTAAGTTGATTTATATAAAATTATCACAATGGAATTTATTTCTTATTTGAAGTTAATATTTCTTTAAAAGTACAATTGCCGCATCATAATTCTTATTTTTAATATTTATAGGGTGACCGGATTGATTGACAGTCTTTCAATTGAAATCGCCAATGTTCGAATTGATATAAATTATTGGGCAATAAATATTAAAGACGAATTAATTTTTGAATTTAACGAATACATTGTATAGAGAACGATTCGTTTGGTCTTCTATTATGAAAACAGAATATTATATGTATAAAACTATAGTCTACGAAAATTTGAGAGATTGTTGACTTAGAATGCTATTTTATAAGTGTGTCATTGCGACAGTTACGATTAGCCAATTCATAGTAATTCGCTCAAGAATTTCGAGATACTAATGCCAGTAATATTATAAGCGGAGCGTATTACAAACTTCTTCAAACTGCATCTCTGTTTCAAGGAAAACCGCAGTATCCAGAATTTCCACCGCAACCCCCCGGTGCAGTTCGCGTAAATGCACGCATCGCACATTACATCCGCTGAATTCCGTTTATTAGAGTAACAAATAATAAATTAACCGAAACCAACAGGCATTCATCATTGGCTGCATGTAAGCCCTTCATGTTTTAATTAATACGGTGAATATCTTATTGCCCAACGAAATAGGTCTAGAAATTTCGTGGATAAGTAACTAACGTAACAAGACAACATCGCATTCTTCCTGCAGAAGCACGATAAATGTTTTAATTACGAAAAATAAAAGATATTAAAACAAAATTGGTTCAAAAAATATGGTTCAGTAAAAATTGTTTCAGATTGAGTAATCGATTGTATAAAAAGAATTAGTTGTTGATATTATTGACGCTTTACTTATATAATTTGGAGTAATATTGTGTAAATGCCTGTAATACCTTGTCGAGGAATTTTCGTTATACCTTTAAACCAACTTTAGTTGCTTCATCGGTGTTGACGCCACTTAACTAGCAATTATTCGATTGGTAAGCTCATTATCGTATTACCAGTAAAGGATTTACATCGAACGTATTACTGATGCACAGAGCACAAATGCTCATTCATTAAAGTGACATTTACCATTAATGCCTGACATATTGCTTGCAGACGTATCGAAATGGTATCACCGCGCAATTTATGTAATTTGCATCAGAGTACACGGTCCCGCTAGTTAAATCGTTGAAAAACTCGAGTACCACCGTGATTTTGCCCCGCAAATATTGTTGCTTCGTCCATTCTGCTTCCCACGACGAGATAAATAAATCACGTTTCGAAATATTAAACCGTAAACAGCATAATTAAATTTTAATGCTCGAAATTGGTAGAAATCCGTGGCACATTACACGGAAATTGCATTGTACGCTACAAAACGAGGCGGAATCGACTAAACTCCTTTTCGCGTAAGTGGTCAACGTTCTTTAGTTGAATTATTCAATCGCACAAAAAAGGATAACTGTATTCATTATTCTAAAGTTTAATGTGCAAAATTGTTTCAACGACTAGAGTGTTTTTAAGCTTAAAAGCGACCCGATTGTTTTCGCTCGTTCTCGAAGCACGAATCGCCGCGGTTGTTTTTCGTTGAAAATCTGCGCGAACTTTAAATTCGTTTATATCTGAAATTTCTTCGACACGAGACCGGGGAGATAAATATCTTAAGGCAGGAGCATGTTTGCTGAACATCAGCATATCGAACAACAGCAACAACAGAGGAACGCCAGGGATGTCTTAACAGCGAAGCGTAGCATTGCTGGCTAAAATCGTCAGAGACGCCCGTCTCACCGTAACGAAATTCAGATTGTGTGTTTAGCGCTGTTCGAGGGATCCAGTATCTTGTGAAACAGTTTCGCATGCACGGCGCAGTGCTACAATAACACTTGCCGGAGATACTGACAACTATTTCGAGACGGACGTAAAAACGACAGCGCACATGGCGAGACGTTCTCCATTAGCTTCCGAGGGACTTCCGAAGGAAGTACACGAGCACAGTATGATAACTAGACTGCGGATTTTATGCATTATGCATCACGACACAAAATAACAAACACGACTACAGGAATTGTAGAATATCGACTAGCACTTTCACCTTATCAAAATCTTTGTAAGATGGAATGAAGCTTACGTCGTTTTTGAGAAGAAAATGGCGAGCACGGAGCTATTTAAGTTCGCTGTTGAAGAATGATAATGCAGTTGCTGAGATTATCCTCAACATCACTTTATTAATTGAATCAATGAGCTAATTCAAACACTTGTGTCTATTGCCGGTGTTCACGCTTAAACAGATTATTTGGTTAATAGAATCATGTTTCAATTAGATTATCCTGCTTAAGGTCTTCCGATCTAATTGCCTCACAATCAGAACATTGCTCTTGAACGTTTATGCTCCTTGTAGAGACGCGACAGACAATTGGATTTGCGAGAATATTTGATAAGGAAAATTATGAAAATATATAATTTCTGGAATACATTATTCTTAGCTTGATACATTTTTCGAGCACAGCTATGCTCAAGTATAATAATTTTTCTCGTCCCTCAGCATTCTTTGTATTCTCCTCTCGCAACAAATGCATCGTGCTTCCATTCAGCTGACTCCGGTTCACTTTTATATTTCGCGTTAGAAAATTCGTAGGGCGCATTGGAATTCAGTCGGTTGCCTCTTTCAGGGGACGGGGAAAATCTCTAGAAAGATTTATTTTCCTTTCGTTCTTCTTTGTTACCGGCAGAAATATTTCCCGACGACGAACGTATTAACTATTCTTTTAAGCTCGGCGATCACTTGCTTCAACTATAATCTCGTGCTTTGCCACGCGAACGTACATATCCATATCACTGACAAAATATCCTCGGATCTCCGCGCTTCCTATACTAACATCGCGCAAATTCGTACTTTCATTCAAATTTATTCTCTCGTTACGTATTCTATACCGCTAGAACATATCCTTCAACGTATTATCATAATATTATATAGAATTATGTAAGGCATTAGTACATAGTCACTTATTCTTCGTTCTACTTGTTCGATTCTACTTTCTCGGATTTGACTTTGCATTACGAAAGTCTACCCTCGAAACTGGATACACAATATGCCAAATTTTAAGATTCTCTCGGTAAAACGTGGAATTACTTGGGACTCGAAAGATATTCTTTGTCACTTTAAAAAATTTTGACATTTTCTGTCCTAGATTCAACATTATATTTTTAATACATTGCATATAATAACTGTAGAAAAACAAAAAGAAAGGACATTTTTCGGATGTCAAACGTAGATTCAGAAATGCTCAAGTTTGACAGTGTGGTGCAACTACAATTTGCATTTAATTTCAATAATTCTTCCATTTTTGTCAGTGGATATTCGAAAAGCAATTGACTAGACATCGATATGAGAAAATTCGTTGTCTGGTAAAATGTCACTGTGCTGCGTAATCATGAATTCATCAGAATTCTTGGGTTTTCGTATCGCGACGAGGTTAGCCCCCGTAAGCCTTAAGCTACTCGAATTACCCCCGGCTACGGTGGCGCGAAAGAAATCCAGTTCGTTCAATTTCCGCGGGAACAGGCGGCGGAACAGCCGCGATAACGGGCGCGCACGAGGGAAATTTAATTCCTTGTCTTTTACCACCTACGGCCACGGTAAATCGCCGAGTGGCTGTCGCGCCTTAACTATTTTTAACACTTCGGCGTTTTAGTGGGCCCGCTTATATCCCCAAGTGGAATTACCCAGCGTTCGTTATGCAAGCCACGTTCCCGCACGAGCCTCCCCGGTCGATCCGCTTTACCGTACACGCGCGACTATGCCAGGCATTGTGCACTGATCGAAATATTCGATCTGGGTACACAAAAGTCCGTCGGTCGACAAACATTCGATCGGTGTTCACACTTTCGGGGAAATACGGTCAGTCACATAATTGATAGCACACCGGAATAACATTATACGCGAAGCAGGATACGACGTTCACAGTTTGACAGGCGATTTAATCCTAGCTAACTAACCGGACGTGTCCAGAAAAAGCAGCTTGAATAATATATTTGAGAAAGTGCAGAAGAACGCTGCGAATCAATAGTATCAGTTGTGTAGTTACGAAAATGGTCCATCCATCGGAGGGATCCATCAAGAAGTCGATGAATGTCGTTTGAAAGGTTGAAAGCGTCAATCAAATAGCTTCGCAATTATCGGAGACATATTATTGAAAAGTTCGGCCAATTTTACGTCCGAATATTTTTGCAAACGGCCGCAGATCGCAACGAGAAAGACAGGTTGCAGTGGTAAGCTGCGGAGACGGATCAAGGAACGTCTTCGACAGCCGGTTTCAACCTTTGAACGCGAGCTCTGCTTAAAAGATAAGGGCCGAGCTGTCGGGAAATTGAACTCCCCGCTTGGCAGTCGCTTCGCCGATAAATTATTTACGCGGCGCGATAATGACGCGTGAATAAATCAAGATTGTCTTCTGCGGAAGATCGAGTTCCGTTTCTCTGGCAGTCGGGACGGGACGGGCGCGAGTTTTCGGCGTAGATTCCTGAATAACGAGTTAGCACGGAGAAGGGATAAGCGTATTTGATTCTCTTTGAGAATTACAGTCGACAGCGAGGATATAGTGAATCAGCGAGACCGAAGGTACCATAAACAGTGGCAGCTTTGCAGGTCCTGATCTGCAGAGACCTCGGATAAAGGTGTTCGGGGTTTAATAAATTTGAAGAATTGCTGCGCATGGAGACGCTGGCCCACCCGTTCGAAGAATCGTGCATTAATTCGTGAAATATCAATTTGTACAGCAGTATATTGGAAATAGTAAAATTGCTAATTCACGGTATACCTTGAAGAAACGAGCCCCTTGTGTGCGATAACATTAATATTAGAAAGGACGTTAACATCTTCCTCGTGTTCTATTGAGCTACATTTTTGAACACAGACATTTATTGCTTTGTTCAAAATGTTAACGAAGCTACTTGTAAGGAATCGATGGAAGAGGCAAGTCACGGGTTCGTAATGAAGCGAATTACCCCAAGGCTCGGAACGTCTCAAAGTTACAAGTGCTTCGAACGAACAACGTTTTCTTACGCAATGTGGGTCAGTAATACTCACCCGAAGAGCTATTTAGGCTACCCACACTCACAGCGTAAACACACGGCTGGCAACCTTAATTACATTCTCCGTTAGGGTCGCCGAAATTGACTCTTCACCAAGAATCGCTAACAACTAGTGCACTCGAATGTGAGTCGATTTGCGTCTATGCATTTCGGTAATTAATACGTTCCATTATTACTGTGAGTGCACGATTCAGACACTGGAAACCGCTCTATATGGCTCTGCAATAACTAAATTGCGGACCTCTAGCTGAAATAAAATTCTGTTTGTCGCGAGGAACGAAGCACGTTCGAGATAGGACAAAGTTTATCAGTAGACAGTGGACTTTATGCATTTATTAAAAAGATTAGTGGAGTCTAGAAATACTTTACCATCATTTTCAACCTATTGAACAGATTAAGTCTCAAATCGTATGTTTCGTATTGTTGGATTTCTAGGTCGGCTCAATGAGCAACAAATATACCGGAACATTTTAATTCCCAGCTTCGGCTGTTTATCATTTATTATGAAACTTGGCATGTTGCGTCAACGAGTCCGAAGGTATTTCAATTCGGTAATAAATATTTTAAGCGCACGAATTGACCCAAATCTGCTTTCGACTGGTTCGTTTGAACGTCGCACGGTTTTTCGGATGAATACCGCCTATTCTGGAGCGATTTCACTGATGTAATAACACAGAAAATATTCAGCAGTTTGAAATCACTTTAAAACCACTGCAGTTTTCCAACTCCCGCGGCCCCTGGTAAAGTCTCATCTCGCAGGGAGCGAAGAACATGATTCATTTAAAACTTTTCCACCTTCGATCCTCTCCGTTTCATTCCGGGTTGCCCTCCCCTAATTGATCGTCCAATTAACGCTGTTATCGAATCCATTCGAACCCGTAACTTAGCAGTGATTTGCAACATCGTTTGTAATTATCGAAATAAAGATCCGTTATTAATCGACCGAGCTTCGGGGAAACCGGTGCATTCATCTTATAACCGAAAACGCGCGCGAATTAGAGACGCACGGAATACCGTTGCTCCTAAAATACATAGCGGTTACCTCCCCTGAAATGATCATTGGCGCGTTTACTTTAGTTGCTTGCACCTTTGACTGGCGTGATCGAAATGGGCAAATAATTGAGCGAATTATTGCGTATGCAAAGCGTTCCCGATAGGAAGCCATAGTCGCGCTAATATTAATGCGGCTCACGCAGCCATTACTGGTTTGCATATTGGCCACTACTATCAACGCCACCATTATCAATGTTTCGTGACTACTCTTAATACGAGGCACCGCCGAACCTTTGAGGTATTAGCGCCGACATTCTGTTCTAAAAGTTCGCAATCAATGAAAATACAATTTCGAACGGTCTCATCTCCTGCTGTATACACAGGGTGAGTCTTGTAACATGATGACTTCAAATTACTCTTAAGTTATTTCTTGTATGAATACATTTTTCGAACAAATGCTGCAATCTAGTTTTTGTTACCTTTTCTTTTCCATCGAGAAATGAGGGTTACCTTCAGTTTTTTAAATGGAATGCCCAATATTTTTTCTGGAATTCGGATAAAGTACCAAATTCTCTATGAAAGAGTATTACACCAAATAAGACTTAAAATGAATAATTCCCGAAATATTTGTAAGACAACCTCACAAACCTTTCGTTTTAAATCTTACAAGTATTTTCATAGTTATTAAAAATTCACAATCACAAATTCTCAGGACTATCTGTACGGGTTAGGAAAAAATTATTTTATACTTTTTACTCCGTTTTACAAAGGTGATATTTTTAAAAAATTTTTTTGTATTTAAATAATTATTTAAACAATGATCTGTAAACCATGCTACAGTTGTTTGAAAAACTTGTTCGTGCAACAAATAACGAGAAGTCGGGAATCAAAGGAAACAATCACTGTAATTATATTACACTGTTCGATTATTAATTTAAAAAACAGAGTCACGGATAATTGACCTGGGAATATTGCTATTGGTCGGAGCTCGATTTCCGTAAAATCGCGTGAATTTATATTTAATCATGGAGATATCACATCTTCCGACATTCCTTTTTTGCAGCAGCTGCAGCATGTATCGACGTGCATATATCGAGCAGTATAGATTTCAAGTATGTACATACGTGTATACGCCAGGTAGGTAAATGTATGTAGGATACAGATCCTATTTATGTTGATAGTGATAGACTTTCGAGATGGAAAAAGGGTCAATATTTTATCGATACCGAAGAAGGCTGATATCAAATATTTTTCGTTGATGCTAGAAGAGTAGAAGAGGATAGCATAAAAGGATCAGTTCTAAACTCATGAGCTAGACTTCACCTCTGCTTGGAGACACACTTTACAGATTACGTGTTCCTTATCTACTTCCTTTCACCATGCTACAAGCTATTTTCGGGGAAAAAATCGTTTTCGAAATTCGTCCGTGTTGTTCACGATCAAATTGCTTTCCATTTATTATCGACACGCATGATAGAGCCTCGCGCTTGAAATATTTCGATTGTAATGAAGTTTTATAGGACTGTAAATGTTTTAGAATAGCGAATGCTTTCACAGAGCGGGAATTTATTTTCGAGCGGTTAAACGAACTGGTAAAATTTTTCTGTTTTCTCGCACTGTGGACACAACTGTATAAACATTCGAAGCATTTATTGGAAAATAAATACATTTATATAAAAACCAGACCGAGATAGTCCAAATTCTCACGAATTTATAGGCTTTTTTGAAATTACCGTTCCCAATGTCTGTTTCAAATATTAGCTGTTACAAAAAAAGAGATACATTTTTGTTCAGCTCCTGTTTTTATTTCGCGCAAGAGGTCCGTCTACAAATTACATTAGCGGACAGTAAACAAAGGTAGTGGATTATTGATCGAATCAGTAATTTACAGCGACAGTAACGTGTACTGTTTATTTCGCCCCCATCGTATCGACGCGAACCAGTGGTTGTGGGGAGCGCCTAAAAATTTTAGGTCAAAACGTGACCGTTAAATTGGCATTTACGAAACCGTAAGGAGAGATTTACGGTCCGTCCGACGAAGAATTATTTTTGTCCCTTGTAGTGAAGACTTACGTGGCGGAGCACGTCGCACGGAATGCAGCGGACCACGGATTCTCAAACTAAGGGTTGCAACCCTCCGTCCGGCGCAGAGTACTCAAGAAATAAGGGGCACAGCAAGAACCAGATTGGTTCACCTCCAGACACACTTTTCAATGTTATTGATTTTTTGGACATCACGGCCGGACTTGCAACGCGTGATCGCTTCCATTTCCAAAATTACGCTGTCCAGATCCCCAGTGTAAATATTTTGTGAATGATTAATAGCAAGAATCATTAAAGAATTAATAAAATCCAATTCAGATGCATTGAACTTTCTCGTTCATAATTTAACAACTGGTTTTAACATTAACATATTTGTACGCATGTAAATATGTGTGTACATTTTGTATCGTTTTAAATATATCATATTGAATTAAATAATAAATGATAAGAACGATAAAAATATTTATATTTCATCGATACGTTCGTTCAATATTTATAAGACTGTTCATTGTGTTTGTTTATCTTGACTGGTGTGTACAGCATTTTTGGGAAACAGCAACGGAATAGTAGTATGAAATAGTTTCATTCAACACAGAACCATAAATTAGAGGGGGACCTAATGGGTCACGTTAAAGCGTGTCCTGGCTCTCCTGCTGAATCCTCCTTGATCATGCAGTTGACGCGAACAAGACCACTCAGTTTTCGATCCAATGTTCCGGCTGTTGGGAAACTGACACAATGACAGGAATTACTAAATAGCTAATTATTATTCAACATTGTTGAACTCCAGATCGATGGGCGGTCTTTTATACGTGCATCCAATTTAGAATACAAAGCGTTATTACAAAGCTTGATTACCCATTATCCTTCCGTTTCGATGTGCTAATATCTTAAGACAATATAATACATTATAATACATTCATACCGATACAATAGAATATAATTCAATTCGACTCTCTTGTCTTTTCAATTGATAACAATATGTAATCCTGTTTAATATCAAACGATATTACATTACATTTTATGATGGGTTACAATGATAATTACAAATGAAAATATTTTTCACATCGATAATACGGATAATGATAATTAGACTGCGGATCTTGATGCATTTATGAAGAAATTAGTTGGGTGAAATATAAAACAGTAATAGATTAAAAAAATTCAAGAACGGATTTAATTAAGGGATGAAATAAATGTTTATTTTATTCCTGCTTCCCTCAAGCAATGCAATTTTTATTTTCCATAAAGATGACTCTTCACCGAATAATTTTCGCCAGTGGTAGTATTACTGTCAGTCACTGTATTATGTTGCGAAGCGAGTCACCGTGTGCCCGAAGACGCACTCAATTCCCAAATTCGCCTACAGCACTCGGCCAACCCGGATTCCAGCACTCATATCTCTCGCGTTCCGGAATTAATAGTTTTTAATCAGTCAGGCTCGCCGTGTGGAAATTCGGGGCCGAGCATAACCGGGACACCGGCGAAATTACAAAGGTTGAGAAGCACTGCGCCAAAGAATGCGGTTCTTGTACTACCTCCGGGGAGTGTCGTGAAAGATTTGGAGCACCTAGACGCATTCCCTTTTGTTACGACGAAACACGATCGATCTGTACATGTACATCTCGCCAAAGATAATAAAACGGATTTAGAAAATCGATGCGGCCCGCGTACGACGTTACATCGCCGATACGGAACGACGGAGTTATGTCGTTCGTGACAAACAGTTTTATCCGCCGTAAACCATCCTCGTATAGAACCCAACCATCTTTCTCTCTGTCTGTCTCGCGCGGTTTTATGTCGGAAATAATTCGACATTGCCTACAATTTTCAGTTCGCGCCGGGCAAAAAATAATTCTTAAACCTTCGGCGTCGTATGGACCTCGCCAGGTCTACATCTTTGTATTTTACGACTGTGCTGCGGACTTTTCCGCTATACCGTGGCTCAAAAGTTTCGGCCATGTTGTGCTTCCGAAAGGAATAAAGCCGAACATGCCAAATTCTTTTAGCCCCTTTCGTTTTATTTGGTTCAAGCTCATAAAATTCTTGGCGACAAACATTTTTACTTTCTTAGCTTCCGGCTCCGGTTGGCTCCCAACGAAATTATAGAATGTTTTGCTACGCTACGTTAATATTTTGACACTTTTTTACGGCTTCTTCAAATGGATTCCCTAAAAACTGATCCTAAAGTATAGAATGTTTTGCTACGTTAATATTTTGACACTGTTTTACTGCTTCTTCAGTTGGATTCCCTAAGAACTGATCCTAAAGTATAGAATGTTCTGCTACGTTAGTATTTTGACACTGTTTTACTGCTTCTTCAGTTGGATTCCCTAAAAACTGATGTTAAATTATAGAATGTTTTGCTACGTTAATATTTTGACACTGTTTTACTGCTTCTTCAAATGGATTCCCTAAAAACTGATCCTAAAGTATAGAATGTTTTGCTACGTTAATATTTCGACACTGTTTTACTGTTTCTTCAGATGGATTCCCTAAAAACTGATGTTAAATTATAGAATGTTTTGCTACGTTAATATTTTGACACTGTTTTATTGCTTCTTCAGATGGATTCCCTAAAAACTGATCCTAAATTATAGAATGTTTTGCTACGTTAATATTTCGACACTGTTTTACTGTTTCCTCAGATGGATTCCCTAAAAATTGATGTTAAATTATAGAATGTTTTGCTACGTTAATATTTCGATACTGTTTTACTGCTTCTCCAGTTGGATTTCCTAAAAATTCAGTCACAATCACCACTCTGTTTCAGTCTGTTTGAGATCTTCATTTCGACTCTGACTCGTTATCGGCGTGAATAATTCCTCGTTAAACACAAATAATTGAATTAAATTGTCGCTCGAAATCTAAAACCTGCCGCTCCGGCGTCCACTTAAAAGCTGCAATCACGGGGCAAAGCGACGAGCAGAAACGCATTAAACAATAAGATTTCCGAGGCGCGTGTTGAGGAATGGGAGCCAGACGGGAGTCGACGTGCTCGCTTTGGAACTTTCAGGTATCCGTGTGATAAGTCTGACAGATTAGTTTTTTCGACGGAAGCTCGGATTTCGTTTGCCGGTATTTACGCGGTACAAACGAATTCTTCCCCGCAGCTGCGTGCGCGACGTTATGAAGCTTGTTGTGCCGTACTTTCGCGTTACTTGCAGTCCTTCTCCCCCGGGGAAGTATAATCTCGAGAACATCCCCGCGGTATTCTTCTCCGGTTGCCACAGCGTGGATCCACTTAGCCAAAACTCTTCGAGCAACTTTCGGGGGCATGCCGCGCACGTTTTCATTCGTAATTTGTCACGGTCCGTTTCAAAAGCTTCGTGCCTGTACCACCGGCAATATCTCGGCCAGACGTGTCACTTATTAAGCGCGCTCTATCTTTAGAATTTCGCCGAACTACCAAATCTCGACCGGCCTGATATTGGCCAGTTGCTGGCAATCGAGCATTTCTGTATATGCCACCGGAAACTTTCGTCATTCTTCTTTCGCAGCGTGTTTGCAACGAGAAAGCTGTGGGCACGGTCTACTTTCACACTGTTTGTTCAGGTATCTTACTCGCAAAATCTAGTCCAGTTATGAGAAAAATACAGTGTGGAAGAAATAAATTCTTCGATGCGTTTTTAGGCATTGCAAGCTGATCTAGAACGTCTTATGTCTGTTAGATGATGTAGTGACCTAAATGAATGGTAATCAGATGGAGCCTTGTCAGGCGAATAGGCTATCAGTCACAGTTCTTTGACCATAGGCAGCAGAAACCATTCGGGCGGCTGCAATCACGGTTTTTTTCAAGATTACACGTTCTGGGATTTGAATATTAAAGTCATTTCTAGAATATCATTGAAAAGATATTAGGCTGCGAGATTTGGGGAAGATTAAAAACTAAAAAGCGTAATGATGCGTTTGCAGTGAGCCTTAAAGACTTCGCAAAAAGGAACAGCAGCAGTAGGTTCAACGAAGGTGATTACTTGTACAAAATTCTGTTCCGATTAAATATTGTAGTACTCTTTTCTAATGAGTTTGTAACATAAATATTGAGTCGCGAAATATTGAGTTAATATATACAGAGATAACGAAACTCAAACAAAACTTCCATCGCGGATTTGCATATTTTTGTACTACTTTGCGGGTTGTTTTAACGAGTGACCAGCTCGCAATAAAAGTGTGAAATGTTTCATTCTTCCGCTGTGTATATTGATTTATATTTCCCCTGTTTGCTTTCGCGAGACGCGTTTTCTTAGCCATTATTGAGATAAAAATGTCACCTCTTTCGTCGCCGCGACGGCGAAGTAACATTCCCGCCGTGACAAAGAAGACAAAAAGGGGAAACTGAAGAAGCAATCTTAGTAACGGCGTTCTAAAGCCACTTATGTATTTCTTTTTCCAAGATCCTCAATTACATTACGCGAATTGCTCCCGCTACCTATTAGTTGATTGCCTACAAATTGACCGACCCTTATTTCACACGAAATCTTTACAAATCGTACGTAAGATCCTCCGATACATTTGTTATTTCATTAGACGGATTGGTACTACTAATTGCTATCACGTTGGTAAATAATCGTGCTATACCTTCACAGTGGAAAAAATATACTCTCTTTTTGAAGTAAAAACTTCTTTCGACGCATCGCGTACATAATTGCTGGTTAGTGAATGAGTCTGATCCGTCACGCTCCGAGGTGAAACGCTGTTCGGGTAAACTCGGGGGAGTCGGTCTGTTTTTTTCTCAGAAAATGTAACCAAAAATTAAAATTAACACTAAACCTACCACCACCGGTCACATGACCGGCTCCAGATTTTTTATTTCACAATTATTGAAATTATAAAGATGCCTTCGTGGTAAATGATTAAATAAATACATTTACTATCGGAGATATTACAGTATGAACCGCGCAAAGCTCAAATAAATTTAATCTTGCTATTTTTACAAGGTATCATGTATCATGTTTAGTGTTAGATTAAGTACAAATTGTTATGGTTTTCTGCTTGGAATTAGTACAAATCGCAAAAATAGTGACTAGACACGAAACCGTGAGTTTGGTAAACAGATTGAAGAAGCTAGGTTAGCGTGTCCGGGATCGGCATGGGCGATCGTTTAACCATCAAGTATACGAGAAGCCATCCGTGCCGAATCCGTTGAACGGTTTCCCGGCCTTTCGACGGCTTAGCGGTGATCTGTCCGCGTGCAGGATCCATCTTCAGGTGTCTTGCAACATGCACGCCGTCGATACACGGCCAGAGGGGTGTGCATAATTTGAAGCACGGGAGTGCAGCTCGTTCGCTCGAATCCGATTCTGTGGTCAGCTTATTCAAGCTTTGGTCGCGCAATTGGAGACGGATCGGACGTGCTGGCTGCTGACAAGGAACTCTGATAATAGAGGCAAGCTTCAGAGGAACTGGAATGTACAGTACACTGTCTGTTCAGAGGGAAATTCGGTATTGACGTAATTAGACTACATGCTACCAGACGTTCCACATGCCGTGACACCGTCCACCCGAGGTACACCACCGCTGGGATTTAATACCGGTTACTCATATCTCGAGGGCAACCGGCTTGTCCGTAATTTCATCCTTTGAAAATTAAATTAATCATCGACCCACACCGGGCCGCCGCTTCACGTTCACCGCGGCCCGCACTTTGCCTACGATTATCCCGGCAAGGCGTATTCCGAATCCATTCGATCGTTAATGACCAGTTTGCGACCCGAACCAACCCGACTACTTCGCGAAGAAACCGCCGAGAGGACGCGCGCGAATTTACGCGAATCGGCAACCGTGAATTCGCGCGATCTTCATCGCTTTTCTAAGATTATCGCCAGTCTGCTGCTAGACCTAGAGTTTCGATCAAGAAAAATAGTTTACACGTTTCGAACAAGTGAAATCTTCGTCAAGTAATCATTTTCGTCAA
This sequence comes from Lasioglossum calceatum, assembly GCA_963966675.1. Lineage (NCBI taxonomy): Eukaryota > Metazoa > Arthropoda > Insecta > Hymenoptera > Halictidae > Lasioglossum > Lasioglossum calceatum. The sequence continues at coordinate 10,750,440 of OZ016550.1, read as the reverse complement.
GTTTTACAAAATTGATACAGTTTTTTTTTATTTAAGGGTACCCAGACCTTTAAGCGGGGTCTATACAGCTGGACGTAATTCCTAATTGTTAGACACGTTCAACGGTCTGATCCGAATGTTTGGTACCGCGAACACCCCCCTCGTCGTCTCGACAGTAACGCGGCAATTAGACACCTCGAAGCGAGCTCCCATGTATGGATGTACGGTGGGGGCACCCATCGATTCTTGTAAATAGGACCCCCAGCCGTAATTTCAGTATTCCGTTGTAACCTCCTCTGCGAGAATACGCGAATATTCTCTCTTTTGTCTACCATCTCAGCGCTAGTCGAAGCCGATCGGTAAAATCTCCCCTGCGAGAAACCAGCGGTTTTGGAACGAATTTCTTTCCTGCGAGAAGTTTGGATAACGCAATAATTGCACAAGTTGTTAAAGTTAAAATAAAGTTGTTTTGTGAACCGTAACACCGCGGTTGAACTGTTCAAATAAGTGAGTTCACAGTGTATTCTACACCCGATTCCCGAACGTGCCCAACACCTTTCCGCACGCGATCCAGCAACTTCTTTAGTTCGCGGACCCTCTGATTACGAAAGGGTCGGTGCAACACTAATACATTGTGTTACAGAATATTGTACAGTTTGAACGCAGGTAGCAAAAGATGCATATACAGGGTGTCCCAAAATTCCTTCAACAGCCGGAAATGGGAGGTTCCTGAGATCATTTGAAGCAACATTTTCCTTTGAAAAAATGTTATCCACGGCTTTGTTTAGGAGTTATTAACGAAAAACACGGGCCAATCAGAGCGCGAAGTAGACGCGAGTTGGCACAGTCGGCCAATAGACAGTTGGCGCGCCGGGCCGACTGTGCCAACTCGCGTCTAGTTCGCGCTCTGATTGGTCCGTGTTTTTCGTTAATAACTCCTAAACAAAACCGCGGATAATATTTTTGCAAAGGAAAATGTCGCTTCAAATGACGTCAGGAACCTCTCATTTCCGGCTGTTGAAGGAATTTTGGGACACCCTGTATGTATAAAAGGAAACATTTGAATCAATTTATAAAAATATATGTTCAATATTATTCAGTGACTCACTAGCAACATGTATTTTTGATTTACAAGCGAAATTGCCTGCTCATTTAAAATACGATAGACCTTTCCCTCCAACCTAATAGCTCGCATAGCAATGTGCGTGTAGCTTCCGCGATACTATACATGTATGTTGGAAATACTCCTAAACGTGTTACGCGAACACCGTTTGTGTATTCCTCTCCACACGGGGTCTCAAGTAATTAGTGGAATCGATAACATATCAAATAGTTCAACCAAGGAGAACATCAAACGAATTATTAGGGTTTCGCGTTCGAACGAAGTCGTTGGCACGGGCGTTATTAATTCGCGCATAGCTGTCGCGTTGAAACGCGCCTATCGCCGACATTTTTCCGTTCCTTCAAGCCGCACGGTATTCCATTATTTTAAAACGGAGTTCCAATTTACGGAGTCGTTTGAATAGAGGTCGCTCCTACCATTTACGTAACTAGCCCATTCTTCTTGTCTCGTGACACCGCCGCGCAGACACGTGGATTACGAGTTTTAGGGATGCACGTGAGTGTAAAAGGACGGTATCAGATGAAGGAGCGTTACGTACGTGCCCTGCGCCGATTATATATTCATTCGAGTCGTTTTAATAAGTAACCCTTAGTCTTCCTAGTCTGAAGAACATTTCACGTCTTGCTTGGAAATTCTGTTACGAAGTTCTCCATTTTATTCGATTATCGAAAGTAAAAAGAAAAATGTAAAATTACTGCTAACATTCTCTCTTCTTCCTCTTGTATCTCGTTTTTAAAAATGTCTTCTTTAAATTGAAACTACGTCTAGCTTGTATTTTTCAGAATATTGCTGCGCGACGTCATCGTTCACGGTACCAAGCACCCAAAACAATAACCATCCACCCGTAAATTACAAAAATCGACGATGATCGAATGTACGGACACTATCTTCTAAAAGCTCGTGCCAGTAACAGTTTTCGTTCTATGAACTTTCCGAAGTTTCACGTTGGAGCTGCCAAGTCAGGTATCAGATTTTAATCGCGACCAGTTGTTGTCCTCGATGGACGTTCCATCTTTTTCAGCAATCAGATAACCATGGGCACATTGTGTGCTTTCGCTTCGTAATATTCTGCTCTAATTTTAAAATAGATGACGCTGCTAGAGTCCACATTAAATCCAATTGTTGCGAATAGACCGCGGTCTTTATGACAAAAACGAGTAGGTGTGATTTAAAACAGTAAAAACATTAGGAGAATTTACAAATACTTGCAATTCAGGTAGAAAATTTTTGTACAGCGGCGGATTAAGCGGTAAACGGACTAAGCGGCCGCTTATGGCCCCGCGGTTTGTGCAACAGCCCTGGCTACCGTTAACAGGTATCTTTGCTAAAAAAAAATATCATTCATTGTGTCGTATCTTATTATCATACAAAACGTAGGGCTCCCTGGTAACATAATGGAACAAATCTAAAAACAAACTGTTAAATGTATAATGACGGCCTCTAAGTTGCGCTCTATGGAATTTTTGATTACTTTTCGTTTATGGGCATAACTTAACGAGAGTTTTCCTGGAAACTTTCTTTTTGGAGGGCCCCGAAATTTTTACCGCTGAGGGCCCCCACTTGGGGACCCGGACATTTCGTCGAAGGACATTTCGTCGAAAATCGAATTCGGACATTTCGTCGAAGTCATTTCATCGAATGGACATTTCGTCGAAAGGACATTTCGTCGAAAGGACAGTTGGTCGAATGGACATTTGGTCGAATGGACATTTCGTCGAAAATACATTTCGTCCAATTTCTTGACCCAAGTTTTTGTTTTAATTTTTTGTTTTGTTTTTGGTTTTGGTTTTGGTTTTGGTTTACTTGGGTCAAGAAATTGGACGAAATGTATTTTCGACGAAATGTCTCTTCGACGAAATGTCCCATCGACGAAATGTCACTTCGACGAAACGTCCATTCGACGAAATGTCTTTCGACGAAATGTCTTTCGACGAAGTGCCCTAGATCCCCCCACTTGTCTTGATCCGCCACTGCATTTGTAACAAAAATTCAGTTTCTTGCAAACGATTTTTCCGTGGGTCAAAAAAAAAATCCGCAGGTTTAATGAAACGAGTAGAGCTGTTCGGACGTGTCGGGAAGATACGAAATTGAAGGGATAAGAATTTTGGAAAGGAAGCCTTTCCCCCGGTGATTAATCCGGCACTCATTATCCGAAAATCGCGTCACGTCGTGCGATTTCCATTATCGTTCCGGCAACTCCGTTATACATTTCAAAAACGCCTTTCCATTATGCGGTAAGTCCGAGGTATTACGTCGCCGTTGCGCGCCACATTCTGCCTCACTTCCCCGGAACATTTTTACGAGAACAAGCAAACCGTCAAAACCAAATGCGCCGCGTAATACCTGCGCAGCATCCGAAGACTTCGAACCTCGGTTTCTCATTTACCGTTCTCGCCGAAGAGAAAAATCATTTCTCCTCGGGCTCCCGCGATCCCCCGCAATTACGCGGAAAATTGCGCGATTTTTAAAACAGACTATTATGCATCGTATACACCCGGAGATTCTGGGAAACCGGTGCAGTAGCTCTCTTCCGGCTGAAAGTGGAACGGAAGAAAAAGCCGACGGTGGAACAGCATTCACGAGTTGCTTAATCATATCTATCTGCTACTGGATCTATTATTTCGCCGGAATTGCGCGCTTGCAATCTTCGGATAAATCTTTCCTAATGATTGCCTGTGCAATCCCGTTTATTGTCCTTCCTCGCAGCCTCTTTCAAATGTACGACTCGAACAATTTATTCTATAATTTGACGAAAAATAAAAATTCTCATTTTGACTTGCTAAGTCTGGTGTTAGACATTCAAGTAACTGAATACTAATTAGAATCAGAGCACCATCTGTTTCGTGATACAGCTTAGGAACCACTCTCCTCTTTCCTGGAGCTTAGAGTACATTTCTCACTGCTTCCAGGAGCTTAGGCTCTTCTCCCACTCTTATTTGCAACTATATGTATCTCTCTCTCGCTCTAGAGTTATTCAAACGAAAATGTTGACGTTGAACAATTTGATATGACCTTCAGATTTATTCATTGCAGAAAATATATAAATAATCCTGCTGCTACCCGAGGTATTCCACGGAGAACTGACATTTTTCGTGATATGGCATTCTACTCAGGGAAGAACCAACATATCTACCGTTCTACGGTCGAAACGACGCGACGCGACGGACGAAGAGCAATTAAGCACGTGCTCCGGTTTCGATGTACCATTAAACGCCTCCCGGCACGCGAACCAGTATTATCATAAGCCGTGATCACTGCGAAACGACATCCTCAGTGACCATTATCATATAACTTTTCGAATTTTAACTTCGGCTCGAATGTACGGTCAATTCAATTTTTTACACGAACTGCTATGCGTTACACCGTCATTATTACAGCTGCTGTTATGCACTTACGACAAAATTGAACGCGTTAGAAAAGTTTTACAATTTATCATTTATCAATTTCGATTTATCATTCGTTACCTGCGATTGGCTTGTTTTATTTTGCAGAAAAGTCGACGAAGATCGTCGAAGTTATTATACCAATACCGAGGGTTTGTTAACTTTTACGGATTTCATCGCAACGAAACATAAAATCTGCAAAACCGTTTCCTGCGGAACGCGTGCAATTGAACTTGCAATTACACTGGACACAGATTAGTGGCAACGCGAGCCAACCTAATGTGTCTGACCATTGCACCTCTGTTCTACTTGCGTGCGCTTGAACAGTCTGGTTATGATCGGCTACACGAGGTGTCTCGGAACAAGTGGTACAACTAAATTATTCAACACGCACAGGCGAGTCGAAACTACGGAATAAAATGTTTCACACGACATCGATTTCCCTCCGAAATGGTCGAGCATAAAAATTTATTTTCGAAAGTAGAGCATCGTGTAACAAAATTTTCTTCCACATTTCTATATTTTTTATAGCGAGGTTAAGAAGCAGTAGAAGCGAATGTGTCTATGGTAGATGTAATGATTGCACGAGTTCAATGGAAATAAATAATATACGGAAATACATATGGAAATGAGTAAATAGATATTTAAGTTGCCTGAGAAATCGTAAAAGATCATCGAACAAAATGCCATAAAACTTATTCTAAATGGTAAACGGTAATGGTTGGCTTTCATTTTCCCTTGAGAAAACGAAATGACTTTCCGAACAACCTATATAGTATGCAATGAAATGTCTACGATTTTCAATTCGATTGGAGCGCAATAAAATATTAAAAAAACTCCACGACAATTTTATGAATATGCACTCCTCGACATAGATATTGAATTCCACTGAACTCTCAGATAATCGTGCCTCGTAATTATGGCAGATCGTATGATCGATCGTGTACATATATATATATATCGAGACGCATTAAAAGTACATTTCGCGAAGGAAGATATCGATGAGAGTAATGAATGGAATATTTGATCGGATCTCGAATGCTCCTCATCGCGAGGAATCTGGTTTAACCAGAGGCAAATGCAATCTCAAGTGCATAGCCACTATATATTTGATGAACTATTTAAAGTTTCTTCAAAACTAAAATATTTCATATAGGTACGTATATTCCTGAGAATTTTATGTACAGTTTCGAAATTTATTTTTATCACTGCGAAACACTCGATGCAAATAAACATCGATTTTCGGTTACCGTTGGGAAACAGTTTTTATAACTTCCGACGATTTATGATTTTTATAAAAGAGATAAACGAAAATTCGCGCGTTGCTCTTCATAATCGTTTAACAAACACAATGGCGGCAAGACAAGAGCCAGTCGTTGGAATGACGGTTATTTAAACGACTTATATTTCACGTTAGCAGACTCCGCGGAGATAATTACGTTTGTTTAATGAATCATCTTGATTAAAGGATGCTGTAAATTCCGACGTCACCGGAATGTTTTACAACAGATTTAATTTCTACTGTTCCCGGAGTAAAAGCCTGTCCTCGAAGGGTCTTCTTAATGGCGCAGCGTGATAAATTTTCCGAATGCAGCTTCGCGCTTCGCGAACCTGTTAAATTCACTGCCGGTCGCCCCCCGGCATCATTGAAACGTAAATGAATTTCTACTCTGCGAACGACGAATAAAAGGAAATTTAACAATTTCTTAGGAAGCAACGAGCGAGCACAATCAATTTTCTGATCTGTCGAGCGCCTCGGGACGATCGGCACCGTTCGCTGATAACGCGGACTGTTACGTTGCGCAATAGAACATTCGACACTTTGTGTTTCCTTAATGTTCTCGTCCAGTTTCGCAACGATCGCTCCGACCATAGCACGCTGAAACCGTACCCAATAATCATTCGCGAAACTTTTATCGAACGGTTCCCGCTGGAAGCTGCCCGCCTTAAGGTGGGATCTCTTTTGCGCGTCTGGACGCAGTGTTTTCTTGTCCCAGCGTCATACCTCATCAGAACTGCGTCTACGCCGAGAAACAATATCGCATTATCCTTTCGAGGGATATTCTAGAACATGGGTGGCCAACCTGCGGCGCTTGCGCCAAACGTGGCGCATTGGATGATTACAAGTGGCGCACTAGATCCTTGCGCCTATACTTATTCTTTTGAAGTAGGCGCCATAACAGAATCCATCCTCATATTTTCAACGCCTGAGAGCTCTCAGTTGAATTTATACAGCCTTCTTACTCATCAATTCGTCGCAATTTTTTGACAGTTTACAATTACAGTAATCTTTCGAATGCTGTCGAGCAGCCGGGGACTGGAGCGACAGGGTTCGAGTGGTGGTATATTTTTTGACTGCGTTTCTACGTCGATCGCGCCGAGCGAGACTTCAATAGAAAGCCGAACATAGAGAAGGACAGAATGAGATACGGATCGGGTGACCGTAGCGTGTCGCCGTCGCCGGCACAGTTTAAAGGCCCACATTGTTGCTGTTATTCGTGGCGTTCGAAACTTCGATCGTCGATTAAACCACTAAGCACAGTTGGAATTATATCGTGTTTGGCGTCATTTTAATCAGAGAAATGCCAGAAATAAGTTAGTGATAGTCCCATGAAAAAATAATGAAGATTAAGAAGTTTGAAAATTCGATTCACTCGAGTCAATGTGTGGTGTTCACACCGATATACCCGAGCCGAGATCAATCATCGCCGCCGTGCGTCTCGGCGCGACGTTGGCTGGGAGTGGATGGGGTAGGTGCTCGACAGCATTCGATTGACAGCATTCGCGAGATTACTGTATAGGATCGCCCTCTCGTCCAAAAGATCATTTCTCACTATTGTAGATTAGTGCTCCAATGAACGTGTGTCTTTTCAACTGGCGCAAGTTAATTAATTTAGTTGCGCGATTGAGTTATCCCTTTCCCTCCCCGAACCGAAGCAGATCCTACCCCCATTCCTATTTTCCAACCGCAACAACGAACGTAAGAAGGTAGAAAAAGTGCTCGAGTTGTATGGCGCACCTGAACTCGTATGTGAAAAAATTTTACGCATGGTAGGCCAAAGATTGGCCACCCCTGTTCTAGAATATCCTTCCTTGTCAATCGTGGCTCCCAAATGTTGCAATTTACCGACACATGCGTATCCGCGTTCAAGCAAGCGCGCACCGGGTGACGGAAACACCTTACAATAGGGTCATTCCACGCGAAAATGGACACTTTTTCGAGTAAAATTCCGGATTTTGTTGAAATTTAAATATTTTGTAGCCTTTAGTGACCTATGAACGAGTCTCAAAGGATTTTCCGATATCTTGCAAATTTTTAGTTCTCTTTTCGACTTGAACAATGTTTCCACTTTCAAAGTGAATTACAGGGTTTGTTTTAACAACAACACGAAGCAAAAATTGCTTGTGGCAGTGAGAAGGCAGCTTTGCAACGATTTGTCTCCCGCTGATGTTATAAACGATGGAGCGCTGGCTTCGATGAAAATGTTTCTGTTGTGTATTCCGCTGTTCACGTAGTCGACGCTTCATGTTTACCTCCCCGTGTAATCGACATCGCCCGATCGAGGCGCCGTATTTCAGTCACTCTTCATAACCACCATAAATTTACTTAACGTTTCCTAAGAGTGCCTGCAAGCGACTCGAACTCCGAAGTCTCATTAAACTGTACGAATCGTTTTCGCGACGCTGCGGTGAACAACCGCTTGCGGTTTTCCAGAACGCTGAAGATCGTTGTTCGAATCACGCTTGGAACCTTTATACCGGGACGTCATCCTTTCGTCGCGGGATATTATTCGACTAATGTGCGAACCGGTTTTATAATGATTCGAGGATACCATGCCGGCTTGCGGAAAGCTCCAAGCGCGTCGAAGAGTCCTTGATCCGTGGATAAATTCTTGAGCAACGTAATTTGATGTATCTGCCACTTAGATTGTAAATTGCATTAATTTATCTCACTAGAAATTTGATACTTGATATACTTAATCGAACCAGTGCGCCGAAAGCATTTAAAATTCAGTTCTTAACTAGAAATTTAAGTTGCTTTCAAATGATCACAAAAAAGAGTCAGGAACAATTTCGCAGGATAAATTCTGATTTGTACAGATGAAAAAATAGATGTGTGTTATTTTTGGCTGTTGCACAAGCCAACAAAGCTCCACAGAAGTCAGAGTTGGACAGTCGACCGTTCCTTGCAAGTCCAAAGCTAATTGTTCAGGAGAGTTCGGACCTCTCTTGATATTTACTCTAAACTGGTCGTAGCTGTTCTCCGTCCAAAACCTAACAAACTGAAATTGTCTGAAGGAACGTCCCTGCCCCTGAACCATGCCTAAGGCTTGCACTGTTTGAAAGGTACGGGGGTGTGCAAGGAGCCCCCAACGTTTCCAAATCTCAAATTTATGACACGTCGATGGCAACCCGGGACTCTCTTAACTGCACGTACTCCGCGCAATTGGTCGCCAAATGTCGCAGGCCAACGTCCTCAGAAGTCCTATGAGATTATAAATCCTCCGTCGCACCCGTAAACTCTGTGCCAGCGACTACCTCCGACAGTCAGCGAAAACGGTCTGATCATTTTCCCGAGACTGCCCTTTTATAACCGAAAGGCAAAAGTAACGTGACCTATTGTAAACGTCATGCGTCGCGAGCTCCGTAGTTCTCTGATGGAAGTGGTTCTCGGTGATTAAAGTGTATGTTTGTAATATACAGCGAGGAGCAAAAGCGAACACACAAACGATATTTTTACAAAAATGTATTTCTATTTAATGTTTGCATACACATAGAATAAAAAAACAAACAAAATACACAGTATTAAGTACAATATTTCAGCTTCCCAAAAATATTTAAACAATGATGATATTATCATTATTATTTCGTGTAATTGGTTTTGCACCACTATTCATTTTCAAATAAACATTTCATATTTTTATGCATTTCATACTTTGTCCAGAAGCCTCTGCCTAGAAGTCCTAACCGACTGGTTACTAACAAATATATATTTTATAACCCGGGACTGGTTACTAACAAATATATGATTTATTTAAAAACCTGGTTACTGAATTTTTTAAATATCCGAGATTTTTTCATCTGTTTTGCTGTTCTTGTGTTTTTCCCGAGAAAATGAAGAAATATTTTCATATGCTGGTTGCAGCACCGGCCATTCTAGCATCCGGCGGCGGTGCAATTGTACTGTTTGGAACAGTCGACGCGATTCTACGATTATTTCATTAGCCAACGACTCACTTCAGGCTCGTTTCCCTTTCTAAAGCGTCGATCGCGGGGAACTGGGTTACTAGCTACTCAAACGTGAAATCACTCGCGTCTAATAAACACGCTCATTGCAATCAATGAGGATAGCGCATACTCGTCGGCGAGCAGCTTGGGAAGCGAGTTCGGGCCCTGAAGAGCCGGCTACTTTATTCGTAACTTGTTGACGAGTTTGCTCTCGAGCTATGAAAATCGCTTCGCGTAATATCGTACACCGGCGCGGCGCAGAGGAAAACCACTCGCGTGCTGTCGGCCACGGAAAACTCCGATGCGGAAAACAGGCGAAACTCAACAAAACACGGGGCAACCGAGCGAATTCACTAGTCCTGTGTAATCGAAAGTTAATTGTAAAAAAGACCCCGGCTACGCTTTCCGCTGGATGCGTGATGCGCGGCAGTCAGCCATGCGATTACAAGGAGCACGAGAAATTACTATGGCCTATTGTGCTGTTAGCTCCCCATATTCATCAAACCGGCGTGTAAAACTCGAAAAACTGTGCATGTTATCGCGACTTTTTCTTTTACCGTTCAGCCCTTTCCTTTCAAGTCGATGTAATTGTTCGGTGTAATTGTTCGCTTTCTATCTAGACTTTCGAGAAGTGTTTACGACGACTTAACAGGTTAAACTTCACCCGGGGAAACCAAAAATTGTTAATTTTTTTTGTTTGATCCTGTGGATTTTGACGAGAAAATACCGATAATTCAAGTTTCAGCCTTAGGAATCCACTGGTCCAAAATTTATGTGTGTTCGGAGTTCAGCGGTTTTCACAGTAAGGGCGCCGCCATGTTGGTATGTAGTGAGCGTCGCAGCTGCTAGATGGCAGCACAATCACGCGTTGGTGTCGGTCTTGCCAAGAATGCGAGGGATAAAGCCGAATTGAGCTCTAGCTCCTCTACTATTCCAAGCCTCTCCTTCCTCCGTGTTCCTTCCACCTCATTTCGTTCTTTAAAAGTCAATAAAAGTGGAACAAACACATCGCACGTGAACGAGAAAGCAAATTAGCCTCATTAGCATTTCCTGACTAGGGGAACTTGCGCCACACGGGGTTACAGACAAATAAGTCGGAACACATTTATCCAGACGTTTGAAGAAAGCCTGACGGCATTTCGCGAAAGACGGTTGGCTATTAAAATCCATTAAAAAATGAATAAAATGGTAATTTTCAGAGCAGTGTCGAAGCAGATTAAATTGTACGATTCCGCGAGATCTATGATCAACGATTGTGCGTTTAATGCGGGAAACCTGAAACTGCTGAGACCTTCTAGAAATTTAATCGTCCGAGGAGGTTACTAATTCAGTTACCGGTTAAACTTAAAACAGACACCTCCGATTCAAGCCGCCGATCCATAAGGACGCGTCCTACTTCTCTGCCACGGCGTTTTCCAAGAATTCCTTGTAGCGGAACTTCACCGGACACCGATGGTGTTTCTTTATGTCTGGTCGTAACGGGGCGGCAGTATCTTCTTAAATCGAGGAAGTATTTACGAAGGACGGTGCAGGTTCGAAATTCACCGTCGTGGAACGATTTCGAGAGGAGCCTCGAGTCCTCCGAAGACGCTGGATCCACGGCGAACGAGCCATAATGGCGTCATAATTGGATTTAACGATATAAACTCGCGTTACCCGGTCCCGGGGAACTACTTGCCGGTCCACAATCAACCGTGTTGATGATATGATGTGTTCATTAACCTGACGTTAAGTAATTCCATCCCCGCCGATCGATAAATTGTAATCAACCGATGCGTCGTCGAGAGGCGGCAGAAAAATTCAATATACATCGGTGATTGATCCCAGAAACTTTCAACACATCCTCCGCGTCTCTAACGAGCTTCCGGTTTTTCTTCGTTTACCCGTAGAAATATGCTACCGATGGAAAATGTTTGAACGCTGCCGGCTTTATGTGTTTTTAGCACCTGCTCTCAGAGCTGGTGTAATTAAGTGACCAACAAAGGTGAGATTTTCATCTATTCGTGCTGGAACACAAACTACGCGAACAAATGGATTTTTCTGCACAGAGATTCGTTTAATAAACGATCGAATTCTCTCGCCGGCACTCGCGTGCTAGTCCGTTTCGTTTAAACGAAGCGTCGCCGTCCGTAGTATAAAAAGTTGTGCTCCCCCCTGAATAGTTTCACATTTAGATGTTCTCATTTGAATTACTAATCTTCATTACACAGGGCCGGCCACGTAAATGGGACCACGTAAATATTTCCGTTGTTCTTATTTACACTTGTCCACGGGAGTTGAGAAGCAAAGTAATTAAGTGGGGCTGCTGCTACACAGGCTTTTTATCTTCTATGTACGTAACTGTTTAAATAACGTTAAAAAGACGTGTACGTTTTCCTGGAAAGAAGTAAAATCGTTTCACCGTAATTCATTGTGCGCGCGAGCAACATTACTATGCGACTCTTTAGTAAACGCGTGCGAGTTTGATAAAAATGAATCTGTAAAACAGTTTTCCATCTGTGAAGTTTTACTTAGCTGCCAGTGCCAGATGCAACACAAATAAAAGTATATTAAATCGTTTCACTTTAATTCTTGTACACGTGAGAAAAATTGTTTGGTCTCTTCACTTTTAATAAACCTGTGCGAGTTTGATAAAAACGAGTCTGTAAAAATGTTTTTCATCTGTGAAGTTGTGCAGACGACTATATATGTACCAGTGTTAAATGCAATACAAGTATTGCACGCGTCGTTCAACTAATTTCGAATTGTTCTGACATAATCTTGAAAAGACGAATTCGTCGAAATTCCCTCACTATAATCAGTGTATCTGTGGCGGGCAGACAGGAGACGTTACCAGTTACCAGGTTCCGTTTCCGTCTTTGCTTAAGAACCGAATCCGAGTCTACAAGATGATTTAGTTACGTGGAACGCCAGCGGCCATTACGCCGCACCCATTATCACGGCCGTTCCGCATTGAATGGACCCAATGATGTTCCATTCGATCACGTGATTCAGTAACATTGTGCTGATCGACGAGAGGAGAAATGTCAAAGCGATCCATTCAATCGTGTCGAAACGATCTCCATGCTCTGTACAGTCAGCGAAACAGATCACCTCCAGATTCTTGTTTTCGATTCGTTTCATGGACTTACTATATACCGACCAAACCGCGTGCAAACGAATTCATGAGAACTCGCTATCGATTTTGTTAATGGATATTTTATAGGATCGCGTGCCAAAAAATGGTAAAGCTTTTTTCCATCGAGGAAGAAAAATATTATACTATCCACCTGTTTGGTTCATTTTATATTTATAAACGCTCGAATCGAATGCCCGTATTGCGTTCTAACAATATTTTCGCAAAATTGGGAATACGAATTTGTTGAGTGGTAAAATATCAGCTCGTTTTCATAGTTTCGTAAAGCTCATAATTAGTGGAAGGGAATCTGCGAGAAGAACAATACTCGCTTGTTAGTAAATTATATTCTGTTTAATAAGATTTTCTCACGTATGATAAAAATACAGAATGTTCATTAAATTACCTGTTACCGACTTTCATTAACGTTGTTAATTCCGCATTCACCATGCTTGCGATAAAATTTGATTGAGTTTTACCTGTAACAAACAAACATATTTTCATTACATCACTGTAAAAAATTTAACAATACTGTGCCTACATTACGCGCAGCAATTGTTTGATTCGTTTACACTCTTTGGAAAATTAAATTACAATCTCATTACAAGCGGAGTTTTTGCTTTCACGAGAAAAACGAAAAAAGTCAAACACGAAATCATAAAGGAAGGTAATGCATGAATCATTCGCAAGTTTCAGCTTTATTATAATGAACTGTAATCAGGCGTTGTAAAAACGTGCACGCGTTATGAAAAGTGCAAAGTGGAAAATATCGACGCGCGGAATAACGGTGTGTCTAATAATCCGAACTTTATTGATCAATCAACGGTTTACAGTCTCTTGAATGAAGATTGATTGCGCTTTTCACGACTTCGCATTAAAAATACACACGCGCGACGCTGAATAGAGCAGCGGCGCGGCGGCCAGCTCACTCGATTTTCGAGTATTGACGTGTTGATAGGCGGAAATTTCGCGTATTTTATTGGCGGTAAGTTGCGTTGCGATTTGCCCCGCCACTGGCAGGTTTAATGTGTCGGAAAATGAATGTGTGAACAAATTAGAAACTGTGCGACTATTTTAGCGATGGCTGCAGACACATAATCCGTTAGAGCAGCGGTTTCAAACATTTTTTTCCGCGCCTCTATGGCACTAGGTGTCATATTAGGGACTCAAGGTGTACCATATTAAGAACCCCTTTCGCTGGAACCTGCAAATGACACAAAAAATATATTTTTCCCAAACAAAATTAATTTTTGAACAAACTCGACCCCAGAATCTTAGAGGGAGGAAATGCATCTACAACTGGTAATTTTTTTGGACGAAAAAGAGCATTCTAAAATAATAAAAAAATGATATCAACAAAATTCATATTTGGGCACTTTACCCCAATATTATAATTCTTTATTAAAAATTTTGGCGCCTCCCTGGTTGGAAACCGCTGCGTTAGAGTGTAATTATCTAGCTATACTATTTTTACCAATAAAGCACGAGTAATGATAAAGTTCGACTGTGCCGGCAGACACCTTTTTCCACGAGGCTAAATGGGTTGTCAGAATCGCAATCAACAGGAAAGGCAACAAAATCGTACGATCGTAGTTGGACGTCTGCAGAAAGTTCGAGTCGTAAGTATAAATAATTGGTCGGGCGTCTGGCACTATCATTGAAATAGATCTCAATTAAAATTTCCGTGGCGCTGTCCAAAGTTCAGCGAAGATCATTAAAATGTCCCGAGGTATCGGGAAGAATCCGGGGGCTCAAAGGTTGTTTTGACGTTCCATGTTTGGTGAACCGTACGAGGAGGGGAATTTGTAGAGTTGTCGGCTCCGCGATTTCAACTTTTACCCATTCTAACTATGACTATTAGCAGTAAGCGTCCCGACGCGACGAGGCGAGTTCGACTTTGCGCTGGCCCGTTCTGCCGAGAATTTATGCCAACGTCCATGAGAAATCGATGCCACCGGGAGAGAAGCTTCGGGAACCGTGATGTCCCACCTTCGCATCAGTCTCGGCAAATAATGGTATCAATCCCCGCTGCACGGACAGTGATCGGAATCAAGACACTTTGAATTAACACGTTCGCTGTCTGCGTTACGCGATTGACGACCTGAATCTCGTACGGCGAAATAAGCCTCGGTAAACTTCAGTAAACAATTATGAGAAACACGAGTTGATGCCATTTGAAATGGCGAATTAACAGAATATACGATTTTAACGTTGATCTTTCATTTTTTACTTCATAATTGGCTTTATTTTGATTTTTATAAACCAACTAACTGCAACGTAATAAACACCAGCTTTCAAGACGCACAACAATCGCAGAAAAATGATGATACCTATATAATTGATTAATAATACTTCGAAACGGTCACGAACTTTTGCAATCATAACCGAGTAGCTAAAAATACGAGATGGATGAATTTTCATCGCGTACGAGAGCCATTAAAAAAAGATTTCAGATCGCTCCACCAGTCGAATCGTTCAAGTATTACTAAACATTTCGAAATTGCAGTGTCTCGAGTCCCGGCTGAAAGCGATTCGAGGCGATGCAGGCGATTGCAGGCTCACGTTGACGAGGTTGAAGTATCCGTCATTAATCACGAGACTTCGTGGGTGAATCGAAGATTCGCTAAACGGCCGTGCACTTCTCCTTGCAACGCAACGATGCAACGGGATTGCAACGGTGACGCGCACTGATGCGATGCGATGAGCTAAGCATCGGCCAATAACTTGCTTTTTAATCGGGACATCGATCTCCGGCACCTGTTCTCTTCCTTCTCCATTCTCTCCTCTTCCTCTCTGTATGTCTCTTTCTCTCTCTCCCTCCCTCAGTTGAATATTACGGCTCACGATTGCATGATATCGACGCTAGGTACTTATTAACGTCAGCGAATTAGTGCGTGCGAGGAACTGGAGCTGCTGAACGCCGGAAAATGGAAGTTTAATGAAGCGCGTAGCGTTCGAAGTTACGGGGAGAGTAGACGCGGAAGGTTATTAGAAATGTAAACTGGCCGTGGAGAGAGAGAATACTGAATAATTGGCACCGAAGTGTAATTAATGGGGCACGGAATTTCAGGTTTTTCACGTATAACAGTTTCAAATTCCCAATTATTCGTCGATTTTCCTCCATTACTGCGTGCGCCTACTCTTCCGGCAGCGTCATTCGAACCGGGTTCATCAGAGAAAGTTAATTACGCTCAACCGGCTCCAAAGGCTGTATGAAGAAATTTCGGCGCGCGTGGCGATTAGCTTTGTCTATAGTAATTAACTTCGGTATTTTTAAGCGACTCGCGAAACCTCCGCTATTTAAGGTAATTGCGATACAGCACTTTGATTTTGCGTTTTGATAACTGGCAAGTGGTTGGTATAGAAATTGCTCCGCTTTCCCTCATTTACTTTATTAAAATGATTCTCGAATCGCGATTTCGAAGACACAAATCATAATGAATAATTTTTCACAATATTCCACGCGGAAATAGTACTATTCTCGATTTCGTTTATCTGATGCGCTCGAAAAGCGAAAAGAAGCCAGTCTTCCCAGAGTTAATATCGCTCGGCATGGAATATCCCCATTAACAATACACCATAAGAAAAGTGCAACGCCAACATCTGTTGATAATGAACTGAATTAATAGCTAAGCATGTGTAGAAGGATACGCTATAATTTCAGCGTCGTGCGCGAAACGATATAACATAGGAGAAGCGCTTCGGCGAATCTTGATAACCTAAAAATTTATTGAACCGCGATAGTATCGCGGACACATCGGTCGAAGATAAGTATAACAATTCTGAAAACGCACGAACATTTGCCCGGGAACTTCTAATTAATGATGTGCTCGAGCAAATCAACCGGCTGGAACATTTTTGTTAGCAAGTACCATTTTTATCTTGGTCGCCGTGCACTCGATACCACCTAGGCAACGATCAGACAAACAAACGTTTGTGCTGTTTGCTGCAGACCGGACGAGATCAAATAAAATATTAAAAATGTTTTTTGTCTTTCACAATGGGAAATGCGATGCGAGATGATGCGAAAAATTCGACGATTTACCCATTACCGTTCTACGGACCTCTTCATTTGATCAAAGATAAATGCAGCCTCTTAATGGAGGAGCGGACCGGACACATTTATCCGAACATCCGCAGTTTACTCATCGAATATTAATCCGGAGCTGGAGCACGGGCCGGGAGATAATTCTCGCGGAACTTATCGCTCGGTTAATTATAATTTTTAATATCGGGGCCAATCGTCAATCCCGGCTCGAGCACTTTATCTCGCGCCGCCGCCGTTCTCCGGCGCGGTGGTTTTCTTTTTCCTCGGTTTAAACGTCGGTAGCACGGGGCTTTTTATTAGTTTATGTGCTCGAGTGTGCGTGCAGCCGCGCGCGAATCCGCGCGGGGGTTTCTTGTAAATACAAAATTCAGGGGCGGTGTTCGGCGCCGGTTAAAGGTCGGCGTTGATGCAACGGAAACTTGAGAGGGCCGAGGCGGCTGCAGCGATGCCAAAGAACAAAGCTCGATCGTGTCTGAAATACGAGGCGGCAAAGCCGCGAAAACTCGGTGTTATTACAGCGGCTGAGAATATGCTAAAACCTTGCATATGATATTGAATTAAGCCCTCCTCTAAACTCCCGGCAACTTTTCAACGCGGAAATGAAATTTCGCGACCCGCCTCCATGGGGGTGGTGGGGAACTTGTTACTTACTTGCCTAAACCTACGGCGTTACACGCGAAATAGATTTCGCGGGGCTGATGCGGTCAAATTTACCGTGCCCGGAACTTGACGGTGTTTGGCGGCCGCTTCGCCGGGAGATGATAAATGTTAATTAGTGCCATATACACGCGGATTATACAGTGGCATCATGAAGAGGAAGATTACCGAGTTGTTGCGGCATCGATCCGGACTGGCTCGCCGCGCAACGAAGATCAATCCTGCCCTCGGGCTAGCAAATTGATTACGTCGATAGAACGGATTGATAACGTCGCTGCGACGTTCTGATGAAAATCGGGGGCTGAAAAAGTTGTACGTTCTGACAGGTCTTTTTTAGATACACGCACCGTAGAATTATCTACCGCTGAGAGCTCACAAGATGATCCCCGAGGGGGCACAGAGGCAAGAGGGGTCTATTGTTTTGCATGACAGTAGTAGTGTGTTGAGATCTGAAATGCTTAATAAAAAAAAAAAGTAGTAGTGTGTGTGTAACCGCTTCGGCCAATGGAAGGCGCGCTCCTTCCAAGCTAACCAATCAGGCGCGCATTCTTGCCTACGTCACCGCATTCCTGCCAGGGATCATCTTGTGAGCTCTCAGCGGTACGTGAACTGCAACTTCATCAAAAGGTACAATGTTCGTTCTGGTCTCACGTTAATGCTTGCACCTAGTGCAGCATTTTCGAAATGTCCGGTTCGCTTTTCTCGACAAATTTATTTACGCTTCGCAACGAGTACGGAAGTGCGAATTTGCATGAAGATCTTCAGCGGCGTGTTTCATCGATTGCCAAACAGCCACGGGCGCGAGCACAGCCGGCTGTTTACGCCTGCTCGCCGTGACCAAGCACGAAAAAGGTCGGCGAGAGCCTGCGGGGTGGCAAACTATCGATAATTAATATTGAACAGAAGCGTCCGCGCGGGCCGCACGCGCGAAAATCGGAATGGACGTTGACGCACGGTAGGTGCGGAAGGTGTCCGAGCCGGATGGATCACATCGAAACAACACAACGGGGCCGGTCGACTACTGGCAAACAACCGGGGATACAGGGGCGGAACACGGTCGACGGAAGCTCCCGTAAATCGACATCAATTTTTCCACATAAACAGTTTGCCGTTAAGGAAGAAGAATAGCGGCGAAGTCACGCGGCCGTGTGTAGCCCGCGCTATGGTAAAAAGTAAATAAATACGAAAAACAATGTTGGCCATTAATCGTTAACCGTTTACCCTCTGTTCGGTCGTTTTCCTCCTATTTTCCTCGTCCAACCATCTCCTTCTTCTCCACGTACCACATCCCCAACAACCCCCTACCACCCACGGTGCTTCGCCACCCCCCGCAGCCGCAGTTTCGCTTCGTCCAACCCCCGTCCATACCCCCTGGTTACAGGGGATGGTAGCTGCCACCAGTTAACCGTTCCATTGCTCGGTGCCTTCTACGATTTAAGGGATAACGTGATTTCGAGCGATTTCTAACTACATTTAAGCGCAGACTAATGTCCGCCAGCGCGAGGGCCAAACGTGGGTTACGTGAGTAATGCGTTTAAGTCGCGGGCGATTTTTCTACCGGCTACGAGCCGCGTTCGAACTGCTTCCCACGGATACATACGTAGCAAACGTTGCCCCGGGATTCTCGGCTTCCCGGTGTATCGATCCTGATCGAACGATCCGCCGCCGATACCCACGAACCCACCACGCCGTTGATCCATCGATCGTATCACTCCCCGATCCCGTAATTAGCGCCACCCCCGGCCGAGAATGTTTTTCTTCGTTTCATTCCGCGCGATGCCGCTCGACTCTCTGACAGAACGCTCCTGTTGACTCGAATTACAGCCAACTGAGATAAGACGCTAGAGCGATCACGCTGTTTTTCACGAGACCAAGCTCTGACTAATTTTGCCTCTGGTTACGTGCTTCTCGGTGGAGGGCTACTCCACGGAATTGACTCATACGCGATACTTTATTCTCGGATTTTTCCTCCGAATGACCGACGTTACCCATTTATGAAGAATTTATTTGAAGGCTACCCGACTAGTTTGAACTTTGAACCGTCTGCAGCCGGAGCTATTATAACCTCTTGTCGCATTTTAACGAGTCAGACATTTCATGAAGATTTTAATAAAGTCTGACGCATATGAATGTTACACGTTCTTTTTTTAGATGAAATAGAATTGGACTCGTTCGTAATCAATGTTTGAGCATTAAAATAAATGTAGCCATGCAGAAATATAAATTTTCGTTTCTCTTCTACGACATTTTTGGGGATGAAGACGTTTTAAGCACTGTAACTGTAAAGGAAATGGTACGGCAAGGGGTTCATTCGAAAATTAAACATTTCTTCCGACGTAGGATAATTCAATACTTGAATGTGTAGTAATTGATTAGATACAATATGACTCTGTGTCACCACTCGAGTGATAAGGGTTAATTTACGAGAAAGTTGTCAGCCATGAAACTCTAAGAGGAGGAATCTTGGCAGTTTTCAGCGATTTTCATTTCTGGGCGTGACTTCCACCCTTTACTGCGAGTCAACCGTTCAATTCTCCTTCTTCGTTGCTCCGCGAACGTCACTAAATCAATGTCACTCACGAATGCCACGTGACCCCGGTGCAAATAAGTTTAGAACATCGCGCAAATTCAAAGTGATTTCCATGGCTTACGTGCGGGGATTATTAAAATACTCCGGGAAAATGTGAGTGTGTATGCATTACGGGGTAAGCTAAACTCTCCCTCTCCCTCGCACGAAACACACGCGTGTGACGGTGTATAATCGTATTCATTCCGGACCAACGGTTTAATCAGAAAGTTTGATCGCAGTTGTGGCCTCTATTTAGGGTTAAAATTGTCTCGTTGCCGCCTGTCTTTTCATAAGTGTCTTGATTACATTTTCTGGGCCGGTTCGCCGAATTCCGTGGCACTATAGGAATTCAATTAACAGCGGACCGAACATTGTTCCGCCGGTGCCTTTTTATCCTAACAGTTTGCTTTACAATCGACCGCTAGTTTCGAACTGTCAAACTCTCGTACACGTTGTTAAATCGGTATCCAGAAAAAAATAGTCCAATCAAAATTTTCTAATTTTATCTCGGAACTTCGATCTCTGTACACCGCGCAAAATATTTTTATTAAAATTTGCAATTGAACCTTCGAACCACATGCGCGCAAACAATCATAAATGTTTTTGTAATTTCAATCATGGAATAGAGTACATCAATGGAACAACATAATCAACGATTTTTATTTTCAAATTACGGAATATTTTTATCTTCTGTAATGTTTATGCATTGAAATACTGGATTCTGTCGCACATTTTCAATTTTCATCTCGGCATGAAATGCGAGAAGAGAAATAGTTTGAATAATTCTTTAAAAGCGATTCAGACTTGAAACAAGCGTTGTCCGCGTCGTGTATCGTGGCAAAAGTTCCAGGGTTTATATTAATCACGGACCAAATGAAAGCACACACGGTAACTCGCATAATTCAAACTCTCCGAGCAACGCAGCGCAGCGTTTGGAAAAAGTTTCAGCCATTACAGAGACGAGGTTGACAGAACATACACGTAAAGAGGATGTTACAGGAAAACAAATATCGGGTCGGTCCATAAATTCTCGTGTGTTTTTCCGTCGTAAAAGTTAGGAGTCCGCCAAGATTAGTCGCGGTAATTAAGTGTCCCCAGTCATTTAATGCAAGTAGCGCGTTTGCTGAGCTGGTTGACATTAAAGTTTCGTCGCGAGATCGACGGGGAAATATAATTTACACATCACGGCCGAGAACTATAAACAACCAAGTGTAATAAACGAAACGGGGCAATTATCACGGCTCTTTTTCTGCGGGATTATTTGCTTTTCGTACACGATTGCCAGCGTGAAAGTCGTTCATGGTTTATACGTTTTAAATCACCCGCAACCAAGGTTTATGAAATTCTCGGTGTACAGGAGGAACACGGTTTCCTTCCCCGAGAAAGAGTTTGCTACAACAATCATTCTTCATATTATTTTCAACTTAGTAAAATTGCTGAAGAACAGCAGACCTATTTGTTGCACTCCTTTAGCTTACAATTGGTGCACGACATTTTTATTTAGTATAAAGATAAAAGCAGAAGTGTCGCGAATTTTTTAATTATGTTTTTATGGAACTAGGAAAATAGAAATACTTGGCGGAGCTCTTCACTGATTTCTGCGCTCGAAGACGTTCGAGAAAAGAAGGATGTTTACGAAACGACACTCGATCATAAACTTTTTCCAAGGGAACTGCCAATTAAGAGCTAACGTAGACTAGGCGACGGTCTAATACAAACTTCCCCGGGAAGTCTTAAAGCAAACGAGTGAAATTTTAATTAATTCCAACATCAGTTAATCACGGGTCAATTACCGTCTGTTAATATTGTATCAGCTGAAGACGAAGTGAGATTGATGATCAAGTTAACGAGTCGGGACACTAAAAATGTTATGTAGAAAGCGTCACCGTCGGAACGGAGCCCCGTCAAATTATGAAAATCTACGCCTTTGGAGGAGGTCGAGTGATGGATGAAGCATTCGCTGTTTGATTGTTTAATTAGTTCGTAACTCGCCGGATCCTGGACGCTCTCGTTGGTTGCCATCTATCGATTCGATTTTGTTGCGTTGCCTGTTACGTTCTAGTTTTTGTTTGACGCGTGATAAGTCTTCGAAAGTTCTGTAGACGTAGCAGGGTTCCGAACGTTTTACCAAGTTGGCAAATACTGATTAATCGGGGCCTAGAAAGTGTAGGGACTCATCAATAGCCGTCCTATTTAATTACAGTGCTTAACGGGTTCTATAGTTCGAGCGCTTACGCAAAGTTAACGCCTTAAGCGCATTTATCGTAAGCTGTAGAATATTTAATTACGTAAAAGTCGATGCTGGACGTGTCTGATAGCTCGCAAAATAATTAAACCCGAACTCTTGGTAACTATGCGGATATAAGGAAAGCGATTCATTTCAAAATTGTATTCTTCCGGCTATATAATTGGAGGATTAATACAATTACGATCTCCTCCGAAGTGGTTAGACAAATGCAAGTATACTATAGTGCAGGCATGACAAACTCGTTTACCACCAAGCGCCTCATCAAGTATTATAAATTAATTCGAGGGTCGCAATAGAAAGAAGCAGACTCGAAATGAAAAGGAAACACATGTTTTTTATTAACACTGCTGTTACACATGCAAAATAACATATACACACAAAAATTGTTTTTTTTCAAGTTTACTTTATTTGAATAAAACTATTTTACTTTTGATTTCAAAAAAACTTGGCAATGTTTCTCAGTAATAAAATTTTCGAAAGGTTGAATTTGTTGGACTGTAAGTATTTTTGAAATTGATTGTACACGCTGGTCTGTTCATCTTGACAATTCCACAGTTTTATTATTTTTAAACGTTGAAAATAGTGGTTCGCACATATATGAGCTAACACTGCTACCGAACATAGCTGAAATACGCCTAATTGCACATAGACATATCGGGAAATCGGTCGGCCAATAAATAATTATAAAAATGTGGAATTACAACATCCATATATATTTTTGTTTCAATACGGAATTACGCTGCATTTCGATTAATTCCAATTGTACAGGTATGCACTCCACATTCACCCTTCTGCAAGTTTCTGTAAATCAATTTCACCCTTTTGCAAATTAATTTCACCCTTTCGCAAATAAAATTCAATCTTTTACAAATAGTTTTTGTAAAAAAAATCGGATCAAATGTAAATCAATTGTTAAGAAATTCAAAATTTTATTTATTGCAAAGATGTACACCAAATACTTATTTAAAAGTAATTACCAATTCATTAACTTTGTAATGTGCGAAAACTGTGTGTAAATATCTGTATTCATTGTAGCCATTTTCTGATTAATAAATTTTAGAAATGGAAGTACATATTTATGAAGCGTATTGAGTATTGAGTCTTCCCTCGCAGTAATGACGCCGTTCGCGTGTGTCTAAATAAATATATAATTTAATCGAAATAAATATATAATCATTTTAAATATTCTTAGTGGGTGAAATTGATTTGCAGAAGGGTGAATTTGATTTGCAAACGGGTGAAATTGATTTGCAGGAAGGTGAAATTCACTTGCAAAAGGGTGAATTTGGAGTGTAAAACCTATAAATTGTCATCAACAGTTTCAAAGTTTTTGGTCGGTTCGCAAACTACTTGTCGACGGGCCGACTACGCCTGCTATAGTGCGATCGTCCAAAAATTCATAAAATCCTTGAACATATTTTAACATTCATTTGGAGTCTCCCTTTGAATTCCAGTCATCTCTTTCCGAGATTTAAATCGGGATTAAATTGTGACAAGGTTTCACATTTTCTCCAAAATTAAATGGACCTATTGTACAGCGCAATTTTTCAGCTTTAATTTAAGCCCTCGAATGTTCGAAAGTTCCTACGAAAATACGTTCCAAAATCCATTCGAAGAATTCCCCGTAAAATCCAGTTAATTTCGTGCAAGCAAATGTTCCATTGATTTTCCTACGGGATCTCGAATTTTTCTTCGAACCTAAACGAATCGATCGTAAAGTGCGATTTTACAGCTTTAATTTGCGCTCTTGACAGTTCAATAATTCCCACGGGAACACATTTTAAAATAAATTCGAAGCAACACCTCGAAATCGAATCACTCTTCCCCGAGCGGATTTTTCGAACTGATTCCGAATTTCTCGTCAAAGCCAATTGAATCTATCGCGAAGTGCGATCTTGTACCTTTCACCTAAGTTCTGAAAGGTTCAAAAATTCCAAAAGGAATACAGTAAAAGCTCCTTCGTTGTCCAAAGGCCGGGGGGCTGAGCGGACAACGAGCGTGCCCGGACACTATTTTTGATTTATGACTGCGTCTAGATATCGCGCCGACCGCGCCGAGCGACTTCAATAGGAAGCCGAACATAGAGAAGGACAGAATGAGATACGGATCGGGCGACCGAAGCGTGTCGCCGTCGCCGGCACAGTTTAAAGGCCCACATTGTTGCTGTTGCTCGTTGCCTTCGAAACTTTGACCGTCGATTAAACCACTAAATACAGTTGAAACTATATCGTGTTTGGTGTCATTTTAATCAGAGAAATGCCAGAAATAAGTTAGTGAAAGTCCCATAAAGAAATAATGAAAATTAAGAAGTTTGAAAATTCGGTTTACTCGAGTCAATGTTGTGGTGTTCACACCGATATACCCGAGCCGACATCAATCGACGCCGCCTACGGAGCGACTCGGCGTTGACAAGCAGTGGAATGGGTAGGCACTGGACAACGATCGTGCCCTTGATTTTGGACAACGAAGGAGCGATTACTGTACATCCTAAAATCGATTTCGAGCAGACGGTCAGATTTTATGTGCTTTTCGACATACATTTCCACCTTTAATTGAAGAGAAGCAGTGATATTGACATATCCAACCCATTGAGCAGAATAATCAGCGATTTTATTGAATGTCGAAAATGAGGTCAAAAGTGCTGCGGTTTATTTTTCGAAATTGTTTTTTCTTGCGAAGTTACACGCCGCGCCGGTTCGCGCCACTAATTCAGCGTCCATATCGGTTTCGCGAGCACTGATTTTCAGATGTATCGAGGATGAAAAACGGCGCGGCGCGTGCATGCAACGAGAAAAATAACGAAATCAGGGCGGGGATCGGGACAAATAATGCACCCGGCGGCGTCGGAATCGAGCTGTGAAAATCGCGGGATTCAATTATCAAATGCGTCGGGAGTAAAGGACGTCAAACGGTATTGAAACAAAAGGATATTTATGCCCGGGAAATAGATCTGCAGTGGTGTACATGGAGGGGGCACTGTGCCCGGCCCGGCCGCACCGTTTCCCGCGCTGTTGTTATTCGATCTCGTGAAATCGTTTTCGAAGTGTTATCGGTAACTGTTACGTAAACAAGTAGGCGCAATTAAGTTTTGTCCGATGCGGCTTCGCCCGTGTTCCTTGAAATAGTCACGTTCGGTAAATTTCGGCCACCCCGGCTGTTTTCGTGTTTTATAGGAAGCTGTTTCGGTGTAGGGAAAGGCAAATTGTCGGCGAAATGGAATTTCGAATAGATCGATCAGGGACTGTTTGTTCCAGTGGCGACTAGAAGATCGATCTAACAGTAAGTCAATAGGTAGGTGAAGAAGAATGTTTATCTTCGCCAAACTTTGTGTCAAATTGATACCGTGACTGATTCCACTTGTCAGCTCGTAAATTCATTATAATTATAGTTTGTAAACACAGTTTCGGCGACAACGAACACTTCCCGCAGTAATTTCATTTTAACTAATAGATCGCAGATAGTGAGGTTGATGGGGCACATAGATAACCCGTTACGAACGAAGTTTAGAGCTAGTAGAAATAGCGAATAATGGTCAGACACGTTGTCGACTGTGTTCGGACACGTGTGCTTGATTAATTTTTAAAATTAACTTTTCTGGGCGAGAAAGACATTAAAGACACAGCTATTATTCATTTGCTTTTCCTGTGGAATCGCTTTTTTCCGTGTTGTACCATCGTTTCGGGTTTATCCTGATTACACAGTAGTGCAGCTCAACGAGAAATGAGACGTGTGGAGAAAGATAAGTATCTTCTCATCTGTTTTAATAAAAACTTATCTGACAGGTCTCACCTATTGCATTTGGCACACATACAGTCGCTCGTGTCCCGGATAATTCTAGGCACCGAAATTATTAAATATAATGCTACGAATATAAATTCATCCTATATACATCTATTTATTCCGGCGTCAAGTAAAATGAAAAATTTTTTAATATGTCTGAATAATTGCTAAACTGTGGATCTCTACGTAATAACTAGACTGCGGATTTTATGCATTTATGGTAAAAATGAATAGGTCAAATACAAAACTAAACACAGATTAGACGAATCTAAGGATATTTTTATATTACTTCCGACTTTTCAACATGATTTAAAAAGAATATACATTTTTATTCAACTTCGGTTTCGTACAATTGACTTGCACAATTTTTATTTTGCATAAAGATCCGCAGTCTAGTAATAACTATAGCGGTGTAGCCTGCACAAGATGGTCGATTAAACGGTCTATTTACAGAGCAATATATTTGGTCCATGAACCAGCTTCAAATTACATTCGAAATCGTCTTCACGGGTGTATAGCTGCACACCTAAATAAAGATTGATATCAAGCTTCGTTTCATCAAACGTTACGGCTTTTATTTCACAATCTTGTTAGACCATAATACGTTTGGGCTACACGATTCCAATGTGTGCCTTTCTACTTCAATCGAAACGTTTATTCTTCGTATAAAATTGTCGATAAAGTCTCAAGGAAAACATTGACAAGCACCTCGTAAATTTCGGTTCCACCAGGAAGAGGTCGACAATTCCTCGAGCTCTGACTGCAATAAAGTCTTTTAATAAAATTCGCAAAGTACTTTAAACCTAAGTCGTCTGTTTCAATATTGTTACAAATGGCAGACAATTCGCGTGCCCAGGCTACATCGCGTAAATCTTTAGATTAATTCAAAACTTTATACATTAGTTTCTTATGCTAGAGACACATAGATTTTCCGCGAAATCCTCTGTTTCACCAGTTTCCTTAAAATAGGAAGGAACAGGATTTCGTGGACTATTTATCCTCCAGACAGCGCATGCGCCTCATTTGTCTCACATCAGTTTATTTCGTGGCAACCATAAAACGAGCGTTTATTCTTCGTATTTCGGACCCCATTACATTCGCGTTGGATAAAAGTTTTATTGGCCGATACTAAAGGTTTTATTTGATTAAATTTCACGTGATTATTTCGATCCCGTTTTACTAGCAATGTACGGTCCGCGAAGCATCTGACACACGCGACTAAAAATTTCTGTTATACAAAATTCGCATTGAATATCACACGATTTATTGTTATATATCGTTGTATATATGTTGTCATCAAATTTTCCTTCGAACCTAAATAAATCTACCGTGAAACGCTATCTTCCAGCTTTAAAATCGATTCGAAGTAATCTCGTAAAATCCAATCGCTTTTCACCGAGCTGTGGATTGAAGTTTATCGATTTTCCTGCATGATCTCGAACTTCCGCTCACTTTTAATAGCCGATGTTTTACACGACTATTTCGCGAATGTGTCAAGTAAGTGATCTAATATTTTTCAACTTTCTCACTGTTCGGGTATTTCTCGCTTCTATTTTTCTTTTCCTCTTTGTGTTAAGATTCATCGTTCAGGAAATTGCGATGGACGTGGCCTGAATGGTACCGACGAGTGCTGAACTTGACACCAGTCCACCGAAGTTGATTTCGCTCGATCCGGATCCACGATGTCCGGTCGAACGAAACGACAGGGAACCCGTGCGCGGAACGCGATTCAACGATCGACGACTCATTATCTGGGTTACCGGAGAACGTACCGCGGTGATTTTAATGAAACTTCTCGCCGATTAATCAGCGACTTCAATGGCGCGATTCGATTGCTAATTGAAGGGACCGCAGGCGAACCAGGCAGGGGCTACTTTATTTTTGTTCAATTTCCAGTCGCACCGTAGCCCGCGGAAAATGTAAATTTCTCATCGGAATTCGCTATTCCACCGACTGAAAACTCCGTTCGATGACTTGTTAAGATATGTTTTTTACAACCATCCTATACGCTCGCCGCAGCGCCAGAATTTCTTGTTACCTTCCCTTCATTTGACTCTGGTTATCGGGTCAAACCAAATCGTGGCTTATCAAATTAAACGAAACCGCTATTTCCGATCACGAGTCAATTAAATTTCGAGACAAAATAAAAATTGTCTGTATTCATTAGCAGATAAAGAAGATATGCATTCATTCCTCTTTTCAATAATTTCAATCGGTTGAAAATAATGTAATAGCGTGTCTAAATTCTTTAAATGTTTTTATCGTTTTGTATTTGATCCATACATTTCTGCCAAAAACCGGAAATTGTGTAAACATAATTCCACGAAAGTCGGATATTTGAATAAAATAAAAGAGCTGCTGCAATGATTTTCCATTTCCATTTCCAACAGGGATTGGAACGATTCTATCAGTGTTTTTCGGGATCGGGAACGGCGTTTCCGTTTTAAACGCATCCGGATGGGAATGTTCGTCCTGGAATCCTTTGATTAAACAAAGTGTCGCCTGATACGGAATCTGTGCAGCCTGAGTGACAATTCGTTCGCGGAAAGACAATCCTCGGAGAATTACAATTGTCGCGCACGCAGGTAAGACGTTCCCGTGTAAGACGTCCGATTTCGACAATGGAATCCGTCGCGGGTATTGAGCGAGATATATCAGTATCAGGAGCCTGTCAAGCGTCGCTAATGAATTTTCGATGTCAGACAACCTTACTTGGAGCTATTAGCGAACAATGCGATCGCACCCCTTGAGCTACACGCGCCGAGTTGCTTGTGTACCTGAATGACTGATCGTATCTGCTGACAGCCATTCAATGCCGCCTCTTGTAACTTTCCAATCGAGTCCGACGACGAATCTTATCGTCCGCATTATCGATCGAACCGACGATTTTTCTTCCTCACGTCCCAAGCCGATTGAATAGCCTAATTTTCGATCGACAACCGGAATTTATGACGTCTGTTCCGTGACGGATCAATCCAAACTGCCGCAGATCCATTTTACACGATGTTAAAGATTTTATACTGCGATCAGGGACCGAAAATAACAGTCATCCTAAAATTTTCTACGATAAAAATCATGAATAAAAACTTGATTATTATTGAAATTTAAGATAATATACGCAAAATATAAAGAATAAAATTCGAAGAACAAAATGATTCAAAAATATCGATGTTTATACTTTTTGGTTAGAAATAACAGTGATTAGTGTTCAAACAATTGGATCCTCTTTAACTGGATTTTCTTTAACGCTAAACCTACCAAGCATTAAAAGTATTTGATAAATATTTCCTTATAAAACTGGCAACGCTAAATTCACAGAGATCGTCTGTAACTTTGCGATATAATAGATACTTGGACAAGGAAATTTATTCCATTATTTTCCATAAATGGATTTTTATAATTTCGATAATTGGAAACTATATAAAACCGGTCGTTTCACCGCGGTAGGTTTAGTGTTAACAAGTGTAATAGCTTGAAAATATATTTTAAACTCAATTTTGTTCAAAATAAGACTATACAGGGTGATTCTGGGAACTGGGACAATTCACTGCTATTTTTTAAAGTAGAAATAGAAAAGTAATACGTTCTAACTTTCTATGACCATATTTTTTATGTGGTTGCAGCAATGCACCCGTCAGTGGCAACTGCACTTTATTCTTTAATACAACCCAATTTTTTGGTTAAACCAATCGATCAGCAACTTGTCCCAGTTTACAGAACCATCCTGTATACAGAATTTTATCTTCCACGATATTGTTTACAGGATGAAAGAAGTTTTCGACTCGCGATAAATATTCTTCTACGCGCGAAGTTCCCTGATACGGTGGATTTGCATTTAAATTGGGAGAAGGAGAATGTTTAATAGTTGAGACTTATTCGATTAAGAAAATCGACGAACGCGTTAACAAGCGAATAGACGGCTCGGGAGCATGTCTGATTAACCGTGAGATAGCTTTGGGAAGCCTTCAAGAATCTCAGGTTATACTGGGCGAGAGTAGTGTGCAATACTCCGGGGCCACTGAAACTCGGTAATCATCCGCATGAAACTCGTGAGCATATACATTCGGTGCTCGTCCTCAGTTCGAATCCATTTCGAGTGTCCAGATTTTGATGGCGGAACCGTGTCTCTATCCAATATTTATAGTATTGATACTGACATGGTGAATTCATGTTGGCTAAGTACACGAGGCATATCGAATACTATAGAATTGAAGTTTGTTATTTGTTCGGGATCGCCGGGATAAATGACATTGAAAATATAGATGTTCAATATTAGTCGAACCAAACTGGAAGTGCTAATTTTCTCCTGAAACATTTTAATTCGAGTCAGTAAGTGAGTAGTGAAAGAATTGTTCTCGAGTGTTGCAAAAGGACATGTGAATTCTTATTAGCCGAGCTAACCGCAGGAATAAAGTATTAGCTTAAACCGGCTTAATTTCGCCAGGCGGATACGGAATTAGCAAAATAACCAATTAAACGGGCGAGGGTAGTCTGTTCCTTTATCCTTACTGTTCCGTGGCGAGCAGAATGGTGTCCACCATCCGCGAATCCCACCGAAAAAGAAGAGAAAACGAGGGCAGCAACGCGGAATGGTAAAAACGTGTCGGCCGACAATAAGAAAGAAATAAGTGTTCGGCGAGCACAAACCGGTGGGTAAACAACCGATGGCTAATATTTGCATGCGTGCGAAATGAATGCCGCGTTGGACGAGCCGAGGGATTACCCGTGCGATATGCACACGTGTAAAAATTCCGAGCGTGCATCCGCGAGACGGACGTTTACGATCGGCGTCGTTGGCTAATATGATCGATGTAGGCGGACGGGGATGGATAACGATCGATCGATGCATATCCGGGTCACTTAAGAGAACAGGACGATTCCACGCGATTTGAATCCGATATGTCGTAACCATGGTCGGCGGAGAGTTCGACCGGATTTCCGGGACCTGTTGGTGGAAAGGGAATCGAGTCGTTTTCCCAGAATGCACGGCTCTGCAATAAAGTGTCCGCCGATTTCGAGGACCCGGTTTCGGTTCAGTTCGGCTCGGATACCGGCACCGTAAACCCACCCCGATGTTTATACTTTATCGCTCCCGCAATTACTTGTTGCCACGGAATTAATGAAGGCTGGAAAGTTGTAATGGCCCAATAAAGACCCGATCGCGTTTTTACGTTTTGTTGCTTCGAATCCAGAGAGGTTCCAAACGCTGGACACCTCCGAGCGCGCATGGCGTCGACGCTGCCATTTTGTTTTCACGAACACTCCATTTTCCGCGTGATTTACCCGCGACTTTGAACGTAATTTAAACGCGACTGCAGTTTTCTTTTTACCAGCGAGCTAATAACATCTCTAATTGGTAGGATCATCGTTTTATACTTGAAAATTCTTCTAATCAGTTTACTGTTTCAAATCGCATCTAATCGTTTTTCTGATAAATGCACCAAATCCGCTGTCTACGACGTCTCGGCGAGAAATTTGTCGAAATAAGTAAATCGAGTTCGTGGAACAAGCTTCTGTCCGCACGCCTATAAATTCACCTTTGATTGACGAGGTATGCGCACATGCAGAGTTGAATAATGACACAATTTAAATGCGGCGCGAACTCTCTCGTAAAAAAGCTCCGAACTGACGAAAATACCGACTGATGCAAATTCGACGAATAAATACCTCGGAATACGTACGGAGCAACTTTCGCTCGGCGAATTTTCTTCCCCGTGGACCATTAATTATGAATAGAGAAGTCACGATAGATCGGTGGCCAATCGGACGGAACGATTTGTCAATCTGCTTTCGGCAAGCAACTCACGCAGATAACTTTTTCTAACGACCAAGATGAGGGAAGGTACAACTTAACTTTTCCCCACTAAAACCGTCAGCGAACTCGTGGAAAGAGAATTTACGACGAGGCTCCGTTGCTCTGCTGAAGAATGGCGAGTTCTCCTTAAAAAAACGAATAAACACTTTCGCAGCAGTGCTTTAGTGTAAACGGAGCATGTGAAACCGGTGCAAAATGGTTCGCGGGAACAATAGCCGGGGATGTTCAAACTGATTCGCCACATCTTAATAGGCTGGACTACCACCATCCTTAAAACCCAGATTTTTAAAAAAAATTTCTATAGATTTTCTGAATTAGATACTCTGAAATATTACATTTAGCGGAAAGTTCTGTCACTAGATTAACCCAGTACGTTTGCAGACTATTTCGCAAATTCTTTCGAACCACAGGTAGCGCAAATATTTACCTATTTTGAGCGTCGGAAGGTAAGCTGCAAAATAACGGTGTAATAGTGTTGGAAAAGTTATTTGCTCTGCAGAATATGGTGAGTCAACAAGCCCCGTGACAAAGTGCGTTTTTGGCATTGCGTTTCGTACGAATATCCCACATATAAATCTTCAACGGAGATAGTCGAAAATTTGCGACGTACTTTCGGACCGAGTACTGTATCACGCGGTGCCAAAAGTTTCCCAAAAATTTCAATCTGAAAGTTTCAATCTTGATGATTAACCACATCGAAATAGAATTTCAGATTTTCACCACCAATTTAAAATCGTATTACCGAGAGAGGCCATGAAGAATCTGTTTAATTGCAATTAGGAGATACTCACACATGTAGCGGGAGAAAATCTCGTTAACCTGGAAGTTGTACTGCATGTTACGGGTTCAAATAACAATGTACGTAATTTAATAAAATATTTCTTTCTGTATAAAATGATAAATAAAAAATACCTTTAAAATGTGATCCGAGTTTTGGTTAGACCGAGGTTGTTAACATACAGGGTGGTCCACCTAAATATCTCCTTTATTTGTGATGAGTAGACTTCGGATTTTTATGCATTTATGCGGTTCTGAAAATTTTCAAAAAATGCCAGAATATAAAATTCCAGAGGATTTAGTAGGATTTTGATGGGGACCACCCTGTATATGGCAC
Organism: Lasioglossum calceatum; assembly: GCA_963966675.1. Taxonomy (NCBI): domain Eukaryota; kingdom Metazoa; phylum Arthropoda; class Insecta; order Hymenoptera; family Halictidae; genus Lasioglossum; species Lasioglossum calceatum. The sequence continues at coordinate 10,717,380 of OZ016550.1, read as the reverse complement.
AAACACGGAACTATTAAACTAGACAATGTGAAGAAGAACGGAAGAGAGGAACAGAGGGAAAACAGGGGTGGGATATTCGTTAAGAATACTAGCCGGAACGCGGAGCTTCCTGCTGGCGAGCGGATCGATGTTATTTAGGCAAGTGGTGGGTTATGTGAACGGCATCGATCATGAACGGGCCGCGTCCACCTCCCTGTTCGGGAATGCTTCACGAACGCTTTGCGAATACGGTCCGATTGGCCGTGCGCGAATTTTCCAGTTCGCAACGACGACCGCGAAACTCCGCTGGGTTTCTGGCGCGACCCCGAACTTTATAAATTGCCGACGTCGACGGGATCTCGCGACACGGTTTCAATATTCCGCACGCACACGTCCGCCGGAAGTTACTCGGTTTGTGGGCCATATCGGGAGCCGCGTCGATCATGGAACTGGGAAGACACTGCGGTCGAGATATGTTCTCGTTTCGCGGCACTGATCGAAAGAGTCGATGCTCGAATACATCGTCCTTTTCCTTTTGCTATTGGCTTCGAGCAACTTCCGACCCGAAGCTCGACGTGCTACGCAACTAGACAGTGTATGTTCACTCGAATCCATGTTTTTGGAACAAATTAACCACATAATGGCATCTGCCCGCGTTCTACTTTACAGGCTTCCGATATTTTATGTTTCTTCCAAAAACTGCGCGACTTCGTTCATATTATAGTTACAAATGTACAAGAAATACATTAACTACCCGTGAATTTACGTTACATTCTAACATTAATTTGAATAGGTATTGGTCAAAGGATAGGAGTAATAAACTTTCATACAAACAGTTTGCAAATAGCCGAACCTACTGTAATACCATTTATGCAATTTCGCTAGCGTGGTGATCATTGTGCCAATACGGAATTTACGTAACATAGTTGCTACAGTTGCACATGCTATCATCAATGAACGTAATGGACCTATTTTGCAATCATGCAACCGATTACACCATTTGTAAAATAGGCATGCAGACGTAACAAGCTGCAAATTGAAATCTGTAACGCGTACAAAGCTGCGTTGCAAATGCATGCGATGAGATCGGTACGCAAATTAAAAATTCGCTTAATAATGTTTATACGACGACCCGATAAATTATGGAAACAGTGAGAAAAAGTTTGACCGAGCGAAGCCAAGGAAGGGACATTACTGTTATTGCCGTGTGAACGACGGAGTAACATTCTCGAGTATTTATGTAGTCGTGGTTTACAAGTAGGTACAACAATCTTTTGAGGAAATGCCTGGACTCGATGCAAGTAGTTCGGTAAAGAAGTAGGACGAAGAAGGCACAAGCGGTGGCCATATACTCTCGGTGTAGCAAACTATTTACAAACTCTTTGCATTGTTGTCCAGTGAAGTTTCTACAAAGCCTTCTATATGTGAAAGCTTCTTCAGTTTGCTTTGAAAGACCCTTAAACAGGTATTAGGGAACTGAATCTTCCGCATTTCTCGGTCCATGGCGATATCTTTTCCGATTGGATCATCCTGTTACTCGGTGCGCCATATTTCATCCCTCCGTTACATTTCCCGATAATAAATAGCAATTATAATTCACTCATTTTCAGCGAAGTCGATTCTACGTTCAATTAAACACATGTCCTGGTGAATCTAAAATAAGCAGAACCATGTCCGAGCGTTTTTGACAATTTTCTGGAGGTCATAATATTTATTTTTGCTCCGTGACAGTTCAGTCAACTCTCGTTGTCAGTTCTGTGTCGTTTCATTATTTTACGAAACTCGCTGGAATTCGGCAGAGGTGTGGCTATTCCAGGCAGGCGTAAAAATATTGACAAACAGGAACGGGAGGTTCCGTCGACGGGAGAATAGTCAATTTTATTTGTGAGGATCTCGTAAAGACAAGGGGGAAAACGTGCGGCCGAAGAGAATGCAAAAGGGGCGAGAAAAAGGGCAGAAGAAAAATTACAGGACGCGTGACACGGGTTAAAAGCGAGACGTGCGGCCATCCAGGCTTAATTACGTATGCAAGCAACACGGGCATCGTATGTGACAGGGAAGGTCTGAAGCTGGATGGTCCCGGGCAACGGTCAGGGTCATAAAAGGAAACATTCTAATTGAATTCGTGCTTTGTGTTGTATTTTAAGTGAAATAAATATTTTCGCGGCATATGGCCGGGCGCGCGGGTTCATCCCGCGCTTTCCCGCTGCCCGATGCCCGCTGAAACGTAATTGCAAGACTGCGGACGTTTATGCGGCTGAAATACATTAGACCATATGCTAAACGAAGTACACGGCGTTGCCCGCGGATATATTCGAACCAAAGCAATCCCCGTCGTTGGCAAACAAAGTGCTCTCGGATTTATGTTTTCGAGACGTGGCAACAATTGAAGTTGGACGATGCATTCGATGATGCACCACCGAAGTCCCGTGTACAGTGAACTTGCACGAAATTGATGGGATGTTCGACGGAAATTGTGTAGAAAAATGATTTTAAAAAAACACATTACAGGTACGTACGTAATTTGACTGGAACAGTTTCGGCGAAAATTTGATTATACGAATGTGAAGGTAGTGCATGCAGATATTGCGCAGTTTCGCGAAGTACATTATACAAAGGATTTATTTTTGTATTCTGTGCTGGAGGCAGCTGAAAGAATATGCTTTGTGGTGGGATTCAAAAGAACGTTGAATTCTGAATGAAAATGGACAAGTTAAACTAAGAATGGTAACGTTACATGTCTGAATAATGCAGCGGTGGTTATTCAGCAATGTTCGCCAACGAAATATTTCGGTAGCGATTAATAAACCGTGGACCTTTGTGTGAAAGCAAAGTTGCCCAACTCGATGAAACAGCAAACGTAAAATCTGTCAAAAATGCATGTAACACGAATATCGTGCTATTTGAAATGATCCAATTTTTGCGTGGGGAGCCTTTTCCCAGAACACGCAACATAGAATCTAATTTGATCACGCCGCGTCCACTGTATACGCGCACATGCTGTGATAACGTTGATAAAACATTTTTACGCGAGCGAGTGCGCGAACTGAACTGAAGTTCGCTTTTGCGTTCCGAGGTATGCCGGCGAAGTTCGGTCGTTTAATTTGTGTAGTACACTTCAACTCGATCAAATGTTCCCTACTCGCGTATAATTACCGCAATGAAAGAGACAATCAACGCGATGGCAACGTGTCGAAGCCATTAACTGATGAATGTGACATCGTTAAAATAGCAGAGAATGTCTAACGAAAATAATGGCATGGGCGATATAACGAAAACGAAATATTGTCAGCGAGCCCTGGGCGAGAGAACGTCGCTCGAACCCTCCCCGTAATTTCGCGTAAAGATATTTCACCGCGTTTTTATTAAACGTGTAGACATGGTATTTCTGTTGGCATTTGTACGGGAGCGAGCGAGCGAGCGAGCAACCCTCTGCTACCCGTCTTCTATCTTCTATCTTCCATCTCCCACCCCCCTTCGTTCATCCACTAAAAACTCTATCGCTTCTGTTGCCGTCTCCCTTCTCTCCCGCCCCTCTTTCCCATACTCCTTTCGCGACCGTCCACCCCCGCTGCGCCGCTCTTCAACTCTTTTTTCGACTTCCCTTTCCGCACATCCGTTTATCTTGATGTGTAACTACGGTCAGCAGCACAGTTCACGGGAAGTTTCGTTGTTTATTTGGTTCCAGATTGTCCCCAAGAACCCGCCTCGAAATTCGTCGACGTCGGGGAAACCCGGTTGATCGATTCGAATTTGTTACGGGATCCGTACCACTGCCTCCCTTGTTCTACTCGTTCCCCTCGTTTTCCCCCTCTCAGCCCCCTGCCGATTTCGTTAATCCCTCGTATTCTTTTGTCGAAATTCCACCGTCGAATTTTTTATACATCCCCACAGTACAATGTTACTGAACAATTAAGTATTGTATGAGGTATTATATCAATTTCAAATAATTAAAATAGAATGAAATTACTCTTGGTCGTAAGAAACGTTTAATTGTCGAGTTAAAATAGCTCCGAGTTCAAAGGGTTAACCCTTAACAATTAAAGAACAAATAAAGAAAATTAAAGAAGAAACAATGTGTTTACAAGAAAATTGTCTGCACCGCGTGAAAGAGTGATTTTCTTGCTCCTCGCGAGACACCATTGACAAGATTAGGGGATTCAACTTATTGTCGGCGTCTCGAATGTGTTCCGGGCGTTCTGCCCAGAACTGTTCGAGAACTGTCCAGCGTCGTTGCCAAATTATGCTTCTTTTAAGGCGACGGCAATATTAGTGGCAGCCGTCTGCGGAGTAGCGGCTATTTAAGCAAATTTGATTGCGATCGCGTACCCGCAAACTTTGGTCCTTTGAACCGAACAGGCTCCTTTGACGCTGACATCGTGTCACAGGTGGCCGAGTGACACTCTATGATCGATCCATTTAAAAGCGCCATTCAAGATTTCGACGTGCTAAGCTGCTGTCTGCGTAATATTGTGATCTGCACCGTTGTAAATATTGATTGCAACGGTTCAATGCCGAGCAAACATCTCTTTCACTATTTGTGGAAAGGAGGGCGTATGTACGTCCATAAACAAAATACGGCTGTTCATTTGGATGAAGTGTACTGACCCAGCAACTGTCGAAATACTGATCGAATTTTTGTCGAACACGTGTTCGCCAATGTTTACCGAGATCCAGCGCCATTGTATTTATAGCTTCTTATCTGGCCCGGGGTACTCGTGAATTATGCAAAATTGTTGGAAACACCGTTCAGCTGTTCCCCCGGTGATGGCCTGCGCGAAGATCGGATCGAAGGACGGAGGGCACCGCTCGCAATTCCAGTTTACTAGATTAAAACGATAGATTGTCTCGAATTACTCTCGCGGCAGTGGATCCTTTCGGACCGGGGGAAGATTTAAGGCAATGCTTTAAATAACAACGGCAGCCGGACAGCGGAAGAACTCCACGGTAAAAAATCCGTCTCCGCGGGGGCCCCCGGATCCTTTCAAGGGAAATTTGCAGTCGGTTTTTCTAAACGTAAGATAAACTCGCCCCGTTAATTTGATGTACTCGAAGCTCATCGCAATTTAGCGAGGTGGGGCCAACGGGGCCGTAAACTAATTGAGGAGTTTCTCCTTCTTTCACTCGTTCTTTTTCTCTTTTTGTCTCTACGCTCTCGTTCTGCGCGGTGCTCCCGCTAACGACTAAGAGTTTAATCAAAGGGGACAGTCGAGGAAACAGTTCCGTTTTTCTTCGTTTGACGGCCCGGCGAAAACACTTCCTGTGTCGACGTTACGCTTCCGCGCCGTACTATCCGTCGCCTAATCATTTCGGTTACGTTTTCGTTCCCGCAACTGTTATGAATCGACCCTGTGGCCAGTCGAACCTGCTCGTTTGCTTTCCGCGTTATTTCCTCGTGAAACGAGACGCCTCGTCCGAGAACTCGATTTTTTGAAATAATCGTATTCCGTGTATTTATTACGATCGATTTCAAGAAGTAGTATTTTTCCCCAATGATATTAAAATACGTGAAAATAAACATGTGAAATATAAATGAAAAATAAATATGTGGAAGAAATAATGAGAAATATAATACTCTGCTCTGAATAAATTTGTACAATTCAATTACAAGCAAACAAACTTGTGAATCATTCTCATATTTCATCATCTCCGAATTTGAGAACACATTCTTCATAAAAGGTAAAAATATTACGATTTTTCTTCTGTCCCGATCACCATTTTACACTTCTTTTAGTAGAACTTCCCGAGTCGCAAGATTTCTCTGGGATGTTTAGCACCATCCTCCGCGTAATGGGATGCTAAAAGGTTAACAGCTTCATCCTAGATAATTTTCTGTGTCGTGACATGTGGCGAATAGCCGTGTGGATTTTCGATTAAGTCCTCTTGATGTTGTAAGGTCCCGCGAGGGATGCGTTGAGGGACGCGTCTACGGACTATCATCTGCCAAATTAATATTAGGCGACTGCTTCAAAGAGGAGAGTCAGTAGTGTTTGGTAATTCGTGTTGCGCGAATCTACGTCTCGAACAGTTTCGCTCCACACGATGATGTTGATTGATCGTGCTGGGAGGACTAGGAATACGTTCAAGACAATAACCCGACTGTTGCTACCAGCGTATACGTCGCTCGAATAAACAATCCTAATAAATGAATAAATTCCAGCTACATTCCTAAAGAAAACAGTAATTGCCATGATATCTGTTATAAGAACGGGAAGAGCTAACAAACAGTGCAACGTAATAAATAAAGTGTACCCTTTGGAAATTAATCTACCGTTCAGTTGTACTCCCGTTCTCGTCCAGAGAGATAAACAGTTATTTTTCGCAGGAGTACCTATGATATTAAACAACTCGAGAAAGTCTTAATTGTGTTTACATGAGAGTCTATCCTTCCTCCCCGTGTCGCTTCCAATTACTTCCCCACACTTCAGTGACACCATTTACTCGCTCTCACGGAGGAAACGTATTTTTATTTCCATCAGCAGCATGTTGAAAAAAAAACGAAGAAGGGGAAAGAGGAACCTAGAAGAAAAGAGAGGAAAGAAAGAAGAAGAAGAAATTGCTCGGCAGGGAATCTCGTTGTAGGACAAAAGAAATAGAAACCATCCGTGTAGACGCATCAATCGTTCGATAGCTACGTGGATATTAGGTTCGACTGTTTCCTCTCGTCTCGCTCGGAGTTTCTACTGGCGATGCAATCCTCTCTCACTCACCATTTCTCCCTCCCTCTCCTTCTCTCCTGTCGTATCGTTCTCGTTTGCTGCTCTTTTCAGTTACTCCGCTATTTTCCGTTTTGACCCGGTTGCTTTCTCGAGCGACACTTTCTATCTGTCTGTTGCTTGCCCCTTTAATGATCCACTTGTGCCGAACTTATTCTTCGCGTACTCACAATCAGCTAGTGATGGCAGCTAGAACATTCGATAGCTGGCTGTGCTTCAAGTCAGACCGGAAAAACTTCGAGGAGCCTCTGCGGAACTTTCGAGACACCATTTCCAGGCCCGATCGAGAGTCAAAATGTCGCGGGTGCCTCGAGTGCAATAACAGGAAACACTGCCACCCCCTCGCCAACTTTCTACGTTTTTCCCACCGAGAATTGCCATTACACTTTACCCGCCGGAAGCCTATTAGAATTATCGGTACAGTGTGTCCTCGACTTACGCGGATTCTTAGAAGCGAAACAGAAAATCATTTGTCGGTGCATATTTACATATGTGACAGAAGCTTAAAAATCTTATGCAGATTTTAGACTGTTTCATTTTCGATCGATTGAACGATTGCGCTCAGTTGTTGAGTTGCACTGTTAATTGTTTCCATGCCAACAATACACTGGAAGCCACGTAAATTGAAATAAATTTCGTCGATACCCTCGAGAAACCGTAAAATAAACTTCGTCAATCAGACTGGTTCAACATAGATTAAAATAAGTTAGAATAGTTAACGCCATTACGATTAAAGCCTGCAAACTTTTAATTGCGTGCGGTTCAATTTTGAAATTCAATGTGAAAACTAAACTAGTTTTTAGTGTGGTCCGGAATTATTTTTTCAGAACTGTTAACAGTCCCGTGGAAGCGACAAAATGGAATTGTGTTAGCAATTATTTACAACTGTTATTTGTATTATCCATCCTTGCTAGTCGCGAATGTGAACTTATCATAACACGTTAATAATAATTTTAACAGATTGTTCACTATTAACAGTGACCATTAAAATTTCTATTTGAATCGTTACGGACAAATTGTTAATAATAATTATACCAAATTGCGTACTGTTAATGGATAACATAATAATTGTATATAATTGGAGGAGCGCGTGAGTTGCAATCCTAAACGAATAATCTTCGTATCACGTGACCATAGAGCAATAGCTGAGTTAGATAGAAAGTAGCTGAAATGAAATTCCACGGTTATTTAAGTTATAATTTGTTACTGATAAATAGGAGCAAATTACACTTGTTATTAACCCATCATTGGTCAAAGTGAGCGGTTGAAATTCGGTGAGCGGTGTAAAACTCTGAACGACTAAACTGCGTGTTACGATGTTACAGCAACATTCCAAATTATAACTTCACAGAAAGTTCGGCGAAACGTTCCGCGAAAATTTGCGTGTTTGCGTGGCTCGGCCGACTTCGAGGGACAAAAACTGTCGCGGAGATATACATCTTCACTCCTTCATATTCGTAATTTGTTTAAGTAGCCAGCACGCCTATGACTCAATTAAGGGCGTAATTTTCCAATGTACCACGCAATGCGTTCACACCAATGAAATTTCCGCCCAACTTTCTGATCGACTTCGATATTCTGACATCGAGAGGCTTCCAATGATATCTTCTGTAAAATCGAACTAATTGAACGCTGCATTAAATTTCATGAAATCGTGCAACATTTTCAACGTTAATTGGTTCAAGTAACAAAAATTAATTAACGAACAGACACCGCGGAAACCAGAAAGGGAGTATCCACTAACATTTTCGTTTCCAGGTAAGCGGAGAGATAATATCTCCGACAATTCGAACGTGTCAAATTACATCAATCTCTCAATTAAAAAATCACAATGGAGCGAATAAGTTACAGCCGCCTTAATTACTTTGTCCTGGATAAAAGGATTACTTATCACGGCGATCGTTTGCACGAGAGAAAGGGGGCGGAGGGTGGACGGAGGGGGGAGAAAAAAGCCGAGTAGAACCACGGTAATTCGGGGGGTCATTTATTCTCGCGCCGGGAAAAGAGATCTCGCTGCACGCGGAAGTCCGTCGAGAAAATGGCGATAAGGAACGTGGCGAGTCACGTTATGTACGAAGGCACACGCGTGACTTTACAACTGTACACGGTGTCCCTTTCGAAATCCTGCCGACTCCTGCCAACTCTTTCCCGAACCTGACTTTGTGCTTGTAGGTGTCCGGTTACGTGACGCCGATTATTGTCACGGAGCAATTTAGTTCCGCACACACACACACACACAAATTCTTCTGCCGTTTCAAGTTGCAGGTTTCAACATTATTTTTATTAAAAAACGGAGCAATACTGTGCGCGCAAGACAAGGAAACTTCTATGGCGATTGCACACCTGTCTGTCTATCCGTTTCACCTCGGAGCGTGACGGATCAGACTCATTCACAAACATATCCGATGCGATTCTAACATGAGAAATTTCAGTCCAGCGCACAGTGTCGCGAAATGCCTGTTTTTTCGACAAAATCCTATAACTTTTGTTCTGCTTATGATAGAAATATGAAACAAAATGGGTTTGTTTATTTATATTGAAAGCAATCTCAATATGATATTATAAATATAGTCAATTATTTAAACATTGTGAAACGGTATTTATCAGCAAAAGATTTTCGCTTGTAATTCTTGTAATTAATTTCCTACTGAATTTAAAAAATTTTTTTTCCAAAAAAATTCGGACATTTTGACATAGTATGAACATAGTTTTAAATCGACATGAAGCAGTGACTTTTTCGATTTTTCGCGACACTGTGCGGCGCTGGGAATTGAACATTTCTTCCGACCAAGAATAATTCCATTCAATATGATCTTTTTCGTTTTATGGATATGAAATTGATATAATAGCTCGTACATTACACAAATGTTTACTAATTAATTATACAGTAACATATTGAATAATGTAAATATTATTTGGAATACTGGTACAGCAGTTTTTAGCGGTGACTCCGAGTCACCAAGGGTTAATAGAACTTCCGGCAGATAATGAATTCGTATTTGCACTATGGCGACATCGGAACGTGGTTGGATAGAATAAGAGGACTGAATTCCGTGCAGCACTTTGTCGGAGACTTTTAATCTCATCGAATAATATCGAAAATATTGTAATTTAATTGGAAGGCGCAATGCGCATACCAATTACATCGACGAGTTCGATCGTGTTTTTCGATAACGGAACACGGCGGAGCTCCGCGGGCGTAATTTTCATCGGCAGGCGGGCACGGCGGCGAAGAAATTAATTCTTCGCCGCGTTCACGTGTCACGGTGAATTACGCGTCCGGTGACAATATTTGCGTCAAAATCATGTCAATGAGCGGAACGCATTACCTCGTTAAAAGTGTTGCCATCGAGCCCGTCGACGCCGCTCGAATAAATCATTAGTTATTCCGGGATCGGGAGCGCGCGCGCGAAAATATTTCCGTGCGAATTTATTTCCCCCATTGCGCAATAGCCAATATCGTGCAGATGGTTTTGGCGTGCGTGACAATGCACGAATGTTCCTCGGTGTGCTCGGAAACGATTATTTTTATCGATATTCACTGAACTACCGCGCGTCCCCGCGAACCAGGGCTGAAAATGTGTCAGGAATAACAGAACGACGCGCGACGGGGTCAGTAAATTCAGTCTTTTACAAAGCCAAAAACTTCATTTGATTTGCATTAAAACCTTCACCGCGCGCAGCCCCAATCGATACGACCCCAAGCCGCGCTCGTCGAGCTTTGTTGCTTACGAACAATTAGAATGGAATTACCATTTATTTTCTTTGTGCGTATTAATTCGACACCGCGCGTTCGGCACACATCAATTATACCATTAATTCGCCATACAATCCCGGTTCTTAACAGGTTTAATGCCGCAAATGCTCGCTTGAACAAGAAAATTATTCAATTGTAACGAATGTTTGGTGAAAAAACTGCTGCATCGAACCGCCCGGAATACGGAAAAAATGTTCGGTATTTTTCGTAGCGTAGCCATTACGATTTCCAATATTTACGTGAACGCGGAATTCTCTAGACGAACCGATGACAATTCCATTTACCGGTGCTTTTTTAATAGGACAATACAAACGCACGAGTCATTTTTAGATGTGTTGTTCTCGAATAAGTAGAATATTTATGGTCAGACAAGTGTAGTATCGGGAACATGATCAGACAAATGGAGTGAAGATGATCTATAATCAGACAAGTAGAATGGGGATAGTTTACATTCGAGTGAGTAAAATTTGTGTGATTTATGGCCACATAAGTCGTCAGGCAAGTAGTATAGAGATGATATATGGTCAGACAGTTAAAACAGAGGCATTTCTCATGTAATCGAATATGTGAATATTGTCTACGATCAAAACTAATGGAACATTATCAGTAGATAGCGGATCTTTATGCAAAATAAAAAAGGATTTTTATAATCGTCTAATGTTTTCAATATTTTAAATTACACCTACTCATTTTCGTCGTAAATGCATAAAAATCGCTGCCTAATTATCAGACTACATTGCTAATTGGTAGTAGTAGTTAATCCTGACGAAATGATTGATAACATACGACTGTAGGGTCGTTCTATTATACATTATCGAACGTGCAAATAAAAACTACACACCAAGAATATTAAAACCGTGTACAACTATAAATATCTAGTAACAATCAAATACACAGACAATGACGAAATCAATACCGTGTATGACAGAACAACAGAAACTGGAATTTAATCGTACCGTCGGACACTATTGTAGATCGTCTATCGCGAGAACGGTTCCGTTTGATTGAAAATAAAATATTACACGTTTTATGGGCGTAGGTGTTTAATACCGAACTCGAAACTTTCAGCGAATCTGTGCTCTCTCGCTATAATAATAAAAAGACAACACTGGTCCGGCATTAAAAATTCCATTCCAACTCCTGACTCGTTTAAACACTTTTACAGCACCGCTCTGTGATTAAAACCCGGCTTAAAATTCAGTGCCTCCTGACAATTTCTTATTTATGACCACTAGCCCGGTTTAAGGTGAACACAATATCTGTACGAGCTTGTACCGCTAAAAATTCGCGGTTAACGCAGATCACTGCACAAATTTTTCCATTTACGCGGACGCCATTTATGCGGAGGAAGACTTATTCTCTCTGCGAAACTACACTCGTCCGACTACATAATTTGCAAGCGGAATTTTTGCAAGTTTCAGACCGAAGGTAGCTGATTACGGTGGATTTCATATCGTTATTGTCAGAAGCACAAGGTTCTCGCAAACTCAGCTAACTAGCAGAGAAATTTCATTTGAAAGCAATACAGCAATTACCCTATATACTCTTAAACGAAAACAATTAAATTGTGACTTTGATGGCGGAGTTACACGATGAAATTTGGGTGGTAACGAATGCTTGCAACCTCTTTTAAAAACAGCAGGATGGAGTATGTATATGATAACATGGCCAGTAACATGCTTGCTACTTTTTGTTTGCTCTGCATGTCAGCTTTGCTTGTCCACGTTAGCCTCGCCACAAAAGAATGTTCCAGACCTTCCACAAACTTAAGAGAAGAGTAGCAAGAAAGGAATTTTTTCCAAGCGTAAAACCAAACTGAAATTTCGTAAAATAAGATAACACGAGTCGGTCTCGTTCTGCCTTCTACAAAGTTAATCAGATACCGAATGACGGAAGAGCAGACCGGAAGAACTCTGGTCGTTTCCAAGTACTGAATCAATCCCAGAAGTGGGTCCCACATGCTACGAGGTTCGCTGTACATGTACATAGTTTTAAGTAAACTGTTAAAGCCCAATCGACGTGGGTTGGCACTATCGTCCAAAAGTTCACCGCTAACCCAGTTCCATCATCCGAGTGAGGAATCAGGAGAACACCGCTTAACAACGTACGTGACCATCAATCCCGGTAACCTGGAAAATGTTGCAGTCACTACGGAAATTGTTAATCTGTAAAACACATTTTGAAATCTTTGCAGGGCCGGGCTCATGACACCAGCAGCTGCAGTTTATTATTTTTAGACGGAACGCTCAAGCACCCTCAACTTTCGGCAAGCTGTGACAACGTCAAACTGTTACATTTTAATAAACTCGTGCGTTTTTAGCATGTTCACGTTTCGGAGACTTCGTAGCGTCGCGCAGCCGTGAGCTCGACCGAAATCGTGGCCGAAAGTAAAACATTTTTTTCCGTAGTTTAAAAATCTGTGTGGTAGTACATTATTTACAAAGTGCCAGCTTTTTTGTTGGAGTCAATATTTAATACGTATTTCCGTCGGAGATGCGTCAGTTCAAATTTGGTAGTTTTAACAGTAAACCTACCGAGCACTAAAACCGATGAAAATGTTTTAGCTTGCAGAAATGACGAGGCTCTATTTATTTAGATTTCGCGCAATTTTTATTACGATATGTGCTTGGATAAAGAAATTCATCGAATCGATTTCCATGCGAGTAACTTCATCATTTCAATAATTGTAAGATGAAGAATATAAAACCGGTCATTCGACCGGTGGTGGTAGGTTTAGTGTTAAAAGATCGGCAGTTTCAACCATAATTGAAATTACCGAATAAAATTTCGAAAAAAATCGTTTATCCTTCGGGATCAAGCGTCTATTTCTTTTGGAAAAGAAGCAGTTCTTCGTTCGTATGTTGTTTCACCGAAAAAAATATCGTTTTGTCGAAAAATCGCTAAATATTCGCAAACAAGAACGCTCTCTGAAAAAGGAAAAACTGCAGCTTTCCCGTTACGGCAAATGAGTGATATAGTAATCGTCTCTTAATGTCACGTTTTGCTGACGCCCCTAGCGTCACATTCCCGTCCCCATCGTCTGCTGGTGCAATATCGTGCCAGACAATACGGGCACGAACAAAATGGCTTCCACTGTTCCCGAGCGTCTTGCAACTAAGGGGACATTAAGGAACAATCATTGCATTGTATTTCTATTCTCACGATTTTATGGCACACCCAGCAGTACGCAAGTTGGTTAAACTTCCGAAAACCGGCGTGCTCCAAATTGGCTGAAATGTTGTCTGACGATGCAGGATGGATTAATTAAAAATATATTAAAATAGCTATAGAATACGTTTTCGTTTTAAAAAAACGACGTAAAAAATCTGAAAGTCTGAAGTATATCTATTCACTGTGATCGTAGATCACCGAGCCTATTACAGGTAAAACAGAGTACGCTATCTGCGAAATTGTGCTATCGTTAGACGGTACTATGGTAGATTTCTCGCAAATCTACGTAGCGGCCTGTGTTCAGCATATTTGTGCCGCGGAGGCATAATATCTCACAACGCGGGTAAAACCCTGAAAAGTAATGGTACGAATTGCAGTGCATATTGCAGTCATTATTAACAGAGAGAGGGCGCGCGCGGTCCACGAGCAAGTCGTGTGAACATATCGCGGATATGAATTCCCCTCCGATGAATCGCAATATTTCCGGGGTCGGTTTTTCACGGCGCGACGTATTGGTTTACCGAGGATCCCTATAACCGAACGGAGAACACCGGTCATTGGCTGGTTTTTTTCCGCGGTCCGGTTCTTTGATTTCGGTTCTCTTTTCCTTCCGCGGGGGCGGGGGCGAAACAATTTCACGCGCGCGCAGGCGAGAGAAAAATCGAGGAAAATATCGAAATGGAATCAGGGGGGTCACGTTTCGCCGAAAGCGACCTAGAAAGGAGCGGGGAAAGGGCGAGAATGGGGGCCTGAATAAAAAAAAAAAAAAAGAACGACCCGTTCCCGTTCGGCCTGCGCGGAGGAACGATATCGAAAATTTCCCCGAATTTCCCACGGCAAAAATAGGTTTAATGGCCGAGGCGTTAACAATATGGCCGCGATTTAAGCGAGATTTTATTTTCGCTACGCTCGCCGAACGAATGGGCGAACGGCCGATGGAGGACACTGTCACGCGGAATAACGTCCGACACACGTGGAAACCCGGACGGAGGCCAGAAATCGTTTAGTTATTTGTATTCCGCGTGTGCACGAAACCTGTTCCTGATATTTCTTTACTTCGGATCAATAGGTAACCGACCGTATTGTACCCGACGCGGAATTGTGTTACTTTCCATCAGCTTATTTTCCCAGAAATCTCGCCGGACCTTTCCAAGATCCACCCCCAGTTTCAGTTTTTCGCTATATTCTTCAGACCTGCGTCCCCGTATATTTTCATTGCATTCGTGCGATCGTATTCTCTCTCGGTCTTTCTCTTTCACGTGCTGCACGCGTTCTGGCTACCGAATGAATTTTTCTTGTTACCTTCTTTTTATTAATGCAATTTGAATCTCAAGGAAGAGATTATTTGTACGTTCGGAAAGTCATTTCGTTTTTTCAAGGGAAAACGAAAGCCAATTTTTTACTTCATTACACATAATATAAATAATCGTACGACTACTACACAGGCAGTACTGAAAGAGGTACAAATATAAAACCCATTAAACCTGTAATGAAATGTAAACGAACTTGGATGTATAAACAAGCCCGTTATGAACATTGCAAAATTTAATCAAGGATCGTGTCCAACGCTTGCCAATACCATACGTGCAGAAGTTAAAAATAAAAGAATAATTGAGATAATACAGTGCGCACTGTGCACAAGTTTTATGTTATTTGTATTATATCAACCCGGAAAATCTCGTATACTTTAATATACGTCACGCCTGTATTTGCTCTGTGATATTGAATCCTGAAAATGTAATATCAAATGTCTATTCGTTTATTGTCAATGCGACTGAAAGTCGAGAAGGCATTAACCATGCAATGATGCGACACGTGAAATACTACTGCATAAAATACAGTAATATTTAAAGAGTGATATTTTTACGGCATGGTGTTTTTCATGGCGCCGTAAAATGGGAGCACTCGAGGTGTTTCGAAACTTCTCGATTCAATTCTTCTCCGTTCCGTTTCCACAATTTCGATGAAACTGTGTCACGCGAGTTCCGAAATTTTATACGAGTGCTCCCTGAAAAATATCGATTTTTATTTGCATTCGATTAAACTTCAGGGACGGGATCGTACATATGTTGAACAAATAGAATTTATAAATCTAACGGTAATTCGAATTTACGTCTGTAACTAATGGATAGGAGAATATTTAATAATATACAGCTTAATAATCCGATATCGTTACTCACGTCTTATCTCGAAGCAAAATAAATTGAGATAAGGATTCAGGTTATATCGCGCGATTATTTATTATTAGCCGTCGCGGGGAAAAAGCAAACGGCAGGGGGCACGGTTGGAAGAATGCCGACCTATAAAGGAATTTCATTTAGATAAAATCCTTAGAGAAATGCGCCGGCTCATAGTACTATAGGGCTGAATGGACACAATCAATAAACCGGCGAGTAAATGAAATGTCCTTCGTTTTTCGTTTCTAATGGATTAGATAAGAACGGAATGCTTCGATTGTTCATAGGACGCGATTTCGACGTACGCCATTGAGAAAGTATTCCTGGTAGGAAGCTGCAGCGTTGAACAATTGTTTGGAAGAGATAGAGATTGCGTTTCGTCTCGAGTGCAAGAATTTGTGGAAGGTCCATTATTTGTATTAGCACTGTGTTGCAGAAAAATAGGAGCTTTGCTCTCTGACGGTAAATAGAAGCCAATGAAATTGTAAAGTCATCGTGACGCCAACAACTTATTTCGATTCTCCTACTACAAAAGATATATCAAATTCGTGACATTTATATAGTTCAACCTTGTACAGTCTTAGAAATGATTGCACGAAAGATCCTAGGATGAAAATGTATTTTCAGTTCAATTTAGAAAATATAAATAAAAGACTGTACAGTATTTGTTTTCAGGATTCAATTATTTTCGTTCCGGAAATAACTTTGGAGAAATGATTGCATTTTGCAAAATCAAATGAATCGTTTACAAATAATTTTCGCCAGTGGACGTCTGTGCAACACCGGAGACAAGAAATTTGGAAGTTGGTCGGCACGGTAGGGAGCGTAAACGCGCGAATGGATTACGGGAGTGGTAATAATGAATTACACGAACCTGTTGCATTGTTCCAATCAAGCCGATCGTCAATTCTCACGGACACAGGCGACGGGTCACGCATACCGTTCACTGTTGACGAGGAGTGCTGCGCCGTTTACAAAGAATTACCGGGAAGCCAGCAGCATTTACGCTAGCCCGGGATAGAAGAGCTTCGGCGTGATGTATTTCGCCCAGACCTTTTCGTCTCTTTTTTCGCTCGCCTCCTTTTCAACCCCGACGAGCCTTTACATTACAGGCGTTTACCGGGCCAGCGACTGTTCAATTACCATAAACGCCAGACACCACGCCAGACCATGCCAGCGCAGAACGGTGTGCAGTGTGCAGTCTGCGCGCTGCACCGCAGTGCAAGTCAGCGTTCATCCGTGGCCGCCCCAGCTGAGCGAAGAAGTTTTCAGAATACAAAACAATCGACGCAAATTGACGCGGGCCCTTTTCCCCTCCGATGCGACGATTATCGGGGCTGAATGAAATCGTCGGCCTCCTTCGCGCCTTCGGCTGACCTAACTGCTCGACACTGTAGCTCGTGTTCTCCTTTGAAACCGATTCCTGAATCCGATCATGCCCTCAACCAACCTCGGAAAACACGACGGCCGTGCGCTCGGCAAACGACACAACTGTCGCCTTTGTTTGCTGCATGATTGTGTGCCCTGGGATACGGAGATGAGCAATCATTGCGTTTCAACCCGTCCGGATATCCTAGTTGTTGATCAAGCATACTGCGCCACCCGAAAAACTCCCTATCCGGCTCCAAAGGGACTGTAATTTAACCGGGTCCCATGAAAATCGACGACACAGTTTTCACCGACTCCAGATTTGACCGACACCTAAACAACACCGCTCAACGAACAGTTAGATCCAACAGAACCCGACGGACACATAGACCCAATTAAAGAATGTCAAACCACAGTGTGCACGTATATATAGTGTATGTACATATTTAGCTTTATTTTACAATCCTACATGGTGTATTTATTTATAAATTTATTGTAGCTGTAAGCATTGTTCCGCTGAGATGAGTTATTTTGACCATAGGACTAGTGAAGTAGAGGAGGAGGGGTTTTTAGGGGGTATAAGATCGGAGTCCCTCACGACGTGCGTAATGCATTTTCCCCTCCTCGTTAATAAAAAAAAAAAAAGATTTGACCGACAACGATTTTAGTCGACGACGGTATTATCCGATAGTAATATCGATTGTAAAGGTAGTGCTCACATTTTATTCTTTAACTATTCTGCGCTGACACTTTTACTTTTGTATAAAAATATAATTATTACACTATATGAAAAGTTAGTTGTTATCAAATGATGTTCACGATGATCCGGAGTCGGTGAAATATTGTCGATAAAAACTGTGTCGGTAGAAACGTTCCGAAAATAACTGTTTCAAACTGTTGCGCAATCATGTCCGCCTTAAAAAATTATTTAATGTCGAACGTTAATGAACGAGGTACCGACTAACCAGTCCGAAGAAATTCCGTCTATTGCTGCTCGAATAACAACTTTCTGTCTCGACACCAGCCATTTGATATTCCGGTGTTCCATCCTCGCTCAACAGAATTTTACACCATCATCGCGTCGCGTCGTCTTACTTACCCGTCAAAGACTCTCCTTTCAATGGGAGAACAACGGACGGGCTGCTTTATATAGCATTTAAAATATGCAGATTTATTTATTCACCTCTTATCCCTTTGTCCGCCGGAGCTCCTTCCACAAAGTCTTCATCCGAGCGAATGAAAGGATGAGGAAAACTCATGTATTCAATACTCGGAAACTTCTAAACAATTTTGTCTTCGTATCAGCCGTTCGTTTAACCGGAACATCTTTTAATTGGATTATTCTGTGTTCGTTCGGAAATTCAATACCCCCGCTGTTAATTGCAATTTCACGGACGGTCCATAAATCACTCAAAAGCGCCAGCGGATCATTATGTTTAGCAAAACAAGTCGCTAAGCACTCTTTGCTAACCTTTTTTAAGAATGTAGTAGATACACAATTTATTAATGTCGGTTGGGAGATGGTCTTTTCACTATGCAAATTGAAAATGGTCAACTAGTCTTGTATCTTAAAAATTACCTTAACAATAAAGTCTGGAGCGATTTGATTAAACGATTCTTGAATTTCCCCGTGCGTTTTCTTAGGTATTCGGGTATCGAGTCGACGCTGAATCGATAGGAGCTCGGTCGCCAATGGATTAAGCCTTTAGAAAACTGTGCGACGAATGAATTCCAAGTTTGCGCGTGGCACGTTTGCTTCGGAGAGTTTGCTCTTCGACTTTAAATAGCCATTGACGTACCCTAAGGGACGCGCAAAGCCCCGGGTCAGCTACCAAAATTACTTGCGACACGTGCAACGTCTTCGTGCTGCATAGTCGTATGCAGTACAGCGAACTGGACCTGGCAATATTCGGGAACTATATCACATACGGCAGCTATCGTACACACTGGCCACCGTGAGTTTGATTCGCAATTTTCGTCCGGGAATTGACAGGTACTTGGTTCAACCACTATCCGATTCGTTCAGGTTGAAACAGTAGTTCTACAAATTTTAATTAAGGGTTGATATAACAATTCACATTTAAATACTTTTATAAAATATGAAAATATATTTCTGTATATCCCGAATTGATCGGAATTAGAATTCGGAATTCGTGTTCGTCAGCCCCAATAAAATTGCACCGTTCCAGACCACGTTCTTAACTAGGATTCGCATAATCCGTTTAGATCGATCGATCGCACGAAATAGGTAGATTATTCGAAACCGACACGGGCCGTATTAACGTAATCTCTCTAATTCGAACAGGGCGCCACGAAAACTTTCATTATTATATCGTCAAATTTCACCTGCCGCCGCGCCATATTGGTGCCTCGGCGAGCACAAAACACCGAGGATCAAATAACTATCGTGTCTCGCCCGGTGAAATATATAGTTTCCTTTTGTCCCTCTAGTTTCATTTGTTGTCGAATGTTTCGTCGATTTCGATTCGAACACGAAAAGCCCCGGACAGTTCCCCCCTTTGCTGCAAGTTCTTAATTAATCGATCGGTGCGTGCTAACGATTCCTTTTTTCCCCGGCGGCCTCTGTTCTCTGTCACAAAATGGAGGTTTATTATATCCGAAAGATAAGTGGTAATACACCAGCGCACGGATGACCGGTTCCGTTTCCAATGAAACGCTTTTGTCCCATGAAATTTTATTTCGGTGAAGGGAACCGAAAATGTTCTTTGAAGAACGAAAATGAAAATAAACGTTGACGTTCCATTCCAACAAATATTTTCATCGACATTAAAAATATGTGAATCGAAAATGGTAATTCTCGATAAAATTGCTCGCGATACAAGCAAACGGCAGACAAAAAATGTTAATAAAACAACCGTGATAAAACACTAAGCAGTGAGTACTCGGAGAGTTCCGAATATAATTATCTCGGTTCATAATAATGCATAATTAACGCGTGCGTGTAATTCAACTGAATTTTGTTTTTAATTAATCAGGATTGCGAGTCGGCTTAACAGGGGTGTAATTGATGAAGAGTTAATCGCGGAGCCCCCTTTTCGGTGTATTTTGCACGAGGTTCAGCCAATTATTTCCGCACAAAAGTAAATGTTTCCTGGCTCACGCGAATAACAGAGACGACGTTCAATATTAAATCTGCGCGTACGCGCGTACATACATCGAGGGAAAAATACGCGACGTATAATTCGCTGTCGCCGTCGCTGTAATTAGATTAACTGGGGATTGAATGTCGCGAATACTGATCTTTCTCGACCCATAACCGTAACTTCCGATCCACGTGTCGGCCCACGAGAAATAATGCTTCCGCGTACATTCCGTGCCCCGGCTACCTTCGGATCAAAACAGGAAGGAGCCATGATCGGGAAAGTTACGGCCCCTTCCATGAGCAGAAACCATGAAAATTTCGCGAGTAAATATTCGGCGAGGGCCGCACGGGATGATTTATAGAATCCGTAATAATTCGTCATCTATCACGAGTAAATAATACTCATTAATTTCACCCTCATCCGCCCTGCATGTCGATTACATACAGATTTACTAAAATAAGTTGTACTGTAATATCTATCTTCTATCTTCTATCTTTTCTTAAACTTTAAACTCGATTTTCTCGAAAACGAAGCGTCAAACGAAAAACTGTTATTAGTTTTCATTCGTTATTAGTTTAGTAGTCATTCTGGGTTACATATTTGGGTTACGGAAATGAGGGTTAATTCTCTTTTAATTGCTCGTTTAATAGGATTAACCCTGAGAATAAGGAACTTCATCGAAAATGAATGACGTCCATCAGTCAGCGTCGATTAATAAATTTCCCCGAAGCAAGAACGGCAGGTTGCCTTATTAAACGGTCCTTAAGAAGCGATTGGAACGTCAACCGGATATCTGAAAATACCTTTCGCAGCGGGGCATTTCCGAAGGGGCTTTAACGAGCCTGATCTCAGACATTGATAGAATCTCGGCAAAAAGCGAGGTAACTGTCGGCGCGGCGTATAGAGTGGGTTGAGCACGCTCGTATCAGTCGATTCGACAGCTCTTCAATACGACATACGGAATCTGACGTCGGACAAGCGATATAAAATTTAACGCGGATTGCTTTCATCTTCCCCGCCTGGCTCCTTAAAGAGAAACCAGTCGGCGCGTGTGCCCGGTGTTATAGGGCCGTGCTATCAAGTATTTATTTCAATCGGTAGCGAGGGCGTGGCCGTGCGCCATCAAATATCTATCGAATTGTTCCAATCGACACCGACCAGCATCTTCCTGATACATATTCCACACGCCGATCGAACTCTGACAGGCGTTGTAAAAAAAAATAATTCATAATTAATGGAAATATACAGGGTGAACCTCGAATCGTGATCAGTAGAGATTACTCTGTTATTAGCAGTCCGATCGAAAATGTTTTTATCTGGTATAGTATGGTTTTAAGAGAGCTTCCACGTGATTATAGAAAAACTATTGTCAACTCTTTTATTCACGATTTATCAAGGTCACCTTCAATTTTTTGCATAATTTTTTACGTCTATTTGTTAGAGGATTTCAAGGCGAATTCGGTAAGTATCATAACATTTAAAAAAATTGCAACAAATTGCTTTTTAAAATTTTTTTTACAAAAAAAATTGCTATAGTCACGTGAGCAATAGCAAAGCAATCTCTACTGGTGACGATTCGTGGTTTTCACCCTGTATTTTACCTTGAAAACATAAACACTGGATTGGCTGGATCGAATAATTCTTGCCAGTACGTAGTCTCCAGGAAATTAAAGATACTGTAGAACTGTGTCGGTCCTTCAACCCTTTCCCTCGGCGAGAAATGGGCTTCGTGTTACAAAACTGTTTCACGCTATCGAGCGTACGCGTGCCTCGATCTCGGGCTGTTTATCGTCGAGCATTTTTCCGACTTAATTTGGCCGAGCAACACGGAAACTACCGTCGACGAAAGAGGTAGTAGCGCTCTCGCCGGGCTAATAAAACACACAGATGTAATATCAGCGGATCCCCTATCGCGAATTTGTTACCATAGCTAAACGGTCACGTGGCGTCTGTTTACAGAGATCGAGATCAACGATCAGTTTTCACGAACAACGTCGGGGCCGCCCCGCGGCTTTTCCTCATCGGTGTCAAACTCTCTCGCCCGTGTCGGTTAGGCACGTGTGTGTTGTCGCGCTGGTGTGTTGCGGCCTCGCGAACGCAAGTTCTAGGTCCGGCAAATGTCACATCGTGTTGCACGCAAATCCGCTGATCTCCAGACCGCGCCGCGCATGAATCATTTCTTTGTTTGCATTCGTGTACGGCCCCGGCTATTTATTATTTAGCCACCCGCGGCCAGAATAATGAGACCCCGTGACCGCGTGATTATTTCTAAATCCATGCGCCGTGTATCGGAAATGACGGCGTACACCAATTGCACACCGTTCTTCGTGAAAACACTGGGGGCGCGCGAGCGACGAGGAAATGTCTCTGTTACGAGCTCAAAGAAACAGTCCACCCATACGTACTACTTGAATCTCGCAGATTTTGAAAATTACCTCAAGTCGAATCTTCTTTGAATCAAATTAGAGATTGTTATCGATCGTAAGGAGTTTTAGACTAAAGTTGGAAATGATATTCTCGGCGCACGGTTCGATCAAATTCTACACTAAATAGCTATCTTGTAGTAAACTTCTTTAAATCAATCGATCTACAACGGGTGTCCAAAGTATTCGTGCAGCTTTTGAAAACGTATAACTTTTTCAAAATTGGGGCTTATAAGGTAATCCACGAAAATGAGAATTCCCACGGAAATCCGCAGTTCAGTAATCGTCATGGAAAATGTGAACCATGCAGTTGCGCCATTATGTTGAACAAGTTGTTTCAACTTTGTGTTAGACTGCAAGAACAAGTTTGCTTGAAAGCATGAACTTGTTCTAATTCTGCGGATTCGGATATTATTTATTGTAAATGCACATTACTGCGATTAACGGAAAGCCAGCTGTAGTCGGAGATTAAACGATCAATTAAACGCAATTCTATAGTTTATTCATGAATTAAAAACAATGTTGAATCTAACTAAAACTTGCGGGTCCATTGCCCCTTTTACAGTGAAGTTCCATTGCTTATTAAATCGATATTTGAGGTTTTTCTGTAAGTTTGACACGTTTGATTGAATATGTATTAAATATTCACGAGTTGCCCGCTGTTTCTGGAATATTCGCTGGTGACTGACAAATCGAACATCTGACAATAACCGGTGAATACATAAATTCGATATTTCTGTTCAAGTGAAAATCTCATTTTGCAGGTAATTTTCGATACGAGAACGGTTCCATTTTGGTTTTGTCACGATTGCCATCATATGCAGGTCACATCGAACAATGACGAAATAATTTAACGGGCATATTCTTTACACCATTTTCCAGCTTATATCATATCGCTGGTAATTATTGCAATTATTCAATTATCTTTTTGCTTTTGTGCTTTACGCCCATGGTAATTATAAATTGCTGTTGAAAAATGAAGTAACAAGAAATGTATAATTTGATACGAATTTTCACATATTTCAATACACCGATCTACACAATCTGTAAAACATTATCGTACATTAATATTCGGGTTTGGTAATTTATAACAATTTTAGTAACGACTAAAATTATTTGCTTTTAAAATTCAACCGCATGTGGTTTATTGAACAACGTGGCTTTACAATGCTACCGCACGTATTATATTAAACTTTTTTCAATCTGAATTGGAGAAACCATTTAAAATAATTTAAATTTACATTACGCATTGCACAGCTCGCAATAAATCACGGTTCGTTCAGATCCCAATTTTATACGAACAGTTTTCGGTGGATATTATCGGTTCGAGTTGGACTAAATATTTGAATAAATAAACGGAACGGTGTTTGTTAGCCGCGCGATTGATGCGCCCGTGAAAAATTGGCTATTATCAGAAATTACTTACTGCAATAAAGCGAACCGTCCAGCATTGATGTCGCTTTTTGAATTACGAGAGATTTAATAAAACGCTGTAACGCGAACAAACGAGTCCTCCGGCACATAAATCCCGGACAGCTCGAATCAACGTACGGTAGAATGTTTATCACTTGCAGCATTTAATTCCTTTTAATCTACCCGGAATGACATTCACGCAACACAGACCGTGAATATCAAGTATACCATTTGTTGTGAATTGTCAGCCGCTGGCGATTCTGGTACTGCGAACAATTTACGAAAAAGAAAGTCCATTGATTTTTGTTGATATCTTGAGAATATAGACAACACTTATTATTACTTCCACGCTCCTCGAGCAGCCAGCTGACATTACCCAAGCCCTAAACTTGCTCGTGTCCTCAAAATATTCGAAATTCCTGTAATATGAAATTGGATAGAGAGTGTGAATATCCCGAAAGCCTGAACAGAGATGGAATTTGGAAAATTTTAATTAGTCGTTGGGATTTTGAAAATATTATGATTGCGGACTCTCCATACAAGGATTAGCTGTATGAATAGAATTCAAACGAATGTCAACTTTGAAAATCGGGTTCCCAAAAGACCTGGAGCAAACAATAATTGTAGTGGGCATTGAATAAGCTCTAACCCCAAGAAAGGAGCATTTTTCCCTTGACGGGAGAGCCTCTGCGTGCCGCTCATTACCTTCCTCATCCATTATTCGCAGGCAACTGGCAGCAGGAAAGGCGTTAGCTCGGCCAGAGTATTGTTCACAAAGGGATCCAGAAAACACTCGAAAGCAGATAATTTTGTCGCCGGCCGTAGCCCGCTATGACAGCCGCAGCAACATCGGCTGAAACATGTTGAGTGCTGTGTCTACAGGAACCCGGGAATGTCGGGATTTCCGGTGTCCAGCCGGCTGAGGTTGGATGATAGCCGGGAGGCTCTTAGAAGAGCTATGCGGCAAGTGCGAACACACTATGCCCGCCGCTATGCGACGCGCGTGAACGCGTCGCATTAACGTTATGTCGCCGGTACCCGCTACCGGTACCCGCTTTTCATCGGCCGGCTGATTCATCGAGCGACGACACTGTTTCGTGCGCCTAGCCTAACTCCTAACCTAGCCCCGAGGAGTCGCGGACCCGCCATGTTCCCCTTTCCTCGAATCGAACGATTATACAGGGTGGAACTGGTGGCGCGAGCAGGGGATGATTTTACGTGAAAAAATCAGTCGAAAATATGAAACAGATTTTTTTCATTTGGGACATCGTGTTCGAGAAAATCGACTTAAGAGATGGATGAAATCCTCAGTTTTTAATAATGATCCTAATGTATATAACAACGAATCGAATCGAACGATTATGCAGGGTGTCACTGGTGGCGCGAGCAGGGGATGATTTTACGTGAAAAAATCAGTCGAAAATGTGAAACAGATTTTTTTTTTCATTTGGGACATCGCGTTCGAGAAAATCGACTTGAAAGATCTGCCTCATTTTTATAAGAGATGGATGAATTCCTCAGTTTTTAATAATGATCCTAATGTATACAACAACGAATCGAATAGAACAATTATACAGGGTGTCACTGGTGGCGCGATCAGGGTATGATTTTACGTGAAAAGAATCAGTCGAGAATATGAAACAGATTTTTTTCATTTGGTATGTCGCTTCCGAGAAAATCAACACTAAAGATCTGCTTTGAAGATTTGTCTCGCTTTTATAAGAAATGCATGAAATCCGCAGTTTTTAATTACGATCCTAATATAACAACGAATCGAATCGAACGATAATACAGGGTGTCACTGGTGGAGCGAACAGCAGAAAGTATGAAATAGAATTTTTTCATTTCGGACATCGTTTTCGCGAGAAAATCGACATTCAAGATCTGCCTCATTGTCATAATAAATGCATCAACCCGCAGTTTGATCATGATACCAATAACTGAATAACAAGATCGAGACTGGTTCGTTTCCAATTAAACAAATTGTCTCGAAGCGCAGTTGCGAAGTTTATAAATACCGCCAAGAAAATTGGATTTTTCAATTTCGTCGCACGGGCGACGCGTCGCGCGATACGTCGGTTTCATTTCTTGTCCATGACGAGTTGGAACGCGTGGCAGCACGGAACTCGATAGATCATCCCCTTTTTTGTTGTTTTGATGAATTTCGAATTACAGGTTAGCTTCATCAGTTCTCGACTGCAGCTGCATCAATTCGTCCGTTTCGGTCTCGGTAATGGAATTTGTTAGTTTTGTTAATTCTATTTTCATTTATCTCAGTGTTTGCGGTTTCCAGTCTACTCGCTTGTATTTCCCGGTGTGTACCGCGAACGTGTTTCACGTACTCGAGGATATTGTGCGTTTAAATTGTTTGAAATGTAGTGGAGACTTGTGTGTTTTCCATTGCGACCGTGTAATCGAGAATTTCTTTTTTCAATTCCCTTTGATTTCTGCCGGCTCTGCCACGCGCCGCCGGTGTCTTTGTTCGCAGTCTTTTAGTATGTTCGTCTCTGAGAATGAAAGGTAAATAAATAAAGCTTTGTCTTGTTTGTATTATATTGAGCTCCAAACAAACTCCGCCCGCGAATATTGAACAATGGAGTTCGGCGCGTTTACAGCGCACGATAATCACGAAACAGAGGTTATGAAATGAAATTATACTAGAAAATTCTTTTCCGTCTATCTAGAAAAGAGAAGATAACCGCGCGGCGCGTTATTACAAGAACACTGTGTACGCTGGTGTTTAACTCATGTAAAAGTGGCAACGGTATCAGCAATTTGTTGCAGCCATGCAATTATTCTTGCACACGTAACCGACCCTTATCACACGCACGCGTGCTTCACCCATTACGCATTTTAAATCAGCGTTTCTTTTTACTTACGACTGCTCCTTGCTAGATAATATTTGATATTTCTAAGTAGATTCCCTTCACGCTATTTGTCACCGGTTGCTTTCCTCCGTGTGCGTGACCGTTGATATGCAACCTATTTGTAGACGTCGGTCTTGTTCGTTGACAGGAATAATATTTTTCACATTTTTCACGTCGGAGATTACATTCACAAATTCTTCCAAATGTTTCGGCACGAAGGAAACAATCCCGATTCGTCGGGGGATGATCCGAAAACGCGATTTCCTCGGGGCTGAAATTATTTACATCGAAGACAAAACCAGCTGCAGTCAAAAGGCAGAACCTCGCGTGCAACCGGCCAGAATTATTTCTTTTTTTTCCTCCCCCGAGCGAACAATTGTTTCCTTCAATTCCGTGTATTATGAATGAGCAATATCTTACAGCGAAAGAACGGGACCCGCGTATTTTTTTCCGTTTCCGTCTGGTATTCCGCGGAACACACCGTGGAACCCGTCGACGTCTGCTTTTCAATTCACCACTCGTCGCTCGCGCCGCGGTACACTTGCATACAAACGCGCGCATTTGACCGCGTCGCTTACAGCATAACTCTATACCGTAACTGCAACCTTAGACCGGAGCGCGGCGCGCACGCCGCAGTTGATAGTTGGAGACCGGCCGAAACGTGTGCATTTTTATACATACGGAAATGTACGCCGATGCAACTTTGAGCGTTGCATATTTGAACGCGCGGATACGCCGAATGCACGAGGGTCAGCGGAACCGGGCGGAACTTTTCCTTCCGCGTCGTCAAAATTCCTTCGTCGCGCAAAACGAGAATCAATTATTAACACCCACCGACGTCCCACCCCCGTCGCTCCTCCGTCCGACCTATATACCATTATTTATTTAGCGCTGGAACTGTTGCTGCGCCGCTCCGCGAGCACACAAAACAACCGAACACGCTGCGACTGACGCGTTTGGCAGCA
Organism: Lasioglossum calceatum; assembly: GCA_963966675.1. Classification (NCBI taxonomy): domain Eukaryota; kingdom Metazoa; phylum Arthropoda; class Insecta; order Hymenoptera; family Halictidae; genus Lasioglossum; species Lasioglossum calceatum. The sequence goes on along the minus strand of OZ016550.1, from coordinate 10,689,440 downwards.
CGCGTCTGTAAATATCACTCATTTCCAACGACGGGCGGGAATCTGTAGATCTGTCATTTGTTAATACGCTACACACGTTGTTTTTATATTAACATTAAACCTGCCGAGCCTTAAAAGTAACTGGTACATATTCCCTTATAGAAATGACAAGATTGATCTGATTTATTTTATTTTTTGTGAAATCATTTTGACTATTTCATTAATTGTAGAATACGAAATCTTGAACCGATGATTTCGACCAATGGTGATAGGTTTCGTGTTCATGTATTAATTCGAGATTGGTACGGTTAGAAGAACTGAGAAGACTGAAGATCATTACTTAGCAGCAGGATTAATTAATTAAATAACCAGAGTAACTTGGACCGCTTTGGTAACACGGACCCAATTACCAAATTGGAAAGTGTGAAAGGGGGAGACAATCGAATTGAATAGAAATTGAACAGATTCGATTACCGAGGATGGAATACAGAAGCGGAATACCTTCGATAATTTCGCGCATATCGATTTAACGAAAATTGGTTCGGATGGATACTATACGGCTCAAAAGGGAGTACCTAATCTACTGTACAGACCGAGGACAATTGTAATGTTATTGGCTTCTGTTTATGGGAATTATAACGACCCTGTATTCAAGAGTACAATACAACATGTACGAATGGAGAGATACGGAAACCCTTAATCGAGTTTCCTTGACTGGCACGATTCGTTCAGATACTGGAAGATCGCGTTATCCACGGTGCACAATTCGATTTTCTTCTGGAAACGTCGATCTTGTGTGTCAAGATCTAGTTATATATTTAAACACTTGCCGTATTTTAACGAGTTACGCTCGCGATGGAGATTTCAAACAAAGTCTAACAAATATGAACGTGTCGCCTTCCTTTTTGAATGAAATAGAATTTGATTCGTTCGTAATCAATATTCAAGGATCGATGTAAATGTAAATTCGATCTTCTTCCGAAAACGTCAATCTTGTCAATCAATATTGAAGCATTCAAATAAATGTAGACATTTTTGGGGATAAAGACGTTTCAATCGCTCTAAAGAAAATGCTACGCAAACAATGTAATTTTTCCGAATCCGTCTTTTCGAATTTCGAGAACGTCACTTTTTACGTCCACTGCATTGTATAATAGTGGAGGCCATTTTTGAGAATACGCAACCGCGATCAGCAATTTATAAAAGGGGAAGTCCGTGCATCGGGCCGGAAATTGGTGCGGAGTATTTCGAGTACGATGGCCGACCATGTTGGTCTCGATTCTCGACGGCCATTAAGGCAACCGGATGCTAACGTCAGTCGGAACACTCCTCAACGGAACCGCTCCACGAACAGTGCGAATATCGCCATGCAAAATCTATCGGAGATTATTTTGACAGCGGCTTGACGTCGGCTAGCAACCGTGCCGTTTTAACGGATACTGAGAATCCAGCTTAGGGCTGCAATATCGGCAGGTTGCCAACCAGGCCGCAGCTGATCGGGACGAATTCGGATTTATTGAAACACCATGCGAACTTTACGGGTCTTTCCGATGCCGGCTCTAAAACGGCCCCCCGGCTCCAACCGGAGGATCCGCTCAAGGGATTCGAGATATACACGTTGGATTAGGGGGTTGCAGTCGATTAAACCGAGTGGTCTCTCGATTCCTTGTTCTCGAAAGGGAACATTTCGATAGGCCTTAGCGAGCCCGAAACACCGAGGAGAATTTCATCCGCCGAGAATTCGGCTGAACCGACTGCTGTCTGCTCTGCCAGCATTTACGCGAACACCAACACCATTTTAATTAAACTGATCTTTCATTCCGCTATTCCTCCAGCAAATTAAATTACGCGCCACACATCTATTCATTTATTTTCTATTTATTTTATTCACTTCGGCGTTCTCTGTTGTGGATGCAAAAATGTTTTTATGAGAACTTCTTTAATAATGCGGTTGTATCACGCTCGGTAAAATGATTAAAGCAAGATGGAAATGTCAGATCAGGGCAACGGACTCGGACGGAGGGGGATACAGTTACCCTCTTACGTCACGACGCAGACGTGACCTATCCGTGGCGGAAGAGTGGGGATGCTTGCCGCCGCAAAATGGGGGAATAACGTCGTAGAAGGGGAAGGGTGGAGTACAAGACAAAAGTCTTAATCTGGTAACTCTGATGTAATTGATGCAATTTTTATTTTGCACAGAAGTTCGTCCATTTATCATAGCCTAGAGCGTAACTGTATGGAGATTGAAATTTTTTCCATTCCTCCAGAAACTATTCCAATCGAGTTTTCCCCGCGGTTCGATACATATGCACTTTCAGTGCAACTACACGACACTGATTTTCGAACATAAGTTTCTCGGGACTATAGTGATCTTTATTCCCGGAGAACTCGCGTCCTCTCCCCTTGACTTTCCAAAGATTATGTATGCCAAGAGCTCTCAAAAACTTCCGAGTTCTATAACTCCGCGAATGGTGCTCATAAAGTTCCATCACTGTGTACGTGCGTGCATGAGTCGCGCCTGTGTGAGCGTGCAAAAGAGAAAGAGAGGGAGACGGAGAGAGGGCGAGAGAACGGAGATAATCTTATGCCCCCCTTACTTTATTGGTTTCTCGACTTTGAGTCGGATTTTACTTCACGTCAGGCTTAACGATGGATCTACGCGTCCTGCACTTGAATCATCGTCACCTGTCAAATAAACATGGCGGAGATTCGGAGATGGCATTTATGACGAAATTCGTATTTTATTTTGTCCACCGATCGTGAAGTTTTTTCGACGCTTCTCTCGCCGAACAAATTGAATTTTATTTGTTAACTGCTTGACGTTCGTATTTTCAATGAAATCATTAAAATCATTCAAACACAAGAAGTCACGATTGAAGTAGAAGTATTTTTATTCTTTATAAAAATCCACAGAATACTGATTAACAAGTTACAACGTGCTAATAGACTTGTTCGCTTTGTAAACACCCAATTTTCATTCGCACGAGCACCTGGGTGAACCAGCAAATAAACAGAGAAGAATCCTGAGTACGCATTGTTAACTTAAACAATTTCTCTTATTCAGCGAGCACGTTTGGAATGCCCGCGTGGCGTACAGAAGACAGAAAGGAAGGCAACAATAAGCATTAAATGAATGGTAAATACGCGCGCTGCGGAACAAACGTACCTGCACTCTTTGTGTCCTTAACAGCATCCAATCGGTTAATGGACGGTTCTTGTTTAATATCGGTTTGAATTCGCCCCGTAGTATTATAAAGGAAGTTTTAACCATGATTTTATCAACGCGCGAGCTATGGGTCAATTTTCATTGTTGAAACTGCGGAATGGAAGTGGCGGCACACTTTGTATTCATCGGAGTCTTTCATTTGCTCGGAAAGACTGTTGAAAGTGGTACTTCTCTGAGTAAAAGTTCGAGAATAAATTACGCGGTTCGTCTCGAGCGGATACCAAAATATTTCATTTATAAGGGGCGACCTCCGAAAGATAATCAAATTATTCAAGAAAGATTTTTCGATTCGACCGACGCGACGCCCATTACGACTGCGTATCAAAGATAATAATTTTTTGCAGCTTTCCATTAGACGATAGTAACGGAGCTCGTTCAAGACTCGATTCGTGTTTTTCGACCAAATAGTGAGGCTAATGGTTTCAGAAGTTACAGTCGGAATAGTCGCAATTGAAAGTTGAACGCGATACTAACGACACGATTAAAGAGAACCAATGGTAGATCTTTATACCAAATGAAAAATGTCTACCAGCAAGAATAATTCTGGTTAATTGAGAATAACCCGTTAAATTATTTGAAAGAATTCATTTACACACAAATACAAGATGAACGAATTTTTGAGCAGCTTGAAATTGCGGTAGGGATAAGTAGACGGTTAATTATAAATGCGTTCTACGTTATTTTTAATATATGCGGCTCAAGAAGCCACGATCGGCCGGAATCAAAGAAAATTAGCATCCGTATTATGCGGAGGAAAAACTGAGTGATGAAAAGGGAAAAAGAAGGAAATGGAGCGCGTTCTACCCGGCGCGACGTGTGCCAATGAGGAATTTTGCATTGTGCGAAATTTCGCGCGAAAGACGTAACGAAACAGGGGCTGTAAATTGCGAACACTTCATTAGCAAAAATTTAAATTTCAAAAGAGCACTTTGCCGCGTCTTCCCGCGCGAGCTGCTGATGAGCTCTAGCGTCCTTTGTATTCGTCGAAATGCGGTTATCGGCCGTGGGCTTCTCAAGAGAAAAATTCGTCGCTGGATGCTCGCGGACTTCGCGATGTACTGATTATTTATTGAAAAGTAAGCACTCCCACAGTTGGCCACATTGGCGGAATTCAGTGTGCGAAATATCTAAGACGAACGACCATTTTTATCAGGCGTAGAAGATATTTTTAAAAATTCTTTTTGTGTTTTATTTTATCGATTTTTTCTACACCGTTTGGTTTATAAATTTAATCGATCAGGCAAACTAACAGTTCAATAATAATTGTTGAAATGGTTAGTGCGATAACAGAGATTTAATAAGTAAAGCATGTGTCATTGTTCGGCAGAAACATTGGCTGGCTTGACAAAACCGTTCTACTGAAAAAGAAAATTGAAAATCAACATTGACAGGTACCACGTGTTTGTGAGTACAATATACGAGTTTCATAGTGGAACAAATATTACCAATACACAAAAAAAAGAAACCACATACGTTTTTTACATGAGAAATGAGACGAATTTTTTGAACGGTTAACGAACCATGCGTCTCCATTTTTTAAACAAAAGTCAGGTGTATTTTATAACAAAGAAACCCAGATTCTGTCCCATATCCGCGCTGATTTCTTTCCCCACAGTTGTTTCGAATAAACAGCGGAGTTTGAAAATCGCCGAACAGAGGAGAGCGCTTTTGTTATACCGTTCCAAAAATGTTTAATTTTCGAAATGGCGGGCTCTGTTTTCAAAGGCATCGCACAGGACAACGACAGCGGGACAGAGTGGTGAATAAACATTCGAATCGACTGCCACATTTACTTTAATATCACATTCATCGTGAGCAATTCAATTTCGGGTATAATAGCACACAAACAGCTATGCAGGGTGCACGAGGATGCAAGCACGTTCCAGGATCTACATGGTCTCTGAATTTCGCAAAAGACCCTACGTTTCAATTGTTGGGAACGTCATAGATTTTATGCATTAGCTGATTAAAGATGCTTGAATCCGATTACAGATTAGTGAGGCCTCCCTTTTATTTCGAAATGATGGCAGCAGGCTCCAAAGGAATCTCCATTTTACTTCCTTCCAAACTGACCTAAAAACTTCGCTCTGCAAAAATTATACGGTAAAAAAAATTATTACTTACCTGTACATAGATAACGTCACCGCCAATGATTTTCAAGATTCAATTGTAATATAGAAAAATGGTAACATTACTGAAAAAAATATATAAAAGAAAACTCTAAAAACCACGCTTATATTAAATGCACTAATAATTTTTTTCCTGGTTCTCCCAAAAATTTAATATAAATCTAAATAAAATCATCACATTAGTGACCATAAAAATAAAAGCGTGGAGCGCCCACGAAAATTACGTTAATATAGCTTAGCACTCCACGCTTTTGTTTGTATAGTCACTAATGTCATGAATTTATTTAAATTTATATTAAATTTTTGGAAGAACCAGGAAAAAAATTCAAAATATTTCTTTATTTTATACTTTTTAGTCTTTTTTAAATGGAACACTAGATATAGTAATACTGGTATGAAATAGTAAGATATGGCACCGCAAGATATGAAAATACGCGAGATAGAATGAGGGGATGATTATTAAAAAGCTGCTCTACCAGGAGTAGTGTATGCAATGCACTATGCTAAGAGATTTCTTTCAGCAAGGAAAGTCACTTACGGACCCATCGGATTCTTTGTAACACGGGGATGGAAATTGCGGCAAGAAAGAAGTCGTTTAGAAGCGCGTAATTCTATTTTCGTTCAGCCCGATAGAAAAGGCAATAGAATCTGAAAGTTGCGCGGGCGAAATGTATCTTCCATAAATACGAAAGTACCGCGGGAGCCGAAACAGTCTTGGCCCAGTGAAAATTACTTCGGGCTCGGGCCGGGGCCGTGCAAAAGTTCAGATAATGCAGACATTACCGAAATACCGGCGGCCTGGAAACTTTCGCGCAGCACCAAAATTCGCTGGTTTTCGGAGAGGAGGGTTGAACTTTTCACCGTTTCAAGATCCGCGTAACATTAACGGGTCACTTCATGCCTGCCGCTATTTTACTTTCGCGCCTGTTACAACTTTGCTCCACGAGTCACCGAAAACTTTGATAAATTTTGATAGAGTCGCGCGCGGGCTTCGAGCCCCCGGGGCCGCGGATAGCATTAAAATAAAAGAGATTTTCGACTATCCAAATTTAACGTGCCGCGAGGAACGCTAAACATGGCCTGGGGACTTTCCGGGAAACTTCGACGATTTATAATTTACAAGACGTCAACGCGTTGCTGCGCCGCACTACGACGAGGCTTCTGTTTTCGTCCGAATCTTAGCTGGTAGATTTCAGGACTATCAAAACTTCCGACGTGCTTCGATAAACAGAAAGTTCATTGTTCATACATAGATCTTGCGGATCTAATCCTGGGGATATGCATGCTGGTCTTCGAGCTGCAAAACTTTCAAACTGCTTAACGGTTTTCGGTAAAATTAGACCCTGCAGTCTCGCCTGATCTACGTTTCTCGGAGCTAGCGATGGAACGAAAATAAGCTTGATTAATACAAATGATCTGTTTAATTATTCCTGCTTTTGATGCCTGACATTTGCACATTTCCGATACTTCGGTTTCTGTCGATACTCGATCATCTTCATTGTTGACATATAATTTCACGTAATTCGCATTTTGCGAATACGTACCCTGCGAATTTCCCAGCGAGATGTTGCAACATCAGAATTTCCGCTTTAATTATTTATTTAACGTTGAGTCGGATTTCAAGCGGCTAATAATACATTACATTACGAGACGAGGTCATGAATGCATCAAATCCGGATTCTTTTGGACCATAAATGGTGCAACTTGAATAATCCTATTTGAATAATGTCGAAGTCAGATCCAGCTCAACTCCCAAGGATTCAATCTGAGGATCGACACCTCCGAGTCCCAAACCGAACTCCCTGGATCACGGTCCAGCCAAGTTCGCGGAAGCAAAAAGCACGTTCGACACCGACCCGTATTCACAAGAAAACCAAGCCCATTCGAAATTGTCCCCAAGAAAGGGCGGGGCGTATCATTCTCGGGGGGAAACGCGACGAGACTCGTAAACATCCGCGAAGAATACGGAAACGAAGAAAACCTCAAGAGACCGGAAACACCGGTACAAGCAACAACGTCGAACGTCCTCATAGCAAGGGGCGCAAGAAGCCAGGAATCAAAGTCGCCTGTCGGAAGCTGCTCGCCAGGCTTTTCACAACGCTGTAAGGATCCGGACTTTCAGGATTACTTGGCCGTTCCATTCCAATTTTCAGCCTTCTCAAGCTTCTTTCCGGGAAGTTTCCACGGACTTTCGGACGGCCCTTAATCCCCCGGAAGTTTCGACTGGCCGCGAATCAGAATTCCAATCATCCCCAGAATTCTAAAATCCGCGGCTGCCTGGCCGAACGCGCCTGTAAAGTGAACGCTCGCTTAGGTTCGAAATGATCCTAACCACGCCCGGCTAGCCTCATTATCAAACAATAATTATGGTTCTCAGTATTAAATTTCACAATTCGCGAACATATGGTGTTACACAATGTAGTGCGTAGGATGCGGATCTTCATGGAAAATCAAAATTCCCTGCATCAATTGCAATTTCTTTTTTAAATCATTTTAGAAGGACGGTTTTTAAATAATTTTAGGAGGACTTGTTTTACGGAGCATACGGTCTTACACAACGCAGTACGTATACTGCGGATCTTCATGGAAAATCAAAATTCCCTGCATCAATTTCAATTTCTTTTTTCAATCATTCTCGAAGGACGTTTTTTAAATAATTTTAGGAGGACTTGTTTTACGGAGCATACGGTCTTACACAACGCAGTACGTAGACTGCGGATCTTCATGGAAAATAAAAATTCTCTGCATCAATTGCAATTTTTTTTTTCAATCATTCTAGAAGGACGTTTTTTAAATAATTTTAGAAGGACTTACTTTAAGGAGCATACGGTGTTACACAACGCAGTGCGTAGACTGCGGATCTTCATGGAAAATCAAAATTCTCTGCATCAATTGCAATTTCTTTTTTAAATCATTCTAGAAGAACGGTTTTTAAATAATTTTAGAAGGACTTACTTTAAGGAGCATACGGTGTTTCACGGCGTAGTACGTAGACTGCGGATCTTCATGGAAAATCAAAATTCTCTGCATCAATTGCAATTTCTTTTTTAAATCATTTTAGAAGAACGGTTTCTAAATAATTTTAGAAGGACTTACTTTAAGAAGCATACGGTGTTTCACGGCGTAGTACGTAGACTGCGGATTTTCATGGAAAATCAAAATTCGCTGCATCAATTGCAATTTCTTTTTTCAATCATTCTAGAAGAACGGTTTTTAAATAATTTTAGAAGGACTTGCTTTACATATGTAGACTGCGGATTTTCATGGAAAATCAAAATTCTCTCTGCATCAATTGCAATTTCTTTTTTCAATCATTCTAGAAGGACGGTTTTTAAATAATTTTAGAAGGACTTACTTTACGGAGCATACGGTCTTACACAACGCAGTACGTAGACTGCGGATCTTCATGGAAAATCAAAATTCTCAGCATCAATTGCAACTTATTTTTAAAATAATTTTTTACTCTTTGAATCTTTCGAGGGTCGGCATTCTTCCTGCAACCACCGAACGCGTACGGGAAGCCGCCGATCGGCTTGTGTAACGAAGTGACAATGTGAAGGTGAAATTATTTCCCGCAATGTTCGCACGCGGATCGCAAACAGGACGTCGAATGTTTATTTACGCGTGATCCGTGCCCGATCCTGAACGCCTCTTGTTAGCGCAGGAAGGGCATGGTTAGCGACAGGATTGCAGTAGGATAGAGCAAGAGATCAAGAGCGAAGGGGGAGAGAGATGGGGGAGGAAGAGAGACGAGGGTAGCAACCCGCGCGCGTATATTTATCACGTAATCCCAGGACATTATGCTTGGCTACTCGTGATCATAAATTATAACTTATGGAATGGAACGAGTATACATTTCGGGTAGACTGGCATGCGCAGTTTGTCCTTAACGTATTCACCTCCGCAGTGGGAAATTTCATGACGTTGAGTAATCGTTCGGGACCCAGGGACCACGAAGAAAAAACACCGGACCTACCGATTTAGGTATCGCGCCGGTAACTGGAGTCCTTGAACTGTGGAGGGGCAGGTGTTCGCGGATGTTAAAGTCAGCGATGCCCCACACTGATTTTTGTGACTCCTAGCGGTAAGAGCCCTGGACGAATCTGACTTATTACTAGACTGTGGATCTTTATGCATTTGCAGCAAAATTGAGTAGATGGAATTGTCGAAAAATTTTAAAAATTCAATTGTTTCTACTTATTACCCTACGCGCACCTTTCCACTGCCTCAATCCTTGACAGGCCGCTATAAATTGTAACGCCTTCGAGTATATGAAATAATATGACGTGAACCGTGAAGATTCTAATTTATTTCTTCGTTAAAATATCGAACACGCGACGCGTATCTGTCAACAAACAGACGGAACGTCGTCGTTTGAAATGGAATACATTTGAATTCAGATTTAAATTTAAAAAACAACAGCAGAAACGTTTTATTTGTGCACGCATAAATCTAGTGCGATGGTGAAACACCTTTTTGTAATGGATGATATGCATCAAGGGCTCGTGACACGTTGTGATTTATACTACAGAGCAAATATTTCAGTAATAACACGAAAATAATAACACGGCGGCGCCGTTCGCTTCTAAAACAAAAGAAACCCTGCTGAAATGTATAATTGGCGTATTAATAATCCCATAATAAATTGATCAATGCCATCCCCATCTCAGAAGCTTACACAATTCAGAAACAGTTCAATGATATTAATGTTCGTAGATTTCTCTGATCATTACGTGTTTTATTTAATTTATTGCAACAGTCGCGTTTAGCATTCAAAAAGGGTGCTGTCTTCGTCGAAGTGGTTCCAATTGCGAAGTTTCGCGCACAGTTCGCACGTTCTAAACACCAATTGATCTGCTTGACGAGTTTTCATTCGATTACGTTTTCAATTACTCTTCCGGAATCTGTAACTCCATGGGCGTTCGAAAAAGCGACGATTGGTTCGGGAGAAACGAAAGGCGGAAGAATCAATTTCGAGCGGCCTTCGCATTATACATAGCAAATGGGACGGGAATTATTCACTCCGATAAATGTTCGAATGCGTCACGATCGATATTTCGGACTCTTCTCTTTTCGAAATGCATTTTTCACTGTGTTTCTCGTCTCGAAGAAAGAAGTCAAACATTTTTCGTGTTGATATTACTCAAGATATGTTTACAATCCCCTTATATCAATTTATCCGCGGCGAATTTGCATGGAACTCTTCATTGTCGGGGGGCATTGATGAACTGACAGATATGTGAAGTTTGCTCATGCAAAATACTTGTGATTACTAGACTGTAGATTTTACACATTCGTGTTTACTGGCGCGCGTCTAATAAAAACGGAACGTATGTATTAGCTCTCTACATGAGTAATTAGCACTCGTCACTCTCAATTATAAACGTTCCTCCATTATTCCGTCTCTGAAAAATGAAAAGGTAATTATTACAAGCAACTTTAATGCGTTACGTACTCGTACAGCAAAATTCCATTTAATGCATATTATTCTTGATCTACAATACTTTACTGAGATGCGTAAAAATTGCACGAACATTTCCGCGTATCGGGGTCACGATTACAAAAGGTTTAATAATATGTCTTCGAGGTGAAATGTTTCTATATACTCTATATTATAAGATAAAGAACATAGCGATATATAAACTCTTAATGCCTCAAGTTCCATTTAATGCCACGCAACAATGCGCACACTTTCCCGAGGTCCCGAGAAAAGAAACATCCCCGTGAAAGCGTCTTTGACCTCGTTTGTCCGCGACTCTAATTATTCCACTGTTTCTAAATTTGGTCAGCGGGACGACGGAGACAAAGGCTTATAAGAATATTCTTTAATTTCGTTCTTCTTTTAGCATTTTTCTTGAGGACAGACTGTTCGAAGGAGATTCGGCTGAAGATTTTGCGAACAACAGAGATGTTATCGATGTCGCATTAGCGAATCACGAAACAGGGAGCACACGCACAGACAAAGGAAGGGTCGAAGCACGGGGTAAAGTAATGCAGAACGTTCTTCCCATGGTGGGGAAGCGAGATCAGATTTATTAGCGGCCCTCTTCCGGAAGTTCGGCCGTGTGTGCTTCTTCTTCGCTGGTCTTCCGGAGCTATTGCGAATCTAAACAAATTACCGGAACGGGGAAATTTAGACGAATTACGGCAAGTCGGTCGGTTCGCCAGTCTTTTTCCTCCCCGGCTACTTTCGCCGTTCTCATTCGGATCGAGGCAGCTGGGAGCTAATAGAGCTGCGGCGAACTCAATTCTCGAATGGCAACCTGGTTCGTGATGAACTCTTATGCCGCGGTAATAAGTCAATTTTAGGCGCCCGGCAGTCTGCCCCGACAATTTGATTTATCGATGATCGAAGATATTTACGTTACGGCTTTTGATAGCACGGCCCCGTCTTCGAAACTCGCTTCTCGTGCACGCTGATCTGCAATTGCTTCGATGAATTCATCAGAAACTAAGTATCCCGACGCATACAACGACTTGCCAATTATTTTCTTTCGCTTCCGACCTTTATCTTTATTATTTGCTGAGACAAGATTCCATAATTTGCAATTGCTTCTTTAGTGATACAGTGGTTCCCACAAATGTTCGGACACTCTTAAAAAGCCGATAACTTTTTTACAATTGGATTCACAAAGATCTACAAAACGTATTTTTTAAATTTTCAATATATGCCCGCATAAAAAGTTGTAAATTGCAACTTTTAGTATTTTTTCTACAATTCCGATCAATTGTAATTTTTGGAAAAATCTTTTTTCACATCCTGTAGTAAACTGATTGCACTAGCTTCCCAAGAAAGTTCAAATCGTGTAGTACAATATTTAAAAAGTTCTCGCCTTTTTAAGAGTGTCCGAATATTTGTGGGAGTCACTGTAAATCGCGAGATTATCAGGTTACGCGAAAGTTTAAAGGCTTGTTAATATTGGAAATAATTTGAATAGTAATTATCGAGGTTTCAAAGGTTCCGTAAAATTTCGCTATTAGCTGCATTTATTAATTAAATATCGAAATCAGTAGTAGCATGAATATTTCACCTTTCGTTTCAGGGGGTTCTTGCAATTAGGAAATTCCATCGAAATAAATTATCATTCGGTGATATTAAAATTGATTGGATCCGCTTCTATTTTAGTTGGAACGTTTAATCATTTATTACCGAGTGGGTTGAAAAATGTACAATGGAGGCTTCTGTCTTCTGTCGTACCCGTGGCATTCTCAAAGTACATATTCCATATTGTAAGTAAGTAGGCGCTTACGTTGCGAACCGTGTAACGAGATTCCGGTCCCATTGGTCGCTGGGAACAAATGATGTTAGCTTCGTCATTGGAAACGACATCCTTCGCGCCGCTTCCGGGTACCATAGCGAACCTCATAAAGCTCGATATCACTCTTCGTTTAAATAAAGTATTGCAAATGTCACCGGCAAATATAAACAGAAATGGCAATAGATAAAATTCGAAATTGTGCCGTTCGAATTTATATTTCTATCGATATAATATTTCTGCCACTTAACTAAAGTTCAGTAAAATTGCAAACATCACGAACGTAAATAGAAATCATAATATATAAAATTTGAAATTGTGCTATTCGAATTTATATTCGTATAAATTTTCATTGGCAGCAGTTCTTCTATATATTTTTTTATATCATGTTCGATAACACTTCTATCACTTAAATAAAATTCAGTAAATTTGAAAACGTCACTAAATTTATTGATATGAATCTTCATTGGCAGCAGTTCTTCTATATATTCTTCTGTATCATGTTCTATAAATTCTGTCAGAAAGTTCAGAAAATTGCGGACGTCGCAAATGTAAATAGAAATTATAATAAATATACAAAATTGAACATCTCGTACTATGGCTGTGCGTCGAAATGAATTTCTATCGGTAACATTTCAATCAGTAATGCGAAACTTTGCGTTACAGTTCACTCGTTATCAGCAACGTAAAATTCTATATCAACGTGGAATTCTCTTTCCGTGAAATAATAATTCCGCAATTATTCCCGAACTACTTTCCCCGCGGAATGAGAGAAAATTATGAAATTAAGGGAGAGAACATTGCGTCTCTCTTCTTCCTCGTACGTGAATCTTCAATTCAAATTACTCCCCTGCAACTGAAATCTGCTTTGCTTTATCTCTTCACTAGAAAAGATGAAATAGAAACAGCGCACGCTATTTTCTTTTCCGACTGATCTCGCTTGTTCGCGTCTGCGCTCTTCACGGTAAAAAGGAGCTGTTCTTCATTTCTATTCGTTTTCGTGAATAAAACATTCATTTCTGGAGACTTAAACGAACCGCAAAAGTCCTCTGCAAAATCAATTTTCATTTCTGCTCTTTGTACACGCCAACTATCGAACTAATTCGAAGATTCAATGATAAAAATGAGATGTACAATGCACAGGATATAATTTTAGAATACGTTTTACATCGACGGCGATCGAATGTTTAGGAGTCGGCGCCGTTGGTTTAACGTAGAAAGTCATTGCCGCATAATGAAGCTGTGCGATCGAGTCGTGGTTGATTTTCAATTGGAATTTTCTTCGCCAGGCCGATGACGAATGGACTTTGAGTTACTTGTGTGCATTATCCGCTGGCATTAACCGCTGCGGCGAAGTTTTAGTTCTGCTACTCGCTTTGCGGGCCCGTGATCGATCGTTCTCGATTAGGCGGCTTGGTCTTCGAGCGAAAGTTCCTCTATCCTATGATAGGGGTTGGTTAACTGATTCTTCGAAGAGTTTAACGGGGACAGGTATGTTTGACTTTAATCCGTAACGATATCAAACTCGAACGAAACTGATCCCGATAATATATTAATTATTCCGTTGTATTGATAATACCGGATATTGCAGGAAGACTCTGTTCAACTTCTCGCTACGGAAAACTGCGTTGGCTTCAATGCAAATTTACATCTCTACAATGGCGAAACGATGTGATCAATAGACTAAGGATTTTATGCATTTATGATACAAATGAGTAGGTGCAATTTTCAAACAATAAAAACATTAGAAGAATGTTCGTTGCAGTTCAGATAGATAATTTTTATCTTGAGTAAAAAAAATGGTGTAAATGATATGAAAATATGGTTTCCGATATGTTACAGGCTTTTCAAAATTTTCGTAAGCCATAACTAAAGAAATGTCAGCCGTTCGAGCTCACATTTGAAATGTGAAAAAATGGCCGAACAATGTTTCACAGAACGACAGGCGCGCAAGCTGTTTAACTGTACTTTACAGATTAACAGCCATTACCGTAATCGCGAGAGGTCCGCAAAATTCAGCACGCAGAATCACTGCAGCAAGTCGATAAAGCAAATATCTTTTCAGCACCGAATTGTCGAACGACGATACACTGAGCCGGTGTCGAGAGTTATTCGATTAATTTTACGAGACATGTTTGACAGGCGTGTAATGAAATGCGTCGAATGAAACGAAAGCTCAGGTAAACAGTGGAAATTCACGCGCCGCGCCGGTTCGCGTCGGCTCTGGTTAATGCAGAATGATTCTAAACAGTTTAAACAAATCTTATTTGTGTACTCTGCGAACGGTACTCGTTGAAACACACGCACAGAGATATTATGTGGCTATGTATGGCGCGAGGGAGAAGCCACTGTAAATACATATTTATAATTGGGCGCGCTGAAAGTTTCTGTGAATACAAATATTTTGTTACTTATTCGCAACAACGCGGATAGTTCAGGAAGTCGAACTTGATGAAAATTTAATTTTAATAGATTTCCTACAACGATTATTCAATATCGAAATACAAAACGTGGTTTGTAGTATCCAAAAAATTGGTTAAATTATTTTTGGGCAGTGATTGATTCCAGAAAATTGTCACGTAAATGACACTCGAATTTTCCAGAAGAAAATAAAGTGAACGCATGATTAGATCAGCACATTTCAGTAGTATAAGCTGCTGACGTAGTCTGCCTAAGTGAATTCGGGAAGATAGAAAGATAGTTCATATCATTAGCATTGTGTTTGACATAACAGCCGTATGGTTATTTAATTGTGCCGGTGTCGCGAAAATAACTGGTGCGAAAAAAGAGGTAGCCAGGGTTTAAAGCACGCGATCCGTCCGAGTCGTGACAGTCACGTACTACTTCGCGTCAGCGCGACCCGCTTTTAATGACCCCCATTTTTTTTCGCCGTGCTTTAATTAATCGCTTACGTGCAGGCGATTCGATTTTGGCATCGTTCAACCGTTGATACATTCCGGTTGCCGACGTTTCAATTTCTCTTCTTTCGTTCCGTCTTACTGGACTAATGGAGCATACGTATATGTTTAACATTTCGGGCCAACTCTGAACCGATTCGACAATTTCCTGCTGCAATTCTTTATTTCTGACTACAACGA
This sequence comes from Lasioglossum calceatum, assembly GCA_963966675.1. Lineage (NCBI taxonomy): Eukaryota > Metazoa > Arthropoda > Insecta > Hymenoptera > Halictidae > Lasioglossum > Lasioglossum calceatum. Next base: position 10,673,749 of record OZ016550.1, on the reverse strand, counting down.
GCTATCAATCTAAATATACAGTACGTGTAAGTACAAAGTATTTTTACACCTTTTAAAAACTAATAACTTTTTTATAATTGTACCAAACGACCTGATTTTTTATAATCAATTAGAAGCATTGGTCTACGAAATGATATCCAGAAAAGATTTTCCAAAAATTATAATTTAAGAGGTTACGTGCAAAAATAAAGAAGGGATTTTTTCAAACCTTTCAATTTGGGCCCTGAATGAAAATTTAAAATATATGTTAGTTATACACAAATGCTGATCATTTCGTAAACCAATACTTCTAATTGATTATAAAAAATCAGGTCGTTTGTATACAATTATAAAAATGTTATTAGTTTTTAAAAGGTGTACGAACACTTTGTACATCCACTGTATTTAGAGACGTATGAAGGCGATTTATTGGATTGCCCAGAAAATCAATTAGCATATTTTAATATCTGAATAAAATACAAGTGTCGTTAAGTGTTCACGTTTACGGACAACATTTAATTAACACACTCGTGTGTACAAAAATATCGTTCAGTGAGTGAGAATAAAAAAGCGACAAGTATTTGCCGTGGAAAAGAGAAGCCGTGACCCATATTCGCTAATCATCGTGAAATAATTAATTCCCCAGGGTCGGGAGTTTTATTAGGATGAATCGTCGAGCCAAGGCCTGACGATTGCAGTTTGAGTCCGTGGCCGGAGTCTGACAGAGACTCGGTTCCCGCCGCGAATTTCGAGGGAATCGAAGTTTCATTTAAGTTACACAGATTTCATGGAAGTTCGATGAAACCGTCGTTACTGCGACAGTCCTTTCGTTAACGAAGCCGGGCTGGATTAAAATTCTGCCACAGGCCGACCGTCCCCTTGACTTATTCCATGTATATAATACTTTTCCCTATATCGAGCCGTGTATTAGTTTATTCCAGCTTCCTCCGGCCCGTGTAATTAAATTTGCGTGATACGACATGTTCGTGAGGCAGCGTTGATGAAGTTGTCCGAGGAAAATTCTCACGAATCAGTTGGAACGGCGAGCACCATTAAACCCTGCTTTTCTAGCGGCGGCGGGTGGTCGAAATTATCGGCTATTTACACTAGTTATGGCTCGCGTAAAATTGTCGAAAGTACCCACCCTGCGAGAGTTGAAAAGGGCATATCCCGAGCGATCAATTTCCTGGATATTGACTCTAAGACAGTGCTAATTGGAAAACCTTTAAAAAATTTAGCTTCCTCCATTTTAACCCGCTCTTGAAATAATTACTTTTTGATTGGAATGAGAAATGAAAAGGCGAACGAAGTTTAATCATGTGATGAAAAAGTTATTGTACAATCTCATATAGATTGTATTTCTTTTTTTTTAAATTGACAGTCGATGTTAGAGAGTAGTGTTACGATCTTTTCAATAATGAAAACAGCGGATTTTATGCATTCCAACCGGATTTCAATCCATTGAAAATATATAGTATCAAGAAAATCAATTTCTATGTCACTCCAGTTGTTTGCAAATCGGGTAGAAAATTTGTATTTTACGTAAAGATCCGCTGTCTAATAATGCACATTGAATTTTGCAGATAAAGATGAGACCGGCCCTATTCGTCGAAAGAAGAGATCAATTATGATACTGTCGGTCGTAACAGCTCAGTCCAATTACCCCTGATTGACAACACTTGGACGATTGAATCCGGATGGACATCTATTGTAATTGTAGTTTAGGGATATAACAAATTATCTACCAACGTGTGAAATATCGCTAACTTTTCGAGGATCGTTTACTGTTGGAATTCGTTTTGGAGGCAACGTATGTGGGACGAAATTTCGGGGGTCTAAAATAGCTCCCAGTGTCGGGGGTTGATATCACAACGATATAAAGGGATGGGAACGCGCGCGCTTGGCAAATCTGTGTCGCTGTTGCCCACCATTGGACGCAGCTTCTGGAACACAAATTTCCGCCCACCGATTCCGTATGTGACGGGCAAGTGAGGGATGCACAGGGTGCAGGAATTCGGGTTCACCAGCTGCGCATCTGTTAAGGTCACTGACTGCGCCCGGTTTATGGTACGTCAATCGCGATTCTGGACACCTGCTCGAGCTGTTAGAAGACGCACGCGAACAACAATTCACATCTCAACAATCGTAAATTAATCCGGGTTAATTGATCTATCGCTCTCGTACCTTTCCCAGATATGGCGCACAAGTTCAAACAAACGCCATTGAAATTTCAGAGTGTCATCTCCGGAGCCAGACCGCATAAAAATAACGCTGCATGAATATACAGGGTGTCCCAAAATTCCTTCAACAGCCGGATATGGGAGGTTCCTAAGATCATTTGAAGCAACATTTTCCTTTACAAAAATGTTATTCGCGGCTTTTTGTTTAGGAGTTATTAACGAAAAATACGGACCAATCAGAGCGCGACCTAGACGCGAGTTGGCACAGTCGGCCAATAGACAGTTGGCGCGCCGGGCCGACAGTACCAACTCGCGTCTAGGTCGCGCTCTGATTGGTCCGTATTTTTCGTTAATAACTCCTAAACAAAGCCACGGATAACATTTTTGTAAAGGAAAATGTTGCTTCAAATGATCTTAGGAACCTCCCATTTCCGGCTGTTGACGGAATTTTGGGACACCCTGTAGAACTGCTCGATTTACCCTCGGCCATCCCTTCTGTCGACTTGATACATATTTTTCTCAGGAAGTCAGTGTGCACGTCGCTTTACTATTTGTGATAAGAATAGACCTCTCGTTTTTCCAATGTTTCTGCCGTTTTGCCTTTATCGGGTTTAATCGTCGCGTCAATTTTACACGAATTGGGCCAATTAAATAAACACCAGGGGACCAATTACGTTGGGATAATGGGGGACGGATGAGGGTTGACCCATAAGCTACCACAGTTCCCATTCGCTGACCACGCATATTTAACTCTGCGGAAGTTGCGGCTGATTTTACAGACGCGTTCGAAGTATTTTATGAATATTCAATTCTCCTGCGAAAGCAGTATTTATACTTTTTAATAATTACACGCGGAGTCTGTTTCAGTGGAATTAAATGTGTCTCCTGCGTGTTGTCTTTTTTCACAACAATCACTGCGGCTCCAAACGACCTATATGTCCGAAATGTACCACCACTTTCCGGAACGATGATAGCTACCTCTTTTGTTTAAACATTCTTTAACACAGCTGATATATTTTAATTAATTCCGGTGAAAAACAACGGTAGTAGCTGGAACTGTAATGAAGTGATATTATCAGTTTGAAGATGTTGCGAAATGCAAAAGAGTAAAATTCGACGGTTGGTTTTTAATGTTTAACAATGAATAAACTCGTCGGTTCAATTTTATGAAAAATCGACGAGCAGCTTGAACTTTTATCCTCTGGAAATTTCGTTGAAGAGTAACGAGCAAAGGAGCGATTATACTTTTGATGTTGGCGCGTAACCGAGTTAAAAGGAACTTTTCAAATTTCTGTGTACGCGTCGGTGAAATGAAAATTCGTAACTTTTCATAATAATGGACCGTTAACTAACTTTTCCCGCGTCGGCTTAACATATGCCAAAGAAGAGAAGTCAAAGAGGAGTGGATAAAGTTCATAAAATATTCCAAAGAGTGGTCGAGTATTCTTCAAATGCGCGTCGGACAAAATTCGTTGCATCAAGCGGTCGATGAATAATGCATCGGTATAATTTGCTTAAAAAACACTCGACAGGGGAAGACGTGTGTGGTTCAGGTGTCGGTAACGCGGCCGATGAGGAAATAGAAGAAAAATGCACGGAGAGCGTGGCCAACGGGTTGCACCACGTGCATCGACGTGTTGCATTGTCCCGGATAAATAATAAATAAGCACCAAGACAAAACCGGTCCGACACCGGAAAAACGACACCCGACTTCTTCGTCTTTCATGGGATATTTTACATATTTAAGATAAAACCTTCGCGGAGCAATGCAACAAATGCATTCCGGGGAAACACTGGTTGAATCCGCGCGCAGATTTACTTTGGACATTATGTGAAACATCCATAAGATCAAACTGGCTGCAATTTATCAGAAATAGAAGATTGTATAAGTTGCGACATTAAATTTTTATTCTGCAAAGTTTCGATGGTATGTGGGGAGATAAGAGAGAAAGAGAGAGAGAAACTGGTAAAATGTTCGACGAGGCGAGCAGTCGCATTTTGAGGGAGAGATTTTTCCGAATAAAATCTTTCGCGAGTTCTCGTCGAAAGGCAAAGAATAAGATTATGTGCTGCTCGAACACATTTACATCTAAATATCCTCTCTTCCTCTGCCAGGTTACTTCTCCAGCAAACAAAGGGACGGGCCACGTTAAATTATCGTTTTTACAGCGTCACTGATTGTGAGAGCACCGCTCTATCGCCTGTTACGCCGCTATTCAAGAAAACGCAGGGAAGTGGTCGCAATTCACTTGACTCGTGAGCGCAATAAGACCGCGAGGACTCGAGGGGTTCAGCATTTCTTCTTCCCCGCAAGACCTAAATGTGTGTTAGTTAAGGGTGCGAGGAGTGCTGCCGAGACAACCGCTAAAAAGAGTTGCGGAAATACTTCCGTATGATAATTGGCGCAACTATATCACATACTTTTTATTCCTTAAGACTTGCTGTCCCGACACAATTTCTACACGAGCATCAAAGTAAAAACAATTTAATGACACGGAGACTGGAAATCGTATATTGGTAAATTCGATAAAAATTCATGAAGTGACAGAGTACGTTTATGATAAACAAAATAATATCAAGTGATAACTTGTCAACCATACAAATATAAATGGAAATCCGGTCGAAAGCCATTCGTTAATTTGTATTCGAAAACCTAGCGATGCCGGAATGAATGCTCGGTAACAGGAGCCATTGTACGATTCGTAGAGAGACAAACATGGTCTCAGAAAAGTGGCTCAGATTTTCGGAGCCTTGAAACAATTAGCCGGGCCGACGCATCGCCGCGCCGGTCCCACGCACAAAGGAGGCGCAAAGAATTAAAACTGCAAATCTGCCCCACTTGCCCTTCCTCTTCCCGTGCCGCTGCCTTTCCGGTTCCTCTTTCACTCCTAACTACGCGTCCCTTTCTCCCGCCCTCTACCCTCATTCCAGACCCTCTTTTCTACCTCTCTTCACTCGACTCTTCTCATCAACCATCACCTTCTGGGCAACCCCTTTATCCGTCGGCTCCCGCAATCCTTTACCGGTGGTCCGCCTTTTTCTCCGGCTTCCCACTTTCTCGCCACCCTCGAATCCACCCTGCACCCTCGCCCTCCACCTCTTCCACCCACACCTATCCCCGCCGCCGCCGTTGCTATTCGCTTCTCTAGCTGGTCTATATCGCTCGGTTCGTTTGTGTACGTACGGTGCCGGGTACTTGTGAACGCAGCGTTGGTTACTGGATCCGCTTTTTGGTGCTTTATTACGAGAACTGTGTAACATTTGATTTTTCAACCGACTTCGAAAAAGGAGGAGGTTCGATCGGTATGTGCCTTTTTTTTGCTTTTTTTTCTATGTATGTTCATCGATTATTCCGAGATGGATGAACCAATCGGAACGAAACCTTTTGCATCTTGTAGAGTACGTCCCTGGGGTGGTCCCCTGAAAACTTTTGCATTTTTTCATTCTTCGCGGTTTTTATTGCAAATAACCAATAACATCGAAAAAACATCCTACGGTGTTCTCCAAATTCTGCTCATTCCACTAAAAAGTGTGAAATAAAAAAATTTTATAAAAATAATTAAACCGACTTCGAAAAACGCACTAAAAAGTATGAAATAATTTCCATTTAATTTATGTGAATACATACATTATTTATACATACGAACTTAAATACAATACAATATTTCGGAGGCGGCGCAAAATTGACAATTTTCGACACTGGAAATTACGAAAACCCTTAAATTCTTCTACATGCTTTCACATATTAATGTATCTTCTCATCTCACCTACTGATTTCCAGGTCCATCATATTCCAATGAAATCATAATCAGCAAAATGTCATTTGGAAAATTTTCAATTTCGCGCCGCCTCCGAAAAGATCGTATTGTATTTAAGTTCGTTTGTATTCATATAAACTAAATGAAAATTATTTCATACTTTTTAATGCATTTTTTCGAAGTCGGTTTAATTTTTTATCAGGTATCAATTTTTTTTAATCTCAAAATGAAGCGTCCATAATATCGCAGATCCGTATACTAAATTTTGCGGGGTCGTAGATCCTGTTTTAAACCTAACAACATACAATACAACGTTCTTAAGGTTTCCGTCAAGATGGCAGTGTGCTAGCTAGTTGTAAACGGTTCGAGATATTTTTGAGTTTTAATTTTCTGTATCGTGTCCCGTATTACGTCGGCTCAGATCATTTTCTATTGGTTGGCTTTAAACTGTACGGGGAGACTAAATGAATTCTAATTGATGAGTGGGTGGTGCGTTTTAGGAAAACTATGTTTTGGCTAGGATGAATATCGTGAGAAAGATATGGGAAATTTCATGTGCTTGTTTGGCTAAGATTACCCTGTCAAGGGTTTTGCTCGCGGAGGTCTCGAAGAGAACAAAGTATATGATCTGTTAAAAAATGGCATAAGTCAAAAAGGTTGACTACTGGTCTGAAAATCGTCTGCTTCTAAAGCATTCGATCCCAAAGAGGTTCGTCTAGACACGACGAATACTCGGTTACTGTAGAAACGGTAGGTTGAATTTTTTATTTCCTCGGCCGAGCCACCCTTCTCGACGAATCGTTCGCGAAAATCGCGATTTGCACGGCCACCGCCTCATCGACAGTTTATTTGCCGATCCCCCTCGGTGGATTTCAACCCTTCCGGGACCAGTTTCCTTTACGAGCGGTCATTCCCGGTAATGGAATTCGGTGATTAAGCGCCGGAATCGACGCGCGAATGCTCGAAATAAATACTTAGTCCGCGACGACAAACCGAGCGCAGAATCGTCGCCTGTCAGCTTCGATCCGGTGATCAGAAATGAGGATCCCGTTTACCATACTTGCTACATACACCGTTAACCGTGCACCGGTGCACGAACGCGACACACCCTTTCAGCTGCAACGTATTCGCCCCGGCTATGCAAATACCGTCCGAGTGCACAATCTGTGTGTTTTTCAATTTTGTTTTCTTTTTTTATTTTTTCTTTGAACTTGTTATTCTAATATTTAATTTGCTGCGCAAACGACACCACCCGTTGCGATCGCATTTCCTGTGTTTTAAGTTTGATTATTGTGCCCAAGAGCGGGACCATTGTTTAATTATGTTTACTGAATCGATAGCACGAGTGGGGCTGAAATTGTTTCTAATGCTGATGGCAGCGGGGAATTTCGATTCGGTGGAAATGTCGCCCGCTTTATATACAGTCAGATACGTTGTTCAAAATTCCGTAATTAACTGATTTTTCATTGATGTTTGAGCTTTGATTAAGGACATTAATATTCCGTGGTTAATTTCACTTACCCGACATGTCAAGTCAAGTGCAATTATACGTGAAAGTACTTTTTAGAAGTTCCATTCATTTTATTCTTGTTTCCATTCATGTATTGCATGAGGTATTATAACAATTTCAAATTTCGAGTTAAAATAGCTCCGACTGCAAAGGGTTAATATAAAATCAAATAAAACAGGTCTACTCAATTTATTGTTAATCTACCATCCGGGCCCTGAGACTGTTAATCGACCGAAACGGCTGCTATTTAACTATCGTTCTGCTGATGTTGCTGCTCGGTGGAACTCGAAGCTCCGACACGAGCCGTATGAAGCACGCCTCCTCCGACTAGTTTGAAACTCCAGAAATTGTCTTCCGCGGATCGTTTTCATCTCGTTTCCGGCATCTCTCCGCCCGCTTTTTCCCGGTTGACGCGTGCAACCTTAGCCATTTTTAAGTCACCAACCCGGGGGGGATCCAACAGAGAGGCCAGTCGTCGTCGTCGCCTCGTCTGACACTGGATGAATTCATCTCCGCCCGAGACTTTTCACTGTTCCACGCGTTTCCTTATCTGAATTATTTCCGCGCCGTTCGCGACGGGACGCGACGCTTTCCGTTCGCGTTCACGCTCCTCGAACAATATTCTGATAAGCCTGTTTGCTCGGTTATTATTAGGTTCGGAACCAGGCCGGCGAGATTTTTCATTCTCGCCGGCTGTTTGCCCCCGCCCGTCCACGTCCACGAAGACAATGTTATCCGAGGAGCCAATAGTTCGCGAGTTATGGCCGCGGGGAAAGCCCTGGCAGACCGCAAGATTCGCAGACGCCGCGAAATTTTTCGGGGGCGAGCCACGACCGCCATTCCGTCCCGTCGATTTCGCACGGCCGCCAATTTCAAGCGGCTTTATTTGCATCATCCCGAGGAAGAGAGTTCTCGATTTATCGCACGACAACTTCGACACCCACGTTTCCGTTTTCCGTTCGATAGAAACGTATTCCACGATCCTTTATAACAATCGAAGAAGCTGAGCCCGGTGTCAGTTACTTTTCCAACTTTTGTCCTAGCATGAAGAAGTTCCATCAGATAATAGAGATAAATAGTGGAAGTTTAATCGAACGTTCGTTGCCCCCAGCTCCGCGATCCGCCGAATCGAATCCTGCGTCGAGGACGCGGAAATGCTCCGAACGATATCGAACTTCTTCGTATTCTTGGCCTCGCTAAGTGTAATTTGCGTCGGATATCTCTTCCTTCGGTCACTTCTCCACTCTTGGATCTCATCGTTATTAATTGTTGTCTCTCGGATTTATTTCTGTCGACGAGTTTCGTCGACACTGATCTGATCTTCCGGATAAACTCTGGTGACGGTCTGTGAATGAAACTGCGGCGGTATGTTTCGCTAAAAGATGTACAGAAAGATAAAACTGGAAGAGCATTTCATTAATGAAAATTGGGTAACAGTTAAGAAAAGAATGCAAACCTGCTGAAAATACAGCTAAAGGAATGGAGAACAATTTAATTGGATATTTATTGCCGGAGAATCGCAAAGCAGAATTTGATGGAGAAATTTTTGCCGGACGCTGGACGATTCCTTATCACCGGAGCGTCATTAATTCCTCTTTTAATCTTTATTGCATGTTATCAACGTAATTTACGGGCTAATCGTATTTACGGTCTAGAGAATCGCTCCCCCTAACCATTTGGACGACATCCCTCGAACTCTAAAGACTATCGACCTCTTTCGCGATAACTAAGACGGCGATCAACTAAAACTACTTCGAGGACTCGACGCACGATGTTCCTTGAAAATTGCAGTCTGTGGGCTTCTCAAGCGAACTTAATCACAAGGAACATAGCAGTTAAGCTTTTCGGCGCCGCGAACGCTTTGGCAGGCTCAACGAATCCGTTTGCCGCTCTGCGGAGGCTTTCAGAGGCTCCGGCAATTCGTTTGTCCTTGTATTAGAGATTCTTGTATGTTCCCGGTGAACATATTCTATACCCCAACCGCCCTTCCACCGCACAGTTCATTCAACGGATTTCAATGAATCAAAGGCATTAGTAATGACTGGACAGAGGATCTTTGTGGTAAACGAAAATTTTCTAATGAACAGACATCAACCAGAAATTGATTTGTTTGTTCAATCAATCTGTACAGTGTTCGTACAACTTCTAAAAACGAATAACTTTTTCAAAATTGAATCCAACAGCTTCAGTTTTCTTGAGACGCTAGAAGGATTCGTTTACGAGCTAATGTGTGTAAATCATTTTTTAAAAATTGTTATTGATCGCAATCGTAAAGGAAAAATTGAAGGTAACGATTTAAAAGTTTCCTATCTGTCGCGAGGGAAATGAAAACTTTTTAATAAAACCAGGCTATTTGATTTTTTTCGTTGGAGATTTGCGTCAAGTTTGCCTTCAAAGGCATTCAGATTACAGACGATGGTGCCCTTTCATATTTGGGGCGTGCAAACGAGATGCATACCCTTATGTTCCGTGAACCGAGCATTTCTTTGCGACGTTTTGAGAGCGACTGACGGATATCGAAGAAGTTCGCGTTAATGATCCTAGATAATGAATAGAAGCATGCAGTGTTTCTTAAAGAGTGCCCGCCGAAGAATGAGTTTTCAGAAAAGTCTGGAAGAAAAGTCGGACGATCTTCAAACTGGGCCGTGCCGAAACGATTTTAATTTTTGCAAGTATATCCTGATGGTGCACTCGTTTACAGAACACTTTAATCGCGATTTAAACAATTTATTGAATGAAATATCAGCTCCGTAACAAATCAAATATGAAACCTGGAAACGAAAATGTTTACACGTTCGTTAAATTGGACGGACAAATATTGTTATTAGTAATTTATAATTTATTTTATTCGCGCGGAATGGTCAGTAAAAATGTAATCGTAATTTTTACGCGGGACTCGGAGAACTCCATTTGAATAGCAAATGGCGAATAAAACGCAGGAATCGTTGTCTGTGCGACAGTTTCGCAATGGCTTTATTAGTTTCATTCGCGTTTACGGAGTTAACAGAAAATCTCGCTGGAACACGAGCACCTACGCAATGGACGGGTTTGGACAAAGTTTTATTCAAATAATACATAATGCATGAATAGAGTGTGCAGATGCTCATTTACGTTTATTTGATTTAATACTGCTTTTATGCGAAGCAGTTTCGATTTAATACTGCTTACTACATATTTGAAAATCCAAAAGTTGTACTTCAAACGTGTTGATTTTCACGTATCTTTGGAAAATATTCTTATTTTAAAGCGGAATATGAATTTAAAAACAGAAGAATGTTTATATCAGACCCATACACGATTTAATGAATTCTTTCGTTCCGTGTCCATCGATTTCTCATGATCACATTTCACGGGGGGGAAAATTCGTCGAGTTCTGTTTGTTATGCATCAAAGTCATCAAGGTAATTGAATTTGCAGCCTGTCGATAACGAAATTAAGACAAATTTACGTTTTCCTGGCGAAGTTGCGTATATTTCATACATTATTAAGGGGAACGCACGCTCCGGCTGACTTTAATACTCTAATTCATTGACACAGTTCCTGTAACACGTTACCATTAGTAATTAACTCCGTTCGCTGGTTCGGAATCCATTGAATATTAATAACAGCAACTGTGGATGATTTGCAACAAATGGGATCATTTAAATGACCGTCGGGAGTTGCTTCGGTACCTTGCTATACACTAAACCCTTTGCACTCGGAGCTATTCTAATTCGAACACCGAATGTTTCTTCCGGCCTGACATATTTCTATCTTATATGATTTTCTTAATGATATCTCAATACTTTTAGTAGTTTATTAAAACGTTAAATACGTTCAACAATTTATTCAATATAAATTTAATGATGCAACAAATACTTCGAAGAATGAGAGTCACCACACGAGGTGCAACAAATCGCAGTAGATGAAAAAGATCAAACAAGTGACTGTGATACGCGTTTCTTAGCGTTTCTTGGGATGACAATTTACAGCCAAATAACAACGCGTATCGTAACATTTTCTTGATTGTCAGTGCTTTAATGGCGACCCAACAATAACCGAGTCTCACTCTGTGTAATGACTCCGCCATTATCGTTCCAGCGGCTCCGTTATCGTGTGACCACGGCGATACCAGCGTACAGACTTCTGAACGTTATCACGGTGGGAACATTCGTGCGACAATGTTAATTATCGTTTGTATGCGTGCGAGACCCGCATACCGTCGCCGAACCGCAATTAGAGTTTTCCACTCGTTCCCTGGAATTTACCTGTGTTACTAATAAAGATATTCTTCCGTTTCATGTGTGCGCGCGCCGGATCGACGTGGAATTCTTAATGAAGCGGACATTAAAAGCGTCAATAAGTAATGCAGTTCCGAGAGCCAATGCAATAAAGACTGACTGCAAAATGTGACGACTGACCAATTCCATTTTAATAAAGAAATTGAATTTTTGTAAACGATTACTGACATTTTTTAATATGTTTATAATATATGGCTGTCGGCAAGACATTCAAGACAAGGCATGTTAACAAACAGGAGTACCTCGCTGAATGCGAACCGAGCAACACGCACACGTAATACAGTAAAAGCTCCTTCGTTGTCCAAAGGCCGGGGGTTTGAGCGGACAACGACCGTGCCCGGACACTATTTTTGATTTATGACTGCGTCTTTAGTGAAACGGCTAGTTAGATGACAAAAAAAGCATTCGCAGTCAAAAGCGGTCAACTATCTGGCTTTAAAAAACTCCTTATTTCCTTGCCATATTCCTTTCCTATTGTTCTCCGTTCTGCGCGGGTCTAGACAGTCCTGAGACACATCTGGCGACCAGATTCACGCAAGCCTAATCCTCTCGTTGACAGGCAGTGGAGTGGGTAGGCACTGGACAACGATCGTGCCCACGATTCAGGACAACGAAGGAGCGATTACTGTAAATAACTTTTATAAAAAGACTTCCACATTTCTCTTTCAAATTGCAGAATTATCGCTTGACCGCGAGAAGTTATTTTCTATTCAAACACACATAGATCCGCTGAATGCTATCCAGTCGATTACATCCGAATGAAGTGTTGGCCGACCGAAATTACCGATATTTCGCCATTTCTAGTGGTCTCTATCGCCCGGACGTTTGGAACCCACTTAAATTTAGTTCCTCACACAAATAAAGCTTGTTTGGACATCCATAAGTGGTTTATTGATAATGTTAATCGAGCTACCCACCGGTACTTAGAAAATAGAAATAGACGTGTCCGAAGTTTCTAACGGTTGATTTACGAGAGCTAAAAATGCATCGGATTCCACTGACTGGATATTTCTGAAGGCTGTCGCGAATTCTTTTGTGAAACCCATCATTTCGTTTCCTCTTACCCTGGAATAAAGAAAAGCAGGCAGAACGAGCAGCGGAATGTTACTTAAGTTACACATGTTACAGAATAGCTTCAACTCGCTTGACTCGGAACTTCATATTTGCAACTGGATACCTTTGTTGTTGAAATAAAGCTACCTCCGACGAATAAAATGACTTTGCTTGTTCCGTACCACGGTATTGTATTACAATTAGCGTTTATTCGGAAAAGAAACTACAAATTCTTACTTAAATGTCGGTAAATAATGTATTAATATTTTGACTGTCACAATTTTTCGGTTAGCTGTCAACGTTAACATGTGCAAAGAAAGTTAAAAAATTGAATAGATGCCTTGGCACTTAGCGCGCTGAAAAATTGATAATACCGTTCGATGAATTTAATGCCTCCACGTGCAGCAACATTTTTCTCCGTTATTTTCGCGCAGTTTCGTGAATCGCATTTGTTATTTTCGTATGAAATAAAATTCCGGACCGCAAAGTATGAGTTTAATGGCACTTCGAGAATCGAGAGGCCAATAGCAGCGTAGACAATGCCCCGAACTCGCAGAAGTAACTTCGTCGGCCGACAGTCAAGCTGCGACAAACTCTGTCGACACACGATCGATGAACTAACTTCACGTTACGTGTACACCTTTTTTCCCCATTTGAACCGGCTCCAAAGCATTAAGTTACCGAGTAACAGCGTACAATCGCGAAGTGTTCTCCGCGGAGAGACCTGCGGGAACGGGTCCGCATCAAATGGAGTCACGAAATCATTGCACCGCTGTCGGTCCATTATAAGTTCGCTTGATTCGGTGATCAATGGACACCTTTTCATTGGGACTCATTCTTCATTCTTTTTATTGGGACTTTGAGGAAGACACTTTCTCGACGATCTTTAATTTCCTTGATTGATTGAGAGAGACCACGAGAAAATCTCTTGTTTCGAACAATTTTATTTTTATACTGTTGATTGCACCTCCTACTTGATCCCAAGGAAAATCATTAATACGAAACTTGAACGAGTACGCCAGTACATTTTTTAAAATAGACGATTACTGGGCAGTGAATGAGTCTGATTCGTCACGCTCTGGAGTGAAACGCTATTCGGATAAACTCGGGGGAGCCGAGGTATGCAATCGGCATAGAAGTTCTAATTTGATTCTTATTTAATTCAAAGGATGCAACGTGCAGTTGTTTCAGATCGAAAGGGAAAGTTGAAATCCGGTAAAGGATTGTAAATAATGTTTACCTCGGTCATGGAACAGTTGTGAAATTGTTCGGTTATAAACAAGAGAGTTAAACGGGGAAGCTGGGAAAGCTCGGTTTTCGTTTTCCGGGTGGAATTTCTGTGTACCGTAATCCATCTTTCGCGGAAAACCGGTTTTGTTTCGGAAAAATATGCTGTGCGCCGCGAAATTGTTAATGTAATTACCGGGAACATTAGTATGGTTTTGAATGGGGAAAAAGGGTGCAAAGTGCTGTGTCTGAGAAAGAGGTTCGCCGCATTAATCCTCTTTGCCCGACGAACGCATACAGCTGCTATAATTTCAGTCCACCGCCACCGCGCCGCGGCTGCTGAATTTTCTGTGCCGATGGGATTAACATCGCTGATGCGAACGTTTGTCTTCGAGTGCTTAAAATTTCATGCAGTTTAAGCTGAGTCAGCTTTTGCAGCGAACTCGCCTTTTTTTAGTCCTTAATTATACCACAACACTGGCCGAGCCGCGCGTCCGCTGTCGGTGGTCGAGTGACGATTTTTGGCGCGGTGTCAAATTCAAATGTTTTTGGGAAAAAATACAACGAACTTTTTTTTTGGGTATGTAGTAACAGAGTGTGTAACCCCGCGAGAAGACCAGTTTTCGTTCCTCTTTGCGCATCTTCGCTCTAATTGGTTCAAGAAAGTGGGGAGTGGGTAGTGGAGTGAAAGATGATAGGCTCGCTTCGCCCCCTCCATCTTCTAAGCTGCGCGAAACAAGGTTACCGTCTCGTGGGATATACTTTAGTGATCACTAATGCTTTGACAGAGGACATCGATTGAATTGCCTTATTTTTTCAGCTTCCCGTATTTCTTTTCATGACTTTTTTCTGGTAAAGACGTAAATCCTATACTGTAAAGCTCGATTAATGCACGAGCTAAAATTTGTTGTTTTCCCTGGCAACCACAGATTCATTTGTACGTATTTGTATCCCATTGGGAAAAAATACCGCAGTAAAAGGTACAACCGCAGTAATAGGTACATCTGGCCTACTTCGCCGGCGAATAAAATGACGGAAAATGTGGCTAGAATTGGGAACAACAGATGTGTGTTGTCGCGTTTAAACCGTTCGGAATCAGCCCGAAACAACGTTACTCTTTCGGTGCGAAGCGCGGTGAGGTAGAGCTGGCACGTGGGCGTCAAAGCGTCGTTTCGGGCTCGAACAATAAGCATACGAGAATCGCATTAAAGCGTTTGGCACGCCGCGGCCCGGGCAATCCATTTTCCCCGGTTCTGCGGCGGCTACATTGAATTTTCAGTTATGTACACACACAGGAGGGGGGCTTCGGCGCAGCGGTCGCATGGATATGCATAGGCACTACGCGTAATTTGCGACGATAACGATACTACGTTCCTCGGACACCTGGCAATGAACTGTTTCCAGTCATCAATCCGCAAACCGTATTATTCGGGACGATAATCGACCGGGGAACGAATTCCGACTGGAAAATTTCGTTAGCCGCCATTTATTTTTCATCCTATCCGACGGCGAGAGAGAGAGAGAGAGTGCCCTAGCCCGTTGACACGCAAATGGGGAACGAAATGGATTTCACGGGTTCGAGCAAGATACACTACCGGCCATAAGTCTGAGACTATCTACCTTGCTCCGCTAGTCGGGCCTGCTCGAAAAATAAAAGGCCCGAGGAATTTACGGGTGTATACAGTGTGAGTTATTGCAACTCGGCATTTCCAGATAACGCTGCTTCGCTTTCGTTTTTTATTTTTGCAGCTTCGATATTGCCCGAGAAATATAGATCACGAGACTGAGAAAAATCTCGGCTCCGACATCATTTGTCCGGCGGGAAATTTAAACTCGACTACACCACCTCTCGCTCGGCAAACAATTTGAAAACTTCATCGGTTGCTTTGTCGAGCCACGGGCAACAATATCAAACTGCTTTCTTCTGCCTTGACTTCGCTTCTTTATTTTCTTCCGGGATAAAATGATTTATGATACTTACGTGTGGTGAGAATGAGAAAGAAACATAACGAGAGGCAATATGTACGAAGTGAATCTGGTTGGACGAAATAAACACATGAGTTTTGTTAAATCGTTCGTTTATTAACTTTGATAATTCCATCCACGAAAATTGGCGAGCCGTATCTTTTTCATCCAGCGACGTCAGTAATTAAAATAATGAGTTTTTAATCGCTGAAAAGGCAGACTTCCGAATCAAAGAATCTCATAATTGCAAACATTGAATATAACTACTCGTTAGGAACTGTTTCGGCATAAATTGAAAATCTTGTCGAGTGCTGCTTGCAGGGCGGCCCTTCAGGTTTCTTACAGAATGGAGAAGCTCGTAAACTGTTTCGCAAGCATAAACACGAGACAATCGGATGCGGGTATAATTAGCGACATTGAAAAGAACACTATAAGCAGCGACTCGCTCAAGGCTTAAACGAACCAAATGTCAGTAACAAATGTGAATATACTCGAGAGAATGGAGGGTGCTCGACCGACCTCGTGAAACTTGAATGAAGAAACTGTTAAAATTGTTCTGGAAATACCCAAATCACGTACTTTGCGATGGTATATGTATACGTGGCTCAATGAATACGAGAGCGAGGCAATTTTTGTAAATTATTTATCTCGTTTCGCCGCGACGGTACTCTTAAATAAACTCACATTTATTGGAACGATTACTTCAGGTTAGGTTATATATAAATGATTAGTGTTTCTATTTTATAAACTTGGGTCGCCTCTACATATTGCATAATGAATATCGATTTAATGGCTTAATCCTCGTGTTTATTTTTATGCGAATATAAAATGCATTTCAGCTACAATAGAATTACGTGTAAATAAATCATCAGTTTTAATAATTTTATTAACTTTGACCAATCTCATCTCCACTTTATCTCCATCTGCACGCAAATCCCTGTTATTATAACAACGAAAAATATATGAAAATGTATAAACATGCATCGAAAAAAACTCGTTGTCAAAGTGCATATTTCCTTTGACGAGAGGCTCAAAGGCGCAATGGGCGAGCAGATTTGCAATCATAAAGAATTTAAAAAGCTTCATACGTTACGAGACCGTATCAACACTCGACTAGAATTTTCCACAAGGATCGCCGGAACTTTTTACAAAATTTCATATCTCTCGCTCGACAAAGTTCACAGACGTGTCGCGCGCGCGATCCCGGCATTTTTGTTCGTTTTTCTTCCGGACGACGAATCGGACCCAGAAGTTACGAACGCAAACGATATAAACGCTCGCACTCGTTCGCCTTTTAAATTTCTATTAAGAGGATGATTTACGTTACGCGGATGAATTACGAGGAACTAAATTCGAGTTTCATGGAAGAACGCCGAGGACCTTTATTTCCCGTGCTCCTTAATGACATTTTATTCTTATCCTTCCTAAGCGTTCAATTTACTCGGACGATTTTCTCGGATCGGCTGTTCTTAACGGCGGTTCATGATGAATCGCTCGACTTTTTCTCAGCTCGCCCCATACGAATACGAACGGGGCACACCCGTGATTTTATACTAAACGCAGCTGCGCAAACGAATCTCCCAGCGCTGCTAATTTAGCAGAAAATACAACTTCAGACGTTTCAGAAAATTAAGAAGTGCATGAAATGTGATCGAAACAATTGCAAATTGTTTACTTTATGTGTATGCAATTTATGTGCAATTGAAAACGCATCTCCCAGCGTTTCGAATTTAGTAGAAAATACAATTAAATTTTGAGACATTTCAGTATATTTTCAGACAGTGAATGAAAATTGAAAAATTAAAAAATGCATACAATATGCGATCGATGAAACAGTTGAAAATTGTTGTTCATTAGTTATTGTTGCACATTATTTAACGTAAAGTACACAAATGACAAAATCGAATACGGTGGAACGGTGACCACTGCATAACAACTTCAAAGCTACATGATCTGGAACTAGAAATGTATAGAGTTAATAATAAATAATGGTTCATATAATATTGACTGAAAATAGTACTGATCAAATAATGACAATAATTGAGAGGTAATTAGTCATACTTCATCAATAAATGATTGTGGGCTACGGAAAATTTGTACAATATATTAAGTTACAATTAATAAGAAAGAACAAACGATTTTTTTTTTATTTTCCATAAAGATTCGCGAAAAAGTATTGGATGAATTTGAATTTTTCTCGTCTGACTTTTTTGCTGGCCCAGATGCGACGAAGACTATTGTCCTCTTTATTTCATTTGAAATGCCACGGCCTCGGTTTAAAGCGTTGTCTGTCGGTCACCAAGATAAATTTTAATTGGTGTCACGCGGTGAATGATAATTACTCTGGGCAGCGAGCTCTGTGAAACACAACTTTCCCTCGAAGAACGAGTATGTCGCGCGCTGATTAATGCGTCAGGCTGACCGTAACTTTGTTAGTTAGTTGACCGATTCCAGATTTTGCCCTCGCTAACTATGGGACTTGGACGAAACTTCCTGGCCAGGCCCCCCCAAAGTACAGGCCACGGAATTCTATTCTTCTCGAAATAGTTACGTGACTGCCAGAACTATAATTATTGGTCATCGTTCTTACCCGCCGGTAATTATTCGACCTTTGACTCGGCGCTGACACATCTTGCTGATTACTGTTTGCAAAGAACGGATGCAACCAGACGGTAAAAACCTTTGAAAAATTTCGAAATACTATTGTACTATTTTTAACTCGTTGGAATATTATTTTTCATAAAGATTCGCAGTCTATATTACACTCGATGCATTCGTTAATTTTCATTTTTAAGGGCATTTTTGTTCAAAATGGCAGACAAGGAATTTAGTATAGACTACCTCACAAACCGACAATCGTATACAGAGAAATCTGAATTATTCCAAGAAGTCCACCGCTTTTCAAGTTCTAAGAATTTATTAATTCGCTGGAATGGTAGCAACGCTATCGCGGCGCACTCCTGAAGTTTTTGATAATTAGTTCAAGTTCGCCGGGAAGTTCGGTAACGTGTAATTAAGTGCCGCAGATATTTGGCCAGCAAAATTATCGGAAATGAAGTTGAACGGGAAAAGCCGAGTTTATTGTCGAGACGAAAGCAAACTTTCCGACCAGCCGGTCATTTCAACGTACTGCTCGTTCTCTCTCATTCTCTGTCCCGAGTTCTGAATGACTTTTTCTCGCGAATCCGTCATGCTATCTGTTCAATTTGTCTATCGAATTTGGCGACACTTTTGTTTCGGTTCGATCTCCATAGAAAAAAATAAGTAAATATGTATTCTATAATAATGTTAATAATGTCTTCCTTTAAATTCACAAAATCTCAATCTAAAATATATTTGTTACAGAAAATTATTGCCTTCGCGCCGAGAATACACTGCCAATAAACATTAAAGTATCGCTAAATCTTAGTTGAAAAATTGTCAATATGTAACCTGTTGTAACCTCGCAAACAAAAATCGGACAACAATCTACCCGGGCTAATTCTGGCAGCACACTTTTCACTCAAAGTGCCATAAAATGTCACCAAAAAATCGTACGTCAAATTTTATGGAGTCGTTCTACTGGGGACGTTTCAATCTCCAAATTCATGGTGGTTTGTTGTGAAAAATTTTGTTCGTTGCGCAATTTCCAATAAAAACATTGTCGTCGTACGAACGAATGAGAGAAGGAATCTTTGTACTTTTAAATATTTACTTGAAACAATACATACAATCCCAGATAGCACACCACATCTTAAAAACGTCCATTTTACGTATATTTTACGTCTGAAATATTACGTCCTAAAATGACGTCCTTAAGACTATGAACAGTGTGGTTTTTATATATGTATAGTGTATAGCCATAATCTAGCAGTAAGTATTAGCATTGGTATTATTTGTTCGAGTTAGTGTTTTTGCTTCAATTTCAGTTCCAATTTCAATTTTTATTGTGATTTTAATTGTAATTGTAATTTTAATTTTGATTATATTTATTGTGATTTCAATTGTAATTGTAATTTTAATTTTGATTACATTTATTGTGATTTTAATTGTTATTTTTATTACACTTTTTATGTCAATTCCACATGCGTTCTTCTAATAAGGCTATTTATTGGTTTAACTTTAAACTCGTTTTCGTCGAAATCTATTTTTCCTCTTCCCTTCTTCTATTTCAATTGACATTTGTGGACCTCTAAAGACGTCATTAAGACGTACCGTTTTCTAACACAGACGTTCAGCAGACGTTCGGAAGATGTTCGATGACGGTCGGACATTCGGGACACCTTTAAGACGTTTGAATGTCCAACTGCAGACGTCTTTGTGCTATCTCGGAATGTACAATGTAAAATAAACCTCTGGACGAACTGCATATAATGATAGGCGATCGATTCGTGCGATCGAGTACTTTTTAAAAGCGTTCTGCAAGACACGCAATCGTTTTACAATGGATTCTATTAAAGCGGTGGATTCGACATTCATTTACGTTCCGCAAATAAGTTCCCCGCTTCGAAAGCATTATTCGGCGAAGTTCGGTCTCGCTGCCCTAAGAATCCGTAGTCGCACGGTTGAATTTCTACTTCTGACTACATTCATCGGCAGAATACGCGGTGGTTGGCCGGGAGGGAACGGTCTCGTAAGTACAGCGAGCTAACTGCGAATTTCTATTAATTAAATAATTCACCGAGCCGCCGGTGCCGGCGCTAATTAAACAATCCACTGGTTCGTAAGAACGTGGCAGTATCGAGCGGCCTCGCACCACTCCGGGGACAATAAAAATCCCGTCGAGTGACACGGTCGCTTCGGGTTCACTAGCCGCTTTCAGTCGAACCTGTAATTTCCTTTCCGGATGGAATATCCGATTCGATGATAAATTACTTGTCGTCGTAGTCGGATGCTTGACACGCGAATCACAGGCACGGCGAACGACGTGCTAAACGCCATATGTTTTCCTCGGGCCACTTGTTTGTCAAAGCGAACGCGTTCGACGCAGATACACGGATTAATTCAGCCGAAGTATTCGACAGAAATTGTCTTCGCAGTGTTGGACAGCGCACGCCTCGTTCACCTAACTCGATCGCGTGAAACGTTTCCATATCTGATCCCTCGATATCCTCTTCCTTTTTTTTTCTGGTAACTAGATGATCTTTAACCTGCTCGCTACCACCGCACCGTTACAAATATGTGACATCCATAATCTGATAGTTCACTTAAAAACAGTAAAATTAATTTTATGCACTTCGTTGTTTAAAGTCGTAGTAGAATGCATAATTTTCAGAGAATCTGTGACTTTCTTCTGCAAAACTGTTTTAATAATTCAAATTGGGTACGTTGCATTTAATAAAACTTTCGAACAGGGAAGGTAAGCAACGACAAAAATGCTGGTAGCGAACGTGGTAAGGACGTTGTTGTGTTTGTTAAAATTGCAACAATTGAATTGGTGGCTGGAGCAACGTTGGATGATCTAAAGTGCAAATTTTACAAGAGAGCAGCACTTGATGGACAAATCTCACATCTGACGTTGCTCCAGTCACCAATTCAATCAAATATATAATTTTTTATGCGCTGGCACACAGAAAAATAATATTAGAAAATTATCTTTGATGCGCGAACCTCTGTTTTTCCCTTTCGTGTGCGCTTCCCGAATTCAGTAAAAAAAACTAGCGGATATGCGAACACAACGGAACACAATAAACAATCGTAAAAAAGCTACTGTGAAATAAAAATACTGATAGAAATGAAAAGATAAATAGAGATGAAACGGTCGACTATTCTGCACGTGTACGCGCCGTAGTTAAAATAATTGTTCACCGGAGCGAAGTACCTGGATGTTTGTAAGGAACTGGCCGTACTTCTGCAGACCGTGGAGAACAAGCTGATACCGATGCCCTTTAGAGAATGTACATGTACTCTGGATAAAAAATTAAAACTAAGGAAATTGTATCCTAATTAATGAAATTCACGTGCAATTAGCGACTTCAACCATCCAAAAAATTTCATTTTATACTTCACACTGAAACTAATTATTGCGTATCTCTATGCATTTATGCAAAAATTGGTAAGAGTGAAATATAAAACAGTAAAAGATTTAAAAAATTCAAGAATGTTGTATTGTTGCTTTTAATATAAAAAAGTCGTTCAGGGATGAAATCATTTTTTATGCTATTCCTGCTGCCCACAATTAATGCAGAACCTTTTTATTTTGCATAAAGATCCGCAGTCTACTAATTATATTTATTGGATATTAACACACGCCTACGTGCATGTACGCGCAAATTAAATTTTAATTGCTATTTTTGTGCGTGGAAAGTTCGTACTGAAAAAGTGTCGTGCACCAAAATTCATTTTCGACTTTCGTAATGATTTCAGAGAAATGTGCGTATGCGGAGATATTATTTACTCGTTAAGATATTTTGTTATGATATATATTAATTTCGTTATAAGAGAGCAATGATTAATTAAGGATTAATGTGTCCCCATTTTCATATATATATATATTGCCGTTATCTATATTCATTTCATCGTTTAACCATTTATCTTACCCACCTGTTACGTGTAATACGAAGACCCGTCCACACGAAATAAATACAAAAGACATTGCATAATCTGAAAAAATTGCTGTCAATTTCTGATCAAAATTTTTTCTATTTAAAGTTATATTTTTATACTAACAGTAACGAATGGCAGTTATAAATAATTGCGAGTACTCAAAAAGTATTTATTATATTTTTCCATGCTTTTATACATTGTGCAGAATTAAATAGTGATTTCAACAAAACTAAAATTGCTACAAAGAAAGTGATGATGAATAGCAATCACGAGAAAGACCCTAAAATGATTAACGTTACTTCTGTTTTTTCTAGTAGGGCACAAGTTCTTGAAAGAGCGATTATGTATTATTATTTCTAATAGGTATGCAGAGTCGTTAGGCTCCCTTTAGCAGCTCGTATTGATCGAAAACTTGAAGATGACTGTTGAGTCATCGTCGGCGTCGAGTTAAACGGGCCATCGATTACAAGTCAAACCGTCATCTATCAAGCGTCTCGCAACATGGCGAATAGCACGCGTCTGGGGAACTGAATATGCACCGGACTGTGAAGCTTTCTTTGCTTGGGTGCAACAGTTTCCTTCGTTTCAGCGGACCGTCATGACCCGTGCCTTCACACCCGGCTGCATGCGATGATAGCCCGGATAATACTTACCCAACCGGAAGTTATAGGTCACAGTAGCCTGCCTCAAAATCGCTCGTAACGAGATGTATTAAATGCTATAAAGCTCGCGCGCCGAGAAAAAACTTCGTCTCGTTTCGACTTGTCTATCCTGACCATCGTTCTGGAAGAGATTTAGTTATGAGAATCGTAAAATCGATCGGCAGATAAATGATTTTATAGTTTTTCAATTTTCTAGAACATTGAATTCCCATTTTTCACATAGATTTAATCAACCCGGATATTTCCTTAGAATATTGCGACGATACAGTGAAAATCACACTGTGCCAAGAAAAATAAGCATGTAGAGATTTTCCTGGGATGATTCAATAAATTTTTAACATTATGGAATATATGAAAAATCATTTAAAAGAGTGATCTGGGTCGAAATTTTAAAAAATGAGTGTATCAATTATTTTAAACTAAATTAACTCAATGTAATTTTCACGATATTGTCAAACATGAATTCATTTAGTGTTAATATCCTCTTTCCTTAAATATTTCGAACCAAGAAATGTATGACTTAGATCACTTTCACCATTATGAGCACACATATACATTTTACTTTTCCAGTTCCACAAAACGTATTTTTTAAATTTTCAATATAGGCCCACATAAAAATGTTGTAAAATGCAACTTTTATTATTTTATGTACAATTCCGATCAATTGCAATTTTTGAAAAAATTTCTTTTCACATCCTGTAGTAAACTAATTGCTCTAGCTTCCCAAAAAAGTTCAAATCGTATAGAACAATATTAAAGAAGTTATCATCTTTTTTTAGAGCGTCCGAATATTAATTCGTTTCACTGTACTTGTGAATTACCCTAACGCCCTAACGTATTAATGAAGCATGGAAGCAAGTATACTGGAAGTATTCCTTGGAGTTCCGGGAGAAATACCAGCAGAGATAGTGCAACAATAATATTGTTGCGCATACATACGTCGAACCATCAATGAATATGCATGAAATCTTGATACTGTAGAAGCGGGAAGAACTTAAATTTTCATTCAGTTGTTTACCAGATTAATTGAAGCACCCGATGAAATTAATTTTCTTCGCGGTATCATGAATTACGTATACTAGAAAATTTTATCTTTCAGCGTTCCAGTACATTGTAAAATGTGAAGAGTCCAATTCTTCGAACCAATGTAATCCTCCATATATTTTTTGAACCAACGAATATTTCTACAAACCATTTAAATGCATGAACTGGTAGTTCCAAAATACACAATTATATGCGTTGTTACTTTTTTTATCTATCCGTGATAGTTTCCGAGAGATTCGATCAAATAGAGTCCTCACCCCTTCGCAATGGACGAAAATTTCATCAAAATCGGTGATAGTCAATACGGTGTGGTCCCTTTGTCGGTCTCCCGCCGATGGTAAAAATCTCGTGTTTATTTATGGACTTTCCGATAAATACTAAACGAAAAATTTCATTTCAAAAAAGAAATCGAAACTCGTCCTAAAATTCATACGATACATTTCGGCGCAGCGAATACATTTAACAAGTAATCTCTGTGCGATGCGATTGAAAATACTTGGATTAGAAATCTCGTACTCACTTTATTTATTGCGGTGCGATTTTTTCCGCGTTGCTGTTTCGTATCAATGACATTGTTATACATAGGACGAAAGGTTATAAAATAGCGTCGGTACCAGCCAGCCACGTGGGAAATTCAGCTCGCGTCAGTCCATGCTTGTCACACGCGCAACTGATGTGGCCGCTATATACATACCTGAAACACACCATAATCCGTGAAATTTTCGAACACGCACCGCGCATACGTCATATCAAATCGAAATATACCACCACATCATTCTTAAACAGAGCGCGCAAAAAATGCCTCTGTAGCTTATTTCACTAATTGCTTTATTTACTGATTGCGTGGCGATGCAATCTATATAATGAGCAGAGGATAGAATTTATCCAAAATCTTTTCAGAGCAGGATATCAATTGCCGTCGGACATAGGTTGCTACTTTCAAACAAATTACTGCCTGAAATAAATTATTTTATTTTCAAAAATTACTGCATCAAATAAAATACAATAAATAGGATTATTTACTATTTACTCTATTTAAAATACTACTTTCCCCAGCTCTGCTTGTAATCTACGTGCCTAATCTTCTTTTCTTTTCTCGCTATACAATATACTCTGTAATATTCTGTAATATACATTACGTTGTAATAAATGTCATAAGAGATGTCCTAATAAAAAAAAGAAGTTACTGATTGCAAGATGCTAAAAGTGCATCGAACAAGTAAACGATTAATTTGGGTTTCTAAAAATGACTCCTGTTCGAACATCGGCGCTAATGGAGTCTTCGGCTAATGCGCCTTGCTCCTTGGGGAGAACGCCAACTATTCGAGGCTGTGGATCGCGGGGAACAACTTATAAAATGTTCATGAAACGCAAATGGAATTTCAGTGGATACGGGCTCGTGACCCGTCCGCTAATTAAAAAACGACTGAATTCGGAATTCGGACATTTGCCCTGCGTGTCTCTGATTCGTTTGTTTAGTCCGACACTGTCCGCCGATCAGCCCCGTGATTTTTCGTGCTGATCAAATTTGCCCGCGTGCCTGCGTCACCATTTTCTAGAGAACGAATCCCGCAAAAAAACCGGCTCGAACGAGAACCAGAGAGATATTCGGTCAGAGGAACGCGCGGACATCATTAATACAGGTGCACTTGTTGCTCGCATGAGATGCTTCAACCAGTGGGCATTGCGGTGGGAAACAAGTTTTAAGTGGTATTCTGTTCTGGAATGTTGAAAAATGTTGAATTGTGTAAGAATCTCCGTGGCAAGAAAATTGCACTGTTCTTAATAATTGTCTAGTAGAAAAAGGAGATCTATGTATGTTTCGTTAAAGGAAGAACACAAAAGAAAATGATTTAAAAGAAAGGAGATCATCCCTTAAAGCTAAAATTGAAACCGAAACAGTTCAGGGAAAATGACACGGGAATTGTAATATCCCCACTAATGCATATCTCCTGTTTTTGTTAAAAAAGTCAGCGAAGAACCGCTCGAACACGATTTCCTTCTTAATAAGGTTAAAGGGGTGAAAGTGAAAAGAGATTATTTTCTAAGGCAGAAAAAAGGAGGGAACGAGATCGAGAGAGAAAGGGAGGAGGAATAGAGAAGGAGAACTTGGAAAGTAATTAGAAGCTGGTCGGGAGAAAGCGAACTTCGAAAGTTTCGCTCCTTATTTGCAGTGGCTAAACTGAAAACAGCTAAAGAACGCTTCGAGGGAATATTATAATCTGTTATAAGACGTTGTAATCTGTGTGTCGAGGTTGTGCAACGGTTTAAAAAGGCGGTTCTCAGGCTTTAGTTGAAGTACAGTGAACGCCGAAAGCGAGGAACGAAACACAAAGGCCTCATGCCGGAACATTTTGCTATCTTTCTTCCCGGATTGAATGGGAACAGGATTCAGCTTGTAGCAGTAAGTGAATTCTGCTGCATGACAATGGACTTGAAATTTATACGTTAAATTTATCGACTTTCCGAATGTGTTGTACTTCCGATAAAACATAAACCATCTGGTTTAAAGTATGAACTGTAATTTTTAAAACGTTCTAAAGTATATTCGTTTTTACTTGCTTCCACAGTGATATTTGTCGCGATAGTAACAATTCGAAACAATCGAAAATGTTTACGACGGGGTTACGAAAATTTCGATATTTTTGCGGAATACTTTCCGCAGCTGGAGATCGGAGTGATCGTTCGCATTTCGCACGATACGTTAGACAATCAAACGATCGTAAATTCCGGATCGAGATAAATGTCGCGAAGTCCCTGTGACGTTCTTTGTCAAATACGCGTGACATTCCATTCGGTTAAACGTCCAAAAAACAAACGAGATTTGTTGCACTCGTTTCCCACGTCACGTTCGATTGCCGCGAAAGCCTCGGAATTCGAGGACGTCAAACTTTTGCTGGTTGTGTGTTGGAATAATTCTTAAACCCTCTGCAATTGTCTCTTTCCAATCATCTTTTTTTTTTTTATTTCGAACGTTTTCGAAATTCTCGTGCAATCGAGATTCAATAGGATTGTCAAAACTTTTATATCTTCATTTGTCTTCTGAACTTTGATGTTTTCGTGCATGTCAATATTCGATATTGAAACGTCAATAAATAAACGTGGAACGACCGAATCGAATTAAGTCAATGAAAATCTTTATTCCGGAAGAATCGTACGCTACTTTAACGTGTTGTATATTCTTCCATTATTTAAATTATTTGATTGCGTACCTCTGGCACTGCCTACATATTCGAGAATCGTTCTTTCAACAGACTGTTGCACAGAAAATGTATAAATAATCACGCCAGAAAGTCGGACACGTAGCATCCTCGTTCAATCAAACAGCGAAAGCTTGCGTGTGCAGTAACAACGTTTGCGCAAACCGCGTTCGCATCACGTTTGCGCAAATATACTCACCGCGCGCGAAGCTGTTCAGCGGCTGATGCGTTCGCGAAAAGGCAACGGTTGAAACCGATTCTTTATCAAGAGAAAAATCCATTTGCAAAGCTCCGGTTCACACAAAAGCGATGCCATCATCGGTGAGTTTAAATCCTATGCGTACCAACCGGCTGCGCGGCTCGTGCAAATTCGACGAATCGTTTGCTTCCAAATAAAGCATGCACTTTCTGCATAGTCGGTGAACGTGTCGCGATGCCGCAAATAGTCCTTTTCGTAGCCTGGGAACTGTAACCAGTACGTATTTTTAATCGTTCCTCTGCTGGAGGCACGTACCGGCACGTTGCCGACCGGTGATTGGACTTCGTCCTTCAACTGTCTCTTCTCTCTTTTTCGTTTCGCTCCGAAGCTTCGGCGTCGCCATTTTCCATTTATCGCGCGCGCGAAAATAATAAAACGGAGTCCGGAGACGAGACAGTCCCGCGAACCGGGCGACTTTGTATGCGTTAATTAACTGGCCGGGCTTTATCGACCACGCCTGATCAATCCTCATAAACGCGGCATTAATAAAACAGAGCGATGTGTGCCTCCCAGGAAGAATCAATTTCACGGAATTTTCAATTGCGCGATAATTAACAGTTGAATAGCCTGCCATTGGACAATTTCTGCTGTCCGAATCCGAGGCTCGAAGAATGTGCAAGAAGAAAGAAATCGAATTTTCGGAAATGAAAAATCAGGAGGCTCCGACATGAACCCTGAAATCTCTACAATAAAGACGAATTATGATTACAATACGTCTGGCGCATTCATTCGCTATGTAAATGAAATCGTCCTCGCGCTGCGAGCAACGCAACAATTGCCGGGTCTCCTAATAATTGCTCCGACTTTCCCCCCCCCCCCCCGACGATATTACGGTTTTTGGTAATTACTTGCCGTGTAATTGATATTAAATTCAGTGTAAAGGTAGCGCGGGCCGCGTCGTTGCGACGGTAACGATTCGAATGGAGCGCGCGCGGGGACGGGTTCCGTGGAACACCGTGAATTCTTACGTGTACCCCGGCCACCACAAAAGGAAGCATTCCGCTATAGACCGCATACCGAATTCCGCGATGTCTGCGATTTTGATGCAATTTAGGTATGTTGTTATATTGCTCGCGAAAACATACCCTCGGAGCGGTACGCTTGCTTCCTCGTTTTCCTGCGCCGAACGTTTGCCGGCGGCGAATATTTTATGAAAATAACTGCGCCACCTGAGGAAACCTGCCAGCACACTGCCGGCACCACACACAGAGCCAGCACCACGAAATTTTCACATTCGAAAAATCCCCGGGTTGAGCGCACTCCTGTCGCACACCCGGATGAGGGAATTCCCGTTACGAGCGCACTTCTTTTTTAATATCCCTGCACGGATTAATATTTTATCGTTGATCCAGCCAGATCTCCTGTAAGCCATTGTTCCGCTCAAGATACGCAAAATACTCGGAATAAACGGTTAACGAACTGTT
This sequence comes from Lasioglossum calceatum, assembly GCA_963966675.1. NCBI lineage: Eukaryota > Metazoa > Arthropoda > Insecta > Hymenoptera > Halictidae > Lasioglossum > Lasioglossum calceatum. Next base: position 10,644,683 of record OZ016550.1, on the reverse strand, counting down.
CCCCTTATGGCATTCAGTACGATACGCGGCGGAGACGTCGAATTCTGGAAGTTTTATAATATTTCTGGAAACGTGGTACTCCGAGGAAAATATTACCGTTTGCGAGCTGTGTCGTCGAGATTTTGATGTTCCGTTCTTAAAATTTGAATAGCTGGCATTGGGTCGCAAACTTCAAAATATTTAGCTTGGAAATACTCGATATCGCCTTCTTGGCTTCTATTGATTATGCACTCCATCGTGCTATTCTCACCAGTAATTAAATTTTCCTGTTTCGTCTTTTTCGGGGACGATCGATGAAGCAGTTCAACAATGGACCCGTTGCTTTACAATGCCAAGCATGTTCCGAAGATATAAAATGTTGTTTTAACCTACTCTATAGACTTTACAAGACATGTTTCACAATGTACATGAGAAAAACAAAAAAAAATTAGGGGACTAACATTAGCAGCAATCTCTTCTTCGCCTCCGAAACCGATAATTCCCGGAGTCCCCGCACCAACAATAGCTTCCCAGCTCCGGTGTCATTCGGGTAATTAAACAAGTCGATTCCCGGAAACCGGGTTGCTCAAAAGAACGTGAGTCAACGGATTAGCACTTAATCCGTCTCTGGATCCTGGGTCGAAGATCCGGGGACGCGAGGCTTTTTCCTCATTAATTCATTACCCGGATAATTAGAATAGACCTTCTCGCGTCCTGGCGACTGTCCGGGCCACGAGGAGGCGGCGCACAGCGCCGGCGTCGGCGTCGCTGGCGAAATTGGCGCTTGTCCCGATGATGAGGACAATTAACTCCCGAAATATGGGTGTTTGCAAACGACGAAATACTGTTACGCGTTCATAAAGTTCGCCGGCGCGGCGGTACGTGTTCCTCTAGCACATTCTAGACACGCGCTATTATCTCCGCCGGAACCGGAAGTCCACTCGGCTGCTCACCCACCTGGTCTTTCCGTCCCGAGCTCACGTGCTGTCATCCTTGCAACCCGACGTTGTATCGGCGCGCTCTATCTGAATTAATTCGCGTTTCTTCTTCGTCGTTTCTTCGGGGCCACCACGCAAGGAGCACCACTAACCCCGTAACACCTCGGCCGACATGAATTTTGCATAACTCTACCCCTCTCCCCCAGCCATAACAGGAGAGATGCGATCGTGCTAAAAAGGTAACACGCACGACCGATCGGCCTCCTGTTGCCCCGATCGCCGCAAACGTCCACGAGCATAATGCCGAAAGTACTATCCCGAAACCCTGTCGACTGGCCTAGCGCGTTAATTTATGATTCTGATCACGATCCACCGAGGGTGGAACGCTTAAGAGGCATTCCCAGCGTCCACGTATTCACGGGATGTCCCATTAGCGTTGAAAGTATGCTAATCTTGTACCGAAATTCATTGCGCGGAAAGAGCCACGTAAAGATAACTCCGAGCCACCTCGAATTTGATAAAACGCGCCCGGATTCTGTCTTGATTTCAGTCCGTTTTCAAGTTTATGCTTCGGACCAGGGGAACTGACGGGTGTTATCTTTTCGAGTCTTGCGATTGTCTTTGAAACAAATAATATAAATTAAATAAGGGAATTCAGAGGAACGATTTTCTCCACATTAAAGTTCCATTAAAAGGAAAAAAATTCATTGTACATTCCACGCGTATGTTTGCATAAGAAATGAGATCCCGCTGGTTCGTATCACAGTTTCAGCCTGTATATCTTACTTAATGGTGCATATGAAATCGAATCAAATATACGGCGGCTTATGTCTCGTTGATAACGTCAGATCGACGATAACGGGTGGCGAGATTTTTCGTTCGCAACGTCTGAACAATGAAATCGGGTCACGAGATATATATCGTCCATAGTCGCGAAAGAGTTGAGCCTTTTTAAAGGTACACGAAGACCTAGTTGTGTAACACGTTCTGCATCGGCTGTGTTCCTTTACATGAATAATGGCATGCGATATACGCGACCTTTCTGCTGTTACGATTGAAAATGTGCAGGAGCAAGGAATTGTTCCACGGTTCCGCGAACAATTTTTGGAAACGCGTGAATACCATTCGTCGTGACGCCGATTGATGATTACTTAGGTTGGGTGAAATATGAAACAGTAATAGATTAGACAAATTCAAGGATGTTGTGTGTTGCTTATATTAAAATGCTCTAAAAAGGAGAAAATAATTTTTTTCTATAATATCTATCTATTCCGACACTAATTTTATAGCAGAAGAAATATTAAACTAATTGCTTAAAAATTTGGGGAAAAATATTATTGATCATTTAACTGGATTCGGTATTTTATGGAGAACCAGGAAAATAAATATTTTCTCCTTTTCAGTGCATTTTAATATAAGCGTGGTTTTTAAAAAGTTTTTCTTATTTTATTCCTGCTTCCAATAGAATTAATTGTAAGCTGAAAATCGAGCCAATCGTTTAAGGGACTGTCCTATTTTCTATGACGCCAATTGATGATTACTTTGTAGAAATCAAATTTACAGAACACGATGAAGCGTGCACGTCATTTATAGAATTAGGAACGTGTTTGAAAGCTGATGCCTGTACATCCGTGATGTAAGAACTAGCTGAAAATCAAGCTAAACGTTTAAGGGATTGTCCTATCTTCTGTGTCGGCATTCATGAATCTTGAAGAACGCACACCTCTGTCCCCGGCATGAAAGGATCCGGTCAATTGCTTTGTAACAGCGTTAAAACAACGCAGAAGACGATCACCAGGAGGGAATGCTCTATTTTCTCCGGACTACGTGGAATAATCGCATTAGTTTATCTCCCAAGTGCTTTATTCCTTTTCATTCTGAACGGAGTGGCAATTACTCGACGAGAAATCGCATCTTCGGGATGGCTTTTTCTAAAAGGGACAGGAGATTGCTCGTCGTATCGTGTAAATCTTCCGTTGTCAGGACGAGACTGCATAGAAGCGGCCATTTTAATGGGAATTCTTTCATTTTGCCGTCTGGCTGGTCGGGGGCTGACTTTGCTCGATGAAACAGAAAGTTAATCAGCGTAATTGGATGAATCATTCCAATGACTGCCACTCCATTCTACGATGACGTACACCCACATTGTTTACTACGTGTCTCGAGAAAGTGAGAAATATTCAGCACCTTTCATATGTAAAAGAAACTGAATCATTTTCCTTTAAGTAGTAATTTCGAACAAGGGCTCCTCTTTACTTTACCGGACTATTTATGCCTTTCTCCTATAAATTATAATGTATTTGGTATGTAATTCAGTAGATTTGTACCCGGGGCGCCTGCAGATCGAAGTTTCGATCCTGTAGGATCAATGGTTCAGGAGTTATGCTTGCTTAAAGGTCTGCATTTTTCAGTGTTTTTGACAGGTAAGGGCGCCGCCTTATTGGTTTGTAGTGTCGCGCGCCGCTTACCGAGCAGAGCCGCCAGGTGGTTGGTGAATAGGTCGGGGGGGCGGCAAGGTAAGCGGCTCTCTCTCTCTCTCTCGCAGACGTCACTACAAACCAATATAGCGGCGCCCTTACCTGTCAAAAACACTGCAGATTGCTCAACTTTAAGCAAGCATAACTCCTGAACCATTGATCCTGCAGGATCGAAACTTTGGTCTGCAGCCGCCCCGGGTACAAATCTACTGGATTACATTCCAAATACATCATAATTTATAGGAGAAGTTTAACCCGAACAAGCGTTGCATTAGATTAATTCTAAAAAGTTGAAAAGATCGGTGTAGATAAATTTCTTGTACATAAATTCGTACGAGCCTTCCGCCTGTAAAATCCAGCAACTATTTGCCGATGCCGCATTTTGCCAGTCACTGTGAGCAAGAATGCGAGTTCCACGCTTTAGTCGGAGCATTGTCAAAAGAGAAGGGAATTAATGTAATCCTATTCATAGGATTTCGAGCCGTTATTTTTGTGCGTGGTAATGTAAGGTAATTTCCTTTCTTGTTCAGCGTCTACGTGTACGGGAAATGCATTTTACCGGGGAGTAAAAAAAAAAAGAGCAGAAGGAAGGACGGTTGAATCTCTATCCATGAAAGTTGACATTGTGCTCGTAGGAGTATTCGGAAGAATGCAAAAGGAAGGGCGTGAATGGTGTACGCGGCCGAGAGATAAATCATTACCCGTGAAGGCCACATAAAATTTATTACCCTTAATATATCATACATCTCCCTTGGAGGAGGATTCGATTCCGTGTTCCCAACTTAATCCTTCTCGTGTCTGGCTTTTCACCTTAAATATCTAAAATTACCCATCTTATATTTTTAATGGATCTGTCTCCGGCTTGATCTGCTAATTATCCGGATCTCTGTGGATAGCGTTACACTTGCTGAGCAAGCGTACACGCGTTTATCTAAGAATGTTCTTCCTCGCGTCTATTCGTCTTTATAGAGTACGTACATTTTTCAAGACTGTATATTTTGAATAGATCTGTCAAGCAGCACAGTAAATTTTGCAGTTAACTAAGGATATGTTCTTCAAAGTGGTGGCTTAAACCTCCATCCACTGTTATCCCGCAGAATTAACTTTATCTGCAGGCATTGGTCCTGATGAACACTGCGGGGAGGTTATCTTATCACTAAATAGGGTACTAGCACAAGCCTGGTTCCGGCAATAAAAGTAAGAATAAAATACTTGAAGATAAAGTGCTGCTTTAAGGTACTCATTATCCTCGAACGCACTTGACTACTAGCTTCCTTCGAGACGTTCTTCAAGGAACCCGTTGCAATCCGTTCTGCACAACCAAAAAAAGATCCTCGCGATTTAATGGATCAATTGTTCAGCGTGTACACGAGGCAAGCGGTTAATTTTGCGGAGCAGCGTGGCTTCGAAATACTATCTGCTGTAATCAGTTTGTCGCACTGGTGTTCTTATCGCAGCTCGGGGGTCGATTGTTTTGCTGGTAGGATATCGGGAAAGCCTTCGGGGCTTGCCCGCGGCTCGTTCGATGGATGCTCGTCTCATCGGCGAAACGATTTCTCAATTCGGAAGGTAATACAAACCGGCGCGGCGGTGTGCGGGGCGTGCGAGGTCCGAGAGAGAGCCGGTCCTGAATGGGTTCCGAAGGGGGTTCTGCTGGGGATGCACGTTTTTCGGTGATCGGTCACGTGCTGGGCCCCCACGCTGATACATAGACCGTGTCAGGAAGTCGACACATGTGCCGCACACGATGCCGGGCGTACCAAGCAGTGCACAGCCTTCCCTATTTCCGCAGGCAACACGTTTCAATGCGGTTTGCATACGGGAACGATCTCGATTTCCATCGTAAAGATGTACCTCGTGCCCGCCAAGTGGTTTAATAATGAGGGAAAGCAATTCGACGGGGGGGGTCCCGTTGAAAACCGGCCGGCAATGCATTTTACGATCGTTCGATCGGTTTCCCGCTGACGCAGACAGCTCACTCTCTCTCTCTCTCTGTCTCTCTGTCTCTCTCCCTCTTCCCGCGCGAAAAACCGGACGGCCCTGAATATAACTCCGGTTAGATGATTACCGGACTTACGACGCCGGTCACGTGGATAACCCCGACCCTCTGTCGATTTGAAAAATCGTTGTCTGCAATGGAGATCTACCGCGAAATTAATCTCCGAACGGTGATCACCGGGAAACGCCACCGAGAGAGAGAGAGAGAGAGAGAGAAAATCTATTTCGATTCGAGAGATTCTGATCTCCGATGGGACTGAACACCGAGGATCTGGTTCGTTCGGTAACTGGAGAATCTTAATCGTTACGGACGTTTATTGCATTTATTACCGCTGCTTTCTGGAAGTAACATTTTTAACGATTTTAACCCTTAGCTGTCGAGGGCCGACTTAGAGTCCGAGTCATTGTTCAGAATTTAGATTATTAAATATGTTGGTATCTGATTATTTGCTACACATTTGAGTATTGTATGAGGTATAGTATAAGTTCCATGACATTTTGTTCTATAATCTTTTGCGATTTTTCAGGCAACGTAAAGATTCCATGCTTGTAGAATTTGATTTTTATTTGAAATTAAATTTGCACCGCATAAAAAATGTTGAAAAAATCAGAAAAATGGTATTTTAATGGTACATCCTCTTCTGAAGCAGCACACAATTTTTTCTTTCGTACACTGAATTTTTACCCTTGCGGTGACAAAAATGCAAAAGGTGATGGAAATGCTTTACTTTGATTTCAATGCAATATCAAATTTGTCCAAGGCAGGAAATGACGCCCCTAATGTCAGCTATCAAGATATACCACGATTTTGCGATTTAAAAATAAGATTAAATAATAACAAATTGAAGAGCAATGCCATCTGTGCTCGGTAAACGAAATTTCCTTCCGAACGACCTAATACGACGGAGTTATTCTAGGTATTTTCGATTTGAGAAACAGCAAAGGTTTTTTCTTCCACATGAGAAAATGATGTTTCGCAGAGGCAAAGCACAATTCTATGTAAATGCGCTTCAACTTCAGTACATCCGGGGAGTAGTGAAGCCAACTGATTTGGACGAGGACTTCGCGTGCGGAGTTCGATTGGCGGTCATCATTCTCGAGTTTCCGTGTCCAGCGACAGTATCTTGCCCACGCTCTACTTAAATGCATCGGCAGGATACGTCCGAAGCCAAGCCGAATACTGGCGCGGCGGCGTTCTTTTTCGAGGGTTTCTGCTTCGAAATTTCCCGTCGCGGTTTCAGCTAATTATTCTCAGCATTATCACGTGCATTTTACCGGCTGGTGAATAATTCATAGGCATCTTCGATACACGAGCGGCGAAGCTCCTTGCATGATATCCATTCCCGTTTCTGGTCGGGCAATTCGACGATGAATTATGTAAATAGACGAATAAGGGACATAAACTACCCTCGAAGATCCTTTCCTTCTAATGGATCAATAAATGTTTTCGGAACGAATTCCTACTGAGCCCGAATATCTTTGGAAGACAAGCGTATACTGATTTTCATTAATTTCAATCATTTTATGAAATACAATAAATTTGTGATTTCGGCGCAAGGTTCGATCGTTTCGAACCACAGCAAATGTGCAGTTATTTAAAAATGCATCTCGACGTTTCGATCCCTATGTGGATCATTCTCAAAGAGACATTTTTTGCGTCTGAAAAATAATGTATGTATAATATAACGTAATTTGAAAAGTAGCGCAACCATGTAAATCAAACGGAAAACCAATAAATTAAAAACCACATACTTGCTGTGAAAAAAAAAGAACAAAATTTTTAAGTAAATACTGAGGAGTTACAGGTAGCCGGACTTTGTTCCATGGTGGCAGAAATGTAGCTGAATATGCGTTAGAAGCGAACCTTGCGCCGAAAACACAAATTTATTGTATATTATATTTCGATCGAGAGAAGAATTTACCCATTTTATGAAATATTTGACAACGGATTCGTGTCATTTCTCTGATTAGAACGAGTCCAGGCATGACACGATTCGGAGCATATTTGCTTGTTTAATCCACGATATAGCAGAGCCTCGATTATCCGTACTTTTATTTTGCTAATACGGAATGAACTGCGTATCCGGGAAACGCAGGGAAGTTTTGATAGTGGCCCCGCCGATAACTGATTCCTTTTGTGGGTAGGTGTACGGTTAAGCGCGTCTTCCAATAGCGATTGCAGAGTCGGGGCTGCTAAATGGAAAGCCGAGGGCTATGCGGATGATCACTGAATACAACGGGGCGTCGAAGGCTCTCGCATAATCCTTACAGGAGACAGGTTTCACAGAGCGGAGAGGCTGCGTGGGCACACGCACTTCTAGTTCTAACCCTGGCAAAGACCTGTCAAACCATTCAGTCGTCTTTTGGATACCGGTCCGCTTCACTTTGTGGAGGTCCCCTTTGTTTGGCCAGGCGGTGAATGGACAGTGTCGCGCGCTAGTATTGCAACGCGCCGTCTCGCTGATAACGCCGACAGGATTTCCGCTGGATATTTCGCAGAAAGTTGCTGCAACATGCATCCTCTCCACTCGATACCCGGGAATTCGACTTTACTAACGACTGGCAAACTAATTGCCGCCGATCTGCACATGTGGCTGAGTATCGTACCCTTATGCTGATCGGATCGTCGCCACGAATATCGCTAACGTTTAGTAGACCGTGGATTTTACGCATGTATGGAAAAAATAAGTGGATCAATTGCGAACCAGAAAACATATTTGAAGAATTTAAACATACTGTCGTATTGTATTATTCACAACTCAATATTTCAGAGGTGATTCGAGCTTTTTACAGTTGCATACGCGAAATCGGCTAGAAATACATCCTTCAGTTCGGACTTAACAAAATATTTTATGCTGGTCACTTTGTAAATAATTAGGTGTCGCGCCGGTTCAACAGAGAGCTGTGAATAAATGTGCTCATGATTATGAAAGTGGTCCAAGTAAAAATTAGAAAACAAAATGAGGTTATTTCACATCACATTATTTTAAACTAAATGAGTTCAATGTAATTTTTAGAATATTGTCAAAAATGAACCGTCAGATAGTGCTTGTTATTTCAACATTTATATGGAATTCATTTACTGTTAATATCCTTTTCCTTTAAATATCTCGAAACAAGAAATATACGACCTGGATCACTTTCATAATTATGGGCACAAATACGAAAACTAAAGCGTCGAGCTATCTTTTTGAATTTTCAAAAATATAAAGTCATCAATCTTTGTGTCGATCGATTCAATTATATCGCGATGGAGATCGTTGGCGGGTGAAAAAAAACTGTTGCCTAACAAATATCCGGCACCCACACGCAGAGTTCCGTTAAAATACACGAGGCCGAGAGACTTTTAATATTTCGTTCCGCAAAAACGTGATTAATCTCGAGAGCGGGAACGCAGCCATCCGCGATTTCAATGGCAGCCCAATGTGTACCCGCCTTTTTATACCGAATCTAATTCCGCTGAATTAGCGGTTCGTGCTATCCGTACACACGGTGTTTCCGGGTCCGTGCTAACAGAAACTGCTGTAGGAAAACACACACCGGTCGAAAACCGCGCATCCGGTTCCTTCGCACGGCGCGGCGCGGCGGTATGATGAAAATTGGAATTCGAACGTCCAAGAACAATCGTTTACCTGAACATCAGTATTGTTCAAAATGAATCAGTTTACTGAGCAGTTATTTTTTCATTCTTTTTAAAGCGTTTAGAAAAATTTTAACTGTTTTTACCAAAGACAAAAAGGTTCAGGTGATATCAAAAAATAAAACGACTTTATGAAAATCGGAATTGAGATGTCCGACAACAATCGTTAATCCTTATCCGACCCTCGAAATAAATTACACCATTCCGTTATTTGTGGATTTTGCCCACAACTTCGTGACTTTTATTTTATTAATGCGACACACATAACCGAAAAATCTGAGACATAAATATTGACTCATCAATGTGAATAAAAAGACATTGCAAAAATAACTGTTTACCTGGTTATTTCTTCTTATTTCTATTCATTATTTATATCAATCTTTTACCACTGTGTCAATTTGACACCGAGGGACATATTCAGATCGTGAAATGAGGTGAGATGAGGTTTTATATTCTTTTTTATACAATTAAGTATTTTAAAAAATTCAAGCCATATTGTAAAGAATCATTTCGATGACAATAGTTGTAAAGAAGATTTTCAGGATTTATTTTTGGCCCATACGCGAGACAGGCCGCCACTCAAATGCTATATAAAAGATATGAAACATGCAAATCAGGTTGACGGATTCGGTTATGAATTAATTAGACGATCATAACCTTCCGGGCAAAATGCAGCTATTTAAATGCTATGGCGCATCCATTAGCATCAAGAATTTAATGCGTGACAACGGTGAAACTTCAGATACACAAAGAGGGGAATGTCAGGACGCTCGTAAAACGGGAACGCGCTCTGTACACGTACTCCAGGACAATTAAAAATGTATTCACTTCGTGTTGCGACCGAGATCGCAACGATGGAGCTACGTCTCTCACTCTATTCCGCTTTTTCTCTCTCTCTCGGAGACTGTTTTCAGAGGAGCAAAAATCGCGAATCTAATCATAATACCGCGTCAGGTGGTGTCCTTGTTTCATCGAAAATCTGTATCCGAGAGGAGCCGCTCCTTTTATCATTCCAATTTCATTTTAATGAGAGCGACAGCTTGATGAAACTGCTGGAAGTCGGAAAATTACCGAAAAATTATATTTCTTTCTCTCACCGTCTCTACCCAAATTAGAATTGTTATATAACTAGAAACAACTTTAACATCGTCACATTTGTGCCCGTTCAATAAATTGCTGAATATTTTCATCAATTACGCGTGCACTTGTCCATAATTTTTCTTTCTGCTAATAGCAAGATGAGGTACAGTTTAAGATTGGACCGGGACAAACAAAAGTACACAGTAAATCTCTAAGTAATTATTTTCATCTATATCTGAGCGAAACGAATGTTTAAAGGTAGGACGCTGATCCTGAGATCGTATAAATTGAATGACACTAATTGCAGAGAGATAAATCGGGCCAGCCCCGCAGGATGGGCACGGTAATCTATCCCGTGCAAGGAAAATGCCCAAGAGCAAAATTCCTTAAAGGCAGAAGAGTCGAGCGAGTTTTCAAGTACCTCAGCCGAATGAATCGATAAAAAAGGCGACGGTACTATGTATCCGCCTCGTTACGCCCTTGGTCGTGGTTTCGCTCTAAACATCTGGAGGTACAGGCTGATCGCCTGAGGCACTCCGCGAGCAGTTAAAGATCCCATAGCTCAAAATAACAATAAACTGGGAGAAATAAAACTCTTCCAATTAACACTGGAATCTACACACTAGGCATACACTGCCTCATAATAATGACAAAATTGCATTTATTTAGATTTCGTACCAGGTTTGTTTAAATGTGTACTTGAACAAAGAAGTTCATTAAAAAATTTCTCGGAGAAACATATTTATCATTTTAATATTTCTGAAAAATCATATTTAATTCCTCGCCAAAATCTACAAGAGTAAATCCGGTAATTTTTGTTTCTTTGCTGCGAATGTTAACTACCTAATTGTACCGAGTGGTCAGCTCGACAGAAGACTGGAATCGAATCATTTATTTGCGGCGCCAATTGCATTTGACTAATTATTGAAACTGTACCGTACGTTTACGTTTGAATTACATATTTGAATTAGCCACCAATGGATCAATAACCTGGTTGCGGTGGAATATCAAGTTGCATATCACAAATTTCATGTAAACATTGCCGGGTCTTTGTTTCGCCACACTAAATATTTGCGAACGTGCCAGTGGGCGGGTGGTCGGGGTGATATTAAATATCCGAAGATTCGCGGGCGACAGCCAAACCTGAGACGCTCGGTAGACGTATTCTTAAAAAGAATATATACGTTTTCGGGGTAGATTTTCTGGCACAAATGTTCCTGACAGACTCTTGTCTGCAGACTGACTTTTCTATTCATGCACCCCGGAGAGCTCACCGTAAAAGTGGAAGAGTGTTCTTGAGTGTCCGTGTCTTTGTCGGGAATAACCGATTTTTTCGGAGTTTTAGTTTTTTACGCACAGGTTCGCGAGCCTGTTCCGGGGAAAGTGAAATTCGATAAAATAACTTTCCCTTTGCAGACGGAAATAGGGTCATTTATCAATCAAATGATTGCATAAGTTCGTGCCCGATTTGAAAATGAAATTCAATGGTTAAGTTTTAAAGAATACAGCTTTATTAATCAATTATATAGTCATTATTCTTTTCTACAATTAAAAAAGAATGGTGACTATATAATTCTTCAATTTATACTCCGCCGTGCAGTACAGTTTGGGACATCTATGAAAATCGAGCACGAATTTATGCAATCATCAGATTTATATACAGGGTGGGTCACCTAACGTTGCCACCTCAAATATCTTTGTTGTTTTTAAAGATACGTCAAATGTCTGAAGGACAAAGTTGAATGGTTCAGTGGGGCTCACATGGTACCAAAAATGTTTTTGTTTTTATATGATTGTTTTTAGAGATATCAAGGTCACCTTCATTTTTTTTAATGAACGAACCCTTTTCTAAACACCTACAATAATAGTCCCTTTCATTCGGAGTTCAGTGACTATAATTACCCATGCACGTATAATCTTTCTAAGTAGCTCCTAGTCCATATAACAGACACCGAACATTATTATTTTGCATTAACCATTAATAATTCGCAGTCTACTCGTTAATCACGCACTAATTTTCGAAGCCCCTTATTTGTAGACTTCATACTTAGGCTTTAAAAACAACAAAGATATTTGAGGTGGCAACGTTAAGTGACTCACCCTGTATATGTATAATTGTGCCGGAGAGATACTAAAACTTCTGCAGACACCAAAAGATACAGAATTGCGTTTGTTTCCAGTTTCACCTGACAATAAATATGCAACGAAATTCGCGTTGCTTCGGCAGTGACCTAATATAATCGGAGAACTTTTAGAAAAAGTTCGACATGTAATAGATTCCAGTGTAGCTTATTAAAAAGTTCCGAAGCTTCTTCGAGCTGGGTGGTAGAAAGAAAATTCTTGCGTATCGATCGAGGGTAGCCGGAAGAACAAGGTTGCACTTGAATTTTGATCAAGCGTGAGTAATTCAATTCTTGGGAAACCGTGGTCGGCTGGTTGCCGCAGGAGCATCTCCGTTTCATCTCCCGAAACCAGCTGAAACGTCCTGCAATCGATACTGTAGCGAAGCATTTCATGGAAACGTTCCAGTTAGAGCAGACACCAGGGTCCTCTCAGCTTCTGTAATTTCTCTTTAATTGTACCCCCGTCTCGGGCTCGGAATCGTTGAAACGGATAAATCGACTGACCGTGCTAAACATCGGCGATGCCCCGGTTTCCCAGACACCGAAAATTGACGGCGGGTTGTTATTGACACTGCTGAAGCTGACGCGTGGCCATCGTCCGAAGACTCCCCGCTGAGGACGCACCGCAGACGTCTTCCGCCTTGACGACCGATGACGTCTTTTAATACCACGTCCTTCTCGGTGGAACGCTTCGCACGATAAATTAGATGCGCCGGGCTACGTGCGTTTCTTTGCATTCGTGAATAATTCATGGCCAGCCTCAATTAAAATTCTCAACCTGAAATCTTGCGACTTTACACTTGGAACACACCGGCCCAGTCAAAATTACGCTCTGCGTGATACAGTTGCTGGAATTAGAGACGTTTCCAGAGGAAGAAATTTTATTTTAATCATTCGTGCACGCTGAACCTTCTCATTTTTTTCTGCAGATGTATAAATATTGCAAGAAATATGGCTTGTATTAATAATTCTCAACCTAAAGCCTTGCTACAGTTGTCAAAATTAGGGACGTTCACACTACTTAACAATTTCTTAAAAATCAGAATCTTTTTAAAAACTGTTTTAACGTTCGTTTGTTTCACGCAGTATTTCTGTAACTTGTCATTTGAATTGTGACAGTAGCTTCCGTCGCAGAATTACGTTTCTCAAGATCAGCAGAATTGTTATCCTGCGAGGAAAGTACGAAACGCAGTTCGAATTTCTCTGGTAACAGGAACGGGCCCGACGCGACGATCGATTTTTCTTATTTGTAACATTGTAACCGTGTCCGCTATATTGTGAAATGACACACGAGTGAAACACGAGGGATAAAGCAATATCTCGTTACACAGGGTATCAGAAAAAGGGCTGTTACGTCGATATCTTTCGTGCAACCTATGCCAATGGCCAATAAATTACATCGAGCAAAAAGACGCGGAAAACTGTAAGCGGAGAGAAGATTAAAACGCAATGAAATATGAGAATTAAATTGAATTAGTTAGAAAGTAAAATGAAGCGGTGTCATTGATTATGCGCCTCTTCGACGTTGGCAGCAGGAAATATTTCGAGAAAAATAGATCAAGCGAACGGGGCGAAACTGTTCATCGGCGTTTCCAGCAACCCGAAGGGCCTTCGGATGTATTATGAAAATTCTTGTAGAACTTCTCGCAGAATCTGCATTTCAGATTTTCTAATAAAAACCGAAACACTGTTCGCATTTTTAATTTCATTTCTGTTGGCATGTCGTGTTCCCTCAACAATGAGATATTTCTTAATAATCCCATCAGTCGTGAGAAGCTCTGAATTCTTTGATAATTGGAGACGCGAAAGAATTTTTCATATTCCTTGAAAATCTGTTCGACGTGCTGGCGATATATTTTTAAACTTTTCCGATGTCTGCTCCATCTGTGGTAGGGGCAAATCTATGATACGAAGCTACATTATAACAAGCATTACATCTTTCCGCGTGTGTGAGCAGGAATATCATTGTCTCAATCCACAGGCACGAATCCGCGTGAACGTCAGCACGCTGACAGCGTTCGCCGGATCAGGAGTATTCGCCGACACCGTCTCGAGGCGTAAGTCTAACTATAAGCCAAGGCAGCCGAGGCGTCGCGTCGTCGTCTGCTGTCAAGGGGTGGTTTATTTATTCGAAAAACGGTGGAAAGCCTGGCATTCCGGCGGCGTGACACGCAGCTTCCTCTATCGGCCGCGGAAACGTCTTTGTTCGGCTGGAGGAGAGCGAGCTTGGTTGTTGGCTGGCGATTTGATGCATCGTGCGCGAAATAAGGCATTCCTGGGCGCGTTAAACGCATGAAAGTTAGCTAAGTACCATCCGCAAATGGATCTCGTTAAAGCTTTCTGCATCGATCTCTACACCCCGTTGCCCCCCGGCGTCGCGTTCCGGTGACACAAAGCATTGTTACAAACGCGTCCGCCCGCCGCCCGCTCGCCTGCAGCAATACATTTCCACCTGCAACTGCAGAATCAGCTGCATTTAAACGATAAGCTTCGCGCGGCCCCGAGACGTTACGTAATCCTTCATTTTAATCATTTGCGGTGCACATTTATTCCGCCAGGCTCCCCCAAGCGCACCCCCGCGGTGCCCGGCACTGCGTCAGCCCTGCTAAATTAATTCAGAAAAGAAACGCTCGCTGTTAAATATGTGGATTTCATTCGAGCCACGCGATAAATTCACTCGCCGAGCGAAATGCCTTTGTCGGATACAATTTGTGGGTGTTTCCTTATTACTACGGGCCATTGGCTAATGCCCCGGCGAGCAAGCGAGCTGGCATTCTAATTTGTTACACTCGATTAAACGATTTCTTTCGCGATACTTCCGGAATTACTGATATTCCGAACCGTATTTCTTCGGCGAGCAAATCTTCGCGAACTTGCTTCTACGGTTCGAGCGTTTCTACCGGTTCATTTCGTGTATGAAATTGTTGGAGATTCGTCTGCGTTAGAGAACACTTTTTTCGAGACTGGTTTTTAGAAAGTTCACTTGCCGGAGATTGATCGAAACAAGAGATATCCCAACTTTAGCATTGCGTTTAATATAAGGGGTAGTTTGACCCAGTTCCACCGGACACTCTGTATATCCAACATGCAACAGCAATTAAAAATGTTTTGTACACTAATCAATAGGCTTTTTTATTCTCTTTGGAGAAAGCGTTAAGGTACTTGTAACAGAATCGATTAGTTCGAAAGATATTCTCACTTCGAGATCGTATCTCGTGAAAGAGCTAGCCTGGCCTAGTTGCATAGTTTCACCTGAATATCCAACATGCAACGACAACGAAAAATGTTTTACACACAAAATAATACAACAGAAATAACGTTATGTCGATTTCAGAGACTATAACCATAGATGTATTTCCATTAAAAAGAAGAAATAGAACAGTTGTGTGTAATAACTGCCTTACGATATCCATAAGTCTTATGGATATTCATACCAACCATACATGCTAGAATTGAATATTCATGACTCTCATATGATGGGTATATATTCTACAAATAACAGCTCCCTGAAATCCTCTCTGTACAGTCATCCGATACTCTTCCGTTGTGGTTCAAACAGATGCTATTCGTACTTAATAACCGAATATCCCATTCGTATCCAATAACAGTCATTCCTACCTCCTAGCGTTACTATTCTCTCTGTTTACCATATCAACAGTAATATCTGCGTCCATTATAGTAACGATTTTCCACCACCGTTTGATATATCAGGCAGAAACGCAATTTAATGTAATGCTAAAATATTCACGAATAATTCAAACGAAATATTCAAGGAAAATATTGAACTTTCAAAGAAAACAACATTCAGCATTCATATTTCAAAGACAATATACAACTATCTAAATCGAACTAAACATTTCCCACCCGCACAATCATGAAAACCACCCGAGCATCAGTGATACTCGAACAATCACCGAAACAGCTTCCAAAGACTCGCCCGCAAATCTTTGGAAATAAATAGTTCCTTATCGCATTAACACGTAATTCGTGAAGCGATACGCTTCGAAGTGTGAACCACGACAAGGAACCGTGCAACAGTCTATCTCGTTATACACACGCGGAAATTAATCTTGAAACATGCCCGCAGTAGAATCAGACTAAAGGGGAAGATGCTAATATAGTGCACGTTGATTCCACAGCGAATGTGTTGCAAGATTAAATTCCCCGTGTATGCGATTGTTAAACTGCTTACACAGAGATGTCCAATAAATACAGCGGCGCCCGAGTCGGTGACCTTATCGCGACCACTATGAAGGTACAGTTCCAGGAATTACCGACTATTTTCTTTCTCTAGCTCGGCACTGAATAGTTCCGAAGATAGAACGGGACACATTGAGTGCGAGTGAGATATGTGGAATGCTTATTTAGCAAGATAAGCACTATAAGTTAGTGGAGATAGATCGCGTGGACTACCTGGACGGGAAAGGGACCTCTGCAGGAGCACCACTGTGTAAAGCGTGATTGGTAGCGGTCATCGCATCAATTATGCGAGTTTACACCGTAAAACTCTGCAAAAATGGCGAGGGGGTCGTTTGAATCTTGCCGATTACATTTTGTAACTTTTTCATTTATCCTGCTCCATGTTAAGCTAATATTAAACCTACCATGGTAAGTCAAGTGAGTGTTTCCAGATTTTTTGTTTTACAATATGAAATTCATTTCCAACGAATTCTATGCAAAATAATTTTTTACATTGTCGTCACTGAAGAAGATGGTCGATGCTGGAGGAGTGAAAGCTACAAAAGTCCATGATCAACTTTTCTGTGATATTTTTTTAAAATTATTTTTACGTCGCTTTGTTAACTGCCAGGGTTATTTCGCGACGGGACCTACAGTTTTTATAAGGTGGGTTCCGAACCACCTTGGGCGCCACAGTTTAAATAGCACATGGAATTCCCAGAGGTGCCGGCGTCGGGGATCGAACCCTTTTCTGTGATATGAAGAATGATCTCCATGCGAAGAATGCGTGAAACTGACACGAGGTACGAGGGCTGAGGGATGAAGAAAAGCGGTATGGCCGGCGTTAATCAATTTTATTACAATAATTGTCTATATTGTCGTAACTGAAGGAGATTTTTATCAACTTTTCTGTGTTATGAATAGACTGCGGATTTGATGCATTTATAATAAAAATTGGTACGTACAATTTAAAGGAATGGACATATTTAAAAATTTTAAGAACTTCCACGTATTAGTTTCAGTTTAATAAAATAATTAAAATAAGAAAGACATTTTTATTTAACCTCTGTGTCTTAGAATCGATGCAGACATGTTTTATTTTGCACAAAGATCCGCAGTCTAGCTATGAAGAATCGTCTCCATGCGAAGAATGCGTGAAACTGACACGAGGTACGAGGGCTAAGGGATGAAGAAAAGCGGTATGGCCGACGATAATCAATTTTATAACAATAATTATTCCCATTGTCGTAGCTGAAGGAATCGTTTGATGCTGGAGGAGAGTAAAAGCTACAAAGTCTGCGATGATCTTTTCTGTGATATGAAGAATGGTCTCCATGCGAAGAATGCGTGGAATTGACACGAGGTACGAGAGCTAAGGGATGAAGAAAAGCGGTATGGCCGGCGTTAATCAATTTTATTACAATAATTGTCTACATTGTCGTAGCTGAAGGAGATGTTTGATGCTGGAGAAGTAAAAGCTACAATGTCCAAGATCAACTTTTCTGTGTTATGAATAGACTGCGGATTTGATGCATTTGTAATAAAAATTTTAAGAACATCCACGTATTAGTTTCAGTTTAATAAAATAATTAAAATAAGAAAGACATTTTTATTTAACCTCTGTGTCTTAGAATCGATGCAGACATGTTTTATTTTGCACAAAGATCCGCAGTCTAGTTATGAAGAATGGTCTCCATGCGAAGAATGCGTGAAACTGACACGAGGTACGAGAGCTAAGGGATGAAGAAAAGCGGTATGGCCAGCGATAATCAACCCGGCGAGTATACTCGACTGATATCACACGGTAAATCCCGTTCCACATTGTTGTAAAGAACGTACGGAACTATTCCGTCCCGGAAGCCTGTTCGCCGATGCATGCCGGAACCCTTCCTCTGTCTTGGCAAGTCGAAACGGACGACGCCGATAAATTACAATTTCAATTTCGTACAAATGAAACTACATACTTTCCGGGGAATACGTTTCCACCGGCAGTACCAACCTGCCGGTTCATTACACCGTAACGCCAATGTACATTTCAATTACATGGGCCCCGGCGCGCCGCGTAGCCTGATGAAAACCGAGCGCCACGACGCCAGCGGATTCGCCTAACTGATGTTTGAACAAGGATTTCTGGATTGCGTCGGCGATTATGCATCCTGACCATTAGGCTCTTTAATCATCCTGTAATAGCCAGCCAACGATTCCCACATTTACCCTCTGCGATCATCTTTCAAGTATTTATGTTTGCTGCGGATGATTAGCCTATCACGCTCTCCATTTCGATGATTCATGTTTCCATGAAACCGGTTTCCTGATTCTCCTCCATTTCCGAGGCAGCTCGAATATATAAATTGTCTGAATTCGAACAGTGAAAAAGGTGTAACTTAGAATTTAATAAAGTAAAATGTTATTCCTCTTTCTCGAGTGACTTTCGTAGAATCACCATCCAGTCGATTGTGCCCCGATTTTCGGCACACCCTCTTGGCAGAGTGGGGGAAGGTAGACAGAAAGTATGTGGGGTATCTGCGTTGGACGCAGCTAATTTTCGACGGTGATCCGTAAACAATGAGGGAGCACAGTTCAGCGAGGCAAGGCAGCTGGCATAAAATCCGCGGGCTTCAGAGAAGCCGGTCTTTGTAAAATTCTGCTTGAATTTCCGGGCGGAAAGCGGATCCCGTCGCGGAAAGGGAACTGCGGTTTCCACGCAGCAGAACAAATACATCGACTCAAGTGTCCATTCGCGATGCGCGACAATGGCCCGACAATGCTGTACGGAAACAAAGACAACCGTGTTCTGCGAGCGCGTGCCACTGTCTGGTGTCGGGGAATATTAAATTACTCGCTGCAAGGGGCTGTGTAATGAGAAATAAGTCGACGTACGACGACGGTAAAGGCTCCGCGGCCTATTCGTCGAGGAAAGTAGAGAAAGGGGGCCAAAGAAGGGGGGACAGTTAATGGAGGGATGATAATGACCGCGATAAGAAATGAAAATTGATGAAACGGAAAAGACGGCGCGTGATTTCAGGGTGCGATTACCGGGATTGCTTTTTTCGCTTTCTTGACGACTTGTTTACCCTGCCGGGGGAACATTAGACCCCGCATTCATGGCACCGTAATAGTCGCGTACGCGGACCCGCAATTACGAAACTACCGCAGTGGCACAATGCATCCAACAAATTGACATCGAGTATCACGGCTGACCTGCACAGTACACGCTCGCGACCGGGGAATATTAGGTATTGAAGATCCATGGGACACCAAATATAATTAATGCAGTTGCGGGGTTAATTACCTTAGCCAATTTGGCTGCTCGATTTTTAATAGAAATCAAAAATACTTTGGACCGATGGTAGCTGAATCCACAAGCATCGATCACCGTAGACTCCAGCTTTATCAAGGCAGACCAGGGAAGCGTAGCATAGCGAAGTGTAACCTTAAAACCGACCGAATCCGAACGTGAATCCAGGGCCCCTTCGGTGACCCCTAATTCCAGCATTATCAGAGGTAACCATTCGCGAATTATGAGGTCTCCGCAGCCGGTTCTCACGCAATTCCGTAGCTGGCCGGCAAGATTACCGGGGAGGGCCGTCTATGGCGAGGCGTCACCATGAAAAGCAACTTAGGGAATGAGACCCCTTTACCGATGACATTAATTAAGTTACGGATTAAGGGTACTGCGACGTACTCTGCGCCCGCCACATGGCGCGTGGCCTATTCCCTGCCGGCTCCTCTTGTCGTTCTACCAGCCGATACGCTCTTCCCAGCGAAACCCCCTGTGCACTCCCTTAGCATCCCTCTAGCTGCCACCCCTATCCGCCATAGCGCGCCAGTGTTCTTCATCAAGACTCCAACTGCAACCACCACACGTCCTTCCTGTTCGAGCTTCCCCTCGAACGAACCGAGCAACACGTTCCCTCGCCGACTACTGGCGCAAACTTATCGCCAGTTTCTCCTCTCATCGTCTATCTACGGCTATCGTTGTATGCAATGCATATTAAACCGTGTTCTCTTACTCACTCTCTCTCTCTCTCCCTCTCTCACTTTCTGGGCTAGCTGACTTAAATTACGCTTAATGCAGACCGGCCCCGGCTGAGCGTATTAGTCTCGTAAAGTACGTACTTGTGCTTCTTCGTGCTTCGGCCTTATTACCGGGGACTTTGACTACGCTCGATCGTTATCGTCGCCGATCGATCACGATGGATGCTCCGGCACGGGTGGAGAAGGTGTTAACTCGCTGGAGATTTACTTGTCCGGCAGACAATTGCTATCGACGGTCCGCTTTCAAGTGCGCAAGACGCGCTGAAGGGTAGTATTTTGAAAATTGTCTTTCTCGGTTCATCGATTTGAACGTTTTATTAATCTATGTAGGATTTATACCAAGATTTAATTCACCGGTGCATATATTATTTTCAAATGCGTAATGGACTGATGGACAGTGCACTCTTCTTTTGTATAACAAATTAATTCACTGTAGCATAAATTATTTTCAAACTGATGCATAATGGATAGAGTTCACAGTTCTCTGAAAAGCAATCTCTCAGTAGCCATTAATAATTATTGAAACGCTTTTTTATAAAATCGTCAATTGATAACGTATCGAGTAATGTTATCTCTGAAACGACAATCGTATTCAAAACAAGAAATATGTAGACTGTACGTTGCTCGACACACATTTGGTGCGCGGTATTTGCGCTCTTATTGCAATGTTCGTTGCATAGTAATGCGACGTAACCGTGTGCAGTTATGCCGCAGGAGCTGAAATGTTTTTCACCTGTTTTTTAATGGATTCGTGTAAAATCAGTGAATCGGTGTTCCCGATGCGAATCGGGAGGTATCGTTATTGAGGCAACGTTTAGTTTTCATTATCGTCACTGTAAATCGTGTCCGCGTTTTGGCCGATGGCCGATAGCTGATAGCTTGTCGCAAAACACGCATCCGTTAATAAATGTGCATGAGCTCGGAGATTTTAATCGGACCGGTGTACGATGCAGTATCGTAAATTTGTTGCGCAATAATCGGATGTTTTTTCACGAAAGTCGACAAACTTCTCTTCTCATGTAAACATTTCTTGAATAATTTATCCGCGAATGTTGCAGACATGTTCGAAATTCTTGGGTTTATTTTCTAATATTTTCGTCCGTTGTATTAAGTTATGACCACTAATTTTTTTTTCGTATTCAGAACACATCGTTCTTCGACAAAATGTTTACACATATTATTATTTCACGATAAATTCGGAATAATATTAAAATAAAGTACGATCGAAGCACGCACCGCAGTAATCGGTACAGTCAGCCTAGTAATATAATATTTCCCGGCAGGATTCTTGGATAGTGTTTGGCGAGGACGCAGGACAAAAGCGGTGGAAATTTATCGCGCGATACAAAACCGGCTGGGAGCTCGAGAAAGTTTTCCCGATGACAGCTAATAAAGGTGGCTCTCGACGGCGTATTCCGTTTCGGCCTAAACTAGCTTGGTCGCAGTATTTGCGGCGAACTAACCGCTTTTCTGTTTGAGCGGGATTTCAGTTCCCTGTGCCGACATGTTTAGTGTCAAATGGCTGGCGAGCTGACTGTTTCGAGGCTTCCAAGTTCGTGGAAAAGTGCCAGTACACCGCGAGAGCCCATCGATCGAAACGGTGGCTGCCGAACTGGATGGACGTTCAAAAATTCAATGGACGGCCACGAATCGCGGGCCCTGAGCTTTTCCGGATTCGTCTGGGACAGCTAGCGTCATTAGAAATGCAATTTTCCCTCGAACGATCCCCGATCCCTGCAACAAACCGATGGAAATCGACTACCGCGTGAAAGAAACTCGTGGAAACTCTCGTTCCGCGATTCTCTCTGCCAATCGTTGCTCGCGTCTCGAACGCGACCACGAGAATAGAAATTCCGCTAGACGATGACTATTTCTGTAGATAAGTGGATTCGACGGTCCGTTGCCACTTGGAAACTCTGCACGATGCGTGCACTGATTTTTCAAATGACAAAGGAAATTCTACTGCTCCTAATTTTTTAGGAGAATAAGGGAAATGTTTTCGATGTAAGGCTCCTGCGGTAAGCGAGCTTTTTAAAGTTTTCAATCAATTCTCCCGTGATTTCTATACACCAGTAACTGTTCTATCAAGCACAATACAAAAAGTAATTCCTCAAGTGAAAGATGCAATTAAAATCGAAATGATTTCTGCGCGAACTTTAAAAAAGTGCTTGATCGCTATTTCATCGTGTTCAGCCGCTATCGGTTTTTCTAGGCTTTCTAATGGATACATTTACTACCATTCAGCGAGAAATTCATTCGAAAAAACGTTAGCGGCTCGAAATGGATGAGAATGGAGATGTCTACAATTTCGAGAGTGGCATTTTTATATCGTAACGTTCACGCAATATTTAACAGATCGTAACAGCCAGTTAGAAAATATGGTCTGGCTGAGTGGCGAGGACGAGTTATCTCGAAATTGGTAAATCGATTCATCGATGGTGGCCGAGTAGGAAACAGCACGGTACGAATACCAAACGATCGGTAAAAGTGGGCAGAGAAACAGCCCTTTTCAAAAAAAAAATGACGGAAAACCAATTTTTTCCAGCTTCTACACGAAACGCCATAGTTTGTAGTAGACCCCTATGGTTTCGCTTCCGTCTGTTCCGACGATTGCATTCAATTTCACGTACGCATTCATAGATCATATCTAACTACGGTGCTTCCACAAAAATCGTACAGTCGACGTGATCGTTTTGCAGGATCAATTCGAACTCTCTCCTAAACGGTGATTTCTATCTCGGTAATTATTAAGATTCTGAGAAACTCATAAAATTAAATTCACACTTTAAAATAATTTCACATACGCATTCATGGATCATATTTAACTGCGGTGCGTCCACAAAAATCGTACAGTCGACGCGATCGTTTCGCAGGATAAATTCGAACTGCCTCCTCAACGATGATTTCTACCCTCTAAAACCAATAAAATTCTGAGACTCATAAAATTAGATTCACACTTTAAAATAATTTCACACTGCCGGAGAGCAATGTACGTTTCAAGCGGATCGGGACATTTTTATAATTACGAGTTAGATTCATTTAAAATTCAATGGTGAAGTCGTCGCATACGAAGGAATCGCGCCGACAGCAACGATTCGGTTAATTAACCAGAGTTTGATCGAAATTTATTATTCCTTCTCGCGGCGCGAGACGGAAATGAGGTGCTCATAAAAATTGACAAATGCATTAAGCCGGGGCCGATTCTCTGATTGCCAATAAGCCGTACACACCGCTTTCGTTTCCTCTCTGCGTGCGCAGACGATATCGACATATTCGACATCGCTCGAAAACGAGCCCCGTTTGACGGTCCCAGCAAAATCGACAGCTGTTGTGGAGCATTCTCGGAGGTATGAAAAAGTTTTCGTTGTCATTAGCGTCCGCGTTCGCCTCTCGCTAATCAGCTCGAACCGCCGCGCGTTATCGCTGATGACATTGGACCCTTCGTTCGACCGTCGATTCAAGATCTGTTCACTGAAACACCTAATTCGAGAGAAGCTGCGATCGATAACTATCCTGGTAAAGGTTCATTACAGGCCTCTATATCAATTAATATTTTTAATTTATTGCTCCAAAGGTTCGCGCAAAAAATAAAAGGATATAATGAAATAAAGTTTAACTTGAATTATTTAGTCGGTCCGTCGTACTCGCTCTTAATCATCAAACCCTTTCACATTAAAAGATACGAAAGAATGTGGACGGGAGAACAGAAATGTGAAAAATGTACAATGAAAATTTCATTGGAAAAAGTATGTAATTACCGTGCACATAATTTGGATCAGTTTAACAGAACAAAAACATTTTTCATTTATTACTTCCATTTTGCTCTTTCTTTTCATGCAACGTCAACTGTGAGTAAAAGCGTATATCATAAATTAGGGGAATGGTACAGACTATGTGTTAAAACACCGTTAATGGCGGCACGAAGATGTAGAGCTCGGAATAAGCATCATCATTCGACCCGGAGAAAGCGAAGGATCTCCCTTTGGATCTTTCACGAGAGGATAGTTTGACAGTCAAAGCTTTTCTAAACTCGAGATGGAACTCCGCGCAACGACGTGATCCTACTGCAGCATTTCTGCTGGAAATCATACTTCGCGAGTCACGCCGTAAATTACAACACTCGAGACCCGCAGGAATTGTTCGCCGAATAAGCGGGAAAGCAATGAAAAATAAGGAAAGGTACTTGCGAAGACTGCAGTTTGCGCGCTTCGAGATTCTAGACATTGGAAGATGATGCAGAAGGCTCCGAGGAAGCAGAAATTCTCGCATTATACATCGTTGACAGACGTAACTGCGTACTGTCTGACCTCTGATAATTAACTAGACAAAAACGAGAATTTCTATAAAGATCAGCCCGACATTCAGTTAAAAGAATGTTTTATTAACCTCGAAATCTGTGCACGGAGAACGATATTTAGTTCGCGGAGGCTTCTGTGCGCACGCGGGGCCACGGCGATATTAAAAAGGAGCGAATATCTAAAAAATTCCCCGGAAATTCCCTTTCAGGATTTCTTCATTAAAGAAAGAATGCCGAAGTAGCTCTTCACAAGGGATATCTCATAATCTGAGCAGCTTTCGCATTCGACGTATCCAGCTAGGAGTTGTATGATGTTATGCACTACAGATAAATTGGCGGAGGTGGGGAGGGGAGGTCTAAGGGCATAGCGGACGACGAATAAAGATATACGCTTCAGAGAGAAAGCAAAGATTTTCAGATATACATATCTATACATACATTTAGGAAGGCCGGCTTGGCATTCGAATAAACGTCGTCCTCGTTTTGTTCAACGAAGCCTGCCGGATTTCATTAGTTGGGCGGTGCACCGATGATAACGAACAACCTACCAGTTTCCAATTTCGCAAAATCTGCACCGCGCTCGTGAATCCTTTGAAAATTCCGTCGATGCCCGATTCCGAAGAAAATCCGAGTGTCCCGCGGAACAGGAAATCTATACATGTAATTTCGAGCGATTTTCGTGCCGGATAATTATCGATAGAACGCTGCCAGGAAGCAACTTCCTGGACGGATATAAATGAAAATGTCCTTCATCTACGCCGACCTATTTTCCCTTCGGAAACGAAGAGTTTCCATCAAAGTTGCAATTTCAATCTCGGCCCGGACCTGACGAGAAGGAGGTATGCATGTATAACCGGAGCGGATCAAACTATGGGTTCGGAAAACGGCGCAATATTAGTTGAGAAAAAGGACAAGTGTAACGGGAAAGTTTATTGGGAATAAATATAAATGGTATTCTGGATAGACAGGAATCACGCATCGGATGCTCGATCAACTTTTTCTTTGTCACTTTAATTTTGTTGCAACTGATGTTCTCGACTCATATGGAATGATCTAACAATATACAGAGTGGTACTCAGGTACACGTGTTCTTACAGAAGGGACAGGGGAAGGAGAACCGGGAAAAAAGGATTTCCTTGTTGTGCGTTGCCGATTTTGAATCAGAGCTACGCAGTTTCATCGACTGACCAAAAGGTATTCCATTGAATTTTTCACGACTGTTCTACGCGAAACTCCCATTAGCCTGTTATTGTGTTTTCGAGAATCGGTCTGCTGGTTTTTTTTTCTCGCCGTACTATCAATATTCTTACCGAGCACGCTAATAGAAACGCTTCCGGTCCGACCGGATACGGTGGACGCACGTGTGTTCGCGAAATATACATGTAGCGCGGCGATTTTCGAGAATGCGTGTTCGATTCGATGCACTCTAGAGCAACCGGGATTTCGCGGATGATCGGAACGGAAGATGACGTGAAAAATCGCGGCGGCGATTTTTAATATCTGTAGAATCGATTGCGCATCTCCCTGTGATCTGCATGACAGCTATTGACGCGGCAGCAATTCTTCCCTGCCGAAACTGACAAATTGCGCGGCAGTTGATTGTAGCGACCTCTGAATGGTGCAGACAGTGATTTATTCAAATTGCCGAAATGCGCGATGTATTAGACGCGAGAAAGGAACCGGAAATGATGCCTCTTTTGCAACTCGTGATTCATACGTTCGTTCTGCTCCGGAAAAATCTGCAGTTCTAAAAATAATCGTGAGACGTCTATTGTATTATAAAATCGACGAAGCACGATTTGAAAAACCCTCGTCGTTATCATGAGCAGAGTTGGGCAAAAGTTTTATTTAACACTAAACCTACAGAGCTCTAAAAGCGACATGTTTCAGCTTATAAAAATGACAAGGCTCTATTTATTTAGATCTTGTGCAAGTTTTATTAAAATATGTACTTGGATGAAGAAACTTATCGAATCAATTTCCATGGATGGAACTTCATAATTTCAATAACGATGAAATGAAAAATATAAAACCGTTCATTTGACCTTCAGTTTAGTGTTGAATAAAAATTTCGAATAAAGTGGATTTTTCCCAAGTGGGTTGTAAACCCACTTTATTCGAAATTTTTATTTTAATACAATTTTTGCCCAACTCTGATCATGAACATAATAAAAGCGAAAGAAAATTGAGTGCAGATGCGGACCATCTATTTTAAAATATTCCAATGCGAGTGTGTCTGCATTTTTTAAAATAATCGTCCATTTAAAGAAATAAATCTACGCTTTATAAAATGTTTTGTAAGACGTCTATTATAAATTCAACGAAACGCGATTTCAAAAACCATCGTCATCGCGAAGCACTCGCAAAGAGCATAATAAAAGCGCAAGAAAAATTCTGCACTTCTAAAAATAATCGTCCATTATAAAAAATAAACCTCCGTTTTATAAAATGGTTTGCAAGACCTCTATTATAAAATCGACGAAGCACGATTTGAAAAACCCTCGTTATCATAAAGCAGGCGAAGGTCGCGTTTAGTGCTCTGCAGATCCACTGTTAACGCAGTTCGGCGAATGAGCATAATAAAAGCGAAAGAAAATAGAGTACAGATAAGGACCATCAGCGTTGTCCCCGGTACGATCGGTGAGATAACGCGGTGACCGTTGATAACGAACACCGGGGCGTAATTTAACGGGCAACGTAATTTGATTGTGCCCGGTATGATATCTATTAATGGATACCGTTGGTAGGTTTCGTGGATAAAATGACGTCCGGCGAATCAACTTCCTCCCTCGAAAACCCTCCATCGATCCCGGTTCGAGGAAACCGGACGAATCAAGCCGACTGTATGCAGGTGTGTTGCACGACTGGGACGGAAAATTAAATGATGTCGATTAAGGGATAACGAGTTACTTCGGTGCGCCGCAACGAGCGAACTATTTCGTGCGTTGCGATCCTAATGCAGAGGTTCTCTGGAGGTTCCGGGATTGTTGGAATCTGTGGCGCGAAGTATGATTGATTCGATGTTTTATAGTACGGCGAGCTTGAGACATTTATGATATGGCGGAATTAGAAGTTTGATGACGGGAGGTGACACGTACGATTCACCATCCTCGCACGTTCCTCGGAAATAGTTGCATGAAAGGGCTTAGGATAATATTTCACCCATTCTCACTTTTACACTTTCAATCAACGAGATATGTTCCATTTATAGTGTCACATTTCCAAGAAATATACCTCGCGTTGGAAAATCAACTTTGTTCGTTTCTACGCTACAATTCGTGACAGAATTGGGCATTGATCGATGAAAATTTTAATCAAGATTGATTGATTAATGTGTATGATTGAAACAGGTAATCATTGAGAAATCGACGATTGATTCAATCGATTGATGAAGTTAATCGTCAATCATACACATTCGTAAAAATAGAAATCATCGAAAAAAACATATAAGCACGTAAACAGAATTTTGTATTATAGACCAAATGACAATACACCTAAATTCAGTTTACGTTTTCTGATTTCATTTCGAAATTTCAGCAGTTAATCATTCATCAATTATCCGATTGACGATTACAATTGAAAGGAATGTAATCGTAAGTAGAATTTTTGCTCAACTCTAATTCATGGTGTACCGTTGTAGAAACTTAGCAAGTATACTTGCAAAGATACCATTTGAAATTTAATTTACATTAAAGAATTTTTATGCGTCTGCAGGAGGACATCGAAACGAAGAAATTATGAAGTCCGAGGAATTGAACGTTGCGGTGAATCATTCTTCGACCGTCAGCCATCTAAAAGCCTTCACCGGTTTTAGAATGATCGCGAACAGGGTCCATTTGTCACGTATTATGGGGGCCAACTATTTCCGCTTATCCGAGGTCGTTATCGAAATTCTGTCCCCGATCCCTCATCGAGTTAATCAATCAACGGTTCAAATGGTTTTGACGCGTTTAGTTCCTCGCGCTCCAGGAGCCTGTAGTGTTTATTGAAGTTTTCGGTGATTTGTTTTCATTAAAAGTATATATTATATATATTGTAATTATTAGATGTGCGAATAAATTCGGTGACTTTTTGAAGGGATAATTAGTTGTGTAAATTGATTGTTCTCGTGCAAAAGAATTTAACTAGATTGCACGAATAGCCCCACCGAAAATTTCGTGTTGGTCCTGTTGAATAACACAATATTCTATATTCTCCTGAGCCGAGACCACTTAACAATAGAAATTCAATTAACGGACGAAAATTTTTCAAAATTCCTTTCACCGAGGCAATCTATTAACTTTAACGAAAAATTCGATTATAAAAGATTCAACATCGTACACGAACCGAGAGAGAGAGAGAGAGTACCTTTCACCGGCCATAAATGACAAAATCGAATAACATTTTCATAGCTGCCTATTAGTTCGATTAAAGTTGAATATCCTCGATCTGCGCCGAGAATTTTAACCATCAATCTTCGCTATTAAATTATTCACCGATATTCGCGAATAGAATGGTACGTGAATCTTGAATTGTTTTGCTAATGTGCAACTCGTTTAATACCGTCGAAACCGTTTAATTATGCAGACATCTTCGTGGTTAATTTAATTATTTCGGAGTGCCGGGAATCTTTTCAAACATTCAATATTGTTACAAAAATATTATTTTCCAGACAACGCCAAAAAACAAATTGGATCGGAATAATATTCCTACGAATAAATTATCAATTTCTTTTGGGTTTTGCAAAAACATTTATTATTAGCTATTATTCTATTATCCCAGAATTTCTGCTGCTTCGGTCAAACAGGATGGCGTCAAAGTCCTAATATTAGATGAATTTCTTAGAAATAAGAATACAGGTGGTGTGACAGGCATCGAAACAGGAATTGGGAACACAAATAATCGAATGGTCAGGTGAAACGGTTGAATGGCTGCGGGAATCGAAAGCGGCAGCGCGTGATTTACTAAAGGAGTTAAGGGGAATGCCAAACTTCCGGCAATATAAACACGGGTAAACAGTATGGTCGGTAATCGGGTGCGTCGATTTAACGAAATTTCAAATGTTTATGTTTAACCAACAATTGCCGGTTATCAAATGTTTCCCGACGGTGTAAGGAACAGTGATTAATGGCAGCATACTCTGACGATACTCTGATGTTGCGCACGTGCGCGTGAAATACGGGAAACATTAACCATTGTCCATTGCTCATGTAATTGTTGCGTTCATGCTCCGGAGAGTAGAAGTTATTTGCGTGTTAATTACAATACACATAATCATGTAATAAAATGTGGAATGAAAGCTGTGATGTTCCAATGTGTAAGTTATTTAAATCTATTTATAAGATTTGTAAGATGTACTATTAAATATTGCGTATTCTACCGAGGGATCGAATAAAGATCATCCATTAGCAGGTAGTAATCCAGAAAATGTAGGTGCAGCTCGAGACAGAGGAAACGGTACCGCGCCTAAGTGACGTCATAAACAAGCGATTGCACGTGAAATCGTTGCTGTTGATAGTTTCCCGTTTGCTTCGGGAATATCTGGGACCGGGAAAATCGTGTTTTCAGAGAGATCCGTAATACGATTCGAAAGGAAGATGCGATACTCCCAGCATGCATCGTATATACACACACGACTCGACTTTCACGCATATAATATTCGTTTTGTTGAAGAAATCTGCTGGAGAACATGTATCGGTGAATTGCTGCTCGCTATTGTGCCAATCTCGGGCCGGAAGTAAAAATACACAGTTGGCCACTGCGGGGCAAGAATTTGACAGAACATGGAAAAAACTTAAAAGTAACGATATTTAGTTTCCTCAGGGTTTCAAATCCTTCCACTCTCACTGTCGCCTAATTTCAGCCTAATTCTCAGCGGGACCTACTGTTTATTGCACCACTTTTGCCAATAACACGCGGCTTGTACCCAGGGGGTCACCCATCCAAGTACTGGCCGCGCCCAACGCTCTTTAAGTTCGGTGATCGAACGAGAATCGGTTTTTGTAGCGATGCAATGGTCATTGACTACATGGAGAAACTTATTTTTACCATTTTAAAATATTATTGTAACAATAAAGTACGCGGTCAGTCCTGTAGAAGAAGTCTTCAACATCTGAGAAAGGTCTACGTCGAAGCAGAACGTTCCCAACAAAACGTCGATGTTCGTCGACCGAATTCCAGCCACTCATTACCAAAAACAGTATTACACATCCGGCGCGTTGTCACGGGTATAGAGGCGCATGGTAAAAGCTCTGCGCGCCATTCCAGCGCTAGTTCCCGTCAAAATGAACAATCCTCCCAGGCTCGACAGTAATTAACGGGACATTACGCGCCGATTAATTCCCGAGTGGGGGTTGCGGGGTAGACCGCACGCGAATCATCCGGATTAACATGCTCGGAAACGGCGTGTCCGATATCTACGGGGTTATTAAGTTCGCGACGGATGTCGGCATACAAGACTAGTCACAAAATCCAGAGATAAAACGGATTTTCAAAGAGTATTTCCAAGGAGGCTGCATAAAATGCATTGATACTTCTTCGTGAATGATAGACGTCTTCGTGTCACAGATAGACGGCGGATCTTTATGCAAAATAAGAAATGTTCGCATTGATTGCAGGACACAGGAGCCAAATAAAAATGAAACTAATACACTGACGTCCTTAAATATTTTTAACGTGTCCACTGCTTCTCAAATCGTACGTGCCCATTTTTGTCATACATGGATCAAATCCGCAGTCTAGTCATAGAACTTCCGTGGACTGTTCACCGGAAGTCCTGGGCAGCGAGCGAGAAGGGCTGTGAGCGTTGACAACGGGGGGGGGGGGGGGGATGAAGGGCGTGAAAGGAATGAAGGTGTGGAGGAAAAGGAAAGGTAAAGGAAGAGAGACGTCTCGTCGTTCGGTGTAACACTCGGGCTGATCGTGTTTACCGTCAGAGGTTTCTGGCCTGAAGTTTATTCAACAGAATGATCCGTAAATCCTCTTACCGCGTGTACCATATATCCGGGCCAATCATTTTAATCTGGTAACTCGAGAGGGGACGAAGCCCTAACGCAACGGCGCGGCGTGGCACGGGCGTCTTGGAAATCTGTGCGGGCCTCTGGCACGTGTTAACGCGAGTGTCGCTTCGTGCCGACCCGTCGTCTAAGCCTTTTGGCCCCTTTTCACCTTCGCGAAACCTTTCGCGTGTACACACTACACACTCTTTGTCCAGAACACGGAACCACCACCACCACCACCACGGAAACACCCTCCCCTGGCACAGAGGGGTGCAACCGACAGGCTGAAGCTGTTGGAAGGGGGAAAGAATGCTCTCTGTGCCAGGCCAGGATCTCGAATTTCACTAGGTGCCTCGAAATACGTGGCCCCTATTAAAGTGACTCCTAACCAGGAACCACGGAACGGAAAACCCGATGCCGGCCCGGGTTCGTTTATACACCCCGACTTCCCTCTTCTCTCTTTCTCTCTTGGTTATCCATACTCTTCCTCCCACCCCCCGTATCCTCCTGCCCGCCTGGCTAAAGAACGACCACGGGATTTTCTGCTGGTTACACACGCTTTTTGACCGAATCACCCGGGCTACCCTCTTTGAGACTACTCCCGCAAACTTCCTCTTTTGTTCTGATTACAAGTACACCGTGTCGGGGCTTGTCGAACACGATAAAGGTCGTTCCGGACACCGCTCGATCCGCACACTCTCCTTGTATTTTATTGAACATGCGAGCGCTGCCCGGTTGACACCGGTCGAAATGCGGCGCGCATGATCAACCACGTAATTCAACACTTTGGTGGAAACTCAAGGTTAGCCGACATTTTGAACAGTGGTATAGTGCATGCTAGAAGTAAGAATGTAAACACCGATGTGCATCAAGGTTTTAGAGGACGAATAAGGTAAATAGTAATTAATTCTTGAGGTTCATCAAAGTCCTAGAAGACGAATGAGGTAAATAGTAATAAATTATAGAGCTTCATCAAGGTCCAAAAGGACGAGTGACGTAAATAATAATTAATTGTTGAGGTTCATCAAGGTCCTAGAGAACAAGTGACGCAAATAATAATTAATTGTTGAGGTTCATCAAAGTCCTAGAGGACGAATGAGGTAAATAATAATTGATTCTCGAGAAGCATTCGATTTTCCTCACTGAAAAAGCGTTAAAAAAGAACTTGTCCATTTAATATATCCATGTAAATACGGACACTTAAAGATGAACAGTATTCTACATTTCTAGTTCGGAGATTAATGGAATATAAAAAGTTTCGTGGAAGAGTGAATTTGTAATTGGACTCTTCGAAAAGTAATTTGCAAAAGTTGTAAATCCAACGTCACGATCGAACTTCCGTGTCGCGACGTTAAAATATTGAAAATTGAAAGGTTGGGTGACGTTCGAGCTGAAGTAGTTATGCTCCGAGAGAAATAACTACTTCGATCGATCATTATGTGTATTAAGCGAAGTATTAGGTAAAGCTGATAAGGTTTTAACAAGATTCCCCCGGTGCATAAAATATTTTAAACTGGAAGTGATCCTCGTCGCCTCGTTGAGTTGTCCTTTAATGAAACGAGCGTAGAGGTGTAAGTGCACTAAAAAGTATAGGTTGAAATTTTACTTAAGAATTTCCGGCTGTTATCAGAATGACATTATCTGATAATTAATATTTTCTCGCAGTCACACTTTCTTCGGAACGGTCTCCATCATAGTCCGCATCGCTTCGCGGTAAAACTAACTTCTATGCAAAGTATTGACAGGTTATTAAAGACAAACCGATCGATTAAAAAACAACTGGACACCGCGCGATCTGTGATCGATCGACATTTTCGGAAAGTTTTCGTATATGACGCATGATCCGTTAACACTTTGAAAAAAGTTTCACACCAGCCGTGACGCCTATGATCGATTATATTATCAATCTGCCACCAAAAAATTTCTAATTGAGACTGCAAAAAAAGCGTGTGCAATATATATATATATATATATATATATATATACAATTTAAATTAATAGAATCAAATACATTTGACGACAAGCAACCGATTATCGGACGCGAAAGGTTTCACTCTTAATACTAAGTAAGTACGAGTCCCAAGTAGATGACAGCGTTTCCACGGCTGCAAACCTAACGAAAGTGGATTAAAGTTGAACTCAGCTTGAACTCTGATTAGTGTTCCCATCGACTTTCGTGTGTACTGCGAAACAGTGAAGCGTGAGGTTTAAGCGAAGTGAAGACAAACATAATCCGGAAGAAAGAGTGGCATACAGAGGGAGCAATTTCTCACATTGCTCCAGTTCAGCAAACGGCTGGTATGGATCGGTGAAAAATTCCAGCGGGCCTTTCGAATTAAGAGTAAATCAACGGTAACGAGGTGACGATGGCATTCTTTCAGCTATAAGCCCACCACCGGCTCCGGCACCCGTTCAACAGGATGAAAATCCAATTTCAAGTTTCGGTTCGAAATTAGCTCGGTTTTACCTCCACGTCCGCATGTTAATAGAAACATGTTCACCGATATGCGAAACGAACCAATCCCCGGGTTACTTGTCCTGTTGCGGTTCCTCCTTTCGGTGATCGTTCTATTCGAATTGCTTACATTCCCACGGGACTTGTTATTAAGCTATTAACTTTTAATTGTCTCCGCGGCACCGAACACTTCCAGCCCCGGACTGGCGTTGTCCTTTGTTTTTGACGAGGCGAATATTCACCTTTCGAACCACTTTCAGGCTTTACCGCTGTTTCCAACGATCGTTCTACCTCATTAAAAACGCTACGGAAATGACGCGACGAACGACCAACCTCTGCTGTTCGGATGTTTCGAGGATTTCGAAAGGGAACAGTTTGGATTTGTGAAACAGTAATCGATAAAATATTCTACCTAATAATTAGACTGCGGATCTTTCCTTCTTCTTTCTGAAAAATTCAAAATTGTTGAAATATTTTCAAAATTCAAGATGTCAATATATTATTTCTCCTCTCTTAAAATCATTAAGGGAATAAATAACAATCAATTTAGTTTCTATTTCTTGCAATCGATGCAGACAATTTTTATTTTGCATGAAGATCCGCAGTCTACTAATAATTAATAAAACTTAGGCATCTAATCAATTACTAAACATTTAGATATTGTATCAGGTATTGTACCAATTTTATATCCATTTTAAAAATCATAGGGAATGGAAATATTCTAGCTCGGGAAAAATGCTCAATCTTCTAGTTAAAATAGCTCCGTGTGCAAAGGTTTAATATTTTTCTGCGTTCACTTTCGGCTTTATTCTTGCTTCAGGATTCGCCTGGAGACTATACCTATCAGCTCCTCCCAGTATCGCTGCCATAAGCGAGCTCTGACGTCGACGGACAAACATCGATAGATATGCCACTCCCTCGGATAGAGACATTGTTTCAACAAAGAAAGAAGAAGGATAGTCCATGTGGTGCAAGATTGAAAATCATTCTCAAATAGAGCGCAAAAGCAAGCTAACTACCTGCGGCTGCGATTGCAACGGAATCCAACATGTAAACAATGACCGCGCGTGCATACGAACAAAAAATAGATCACGATATAAAACCGGGGTATTGGAATCTGCCAGTGGTATTTTTTGGCGTGATCATAATCCGATGACGGATAATGTGAACACGCTTTTTCGAAATCGACAGAGATCTCGTTATTCGGTCAACAAGCGTCGAGAACGATTTGCCCCCTGTTCCCGGAGTGCTCATTGTAAATTTATTTGACGAGACACGGCCATTCAAAACGACGCCCGCTAGTGATTGAAATTCAAAATTGAAGTTGCACCCGATCAGTTCGGTCGACGAACGGAACGTTTTCGTTTATTAAACCATCCAATGAAACACTCGTATTTCCTCGGCCATGTGTCTTTTCAATGGCTTTGATATTCGAATCGTCAGCGCGGATGGTGGCCATTTGTAATTTCTATATTAACCGAATTATTTCGATTCCTGCCCCTCAATGACTCCACTTATTCAATTAATTACAGGCTTCGATTATAAGTTCGAAATGGAATCGTCGTCATAAAAAGTTTTATTGAGATTGATAAAAGAAAAACGTGTACATTTTCAATTAATTTCTGGTGCTTGTAATTGGTCAATTTTTATTGCGTATAGAGATCCAAGTATAATGATCACGTTTGCGGCCGTATTGCTGAATGTTGAGCGGCCTGTAGTTACGAGCCAATCGGTTCTCATTGCGAGACCGATCGATTGTGCGAGGGTTTATATGAATTTGATTCCTTTGGGGCATTCCTTTGGTTGCCATGAACCGTTTCAAACCGGCAGCACTGTAATTCCGCAAAGAAATCCCAGGAAACGTACATCTGTTAAGCATGCGGTTGGGGTGACCTTAACAGAAACCGCACGCGTGACCATACGCTAGTCTTCTTCCAAGCCGCTCAACTCGCATGTGGCGATTGTTTTCTCTCGCTTCATTATTCTTCAACAACGGCCTCTTTGTAATATTTAGCAAACGAACAGTATAAATATACCTTTTGAAGAAGTTGCAATTGGCCGGAATTTTTAATTTTACTAGGTAAGTAGCTGTGTCTAATATATGATACTTTACAAGTATGAAATAAATTATATTAATTCGGAGCTCTGCGTTCAGATTTTTTTAAATTATTTATTTATAGGTCGTATCAACATCAAGGATTAGCGACCACAAGGATTATAACATGTAATTACAAATTTAGATCCTTATACTTAGAACAGTTAGAACTAGTTCGTTCAGATTTTGTTTGGCCGAATCCAATTATTCCGCCGCAAGAGTTCTCAATATCATTAATCACAGAGATTTTGAAAAAGTTGCAATTGGTCGGAATTTTTAATTTCTCAAGAACCTTTCTCTTTTCTTAAATTTTTTGAATATCACCATGCGACTCGCTGAATCTAAAATACGATACTTCGCAAGTATGAAATAGATTTCCAATACGAACTGCAATATTTCTTGACGTATTTCGCTAGATAAACAAGAGTTATTAATCCGAAGCTCCGCGTCCAGATTTTGTTTAGGAAATTATTTCGCCGTAAAAGCTATCGATATGATTAATCACGAAGGAAAATTATCCATTTCTCTGGGCACGGGAGCAAACTTCACGAACACACGCACGCGATATATCGTTCATGAGTACTTACCAATATTTCAACGATAAGTTCTCGTACGCGCGTACGCTTTGATACAGATCCACTGGAAAAAATGTAAGCTTCCGCAGATTAAAACAAACACTACCGACCCGCTTTATATTTCTTCCTAAAGCGTCGAGAGACCGCCCGGAGTCTATACGTTTAACTTTTAAGCCTTCCGCGTGCGTTTTTTACCCTAAACGCGGCCGTTAAAAGCATTCGCGACTACCCTTAATCCCGGCTAAATACGATTCCCAACGATGAAAGAGAATGGCTACAGATTGAGAGTTTTAGAGTCGCAAAAACCCTCGACTCTTGCCGATAATTATCCCGTTTCAGCGATACGAATAGCTATAATAAGCGCACGAACTATGGATTTTCTGCTGCAAATTTTTCAAGCGTTTAAAGTCTGTTATTTACTCACGATATATTTATTTCAAGCCTTTACTTCGTGATATTAAAATAATGCGTTGATACTACAACGTACAGAGATATAATATTGTCTATGATTTCTCGTTTAATTTCATTCAGTATTAATTTCTTTCGACCCTAACGTTATATGTCAGTGACACATCGTAATCGCATCAAAGTGACCGAAATTTCCGCATCGCCTTTATAATATTCGTTAATTAACATCCAATTTGCGCATGACCATTAATTTCTATTCGGCATAATTGCGTGAATTTAATGCAGATGCGTGTGAACGGATTATCGGTGACAATTATGATCCGGCGGACAATTACGCGATAGGATTAGCGTAATTTAGCAGATAGTTTCGTTTGCTATTCGCATTCCTATTTTTTCATTATCGAACATCCTGGCATCAGAGAAATGTTCGTTTCAACGATCGAATAAGTACAGCCGTTCATAAGTGTCGATTTGTCGGTCATTTTGACCTAAAAGCTTTGCACGAATTTCATGATAAAATTTCAGTCGAACAGAAAAGTGCTTGAGCGTATCATTGATTGGTGATGCAATTTTTCGAACGTCAATTATGTTGGGAATTATTTTCATGTGCCTGTGCTTTTCGAAATTTCATAGAAACGATTCATCCTGTAAAAATGACTGGATCCTAAACTTGTATTATAGTTTTCATTCTAGGATATTCTGAGGCAATTTTCAATTGACTGAAAACATCACTGGAGGAAAGAAAAACTGCTGTAATACATATCAGTTTTCTCAATCTTGCCTGTAAACCTAACATTTGCATACTGTTCAGCATAAAAACAACACTGAAGAAAGAGCACATCGTAGAAAACTGAAATTGTTCAGCATGTTTTCAACAGAAGGCAAGGAATACGGTCACGAGGTCGTTGCTATCAAATCGGAGAATAAGGGGTTTTATTTTCGCTGTAATCCGTAGTAGCGGAAGGAGAGAAAAGGGTTTATGAGGTTGCGCAGACTTCATCGGAAGGACCGGGTGCGTTGTTTTTTTTAGAAAATCCTGGCGTTCCTCTGAACACTCGCCGTGGAAAATCCGGTGGAAAAACACTTTCGAGGCGGTCGTTTGCTCTTATAAGTCTTCCGCGAGGCATTACCTTTCGGCGAATATAATCGTTTCATATATCCATGCGTCACATTCAAACTGTCTTTGTGCCTCCGGTCGCGCGTCGCTTCCGTCGAAAGGTCTCCGGGCCTGGTAAGAGCGGAGGTTTGCTTGTGGCGGTAATAAATTATGAACTGGTCCAATATCTTTCCTTTCCCCGACTTAGTAGCTTTTGAAATATACCGTCGTTACGTATTTCTTCCTTCCCAGCAGCCGGCTGCTATATGTACAGGGCGTTTCACTTAACTGAACTGCCTCGAGTGTCTCCATTGCTCTTGCCAGAGAATGTCTTAGACTCGCACAATTTTTATTGCCGCTCGTCGAAAATAGGATGCTCCTCCTTTATCATTAGCCGCCCCCAACAAACAATCCGCCGTTTACCTAAGAACATCGTGAATCCAATTTAAATTCCGCACACATCCTACGCGTCTTCGTTTTCCGCCTTTCGTGGTCCGACTAGCTGGAGCTACTCTGCTTTCAATTTCAGGAAGAAACGTTTTATTCACTATGAATTCAATAAATTCAGCTTTTTAATGGGTTGCAAACGAAGTTACGAGGTTCAAGCTACGCCTCAAAGTTAAATCTAATCAGCGAACACGCGGTGTGGAAACGAGCTGGAAAAATATTTCAGCTCCTCTGGACAGGGGCACAAAAGGTTAAAGAGGAACCTCGCGTTGCGAAGTGCACGGCGGGTAATGTGCTTAAACAAACAAGCTTAGCTATTAAAAGCTTTAGATTATCATTAAACCTCGCAGCAAGTTTTATTAAGACGTGTCCGCCGGCAGAAAAGCGGCTGCGACTAATTTGGTTACTTAATGTACCCCGACTATTTCGTTAAACATTGTCTTTCTATTATTAAGAATCACGTTGCTTGCATTCATGAGCATCGTGCTTGGTTGTGAACACTTTCGTATCGCGGTGAAATAAATACAGGTGTAAATATGTATAAATAGTTTTCTTTAACAGCAAGATAAATGTGAATATTCGGTCTGGCTGGGCCGGCGCAACAGTTTCTGGTGGAAGCAATTTCATTCGAGAGATTGTTGCTCGCGACAGGAAAGCAATGCAGATATTTCGAGACTTCTCGTTAAGTGAAACACCTTGTACATAGGTGTCGGGTATACATGGCGAGAGCGATGCTTTCGCAACTCGCCCCGGAAAAATAACCGGAGAAGTATGGTAGGCAGCGAGAGAACGCGGTGCTGCGCGGCGTTCGTTGCGTTTCGAAGGACGCGGTGTTTGCATTAGCTTGTTCGCCGCGATGCACATCCGTTCTGGGTTGTTTGGCTGAACGCGTGTGTTTAGTTGCTTTGTGGCGTCGGGAGTCTCGGTGAGCCACCACGCCGCCGGGGGAAAAATGGCGGAGCGGCTTCCTTACACGCTCTAATATTGTAAAGTGCTAACCGAGAATTGGTTGCATCGCTACCGGCGATTGCAACTCGGAATTTTCAAACTATTCATGCTCTCCGCAAGCAACCGGCCGCTGCTACATTCCTGCGAACGCGCCCTTTGATTACCTCTTCGCCGAATACTAATTTTAATTTGCTTGAAACATTTTCCACATTCCGACCGAACCTGCACGGAAATAATAATTTTTTTCATTATACATTTGTTCTGTTATCATGGATGACGCGAGGAGATTTTCAACATTTGGGGAAGACCAAATAGGAATGATTGAAATATGAGAATTTAATAGTTTTCACTATTTTAAGCACTTATCTCTTTTTACATTACAAAGCCGAATCCTTATACGGTGGGTGCAGAAAGTATTCGTACGTCCTTTAAAAAGGATAACTGTTTCATAATTGTACCAAACGACCAGATTTTTTAGAATCAATTAGAAGCATTGGTTTACGAAATGATATGCAAAAAAGAGCTTCTAAAAATTATAATTTACAAGGTTACATGCAAAAATAAAAAAGGCATTTTTTAAATCTTTTTTATTTGGGTCCTTAATGAAAATTTAAAGTATATGCTTTGTGGATCTATGTTATACACATGCCGAAAATGTCATCGAAATCGATTAACATACAAACGAGCTACAAGCGGTTAAAGATTGTGAAAATCGTAGTTTTACACGACTTTTAATCAGTTTCTGCTTAAAATCCACAGAATCGTACATCTTTCGATGCGTGGCGTTTTTTCCTGCGTCAACCGATTTCCATGAAATTTTCAGCATGTGTATGACTAACATAGATCTACAAAACATATATCTTCAATTTTCATTAAGGGCCCAAATAAAAAAGTTTTAAAAAATGCCTTTTTTATTTTTGCGTGTAACTTTGTAAATTATAATTTTTAGAAAATCTGTTTTGCATATCATTTCGTAAACCAATGCTTCTAATTGATTATAAAAAATCTGGTCGTTTGGTACAATTATAAAAAAGTTATTCTGTTGTAATGTTCAAATATTAATAACTATACTAATTTAGATGATAACAAAATGAAGAATTTACACAATTTTCCTTAAAACACTTGAAAATCGCCAATGAACGGACGCTGTTTTAGAGTGCAATAAATAAATAGACCACTGTGCGACGCTGTGAACGGAGAAGAGGGGGTAGTTCAGGTTTTTCTACAGAAATAACTATTTCTTTGCACCCTGCACCTATTCGGGTTTACCTCGACGACCTTTGTTAGCCTGATACCGAGACTAGGCAGCTTTTTTTATGGCCGGTTCTATGAACCCGTATCCGGAACGAATCGTATCTGGCCCTCAGTAAATTGCCGACTACGCGGGAAACTTTCCAGATAAGAATGTGCAGCGCGATTCCGCGTATCGCATCGCTCGCGGTACCAATCGTGTGGAAAATGCAATGTTTGTATCGAGTGCGGTTTCTTTTTCCGGATTTTCGTCGGTATCAAATCGCCCCGCAGTGCCATATCGCTGGAAAAAGAACGACTTCGACGCGGGGACGCGATAATGCCAGACATACTGTGACAGTCAAACACGATCGATCAAAAGGGACTATACCGTTGCATAAACATAATGTGAACACTGACAGTCTATGTTTGCCGTGGGTGACACGTGTGAGAATACAGATATCAGAATATGGATGATGTGTACACCTGAGTCCCCCTTTTTGCACGGGCGAAATATGTGCTAGGTGCCACCTTTCAAGGTGGATGCTCAGAACGAGAAACTCAACAATTGTTGTTGCATGTAAAATTGTGGTTCTTTGGAAAAGTAAATGGGTTGCACATTTTATCTGTCCGATGGCTCGAATACGGTAAAATTTCTCGTCTTTATTGTGACCGGTTCAGTTGATTTTCATTTCGGTCGAAAACATTTACATTGCAATGGCATCCCAAGCTTTATACGAACATGCTAGATATATGAATAATTATGGGCGATAATATGTACGAGAGCAACAAATACAGAGAATAATTTTCATACGAGTGAAAGACGAATAATTGATGTGAAATTTCCATAAGGTCTGCTCGTTGTTTGGTGAAGCATTGCGATATTCCAATAATAACAATGAGTGTTGAGAGCCTTCATGGAAATTTCATGGTACTTGCCTGTTTCCGATACATTTCCAGCTCGAATTATTACTTAACGTTACGTGGTATATAAACTGCGTTTTTAAAATAACTTATTAATTTGAAATAAATGCAGCAAAAACACTGAGATTAGCTGACATTATTTAAAGCAATAGGTATCATTAGATTACAAGTAAAATTAGTTCGGGCCGTAATGGAATCCGTAAATTCTATTAAAAGCGGAATCTAAGAATTGCATAAAATATTACGGCCGGGAATAACGCGGAGACGGAGCAGGAGCATTCGTCATTTTGAACTATTATGCAGAACATCGCCCGTTTCTTAAATCGGAGGCAGAGGTTATGGAACTTTCTTTTCTAAGCGCGCGGCCGGAAAAAAGAGCGCAGTAATTAAAGTGGCGGCATTATGAATAATAGCAGTAATAAAAGGTGCGAACGTACGCTTTTTACGTTGGCTAAAAGTCTACGTGACCGAGCTTGCGCGGCGTTATTATAAATGAAATCGTTCCTATGCAAAAGAAGCGGAGAGTCGAAAAACTTATAGAGACATTTTCCAATGGAAACTGGATCAATTAATCCTCTGACACGATGCTATCGTTGAACTGAAATCTCGCCGGAAACTAACGGTCCACAAATATTACATATCGAAAATTAAAAGTGTTACAGTTGCATTTAGACATTTCCATCTTGAGAGACCTAGATGTACCACACAGGTATAAAATCCGTGATCACTGTAGCTTTTAATAGGATTCTAATTCGAAGCATTTTCAGTTATTTGAGACGAAATCGAGTTTTCGAATGAGCAAAACGTTGTTCAACTGTTCAATCCATATCCATTATCCGCCAGTGTCCTAGAGAATCTACCCAACTCAGAATACCAAAACGCTTTAATTAACGCTGAAAATAACGACAAAGAAAAGATTTTCTCTCGGTTCCCCTCTCATATAAGGATATCGGGTAGTGATACCTATGTATATGTAGATTGCGGCTCTTTTCACAGAGACACGATTAAACAAATCGAAAGGAAAATTAGAGCTGGATGGAATGCAACATGGACTAGTTCCCCACCTTCTAATCATAGAGTATCGTTGGTGTCGCTTTGCATTTAACACACGTAACAGTTAAGGGAATTGCATTCGGAGCTACAGCGAGTTTACAAGTCGGCAGACCAGCGATAACAGAGGTTTTCGTAAAGCCTGATTAATCTTTTCGTTGAATTCGATCAAGAATTCCGCAGTTCTCTTGGTGCAGCTACCACCTAGGTCGTAAACTTGCGTCTTCTCGTAGCCGAAGCACACAACCGGTCGTATTCTCGGTTCATGGCAGCCATTATTCCACTTGTTCACCAATCGCTTATATAGGGCGTGACAATCGTCTCGTTTACATTTGCCTCAGTCGCGTTTTATTCGCTTCACGAGCTCTAATCCGATAAAGGTCAGCAACCGAGACAACTGTCAGCGTGGCCGTTAAAAATGGCTCGTCATTAAAAT
The DNA here is from genome assembly GCA_963966675.1 of Lasioglossum calceatum. Taxonomy (NCBI): domain Eukaryota; kingdom Metazoa; phylum Arthropoda; class Insecta; order Hymenoptera; family Halictidae; genus Lasioglossum; species Lasioglossum calceatum. Next base: position 10,601,293 of record OZ016550.1, on the reverse strand, counting down.
TTCATTGCCAACTAATTAATCAGCTTTTAGCCGCTGATAAGCGGCCAGCTAACCGATTCCGCCCCCGGTTGCATTGGACAAGCCGCAACGGCTATAAATACGGGTGTCCCCGATTTATCCGCAAATAGATTTCTCCAGGCGGATTAAAATCGACTTTTTTTTCGCCACGGCCGCACGCGTTGACGTTCGGTTTGCTTTTTATTAGTTACACCGTCGGCGTCGAGTAATATTTTGATACAGGAGGGAACAGCATTCACGCCGGACATGTTCTAACCACCGGTATTTAATCGATATATCGGCGGGGGTGTAGAGATTTGTTGCATCCGCGAAGGTGACGAAGTGAGATTTTTTTCCCAGGTCGGTGACGAGACTTTTTCTCGTTGGCTGGCAACGGTGAACCTCCGAGAGAAATGTTTGCGATGCTGCAAAATCGTTCTCGCGAAAAAACGATGCATCGTGTCTTTATACTCGGTCCTGGCAGCGAGACAGTCTGTCGATACGACAGTGAACATTAATAATCGCCATTACGAGGGTGTTTTTTCAACGGCAATGTACATGAATTCGCAAGGAAGACCACGAGAAACCACATATGCACGACGATTTCAATATAGAAAGAGGAGATGAAGAAATAAATATTCAAGTGGGTACAAAATGCGTTATGCATTCCGGGGACACGAAACGGATGTGCGATTAGGCGGTCCATAGCGTGCGGGAAAGAAAGGAGGAGAAAAAGCCCGGGACCCGCGGATGATAACATGAAAATGTTGGTGAAGGTAGACCGAACACCATCGGCGTTCACGCGGCTCCGTGGAAAAAAAAAGTTCCATTTGCAGTTACTTTTACCGGGCAACGAATTTTCCCGCAGAGACTCGAGTCCCATTTCCGGTCGGGGGCGACGAATTCCCTCCTCGGGAAAAGTCCCGACGGAAGACGAACGAACACATCGTCTAACCAAGATACGTCGTGCTCGATCATTTCGATTACCTATCACTGAATTATGGCAAACCGAACTTCAGTTGACTAGTTTCCGAACTAATTAACATACGGATACGCACACATGCCGACCGGTTCCGTTTACACTACTCATCGAAGTAATAGCAGCCGCCAGGTCAGGGGCTGGCTGATTCCTTTACGTGATTCGAATCGCGCGTATTTACGATCTGCTAATAGCCTAGGTAATTTCAAGGAACTCGGTGAATAGTGATTCGATGGACTCGCTCTTCGTACTCGTGCTTAATATAGTTTTATGGTGGAGATGTTTTTTGCTCGGTTTTTCTTATTTGGACGCGATCGGGAATGTCAGCGAGGCATTCTTGGAAAATTGGCGATGGGAGCTTGTCCAGTCGTCCGATGGATTTATCTAAATCGTATAAACATTATACATTGAATTAATTTAGTTTACTCATTCATTTTTTTTAAATTTTGATTTACTTAGACCACTTTCATAATTACGGACACTTTTACAACATTCCATATCACTGTTTAACAAGCTTGAAATATAATATTACGTGTTCCACAGAGCATTGGTTTCATAGGTAATTAACTTTAAACATGTACAATATGTTCTCGATATTTTAATTAATCACTGTTCACACCGAGGAAATGGACGTTGTTTAATTTTGTATTCCCTTGTGAATAGACTGTGGATTTTATACATGTATATTAGGCAAATTTCAGAATATATGTTATAACAATAGGATTTAAAGGGGCAATCACTTTCCGGATGCCGCAGTACTCCCTAAGAGTCATGGTTTCTTTATGATACCGTGTACAGTGAGTTTATAGGGTTGAACATGCAATTATCTCTTCCCTAAATTATGAAATGTTTAATGTGTGTTTGAAGTGTAATGGCGGTCTCATAGGAAACAAGGGTCCGGCTTATGTTGGCTTAATTTACGGCCATTCTCCAGGAGCCTTAATGTGCGGGTCACCAGTATTTACGCGAAGGTAATACGGCCGGCAATCTATTTAGAAATTAAAATGGAGGAGATATATTAACTTCCAGTTTAGTGGATTACAACCGACTAGCAGATTTTTTACCACATTTTTATTACCGTAATTACTAGGACGAGGATCTTTATGCAAAACAAGAACGATCCATATTAGTTGCACGAAACGTTGCCATGGCTAATAACCATTGCCATTCTCCCTGCTCTTTCCGATTTTTCATTTTCTGAAAAATATTCAAATGTAAGTGACAATCGTTGCTTGAGAACTGAACCTCAGTCGGCACGACCGCAATGATTACACAACAATATGCATTTTAATGAATGTTTAACAAGACTGGCTGTGTGGAATAACACAGAATACAATTTATATGCTAAAGCTTCTAGCCTACGAGCCCCGTGTGAACTGTGTAACGTTTAAAATGAAATTTCAGAAGTTGAGGAGACATTTTACCAGCTGCTCTCGAAGTAGCTGAAATCATCGGAAATGATATTTTAATAAAAAGTATTCTGTTGATATAAATTTCATTCGTTATATAGAACAAAGTGTCCACATACTTTTTACCGGCAGTGCACAACAGACATAAATTTCCTGTTTCTAGGAAATATAAATCTCTCTCGTATTGTAAAAGGTTAAACAGTCGCGTTTCGCGAGCAACAAGAAAACAGGAAACTTTGCAGGAGTTCCGTCGGAGTTGAGCTGTCGCATGTCCAGTGCAATCAAACTTCAGATTTCCGGTTTCGGAATAAAATAATTCGGCCAAGAGGACCGTGTACGTCGTTTAGGCAAATATTTACGTAGCAAGTTACAGCAATTGAAGTTTGATAGCGTTGCCGGGCACTTGTACGTGGGATCCGCAGGCTCACGTTGGTCTTAACGTTAAAACTAGCGGTCACCATGGAACCGCATCATGAATTTTAACAGTCCCCCTCTCTCTCTCTCTCTCTCACACACCCCTTTCCTCTCTCTCTCTCTCTTTCTTTCTGTACAGGGGAGGGAGGGCTGCAGCGCACGGCGTCGACTGCATAAAGTTTCGCGTGTGCACCGAAAAAACTGGAGCAGCCGGAGATACCAGAATTATGTGTAAATTTATGTAAATTAATGGATTATTCTAGTTTCGTTAAACCTCTGAATTCGCCCGAGCTTCCTTCCTTTCTATTTTCCGGCGTTTATGGAACTCCACCGGCGAAAAAGAGGCACGCCGCTCCGCGACAAATACCGGAATAACGATGCCGTCCACAGGAACGTGTGTGACCGACGACGTAATAACGCGACAAATCGTCGTTCTCTCGGTTCTTTTCGGAACACATCCCTCCAAACGTACGACATGCACCCACACCACCAGCTTATGCTCGCGATAAATTGACAGTTTTCGGTATCATTCGGCACGGGGAGTACATTCGTTTCATTTGCGGCGCGCACCTGTCCGGAACTGGGTAAAACCCTATTCAAATAACAAATGTGTAGTTCAGGCACTTCCGCCACTGTTAGACTTCATCGTTGCCGTAGAATCAACCTTGTGATGCGTTTGTATTTATCTCTCCGATAATTTTTCTATGTATCGATTACAAGATTTCTCGAATTTACATTTCACGTATTCCATAAAACGTTACACGTGTGAAACATAAATATAAAATTCACATTCAGAAAGTAGACACTAGTTTGTACAATTATATTTAAACAATTTTTATATAATAAAAAATATCAATGAAAATTAATGCAGTTCTCGGAGGGGAAAAAGTTTGAACTCTCTGGTTTAAACTGCTACATGTATTTATTAGACGAAAATCTTTCCACTTTCTGTGAACTTTCTCTAATTAATTGTAGTTCCTATTACGCGAAAGTATCCTACGCTCCTTATCAGTTTATAACTCCGAAGTATATGATTCAAGGTAACGCGAACGGTACAAACGAAACAGAATTGCCGACTGAAATTTCATCTGGCCGGCTGAAGTCGCGTTTCTAAAGCCGTAATCAGAAGATAAGGAAAGTGACTCCGTTTTCGTTCCCCGTTCCTTCATTTCTGTGTTCCGAATGTCCAGATTTGCGTAAACGTCCACAGTCGAGCGATAATTGTCACCTGCCCCGGCATTATGGCAAGCTTCAATGGCCTACAATCATCTTTGTTATACATATATGGTGGCACGCAAACGTGTACAGATACCACTCGTTGTTTTGCCAGTAGACAATGAACAGTCTCACAATGGGACCACCGTTGGATGATTCTTGCGTAAAAAAAGAGTCACGGTGCTGATCCCGGAGAGAATTGACTTGTCGGATGGGCTCGAATTGAACCACTGTGGACGTTTTCTTCGAGTCAAGTTTATTGGTAGACGTGTGGCAGGTAAGGAAATTCTCAGCGAGTGTTTAGCTCGATCGTGATACGGGTGCGACTGAAGAGGGCCGAGTGTTTCGCCGACGCGTTCGAGTGTTTGGGACAGATGAATGGTTTTGGGTGACCGATCGTTTTCTAGAAATGCATATGGAGCGTGAGGCGAGAGAAGAAGCGAAAAGAATGGTAGATTGTATGGCGGCGTGAGAGAATGGGCCGACTAAAAGATGAATGAGTCAGTCGAAAAGTCAGGGCTCAGGAAAATAGAGAAATAAAGTTGTGCGTATTTTAAAAGAAGCACACGATAAATACGTGTCAAAAATGGACACAGTTGAATTTTTCTGTTGCATTTCCTAATTCCACATTTTCCACGTCAGTCCTCGAAACTGCTCGAAGCACTGCAAGCTGCGCCGTCCACGCGAATATCGAATCTGTCAGTACTCAGAATTCAGTACCGCTTCATCAGCTGGTATTGAAGCAAGACCCTTTCATTTCCTAATTCTACACGTTCAATAACAGTTTCGAAAAACCGGAAAATATCGCAGAGAGCTGCCTTGTATATTTTAAGACCTAAACATCGTTATCCACGGACAAACTTTTTAGTACGACACAATACCGTTTGATTTGTTAGCATCGAAGAATTGCTTGCAACATATCGGTCCGATCTGCCGCGCGATAATTGCACGACAATCGGACAGCCAACCAGCATCCGTGTAATTAGGCCCATTAACGAGGCTTGTTCGGCGAATTTCGGCGTGAGAAAGTGAAACCGTGACCGGGCCGGTCGTGCTACTTCTCCTCGCGTGCTTTAAGTGGCTTAAATGAATCAACTAATGGACCGGATTACAGTGTAACGCGCGGCGAACTCCATTGTGCGGGTCATATTGTGTCAATGTCGAACACGCGGGAGGTCGCATTCATATTTTATTGCAACTAATGGCCGGCGCGAGGCTGTATTAGAGCGACCCAGTTCAACCTACTAACTGGAACGTCATTGCATATTCAGAAGATGAAGGATCTGCTTAAACCCTCCCCGAGCGACGCAAAAAAGTAACGAGTCCTTCTTCGAAGCATCTCGCGAAAACCTAAACGGAAGGGCTAATGCGGAAAGAGCATTTCTTGATTCGACGGAGTCCGCGTTTAGCCGGGACATGCTGCTCGACATGCATTTAGCGTCATTTTGCCGTCCGAATCTTCCGAGTGTTGCACAAATTCTACATTTTTAAACCAAGATTCGGAAAGATTTATACGGCGATTATAACGCGTGCACCAATCAGAATGCAATCTTTGCACTCGGAGCTATTCTAATTTGAAAACCGAATTTTCTTTCAGCCGGAAATATTTCCATTTTATATGGTTTTCTTTATTTTATTTATATAAAACTGATATAACACCTCGTACAATACTTTCAGTAGTTTATTAAAATATTGGAGTACAAATTTAATAATGCAGCAAGTATTTTGAATAATAAGTCGCCACTCGAGTGCAAAGGATTAAAACAAATGTAGTATTTGTTTCTCGGCGGTCTGGAAATAACGAGGAATTGTACAAATTTTGCGAAAACATTTCAATCTGGGAGCGGAGCGAATTAAATCAGATGTAATGTCTCCTTACTCACCACTTCGAGGAAACTGGAGCAACAGAGAGTAGGAGGTGGAAGTTCTCGGAGACTAATGGAGAACAAGTACAGAAGACATTTACTGAAAGCGACTCAGTGGCGTAGAAAACCATCGATGCTCCGTACCGTGGTCAAAGGATTCCCTCTGATAAAGGCACGTACAACAAATTACGGATTTCATTCCGCGACCCTAAACCGTGGGCGTCGCGTCCGCGCCGTGCTACTGTATTGCCCGTGTCGTTTCACACGTACAAATTCCGGTGGAAGCGCGAAAGATCGATGCCGTAATACTTTAGCCGGTAAGCTTCGAATTTCTGGTACATCTTGCGCGTGGCTAAGCACGCGTGATTTGTGCGATTTTAAAATGGATCCCTACCCGGTTGGCGAAATTTTGCTCGATAAAACCACAAATTCCGGCGACGGAACGGGGTTGCCGCGCAACCGGACCCGACAGCTCTTCATTTTCGTGGTTTACAAAATCCTGGCGTTCGCTGAATTTATTAAAACCGGTAGATCAATGGCCCGGCATTATACAAATGGATTTCCACTGTAATTTCTGTTATACTAAATTTCGAAACAACCGTGGCCGCCGACACTGCTCTTACGAATTTACGAATCCAGATACACGCTCAACGTTTCATTAACTTTCGCGCATCACGCCGTAACTTGTGCGAAATTGTTTCATGCGCTTCGTTTTTAATTCTAACTTCAAACCTGGAATTCGTGCGCTAATGAAATGAACTAAGAAAGACCGCAATTATACGGGAAACTTCAAGGATTTTCCATGAATTGCTTCTCCATAAATATATGGTGACTGTACTGATAAAAAATATCGCAAAATCTACCAAGGAGTGTCAAAATGAATTGTTTGACATTCCTTATAATCATTATTCATTTTCAGTACATTTTTTTTCCACAATTTTGTATAACTCTTTGTAAAATATGCAAATAATTAATTCTGTAAAACAGTTTTGTTTTGTTTTGTCTTTTTGATGTAAAATTTTATGCAGTACCATATACAAGAGTAAACCCAATAAAAAAAGTATTGTTACTGAGTTCGAAACATAAGTTTGTGAAATTTGAGAAAGATGGTAAACTTTTACCTGAAACTGTGGTATTTTTTAACAATACCAAATGTGGCGTAGATATGACAGATCAAATGGCTCGAAAATATACCGTGAAAGCTGGATCCCGAAGATGGCTATTACAAGTGTTTTATGATATCTTAAATCTTGCTGGAATAATTGCCTGGATATTATACTATAAAGAAACAGCAGGAGAAAATATTTCAAGGAAAGACTTCTTATTCAAGTTAGCCGAATAACTTGCAGGTGACTACAAAGATTTAACCGGACGATCCTTAGTAGAAGCAGAAAAAATATCTTCATGTCCACCATCACAATAATAATAATAAAACTCTCCTAAAATAATAGTAACTTGTAAAAAAATTATTGTTATTATATTATTATTCTTATTCAGTTTATATTCGATTTTCGCTCATAAAATAGGAAAATATATAAAAACGTAAAAACTGCTATGTCTTTTCTTAAATGACTTATCAATTTAAAAAACAAGTCACTTTGTCCCCTCTGGTAGAAGTAGGTATACGTCTATCGTCAGTCATTCTAGTGTTAACTTATCTACCCAAGTGCTTGCTTCAAGCTCGCCGTCAGTTTCCGCATGGCTCTAAAAAGAATTTTCTTCGTGCACAAATAAAAGCGCAGATGGCTCGATAGCAAATGCGCTTTGTTCTTTCCCGGCGAAGAAAAAGTTGGAAAGTTAACGTAAAATATTGCGTTTTGGGCTAGAATACCCGGTAGACACGCAGCTGGGCTAATTACGCGGTAACCTTTCCGCAAAAAGTCTGCTATTGATTTCGCTGGGACGAATCCAGCATGCTGCCGGGCTCCCGAATCATTTCGAATTCTTCGCGTTGAACGTTCTCGTCAAATCTGGAATCAGCTCGCGAACAGTGGAAGACTCTTTCCCTGCGCTCGTCCCCTTTATTTGCACTGGAGAAAGTTGAAAAATAGTGAAGCCTAGCCCCGCCGCGCCACGTTTCGCGTTGCAAAGACCGTCTTAAGACGCTTTCTGCGCGACCGATCTCCGGCGCTTCGTTCCCGGAATTTTTATAGCGGATCGGCGCGGCAGTTTCCTCGTTTATAACATTTAGATGGAAACAGGTCGGACAAATGTTTATGCAAACGCCGGCCAAGGGAGCCGGATAGATCGGATTACTCTTCCGCGAAACAATTTCCATTGTCCGGACGCGGCGCACTCCGAGGCGTTGCGCAGTGTTGGGTTGCTTTAATTAAAGTCCCTTTGATGCACTTCCCCGGGAGAAATATCAGGTGTCCGTCGACTTCCAAACGTGATTCTTCCGCGTCAATCCTTTTTTTGAATTAAACGCTGACGCTGACCATTATCTCCGCATTGTTTTCCCGGTGGCAAAGCTCGCTCGCGAAACAACGCGTTAGCATGACGAACTGGCTCGTTGTTGCTCCTCGGCTCTGCGAAACGTGGGTCCTTATAGACCCTCGCTTTAGGTCAGTATCGTTCCCAGAGTTTTTTCATCATTTATGTTCATTATTTTGGAGCAGAATTGGGCATTAATCAATTAAAATTTTAACCATGATTGATTGATTAATGTGTACGATTAGAAAAGGTAATCATTGAGAAATGGACAATTGATTCAATCGATTAATGAAGTTAATCGTCAATCGTTGATTAAAAAAGAAATCATCGAAAAATCGGAGACTGATTTAATCAATTGTTGAAGTTAATCGACACACGGTCTATCCATAAATTGTAATAAGGAGAGAGAGGGAGACAGAGAGCGGAGATGGAGAATTGACAGAAATATATCTCAACAAACACTCAGTTTACATTTTTTCCAGTATGCATACAGTTTTGATTCCGTATTTCATTTCGAAATTTCAACAGTTAATCATTAATCAATTATCCGATTGACGATTACAATTGAAAAGAATGTAATCGTTAACCGCAATTAACGACTAAAGCAGGAATTTAATTGTTAATTGCGATTAACGAATGAAGTAGAAAATTCGTCAATCGTTGATTACATTTTTGCCCAACTCTAATTTGGACTACTGTGTATTGAGACTAGAATTTCAATTAGAATTTGACACCAAGTCCCAAAGACTTCGACCACCCGACTAGAGGAAATAAATTCACTACTATTCTTTACCGCCTCCACCACAATTTTCACATCCCTCAAAAAGCAACTTTCCGTTCTCCTCTTCAGTTTTCAACCTGTTCTCACATAAGCCAGAACTTTGTACCGTCGTTCTACTTAAAATATAAGCTATTGTTACCACAACACTTTATACAAAGCACATCACTCTTTACTAACTACCTGGTACGGTTTTAAGTAATCAAGCCAGAAGTGAGAAAAGTCGAGTTCACCGATCTTTTCCATCTACGCACGTACACCGTGTATTATTATTATTCAGAACGCACAGACGATTCTACAGGAATATTCGCGAACCTGCTGATGTCATCAGTCTAATATCAGTCCGGGCCATTCCGTGACGAGGTATTTGCAAGAATGAAATCAACGTTCGCTAATAATAGAATAGTGGGTTACGGAGGCCTGCATGCCTTGTCTTAGATCATGATCAAGAGATACGAGACACGGTCGGAGTTATGGTTGTTGTTCCCAGGAATGAATGAAGATACTTGTAAAAACGGTTAAAATAAACTCGGAAAATTTTTAATTAAAAATCACCGACCAGCTAAACGAGAGAAGTGTACTCGTACATATGTTAAAATAATTCACGAGAGAGAATCACTCGTCGCGTTACTTTCAAATGAAAATTTACTGAAATTTATCAGCAGAGTATCAGTACTTAAATTGCATTGTGTAAACGCATATTTGACGTTCGGCATAGTAATTTTTCAAACGGAACGCTCTTGAACACTTCCGTACGTGGGCGCGATCTCAAACGTGTCGGTTCAAGAGGCATAACAAACGATTTTAATTAAAAACAGCGGTGGAAGAAGTGGAGAGGATTATCGACGGTACGCGAACAATAACGGTTGCATAAATATTCAAATTAAACGCGTAAAGCTGAACGCGCCTCGCGGTGGCTTTGTAACGAAAATAATGCGCTTTAACTCGATTCTGAATCGACGGTTGAATTTATGAAAGAATAAAAGATCCTGTAATACGAAAATCGTGATAAGAGTTGTTAATTACGGTCATAAGGAACACAAAAGAGCTTTGTTTAGTGCTCCCCCCCTGTTGTTTTCGATACAAGGTGGCTGGGGCGATTATTTGCACCTTTTGATCGGGTGAACGGGTTTCAAACAGTAAATTCAAATCCTTTTTCCGATTCTCCGGCACAATGGAATAAAATAATACTCCATTGAAGGGAGAAAAACTATTGCCGTGCTTCCGTCTTTATTGTTACAATTGCCAAGGACTTAATTATATTCTCGTTGTTACCACCGCGATTCAACAACCTTTCCATTATTGGAGCGATAAGATAGCTGTTCCTGCCGGCAGACGACATTAAAGTTATTCTGATATTCCCTTCATTGTACATCACTAAAACAGCTATTCCATTGGAAGACACTGATGCGTTTCCGCGGTTTCTCCGCGATTTGTTTTATTTCCAGATTCATTTCAAAGCCGTTTCGCTTCTTTCGGATTATATACTGTGGCTTTTGACGACGACATCTCCGTTTTTCTCACCGAATGTTTCCATTGTCCACAAGAAACTATCGTCTGACTGCAATAGGTACTTCAACATAACCGAGCAGAATTGTTTCTACTAATTGAAGTGCATTGTAACTTTCACAAGACCATTAAATACGCCATCGTACTGTCGCCATAAATTAACAAATCTTTAAGTGATTATAAAAAAAACATTTTTATTGTATAAAACATTCTGGAACATTCTAGTGTAATCTAGTATATTCTTGTATATTCTAGTATATATTCTCCTACATTCAAGTATGTATTGTACCAATTCTTGCGCAACAGCATTCTACCGTTGGTGTCAACGAAGAGAAAACAGTTAACTTTCGCCGCAGGGGATTAACCTGTTAATTTTAACACACGGTAATCTGGGTTTAAGGGTAAGCCGAGTTTATTGGCGTTCGATTTTTCTCAAGCCCATTGGTATTGCCTCCTGCATTCAAACACGAGGCACTACAGTTAAATATTGGACTCGATCAAGATAGAGTTGCCTCAACGTTGTTCCACTTCGGTAGATTTTCTCAGATCATCAATGAATTCAATTCAGTACAGATTGAAACGTTTATAATAGTATATTATATTCTTAGAAGAGTACTACCGATGAATCACTACAACTTATCGAATCGCGAGAATATATTTAATTAGGTAACGGATACGGTGATTCTGCACGTAGAAATTAAAATGCAATACGTTTGCGGAGAGAGAAAATTAAATTGAACGCTTCGTCGAGTAATTGTAAAACGTTTCTCCACGTGATACATTACTACAAATTGATACTTTCAGAAACGAGTATAAAATATTATTTCAAATGATAAATAATCTGCCTCTATGTAGCCTGAGTATAAGCATTTAGCCTACCGGTTGGCTAAAGACGAAATAAGAAGTTCGAGTTTCTCGGACAACGTTATTTTCGATACAGTGTACGTAAGGATTCCTGATAAGGGAGACGTCGAAGCTCGGTGAGCTGGCGTTCCCTCTCTTTTTCTCTCTCCGACCGAAAGTGGTCTGAACCTTTTGTATTCCCAGCACAAACGCACCGAGGCTATTAATCAGTCTTCCTGCGGCAGCCTCGTCGCAGATAGAAAAATATCTTGAAGCGACGTACGGCGATCCAAGGAAATGAAACGATAAGGGATACCGTCGTGTATCGAAACCGGGAGCGAGCCATTTCCCGGGAAAATGGGACACCGCTGGAACGAACTCCCCCGATTCCTCCTCAGGATCATAGACATGACGTCGCATTCGTTCGCGAAACGAACGGAAACACGATCAACGAAACAGTGATTCGAGAACGGGCAGCCGGCCGTAGCAGCCCGTGTGTGCCGTGCACGTTGCATTGCGGTCTGGTTCGGTTTGCGACCATCCTGTTTGCCACACACGCGGGAAACGGATATTACCTTTTTTTTCTTCGGAAACAGAAATGTCATTAGGAGCCGTTTTAAGTGATCGAACGGCAGCCGCGCGTTTCATCGACAACCGCAAGCTGAATTGATACCGCTGGTTCTCGCATAACCGTATGTCCTGTTAGCGTGTTCTGCGGAGTTTTTCTGTCAGGAATCTAGGTTATAAACAACGGCCACTGGCAAAACAATTGTTTTTTTTTCAGTATAAAAAGATAGTTTCATATAAAATGAACACCGAAGCACTATTTACATCTTCAGGTACTTGAAAAGATTTTCCATTTATCTGAAAGAGCAATCATTGTTCTCACTCCAACTATGAGCAGAGTTGTGCGGAATTGCAATTGAATTACTCCAGGAATTATAATTACAAAGTAATTGAATTACGTTGTAATTCAGTCATATTGTAATTTATCATTCAGATCTTCATTCAATTACATTACCATGTAATTCGTAATTGCAATTGGAGTACAATTATAAAATACTTTGTAATTAAATTACAATGTAATTCGTAATGGCAATTGGAGTACAATTATAAAATTGTGTTATGTATTATGAAGGAGGACGAGGAATAGAAAGAAAAATATAAATATATATCGCACTTCTTCAATTTAATTATATTGTATTTCAATTACACATCTGATTAAAATACTTAGTAATTGAATTTATTGCAAGGTTTGAATTATGTAATTCAGTTACGACGTAGTTGAATTACTATGTAATTGAAATACAATGTAATTCAATTAGCACAACCCGGACTATGAGGGCTATTTTCACCCCCTTAACACGAATGCCAACGGCTAACAAAAAAATACGTGTGAAATATTTTTCAACAAACTGTATCCTGTATAAATTTCATTAAAATCGTAATGGGCCCTTGTTAGAAGAAAATGGACAAGTTCTCCCGAATCAACGTCAAAATGCCAGGAGAAGGGGTTCCCGAAGATACTGGTTTTTCGAAGAAAATATTTTTCCGATATTGTTTGCAATGAAAGCTGGTCAAATCGCAGTCACGTGTCCCTTTATTTGTCGTGTCCGCTTTATACGATAAATGTGTATTACTTTTTCAGTAAATGTTTCTGTTATACGAGAAGTAGAGAGGAGCACAATAAATTTGTGGCTAGTAAATATATGGTGTTTGCCCGGTCCCGTTGCGTTTGCATCATAAAATTGTACGTCCGCAGAGGGAATGGAAATTGCAAACGTGTTTTCAGCTACTATCATAAGGGAATTGCAGCAGAATATTTTCATTATTCACGACCTAATTGAAAACGGCGTAATCAGTTCTTGCGCTAATTCTGATATCGACGGAACGATGAAATAACCTTTTCGCGATACACTGCGAACATAATTATTTATCGATTAGTAAAATAATAATGGAAAATATCCGAAAAATATTTACTAATTTCGCGGATTTTGGGGGATTGCGTCTAAACTTCTCCTGCAAATCTCAGCAAGAGATGGAGATGCCCGGATACGAAATTGGGGCTAGACATCTAGGAAAGGCAGGGAAATCTTTGATTAACTTGCAAACAAAAGTCGAAGCCAGGGAACAGGATGGGGGCTTTATGATACTCGAAGTTCCTAGAGAAACTTTAACCGCTTTCGAGCAGGGGATCTGGTTAATGGTTGGAGGGTGGGATGGGGGGCATGTCATGTTGCAGCGCAAAATACCCAAAACGATATTTTCGTTCTGGAACGTTTGCACTTCTGACTTTTTTGATCTTCCTGAGCTATGAACTAACGGGGCATTTATCTTTCATTTTGATCCTTATCGGCTTCAGCTTCGCTGCATATTTCATAGAGTAAAATTACTGAACATGTATCATTAATAAGTATTCTGGCCATTCGAAACTTTCTACCACTGCAATGAGATGTACATATAAAAATGGACTTATGGAATTGATCCAAAAATGTCTGGGGCACGAGAAACTATTAATAAATTAATAATAATAAAAATATGTACAGGGTGTCTCACGTAACACTTTTCACGATTTTTCAATTACTTGCGATAATCTGACAAAAAGATATATTAAACCACAGTTGATAAGTTTTCGATTGGCTATACATTGCAATAAAAAAGAGGCGAAATTTTTTTTTGGTATAGTCAATAAGGCCACCTTCATTTTTTTAAATGGCACTCGGTATTTTGACCTTCATGACCTTCGGATGACCTTGAAGTTCCATTTTAAAAAATGAAGGTGTCCTTGGCATTAATTAAAAAGAAAATTTTCTAACTTTTCTTATTGCAATGTATAGTCAATCGAAAACTGATCGACTTTTGTTTAAAATATTTTTTTATCAGATTATCGCAGGCACTTAATTGAAAAATCGTGGAAAGTGTTACGTGGGACACCCTGTGTAATAAACTAATTCAATTTAATTTTTACGATGTCGTCAAATATGAACCGTTAGATAGTGCTTGTTAATTCAACATTGTATAGAATTCATTTAGTGTTAATATCCTTCTCCTATAACTATTTCGAAACGAGAAATATATGACTTACAATTAGACCACTATCCTACCTCGCAGGACCATATTGACGTGAACACAATACGAGGGTTAACCTTTCTGTTCAAGTTACCCTCTCGATAGCGCTTAAAACTGATTTAGGATTTAGATTTCCGTTCGAGTTTCCCAAAGTTATATATACTTTAGTTCCCGAACAAGTAACGGCCGCACTCTACACATATAGGAGTATAATAGAAAAACTTTCTTCAGAAACCTGAAATTATGAATTTTCCCATAAGAACCAGTCAAACAAAATTTCTGGTTGCTCTGTCCCCAGCATTCCACTTCTAAATATATTATGAACTAAAAGCTTTAGCAAATGACCAGATTGCTAGCAAAACGGGGTAGCTTAAAAAACAACGTAACGCCACTATTTCTGCATTGAAAATCAATTCTATTGTTTGAAATTTCAGTTTCCAAGGAAATTCAATATTTGTAGCCTGTCAAACGGAGGCAGTCTATCCGGATTACTATGTTGAAATTCATTTTTTTAAAACAGCCAACCCAAAATCCTCGGGATTATATCGTTTAAAATATTCACTACCAAAGCAGTCGACTTAGGGCCGAGCCATTTAGGTTTCAAAGTATATTTCCGATTTTCGACAGCCACGTCAGGTATCGATTGCCGGCCAAACTGAACGATTAATTTGATATTCATCAATGTCTCGTCGAATCGTTGCGATCGAGCGTAAACGAAATTTACGGTGGCGCGAAACACAAATTGCGTGGCCACACAGCGAGCGAAACGCGGAAAAAATAAATTTCTGGAATACATACTCCCTGCAGACGCTTTTACACTAAAATTAAAACCAAAACTGTTTTGTTTGTCATTGGTAATGCGTGATTAACAGAGACATGACGATTGCTTTCGCGTGAACGATGATTCCGTTGAACCGTTCGATGATCTGAACGCGTGCGGTAAGCTTTCGATATGACCGATCAAACGGAACGAAACGTGAAACAAGCGCGTGAGCGACGAGGAAAAGCGAGTGAACGCATTATATCGTGCGCTGAAAAAAAACAAGTTCGGAGGGCGCGCGCGAAAGGGCTGCATCACACACACGGCCTACAACATTTCCTCGACTTCCCCTCGTCTATTCTTCCGATCCATCGTCATCGGTCCCGTTCCAACAGTGACGCGGGAGAAATTTAAATCGAACCGATTCCGATGTATCAATTTCAAAACAATTTGAAACGCGGAATTTCGTCAAGCATGCCACGCGCCATTCTCTTCCGAGAGACGAGAAATCCCGGTTCTGGTGTTCGCGCGAAAATTCAATGGATCACGCTAGCCGAAATGAAATATCCGTAATTTATAGCCAATACGTTTTCATCGTACGGAACGTGTTTAATAGTATTCTTGAAATCGCTTCACAGCGAGTGTCTCGGTTTTTGCGAAACAGTGTTTAAACGTTTTCCACGGACATGTTAATTTTCCTTCGATGAAGATTTCAATTAAGATTAATCGCTCCAGCAGCGGACGAAGTATAATACGGTTTCTATTACTGGATCCCGGCTGAGGATACAATCGCTGTAGCTTCCAACCTCGTTGGAAAGTTTCCCCGATTCTCGAAATTTACAAGAATCGAGACCGACGGATCAAATGAGCGACGGGGGAGCGAACACCGCGAGAAACGGTCGGAAGTCGACTCTGCTTGGAGCAGGAATTTCAGATCGGTTCGTTTTTGAAGTTTATGTTTGTTCTGCGTTCCCAAAAATCAAACTTGACTCCGCAATTTGAAGTAGAAAGTATTCATTCACAGAATTACAGTCGTTCTTAGTATGCATTACTCTAGATTCATAAAACGCACATTTTCAGTACTAATTGTATGTTTGATATTCATCTCCTAATCATGGTTGCGCATGCTATACAATCCGAGCAATACGAATCCTTGTACGAAGCCTGCGTAAGTCGAATTTTCGTTTGTTAAATCCCACAGTCGAAAACTTCGATAACACCGGCCCCTTAAAGCTCGAAGATATTATAGTCTTCTCCTGAAAGTCGACTTAACAAAGTTTGACTACGTAATACATCCACGAAATGTCCTGAGAAGCGTTCATGAAGGAACAAACTATTTTTTAGAACTAACAAAAATCATTCATTATGAAATTCAACTCTGCATTCTTTATGAATAAAGAAATAAACTAAAATCACTTTTAATACAATTCAACCCTGTATTCTTCATTTCAAACTTTCTGTCGAGGATGGAGAAGATGAACACATGATTACAAATTCTATTAAGTATACATTAACTTCTGAAATAAACTAAAATCACTTTTAATAAAATTCAACCATGCATTCTTCATTTTAATATTTCTGTCGAGGATGGAGAAGATGACCACACGATTACAAATTCTATTAAATATACATTAACTTCTGAAATAAACTAAAATCACTTTTAATAAAATTCAACCCTGCATTCTTCATTTTAATCTTTCTGTCGAGGATGGAAAAGATGAAATCACGATTACAAATTCTATTAAATACATTAACTTCTGAAATAAACTAAA
This sequence comes from Lasioglossum calceatum, assembly GCA_963966675.1. Lineage (NCBI taxonomy): Eukaryota > Metazoa > Arthropoda > Insecta > Hymenoptera > Halictidae > Lasioglossum > Lasioglossum calceatum. The sequence continues at coordinate 10,584,250 of OZ016550.1, read as the reverse complement.
ATCACTTTTGATAAAACTGTAGAGAAAAAAAAACACGCGACAGCAAGTATCTCGCAAGAAACGAACGATTAGTAATACATTATCTTGCGAAACTAAAACAAAACTTGTTTCCGCAGAGCTGACCTTACCTCCGTTCGCTCAAAGCGCTTTCTTCGCTCTTTCTTTCGAAGGCTGGGGAAACTAAATGTTTCGATCGTGCATTATTCTATTCCCATCAGGCAACGTGTGCTTCTTTTCTATTATCCGGCCGTTGCTGAAGCTGAACGAGCGATTGATCCCGATAGGAAATCGGACGTCTAGAAGGTTCGATCGACCGCCGTCTTGCAACATAGAACGGTCGACTAGTGCGTTGCTGCTTGTTGTATTTCATCCGTTTTACGACCTGTCGCATAAATACGTGGCGTACAACGAGCGGAACGCGGCACACTCGTAATTAACAGCTGTTATCCGTCGCGCGGAAAGAAATATGAAAGAAGCGCGGCTCTCGAATGGCCTGCTAGCGAAATCTGACTTGACCTGAAAATTTACCATCGACAAACACGGCGAATTTCCTCGCCTTCGGCTAACAATACGACCGACGGATATTCGCATGCTTTAACGATTATGCATTCCGTCTATCGTGCTGGTTTCTCTTTTATAACCCATTTTTCTGGCCGTATTCGTAACTCTGCTATTCCTGTGACGACACTCCTCCTTTAAACAAGTAATACTTCTATTTTAAAGTGATTTGGTAGACGTATCTGCTATGAACCGTTTTAAATGTTTACAGAAAATGAAACCAAATACATTTGTTTCGAACGTGACATATAATATTGCCTACTATCAAATATATTTTATGAAATTGTACACGTGAATATTTCATGGAGATAATATAAAATATTCGACGCAGAGATTCGACTCTAATTTTTGCTGTTATGTATTCTGTTTTATATTTCAATCAGCTATCGAGTTATCCGAGTTCTTCATTTGTTGCTGCCCAAGTGGTACACACCGGGAGTAAAAATCATGCATCGATGTGTGGCGCCAATCGTTCGCGAAGTCGAACAATGGGAACAATGGGCTGGGTCCATGGGCAAACAGTTTTGCGTCAATAACAATGATATTAATCGAAAGCAGGCCAACAATATGTTAGTGGCATTGTTGATAATAATAACTGGCCCGGTGATCATGCCGCCGTGAATACGGCTCGATCATAGAATCAATGATTAATGGAAAAGCCGATAAACGATCCCGTCGCGACTCTGCATCGCTAAAAGGTGCCTGTAATTCCTGCGTCCGAGATACTACACGCCATCAGTTGTCGAATTAATTTGCAATTTATAAGGGTATTGGGATTTTCCGTTACCGCGGGTTCAACATTTAAATTTCAGAATAACGATACCATTGATTCCCGTATGTTTGTTTCGCTGCGAGCGGAACACTGCACTGGTGAAATATCAAACGTTCCACTGAAAATTAGACTCGGATTAAATAACTTTAATCCCCTTTGTCGCCGCTCTGATGGAAGACATCGGGCGATAGGCTCGCGGTATTATTTTGAGTAATTCTGATGGATTTGTGGTTAGTTCCATTCTGCTTTTATCCAATTGAAAATCGAACTCTGAACAGTTTAAACATAATCAACCAAATACCAATATGTTTTTTATATTATATAACTTGTAGATCCAAAAAATCTAAAGGTAAATACGTGTCCATCTGAGATTTTCTGTCGCGATATTTCGTCAGAAATGTTCTGCTCTCAGAGATTGACGTGAGAGTCAACTTTCGAATAGTCCTCTTAGATATGTGGTCATTTGAATTTCATGCGTGTACCTCTCAGAGGAATTTCGATAGTTATAAGAACACTCGTGGACAAAATGGATGCGCCAAAGTTTGCTGCAATTGTTGCAATGTTCTTAATAAGAAAAACGAAATATTCCAAACGGAGAAAATGCTGGACTAAACCATTAAGGTCAAAATTGTGTTTACATCGATTTTTCAATTTTTATTAATAATTAACCAAATTATTATTATATATTGTTAAATATATAGAAATCAGATTCCAGGAGTAGTATTGTTCGTACTGGGCGTTTCCGTTTTGAATTGTCAACGAAGCCGGTGCAAAATGTTGAGAACCGACAATTGTCACACCGAAAGTTACCAGGGAAGAACCGGCATGAAAAAGCTGTGGTCCATCGGCTGACAAACGTTTGAAAAAGCAACGACGATGACATCCGCGGACACTAAACTGGTTCCACGCTGATTAAAGCGTCACATTTAGGAAATGAACGCCTCCCGGCTATTGCTAACGCGGCGAACAAAGAAGTAATTGCGTGACTGTCCGTCTGTGTTGTTATTATAATTTTCTTTTCCCTTCTTCCCACAAGACGTCATTACAGTGATTAAAAAACGCGGGACCGCACGCGCATGCCTACGTTTTCGACGGAATAAAAGCTGCATCGTAAAAAGATCGAGCATAAAACGATTCACTATCTGCGCGCCGGCTTTATAAATATTCCTAGTTAATTAAAAGTTCGTGGAAAAGGAGAGTTTCATGGCTTATGAAATTTCTCGACACGAGAAATCCCGTCTCTCTTTCTCTGACTTTCTCCCTCTCCCTCTCTCTCTCACTCTTTGAACTGACATGGCGACCATTAAAAATGAAACTTTCAGAGGCGAATGGTCCGATGAGCCGATCCGTTTGGTTGGATTCACGTTCTACAGGAGTAACGGCGTGTACTAATGAATCACTGATCACCGAGGAAATTTCATTAACCGTGATAGAAAATTTTCTGTGTCCATTTGATACGCTTCTGGTGACGAGAGATCGAGTGCGCCGCTATCGAACGCTTCGGTCTCGCGTTACCGTGTATTTATAGTTTTGAAGCTGATCGAATTTCAAAACGACCTTCTAACACTTCCAAAAATGTACAAAATAGCATGAACGAGCGTGTCCACGAAGAAGAATCGAGTAAAATAAATAAGTAATTAAGTATCTTTAATGTATTGCACTTCGTTGCATCCGTTGCATCGAATCCGCAGTCTACTTACATTATTTGCATTGGGTAGAACGTTATATTTACATCCACACGTTCATTTCTAATGTGGAAACATTGTTCTTGAAGGATTTTATTCCTTTTATCGCGATGGGGGATACAAATGCTACGCAGCACATGCTTGCAAGCTCTCAGTATTTCGCAGTGAACTCATTTCTGCTGTGAAAACACAAAATGCAAAAAATATAGTAACCGTTCATGCGTGTTGCTCTTCATTTTTACGTGATGGAACAGTTCTTTTGGGCTTTTGCAAAATATGAGCAGGAGTATTACAATCCTGCATGCATACAGTACGCTGTGCAATTCTTTTTAATTCTATTTAATACGCTGGCTTGGAAGGTTTCTTGCTGTGCACGTAAATGCAGCGTAGAATATATTTGGCGTTTCAATATGTTTAAGATACAACATATTGAATATAAAGTGGCAATGTTAAAATAAGAAAAAATATTTAGCTTCGTGGTGGATTACCACAGAGATAAAACGTGAATTGCTTTCTTCAAAGAACTTTTTAATTACCGCTGATACGAATCATACAAAAAGGAAAGTTCACTCTCAAATAACGCGATTTTAAATTAAATAATAAATTGCGCGGGTCTCGCCGGCGTTGTTTTATCCAACATTTTAAATTTCAGTGAGACGTTGTACGTCCACCTTTTTTTGAAAGAAACGTGCTGCGAAATTTTATGTTCCGTATTATTGAACTTTTCGGCGGGCGGAGTTTCAAAGCACTATAGATTCTATAGTTTTAAAAGCATCTAGGTGGGTAGCTTAACGACTCGTGGATTACTTATTGCAGGTACTGCTAGCTGGAAATGCTGCACACCACGATTCACGCTGAATAGATATTTTCCTAAGTCAAAAACTGAGTGAATAATCCCACAAATGAAAGTCGTCGAACTCGATGAGAAAATTCTTAATAAACAAATTCGAGTGATGTCGCTCTAAGTACGTACAATTCTAATGTTAATTTGAAAAACAAAGTTGACCTTCAAATCACTTTGAAAACGCCACCCAAATAAAAAACTGATACTGCCCCTTCTTTCCCCCTCGAAATCCTTGGACACGTGTTTTACACTGTTTTAATACCTTTCATACTTTTCGAGATATTCGACTGGAAAGTTCTCAAATGAACACCCTGTATATAGTTGTATATGGTAGAGTAGACGAGAGAGCGAGAGACTAGCAAGTTGCGCGAGCTGTAAAATTGTCAACGTCCCTTTCTGTTAAATGTAATAAATTGTCCGTTTATTGTTCGTGTAGTCGAGTTAATTTGTCTCGTCCGAAGTCCTACAAATGTAATACATAACATCCTCCATAAATAAAAGAAATAAATTTTCATGGACGTTTTGATTAGTCCGAGTTGTGGTTACACCCCTATACGCAGAGTGAAGGTTTAAAGATGACGAAAATCGAGGGACCCAAAACATTTCGATGGCAATACTTTTTGGAGCCACAGTATACGGCTTCTGCAGAGGTAAACTATACGACGAATAAATTGGAAGTCGCGTGACACGGTCTATCGAAAGAATAGAAAAACAGAGACGCGTTGAACAGCTCCCCAGTCGGTGCCTTACCGGAGCCGATAAAAGCTTCGTTGTTGGCTAACAGCGAGAAATTTGCCCCGCAGAGATTTCTGAATAAAACCGGCTGGGTTTGGCTTTGTCGCCGGTTAACGAACACAGGGAATAAATCCTGAGGCGTTAAACTGTATCCCAGGAAACGGATCGTGGTCGCTTAGCCGTTCCGAACGCGATAAATAACTAGCGCGGGTGCGGCGCGGTACGGCACGCTTTAAAACGAGAGGAAAGATTAGGTGAAGCTCTCTCCGAGTGGGCCGCGGATGCGTGTCGTTGTAAAAAGGCGAAGATTGCATTGGAACGAGAACCCCATCGAAAGACAGAAAGTAAACTTCTTCGTTTCCTGTCCTCGTTCCGCCCACCCCCGCGCGCCATCCACCCCAACCTCCGGAAGGGATTTCTTTGCTTCCTCGAGGCATCTATAATGGACGCTTTTGTTTGCCACCGAGCGGGATTTACCCTGTCGGCTTCGACTAGCATTCCAGTTCCACTACGGATTTGTTTTTCCCGCAGATTTTTACTAAACAAGATCCACCCGGCCGTTGTCGCCGAAAACAACGTGAAATATTAATTGGACGCGTACAGTTCTCCCGTCGCGCGTTTTGACGCCGGATCCACTGGACCCGTCACAATCATTTCTGATCCTTTATTTTACAATTGTCCAGATTGCAGGGCTGTTTTTGCGAATGCTCGCCAGGCACGTTTTTTCGCGGAGACGTATACAGGGTGTCCCAAAATTTCTTCAACAGCCGGAAATAGGAGGTTCCTAACGCCATTTGAAGCGACATTTTCCTTTGCAAAAATGTTATTCGCGGCTTTGTTTAGAAGTTATTAACGAAAAACACGGACCAATCAGAGCGCGACCTTAACGCGAGCTGGCACAGTCGGCCAATAGACAGTTGGCGCGCCGGGCCGACTGTGCCAGCTCGCGTCAAGGTCGCGCTCTGATTGGTCCGTGTTTTTCGTTAATAACTCGTAAACAAAGCCGCGAATAACATTTTTGCAAAGGAAAATGTCGCTTCAAATGACGTTAGGAACCTCCCATTTCCGGCTGTTGAAGGAATATTGGGACACCCTGTATTCGTTTCAATGAAATTGGATTACATCTTGCAATAATTTTAATCAATAAAGCTCGTTTAACAGCCGCTGTAACGTCCGGGTATTAAAAATTCTATTCGCTATGCAAATAGTTCAACACCGCGTGTTGCCCAAAATATACGGACATGTAATTATTTTAACCAGAGTATTTCCCCAGTGTTCAACGATACTCGTAGCTCGTCCAGGGGATACGTGGATGTTGGATTGTTTGAAATTCGCGAAACAATTGCCGTCTGCCGTTCTAGAGCGCATAGCTGCCGCTATTTTGTGCGTGAAGCTCGAGTTACTGCGCCGGCTCTCTACCGCGGCAATTATCTCGAAGTTAGCCCGTTTTCTAGTGACATTCAGCATTAGGAACGGCTCCTCTTTAACGTTTCGCGTGCGCTCTCTCTACCGTTCCGGAAGGACCCGGGCTTAACGAGCAAACAATAGAAATTTGTCACGCGGCGGTGGGTCTCTCCCGGTTTCGAAAATGTAAAACAAATTTCCGTAAGAACAATCGGTGATCGTTCTCCCCGAGGTTCGCGCGATTCTATCCCCACCACGAAACTTTCACCGCCGGTCGACGAGTTTAGGATTTCGGTCGCAGGAATTAAGTACGGTCGACTTTCGGGCAACTCCGGAAGCGTTTGGGGGCTTTGGGGAACGTTTCAACATTTATCCGGGATTCCGCTTATGGAATTGTGCGCGGTCGAATGTTCCCGGCGATTAGGGATTTAAGGGTGTAGGGCTTTCAATTCGGAGGAGGAACTTCTCGTTCATGGGACCGATCCTGACGAATTCTCGCCCACTCCCCGACCTGTATTCCAACCAAGTTATTCCGCACTCGACACAATAGTTTAAGTTCAATGTGTCGTCCCTCCTCGGCGCTTGATAAAGATAGCTCAGGGCACTGAAGAACGATGCTGGAACATTATCAAGAGCTCTCGTCTCCTCGAGATTCTGGGGAATGAACGTTAATCCTCGGAAGATTAAGGGCCTCCACTAGACACTGAACAAGGAGAATGCGTCGCGTTTCTAGCCCGGATTATTTTTTCAAAATCACACGCCGCTGATTATGAATTCGCGACCGGTCCTGGTTCATTAGAAGCGTTGCTTTTCGAAAGGAGGTTGTATAATCTTGAACGTGCCAGATTTTTGAAAATATTTTTAAGCGGACGCTCGCCGTCGCAGACTTCCCATTGACATCAAATGGAGCAGCAGTGTTCGCGGCTGTTAGAGCAGTTGCAAATCATCCCCCATTCGTCGAGGGCGTGGAACGCGGTAATTACCATCGACGCGAGCTTCTAGGTCGCTGAAGTCAGTTAATGAGTCTAATGAGAATGCAGCTTTCTTTACACGATTATGTTCAGTTTTCTCGGCGTTGTTTCGTGAACAAGAACAACGGGACGCCTGCTCGTTCCCGTTTCGTCCAGCATATTATTGATTTCTCGTTTTTTTCCCAGAGACAGAAAATTTTACATTCCCCCGGCCGAAGTTTCTCTTTTTAATAAAACAACGTGTCCGAGCTGTCGAAACGTCACGCGACATTTTTCCCGATTTTTAAAGGATTTTCTATTTCAGAAAATCCTGCTTTATCCCGCCTTGGAACGAAACATTCCGTTTCGAAAAAAATTAAACAGACTTCATCCATAATTATTTCGCGCCGGTATTATGTAGCAGAAAGTACACAGTGCAACGAGCTTCCCGAAATCATGCATTTCTCCCGCGACGCATAAATTTCTAGTTAATCGAGATGGCTAAGGTAAACAGTTTCACCCGGTATATATCCGGTATATATCTCTCGACACAATAGTCGAAAGTGATAAGGCTCCGAGTCAACAGACGAGTTGTTTGCCGGGGTTTAATTACTTTTGCTCGAATTTTTGACTGAATTTCCAAGAGGAACTGCCGCGGGAAGAAGAATACTCTCTGCGACATCTTATCTGACGCTGCTGCGTGGTATTAAGGCGAACAGACACTGCTCCGGGAAAATTACAACAAAGATAAATCTTTCGTCCCGTCCGACTCTGAAATTCCAACGGTCTCCGTTACAATCTCCTGTAAATTAGTGGACTAATTAATTCACGAAAACAACCCGCCGCCGCCGCCGAAACCATCTCTCCGTGACAGTAAAATCATCTTACATCCGCCATTTTCGCGGTAATAACATGGGCAGGGGTGCAGTTAGTTTTTCATGATATACAGTGCGTATTAGAAGTTTAGACACGCGCATTATTTCAACGAAAACGTACCCTCTGACGAATCTTCGATTGATTTTTAGTTAAAATATGAGAAAGGGCCGTGTCAGAAGTTTAGACGCACTTGCTTTCCTTGTTTCTTTTCTATATTCATTATAAGTAGACTGCGGATCTTTATGCAAAATAAAAATGTTCTTCATTGATTGTGGCCGGCAGGAATAAAATAAAAATTGATTTCATCCCTTAACGACTTTGTTACATTAAAATCAACATTAGAACGTTCTTAAAAGTTTTAAATCTTTTACTGGTTTATATTTCAATTTCTTGATAAATAAATTTCTTGATAAGAGAGAAGTTAGTAAAGTATTAAGAGACTCAACATGAAGATGGCCACAGAATTGGTTGTTTGAAAACGAAAACGGATGAGAAGTAAATAAATAGTATAAAATAGTACGCGAACAGGTCAAAATAAAGCAATATCGAACGAATAAATGCGATTCGCATTAATTCGATTATTATCTAATATTTATTAGCGTTTCGCTATTTTCGTAATGGCAATTAATAACGTCGATCGTGTGATTTGTGACTGTACGACCGTGAACAAAGTACATATAATCTATTTCTTGCTGTTAACGCAATTTCGCGATGCGGGAATAATGTTCGCATGCATAAATCGCATTGGCGAGCATGCGAGAGGTAGTCGAAGATTTTAGAAAATGCAGATATTTATTTTCGTCCGTATGCAAATTCTAGCAGTTTCACGAGGCATTGTCCGGTCTCGCGCGCGAAAGAGATCGATACGAATCCAGCCCGGGTCTCATCTTGATCGGAATATAAATAAATTTTCCGGCTGAATGTTACCGGAATTCAATGGATCCTGCCGGAAGTGTTCCCACCGGTCGGTTCCCCCGACTTCGAAAACCAAAAACTGTCGTGGCCTGCGGATATTACACGGTTAAAATAACTTGTTAATTAAATTATGCACGACGCGGTAAAGCCGGCGTAACGGCAGGTGGCCGGGAATAAAGAAAACACAGCGTGTCACCCCGGTTAAACTGCAGCCCCCGCCATTTAATTAACAACTTAATTGAACCGTGTACTGACCGTGTTAATACGTGTCCAATTTTCTCGCCGCAAAGGCGAACGAAATTGATAATATCCCGCTGTAATCGCGAACAATGCCGACTCTGTTACAATAAATCAAGACAACAACCCAAATTGCTCCTCCGCGGCGTTCTGATCCTCTCTTTTTCCAACAAATTCCATCCGGTCGTTATTAATATGCTTTTTCTATCGCACTTTTGATACGGAAATTACATTTAGCTCGCGATCGCGATAACGCGAAATTTATTTCGCCAATTCATAAACCGGCCGGTGTCAAAGAAAATTTAAACGTCGTTCACACGCTATTAGCTGCACTATTATTCTCGAGCGAAACTAAATTATAAATTGAAACATGAATTACAGCAATGCTACGGTTGATAACATTTCTACAAGAATGAATTGCTTGTTGTGCTGTACAAATTCGAAATTTCGATTGCTCTTTTTGCGACGCTTTCGGTCATCGGTCAGGAAACGAGACTTTTCGCCAACGGGGATGATTAAGCGCGGACAATATTTCACATTTCGTACTCGCCGCGTTTCTCCAGTTTTTCTCGTTGTTGACAAACAAAGTGGACAAGCAACGCGATCTCTCCTCGTGTCAGGCTGTCTTAGAAGCTTTCGAAACGAGTCCGAGAATTCCTATGGTGGACTTTCTTCGCGCCGTAAGTCAGATGATCAATTCCGTCTCGCGTTACGGGCTCTCACAGTAAACCAGGTACTGTTCTTCTCAAGTTTGCTCCCATATCGCTCTGTTTCTTCGATGAGTTTTGTATCGCGGACACCACTTTCTACATAACTGGTTACATGGAGCTTCACATCACTCCAACATAAATCAATTTTCATTCCATGAAATAATACCGCGATCGACACCCTTGTTTGCGCTTCAAACACGGAATTTACAGTTTTGATATTGTAAATACCATGCGAGTAACTAAAAGTTAACACACGTTTTACAAGAACAATCTTTCGCAAAATCACTGATCGGCCAACCGAGTACAATGAGAGGTTGCGCGAAATAGCCGGATTTTTTTCAATCCGTGCCACTTTTACTCTGCAATTATAAAGCGAAGTTATGTTCCATTGGCTGGGGCAAAAGTTTGATTAAGTTTTCTTTTGGCTTGGCTCCAAGACAAGGAACCTTCGAGCATTATGTGCGGCGGCAATTCTTCGCGATGAATAATTTTCGGCTTTCCTCAACTAATTGAAGACTCCAGGGACTAACTTTGATAACAATCATGACGACACACCCGGTGTCCCAATAATCACGTCCATGAATAAGTTGATTCTGTCGATAAGATTCAGTAACGTTCGGAACTTTTCCAGCGACGCAATAAACATCGCCAGCAAAAACAACATGCTGAATGGTGAACGTGATATTTGAATAATTCATCCTCGGAGCGCGTATGTTGCTCAGCGAGTGTAACGAAGCCGAACAAATATGTAGCTGACCTATAAATAGCCGGGCGAACAAGCGTTTCATTAAACGGACATTGTTAAAGACAACGTTAAAGAAATAACGCACCACGTGGCCCGAAGGGATCGCCTGAAATTTTCTTGACACGCTCGCATCTTGTGAAACAACGTATGCAAATTTCTATGCAAATGCAGAGAATACGACGAGCCGTTAAATAGCGAACTGAAGCTTCGCCATTTAATTAACGATTTAATTGAAGCGAGTACCGACGATGTTAACATGCATCCAACTTTGTACATGTGCAAACGCTCGGAATTAATAACACCTCAAAATTGTTACAGCAGGCTTTCGTACTCGCTGAACGACACGCGCACTACCATAGGTCTCCGAGCAACGCTGGGAGACAATTTCGTGTCGTCGTAGTGCCTTTGGAAGTTTTTCCACTCACTCTCCAGCTGGCGTAAATGATTTTAGAAACGTTCGAATTTAATTAAAACCCTGCCGGCGCGGGACGAGACTGTTCGTAAGCTCATACTCGAACTGTGACTTAGCGTTCATTTCGCGTGGCAATTAACCCTTGGCACTAGAATAGCGACTCCGAGGCGCCACTAAAAATTACTGTGCCGTTATTCAAAATATTGCTTACATTATCCAATTCCATATCCATAAAATTTTTTAAATCTCAGGGAATGGAAATATTGTAGGTAGGAGGAAATGTTTAATTTTTCAGTTAAAGAAGCTCTGAGAGCGATGGGTTAAGCAGCAGACGATTTACAATTGCAAACCATTTTCTTCTAACGAGCTTTCAATTAGGAATATCACCCACTTTAGAAATTATAGCATTGAGCGGTGAAATGATACTGTATAACTTACAAATGAGAAAAGTTTGCGGTGATTTCAGGTATTGAATTCTTCGGTTGGGAAAGTCTTACCTGCAACGAAAAAGTACATTGTTAGTTTAAGAGTCATGAGGGTGATAAAATGATTTTAAAATTAGCTTCTTTTGTGGTAGACTTGATAACGAATAGGGGGATATGGCTTTCCTCCATTGTTGGATATAAACTTATTAATAATAGAGATGTCTATCAATGATTAATGACGATCGTATTATTGTTAATACCGTTCTCGATTATATGCGAATATGGCTATTTTTCAATATTCGTAAATCATCATTCAGCTAACACAGAACGTTCTCGACAAAGGCGGATCGATAATAGCCACATTTCACGTTCTGTATAGCGATTCAATTAACTGTTTACTGCTATTAGAAATAATTCATAGCCGAACGTTCAATTAAAGCACAAAAGTGCAACCACATTATACAAAATTCCGTGTATCATGTCGAGTCCGAATATTCGATGAAACAAAAATTTTAATCAATCAAAATCGCGTTTGATATCAATATATCATGGGTCAATACACACTGTTGTTTAATATCCCGCTAAAGGTGGGATCTCCTTTATTAGCGAAAAATGTTCTTTTTAAACTTGCGGAACTTATTTCTTTCTAATTGTAGATTATTTTGCAGGATATTCTATATACGTGCTTTTTTAAAGTCTTAAATATTTTCGGATTCCACTTTCTCAAGGGTTAAGGTCTTATAAAGAGAACTGCGTTTAAAAAAATCCTGTAAAATGAACCGTTAAATAAATATGAGCAAAGCCATGGTCTGCATCGGTCGGGCGAGGCAAGCAATGCGATAACGCGTTGTTTGCCGCGACGGCCCAGCGAGGCAACGTGTATTGCTTGCCTCGCCCGCACAATTTCCCAGGCAGCTCAGGCCTGTCCTGTGAGTAAAAGCCCCGTCCCCGTCCCCTGGTAAGTTTCGCCCCCTCCCGGAGGGGTGGATTCTTACGCTCTTTCGCTTTTCTTCGCAAGTGAAATGCAAGGAAAGACATACCAAATCGCATCATAGGAACGCAAACTTGTGCGTCCTGACGCGCAAAGGAGATCCCACCTTAAAACAGAAACTGATGAAAACTATAAAATATACTAGTATTTAGTGTTACCGGTGTTTGGTACCGAGTACATGACAGTTTGCAGGTACGGAGGTACTAAATTGTTGACAAAAATCCGCCGAAAAAATGTCCATTCCACTTTTTAACCGTGCGCGACACGACCGGGGAAAGAAGGGTGCGCCGTAGCACGCTGTTAAACGAAAGTTTCACTATCTAATTAACAACTCACTTCGACCGTGCTCTACTAAATGCTAATTTACGTAAAACTTTCGGCTGACGAAAAATAAAAACGGGACGCGCACTTTGTACACAAAGTGAGTACAAGAATATATACCTATGTATGTATGAAACAAACTAAAAAAAAAAGAGGAAAAAAATGGACGCGGCTCGACTGAAAGAGAGCCAGGAGAACTGGAGTGTACAACGTCGTCGGCCAGAAGTTTTTCGCCATTTCATTAACAACTTAATTGCACGCGTACGCGGAAAGGGCCGGTTTGTTTAGTCTTGAGAAAAGCTAGAAACCGGTAACGTCGTTATATATGTGCTCGCCGGAAAAGTTTTGGACACGTTCCCAGTTCTTTAACCGGAAACCGCAGAAATTGTAAACCGCCGGAATAACGGCACTGCACGCAAGATGGCGAAAAAATCGTCCGTCGCAATGCCGCATATTTGATCTGCCCACAGCGCACGTTGTTACACAAGTTTTAATTAGGACCCGTGCTAAGGACCTGATTAAGCAACATAAAGTATGTACACGATTAGCATTGACACAATTGTTGGTTATTTTATTATGTTAAAATAAAATTTAAAATGTTTTACTTGTTATTTATTGCGTACTTTTCCAGATCATTTAAATCATCGATGTCTTTGGTTAGAAATTTCTCTGTATTTCTTGACATTTATTATTTAGCAAAATAAAAATTGTTTGCATTGATTGCAAGACACAAGAGCGAACTAAACATTTCTTTCTTCGTTTAATTATCTGATTAAACTGAAACCAATACGCCGATGTCTTTAAATCTTTTAATATGTCCACTACTTTAAATGGTGCTTACCCACATTTTTGTCATAAATGTATAAAATCCGCAGTGTAATTATAAACATTTCAAAAATATTTTCATGTTAGCTTCCCATTGCAATCGATGGAGTTTATTTTAGCATTATAGTGCAACGCTTTCGCAGGAATCTGTCTTCCCGCAGTTTCCAATGTTTCTGTTTAGGCGGAGAACTATATCAGTTTTGCTTCTATTATATCTTCATTTTCATTCCCCGTTTCAATTTAAGTTACTCTGACGCTGCGCAAAGAATATAATTTTCCCCAAGAAATTGGAAATTCAATTCTGCGAGCTTCTTGGAAAAACATGAGCTCGGTAACCGCATTAATGTTTACTAAAGTAGGACTATCGAAAACTTAAGCGAGCACGAAGAAATTTATATTGCGTCGCGGGCGACAAAGTATGTGTCTCGCAACAAATGTGCCCAGTAATTATGAAAGCGGTCTAAGTTCAAAATTTAAACAAAATGGGTTTATCAGTTATGTCACATCACATTATTTGAAACTAAGTTAATTCAACGTAATTTTTACGATATTCGAAACATTATTTTAATCCTTTCACTGCTCGAAATTACACTCGCCAATTTTTCCTACAAATGCATAAAATCCACACTCATCGCTTTTCTCCATGAATCATTCCTGAAAAATATTCAAGTAACGCAAGCTTAAGTGCATTCGAAAAAATGAGTCAGCTCAGCTCGGAGCCGATGGTAATTGATGTATGAAAACAGACAGAACTCGAGCATCTGAAATATATGCTTCGCGCGAAGTACTCCGACGTAAACGGAAATGGAACGTCGGGGTGGGTGTAGCTGTACCTGTTACACCGGAAACTTACTTTCCATATGTATTAGCGACACGTACGAATCTTTTCTGCCTGAAATTCACGGAAGCGTTTCCCCAAGTCACCTTCGTTTCGTTCATTGCCAGTGTCGGGCGAACTTTTCATACATCGAAATGCAAATTCATCGGAATGAAAGTGCCTGTGGCAATGTTTATTTCAGCGGCAGTAGAAGACGCAACACCGACTGAAATGTATGCTAAAAGAAATTCGTGTGGAAAGAAATTCAAAATTGAATTACGTATCGCCCCAGCGAAATTGCAGTGGTCCTCCGTATAATTCCATTATTCAAACTATTGTTTAGATTATCAAATATGTATGTTGGTATCTAATCAATTACTAAACAATTACGTATTGTATGAGGTATTATACCAATTCGGAGGAAATGTTTAATTTTCTAGTTAAAACAGGCTCCTCCGAGTTGACCCGAATAGCGTTTCACCACGGAGCGTGACGGATCAGACTCGTTCACTGCCCAGCAAATTGAAATTACGTTATCTTTCGTAGTAGTTTTTTGTAATGTTTATATTTTCTCGCGGTCAGAAACGCAGCGTGTGACGATGTGTTAATCTATCGGGCAGTGTCTCCGAGCGGATCCAATTTTCTCGTGGAGTGGAGGGGGCTTGCAGTTTACGTATCCCGGTCGTCTCGTCGGCCCTGTTACTTCAATTTTCCCGATAATGATCGCGATAAGCCGGAAAAGACTTCGCGACCCACGGGCGCACCGGAGAAAATGGAACGGCGTGGAGCGCGTTCCCCGTGAATCGATGAAGAACGAGAAGCACAGCATTCTTTCGCCCTACGCGCGACGCATTGTCGGATGACGCCTTTGTGCTGCGACTATACCGGGCGATGCCGTGAAATTAAACAAGGTCGCCTGCTGCTCCCGAAAAAAGGAGCGAAAAGGAGAAAGAAGAGGGACGGTGAATGGGAGCCGGCCTAAAATGACACGGCGCGCGCGTGTTGTTCCGTGAATCGCGGCCGGAACGCGGATTTAAGAGCGGGCCCCTGTTGTCGCCTCGACTGTGAAACCTTGACTCATCTGCGATTGGCACCGAGGAGAACAATAACGCTCGCCCTGTGTTCCCTGAATACTGGTGCCTCGGAAAAAATGTTCAATGCGCAACGATGATGTTCAATGAGACTCTGGCGACGCCGTTTCTGCGCGCTGGATCGATGAATGAGCCCTGGCAATCGATACTTCATGCGCGTCGTTTAACACGTTGTATTCGATATTGTATCTCTCGCACAAGTGACCAATTATTCTTGTCGAACTCTGAATAAATCATTATTATAAAGTGGATCCGAATACGCTCGGTATATTTGGCTGCTAACTATTGTTAAACAACTCTTGGCTAAAATTCAGAAAGGCTCTTAGCAGGAGAAACTCAAACATGGCTTTCCGACTGTTTTAATCCCGCGGAGTATGCTTTCCTTCTTTGGAATAGCCAAGGGAATAAATTATTTCGGCTCCTTAGGTGCACCGTGACTCACTGAAATTTAATCGAGACTCATAACGGTGGAATAACTCCGCGGTTTTGAGCGGACTGCGCGATCGAGGAGGGCCGAGAGAAAATGCAAAACACGCCGAAACTAAGCGCTAGCCTTTTACACTGAAAATAATTCCGCAAAACTGCGCCAGGGATATCGCGCTAATTACTTTCGCATGCAGATCCGTTGCGCGCGCGCGCTGGCTCGTGCGTCTCACGCCTATTTCCCGCGGCCGCATAGCTTAACGGGTTGTTTTCGGTAATAAATAAAGAAGCTGTTTAAAATGCAAATTAAACAGCCGAGGAAGTCGAAAATCGATATGTTTAATAACGGAGAAACTCTCGCCGGGAGATCAATACAGCCACCGTCGCGTGTGCGTTTACGAGCGTCTGTGCAAGTGCGTTCGCATGTGTGTGTGCGCACCGCACGTTCTCGTACCTTTCGCGACGCACACACGCGGATCGCATCCAATGAAATATATCAAACAATGTAAAATATGCAAAATGGACGACTTACAAATTCATAATTCACCGGGAAGGCCGACACTGCGCCGACGCAATGCAATCTACCACCGAGCTTAATGAAACCGACTCCATTTTCCCGGATAATACCGGCGAAACACTTTTTTCCGCCCTACCGTCCCAGTGTAAACTCTATTGTCGGATTTCTGTATAAATATTCATCGATATTCCGCCGATCGAATGAACAGAAATAAATGAAAATGTAAGGTGTTTACGAAAGTCCACGGCGAGACCAGTGAGAAAGAGGGGAGGGGAAATTCGAGATTTCGTTTTTGACATTTTGCGGGACTCGGCCTGCAGTTATGGAGATTAGAGCCGAATGAACCTCCGATCTCCTTTGCAAATGAGATTTCTACGATGTTTCTATGCGACACACACAAATATACAATATACATAATGGACGTCATCGGTAATGACATTTTTCCTTCACTTTTATCCTGAGAAATTTTGCTATCCATAAAACGTTCTAGTTTTTCTTGTGAAATTATTCTCTGGAATTATTTTTGTTGAATTGCTAAAGATGTCACCTTTACGTATTAATGTTTCTAATTAATATAGATGCACCATTTTTCTTATAGAAAAATAATGGTAAATTGAAAACAAAATAACCGAAGTTTTCGTTTCGTAAATCTTCTTTCTTAACAGGATTAATTGGTTGGAAATAATATAAGGTGTTTCCTGTTTTAATATACACCTACTCATTTTTTGCGTAAAGAAAATAATTTTCAGTGTGATTGATTAAGTAGAATGCGAAACAGACCCTGACGAATCGTTGGTTTCTCTTAATTGTTATCAAGTGTATCTTCGTTTGTACGAGCCGCAGGCCTCGTGCTACTGTCTGTTTAACATATGTATCAATCGAAAGAATCTACCGGCAGATTAATCGTCCCAACTAATTAATCATCGTTGAAGAACCACTTTCCGCGGACTCCGTACAACCGGCGATATTGAATAGTTACCGATAAAGCAACCAATGCAACGAGTAATTGGGTGCCACTGAGAATCAATTAGAATAACTTCGAGTGGCTCGAATCCAGAATTAATCGACCTCTAAAGTCACTTTGTCTACCCGCTTAATTACAGTTCCATTTTATTCGCGCCATAATAATAACTCATCTTAAATCCTCTGAGGTAAGCGGCGCATTTAATTATTAATTCTGTATACCTGTTTGTGCCGAGTTGCTTTGCTCGGCCGTTTCAAACAGAATCCGTGCTTGAAAAAACTGTTGGATTGGCGCAACTAATTAGTTAGCCTTAGAGAAATCCAGGTTCTATAAATATTTCCCATAGGCAATTATAGAGGGCCTAGAAATTCAATTTGATTCTCAATAAGAAAATCACTGAAATCCGACACCTTCCGATCCCACACTCATTCGAACTCAATAAATAAATAAATATAAATCACTGCAGAAGAGTATTCCATTATTTCGTTTCGGAACGCTAACAAGGCAGATAATTAAAAGCGGCGAAGAGGGAAAACGTTGAGTCCTCGCTGAAGCCAAGAAATAGCCTCGTGAAAAATGACCATTGGGAGAAATCCGAGAAAGTTGAAGCATTGTCGGAACTCCTATCGGTTTTACGATCACAATTATATCTTCGGTCAATTACTCGGTACTCTGATTACAGGCGGTACGATACGTCATATTTTTCATTTGAACTTTAATTGCTATTCGCTCAGGAGCGTCGGATTTTCACCACACCATTTCTGAACTTAACTCGAGAATAGTAAAATAAGACTAACCACAGATAGTTTCCAAATTCGTATGATTCTTCATCATATCGAGGTATTTTGAACTTTTTCATTAAATTATTCAATGTGAATCATGAGTTATGAATTCTTCAATTCATCAAGCTTGATATACCGAGTACACTTAATTTCGGAACTCGGAAGTGAATTTCAGGAATAATTTCCTGAAATTATAATGGAAAAACGGTATTTCTAGTTTCATCGGTGGAATTTCTCTGACACAGTGTAAATGGAAATCCGGAATTCCCAATGAGGGAATCATCTTCAATCCGGTCTCACGCGACGTCTAAACGGTGCTCGTTGAAAAATGAATTGCTCCCTTCTTAAACTTTAATAGCTCGGACAATCTGTTCGCGTTTGGACAGCTGGTCATTCGTGATAACGGCAAAGCCTTAAAACGTACAAGGCTTTTTAAGTCCTTCGGGCAACTTCCAATAGATCGACTACCGAACTGTTTGGCTCAACTTTTCAAGGCAACCAGGAACTCCGGAAGAAAGGAGTAGAAGCTGCAAAAGATCCGATTCGGAGATGCTCCCGAAGACGAGATGCTGATAAAGACATATATTTATGTGCACGATGGCCTATTGAACTCGCTGTGACAATATGCAACAAGAATCGGCGAGCCACCTGGGCCTATTAATTTTTATCGCAAAATTCCGCTCGGTTTGCTTCTCCATTCATTTTTCGTACCATATGCGGCACAGTTCATTAAATAAATAAGTGAAGCGAAAACTTCAGCTCCTCCAAATAGCGTTTCACCTTGGAGCGTGACGGATCGGACTCATTCACTGCCCTAAAGAAGTTTTCACTGTTTTAAAAAATGTACTGGCGTACTCGTTCAACTTTCACATTAATGATTTTTCTTGGGATCAAGTAGAAGGTATGAACAATAGTATAAAAATGAAATTGTTCGAAATAAGAGGTTTTCTCTTGGCCTCTCTCAGTAAATCAAAGAAATTAAAGATCGTCCCACGTGGAGACACTCGCCGAAATTTCGCGAGCTTCCTCGCCGGTTATTGCGTTGCGGGAACTCCGCAGAACGCGTTGCAGAAATAGCTCATCGGGACCCGGCATAGCGCGCGTGAACTTTTTGTCATTTGTCCGTGTGTGCCTGCACGGGCGGTGGGGATTTCTAAGTGTCCGTGGTCGTTTGTTAGAGGCAGATTTTGCACTCAACGACGAGCTCCCTCGCGGTGGTATAAATGTTGCAAGATGCTTACGCGTTCATGGTGCACAGTGTCGCGGAATAATGGCCTGCAGAAACCGTAACGGGGCTAGCTACCCGGTCGCGTAACATACGTGCACACAGTGCGTGATGTAGCTCGAATAGGAAAACTGCTATTCTCGCATGGTCGCGGAAAACGCGCCCAGACATTTTCAAAGAAACACGCCACTCCTCCTGTTACCATAATCACGCTGCGTCGACGCGACGTACTCGCTTCGGAACGAAAAGCTGTTTCGCAATTTATTAACCCTTTCCGCTCTAATGGAACGTGCACGCCCCTGCGATATTCCCGATCCTCGAAAATCAAAATCACTACCGAAAGTGGAAATCTGTAAGTCTTACAATACTATATGATTTGTTTGAATATCATCAAAATTAATTTTCAATCTTCAAGAATAATTTTAATCTCCGCGAAATTTGTAAATTTTTCTTTCACAAAAATCTGCGGCTGCCGAGTCTATATTATCTATGGCTCATTCGGCTAACGAACGAAAATACGGTTAAAAAATGACCGGAATAAAGCGTCCCGTTGAACCAACCGGATACAAATGACATCCAATTACCTTCTGCCCGTTTTTACCCCGCTTCGTTTTAACAAGGATCGCGAAAGTGCGACGATAACGTCCGCAAAATATCGGACACGATTATTAAGTGGATTAATAATCAGCGAAAACATAGAAACTCCAATTGCTGCTTATAGTCGCAACAAAGCTCGGGCAAACGCACAATAACAGCAATTACTGCTACTAGATTCTGATTATCGTCATTAAGGATTGTGCATCGGTTCGCTGATTACATATGCAATTTTACTACTTAAACGGTTAATTGATTTATTCGTTTCCCGACCACTTAGTATTAAGCCCACTTTGTACGTGCTTCAACCGTACAGACAATACAGTCGTTTATATGTAAAATTAATTAGTATCGCACTGTGCTCTCGTGATAATATTATTTTGCTAGATTTAATACAGATGCTAAGAATATAACAATTCTGACTACACACGTATTTAATAGTAATGATTGATTTTCAAGTTTGGGGCAGTAAAAATGTGAAGAATTCCGATAAAAGTGCTTTTCTGAATTTAATACTCGCGGAACAAGAACAGTCGTTCTACAGTCGACGCTAAACATATGCTAAGAATGTCGAGCGATGATTCGAATGAAATTTTCGATACGCCGCAACTTCCGGTTCCTATATTGCACCGTGCAACGGGCACGGATCGTGTTTAAATTCTTTGAATACTGCACGGTGCTATGTATTCTGCAACAGGACGGCGACAGCAGCACCATGAAAGTAGAGCGGTGGATGTCAAGTAAAAGGAAGTTGAGGCTCGTAGATGGTACGTTGACTACCCGTTCCAGACTAGTGACAGACTCGAAACCTGCGCGGGAGGATCTAGAGTTTCGGAATCGTAATCAAAGTAGCTTTAAAGCGTAGTTCCTCTTCCTGTTACGTCGCGGGAACTGTGCCCCACATGACAATTGACGCTCCGCAAAGCGTACCGAGGGTCGTACATGGAATGCGATCCTTCTTAATCAGAAGGCTGCTCCACTGTGGGAATCCGTTTCAGTTTTCCAACGATACGTCATTCCTCTTTGAAACAGTTTGATAGTTTCTAATTTACTGTCTGCCGGATCACCTGTGTCCAGATCCTCGGAATCACCAACTGTTTCGTTTAAATAAATTGCCAAGCCTGCCCCTTCAAGTCTGCGTTAGTATAAAACATTGTTCAACGTGAAAAGCAAGGTAGAAAAAAACCAAAATTATTGTTTAGATTGAAGATTTCTTTAAGATTTAAGAGTTGTAATCTTAAAAAAATTGGTATTTTTTTACCTTGTTTTTCACGTTCAAGGTCAATTTTGCGAGGGATTCCTTGTCATTTTCGACTAAATCGGGGGTGTAGAATCGCACTATGGTGTCCGCGACATATTATTAGGTGAAGTGAAAAGTTCTGAGCGTTTTACTTCACCTAATATTTTGAGACACCAGATAAAGGTGCTTGAAAAATTCAATAAATGTATTATTTATACTCAGAGCCGCCAGTTACCCCCTCCCCCTGCCAGTATCGGATTGGTGACGAAACGAGTCACGTGATCGGGCTTAATTTTGCTTCTACGACTTCTATATAATTAAAATCAGAACCCAACGGAACGTTCAAAAACCCGTCGGAATCGGACTCCAAGGAATATTTTACGTGTCAGATATTAATTGCTCCGAACGAGGACAATTTCGTTTCCGATCGTCGTCGGCACAGAAAGATAACTGGCGGACTGCGAACGTGTGTTTTAAATTAACAAAGGCTGTGATCTTTGAATGAGACGACGGTAAGGTGAACCGTTTTCCAGTGAGCCGGGTTTTAAAAAAAGGAAAGCAAAAAAGGGAATGACGTGCTCGCCGAATCCATTCGACAAAAGCCCGGGCGACGACGGTTCAGCTTGATTACACGAAGAACAATTTAACATTATCGAATTTATCGGCTCGACCTGATTTTAATTTACTTAAAAGGGCCGTTCGTGTATCGCGTTGCCGAGCGAGCGCTCCCATTGGCTGCGATTCCAATCAAATTAGGTACAGATGATCCGCGGGAAATATCGTGCTACCATGCTTGCTTTCTCCGTCCCCCTCACACCCCTCTATCTTTCAACCCCATACTCTTTTTTGCGTCTCTTTGTAGACTTTTTCTTCGACGGGGCATAGTCTTTGCACGCGAACGGGCGATTTGCTTGTTGTACACGGGAGTTGTTTCCGCGAATTGATATTTTATTAATCAATGCTATTAATACGGGCATTAGTCTCCTGGGTCCTTTTCCATTAATACAAGGAGACTTGATCACCTCTGAAATACTTTTTCTTAGTATTACAGGCTATTTTTAACGCTATTTTCAGTGTACCGGGATGTGTAAACTTCGTTCAGCAAATGCGATTAATTTTTTTCGCTGAAAATCGAGGACCCTTTCGAAGGCGGCGGGGCGCAATTACCGGGAGGCCAAGTGCGCAGGGTCGTAAAGGGATGACGTGAACGAAGGAAATTCGGGGAAACCGCTAGGATCGAGTGGCACCTTTCTCGGTAATACAATAACAGTTCTCGACGGTCCTCGTTAAACCGATATGCGCGTCCAAGGATTCGAACTTTTCGCGGTGGACCGGTACACTTTCGCCAGCCGGCATGGCATCGAGACGTGCAACTGCGCTGCAGGAGTTTGATTAAAAATAACACTAGACTGCGGCTCGCCTGCCTGACCTTAAATAGCCGCATAACGCGCGGCGAAGATTAAACTGAAGCCATGCAGACGGCCCACCGAAAATACCGTTCGCAATCTGCTGCGCGAACACTTCGCAAACTAATACCGAGCGATTCTAGAGCCGCTTGATGATGTTCCAGCCGCGTTAATTGGCTGACGATGTTGCCGAGCTCCACCGGGTTAGTTTCAAATCTCGATAAAGACACGTTGTTGCGTTCTAAATTAAACCTTCAAGGGGCGGAACGATACTTTGGCCCAAGACCGGCGGTTTCGGTGCTCGATCATTCGAGGGATACGCAAATGGCGCTAGGACTTCACGCTACAGCCGAGTCGGACAGTAACTTAACATGGAAAAATTATATGAACATTTTTTCCGACCTAGAATAGTTCCATTGTATTTCGTTTCCTTAATTTGATAGTTAAATGTGTAGTAATTGGTTAGACACCAATATATTTCATATAACAACGTTGTGGGGCTGCCAAGTCTAATTAAATAATTAAAGAAACAAATATTGTTCCATCATAAATCTAAACATTTTGCAAAACATCCTCTCGTTACCATTTTCATTCGTCCCGAGTCACAAATTCACAAAGATTGCAATGCAATGATTGAAGGAAAATCAGTGGGTTTGCAGTCGCAATTTTCGTCAAAGGGTGTATTAGCAGGCACTTCGCAATGTGCATTAAACAAAAAATGAAGGAGACACGTTGAAGAAAATATAACGAGACTTCGTCTGGCAAGCCTTTCAATTTATCGTCGGTCGCAAATATACGTGAACGTGCAGTTCAGCGAAGTTTTGATTGGTGAAAAATCGGCGCATTTCCAGTGAATTTTCTTCAAAAGGTGTATTTGTATCTTTGAACGTGATCGGAAAGCTTTGCCAGCGGAATTCAGCGTGGCTGAAAATTAGCAGTACGCGATGGAGGAGTAAGTAGGTCGTCTGTCGCGTCCACACGCGTTTTGCACGCACGTTCTGCTGATATTTAGAGTCCGACTGACGACCAGCGACGGTCCGGGGCTATTTTTAATCAAACTGGCGCTGTGACGTCGCCCACCTAAACGCGGATTACAGCAGAAAATTCGAATCCTTAGGCGCGGCTGCTGTTTAAGCGGAAGGGGCGACGAACTTCCTCTTGCCCGCGAACAAATAACGCGCTCGGGTTTGATCAGGGAGGAAGGAAGACAGAAAGAGAGCCGGCAGCAACTTTCTCGGTGCGGCCCTACACCCTTTTTTCTTTGGGAGTTTTATCGAAACATTGGAGTTTCTTTTGAACGAGCACGCCGCAACGCGATGCGATAATCGTGCCGAAAATAAAAAGCGGCGCACGTCGCGGAAAACATTTTCGCGAATGAACGAATCAATCCGAACGGAATTGGAAAACAATGAGTGAGCCACTATTTCCCACGAATTTCAATATTTATCCTGTGGGAATGGAAACCATTAAAATGATATTACACAATGATCACGAGTACTCGTTTCAACTTCAATTATATTATAGGTACTGTATAAAATATTTAATTGATTTAATGTGTCGTGCATGATTTGGTAAAGCAATTAGTTCCATATTTGTAATAATTTATTGACATGTAAATACATGGCCGTAGTTTCTAACAATATTCGACACGTACTCAGTAATAGTGTATAAATGATCGATTAATTCAGAAAATCGTTGCAGAAAGAACAATCAACTGCAAAGAATCGGACAGTGAAATTTAGATAATCACCGATCTATTCTGCGTTTGTTACGCTAAAGATAATAGGAGGCCCAGTATGTCAGCTATCTAATGAACGTATTGATTCGATAAATATTGATTGTAACGGAGCGTACGGGAACCTCTCAATCAATTATAGCGTTTTGTTTCGGTGTAATTCTGGATGTTCGCATGAACAATTCGCTGGCGATGATAATGTTGTAATAGATGTCAATGTCATAAACATTGGGGCACGACCGCACCAAACGAGCACGGTAATATTTTTGTTTAAGTAAAACGAACGCGCGATATCGATAATTGCTTGAATCGCTTATTTTATAACATTTGTTATGAGAACTCGTAAATGCAATTCTCGTAAGCTTCTCCACGTTCGTTTAAATCCCATGTAATGAGTTTGTGTATCCAATAATAATTTCATTAATTTCATGTCATAATTCGGCACAGAGTTAATGGTAATAATGTTACGATACGTACTTTATAATTCTGGAGAGTAAAATCATGTGAATTCAAAGTAAAATCATGAAATAAATTTAGAGTAAAATCATGCGAGTCTAAAACTATTTCTGAAATGTTTAGAATAATGATTGAAAATGATTTGATACAAGTCTTTGGAATTGCTGTAGTAAATTCGCTTATCATACTATAGATACAGTGACACAGGATGCGAAAAGAATTTTTTTCAAAAATAATTGATCGAAATTGTAGAAAAAATACTAAATGTTGCATTTTACAACTTTTTTATGTGGGCCTCTATTGAAAACTTGAAAAATACGTTTTGTAGATCTGTGTCAATCAAACATATTCTGAAAATTTCGTCAAAATCGGTCGAACTTGCAATGAGCTACAAACATTTAAATCTAAGAATTCTTACATCTTTTAGATGCCTGTCGTTTTTTCCCGCATCAACCGATTTCGATGAAACTTTCAGAGTACATATAATTGATACAGGTCTACAAAACGTATTTTTTGAATTTTCAATATAGGCCCACATAAAGAAGTTACAAAATACACTTTTGGTATTTTCTCTTCAATTCCGAACAATTGCATTGTTTGAAAAATGTCTTTTGACATCCTGTAGTAAACTAATTGCTCCAGCTTCCGAAAAAGTTCAAATCGTGTGGTACAATATTAAAAAAGTTATCGTCTTTTTTAGAGCGTCCGAATATTAATTCAGTTCACTGTATGTGTACCGTGTACTATATTCGTTTGTGTAAGCCTCGAAGACAGAACTGCTCGGCACGTACACCGCAGCCTTTCGACGCAAGAATTTAATAGCCCGACTCACGACTGTACTCTCCAAACTTTCATTCAATACTGCTCCAAACTGGCATGTCAAATCGCCAATTTGGCGTCTCAGGTATCGGCGAGATAACCTTTTGTCTCGATCCGACTGATTTGGCCAGGGCTCGCGAAATTCGAAGCACTGTTTAATCGCGCAGCGAACTATTCACATATTAACCCTTATCACTCGAATCGTGATTCTGGGGGCGCCACCAAAAATTTCTGTACCATTATACAAAATATTGTTAATTTAGGTATTGTATGAGGTATTACATCAATTTCATTACCACAAAATTTGAAAAATCATAGAGAATAGAATTATTCTAGGTCGGAAGAAATGTTTAATTTTCGAGTTAAAATAGCTCCGAGTGCAAAGAAGGTATAAAACTGAAGAAAGCTGATGAACCACGACTGAATTTCTATTTTCATGCGCCATATTATCCAGAGCAACAGTGTTGTTATCGATTGTAACCCGCTGGGTGCGGTCGAATTCGCGATAAAGTCAGGAAAGAAGTAAATTCCTCCAGTGGATGTAACTATAAAGTCCACGGGAAACTCTTTTCGTGTTTAATTTCGAACAATCACAGTGAAAGGAACTTTCTGTAAGTAATTTACGAACGTTAATTATAATGTACATTTGCAATGGGATTCCAGATATTCTTATTCTATTTTGCTGAGAAATGAAACTACGTTGAAATGCTTATTTGAAAAAGCCCTCGACAATAAAAAAGTAAGTAGTACATTTTTAATCACTAAATTGTACAAGTAATTTTTCTATTAGCTTGAATAATGCATTGGAATTCTTTCTGAAGAGAACAAACTGTTCCGCATGAATTCAAAGGAATTTGTTTTTATGAACAAAAAGATTGATAAGTCTTGCCATCAAAGGGTACATAATATAATGGATGAAACGCCAAAGATGTTCGACAAATATTTCGCTTGTGCAGCTTCTATAGCAATATCTTTTTCTCTTCAACATTTATGGAATGTTTCTTTTCTCTGGAACGGGGGCAGTATCCGAATAAATCGATTACCTAAACTCCTTGTTCCCCTACAGGTTCGAATAATCCAGGCTCTACTACGTCAGCATTAAAGGCTGAAAACACAGCAGAAGTTATTAGTTCGTGTGTTTACATTAAACGCCACTCTTTTCTGCTTACTAGGCGGCGAATCCATATAAGCAATGGATTTACGCATTTCTCATTCGAAATCGTCCTCTGCTTGGAAAAACAATATTTTACTCGAATATTTTTATAGGTAAAACTATATCCTGAAAAAATGAATGGACTTTCTCCTAGAACCAGTGTCTTATTAAAAAGTAGGTATAATATACTATCATTAGCATTATTTATTTATTGCTTCAAACCAGAGTTGGTCAAAAATTTAATCAACGATTGACGAATAAATTTCTACTTCAATCGTTAATCACAATTAACAATTAATTTCCTAGTTTAGTCGTTAATCGCGGTTAACGATTAAATACTTATTAATCGTTAATTGCGATTAACGATTACATTCCTTTCAATTGTAATTGTCAATCGGATAATTGATTAATGATTAACTGCTGAAATTTCGAAACGAAATACGGAATCAAAACTATATGAATACTGAAAAAAAATGTACACTGACTGAGTTAAGGTGTATTGTCATTTGCTCTATAATACAAACTCTGTTTACGCGCTTTTATGCTTTTTCTCGATGATTTCTTTTTTTAATCAACGATTGACGATTTCATCAATCGATTGAATCAATCGTCGATTTCTCAATGATTACCTTTTTTAATCGTACACACTAATCAATCTATCTTGATTAAAATTTTTATCGATTAATGCCCAACTCTGTTTCAAACCATATAAGGTTTATATAGCATACACATTACTATTAGGGGTGTGCGGGATCAGGACGGAATCCCGAAAATATCCGGGAATCCCGAAATTTTCCCGAGAATTTTCTACAACTACGTAGTAATATTTTTGCCAGAAAAAGGTTTCTAAAATTCACGGTTCCCGTCACGCTGTTAACCAGGCGGCCTGACGTCTAGATCGAAGAATTAGGTTCGTGAGATCGAGCGTGTCCGTGAAAAATAACCCAGTTTGATAATCATGATGTAAGTCGGACGTCGGCACGTACATTCCTTGTGCAAGCATTTAAATTAAACGACCCACTTCCTGCCCATTTAAATTTACTATGCCGACAGTGACGGATTAATTATTATCCCGAATGCGGTTATACACATGTTTCGCCCGGGGAATAAAAATGCTGCGGAGATTACGTTTTCACGATGACGCCAACTGCTTGCTCGAACGCCGCCGCGTCGCGTCGCTGCGCTGCGTTGGCAAGAACAAACGATACTAAAACAAACTAATTCGCCCGCATCTTTTTTCCGTCGTGCGTGACGTCTGCTCGTTTTGTTCGAAACCGTGCGATGGTATCTTCATTTATTTACGTTCGAGATGATTGTCGATTCATGATAGCGTAGGATTCCGAATATTTAAACGGCGCTCGCTCGCTAACTAGCATAGACGTGCCTAATCGTTTCTGACCAGCAGGAAGACCGGAGTCATGGCAACCATACTCTGTAGAAAACCATATACAGTGACAAGAAGTAATATTCGGACGCTCTAAAAAAGATGATAACTTTTTAGATATTGTACCATACGATTTGAACTATTTTGGGAAGCAATTAGTTTACTACAGGATGTGAAAATAAATTTGTTCAAAGAATGCAATTGTTTGGAATTGTAGAGAAAATACTGAAACTCATGTAATTTTGATTTGCAAACGGTCCAATATTTTTTTTTGAGAAAAAAATTTGTAAAAATTCGTGCAAAAACGATCGCTCACTTTTTCAATTAAAAGTGACGTAATTTATCACCGTACCACGATATAAAATTATAACTAGACCGCGGATCTTCATGCAAAATAAAAATTGTTTGCATCGATTGCAAGGCATAGAAACTAAATTGAATGTTATTTCTTCCGTTAATGATTTTAATAGAGGAGAAATTTTAAAAATTTTCCAACAATTTTGAATTTCGTTTACTCAATTAAATGCAATCTATTAAATGCATAAAGATCCGCAGTCTAGTTATAACGAATCATATTTTCTGTGAAGAGATCACGTTCTGTGCGTCGCGGGAAGATTCGATTTGATTTATTTATGATTTCACTTTAAGACTTCGATTTGTCGCTGCCTGTTTTCCCCGGTCTGTTCGCGCGCGAACAATTGCTCTGTCATCGTGATGCTGTCGTGTCGTCGGTATAAGAAAATGAGAGAGGAGAAAAGGAAGAGGGCGAAGAGGCCGCGACGAAATTACGTATCAAAGACACAGCAGAAAGAAAGGAATCGATCAAAGGAAACGCATAGACGGAAATATTGTCGGACGCGACGTCATTCGCGACAAAAGCATCGATCATTTGCTTAATGGACAAGCGAGATATTCTCTGTTTGCCTTCATCTGCAAATATCTTGAAAGCTCCGTCCCTTCGAACACGTTGATACCGTTCGAACGTGCTCGTACTGTTTAAACGGTCGATCAATCGCGAACGCGTGCGCGCACATTGTTTCGGACAATGAGACGCGACTGTTTATAAATCTATACCGGTCAAACAACGTGTAAATATTCTATTCTCTAGCGTCGACAGTCTGCGAAACAGGCAAATACACCGGGATTCATCGCTAGCGTGCTCTTTTGTTTATTAACCCCTTCCTTCATCATATCGACACGGGTGCGCCGGAGAAAAAACATTCTTTGATCCTCCGTGGCTTTCGAGTTAATTAAACATTTTTCAGCGGAATGAAAACTCGTCACAAATAATTAATTGAATTCTAAATATATATGAGTGTTGCTCTGTGTTCATACGCAGTTGTATATTCATATAATGTTCATATGCATTGCCCATTCATGACAAAAATGGGCAGGTGTAATTTAAAACAGTAAAAACATAGAAGAATTTTAAAATCCTGTTATATTAAGACCAAATTAATTCAATGTAATTTTTATTTCAACATTATATGGCATTCATGTAGTGTTAATATCTTTTCCTTTTCCATCCACTTCCATAATTATGGGCACAATATCAAGAAAGAAAATCAATTTCTATTCCACTCCATTTTGCTGCAAATCTGGTAAAAAATGTTTCATTTTGCATAAAGATCCGCTATCTGATTATTATTATCCATACAGCATTCGTATTCGTAAATATCGCGTGGTATTTGTCACTAGAATCCCGTATTCAGAAAAATCGATCGCGCACAATTTTACCATGCCTCTAAAGATTTGCTATTGTCTTATCTAACACGATGTTTTACGGCCTCATAAATAAACGTTGAAACGAATCTACTGAAATTCTTGCATCGCCCTTCTATTTTCCCACGACGTGGCAAGGTGCGGAATTATGTATTGTCACTGAACATAACTTTCTGTTTATGACCTCGTGAAAAATAGACTTATGAGTTTATGGCCAGCCATAAACACTTATGGAAAGTGTTGACAGCGTATGGGATAAGAATTGATCGTTTTCTACCCTTTCGCGAATATCACCTTCGAAAGCCAGAGAAACTGCGCTTCGGAGATTTGCCAATATAAATCCCACAGATATTTATATCGCTATAAACATTACTGCAACCTGATTTCACACGAAGTGTTCGCGTGCACCGTGCTCTGAAACAATTTTCTATAAATCTGTATACTCTCCAAAATAATTTTCACGATTTTTCGGATAAATGTTATTTTAGATAGGACGAAGAAAGACCGAAAAGAATTAGTGGCAAGAACGTACCAGATGAATAGCACCGTTATTTGTAACATTCAGTTGTATACCCCTAAAATCCATTAATAATGTAGTCCGAAGAACTTACTTGATACCGCTTATCGAAATGTTGCGCATTACTTCCACGTGGATGCGTCTACTTATGAGCGGTGGTGCATATGAAACTGATAGGAGAAATTGTATCAGAAAACCACTGGCATTGTAGAATAATATACAAAAACAATAGCACTCGACCGTCTCGATTGTACGACCGCATTAATCGATTTCCTAATCACAAATCGGAAATTCAGTGTTCCGATATACCTCTCCACAGTACATTTATAAAATATATTAGAGCCGAAATCGTGCAAAATTCCCATTCCCGAACGAAAATGAAATCTCGTCAAAAATTCGACGTCGGCCGACCGCGGACTAATTAAACGTTATTTGATAATACGGGGACAGTCGGTTAAAATGTGGGTTAATGAAATGTCAAATAATTTCGTGGCGGGGCGTTTCTCATTGTATAAAATACACGAGTTCGTTTCCGGGAATCGGTGGATCGTGGTTTAATAATACAGTGGCCCCGAACACGAAGATCTCGTTTCGTAAGACAGCGGCGCGGCGGGCACGGAGAATCCGTTACTTCGCCGGTTGTCTGACAGTTCGATTACGAACTGCCGCGCCGCGTCGCGGCTGCATCGGGGCAACGTTTAGAAGTTAAAAGGGAACTAGTTCCGGTAAAACGAGCAGAATGACTTGTGCAAAGTAACGTCGCGCAAAATCAACACGATTATTTGGTTGATCCGACTGCGCGGCGCGGTGGCCGCGGAAATATCTGGTTTCATTTACAAGCGCAAATAACGCTGACCTGGACTCCAAAGTAAATGCTAAATATGGTGGTCAAACCGCTAAAGTAATACTCGGCTCGAATAGCTCGCGGCCACGTGAATGAAAATCAGTTTTCTTCGTCCCTGGACCTTCGTCAGAGTTATTGGGGCTGCACTGTACGTTGGGTAACCAGAAATTTTTACCTTTTTCTTACGCAATCCTGTAGATTTTGGCGAGAAAATACCAAAAATCCAAGTTCAAGTCTAGGAGATCAGTGGTTCAAAAGTTGTCAGCGTTTAAACTTGAGCGATTCTCAGCGTTTTTGCCAGGTAAGTGCGCCGCCATATTGGTATGCGTGGGGCGAGAGCAAAAGCGCTGAAAATCGCTCAACTTTAAACGCTCATAACTTTTGAACCAAAATTTACAGGATTACGTAAGAGAAAGGCAAAAATTTCTGGTTACCCAAGGTGCAGTTTAACTATACTGAACGTTTAACTATACTTTAACTGCCATGTGAATATTGCAAATAGATAACACGTTTAGAGTACAAATTTATCTGTAGAAATTCCTCAGTGCCATACATTGAATATCTGATTGTTACTAATGGCGAGAATGGGTCGATATGAATTTCGGTGGGGGGGAAAATGTTTGCGAAAAATGTTTAATCGCCGAGTTTTACGTTCAAAAGCTGTTTAAATAGAAGGCCGATAAGAATGTTCAAACAGCGGTAAAACCCGGCATACCCGTCGACCCGGTGCAGCATTTCATATTAATTCGGTGGCTCTTCCCGAGCATAATGCAACCGGCTAGCCAGCTTTCCCCCGTGCAACCACGTCCCCAGAAACAAATGAATTATTCTCGATCGCCACTTCGCTTATTGTTAATGCACGTCCTTGGAGAATCGTCAGATTGGACAGCGAGGACCATCTAACTTTTGTCGTTCACCGCCGGTTACCTGGCTATATCGCAGTTCGCTGCACACAGAGCGGAAACTGGTGGCCGTCGCTGCTGGTTGCGCAGACCATCGTTCCCGGCAGAACTTGGATATTTATCGAAATTCGATGTAACAAAAATTGAACGCCACGTTATGAGCTCGCAACAATATTTCGCCGGACCGTTCGATCCTCCGCTGACCATCAAACGAATCACGGTAGTCTGATCTTTTTTATCCTGCTTGATCTTTTATGATTTCTTGTTACATGGATTTTATATGCACTTCTATCTCGTGTAATTTTTACAGTAAATATCGCAAATTTGTAGACCGCATAAAAATGGAGCTGGTCACAGGTTGCCGAGTGCACCTGCGAAAAATTATATGAATATTTTCTTCATCTTCGTTTCCCATTTTCAGTTTTAAATTTATACAGTATCAGCGTCTCTAAAGAGGTTCATTCGGACAAATTGCGAAATACCATGGTTGCCAATTTGAAAAATATAATTTCCGGGGAAAAACTGCTGGCATCATGCAAAGTGATTTTAAATCTTCAAAAGGCTGACGCAATGACTGAAATTGTATTCTCTGAAAATATTACACGAGAATAATTTGAATGAAATTTTGGAGGGTCACGTAATAAATTAGTCGGGAAGAGATGAAAGGATGTTGCCTGTAATTGTGTTAAAAAGGAAATTGTTTCAAAAAGTCGCCTCGACTATATACATTATATTATATATGTATATACTTCAGGCAGAAGATTTTTCAATTTAATGTTATAGAAGAGCCGGTTTATTAAATCGGGGTAATCTTGGTATTAAATTCTGGATTTTCGTGCGTCACGCAGTAAATTAAACCATTTTACGGAGAATGTACGTTGCGCGGCCGCATGGGTGACTTTTAATTTAAAAACGATATTAAATCTATCTGCGTTTAATTAAAGGTCCTTGAAAGTAAAATCGATGCGCTGATTTGATCGATGTTCCCTTTAACAACGACGTCAAATCAAGTGGACTATTACCGAGGGAAAAAATGTCGCTTTACCACTTTTTCGCTGATGGTTCGTCAAATATTCTAGCGAATTCGGGAACTTGTTAAATGACATTTCGAAACGGACGTAATGGAGATAATTGCTCTTTCATGGACTGTTGCACTGATAAGCGACGTATTCAATTCTGTCGATAAGAATAGTTTCTGTCGTTTCCGATACTCCGGCAAGTTGACGTCGGACTATTCTCGACGACCATTTCCGCCAGTGGATTCTCTGTAATTTCCCGCATAATTAGCAGTTTGACTGACATTGAAGTTTTCTTATTCCGCTACTCTATTTGGAGCGTCTGCTAAATAGTCACTTTATTCATAATATCTTGGATTAATATATCGCAAGTTACGATGAAATTCATCTTCATTCTAGTATATTTCACTTTCCCGCTTGTGCCAGAAATGCATAAAATCTGCAGTCCAGTAATAACCATATTCGCAGCACACGTGTGAAAGCGCTAGTTAATAACGTTAATATTATTACCAAGGGGAATTCCAAAATTCAAATCGATAATCTGCAATGTACACTAATATATGATGTCACTGAAATGTTAATTGAAAAGTATCGGTTGCGCATGACCACGTGGAACGATAAAATTTGCAGAAGATATCTTTCAATAAATCGATAGTGTAAATTCGTCAATTGTACGAAATGCTTTATGTACTTCTTCAGTATTTAACCTCCATATTAATGAATTACCTATCCTCTGTTAAGACTTATGAATATTAAATACGTGGCGACCATGAAATAGATACGCCAGCAAAAGCAATTGTTAATGGAGATTGAAAGAAAGGACAAAATCAATTCAATAATAAAATTTTCAGTTGAACTGTGTCTAACACGCCAGAGTTGGGCACTAATCAATTAAAATTTTAACCAAGATTGATTGATTAATGTGTACGATTAAAAAAGGTAATCATTGAAAAATGGACGATTGATTCAATCGATTGATGAAATTAATCGTCAATCGTTGATTAAAAAAAGAAATCATCGAAAAATCGGAGACTGATTTAATCAATTGTTGAAGTCAGTCGCCACACGGTCTATCCATAAATTGTAATAAGGATGGAGAGAGAGAGACAGGGAGCGGAGATGGAAAACTGACAAATATATCTCAACAAAAACTCAGTTTACATTTGTTTCAGTATGCATACAGTTTTGATTCCGTATTTCATTTCGAAATTTCAGCAGTTAATCATTAATCAATTATCCGATTGACGATTACGATTGAAATGAATGTAATCGTTAACCGCAAATAGCACCTAAAGTATTAATTGCGATTAACGATTCAAGTAGAAATTTATTCGTCAATCGTTGATTAAATTTTTGCCCAACTCTGTCACACACAATGGAATACACAGGAAAATACCGGTCGTGAAACTTGAATACTGTCAAAATAGTTGCTAACAGACCCAGCAGACCGCGTCCACATCCGGTAATGGCGGCTGCGCCTCGAATTTCCCAGTCCGTCTCTTCAAAAAATCATCCCCGCGCGCAGGAATGTTTTTTCACAGTCTCGTCTTGTTTTTTCGCGACGAATCACCTACTTTCGGTTTGCGTTAACAATTCACACGTGTATCCTGCACGGCGAGGGCGAGGAGACGAAAATCAATAACAGAAATCACGCGTGTAGCCGAGAGCAAATCGAGCCGAGTAATTCAACGAAAACAGGCATTGAATTTTCCAGTGAAGCAGAAACGATAACCTTTTTCTCCTCCATTCGGATCATGATAGCGGACGGCGCCAATGAACGAGAGTGCGGAGAATGTTTTAAGCGGCCGAATATAAAAGCGAAGACACAAATTGCGACGGATCTGTCGCTGACAGAAGAGAGTCCCTTCCGGCGATTTCTTGCGAATCCTGAATCACGATATTCGATTCAGCTTTTTGCCGTCACGCGGCCATATTGCGGACGAAGTTTCTACGAGGACACTATGATTTACGAAGAAATATTAATGTATTTCATGCGGCTTTTCTTGTACTAGTTGCGTGTACAAAACAATGTCCTTGTGGAACAATTTGCTCGTAAAACTTCGACTTTTCTGTTGAGAAAAGATAAAACAGAAACACTCGTGTTATTTCCATCTCGGCAGTTGCACTTGTGAGAAATCTCTGCGAAATCAGTAAATATTTAACTTGTGCAGTTTGTGTATAAAATATGCAGGGTGAACCACGAAAATGTTTCTATTGGATATAGCATGGTTTCAAGGGAGCTTTCACGTGATCATAGCAAATTTTTTGTCAACTATTTTTCTTCAATATTTTGCAAATCATTGTAATTTTTTTACGCCTATCTGTTAGAGGATTTCAAGACGAATTCGGTAAGTATCGTAAAATATTTTCGATCCGACTGCTAATAACTGTATTGTAAAAATTGATTATATAAAATGTATGATTATACAGTTTTTGACATTTCCGAAAGATTTTATTGGAATTGGTAGCGTTCTTACAGGAATTTCGTGTATTATAATGGGGATCCCATCCTGGTCAGCGTCATTAAACGGATTAAGACAACCCCCCAAGAGACGTGTCCACAATAACCCCGCGACCATGTTACCAGAAAAAGAGAACCGACCGGGTTCCATTAACATCCATTAACATCCATTAACGGTCGCGAGACGGAATAATTTAGAGGACTTTTCCGCGATAATGATAACTCTCGAATCTTTGTTGACCGTGTTGCCAGTTGACTGCGGATATTTATGCAAATACATACAGATCTTCGCGGTTGGTTACTTTGCGGAAAAATAAGAGAAGCTTGTTTATCTTTAGAGTACACTTCGCAAGAAAATAAGAAGAAGCCTGTTTATCTTTATGGAGCACTTTACAGAATATAAGGAGTTCGTTTATCATAGTTAGAGTTTTATCCGGTTACATTTTAAATAGACCGTCGCGAATTTTTATGCATTTCCAGTGTTTACGAGTGCGCGAAATGCGGAAAATTTCAGGGAATTTAAATCGTTTAAGGTGGTCGCCGTATAAAATAGGATTCCGGCTAGCTCTCGGTTTTATAAAGTTATATAGTAAATTTTATAGCCGCGTAAAGATCTGTAATCTAATTGTAGAATAAAAATTTCGCTTCAGCGGTCCCTTTATTGCTCGGAATTCTCGATGATCGTGTAGAGACCGCGGAGAGAAAAATTTGTTCGGACATATCCCAGTTTCGATCAATATTTTTGTCAGGTACAAAATGTCTGCCGTGAATAGTTACTGTCTAATCAGTAGATTCTCTATCACTCGGTTTCCCAATGTAATGTTTGCCATTTACATGGATCTGGGTTTCCCTTTACGAATGTGCAATATTTTACCGATTCGGACAAAGTTCTCGTAAAGTGAGATTTTCGTTCGAGTAACACTTCGCGCCGGAAATTGATTTCTGATGGCGAAATATGTAAATGACTCTTTTCCGTTTCTTTTACGCCCGGGGTAGGAAGAAAGTTAAGAAATGCATTTTTGGTCAGGGAGTTCGAACATATCGTTTGTGGGAGAGCTAGAGGGAGGTCGAGCGCGGACTTCGAATTCCAGATTAAGACTGGCAGAAATGAAAAAGGACGCGCGGAGTTTCCCCCCATTGCGATTGATCGGGTATGGAATTCATGAAAAGAATTCCTTCCGCTTGCATTTCGACATTTCCACCGGCGAACTCGAAAGTGCTCGTTGCAGGTGACAAATTCGTTCTGAAATAGTGAAACCTGAGTCGCGTCGAGGATCCTTCCATCACCCCTCTCGAGGATCGATTGTTGCGACCCCCAACGGAATTTCGTTTAGCACCACTTTGAATTTCGAATGTTTCACCATTGTTCCCCGAAAATCATGGACGCCCCTTTCTAATGGACGCGCTTGCGCGCCATCGAAAACGTCTATTGTGTCGGTATCAAATTTTCGTATGCGCATATTCCTTTCAAAACCGCTACAAAGAGTATCTTTGTACACCGTTATTTTCGAAAAACGCGGCTCCTCAGTTTTCTCGATTATTCACAGTTTTTTCAGCAAATAACTGCAACTTCATCAAAAGTTCGAACTTCGGAAATCAGTTTGACAAATACTAGCTTCGTTTGTGTACTTTTTTTTAGTTTCGTTTTTTTTTTGCCGAAGCAAACATTGACAGAGATAACGGTGAATTCTTCTCGATCGAGAATTTATTGACAGAGATATTTTTTTAATGAAATTTCCGGGGATTCGTGAATAGACCAAAAATTTTAGTGTTTCCATTACAGGTGCTAAAATGGCCAATTTTAACTGTCTGACAGTTCTTCAAGAAATGATTTGCGTCCGCGACAATTTCGTGAAAAATACTGGCAGAACAATAAACCTGGGGTTATTTTAAAGCTTGAAATCTCCACTTTTGACTGACTGCAGTACACGTCATAAAATTTTCTGAATGAATTCCACCTGTTTCATGGAAACGGTGCGCCAGAAGATCGGGGCGTCCACAAATTCGCACGGCACACGTCTTACGAAACGGTTTCAATGCCGGCCGTGGTTTAATCCATCTCGGAGAGGACGGTGTTGGCATAGTGTATTATGCCATGTGTGTCCCGTGCATCGACTGGTCCGCCAAATATCCGGCCAGCTTTTTTGCCTTTAATTTCGCCGGTTCCTCGAGTAACTCGGAGAGCGAATGCAATTTTCGATGCGCTCGGCCCTCGTTCGACGCCGTTCTCGATCTCGGAGCAGCAGGTTTTATTGCGACTCCGGTCCTATCGATCGTACACGGGTCGACAAGCGATACGCAAGTTTTATTGAAATTCAATTCGCTCGGAGGCGGGGCGCGCGAGATCGGAAGTCGAGCTTCGAACGGAAACGCCTACAAAAGACCGAGCGCGCGAATTTTTTCGCGACGCGAGTCTTTATCATAACCCGCTCTATAATAAGTCCGCGGCGCATTTCATCGGTCCCGCCGGCTGGAATCGGCGAAATCGAGTTCGCACGTCTCCCCGTGTATCGACGCG
Organism: Lasioglossum calceatum; assembly: GCA_963966675.1. Lineage (NCBI taxonomy): Eukaryota > Metazoa > Arthropoda > Insecta > Hymenoptera > Halictidae > Lasioglossum > Lasioglossum calceatum. Next base: position 10,546,259 of record OZ016550.1, on the reverse strand, counting down.
TCGCGCCGCGCGAGGCTGACGAAGCGGATTCGAGTTCGGCACGGCAATTTGGCGAATTGGCAAGCGCCATTGTCAAAGTGTTTCTGAATCTTTTACGCTTCCACGTGACTGCAGCCGAATCGCCCACGGTATCCTGTTACATTTTCAAGGGAAATATTGGATTGTATAGTCAGCTGCACGTGCGCCCCGCATGTTGAATGGCTGCCTAAATGCTGGGGAAATTTGACTACAACCGTTTGTTGTCATTTGTTGATACGGTTCGTAGAGTCATTTTCCAGAAGAATATCTTCGCGACCCTTATTGAAATTAAAATAATATTTCGAAACATAACTTTAATACACTCTCTCTAAAACAATATGACATTGTTAACATTTTTATAGAGTTTCTCCATTTTAAAAATCCTCTCATTTCCGGACGGCCCGTGAGCGCAAAAAACATTTTCCGGCGGCCACAGTTTCCAGCCCCCACGCCCCGATTGATAATAATAGAACGTAAATGCGATAGGAGAACGCGAAAACGCAACGGCCGACGGGAATATTTCACGCTTCTACATTAAATACACTTTATATTACGCAACCGAATTTCACCACGGATTGTTTGCACTAGCCGGGAAATGCCAGCGCGGCGCCGGGGGTTTTAATCGAAATCAACCGAAACGGTCACGGATGAAAAATAATACGGGGGGGTTGAACGCGTGAATCGATTACCGCGAATGAAAATGAAAAATACTTCATGCCGTCGTGAATAATGACCGTTTTTTCTGGCCCGTGATTAACCTTCCGGCAGTTGAGCTGATGTACTGCCTACATGCTCGGTTTTTCTCGAAGGGACACTGACCCGCGACGGACTTTCGACTTATCAACCCCCTTTTTCCGTAATGGTACGACTTTCGAAAAAGTCCACGTGCAAAGAATTCGCTTCGCATGTTTTCAGTAATTATTCTAAATTGAAGCAATCAACCTCTTGTAAATCTGAAGCGATCAACACGCGACGTCTGCGCTGTTTTTTCAATTTGAACGCCTAACAATTATGGCAGTGCTTACACCTCTGTTGACACTTCATCCACCGGAAGTCTATTACAGTAAATTCTCTACAAACGCAAAAGCCTCGGGGAGATTCGTTTGCGGTTATCGTAGACGGGTAGCTATTTGAACGTAGGGAATGACAGCGCGTGTAAAGAGAGACCACGCGCAGGCCTTTGAACTGTGCCGGCGACTGCGACTCTCCGCGTCTTTTTCTCTCCTATGCGCTGTCCTTCCTTGCGCCCGGAACGTTCATCGTCAATTAAACCACTAAATACAGTTGAAATTATATCGTGTTTGGTCTTATTTTAATCAGAAAAATGCCACGAATGTATTGGTGAAAGTTTCATAACAAAATAAGTAATAATAAAGAAGATTGAATATTAGTGTTACATTGTGAGGACGCACGGGACTTTGAACTATGCCGACGACTGCGACTCTCCGCGTCGAATTAGTAGTGGTTTGCACTGATATACCCGAGCCGAGATCAGATTACTTAAGTGGAGGGGATATTTTTTTGCGTTTATCGTGTGCAGCCTTTTTGCGTTTATAGATGATTTACTGTAGCAGGATTTTTAATAATATCGTTGTACAAGGGAGCTGGAGAAGTCATTTTAAATTTCACATGTGGTTAGTGAAATTGTAAAAAATTGCAAAAAATTGTTGACTTTACGAAACAACTTTTTTATCATTTAAAATAACACGATTAAAACTGCTAGTGCCAGTGAAGGGTCTATCGAGAGAGAAAAGTCCTTATCCATGGACCATGGACTTTCAAAAATCACGAAATAAACTTTTGAGTTTTTCGAACCATTACAAGAGCACGAGCGACGACCCTTCCCTCGGTGGAGCGAATTTATTTAATAACTTTTTACGGGAGCGCGTTTACGATTTGAGCAGTAGTAAAACAAGAAATCAGAGGGATGTGGCACTTTGACCCGCCAGGTAGCTTCGAGCTTCGAAATCACTCGCTTTACATGCTGTTCAAGTATGATATTGCTGGGCATAGCCTTTTTACAGCGAGGTATTTGCGATCGTTCACTTGCGGGGCGGAGGCAACGAGGGTCCGTGTAAACTTTCGCCTCGTCGATCGATCGTGTGTGTCTTGACGGAATTCCACATATTCTTTGCGGATTTCTGATCAATCTTGGCCCTTCTACGCGTGGCATGCTCGCGCGTTCGTGCCGGCGAACGCTCGAAGGTTTGATAAGTATGCACAGACTTTGATGCACTTCCGGCTGCGTGACTTCACGGTATGGATTCCTGTAGGCCGACGGCTCCGCCAGGGACACAAATTAGCCGCGAATAAAGGGAATCCACGGTCGAACTCGACCAGCGAATCCGGAAGCTTGCACTTTTCTTTTCTCATCGCGCTGCTCGCAATTTGCGATACACCATTCGTCTTACTATATCGAAAAGAGCTGCGCCATTCATGCTACACAGTACTTTTCACAGAAGTGCGGCAAATATCACTCGTTTACAGTAGTCTGTCAATTCAAATTTAATGAAAGGGATTAATATGTACCCATCTTCCGATTCACGAATTCCATTGTGGAAAATAGATTAAAATCACGAAATCGGACATTTTTCCTTAACCACTAATGAAATATCGGATTTGTACCATCGTTCAATTAACTGTATTAATATAAAAGCGTATCATTGGGAAACGGTAAAATGAACTTGTTCCTAGTATATTCATAAAATATTCGGTTCAAGTCTCGCAGTATTTGTCGATTACAAAATTGTATTCATGAGATCATTAACATTCGATGCGTGTTTTAAATAAACGAAGCGAATGCAACGCGTACAATGTCACAGATGTTCAGGATCTTTCGACGTTCATTGCACTAAATATCGCTTAATAGGTTTTGATTGTTGGCAGTTTTATCCCTCACAATTACCCCGCCGATAGTAACCAGAATTGTAACGAATGACCATTGGCGACAATATGGACGTCATAATAACAAACATTCATTTGCGCTGGCCGTAATTATCCGAACAGTTGTGCGTAACGCAAATGCGGTAGATTTCACCGTAAAAATTTAGCCGCGCAATTACACCGAATTTATTGTGGGATTAATTTTGCCGGGCCGCGCAGCGCGCAGCTCTCGCCCTCATTATCAAATAGCTTCTCTCTATATAGAAATTAAATGTTCCCTAATAATTAAATTTTCCCCTGCGCATCGCGGTTCCAAATGTTTGTTATCGAATTAGATTGTCGAAATTCATTACTTGGCCGCGGATTTTTGTGCGAGAGAAAAATTTTGGACCAACAGCAATTTTTTTCTTTCAATAACAATCTTAAATTTGCGCAAGTGTGAAAGATTGAAATATTCTGCAAATTATCATTTTTTATTTATACCGGAGAAAGCTCGTAAACTCTTCCGGAACGTCTTTCATTTTTATTCTCTCTTTTTATGGGCCAAATAAAGTGCTACTCGTTGAAAAATATTTTCAAGGAGATCAAAATACAGTTGCACGATATCCGCCTGTAAAAAATTTAGAGTGACACGCTTTCTACACACAGTTTATGGAAGTAATAGACATGAATACGAAACTGAATGTGGAAACCGTACCCAGTTTTCAAGCACTTCCTACCAAACACTTCATAGTTATATTGCGTAAACTGGTATACCGAAGCTGCACAAGATGCTGCTTTGTAACGTATAACGCAACCTCGCAACCTGACACGGTTCGCAAACACAAAACGAAAGTTCTGCACTGCGATGACAATTCAGTTATGATTAAATTGAGGAACAATATTTCTCGGCGCATTTGCTACTCCAAATCTTGCTCGATTTCATTGTCGGAATGAGAGAAACGAATAATGCATTTCATAAATGAAAGGTTTTAAAACGAAATTTAATAAAAAATCAAATTGGCTAGCATTAAAGCACAGCTGTCGTTCTCGTAAGTGCTGAACGAAACATAATTATTCGAAGTCATTTTGAACGGCAGCAAGAGCTTCCACCACCGGAAGAAATGTTAATAACTTAACAAATTGAACGAATTGGTACGGGGGATCACTGGTACGGAGCCAACCGGGTGTATTATAGCAGACGGAAATCCGAGAAAGAAACAATGAACTAAAATGAAAGAGGTTCTTGATACGCGCGCGCATTCTGCGCAGACTTCTTCCGTACATCCTATTTTCCGGATAATTAGAGGAAAAACTTTCGCCAGAAAAAGTACCTTACTTTCAAATTAGTTTCTCTCGAACAGTCGCGGATAAAGAAACACCCATTACTGCCGTTTTCCCAGCGTAGTCTTATATTCAATTAAATCGTGCGCACCTTCAAGCAAAATCAGACCTTAAAGTCCCTGCATGTGCACAAGAATTTATATAGCATGAAACTTCATTTAAGGATTAGACAAAAGTTTGCCGGCCTCTCTTACAGTCGACTGTTCGAGGTTGTTAAATCTGTTCAAGTTTGTATATGAATTGAACCTCTACAAGACATCCCTTCTTTTCGCTATTTAAAAAGTTATTCCAAGGAAATGTCTTACATTCGTTTCCTTTCAACTGAATATCATGTTACATCTTTTAACTACATAAATATGTTATCGCCGAAACCCACAGAAGATGAAGTATGTCTCACACATGTCATGAGTGTGACAAGACAATTTTAACTTGAAGATATCCGAAACTGTACTGAATTCGCTGTCGTATGAACCACATTTACACGTAACTGTTTAATCAAATGTGCTGCTTCGAAACCGGCAAGCGAATAAGAAATAATTAACGTCGTGTCAGTCTTAATTACGGTAAGATCAAATTTCTTTAAATATCCTTCCCTGTTAGTGAATTTTAATGTTAGCTAATTAAATATATAATTAGTTGGTAGAAGTCGTCTCATCTGCGTCTGTAACACGATCGACGTGTCCTGGAGAAACGAATAGATACTGCCAAGAAAGAATGTTCTCTGGAGCGATTGTAATACGATTGTAATATTTCGCCCCCTTATTTTTTAACGGGCCGTAATTCGGTGGAAATACAGAGACGGGTTTCACTGTTTCGCCACCTTTATCTCGAACACAATTAGCCGACTTTCGATTATCCGCTCCTCTCTCTTCCAATTACCTCAGACAATCGGAATTCTTTGCAGCTTTCAGAGAACGATTTCGATGTGTAAGTAAAAAACTCGAGGAGACGTTAAAGGAACGAGTGACATTCAATATTCCAGACCGGATTGCATTAATACAAATTACCGGGTGTTTTAAATATCGCACAGCAGCTTTGGCCCGATGCTTCACGTTGTCTGCCAACCGGCCGGTTCATTTAATTGGGCAGTATCGGACCAATTATTTATCACTTTATTCATAACGGAGGAGCGGGAAATAAAGTACTGCCGGGCTGATGGAAATTGTAATAACTCGGCTGCGGATGTTTATGCATTTCGGGGTAATGAAGAAGCTAAGAAAATTATCATGTCACATTTAATATTAAAACTTTTGAAAAGTTTTATTCTTGTCTGTGTATAGTGCCCTTTTTGACACAGGTTTTAAAATAACAATGATGTTAATTGAAACATTTTATTGTAAGTGAATTGACGCATCAATTTATCGTTTAACGAACCCATCTGCGATTCAGGAAATTGTGATTTACCTGACTTCTGAAAACTTTTATTCTTTGTCCGTTTAATGCCCCTTTTCATACAGGATTAAAAATAACAATGATATTAATTGAAACATTTTATTGTGAGTGGATCATTTAACGTTTCGTTCTGCGATCAGGACATTTTTATTCTTTGTCTGTGTTTAACGCCTTTTGTGATACACGTTTTGAAATAACAATGATATTAATTGAAACATTTTATTGTGAGCAAATAGATGCATACGTTTATTATTTACCAACCCATCTACGATGAGGAAATTTGATTTGATTACTCTTTCATCAGTGTCCATTAACATCAAAAGTGGTATTTACTACCTCACCTGCAACAGAAATATTAAAACAATTTTAATGACACGGATACAAACTGTCAGTTAATAACGCGGAACGTACGTTTCGAACGGGATTGCCGGGTCGTGTATTTCAGAAGTGTCCCGAGTTAATTAAGATTCTTTGTTCAATGTATTCGCTTTATAGCTGGATTTTCGTCTACGGCAAAGCAAGCGTTCCTTTTTGCGCGGAGGAAAATGCGGGTAAAAAGAAGAGTAAGCAGGAAAATGTGAACTGTACAACCGAAGCGTGTCTGTTACATAAAAAGGAATAAATTTTTCGCTAATCCTCTAATTACGCTGTGCCTCTCTGATGTGAATACTTAAAACGTTCTATCGTAGTTAAATATGAAATAACTTGGATGATAATATTAGAGGCTAAAGCCCCCCGAAAGATCGAGATATAATTATGTCGCATGAAGGGGGAATTTATATTCAGAGACGTTCACCTAATTCGAAAATTCGTCGGGCATGCGTATTAGTGGAAACACGGGACACATCATATCTCCCCGCGCATAATTCACTGATTTGAGTTACAGCAAAGATTAACGGTAGTATGGTAATGTCACGTTATTACAGGAAGCAGATTACATCGCGTCATTAATACATAGTTAGATGTAACGAGTAATAAATAATGTTTCATTTTACGTTCACAGTCAATTTTTAAAGATAAATCACTGCGGCAGCGATTTTATCGCTCTCTTTGTGACAAATCGCGCTAATATTTAATGCTAATATGCGCGTACCATACCGTGATTATATTCATTTTCTTTTAAGTGTAACGGGAACACATGAAACATTCATTTTAAACTTTACTTCTCGCAATTTAAAAGATACAGTACGATATAAAGGCCAATAAAATATAGTACAATTTATATTTATATAAATTATTTATATGTGATATAAATAATTTTATTTTTAAGATTATTTATATATGTGATATAAATTAATAATACACTATTTTAATTTTACAACGGTCCACTACAGAGTGACGGAAGTGGTGCATATTCAGTACATATTTAATAATTCACGACCAGCATCACATTCAGCTTTAAAATGCACGTTTTATTAAGTTTAACAAATCCTCGATATCAGGCATCCAGCTATACCAGCTTATGCAAAAACTATCGGACGATAGATATATGTGTCGTAGCAGCTTTGACATGCATACAAAATTCATTCACCCATCTGCATAAATTTCTCTTATCTTGGATGCGACAGAGATCACATGACTCTTTAACATAATGCCACCAGGGGATCGGGAAAAATTCGTTCGTTTACCTAATTGAGGATATTTCACCAGCTTCTACTGAAATCATTCAAATGTCCTGAAATTTCGAATGTTTATTAATTCGGCCATCTCCATGACTAATGCTCACTTTAGTTTTAGCATAATTTTCACATTTCTGTACAAACTGAAATTGTCCGGTCGGTGGAAGCGGATCGGATCGGCGAATAAGAAAATCGCAGTACAGGATGTATCTCCCGGCAAAAACAGGTACGCTACTTTTTACAGGAGATTATTGCTGCATTCGACTTTTCTTCTAGCCGGCAATTACGCGCATCGTTTAATTTCTTGCAAGAGTTTTTAGCGCCATCGGTCGCGTTGCCCGAAAGACGTTGTTCAAAGTTTTCGTTTCGGACCCGGTTTGCTTTCCGTTCGATTCGGACGTTTGTTTAAACAGGGGAAATTAGACCGGGAGCACATTAAAACGATACCCATCCTCGCGGAACGAGTGCCGCGAACTTTCGTATCGGAAAAAAAATATTCTTATGGCAAATCGATGGAACGGTCGCGACCCAATCTAAAAGTTGAAATGATCGCGGGAGGATAGCATGCTGCAAACTTGCCAGTAAATACTTGCGTGATCATCGACTCTTCTAAAGAGCGCCAACGTTTCTACAGGGTGTCCCAAAAATGTACTTCCACGAAGGAGCTGATTCCTGAGTACACCGGATCGATAAAACATCTTTTTCGAAATCTGAAACGCCCCTGTTCATGTATTGTTTATGCTACATAAACCATACTTGGTTTACAGTATTGAATAAATAATAATAATCTAAAACGCCCAGTTGTGCGACGATTAGGGTTTGCAATACCGGACCAAAAATAGCGACGATGTCTACAGGGTGTGCACTGAGCCTAAGATTTAAAAATTTAGAGAAAATATCGATATTTTTAATAATACAGAATATTAGTTATTGATAAAGTTATTTCAAGTGAACTCAGGAATCATCCTCGACTACGGATTTTATACGTTCATTAGAAAAATGAGTAGCTGTAATTTGAAATAATAAAAAGATGGAAAGCAATCGATATATCACTTTGGATCTTCCCGAGAAATTCTGGAGCGTGTCTCGCTTCCTGCAGCGGACGCAGACAATTTTTATTCACCGTAAAGATCCGCAGCCGCCCACTCGTAGCTATTACGAATCGTTGACCGTCTTATTTTAGGTACAATCATTCAGAAGTATTAACAGCATCGCCGAGAGATTTCATAACCAATATCGTCCGGTTGCATCATGTTGGGAACGCTATCATTTGCTATTCGAAAACCAATTTTCTCCGTATAAAAGGAAGAACCGCACACTTTATTGCTACGCTCGGTCTGGAGCACCGAAGACATTCAGAAAGGTCTGCCGTGGAATAAAACACGCGGCAACGATAAGTTTCATGGTATCCTGTCAATAACAAGATCACAAGAACCCAGTTGTTACCAAGAAAATAGCAGCACAGTCGAACACAAATATTATTCGCTGCATAAAGATGGAGATCTCGGTGTTCTGTCTGCCCTGGTGCTCTTTGCGTTGCAGGGAGTGTGCATGTTTGTTCACCGGGTGATGAACACATTCCGAAAATTAAAAACAAACACGAAATAACGATGTAAAAGATTTCCACGTACGTGAGACTCTGTACACGCTTTGCAGTTTTTAAGGAGAAATAGATTTTACACAGGGTCTTCATAAAATCTTAAAATTGTTCCCCATGAGCCTCGATTTCGAATTTGAATATTTGCTGTACGCAAAGCAATTCGATAATAATCAGCTGTTTATTTCTCGCCGGTTCAACTTATTGAAAAATTGCTAGAATTTATTGCATTCTATGACCTGCAGAATTCAATGAACGATTTTAATATAGTTCATTCCTTTGTGCACGTTATTCTGTCTACAATAAAACGCCTATCGCGGAAAATGAAATATCAATAAAAGAACTTAATAAAACCTGTACAAAACTAATATATGTGTAATAAATATGACAATAAATGCATACATAGGGTAACTGCACCAGTGAATAAACGGGCACCAATAAATGAACGCTTATGTATATTTCAACAAAGAAGCCTAACTAAGACTAAGAATGTAGTGTTCATTAACTGGTATTTTTTATATTTTTTATTTAACGTTTAATAAAGAAAAATAATAATAATTTCATTTTATTTGTGTTCATTTATTTTTGACAAATGAAGTATAGGGAGCCATTTGGCATATATGAGATTCCGTTAATTCACATATTTTTTTTAAAATAAAATATCTTTCTGAACAATTTCTTAAATGTTCATTCACTAGTGCAGTTACCCTATTGACAAATTCATTTTCGGTAAATGAAAAGAAGGAGGAGAGAAAATGCGGAATATTTTACGACGAACGCCGCATGGCTTACGTTCTCTTTGGGTATTGCTTTATCTGGTCGAACAATGATTGTTCGACTAACCAATACATTGTGCATGTCTTTTATTCAAGTGACTACGATACCTTTATTATCGAGCTGTTTTGATCCTCAGAGAAATAAGGAGAACAATTAATGTTTGTCGTTGCGGGCTCAGGCAACGGTACACGTTACAATTGAGAGGGAGCGCAGAACAACATTCGAAAGAGATTTATTGCCAGCCACGGTAAACCCAGCTGCCTGTAAACCTTCGCTTCGACTCGAAAATAGTGGAACCTCACCGCTGCGTAGCTATCGTCGTTCTCATTTTTCTCCCTGTCTCCTCGTTCTTTCGACGGGGGATGAAGAGTCGGTTTTCAAAACTCGTCGAACATTTTTTCCCCGTGTTATGAGATGTCAATCAGTTCGAAACCTTTCCGAATTCGTTAAATCCCGCGATTCCATATCAAGCTTAACCCTTTACACTCGGAGCTATTTTAACTCGAAAATTACACGTTTCTTCCGACCTAGGATAATTCCATTGTATTTGGTTTTTTTAATTTTACGGATATTAAATTGATGTATTATCTCGTACAATTGATTATGGTACAGAAATTTTTAGTGGTAACAATTTTGTAGACAATTTTTAGTGGTTCAATTTTTTAAATTGAACGGGTCATTCAATGAATCATTTCTGTCGTCACTTTCGCAAAAAAATGTAATTAAAACTGTATATTTTTCGGCAATATTCACATTTTCGATCGACGATATAAAATGTGACGATATTTCCAGAAATGGTAGGACCAATGTACATACGATTATTATGCAATGAACTCCATTGATCGAAATCACACTCACGGTTCTTTAATTTAGTTTTTGCTTAGAAAAAATACCAACTTTATTACACAGACTGAATATTGGCAGAATACGTATGGATACGTTGGTTACACGTAAAAATTCCCTGTGGATTTTACAATTAAGCCTCTCGCCAGTTTCACTCTCAATTTGCAAGGTATTAAAAATGCACGGATTCGATTCAACTCGATTGAAAAACAGGAATAAAATTGTGGCGGATGATTTATGGATCGAAACTGTTCATTTTCAACTCTGCGGATTAAAGAATCCAAATTCAGTCTGTGTGACTGTGTAATCTACACAAAACAGGTATTACGGTTTGTATAATTTTGATCTCTTTGAACGATTTACAGAAATATAAACAGGAAAATCTTTTTGTAAATAACAATCCCAAAGGGGATTATTAATTTACATTGCTCTGTGTGAAGCGTAAATTCACGAGCAATATTGCTATTATTTTTAAGCACGCATTTTTAAAAGTGATTACGCAAAAATCACGCTAATTTACTTTATTAATAATCTCATAAGAAAGCGTTGAAAAACCGAATAAACTGAACAGAGCTAACGATCCGAATTAATCGGGAAGGCAGCGGAAGCGCCGGAAATCTGGCTAATAAAAGCGCGATTGTTCATAAAAGAAGGAAATAAATGCAGGTTATGTGCGGCAATGAACGTGAATCGCGTGGAGACAATCGAAACGTTCATGAATAACAAAATGGAACAACATTCCTCGCATTCTGCTCACGCAACTGTCCCAATTAACTCCTATATAAATCCACCCTCCACCACCGCCGCTCCCCTCCCTTACTGTTCTGTCTACGTGTCGTTTGATCCCGCATCGACGAATATAAATTTATTTCGAGTTGCGAGGAAATCGATGAAAACGGAATTTTTTATAAGCAGAGGCTCGTTAGTCACGGGCCGTTTTCACCGGCGACGCTACGTCAATGCTATTTCCCGATCGATGTTCTCGATACTGTGGCCGGATTTTTAAACCACCCCCCGAATCTGCGGGAATTAATTAGAGACCAGCAGGTGGGTCCCTGTAAACATCGAGGGCGTAATATTTCTCCCCTTCTCGACCGATTCTCCTGGCCACCGAAGCGAACGGAATATTATCTTTTTCTCTGTCTCTCTCCCTCGCGATGCCAGATATGACATGAAAATTCATGGAGGGATTATTTCCGCGGCGCGGCGGCGCGATATAACGACCATTCCGGCGCATATTTTCCGCGTGGAAAACAATGGATCACGTCTTTTCCTTCACGAGATGCTTGGAACATGATTATCAATAGCGCGTGGTGCTCCAGATCGAAGAATTTAATGACGTATTCTCGGAAAGTCTGCTGTCTTTCTCGAATCGTTATTTCATCTTTACTGCTTTCTAACGGCCCGTGGGACTCGAGACTTAAGACGTTCACGCAGTCGAATGAAAGACGATAACCTTTTTAACAAACTTGGGAATTTTGCGTATATCCATACAACTTGGATTTTTGTTAGAAAACATTACTGTATAATATTATAAAGTTACACCAAACTCTGCCCCTAAAATCTTCTTCCGGTGTTCCAATGATATCCCACGAAAATAAATCTCGCGCACACTTTATAAACTGCGTGCGACCGATCCGTTTATATTTATTTTGTATTCTGCGCAATTTCAATTTCAAGTTAAATGAACAATTTGCGAAGCTCGACAAAATAAAAATGTCCGACGTAACGAATCGCGTTTCACACAGGAATATCATATTTTTCGGGATATTAAAAGTGTTTACGCCGAAAATACCTGTCAAGTTTCGATAATTGAAGCGTCGGCGTTTTGATAGACTTTTTTCGCTGCAAATTTTTAATTTGAAATGGATTTCAGTCCATCTGATGGACTGGTCGCCATCAAGAGCAGATGCTAATTTCGCAATAAATGTATTTCTGTTTGGAACAAAGGGGACAAAAAGCAACCTGGTTTAGCACTTTCCACTTTAGAGGCTGATTTTATTATTAGAAGATCAATAGAATGGAATTGAATGAAAGTAATCTTTACCACAGTGCGTTCGTGGAAGCATCGTAAAAAAAGACACCGCACATACTTTAATTATATCTATTGTATAGAATAGATATTCTATTTCTTCTGTAAGAAATAGAAGAACGAACTCTGGCTTCATCGAGCTAATTTCCAGGAAGAAAGTAGACGATTAACATTTCTCTCGTTAAACCATCCTTCCGGCCAGAAAAAAAATAAAACTGATGTAATGGAGGGATTGTCGCGGCCAAAGCCGCTTGCATTTTAAAAGCTTCTGTAAATAAGCTCGAGTTAACTCGAGTCGGAAGGTGTGCCGGTGGGATGCTTTGTGCTCAAAAGAATGCGTACGCTTCGTATGACGAGCAACGTCAAAAAAATTAATTAACGCCGCGGCCGGAAGTCGTCGGCTCGGCCAAACAGCGCGAAATTCCATGTCGATAATGCAATTAATTTTTTGCTCCGGTGCTCTCTCCCTCTTTCTGTTTGGGTCGAGACGTCGGGTGTGTTCCTTTGACTTTTAACACGTTGGGAAAATAGGGCGGGCAGCGCGTCGACGTGGGCGATAAATCTGCACGGAACTCGCATAAATCATCGCAATATTTCGCGCACGTATGCGATGAACTTAAACGAGATTTCCACCGCCCTCTTTTTTCCTCCCGCGGGGAAGTAAATCTTCGAAAATGGAAAAAAGCTCGATTTCTACGATTCGTTCCCGTAGACATTCGTCGTTTCCTCCGTTTCTCGTCAACTACCCCCGCAACACAGTGGGTGTATCCCGCTCTCTCTCTTTCTCTCTCTTGCACTCGTCTCGGAAAGAAGAGTGGATTTGAAAGTTTGAGGAAGTAGCAACGACGGTTACTCGAAGCTAAGACGTTTCCGTAGAAAAGAGAAACGAGACATGATGGAAGGAAATATTGATGCGATAGCACTAATGCTGACTTACGTCATTGAGACGGAAGTAATCTCTTCGGGAACGCGTTGCCAAGTCGCATCCGATTCGGATAGTCGGCCACGGTCCCACTGAAAATTGTCAACGAAAATCCGACCAACGTTCTCGCTGCAGCTTAACGAAATTAGTCAACGTTTTATCATCCCTTCGCGCCTCTTCAGCTCTCACAACTCTTACAAATCTCTGGATACAATGCGTCGTTATATTTAACCCTTCGCGGACGATTCTGCTACTTCATTTATAACGTAAGGTAGGTACACCATATGTAAATAAATTTCGTTTGCCAAGAAAATGATACAACAAAGCGACCAAAATTCTTACTCAATAGAAACTAGTACAAAACTCTTACAAATGTTTGAATACAATGCGTCATTATATTAAACCCTTTGCGGACGAGAACACTTTCTACTTCATTTATAACGTAAGGTAGGTACACCATATGTAAATGAATTTCGTTTGCCAAGAAAATGATACAACAAAGCGACCGGATCGATGATAAACTATTTGAAGATGCAAAAAGCGCGCACAAGTAGCATCGCGTGCTTTCGGTGCAAACTGGTTCTACGACCGCGCAATATCGATAAGAAATCGAATCCTGCAATCGCAGGGAGGGTAACTGACCGTTACCGGAACTTTTGAGTTCCGCTAACGATCCTCTCTTTTTTTCCGTTGTATCGGATCCGAAGGGGCTATTGTGATCCAGTGATAGGTCGGGCAAAGGCAGCAGCATCATAAAGTGGACATCATTGGTTTCGCATTCAGGATTTTCCGCACAGTGGAAACCAACGGACGTGTAGCTATGCGTGCGCACGTTAAAGTTAGATCGAACGTGTGTTCCCGAGCCACGTGATATCGTCTATGGAAATGAACGCCGGGATATGCTCGAATTACTCAAACATGTACATATACATACGACTAAAATACAAATGATTAACCGCCGGGAACATTCCTAATCAGTTCGACCAACGGTGTTACTAATACTTCTTTGATTAGTTTTACATAAACTGCACATCTATTAAGTGCAACAGGAATTATGCATACATCTTGTTCAATGTTCAATATTTTTTGTGTGTTGAGAGTCTCAACTTGAGACTACAGATATTACAAAAATTCATTTCGCAGAGCGATTGTTCTTTCTGTTAAACATTTCCAGCAAGAGTTCCATTCCCAAAGGGACAGCTTTTGCAGATATTCGATCGGACGAAGAAATTTCTCAGTCAAACAGCACTTTGTATCATTATTTCCACTAGATAGGTCTCCGCGCGCGTCGCTTACAATTCCCTAGAACGGCGGAGTGTATCGAACAATCGAATGAAACGAGCCAGCCCGCCATAAAATTTGATGCCGCCATCTTTCATTACAATTTCTCGGTTGAATGAAATTGAAATTTCAAAGAAGTCATCCTCCTCGTTATTTTGTCCCATTACACGACCGGCATTGCCGTACAAAATGCCGGTCCACGGTGCGCACAAAGCGTATTCCGTAAGAAAAATCGCGCGGAAACAATGAACGGAAAATTGCGATCTGCAATGGCTGCCGGGTGTAACGCATACGCCGGACAAAACAGAGAGCGAATCAACTAAACACGAGCCGGTCTACTCGATTTCATGCTACTGTCTCCCGTTTCAAAGAACATCGGCGTTCTTAATTGAGCAATAAAAACGAGCACGTTCCCGCGTTTAACACCAACTATATTTGCAACTAGTACGCTTCGATAGTCTCCTCTACCTCGCACAGTTACCACTTCGTTTGTCCGGACTAATTTTTTCCTCTTCCGATCAGTATTTCTCGTTCTGTTGCGCCTTTGACGAAGTTCCGGGGAAATGTTCGCCTAAGTGTCTGGAAACGCATAATTCATACTCTGCGGATCCGCGAAATTTGCTCGAGGGCCTTAAGAAGTTTCCGTTCTAGCTGCGCGTACATTAACGTTCATTCTAATCCGGTGCATTCGGTTAAACAAATGTTTCTGACAATTAGTTTGAACTGCTCTCCTCAATCGTAAATACTACCTTCCCTTCATAAATTAATTTTTTCCTAAGCGTAAGCGACATTGCAGCGCTAATATTTATTGTTAACTTCCTCAAAAAAATAATTCGTTAAAACATAAAAATGAAACCAGTCTAACTGATGACGTTAGTTCGATTCAAATTTAATGGATCGTGCAGGGCGATCGATAACCCGGAAAAATATGAAAATAGTAGAAAGCAGTACGTCGGAGCACAAGGAACGGAAGAACGTCGTGTTATTTCAAGAAAAGATTTCGTATGATAAGTGTGCGTATGAACCACCTTTTATCATTTTTATGTGCCAGAATCATCTCGGGAGACATGTTTAAATTTTACGAACCGCTCCGGAACAGACGTTGTAAGAGTAGAGATGGCTCCTACTTCTCTTGTAAAACTAAACCAAACTGACGGAGCTATTTTTTATACGCAGCTTTTATTATCAAGAGAGAGAACGTCTCTTGATAAAGGCGAGTACTAAAGGTGAACTTCGCAGGCGACCGTAGCCTCATAAAAACGTGAAAATTGTCTTCTCGTTACGAGAAACCATTATCTAGGCGTTTAAAAATTTCATAGCTGGATCAGGTTTGGAAAAATCTTTTGTCCGAGGGGAGAAACAACTTCGAGAGACTACGGTTACCGTGACCAGAGACATGGGACTGAAATATTCATCAACTGCGCAGAATTCTTTTGAAGAATTTAAACAATGTTGTATATAAGCGACCGCCCGCGGCGGTCAAAGCGTTAAACAATTTTTCGACGAGGCAGTAGCGGCATAAAGGGAGGCGCGCGAATGACCAAGGCCAAATGATAGTTAAAAAAAGACTGTAGCGGGAACAACAGATCGTATCGATCGGAAGTTGATGCAATTATTAGAAGTAATACATTGTTAACAGAAGGTCGTCCCTTGAAAGTTGAAGTGGCCGTGATTGTGTGCCTGTGTGCGAGAGTACAGCTTCCTCCCGTGCCCTTTTTGCCGGGTGCAACGGCTGCGTCAAAGTCAGAGGGCGGCGGAGGATTAACGTACTCCATTATCGGGTATTTTCCACGTACATAACTTTTTTTCCTCCCTCGAAAGCGTCGCGTCAGAACATTTCGACGTGGCCTAAACTCTTGACAATCGACCGTGGTTTTATTGCGGCCGTGATTATTGTGTCCGTTCGCTCTCGGCTGAACCCGAGATAATTGCGACACCAGTACAATGAAGATAGACCAGTCAATAAATAAGCCGGCTATGAGGCATTGCCGATCCTCCTCGAGGAATTGGAAATCGCCATGAGAGATAGGCACCACGATCGTTCTTCGATCCGATCCGATGAAAACAAGAAGAAATCGGGGATCGGTTTTATAAATTCACGAAATGGACACTTTAACACGGAGATGGACGGCTCGGAAAGTGGGCCAGCTTGTGGCAAACCAATATTGAAAAATCTATTGCGGCAACCGACCATGTGCTTCGGTCAGCAGAATCTCCGTACGAAAAAATTTGCTTTGACACGGACTTGCCGGCGATCTTTAACACGTCCACGGTTCCATATCAGTGGCTTTGTTGTTCGCTGAAATTTTGTACAACTTTTGAATATGGATTTTTGATTTTTCACCTGTTAGAACAAAATCGAAATTTGTTGGAAAATCCGTTGCTGAAGAGATTGAAAAATTTCTAATATAATAGGAAGCCGTTGGAAGGAAAGTGGGAAAAATTCGCAGTGCAGAGGGTTCGAGCAGAACGCTTAGGACAACAGGGATTCGAATTTCGCAATGTGCTCGGCTCACGTGCTGCCCTATTCGAGTCGGCGGAAGAGTCTCGGGTCCCGGGTAAAATTACTTTCGCATTATTCCCTGGAAGACTGAATTACACCGCGTATACGACGCGCCACCGTAATACCACCTTAGTTGACATTAGGTTAACCTGCAATTGTTCGGACAACAACCCACTCGGGAGATGCGACGCTTGCAACGGTGTGCCGCTCGCTCCCTGTAATGGACACCTGCTAGTCTAACAATAAGACGAGACAGAAACACTTTGGCCGTGGGAAGATAAGTTGCCACGGGTTCGCTGGATTATCAACCAAAAACGATGCAGAGCGAGCATGCGCCGACGATAAGTAGGTCGTTCGGAAAGCCTTCGAAGCCGGATATAAGACAGTAAATTTCCAAAGTTGCGTTCTCTTTTCCAGATTCTCGCGTTCGAAAAGGTTTCATCCAACTGCTCTCTCTTGGATCTCGTGAGTTATCGTTTCTGCACAGCGCATTTTACAGAATTAATATTACAGAATTTAGTCGTTTCGTTTTCTCTCAAGGGAAAATGAAAGCCAATTTCTTAAAATTAGGTTTAGTAATAAAGAAACGAAATTACTTTCTGAGTGTCCTAATATATTATATTCTTGTGTGTTTGGGGTAGGTCTGGGTAAAGAAGGCGGATGCGTACAATATTTTATACCGATGATGATGAGAAAAATGAATCAGCATCAGGATTTCCGTAAATTTTGTTGCGCGAAGCTTTGAAGCAGGACATTACGGACCGAGGCCGATGAATATTTACGCGTTTGTAATTCGCTCAACGGTACACAGTATTGTTTAACACGATCAATTATTCGATGAATGCATATTCAATGCTGACTCAATATCGAGCCAACAGCAATGATGCAGCGATAAACCGCCGAAACAGGAAAGAACGAGCAGCCAAGAGAACCGTGCAAGAAAACGCGGAAGATTACACGCGAGAATTGAAGTTTTACTATGTCTCCGAAGAATCGTGATGTCCCTGTTCTCGTACTCTCGTTTCATGCTACCCTGCAAAACCACCCCTTTGCCGGACCGGTGTATGCATGTCGTGCGAGTTCATGCGGCACGACTGACTATGATATCGCATCTTTCTGTACACGCGAACGTATGCCGACTTTACTGCCACCATTTATGTATACAACGCCATTATCGTGTATTTTAAGCCCACATCTTCGAACTCCTCGTCTCATTCACACACACACACACCGGCCGAAGTAGTGGAACAATGAAAATCATATCTGCCACTCACGTTTACACGCGGCTAATGCAGATTAATTTCCCGCGATTCTTTCTACGGCGAATATCACAAGTTCCTTCAACGTCTTCCAAATTGAGTTATACACGTATCAAGATTTAGTAATTGATTTATTGACATCACGAGTGTCACGTCGACCAGAAATGTGAGAGGGCATTTGTTCAGATTTTTCAATGAATTTGAGCAGAAGGTTAAGCTCTGTGAAATGCTGTAACGGGTAAAATACTATTCTCGGAAATATTCCTGAACTAACTAATTTCGTTCGATATATCACTTCGCTTTATGAAATTGAATAAAAGCTAAATATGTTTAGCTTGTTTACAGAGTTGTGCAGAATTACAATTAAATTACTCCAGGAATTATAATTACGAAGTAATTGAATTACATTGTAATTGATTTAGCACGTCTACGAGGAAAACGCTCAGAGGCTCACGAGGAAACGTCAGTTCAATCGTAATTTTCATAATTATGAAACTGATCTAACAATAAGTCAAAATTTGAGAAAAGAATGAGTTTATCAGTTATCTCGCATCACAGTATTTTAAACTAAATTAATTCAATGTCATTTTTACGATATTAAAAAATGCTTGTTATTTCAACATTATATAGAATTCATTTAGTGTTAATGTCCTTTTCCTTTAAATATCTGGAAAAAATGCTAAGTCGCCTGGATCCTTACCTATTCTGCTAGGTTCTGGGGAGTATATCGCCAGTCTTGCCCAGTATATCAAGGATACAAATATGTACAAAACATCGTAAAAAAATGTACCGTGTTGCCAATGACCTTTGATGTTGAAGCAACATTAAATAAATAAATAAAAAAGAAATATATGACTACGACCACACTTTCATAATTATGGGCACAATTATTCCCTCGACTACCTACTTTGAAATTTCTTTTGAAGTCGCGGGTACATCTGAAATCAAATACGAACGCGAACGATTCCGTATGCATACGTGCACGATATCTGGCAGAAAGTCGTACTCCCCCATCACCGTGGACGTATCATTACGTCGGACAATTTTCCCCCCGGAAAAGTTCGAACGTATTAGCATGTAAATCCCCTTGTCTTCATTAGACACGCGTCATCTATAATTAAGTGAGTTCTCCTCGTCGGACGTCGGTGCACGGGAAAAGTCAACCCCGGGGGTTGCGTGCCAGCGTTCCTTAACAGATTGTATTTCTAATTTCGAAGACCACTGACGATAAGTACCGTAACTTCGGCACTCGCGAGGTATTTAAGTTGAAGCAAAAGCCGCTATTCCGATCGTTTCTCGCTGTGGGCCATGTATAGGTTCACCGGACGAACCTGAGCTTTATTGGAGGAGGTACGGGGCAAGTCTCGTTGATGGGTTCAGATAATCCATTTAGCTGAGAAACAGCCGAGAGAAAAATTCCTCGCGGCTATAGGAGTCAAGAGAATCTTCCAAATACCCTGGCCGACTGAACTGATCGAAAGACGACGGTGCAATTTATCCAACTCGTCCGCCTTTCGACCAGACCCTCCTCGCTTTTCCTATTCGAGGCGCACGCTAATCGCCTCGGTTGCTGATTATCCCGTCCTCTAGCATGCTGAAACGGCGGAAGGGCCCGGAA
This sequence comes from Lasioglossum calceatum, assembly GCA_963966675.1. Taxonomy (NCBI): domain Eukaryota; kingdom Metazoa; phylum Arthropoda; class Insecta; order Hymenoptera; family Halictidae; genus Lasioglossum; species Lasioglossum calceatum. Next base: position 10,526,192 of record OZ016550.1, on the reverse strand, counting down.
GACACAAAGATCAATTTATTTCTATAGATCCCCACTGTACTGTGCGACGAGAAATAGCAGATCTTGCATTTCTTAAGTTTCCTAGTAGAAACTGGTAAAAATACATTTCACGAAATGTGACGTTTAAATTATTTCTCATCTTACAGTTATTGAAATGATGAACGCGAAATCTAAATAAATAGAACCTTGTCATTTTTCAGTAGATTTACCGTTAAAACAGATTTATTGAAAGATACAGAGAATGATGGATAAAAGAGCTCTGGACCTGCGCAGAATTATCTTGATCGGCGAGTCAATACAGTTTAACGTAAAGAAAAGATCTCCCTTTTGAAAGAACCTTACGCGTTCGTTGTAGAGAACTCTCGCCGAGGCTCAGGGTTGCCTCCCCCATAAAGGTGGGATTGCGAATGCTTTGTGCGGGGGCGTCAAAACAAATTCTCGGCTAGGCCGCGTGTGTACGCGGGGATCGTTCACGTGTCCGCGATATTTTATCCGTGATGCATAGCCGGGCTGCCAGTTTCTGACGTCGCGGCGGCCGCGCAAAGCGAGCCGGGTTGAATAAACACGCGATGCGAAAGTTCAGAAGTCTCGTTCAATTTCGAAAAAGGAGGATTCATCCCTGTGGAACGGGTGCCTGGAGAGGTGGGGGGGAAGGGGGGTGGTAGCGGATGAGGTTGTCGCGTGGCACGTCGTCGATACGTATCATTCAGATAGAGCGTTCGACGCCCTCGGCCGATTCGACTTATCTTCCATCTCTTCGGGGTTTAATCCTTCGGACGGGTGCGAAATTTTTCCGAAACTTTTAGTTCGCAAACAAGTTATCCTCCCGGACTCCCAGGAAAAAGTAAATCGCCGGCTGCTTGCTGCCGCGTCCTCCTCATCCCTCCCCTGCTCCTGCCCCTTGCCCTGCTCCCCTGTAACTCTGGAAATTATATTTTTCAGAAAATTGAAAAAGCAACTCCGGCGACGGGCGGATCTCCTGCCTGCGGAAAACGATATAATGTAACGAAATGAATTCAGGTGATACTTGAAACTAGGGGGTCCAAGCACTTGAGAAAATGTTGCTCGACGGGATAAGGGCTTCCAAGTAAGTTTCATAGGGTTAAATTAACCCCCAGCCTTGTAACATCGAGCCTGACTCGCGCTGCGAACTTTTCGTCAAAATGAAATACTGTTTGTGTGCTGTCGAAATTATACCTTCAAAGAATTCACGCTACTATTTTATACATATAGTAAGTCGTTCGAAAAGTAATTTCGTTTTCCGTGTAGAGTTGGCATTGCTTCCATTTGTTATTACCAGACTGCGAATCTTTATGCATTTACAGCAAAGATGAGTGGATAAAATTTAAAATTGTTGGAAAATTTTGAAAATTGAATATGTCAATATATGATTTCTCCTCTGCTAAAAGCATTAAGGGAAGACATAACATTCAATTTAGTTTATATTTTTAGCAAACGATGCAGACAATTTTTATTTTCCATAAAAATCGCAGTCTAGTTATTACTTAACCTTATTTTAGATAATTTTCAAGTATTCTTTTGTCATCGCGTCAAATATGCAGAATCAAAGTACGCATTTCCACCACGTTTTGCTTTTTCATTATTACAAGGGTAAAAATGCAGCGCACGAAAGAAAAAGTGGGGAAAAAAGTTTTATCGGTTTTTTCAACATTTTTAGGGCCAACGCAGCGAGCCGCATATTTTCTTGCAATAAATATCAGGTTTCATTTGATTTTCGAATATGAATAATGCGAGAGAGGTACACGCGATAACGCGTTTAATATTCCGATGACGCAATAAACGATTCCACTATCGCAGCTACGGGAACTGAAGAATTAAAATTTCGCTAGAAATGAAAGTTTGAAATTCGATAGCTTTTAAAAAAAAACCAGCGTGCAGCACATAGCTGCGACAATGCGATACGGGAGCAACGAAGTATTCGAATGAAAAGAATACAATTTCATTTTCATTTATAGCCATAGATGGCAGAGGTTAGTTTTTGTTGGACTATCTCGAAAGGCAGGCAGTCTTTTTTTAAATTTCGTACAGATTCGTTTCACTCCATTTTTTTCGATTCGGAAATTGATCTGCGTCACATCCATACCATTATTAACCATATATTCTATGAAATTATTTCGTTGGAATCGTGTCGATATACGGGTCGTATTAATTATTTGATTGACTTGTTTAAAAAGGATAATTATGTATAAAAAGAAGAAAATACTTCATTTTTAGACGACCTTTTGTAAAATCGTTTTCTACATTCGCGAAAAAAAAGACAGTAATCTGTGTCCATGATTTTAATTTCATGATCGAATGAATTTTCATTCCAATTATTCTGCTGATTCCTCGACAATCGATATAAGATTATAATTCCAATCTATCGGAACGCGCCGGGACGAAAAATTGTTAATAATTTAAGTCCATTTAGCGACAAGCGCTTCTCCATTAATCTTCCCATATTTTTATACAAATATCGGCAGTATTGGCTGTTTGTATTAAAACATTTGGTCGAAATATCCTTTTTTTCTGATGGAAGGGAACAGTTTAGTTTCACAGCTCGAAAACATTTTGATCGAATCAGAGTTGGTAAATGAAAGTGTCGAGTTAATGAATTTTCCTGGCCTGTCTCTTTGCATCATTCGTTGCAGCAATATCCAGGAATCATTGACCATTGAAACCAGGTCTCGTGGAATATTTCACATACTTCACACATTTCCAATTAGAATGCTGTATAAAAATAGACAGGAAAAAAGCAATTCTTTTACGCGAGCTCTTCCGAATCATTTTTTATAAAGGCGACGATGAGACAATTTGATCGGCGAAAGAAATGAAAAAATAATTTAAAAAAGCGTTTGAAAGAAGAGTTTCAGAGCATAATGCAGATGAATTTGATGCAGTTATGATAAAAATGGCTGAGTCACTTTATCTGGAAGTTTTTCAGGCTGGTGTGGCAATCAAAGCGAATGTTGTTTTACAAGGAGGTGGCAATTAGCGCGAGAGATAGTATCTCGAAGTAATTGCAGACGCGATTATTATGCGGACGGCACACAATTTACAGCGCGGGACCAGTTTAAAGCCGAACACGATTAATGCACGCCACAATCGAATTAATAACGACATTACGATCAGTCATCTTTGACTGGTGGGTGCATTGCGTATTCCGCGAAAGCGCTATTCGTTATGCGAACGTCGATCGGGGAATCGCTCGCGAATTGCATCGGAAGCTACGTGAAAAAAATTCGGTCAACGGTGGCCAATCTGACGGGACGGCCAGAAACACGATCGCGATGTTCGCCCAATAATTTTATTTTTTCTCCGCACAAACAGCGAACAGTTTCCGGCGTTGGCGGTGGCTGCCCAAGAAAATAAGCATTTACGAGATCGCGTAATTTGTTTGTCGGGAAAACAAACTTCGTCCCGACCGACCAAATCTCTATGGCGCATTGTTGAAATATTTTTCTTCCATTTGCCATGGAACATCTATTCGAATGATCGATTTTGAATAAACGAAACGTAACTCGCTGGTTTAACCCTTGGCGCTCGAGGGATGACTCGGGGGCACCACTAAAAACGGCTGCACCATTGTTGAAAAATAAACATTTAAGTATTGTTAAAATATAAATTGGCGAAACGGGAGAAGTATTAGCCTAGGAATCTTTTATGCGACTACTATTTCCGAGGGCAGCGGAGCCGCACTGATTAAGTCTGATAACGAAAAGTGGAAAAACTCGCCGGTGCCATTTAAAGAACTCGAAGTTCCTCGAACAGCGGTGGGCGAAACGGAAGTATAAACTTCCCTATAAAAGAAACGGGTTAGTTACCCGACTCCTACGGTCGGGTTATACATTTTTAAAGGCAACATTATCCGAACACTGACTAAACGCGGGTTTCGCGCAAAAGCAAACGGTCAATTGCGACTGTTTGTTTCTCGTTTGGCATCGTTACGGGGGCTTCGTGCAACACGGCATTTTCTAAAAGAAGAAACTGAAATCCGGTTTTGACGATACACGGAACGGCAGCATCGCTACAGTTTTATTCAGTGTAATCCGTTCTCTTCGATGTTTGCGTAATCATCGTGAATGTAGACTGTGCGGGGATATAACTGCATGTTTGCGTTACAGGATGCCTCCTGATACTTCCACGAATATCTTCAGCTTTGAAATTCTTGGCAGTTCAAAACAAGGTTTGGTATTGTATTATACAGTGGGCGTACAAAATATTCGTAAACTGTTTAGATGAAGAATTTAAAAATCGTGGGGCCTTTACTTTTTCCTTCGCAATTGCGTCCAATAACAAGTGAGTAAAAATTATTTACACAGTAGATAGTGAATTTATCCCTCTAACGTCTCAAAAAAACTGTTGGGTCAAATTTTGAAACAGTTATTCGATTTAAAAGGTGTACGAACACTTTGTGAACCCACCGTATATTGTTATTGATTCGTTCGGGCTTTGTTTTATTAATATAATTATCTATTAATACGTCAGTGAGTTTTCAGTGGAAATGCGAATGAAATGCGAAAGAGAAAATGCTTCATTCCTTGGTATGTCCTCAAATAAGAATACAGTGGGACCCGACCCTCAATTAGAGACCTCAATTAGAAGCCAGTCTGTCAAGGATTCTCCGACAATTGTTATACACATTTAATTTTAGAATCTCTCCGTTAGGCACGTTATATTTTCCGAAGAATACCAAAGCTCTGTAAATACTCAAGTTTCGTCTGAATTAAATTCGTCTTGATTCAATTTATTTCGCTCAACTAAATCCAGACGCAGCACGTTTAATCGCTTAAATGTAAACATCTCGCGCTTCCATTCTCTTCTTAATTTGCTTACCGTAAATATGTAAGCAGACAAAGAGCTAGTCGGCATGAGCTCTATAAACATTCGAACTTGATCATTGTTTAATGCCATTTAGCTTTTAAAGCCCGTAATGAATACACAATGCCTCCGAAATGGTTCCCCCGCGGTGCTCTTCGCGCAATATAAAACAATACGTTGTGTAAGTGGTTGACATCACGCTCCATATAATCTTGTTTCGTTGGCTATTTTGTACATGCAATTTTATTGCAAATTTTCCCATGCGTAACATAAGTGGTATAAAATAAAATTATTAAATGGGTACTATAATTCGGCAGAGCGATTTATTTATTTTAGACCACTGTTATTTGTTCTAGAGGTACACATGGGAACAAATTGCAATAAAATTGCATACACAAAATGCCAAGGCATGTTTTTTGAGAAAAGTTTGTTCCGCAGTTTAAAAAATAAAATTAACTAATTCTAGGCATGATTTTTATTGCAGCAACGAAATGATACTATTAAAAACACAATGGGCTTTTTGATATTGTCTGGCGTTACACAGGATCAGGAAAAGAATCGCTATACGTCGATACGCTTATGGGAATCCGAACATTACAGTTTACAGAGATTAGTTTCATCCTAATCCGATATCTAATGCACTTTATCAGAAAGCCCAACTTCCTCGGGATAAGGAGGGTCACGTATTTTCCTGATTTCGAGTACATTGATAAGGGATAATCCCATTTCGATTGGGAAGGATTTAATGAATACTCATGGAAACGATATAATCTGTCACATAATACTGCGATATACTTTCATCGATCCGAAACAATTCCGCTCTGTAATTTTCGCCGTGGCATGTATGCATGTATTTATGTTTCCGTCAACTTTATTAAGCTGCTCGAAACGTCCTTGACACTCATGTTTAATTTCCATTGTTCGCGTCCCATTTCCTGCAATTATGCCACTTGAATAATAGTAAAAGTAATTTATAACAGCACACGAGCTGGAAGAGACCATTACGAGGAAGAGGAAAGTACAATGGCGTACAATATTATTTCTTTTAACAATACAAAGCTTTCCTCGAAAATACGAACAATTGCTAAACGGAGATATTTTATTACAATGCTAAATATCGTATTTTCACTTTATCCATATTTTGTATTTTAAAATAAAGTTACAAAATTAATTAAAAAATGCATATGGTGTTTAATCTATTTTACGAACACGAACGAGTTTCTCTGAAAAAAAATGTTTTGCAATTTAATTTTTTGTCTACCCTGAATAGTTTCTCATATATGTACTCGACCAAATAGAATTTTCACTCCCACCTTTCGGTGGTTGTTTTCATTCTTCCGTCATGAACGATTTTCAATAAAAAAAAGAAGCAAAAAAACGAAACTGTCAAATATTTTGCACAGTTCTAGTTCTGTGGAAAATTTTATAAAACAGAGATTGTCACTTCTGAATAACCCTTTGTTAGAAAATATATAGAAAACCGCATAATGCTTTTCACATCCATTAAAGTGCTACAGAGTTTCAATGTTTTTGTGGAAACAATGGAATAATGAACGTATGTTTTACCGATTACAGAAATTCTCCCTTTGGAAACACGCGGGAAACCCCAGATCGATGTTTACGTGAAAAGCAGAGATATTGTTGTTCCGAAGCAAACATTATGATTTACAAAATATATTCGTTTAACGATTCGATCAATTTCGTTAAACTCAAACTAGCATACGCAAAGTGTGCATTGTCCATTAAAAACGACCAGGAATTTTATTTTCATTACGATCTTTTCAATCTATGTGCCCACAATAATGAAAGTGAAATATCGTAAAAATTACATTGAATTAATTTAGACCACTTTCATAATTATGTGCACATATTTATTGCCTCTGTGCAAATTTTGATGAAACTAGTGAATTCGAACAATCTTAGACATCGTTTCAAATATCTTCATTACGTTTCGAAATAACCGAGCTCAAGTTAATTGCGCCAGTCTGCTGGCGAACTGTTGAAATGTTTCTCCTCGAATTCTTCTTTAAACTTCTTGTAATTCCCTGTAAAATGTTTTCTTTTAATTTACGGCGTACCTTCTCCATTATTTAAGGTGGTCGACGTCTCTAATTTCCAAATGTAAATCTACTGTAAAAATTGTTGTGCCATAATCCCTTCAATTTCAAGTATTCTAACTTCAAAAAATTCTATTTCTTAGTCTGAATAATTCAATTGAATTAATTTGTAAACTACGCATTGAAGATCCACTTAAAAATGAAGTATGTCATAAGTGCACAACTACGATCTCTAGTCTTTCACTTAACAGGGTCTTCATCGAATTAGACATTTGCGGGCTGCGCAGTGATCTCTCGCAACGATCAAAATTATTCCGCTCGAGTGGAGGCATAGTTATCGTGTTCGAGTCATAAAACAGATCGTCGGATCATCTGTCGATCGACGAAATCGATCGGTAATAACACTTATCGGATCGATTATGGGTTGGGGATCGTCGCCGTTCGATTAATGTTTGCCCATCGCGTCAAGAAACATTCACGGCAACTTTAAACTTAAACAGCAGCCATTTGTTTAATGCCCGAAGTCTCGTCAAGGTTTCCGCTAAGCACAAAGCGCTGGGGCGCCGGGGATTTAACGAAGCCAATTCTCCGCTTCCTTCTGTGTATTTCCGGCACGTTTGGTAACGTGGACTCATCTTCTGTCCCCGTTCCGAACAATAATTTGTTAACTCTTGGCTGACTCGGTTGGATCTTCAATCTTACAGTAATTACAAGCCGACCTCGCAGTCGCGTCGCTCGCCAGCGCCATTCGCAGTTTTTTTCTCAAACCAAACACTCTCCCCACTCGACGCCTCGAATGCCGACACAATTAATTTCCACACCGTGATTATTTATTACTGCAGGGATTGTTTCTTTCGAAAAACAAGAATATTTAATGACGGAAAAAATGAAAGAAACAAATGATATAAAATGAACTCGCTCGCTCGCTCTCTAAACTCGACCGCTCGCGCGACTCTTCACGCTCGCGCTCTCACGACGCCCAACACTAACCCGCATCCCAATCCCCGAAAACGATCTACCCACGCACACACTCATTTATACCGGTATCATAGACACACACTCCTAAAGATCTACAGTTCGTAGGATCCCCGAGACAAGGACCACCGCGCATTAGGGTAAAGTGCCCAAATATGAACCACTTTTTGTTGATGTCATTTTTTTATTATTTTAGAATGCTCTTTTTCGACCATAAAATTACCAATTGTAGATGCATTTTCTTCGTATAAGATTCTGGGGTCAGGTTGGTTCAAAAATTAATACAGCTTGGGAAAAATATTTTTTGTGTGTCTTTTGCAGGTTCCAGCGAAAGGGGTTCTTAATATGGTACACCTTGAGTCCCTGATATGACACCTAGTGTCATATTCGGCAGCCATACCAAGAATGTCAATAGCTATACCCATATTAGGGAACCCTTGGTAGTGCCATATTGGGAACTCCACGTGGACTGATAATACTAGCTACTGAAAGAATTTCAGACCAAACCAACAGTTGGCAAACATTAATATAAATAAACTGATACTACAGATATGTTCAAACATTTCAAAATCTCTTACCTTCCTCGAAAATTACAATCGAAAATCTAACCAGAAAAATATTCAACACGTGGAGACACAACTGGTGGAGGATCGATACTAAAATCTGTAGAGTAATTCTAATTGTAAAAGTAAACTATTGTTTGAGGATTGTCTCATTACAGTGCGACTTCTCCTTTACAAGATATAAGGTAGTGCCATAGTAGGCGACTATACCATATTTGGGCACTTTACCCTACTATTTTTTGAACCACCAAATGAGCAAAGCACAGGAGGGTTTGTATTAAAACGAAAAACAATTGAAACCATATTGAATATAAATTGTATTTAAATATAATGGAGTTTCAGTTTAATATTCATGAAAGTAACATTTTATTTGCTTCGAATTCTTTTATAAAAATATTAAAGCATGAATATTTATGGACGTTTAAAAGCGCCATTTAAAAAAGAGGTACAAAAAAGTGTGCAGCTTTCACCAAACAGCTTATTAAGTTGTTGCAGTAAAACTTCCGCGATGCTTGAATATTTTTATTAACCACTGCGAGCACTTTCATGGCGAAGTTTTTAAAATACAGAAATTTTGTTCGAAAAAGACAAAACTTGGTTACTGTATTCTGATCTGAAAAGAATGCTGCTATTATTATATCTCCTGTAATAAGCAACAGTGCAGCGTTTGAATGAGCAATTGTTTCTTCGACTTACAATCCCCGGACAAGGGTTACTAATAGCCTCTCCCGAAAACGCCACAGCGAATCCAAAGGACTCAGTATTCAAAATTAGGTATTATGTACTGGCGCAGATACGCTTCATAAACCAGAACCCGTTGGGGATAATCAATTGAAGTGAGGAAGAGATACAGGCAGAGAGAGAGAGAGAGAGTGTGTCTCGGAACTCGCCTGGTCCATAGTGTGGGGAAAAAAAGTTGCGCTCCAAGAACTTTCTCGACGCTGTGATATGACCGAGCAGCTACTCCAGCAATTTGTCTTCCAGCTATTTCTACATTCTCTGACGTGATATCGAGGGTCTTGTTCTTGTACTTCGAGTACGGAGAAGAAACTAGCTTCGACCCCCATCAACGGCAACTCGACACGACTTATTCTTTATGTGAAAATAAATTGTGGGTGATACTGCTTGCACTCAGCCAGGTTACCAGTTTCATCGAAAATAATTTACTCTTAATATTTTAGAACTGACGGAAAAGTCGCCGACTTGGAGTGAACAGACTTTTTATTGTCCAAGAGTTGTAATTGCTCGTATCCTGAATTCTTGGTCGCACAGTTTTAATTCTATTCTATTGGACTTTTATAGGGCGACTTAACTAGCAAAGTAAAAACTGTGCTTCCAGCAAGAAAAGAGTTTACGTTCAAGAAACTACTAAACGCAAGCAATTAAGCGTCCGTGAAAAATGTCGATAGAATTGTTTGGCCAACTAGAAATTTTTCGAAGGAATAATCAGAGCATATTGGTAAACACCGTTCGATTAAAAATTTGTAAATAATTCTTGAAATATCACTTGTATAAAATTCTGAGAAACATTTTTTATTTGTTCCAATGAATATTTTCCTTGCCGCACTCTGTGCATATTTCTCGCGATTTCAGCGTAAATATTTATCCGTATTTCTATATGTCAAATTTTATACATGCACCGTTTGCTGAGCAAAACTGTAAACAGCAGAAAAATACGAGAGAAAATACTCGAAGTACGCAAGCGTAAATCGTCGAATACTCTCCCATTACTTTTACAATGGCGATAACAGTAATAAAAGACTGATTTTAAAACTGGTTGTACCGCGGGAACTGGACTAGAGTTTTTCCAGTTTGTTGCCACATTCTTTATTCTCTAAATTAAAAACTATTGTGGCAGCCAACGACAACAGGGAAATTCAGACCGCGTCAAATTTGTGGTTCGAACGGAGGCTGGCCAACTTTTCGTGGCACAGTGGGTTTTAGAGAAACCCTTTTCACGCAGAAATTTGCGTCCTGGAAACTGGTTTTTAATATATTTACCAAACACGCGAACATTTACATCTATCTACAATTTCATACAGACAGTAACTGCTGGTATCGAGTTGTTTTATTACCTGCCAATGTCAATGAACTTCAAATTATTAATGCACATTCTACTAACAATCATTAGCACTTATGAACATTAATTAACGATATTTGAAATTGTATTTCTCTCGTTCATTAATAAAACTATCAGCTTCCCTGACGAACGTGTTCAATTTATAGTTTCCAAAAATTCCCATCGTTAATCACTCGAAAGAACTATGACGTAATAAATTTAATTAAACGATGGATGCACTTCTGCTGCACTGTGTATACGCGTCGAGTATTACATTCAGCAGTATCCATTCTCGCGATGCGATAGTGCGCGCGTTAATCAAATTCAAAGCCCAGGATAACAATTCGTTACGTGTATTAAGCGCAAGTCAAAATATTTGGTACATTAGCACGCTGAAGAAGCGACCGTTAAAGTATGTTCTACGTGTGCACTTCGCCTACGCAAACGTGTTGCAAATTCCCTTGACCGGGAGTCACGTTACACTCAATTTTCGCACACAACACAGGAAAACCGAGCACGGTGCATTCTAATTTCAGTGTGTGCATAGTCTACCACTGGTATGTATGGTCTACCGTGAAGGTATCGTTAATCGTATATCTTACGGATGCTTCGCCTACTTCGTGTCTACTTCGTTATAATTGTTAACTGTGAAAGTGAAAAACGCGCTGCTTGAAGTTCCCGTTTTCAACGATCCAAAAATCGATTCTATTTCATTCTCTTCAAGTGTAAGCGAACCTGTGAAATTACCTGACATTGGTAAGATGTTTAAAGTCTGTCGGAGGCCACGGACAAATATTCCGGGAGAAGGCGAACTTGTTAGTTATGATTGGGCCCGACTCACTCCTGTTCGATAACACAAGTTACTTCGGACGCATCCACCACGCTAACCGAACGGTGCCGTCGCATCCGTTGAGTGCACCACTTACTATTCCGGTAAAATGTCCTTTCGAGCCTTAAATGCACGCCTCTTAATCAAGATCCGCGGTGGCGAAGCCCCCGGTCTCGAGGAATTTTCGTTAACGGTCGGTGATTAAGTATGCGCGTGCGGCTGACTTCGAAACGTTAACTCCTCTCGCCAGCCTCCCCCTGCCCCTAGCTATTTTTTTTCTTTTCACCTATTTTCTCTCTCTCTCTCTCTCGCTCTCTCTTTCTCCTTTCAGTGTTCCTTTTTGCCAGGCCGCCCCGCCGACCGAGAATACTTTGACCGTACTTTCCCGACACTTTGAATAACGATGTAACCAAATCGATCGCCGGGACCGGACACTATTTTCAGTCGAGTTTCTGCGTTCGCCTCCCATGCACCGTGATTAATCACTGACCTGATAGCTTCATTCGAGACGTAACGTAAACCTGACCGGCGGAGATAGCCAGGAGACAGATCGTTCAAGCGCGACAAAAGGAGTTCGCGCAAAGCTCCTTTTTTTCGGCGGAATTAACGAGCCCTCGCTCTGATCCGTTCAACAGGGTGGATCGAATGCTCGACGAGAGAAATTATAATGCACTTGTTGTCTGGCGAGCAAGTCCATGCAATTTTCCAGCTCCCTCTTCGGAATTATTCGATGCGAGACATTCGGGTCGATTAAATAACTTCATTTCTACTTCCAGAGAATTCTGAAACGCCGCTTGCGAAACATGTGCACAGCGCAGAACTTTTTATCAACCCTTCGTTAAAATGTGTTAGGTCGTTCGTAAAGTCATTTTTTTGTCATTTGGAATAAGTTTTTGCGATTTTTCAGACAACTTAAAGATCCCATGCTCGTAGAACTTTTTACGATTCTATTTTAAATGAAATTTGCACAGCATGAAAAATGTGTGAAAACTAAATTTCAAATAAAACACTCAAAATAGTAGGGAGTTGAAGTTGAAAAATAATTCGGAGTGCAAAGGGTTATCTTTCACTTTATCGGGGCGATTATCGTGAGAAAGCTTTCAGCCATCGAAATAAATTTCGCCCGAATCCCGATTCTTATAAAAGAATCTACGAAAACGAGAATTTGCATAGAGAGATTCGCGGCTTAACAATATATGCACGAACTCCCGCGGTCTGCTTATCAAAAGCCAAGCTGATATGTTTCCGCGTTTATGCAGGTTCAAATATATGGACAACAGTTTTCAGCTGTTCATGTGTTTAGCTAGCTAGATGGTATATAACTTAACTAAGTCAACGATAACTTCTTCGCTGACGGGATCCGGCACACTTAACGTCCGCAGCCAACGGGTTCTTAATCTCACAAACACCGGTCCGCCGCCGTTTAGAACCTTTAATACGTTCTCGTAATTTGTACACTTTTCACACATTTCGGGATTCAGGAGATACATATTTCTGATTAATTATGCGGACTTCGAGCCGTTCAGAATAGCCTAGATCTTTCTTGCATAGCTCGCCTCAAGTATTTACGTGCGCGCCAGCGAATTCCTCGCTTGAAAACCGTATAACTCGCGCGTTGCTACTTCAGGACTAATTGGCTGCTCCATTTTTATTCAATCTTCCACTGTCTCGAATTTTCATTAAAATTCAAAATAGCTGTTTTAACCCTCATCCGCCCTTCGTGTCAGTTTGACACAATTTTCGTATGCATAATATTTGAAAAATCATAGGGGATGGAAATATTCTAGGTCGGAAGAAATGTTTAATTTTCGAGTTGAAAGAGCTCCGAGTGCAAAGGGTTCATACAAAAATGAAAGAATAATTAAAGAATTATCGCTCATGTTCTCCGACGACGTTGAACCCTACAATTTAACACAGAGAAGCGAGAACAATTTATGTTTGCACACTTTCATCCATCCGGAACTGGATCGCGCGTGATTCAAAGAAATTCGCGTTGGGCGAATTGCTGCGCGATTAGAGGTTTTTAGAGATCGACCGCAATTAGAGATTGGCCGCTGTTTCGTGATTTAGTAGCGCGAGTGTTTCAATGTGCCGCGATACAACGGCCACAATATAATTAAAATTCCTGCGCTTCTATTAAAGCTGATCATCTCTAATAAGCGTAGTAATGCGCACGAAACCTCAATTGCAACGGGGATTAACGTACACACTCTATTACTAGCTGAAATTACAATGTAAAGGGCAACAGTGCCGCGAACGCGGTCATTTCCACCGCCGTATAATGTAATTACACCTTACCACAATTATTACAACTGTCGATGACGTCTCTATCGTTTGCGGATCATTTATAGCCGCTAACGCGCGAGCGTAAACGCGGAATGATAATTCTTAGACTGCGGATTTTCTGCGTTCATGCCAGAAATTAGCCGGTGACGTTCGAAACAGATTTTAGCTTTTGTTAGATGAATCTCTTTTATTTTATTCAAATCATTAACGACGATACAACTTCCTAATGTTACGTAAACGGATTTTTGTGCCTGTCTTAAATATAATAAAATTGAAAGAACTGTAATCCTGTTTTATACATTTGCCATGATTTCGTCACTTCTAATTACGCTGTAGTTTTTGTTACAGATTTTTCAACATATTTTTAGTTTGTTCATCATTAAAAGTTTCTAGGTCATCTGACTGTATTTAACAAACATAGTGTGAAGTACTCTGGACCCGCGAATGCAGTTTGTTTCGAACTATGTCTCTCGTTCGAATAAATCGGCGAAAGTTTACACGTTCGGTAGGGAAACCGGTCGCATTTCTATTTTTTCGCCAGTTATAAACGAGACGACGCGCGGATGGCGCGAGTGATTAGAACAATGAAAATAAGGTTAATTAGGCGCATCCTTGCCTCGTTTACCAACAGAAAAGAAGTCAACCGTGGAAAAGTCAGCTTTGACCTAGTCCCGGGGAAATTGCATAACTCTTTCGCGTCGCAATGTTAATTAAACGCAGTGGAACAGGGACACTCAAAGACGAGCAAACGGACCAATATAAGGATTAAATTTCATGGGTTCGATAATTAATTCCGTTACGCGTGAACATTGAATTAGCCCAGTTTCAGCCGCGCTGAGAATAGAATTATAGTGCCGACTATGTTTCCAAACAGATTTGACAAGCCTCGGAAAATTTCGGTCGTTCGCGTATATTTAGATACCATCACAGTTTGTGAAAACGCTTCTCCGAATGAGAGTACACATATTTACAAACAGCTGACCCAGATAGTGCACCCTGTGAGCGATCATGTTTATCATAGATACTAAAAGATATAATAGAATGTATAAATCAATGAAATATAACAAATTGCGTACTCTTCAACCCTAAATACATGTTTGAAAATAGTATCTTGCTGGCGGAGACGATTAAAAATGAAGCTGAGCAATGAAAGCTGATCAATGAAAGCTGAGCAATGAAAGCTGATCAATGAAAGCTGATCAATGAATCTGATCAATGAAATATAACAAACTACTCTTCACCGCTAATGCATGTTTGAAAATAGTATCTTGCTGGCCGAGATGATTAAAACTGAAGCCGACTAAAAATAGGCATTGAAAGTATGTGGTAAATGTTGTCTTACAAAAATGCCAACACCAAGTCTATTAAGACTATCCGCAATTTTCCATATAGGTAAAAGAGATGCTTGGATGAAGAAATATATTCCATTATTTTCCCTAAATGAATTTCTATAACTTCGATAATTGTAAAACTTAAAACTGGTCATCTGACATTGGTGGGTTTAGCGTTAAGAAGCACGACGCGACGCGTCCCAGAAACGCGACGTGTGCCTAACTGGTGCACGCGTTTCCGTTGGTCCCTGGGATCCGGCGGAATCCTTCCGCGCCGTAATTCCTCCCGATAATCCTTCTAATACCGAGTAACGTCTTCCATAATTATTCTTTACAATCTCCGCGATAATGGTAATCGTATCAGGAAGGAAGTGCCGGGTTTGGCTGGGTGGCAAAGCCCCTGTCGCGCAGCTTCGTTAGCGAACCATGTCCTTTCAGATGGAAATAACAAAACTAATAAACTTCCGCAGGAACAAAGTGGCCCGGTACGTTACACGCCAGATTTACACGGGAGATCCAGGAAACAGGGAATCGCGTACGGCTTGCACCCGTTGAATGCACTCCGCAGCCGGATGACGGGGTTAACGGGGGGTATGCACCGCGACTGCATCGTCTAAGACGGTGCTGGGCTACGAGTAACCCACAAACACGGATGAAATTCCGCGTGCACCGGCGCCGCGACGCTCGTCCCATTTTTTTCGCGAATGACATCGCAAGCATAATACCGCCGCCTCGAGCGACGAGGAGAAAGTCAAGGGAGAGGACCAGGAAATGAAGTTTAACCATAGACGGGAGCTCGGTGGAACATTCATTTTCAACGGGTGTCTCGGTTTTTTCAACCCTGCCGAAACGCTTCCCGACGATATCGGTTTTACTGCATTTACAGGTTTTTTCAGTTCAATTTCCACTTTTGCAGATCAATTTCACCTATTAATAATATTTAAAATTAATTACTCTTGTAAGCGTCTCCCTTAAGTTCAGAAGAAGTCACCATGGACACACGTGAACCGTGTCATTACTGCGAGGTAAACATAATAAGCTTCGATAAATACATATTATATGTGTACTTTCATTTTGAAAATTTATTAATCAGGAAACGGCTGCAACGAATATTCATATCTACACACAGTTCTCATACATTACGAACTTAATAAATTGGTAATTACTTTTAAATATGTTTTTGAAATTTTTAATTTTTTAAGAAAAACTTACTTCAAAATATTTTATTTGTTAAAGGTTGGATTTGATATGCGAAAGGGTGAAATTGATTTTCGAAAGGATGAGATTGGTTAGCAAAAGGGTGTATTTGACTTGCAAAAGGGTGAATGTGGAGTGCAAGATCTGTATACGGGGTGTTCTAAAAATTCTGTACTCCCTTGAAAGGGCTGATTTCTTTCTCCATTGCGAAAATGTTCTCTACGGATTACATAACAATCACGAACAATATTCACGAACATGTATATTCGAGCTCAATTGAGGGCATAAAAAATGCACCGTTATATGCACGTATTCACCTTTATAATTCGAGTAAATTCGTAACTGCATATTCAGAAAGTACGCTCAACCTCTGAAATAATGAACAACAAATTCATTTTCGTTTCTGCACTATAACTGTGCCACACACTGGATGATACTTTATAGCGACGGAACACATAGTATAGTTTAAATATGAAAATTTAATGGGAGAATTATATCGCAACTGTTTAATTGGGAACCACTGCGATACGTTAAACACATATGGAGGAGAGTTTCGGGTCTCGACGTACATATTTAATAATAGCCATATTTGGACATTTGCGAAGATTAATGATCGTTCCATAACACTTTAATTACCGACAATGTAGCGTTTCACCTAGTTTCAACAGCAGCTCACAACATTAAGCACATTGATTTATTAAATGAAGACACTTTCAGGAAAATATCGGAAATCGAGTGAAATCAATTTTGTTCCCGTTTATTTTCTATTCTTAATGAAATATTTTTTCCGCGTTCCACAAATTCTGCGTGGCTCTTGAACAATATCTTAATTTACGTTCCTAGGAAGTGCTTAATCTAACTCCTATTAGTAGATGTGTTAATTACGCGTTTACGCACACCTAGGAAAACAATGGCGACACGTATCTCAAAAGCGACCACGACTGACTTGAGCCTAACTACTTCGCCGGCTAAACTTCTCGCTGGTAAACTATAACGTTCAACGGTGTATCTTCATTGCAACGCTTAACTGTTGTAACACCATACGATAATAATGTAAGCGACAAATGCTTCGGGAGCACGTAGTTTCCTATTTCGTCTTAATATTCCGGGCAGGAGCGAATTCATTTCAAGCCAAAATTTAAACAGCGGCCCAAAGTCTTATGCACGATTAATACAAATATGATTTTATTAGGTGGTCCACCTATATGCAGCCACCTAAATTTTATCTCCTTTATTTGTGATGACATAACAATCTGTTTTTGATGCAATGTAAATCGCAAGGTGAATGTTTTTTAATTTTTATTTTTTTCTCAAGGTAATTCTTATAGAGTTTTCAAGGTCATACATATTTTTTTTCATGTAGATGAATATTGTTTTTCTTGCATATTCTAGTTGACATTAAAAACATTTGTTCTGTCGTCAAAGATAAAGGAGATATTTAGGTGGATCACCCTGTATACACCAAAAAATCTATCAATCTTTGAGCTTCTGTTACGTAACATTATAAAAAATATTTATATAAAAATGTCATCAGTACCCATTTTTGTGGACATCTTGATAATTTTCTGTTATATAGCAAGAAAAATGATTAAATCGTGTTACCTCAGAACGAAATTTCATTTAAAAGGATAAAGTGTTAATACTCGAATTTTTAAAGCAAAGTGTGTCAAAATACGACTTTCGGATACGGAGATTTAAAGAAATTAGCGCAGCAGCAAGTTGATAAGTAGTGGATCATTAACTACTTTTAAATAAGAATTAGTAGAGGGAAGAAAACGCTGATAGGGCACAGTTCCTGCGCTGTCGCGCGGGCGCGAGAGAGAGTATTACAACGAATTACGTTGACCGTTTAACTATGCGGCGGAATGACCAAAATCCTTCGCTGTCCAGTTGCCAAGTTCCTTTTCTTACGACGGCAATCGCAATTGTTCCGAAGCATTACATTCTATTAAAACAAGCCGTCTCGCTTCGTTACCGGGCATCGGTTGCTCATGCGGGACGCAAATTTTCAACGATCCCGGGGGTAAAAATTTAGTGTGACCTCAATTTCCTATTTACGGTTGCTAGGCGGGGGCTTTAATTTAAACTTGCATGAATCCTTTTTTTCTCCTCCCTGTTACGTGAAACACACCCCATGCATAAACGAAAGAAATGTTATTTAATTTCGTTCACTCTGCCCTTTTGCTGTTTCACGTTTCTGGGACGAGGGCGGGGGAGATATGTTACATTTCTCTCTTTGAAAGGCTTCCGGAGTTGCCGGCCGCCCGATATTAATATAATTTAATCAACGAAACTCCACAATTATGTGCTACTAACTAAAACACTCCAGTTTTAGATTCTGACGTGTGTTTATTTTTGCGGCGGCGAATTTAAACGCGAGATGCACAGGAATGTGCATCGGTCTCAAAGAACCCTCTGGTTGCACCGACTTACTTCGTTTATTCATTTATTAACACTAAACCTACCGAGCTTTGAAAGTAGCTGGTACATGCTCCCTCATAATAATGACAAGTCTGTAATACGTGCTCTATTAACAATATCTAGACAATCGATTCTTATGAAATCATTTTTATTATTTCAATAATTGTAAATTAAAAAATCTGGAACCGGTCATTTCACGTATCAAGTGATTGTAGAGTTCCGTTAAAGATCATTCGCCGTTAGAAATGAGCGCGTAATTGAAAAACAGAAGCAACGTGGATACGGACACGGTCAGAAATTTTATATTCCTACTTCGAGCGGTTATAGCGATGTTACTTCTTTTTGTCGAGCAATGAGAAACAAGTAATCTAGTGGCTTACCGTTACTAGTTGCTGTTCCAACGCAAAGCTTACTTAAGGAGGCAGCAATTTTCTGAATGTGCATTCGAACGATTTTCAAACGCGACCGCATTCACGTGGAAAAAAGAGCACGGAATATCGAAAAAAGTTAGATAAAGAAGGGGAAAGCCGCTCGCAAAGTGTCTGGAAAGATAAGAAACTTAAAAAGGATTGTACGCTTTAGTGCGTGAAGTAAAGCCGAACTTATCCAAATCGTGGAAGAAATATTTTTCGAAATCATGATAGAATCTATCCGGCGGCGATGCTTTATCGATATCAAAATTCATTTCGTGGAAAATGGAAAAAAGTCGGAGCTCTTTAAAGACCTTCTCCGTGATCTGTTATATTTTGAAGGAATATTATTATTATGAGAATAAATGTTGAAAAGATACTGGTTCGACGCAGTTGATGGAATTTTCGCAGAATATTCGGACGGAATAGTTCGCAGAAACAATTTGCAAGAGCATCGACAAGCCATTCTAATAATTTGGTAGACGACAAAACGGATTATTCAGCGTAATAGTAACTGCTGATGAATAAATTCCGCAATTATTACGAACTTAGCTGGGGAACTTGGCAACGTCAGATGCCGCTTCCTTACCCTCGTTAGTTTTAGTACTTCCTTTTATTGCAAACAAGTTCTTTCGTTAATTCTGTGCTTCTGTCGTTTCCTGTAACGACTCTGCTCCGCCGCTGCCCGGAAAAATGGAAACTAATTACATCAGTTAACAAACCTTCGTGTACATATTTGCTTTCACAAGAATTATTCTTCGAAGGACTTCAATCTTCAAATCTGTGGAAGATTCGTTGACGAAACAAATTTTTCAATGCTTTTCATAAAGACTATTTCTATAAAAATATCCAAAAAAAATTGTTACATATCCAGAAATGATCTGTCAAGAGAATTCCATTTAGTGCAAGATCATAAACGGAAAAGGTATTGAAATTTTTCTTGGACGTAACAGTTTGGCCGCAACGGGTTCTGCGCGAGAGTATGGTTGTGGTGAAAAATGTGAACACGTGTAGCCGAATTGGTGAGTGCCAGCTCTCACATTCTGCAGACTCTACCGAATATATAACTTCTGATGATATCAGGCAAAGTGGTTATGATATCTCGGCGGCGATTACATCGGAGAAAAATTACTCGAGTCCTAGGAAGTGGATTAAGATCGCGAGAGTCGGACTACGCTTGTCTTACGAACACAATCGAGAAACAAGATGGTGCAGGCACGACCTCGGAGCGTTTAATCTAAATTTCCGGTCGCAGAAATTCGCGTCCGGAATCTTTTCAGAAAGTTTTATATAACCGAGATAGGGTAATGGAAAAAATGTCATTTTATTGAAATCATTAAACCTGTGCAGTCGGAGCTATTTTCACTTGATATAATTAAACATTTCTTCCAAACCCAGAATAATTCCATTGTATCTCATACAATATTTAAATGTGTAGAAATAGATTACATACCAACATATTTAATAATGTGAACAACATTGCGAATAATGTTCCAGCAATTTTTGGTGGTGACTCTGAGTTACCCCTCGACTGCCAAGGGTAAAAGCAGGAATAGAGCTTCTGTTTCTTGTGATTGGTGCAGACAGCTTTTCTTGGGCCACATGTTATGCATTTATGACAAAAATTAGTAGGCATGTTTTAATATAATAAAAACATTAGAAAAATTTAGAGATTAAATACATTTTGAAAGAAAATAAATTTCTATCTCACTCCAGTTTGTAGCAATCCGGGTGGGAAATGTTCCAGCAATTTTTGGTGGTGACTCTGAGTCACCCCTCGACTGCCAAGGGTTAATGCAGGAATAAAGCTGTTGTTTCTTGTGATTGGTGCAGACAGCTTTTCTTGGGTCACATATTATGTATTTATTACAAAAACATTAGAAAAATTTAGCGATTAAATACATTTTGAAAGAAAACAAATTTCTATGACACTCCAGTTAGTCGCAATCCAGGTGGAAAATTGTCATTTTGCATAAAGATCCGCTGTCCACTGATCACACTATCAGAAGAAGAATACTATGGTGAATTTCTCGCACGGCCGTTATGCGCCGATGATAAATGCGAAAATTACGATAGCGCGACAGCACAAAGGGACATGAATTCGCTTTACCACGTCGGTTGTTTTCCATCCCAGCGTGTCAATTCCGCAATCATTTCCCTGCATCAATATCCACCTGTCTTTCGAACGGCACACGCTCGAAATCATTTAACCGTCGTGTCAGTGCGCGCACGTCCCCACTGCGACCGTGAAAATACTTTCATTTTTTTTTTAGCAGTACGCCGCACAGCGTAACCGACTTCGATTTCGGACAAATGGCTGCGTTAAAAATCAATCTGCGCGTCTGTACCAAAGGAAAATCCCCGGAGGACAGTGTACCGAGACGAAAATTCGTTCCAGCTTTATGCTCTGTTACGAACCCGCGCCGCGCCGGTTACGTGGAATGCAGTTCAACCAAACGGAGAATTTCTCGCCCGTTAGCGAGACATTGTTAACGATGTACTCCTAAGAGAAACCCCGTTGATTGCCTTTTTGCCAAACGACGGAAATGACAATTGAAAATTTTCAATTATCCGCCGAGAACGAAGTCCTGTGCTTAAGGGAATGTTCTGGATTTGCGTGCCACTTTTTCATCGATCTTCAGGAATTTCCTCGGACGAACTATCAAACCTTTTGGATTCGGATTTTGCTCACAGGTTTGTGGATACTCCAGGCGCACAAACATGATTCTTTCAAGTGAAAACAATCAAAATGACAGCGGATTACAAAAGACTGCGGATTTTATGCATTTATTACAAAAACGAGTAGATGCAATTCAAACCAGTGAAAGGATTAAATCAATATAAGAATGTTTATGTATTATTTTTGCCTTGTTGAAATAATTAAAGGAAGAATGACCATTTTATTTCACAGACAGTTATTATAACATGAAGATCTTGGTTTCACCGGTGGCTAATTCGACCAGTCTAATTTTTAGAAGGTCGCGTATTTGCCGGAATAATAATCGATAGAGAATCTGGCACAATTTCAGTATCTGGTCATGAATAATGCATACGCGAATATTTTGATGCATCGTAGTACTTATGCGAACACGTTGTCGCGTCGTTGATTATTATTTATGTATTAAACGAAAACAAGTGAGTAAAATATTGTTGGTTCGATTGTTTGATCGTACGTCAAGTAAATATCATTGAAATCGTGTCGTATTTTGTGCCATTTCAATCGAGAACAGTTTCACGAGTATGTCGGGATGAAAGTTTAACAAAAAATATTTTATCGTTGTTTACTCGCAATAATATTCTACGTTGAACACTCTATGTACACACGATGCACGCCCGTAATACCGTACATCATTTCCGCGAGCAGGTAACGTGGCAACGATCACTATACTTGAAAGTAAGCAAACAAACCGAGTCGAAGAGGGAGCGATTTTCTAAAATGAAGAAGGGCTGTAAAGGTGACGCGTTCGGTACACAATGCGTGGCAACGATAGGATAATAACATAGAAGGAAACGCACGTGTCAACGCATCGCGCTCCAACACAATTTAACCCCACAATTTAAAATACGCCGTGCACTTCCGCTTAAAGAGGATCGTTCCCGAGCAGAGTATCTGTGTGTTTCGGTGTGCACGGACCCTCATGCACCGTGTCGTTTAGCACGTGATCCAGCCTTGAATGGAAACCCCCACATAAAGGGAAACGATCCTAAGAAAAAATACGTACGGTGTACTTTAGCGCGCCTCGCGCCCGTTCAACGATAAGGTTAACTATAGGCAACCGGGAGCTTTGAATAACTAAAGCGAGAGTTAACTAGAAATCCCGAGCTTTGATTATCATTCCCCCACTGGCAAAAAGGAGGCGGGCTTTATGATTTTTTTTCAGCACGCTTTCCCTCTGTGTTCCAATCGTTGGGGGAAAACTTGACTTAATGAAAAGAACGGTTCCCATGCTCTTCTCGCGCGCGCTCTCTTTCTCTTTCTCCTTTTTTTTTCATTAACAATAGCCTTTTTTCGAATGCGAATCCCCTTCGCGAACAGCCCCCAATGGGTTCGATCGGGCACTTCAGGCACCGAGCGAATAAGAGTACGAAGTTAGTAAGTGCGAAACAGAATTATCCACAGAGTTTCGCAATCGATATCGATTCGCATTGCTTTCTTTTTGCTGATGTCGCGCGTGTTAATCTTGTATACGGCTGGATGAATGAGCCCGCGCTTTTTCTTATGTTCGATACATACGCGACGTTGAAGATTGTAAGGTCAAATTCCACGACGTGCCATTGGTTATCGGGGAGATCGATAGTTTATAGGTCACGTGAAGGTCGAGATATCGTTGAATTTGTTTCTTCGCGAGCTACAATACTGTTGCAATTAAACTATGTCCATTTTTAAAAAACTTCGATGATCTTGAAATCTTAAGAAATGTGTACTTTTTTTATATGATATATTCAATCAATTGTTTTAATCTTTTCATACCTACCGTCGTGAAAATCAATAAAATTTCAGAAATACTCACGCAGTCAAAAGTTTTTCTTTAGGATAGTTTCGGGATAGATGCACCAGTTTTTATTGTGGCAGTAGTGGACAATTTTTAACTGTTTTTGTAGAGTGCATCTAATCGAGTGCATCTAATCCCAGGCCCTAGGGAGAGATGCACTCTTTCGACCATTTTGAAACAGTATATCAATGTAAAAGTTTTACTCGTTTAACGTTATATTTTATTACAGAGAATTAAATAAACAATTCAACTATGCCTGTCTACACTTTCAATTCTTTTTAATAAAATTTTTATAAAAAGAAATCAAAATGGGGTGCACCTACCCCGAAATTACCCTACAATTTGCAGTGAAACACATGCAGGAGGTGCGACTGCAGCTCGGTAAGGATTAAACTTAGAATATACACATACATATATACGCATAGTGCAGTTCAATCGTTGAATTGTGCAGAGCCGAAAACCGTTGCACGAAGGCAAACGAAGGAACAAAACCGCTTCAGAGGATGAGAGCCCTTCTCAAGCTCGAGGAACGAGCGGATAAAAGTGAGGACGCACCAAAAACGACTCTCGAGAAAATAAAATCGCTGGCAATGCGTCGATCGTCGCCCGGAATAGGGGCGCAATGATCGAAGAAGATGCACGGAAGTGTGCCACGCCGGCACTATCGCAAAATAGGGTGGAATTCCGAACACATTAGTCGCGCGAGAGAGTTGGCGGATGCGCGATGAGCAATCTGCTGAATCTCTCGAGTGTTTCCGCGGCGCGAATCCGGGGTGGTGCGCACACATTTTCGAACGGTTGTCGAAGAATAAACGACGCTGTTCTTTTTCCGCACACGCTGCCGAATTTCGGCAGAGATAACACACGTGGGGACATACGTTCGCGGGGACACTCAGGGAAGGGCAAAAAAAAAAAGAAGGACCTGACCTCGCATCGGAAAACTTTCCCGGGCCCTGCTCCCGGAAACATTACCCTACATTCGAAAAGTTTAAACAGTTTTCCCGCACCTGTCCCTCCTCTGCTGGCGACGCTATAAGAACGTGACACTGCGGAGGATAAAAATAATAGTAACCGATGCTTGACGCGGCTTTCGGCCAAAGAAAAACTAATGCCGGCCGAGCATCATGGGGTCAAGTTCGCGATCGAAGGACAACTCGGCACACTCTTTCGCAGCCACTATTCCCAAAAATCTGATCGCTAAATCCACTTTACGCCGCGATTACCGACACTGCGTTATTTCATACGACTTTTTAATCAATTAATACGTCCCACTTTTAAAACATCCATTTCAACATACCGGAAGATAAATTGAACCATTTAGAACGTGATACCCATTTATTTTAACCCAGAAGTCTATCGAACACATAGCTCTCACAATTAATTTACAAGAAGGGCACGTCCGTCGTCGTGAAGCGAGAAAACAAGGTGCGTAAACATCTTGAATCAACCCTTTCAGGAGCAGAACGCCCTACGAGAAAAAACACCGAAGCCTAGAATCTTCATAGAAAATCAAAATACAGATCGCGTCGCACCCGAATCCTCGAACCACGTTGCAGAAAAAATTCCACGCATAGCGTCGCAGATGATGCACCGGATAGACCGAGGTACATGTCCGTGGCTGTAAAGAAGACAGCTGAGGTGGGAGGAATGTGGGTCTGGTTGGTGCTTAGTTACACACAATTATTGCTCGAAGTGGTACGGTTGGTAACTCGGATGCCTTGGTAACAAACATAGATTATGTCTAATAACTGTAGTTAGCAGAGCGAGAACGTCTACGAATCAAATTCTGAATTGATAGGGTCTCCCTTTCAATTCAGAATTCAGCAACTCTGTGCAGACCTGCAAGCTTTCTTCACAGTCGAAGGCAGCGTATAGCAAACAGAAATAGGAGGACCAACCTTGAACGTATCCGAGGAAGAGGATGCTGCACAGGAGCCAGCTCCGTATCATGGTGCTCATCCTGCAGTGGCACTGGACACTGAATCGTGGCGAACGCCGCGCCGTCAGAGTATACCTCCTTATCACTAACTTCGGAGTATCACGAGCACATTCACACACGATGACAGGTAAGAGGGGGAGGGGTGTTCTCGACGGGGGAGGCACAGGGTAATCCACAGAGTTTGTCGCACGGTTGACGGTAGAAGGCAAAGAGAGACTGACCAGAGTATTACGTGGAGAGAGTTACACGAGAGATAGAGAAGAGCGGGCAACTCGCAACGTGCGTCGGCCTCGCGGCGATGCGTGCTGGTGCACCTTCCGCAAGGACGAACGAAAGCAAACTGAGCCACTATTCGCTATCCGCGTTCGTATCCGTCGGGCCACCCCCCTCTTCCACCTGCCGCCCCAATCCACCGAACAGCGCCGCCGTACATGCACTCCATATACCGAGGGCTCTCCCCACCACCGTGGAATCGCGCTCGACACTCTCACCCTCCTCCCAAAACCCCACCTGACGCTTCCGACAACCCGTTTGCATCGTCTTCCTCGCTCATTTTTCCATCGGCCGCAATCGTTCCACCTCTTTTCTGTTTCCTGCGGGACTCTTCTCAACCCTTACTACAGGGTGTCCCAAAATTCCTTCAACAGCCGGAAATGGCAGGTTCCTAACGTCATTTGAAGCGACATTTTCCTTTGAAAAAATGTTATCCGCGGCTTTGTTTAGAAGTTATTAACGAAAAACACGGACCAATCAGAGCGCGACCTAGACGCGAGTTGGCGCGCCAACTGTCTATTGGCCGGCTGTGCCAACTCGCGTCTAGGTCGCGCTCTGATTGGTCCGTGTTTTTCGTTAATAACTCGTAAACAAAGCCGCGAATAACATTTTTGCAAAGGAAAATGTTGCTTCAAATGATCTCAGGAACCTCCCATTTCCGGCTGTTGAAGGAATTTTGGGACACCCTGTATACAGGGTGCACCCGAAAATCTTGGGCGTCGGTTCGTCAGTAGTGCTTCGCTCGTTGCCCGAAAACGAGACCGAGAATGTCTGCAAAAATCGAACTGCGCCACGAAACAGGTTGTTCAAAATCAAAACCAACACTGAATAACGGAATTACGAATTATTGAGGATTTTTATAACCGTTTATTGAGGAGCCAAATAACCCGTAGCGTTGCCGAGTTCGGCGAACGATCAACTCTCAACGATCAACTGGCGTCTAGGACGCTCCGCCCGAACACCTCCGGCCGCACACACACACGCATACGTACTCACGCGAGAGATTCGTCTCCGCGAGAACGTAAACAATAATACGGTCCTCGGACTCGCTCACGCAGCGCTGTCCTCGGTCCGTGGTATGTTTATATTTTTTATGTGTAACGTTCGCGACCAACGCGCATTTTTTACACTGGTAATCAATCGCAAGAACTGTTCCTACTGGTCCCATGGAAATCACCGACACAGATTTCTCCGACACGGTTTTCACCGACAACATTTGACAAATGAAGAAATTGGAAACAATAGGATTACATCTAACGGAATGTATACATTTGGTATAACTACAGTTACAGAAAATTTAAAAATTATACCCGGTGATTATGGAGAAAAGGTTACACATTAAATGAAATCTGTATTGAAACGAAATGTACACTTTAATGTATTATTAAAAATAAGCAAGATTTTGAAGGGTGAACACGTTGAAGGACCACGAGAGGTTCTGGGACATCATTGGGGTAAATTTAAATATGCCCCTATAACATCATGTGATGTAGAACGCTCTTATTCAGCGTATAAATTTACAATCGACACTATAGAAAAAACTATTGTTGTATATTGTAATTTAAATTATAATATATAAAATAATTACTATTTTACAGATCTGTACATACATTCCCTATACATATATTTCGCATATACCTTGCATACATCTTCATATTTCGACATATTATAAATGCATAAAGATCCGCAGTCTAGTTATTACTGTGATCGTCTCAAGTCGTTGTCGGTCAAATCCGTTGTCGGTCAAAGGCGGCGTCGGCCAAAGTTATTGTCGGTGAAATGTTGTCGGTGATTTCCGTAGGACCCTGTTTCTACACTTACCCACTCCCCACCACGAGTTCTAGAACTAATTCTGACATTTAATGTACCTACGTCACTATTGTAATAGGTACGAAAATATTTTTAGTGATTTCTTAGTGGAGTTGGGCGGGCTTATTGTGACGTTACTAGCTTGTTTATAGGTGGACGCGTAAAGGTCATAGAAAGGTCAACCTTTCTTTTTTTGAACAGAATGATTTTTTCATGGATTCATTAGTGCAGCTTGACATTCGGTGTGCAGTCGGGGACAAAATTAAATGGACACCGCAAATGTATCAGTAGCAACTTTTGGTACACCCTGTGTATCTATTCCCCTCTTTCTCTTTGCGTTTTTTTCCTCCAACCCTTTTCCCTTCTTTCTTTCCCTCCTTTTTTTAAGCCAGACCTTATCAAGCACCGATGCGACGCGCCCGGCTGATGCCATAAGTCCCACCACCGCGGTACCCACTCACCGCTCTGTGTCAATTTATCCCGCTTGTTGGATTATCGTGACCCGCGAATTCTCCTTACGCGGGTTCAACCCTTTCGACCGGTGTTACGTGGAGGGCTGGCGTGCCACCCCTGACACACTGGGTTAATAATGGGAGCGATTGTTTGCATCGGCGACCGACAAAGAGACTGGATGCTTTCGCGAGGGTGTATCTTGGTTACCGGGCGACTGAAGCAGCGAGATCGGGTACGTGGTTTTTTCAAAAGTTTGTTGATCTGTCAGAGAGGATTCTGCTTATTCGTTGGCTTTGATAAGTAGACTGCGGATTTTGATGCAACTTCAAAATACATTAATCTTCTATCGAAGTTCATTTATTCGTTGCAGTGGAGTTCTACTAATTTATTAGCATCCAACCATGAAGATTTTAATAATACGCGAATAACAATATTTTATACGATTCCACACGTGTTTTAATGCGCAAAATCTGTACATGCTGTAAAACATATTTTATTTAACGCCAATTCATTCGGACTTCCCTGCAGAAATATGTATTTGCGTGAACGATACCCAATATTTGATTTGTGTTAATTAACGTTAATCGGTGGATTGTATAAATACATATATTATTGACCTGGTACACACATTATTATACATTTTTAATTTACACATTGAGAAGCGGAATGATTTCATTGGCCAGCTTCACAGACAATCGGAAACAGTAATAATCTCAACAAATTTCAAGAGAAAATGATGGAAAAAAATCGATGGTAAAATGAAAGAGTGGATACACAATACCGGTTTTAGAATTGTTATCGCTATAATATTTTTCAGAACAGAGGATCTTACTCGTCACGAATATAGAGTCCACGGTTTCCAATTTGCTTTCGCAGCGGAAATGACGGAATATGAAATTCGAAAAAGCAACGCTAATTCCTCTAATAAAAGCGATGCCGGATGTTCAGTTTCGCAGCTAAAGAAGTTGATATGGTTTCGCAAAACAAACAAAAAAAAAAAGAAGAAAAGAAAAACCGTTTCTCATTATTGAAACGATCCGCGGATTAATTCCCGCATAGCAATTTACTAGATCTTCGAATGACCACGCGGGTGGAAGGAATCGAGTATTACGATTTCGAATCGCTGTCCGATAGGCCGCCGATGCGAATTGATACGCTACAAAAAATATATACATTCGCGATTTTCGTCCCGACGGAATCGATGATCGCACGATACGGATTTTGTATTTTTTTTTTTTAATAGATCCACACCCGGAACGGAAATGCACGCGGCTCTTTATGAAGTCCGCAAACAAGATAAATATTTCGCACTCTCCGGACCGTTAACTGTGAAGTATTTTTACGGTTTGGTTGTTTAACTGTCACACTTTGTTCTAGTACTCTTTCGCTGTTAGAGGTGGCTTTAATATCGCGCCCGATTTTACCTCGCGTGCTCTCCCATCCCGAACAGATAAAAACAGCGAATTCCGCGTTTGAATCGGCCGACCGTGTGCGTTACCTCTCATAATTATTCGAACGACTTCAAAATTTCCAAACGTCGAGTACTACAAACGAAAAACTAAATTACTTCGCATGATAAGCTCGCACACTACACCGCCGGTACAGCTTGACGCAAAACTGTGCCGCCCCTCGAAGCGTGATTTGATTACTCTCTATTATAAAACATGAATTGAATTCGTGCATAGCAATTCCATTTTGTTTGAATAGAGGTTTACATTGTCCGGCACGAAGCATTTAGTTAGCAGAGTTACGGAAACCTCGGTAAAATAATATTTACAGTAGCGCTTTACATTAAAGCTCCGCACCGTAGCATAGGGTTAAACATGATTTACCAACTCCCATTCAAGCAGAAATTATTTACACTCTGTTTTTGCCATTCATTGACGAGTTTCGTTCACATTGTCTAACTAGACCCAAGAGAATTTGACAGAAAAATTTGGATTTCTGTTGAAGCGAGGGGTCAAACGTGAAATATTTCTGCCGCTCGAATAATTATGAACGATACTGTACGCGCGTGTGTTGTATTAAAGGTTCGTCGAGACTCTTTTTCCTGGAATTTTTTTTCAGCCGACCATTTTCCACCGTACTCCGCGTCGAAGCATAATAGGTGAATTTTGTTCAATTGCTCTTATGGGGTTTCGAATGCTTGGGACAATCATTGCAGTTTCTATAGAACGTTGAAATTTAATGCAAAAATGATTGTGCAAGGGACACGGCCGACGACAAATTCGCTTAAATTTCAGGATATCCCGCGGTGACAGGCTTTCAAGAGCATCCCGTTACGAATGAAAAGCGGAATACTTAAAAATAAAGAATTTTGAGGACACGATTGTCGACGCAAGACCGGTATTGACGAATTTGTCATTCTCGTTCAATGCCGCAGGTATTTCCTACGCAAATCCTGACGCTGACAGCTCTTTACTGCTTCTCGTGGATTCGTCCGCGTTTTCTTGCTTATTTTAGCTTTCGTCAGAACGATCCGCTTCTTTTGTGCCCTCTGCCGAATTCTTTCTACTTTATGACGCGCCTAATCGACGTCATGGCACGCTCCACACGTCACGTGGATGCCGACGGTCCCTGGCCGCCATTTCATGCTGTAAAATTAATATTTTCGGCGTAAGTTCCAAAGAATGCCGAAGGAAAATTCTTTTCTTTCTTTACCAATTCAAAGTTAACTTGAAAAAAGTTCACTTCTAAAAAAAACTTGACTTACGCAAGTCGAGGACTTACTACAATTGTAGAAGACAAGAACAGGTGTGGGAGAGAGCCAATTTATGCGAGCACTGGAGTAATGCGAGTAGCGGGTCGCAGTGCTCACCATTCTTTGGCCCAGTAGAAGGTGGACCGGGTCTCAATTTTGAGTCCTGGACAGAGTTGGGCAAAAATTTAATCAAAACGATTGACGATTAACTTCATCAATCGATTGAATCAATCGTCGATTTTTCGATTATTTCTTTTTTTAATCGTACACATTAATCAATCAATCATGATTAAAATTTTAAACGATTAATGCCCAACTCTGGTCCTGGACTGTTAGGTTTTTTTTAGTGGGTATGGGCCCGGTACATTCGAGAGTACCGTGTCGAGCCCCACACTTTCCCCCCGACCGTCATCTTTAGGGGGGATGGTAGTGCGTAAATGCATTTGTTCCCTAACAGTCCTTAAACTTAGAAAAAAAGACTACAATTGTAAAATAACAAACGTAGAACACTTAGTGTTAAAGAATATTTATTTGCCGTCTTGCGCGGCGACTCAGCCTCGTACCGTCGGGAATGATATTCAGAAAAGTGAATTGATCTACGATAAAGGTTACAAATGGTCGAAACGGCGGAGACGATCGGCGTGCCCGATATTTTACTTTCGCCCGGGTGTCCGTTGATCTTTGTTAGCAAAGTCTTATCATGAGGCATTGGCTCGGAACGGAGCACAATAGTGTCGGCCGTAACGGTAGGTAGAGCTTTTCATACGGAATGCGGAAGTCGATAAATAAAGGCATTCGTCTGTATTACATTAACTCCTCGAGGTATGAACTCCATTTTCCCCCTTTGTCAGCTATATTTTACGCTTTAATGTAATTGTTCTCGCGGTAATGGCCAAACCGCCCGACTAACAAGCCGATTAAAATTTCGAAATCGTATATAGTCGCTAACAAGTTCGCGAACAGAAGCATTCCGACGGGTCCTTGTGAGCTGGAAGAACCGAAGATTCGATATTTCAATAAACAACGGTAATACCAAAGCAGAACAATCCGTTTATATTTCCAGCTGGAAGTAGAAGACTCTCCACGAAGCAAGGTGTTCCGCAGAATTCGTAAAATTGAATGTAAATTTTTTTCCGATCAATTTCATTATGTCGTTATAGAGAAATATTCTTTTTGATTAACCGTAAATTCCAGCACCACACTTCTGTCCGGCAGGGTATGTTGCATTCAGTAAATTCTCCTTTGTCCCATATTCTGCTTACGTAGATTATGAACCCCTTTGTTCGTAATAATTCTTACAATCGGTACAAAATTAACTGACCACTCTAGGCCAGAGTGAGGGCTTTGACCACAATATCCTTTCCATCCACCATTTTGTCCCTGCCCTATTCTTCAAAACTCTCACGACCCCATTTCTGCTCAACAGAGGGGCGAGCCTGTGCTTCATGAGGGTAGGTCATGTCTGACGTAGTTCATAATCATGGATGTGACCTTGAGCAACTAATTTATTTTGCTTCCCCTGTTGAACATAAAAGATGTGCACGTCTCGCAGTGAGCTAAATCATTGTTCATGAATTGTTATCGTGTAATCTCTGCGGATAAAATGATTTTGAAACTGTTTGAAACGCGATATACCTTCGAGATGAAATAATCGACATCGCCGTGAACGATCATCTCGAGTCATTCGTGCTGATACTGAAACCAATTGTCGCGGCGGAAGCCTGTTTCCCTTCGTTTCCCTCGGAGGCATCGATATTTCAACGATGCTTGAAACAATGGCGTGTATTTTAGCGAAATTATACTGACAATAGCCACCAACGAAATCAGCTCATTGTTCGACGGGGTTCGTTAGCAAACACGTAGTGTCGATATTTCTGAAACAAATCAGAGGGAGGCCTCGTGTCGCGAGTTCAGTAATGAACTTCCAGTTGTTGTGCACTTCCATGAAAGTTTCCCCTTCGGAAGCGGTTGTTCCGAACTTTCATGGCGCTTAAAATATTCAGTGACTCCTTCGGTTCTTCTTAGCAGCTCGCGTTCGCCGTTGACGATTCAAGCCGCGTCTCTATCGCCGAACGGAACAACGAAAACGCCGATTTTCCCCTGTACTACAGGGTGGTTCACCCAAATGTACCCATCTAAATATCTCCTTTATTTCTGACGACTAGACTGCGGATCTTTACGGATTTATGAAGAAATTGGTTTGGTGAAATATAAAACGGGAAATGATTTAAAGAATTCAAGCATGCTGTAACGTTGTTTTTAATGTAACAAAGTCGTTAAGGGATGAAATCAATTTTTATGTTATCCCTGCTTTCCGTAATCAATGCAAAACGCTCAATGTTCACATTTGTCTCGCTAAAAGGATATTTCTTTATAACCTATAGTCGCTCGAACGATATCCCACGTATTCGAAGTGTTATCATTAGACTGCGGATCTTTATAAAGTGTACAACATACGCTCCGGGACGAAAAGATAGCACAATTTAAAATTAATGTAATTTCTGTTTATTAACATTAGAAATTCAATTTTTTTATACACATACTTTTAGTGTGTCTTTCTTAACATATAGAATGAAATGAAACGAAGCTTCATTAACTTATCTATTTTTATTGAATGAAGTAGATTTATTAACGAAATATAGACGTACGAAATGATACCACGCTTAACGAAAAACTTGAAATTGTAATGGCACGATTTGCAAATACAAGAACAGGTCGCCCTATAATCTTGCCGATTCTTTCGATGTCGACGAATCATTCGATGCGGATCATTTTACAGAGCGTCGAACTACCGATTCCGCGTCTAGTATAAAATGAGCCGCGCACGAAACTTGCGGTATTATCGATTCACAAGCGTTACTGGATCATGTTGTTAACTGTTTTGGAGCGGTAATACGTTTAACCGTAAAGCCATCGTAAACGTTCATGTTAAATGTAATTCTCCGGGACTTAAATGGGTGTCCGAAGTAATTCGATGTATGAGTTGTGCACGGGTCATCAACCCGGTAACTTTTGTGCTTGATATCTGGATTTTCGCTCGAGTTGATAAACAGAGTAACAACTGGACTGCGGATCCCTGTGTGAAATAAATAATTTCCGCACCTGTAGCTACAATCAATAGCTACCTAGATATATTTTGGATTGTCTATTTCTCAAGGAGAAGTTAATACATATTCTTAAATGCATGACTGTCTCAATATTAATGAATAGCACTTGGACGACCAGTTTACGAATTCAGTTTCGAACAATCTGGAAAGGAGTAGATCATGAAAAAGTTATTAATTTAAATTGTTAAATGTACGACTATCTGGACTGTATTTTCATGAATCTTGGACGACCAGTTTATAAATCTAAATTCAGTTTCGAAGAGATTGAACAGGAGTAGGATTTGTCAAGAATAAGTTATCAATATAAATTGTTAAATGTACGACTGTCTGGATTGTATTTTCATGAATCTTGGACCAGATTACAAATCTAAATTCAGTTTCGAAGAGACTGGAATGGAGTAGGATTTGTCAAGATAAAGTTATTAATATAAATTATTAAATGTACGACTATCTGGACTGTATTTTCATGAATCTTGGACGACCAGTTTATAAATCTAAATTCAGTTTCGAAGAGATTGAACAGGAGTAGGATTTGTCAAGAATAAGTTATCAATATAAATTGTTAAATGTACGACTGTCTGGATTGTATTTTCATGAATCTTGGACCAGATTACAAATCTAAATTCAGTTTCGAAGAGACTGGAATGGAGTAGGATTTGTCAAGATAAAGTTATTAATATAAATTGTTAAATGTACGACTGTCTGGATTGTATTTTCATGAATCTTGGACGACCAGTTTACAAATCTGAATTCAGTTTCGAAGAAACTGGAAAGAAGTATACAGGAAATGGTATTTCAGAAATCCTTTATCAAAAGTTTACTGGCAGATAGGAATTAGAGAATAATTGCGTGTGATTAATAACAGACATAAAGTCGGAGATAGCGGTCGGGCAATGCAATCTAAGCAAAATTACTATTGGTCAGTGGAAAACCTTCGACATCGCAAAACAGAGCACGAACCAATATTGCGGCAACAGTAATAAAATACTGGTGTCATAACGCGGAAAATATATCGGGTTACTACTGGAAACTACTAAAAATACAAATCATAATCGATCAATACCGGTCTATATAAACTCCGTGATAACATAAATTTACCTACGCCTTACCATTTATTACATATTTATGAGGACAATATTTTGCAGCGACACCGACCGCCTATTAAATTCAATTTCTGTCTATTAATTATCCGGCAACAGCGACCTCGACAATGAATAAAAATCTAACCGGATTTAAGACGAATCTCAATTCGAAGCTTTTTTCTGACTGACCTGTAATCTGTTGTTTAATCTCATAATTGGACTACAGATGTTTATGCAATTTTTAATTTTTCTAGACAACTTTCAAGAAAGTGGAAACTGGTTGACATTGTTCTGTGTCTTGCAATCGACGCAGCGAAATTATTTTGCAGAAAGATCCGCAGTATAGTCGAAGAGTAGGGATACAACAAGAGGCGACACTCCAGGCGGGTCCTTCGATGTCGGTCGTTCGACTGTCCCTTTAAATTGTTTGTGTAGGCACGCGGGAAATTTAAATCAAGTGGATTTAACATGCTTAGTTCGCGGCAATATCTCATCATTACAAGTCTATTTACTTTGATTTAGCATGTATAGATTTACTAACATTGGTTTTCGAAGTATTTATAATAAAATAAAAAGTGTTTGCATTCTCTTTGCATTCTTTCTTATTTTAATTATCTTATCAACGCGAAACTTATACACCGGTGGCCTTAAATCTTTTTAATAGGTCCACTGTTTTAAATTGTACGTACCCATTTTTGTCATAAATGCAACGAATCCGCAGTCTAGTGATAACACTTGATCATAACTTCGCGGGTAATGTTAATTTAAATTCGGAAGACAGGAAACGTTCTGTTCAACTCCACCGGCAGAATCTTTCATACATATGTTGGCGAGCGCGTCTTGGGTACATTCGGGCGAATAATAATTTCCTTTGATGTAAGAAAGCTTTTAATTACAGAACACGAGCAGGTCGACGGTGAATATAGTTAAAACGCAGTTGAACGACACCTGAAGACTGTTTCGCGTGTGTGCGGAGTCACGGCTGTGCAAACATTCGAAAAGATCGCGTGTTCGCAAGTATCACTCTAAGGACATCCATCTGCGCTCGTCTCTGTGCGTCATGCTAATTGTAAAGTCTAGATAATGATGTGCATCATGAGAATCGCCTCGAGTGCGAACACCTGTTAATTACAACCGTGCAACAACGTCGTGCTAAACTACAACCAGGCGACAAACTTCTCGAATGAGAGAAAAATATGCTTCCTCGAATGGATGTTATTCATGCATTTCACTAATTGTGTGCATTTCTTATTATCGTAAAATCGAGTTGAACATGTTTTCATGAGTTGGATGTACAATAATATAAAATGAATATTTCTGTATTTATGTGAACGAAATAGCGTATCGAAATATTATTCGGACATAAAATCGCGATTTTGATTTCGATGTGAAATCATTTTCTCGATTTGATGGATCTTAAAATAATCAATTTTCCGACCGAATCATACGAAGGTCTCTGGCCGGATTTTTATCTGAGAATCAAATCAGAATCTACGAGGCTCCGTTCGTAGTTAGAGTGAAATCGATTCCGATTTTGCGAGGGTCTGCGTCAATACGATTACGCCACTCGGTGCTCGGGCCATGCTTTCGGAATAGTAATATTCAACGGCAGCGAGCAATGGATAAACAAACTAAAAAGCGAACCAAAATAGTGTTTTCATGTTTATGTACCTGGAAAGTATCCTGTCGAATTTTCTTATATTACGAGAAAGAGCATGCGCATGAAATTCTAATATCATTCACCTAATAAATAATTACAGAATATCGCTGAATCCTAAATGACTGAACTGGTTTTTCCGACAAAAATGCGGTAATAACAATAGTAAAATCGAGGCAGATATTTTTAATTTATAGTAACCATTCGATCTAATTGACTTTTACATATTTCCTCAATTTGTATGCAACCTCTGACTCATTGGTACAATTTTATTTGATTAACAGAAAAGAAAGAATTATATGAAATAACCACGTCCAGAAAAACGGGCACAGTGAACTGGACTCATTATCAATTTTAAACTCTTGCATTCGGCGAGGTAACGCGGTTACTCGAGTAACTGTATGTTTGGTCGTGTCATGTAAGCTATTACTTATGCTGCCGTTGTTATTTCATATCCTTGTGAAGTCCTGTGGAGATGGCCAGTGCAGGAAACAGCTAACATTACCGGGAAATACGAGATGTTGCACAGTCTGCTATCCAAGTGCAATAATAGCGAGTAAGTATATCAATGTTGCAGACATGTTAGTTTCGACCTGGAACTAATCACAAGCTGTAATGAAAGACAGCCGACTGGAAGCAGAACAGCGACGAAAAATTTCGATTTTCCATGCAGTATCCATTGCAGTAGAAAGTACCTATAGATTAGCCTGAAATTGATCAAACGGAATTATTGAACGTTTTTCACGAATGTGAACACGCGCATTGTACATACAACGAATGGCTATCCTCGTTCCTAAATAGCGCCGTTCGTTTATCCGAAGGTCCTATCGCCCGAGAGCGGTTCAGATAATTGAAGTTCTACTTTGCGCGTTCGCTTCACCTCGTCGAATTAGCATCGCGGCTAAATTAATCTCCGTCACAAGCGGACACACCGTGCGGCCACAATTGTATACGTTCCGTTCGTGAGATTGTGTTTTCTAATATTCCCTTAACCGGTTATTTTTCTACCTGGCGCATTACAGCTGTTTCGTGCACACCTATCTTATCCTGATCCTCGCGACGTATCCTTCCTGTTGCGTGTCAGGTTATCATGTTCGTGGCCTTTAGAAAATCCGAGATTGCTATGCTGACAGAGGCCTGCGCCCGATTATCCAGCGACGTGTGTTCGTTGCCAGCGATCACGACAGCGACTGGTGTACACGTGCGCTCCCCGGCCCGGCTAGCATTCACGATTTCCATCTGGCCCTGTTTTTAAGCAAAACTGTGTCAGCCAGATGAAATGATGACGTTAAAATTGTCCGTCAACGAGCTGCCGTTTCGTTTCCCATTAAAAAGTGAGAGCTCGCCGCGCGGTCTGCGCGATCCTTCGGCGTTTAGGCTCCACCAGAAGACTCCTTCAGCTTGTAATTAGTAAACACTGTGTTTTATTCTTAGTTGATTCATCAGAAAGAATTCCTAAGATTTTTCTTAGCACATAAAAGCGCGATCCTTCGGCGTTTAGGCTCCACCAGAGGACTCTGTCAGCTTGTAATTAGTATATTAGACGTACCTCGACGAGGGAAGTCGGTGCAGTCACTTATAAATAATTTGACCAACCACTCTAATTACATGTTTTCACTTACTTAAAACATTTCCTACGATTTTTCTCACTGCATAAAATACAGGGTGTCTCAGCTGAAGGAAGCACCCTAAATATCTCCTTTATTTTTAATGGTACAAAAGATATTTGTGGCATAATTTAAATGGTATCGAAGGAGGAATATCATAGGAGAACAATTTCTTTTGTCCGGTTATTTTTTCAGTTTTCCAAGGTCATCGTTATTTATTTATCGGGAAAACTTATTTCTTTTTATTCCATCTTATAGAGGCTGAAAAAATACATTTGAATATGCTTAAGCCATTAACAAGATGAAATAAAAAAAAGTTTTCCCGATAAAAAATAACGATCACCTTGAAAAAACTATGAAAAAATAACCGGACGAATAAAAATTGTTCTTCTATGATATTCTTCGTTCGATACCATTTAAATTGTGCCATAAATATTTTGTTTGTGCCATTAAAAATAAATGAGATATTTAGGCGGCCTCCTTCCGCTGAAACACCCTGTATAATAAAAGAGAGAATTAAATGAAAGTGTCCAAAGGCATTTATATAACGGTCCGGCGAAATGATATTTGCAGAAGGATCCGTCGGCTGATTGTTTAACGTCGGCGAGAGTGACTAAAGCGAATAATTTCGTGCACGGCGTGCAATTGTAACCGGGAACTTGATTCGCAGGCATCTCGGCCCGTCGAATATTTTCCACAGTTACGCGGAAACTCGGCGTTTTGACGAACTTTGTTGTTACAGGCTGCGCCAAATCATACTGGCAATCCTATTTACGCTTGATTCATCCGCACTGTCTATGACATGCTCGAATCGTCGGCCAACTCTCCCCGCGATGTTTAAAGTTCCGGCGCGAAACTTTTGAAGCTACTTCGCCCGCGTACCTTTGTTTGAACTGGGTTGATTTAATTTCCGTGGTAGCACGTCACGCGAGGTCGGTTACAATGGCGTAACTAGAAACTTGCAATGCTCGCTAACTTTTCTAACAGCGCTTTAATGTTGACGAAATTCGTGTCACTTTGCGTCATCATTTTTCTTCATGCCTCGCCGCTTTTCCGTACAGCATAGTTATCCCCTCCCCTGTAATACGCCTCTTTCGCACTTCCTGGACGGGTCCTACACCCTAACTTGTGCATTCGAGCGAGAATCGTACTGGCGCATACTGGATTCGAAATCGAAAAACGTTCCCTTTGTCATCAGCTTGTAAATCACTTAAAAAATATTGTTGAAACGTGGAGCACGCGTAATTTTCGTGAGAATTTGGTGTTCAATCAACTCTTTTGGTTTGCATTTCGGTTTGTTTTCGAATATTGATCGTGTCGAATCAATTAGCAGTGTCCTGTTTCGGTTGCGCGAAGTCAACTATGTATTGAGTGAACTATTGATGCCGGTGCGGCCCCGTTCGAATTTACGCAAATTATTACTTAATGTGTATCTTATTAATAATCATAATCGCATGTATTTGTGGATTTCGACGAAATTTCACTATCCCATTACGTCACTATTTACCATTCCAATGTAGGTGAATATTAAATATACATATGTTCCCGTAATTATGAAAGTGGTCCAAGCCAAAATTTTTAAAAAATTAGTTCATCAGATCGATAAAAACAAGAAATTCGCCGTATGGAATCTACTATAGAAAATTAGTCCCTGAAGAGGCTAAGGTACATTTCAAAGGTCCAGTCAAGGGTTAAAAAGCATTTCCGCGTGATTGTTTCGGCGGAATGTTTCTTGAAGGCACGTCCGTTTGATTAATACTCGGGCGAAATTTATGCCCTTATTTTATTCGCCGGTAAGGCCACATTTTCCATCGTGACGGTAAATTACGAATAACTCATAATATAACCATGAAGCTGCTAAAAATTCACGCTAACAGCAGCCAAGTGTCGCCCAACCATTCGGAATATTTTAGTCCCGCCGTTATTTCTCGGCGCGGCTCGGCGTACAATAAATCATTCACGGTGATAAATCATTTCCGTGCATCGAATTACGAAAAAGGAATAATTACGGGTGGACGTTTGGTCAAGTGGAGCCAGCCGAAATTTTTGCTGTGAAATACACCGTATAAACGCACCGATCCGAGAGAACCTTTTTAAACTGAACTAATCAATCAAATCGATGTTTAAAGTTCACTGAGCAACGCGGCAAAGGCCGATTGAAAAAAGACAGAAGAACGGACGAAAACGAGCAGTTTTTAACTCTACTCCTGGTTCGCCGATGACCCGCGGCACAATTAAAGAACGAAGGGAAAAAATGATTCGAATATTTTAAATCGCGGCATCCCCGCCCCTCTCTGCCATTCTTTTCGCGATCCGACGCATTGGTTTACGTTTCAGTGGGCCAACTCAAAAGCGATCGGTGACCGGCCACCTAATCCGTGCAATTATGTTTCATGAAAGAGCGACCGTCCACCGATTATTGATCAAAACCCATCTCATCCATCGTTTCCATTACGCATACACTCTTTTATGCCGCGTCCGATTAATTATTTTTAACTCCGACGAATTTGATTGTACACTGTCGAACAATGTGGATTTACAACCCTTAAACATTTTTGCACTTTGAAAGAGCTGTTTGGCGAATTTTTAATAGAATATACACGAAACATAATAGCAGAAATTTTGACGATTTTTTTTGAGAAACTGTCGCGAGTAATTCCACGAATAATTTCGCATTGGACGCTTTAAAAAGGGATACTCCTTGCTTCCGCGTATCAGAAATTCATTAACTGAGCGCCGGGGAGCTTAGGAACTTCTTAATTAATACCGATTACGGAGATAGTAAGCTGGCAATAATGTTCGGTAAAAGCAGCGAATGCTTTCTCATAAATTATAGGCTTCCCGAGAAAGTTTCAATTAACTGGAAAATTATCGAATTAATAGAACTACAGCGTAGGCACACGTTAATTACACGTGGAAACTGCAGGGATTGGTTCTAACGAAACAAAAGAATCGATAGCTCACCCCAGAAAGTAATACAATACCTACTGGTAAAATATAGAAATACAGAAACTATATTTTTCCCAAAAAGTAAAATACCGTAAAAAGCGTATCAAATCGTGCAGCAACAATTGATGGAAGCACTGATTGCTTTCACAATTTTTACCGTGTCTCTGAAATCACGCTGCGTCGCGTCCCGAATAATTTGATTCTCAGGTGCTGAATTTTGCTGTGCTCTCGCACGAAGTGCATTACCCGGTCTTATTAAGTTCCAATCAATTTTTAGATAATGCGTTAAATTGGAAAAGATTCGATTGTTCGAAAGCATTGTTTACAAACGATAATGTCTCTCGGAAGCTGTGTACGGAGGAAAATTCGGAATAAAATAAATCACGAACACAATTAACCAAGTAAAATTAATTTCGCGTCGAGTGGTATTCCAAGGTAAAAAGATAAACGATGCGGATAACGAATTTATATCAAAGAATATAATGTAAAAGAGGAAATTCGTTAGCAGCGCGCCGAGCGAGGCTCGCGTTAATTCGATCGATTTCAATGGGAACGGATTGAAGGTATCATCGGAATTTCTTTTGCAACTTACCGACACTGTCACTCGATAGAATTAGTTACAGGGTGGCACAACGCGAGGGTTGCTAGCGCGCCGAGGCTTCCGACAAACAGCGAATTAAAGGGACGCCAAATTAAAACCCCTTTCTTGCCACTCGACTACCATAAAGAATCCTTTTCCCGTTCAAACGAAAGTCAAGCTGCCCTCTGCTGGCGCCCTGTTACGCGCAAGGGTTGATGTTTAGTATCTGCAAAACACCAGGGGAATAGACAGAGGTGCGATGCAGAACTGAATGCTTCAGGAATAGTAATTTTGTCAGTAAATCAGAAGCTTCTTACCATGGACGTGCCCCCTCTGTTAGTCATGGCTGCCATTTTTCTTGTTTTCGCCTTCGCGCGAACTCCTTTCCTCTTCTTGCGCTAGAAATGGAGTGCTTTATCGATCTTCCCGTTCGAATATTCGGAAATACTGAAAATAGCACCAACATCATTTTTGTTCAAACGCATACGAAATTGTTTAAACGCGTGTCATATATGAATCGTGTAAAATTACATAGTACAATGACCGATTTCGGAACGGATTTCAAATTAATTTTCAAAATTCCATTCTGTACTACTTTGTTGAATTGAATTTTTAAAATATTTTCGCTGTTACTCTAATTGCAACGGGAATATTCGAATTTTTACATCGTTCTTGACACAAACATGGTAGAATCCGCTCTTTGTAATGTTAGCCACGAATTCAACTTGTTACTGAAAATCAATAGCTACCCGGTCAGAATAAATTATTGCGAAAGTCCTCGAAATAGTGGCCGAAAGTTCGATCGAGGGTGGAAAACGAGTAAAACGATGGGAATATCTTGCAAAGTTTCTTAGGACTGTGTGAAAGTATAATGTATCTGTTACCACAAATATCCATTGCTCTCTAAGGTGCCTTTACACCGTCGAAGGAGTTCTGTAAACGCTGTTATTCAAATTTTGGCACCTTTCCATTCCGAAGGGAGGCGTTCCGTCGCCTTCGACCAACTGCGGGGCGTCAAAACTCGGCTGACGTCGTTACGAAGTTACCTTTCGAACTTTTTCTACGTTGTTTCGGAAATAAGGTTTATCGTCCTCGCGAATAGACCCTATGAAAAAACTCGCTGGACCGGTCTATGCGACTTTGATAGCTTGAGACAAGTCCGCTTCCGCCTTCCAATACCGAGTTTAATAAGCGCACGCCTACATTCAAACAATAAAATTAAAAAAAAATGAGTTCAATGGAAAACGAAATAGACAACTTTCATAATAAGGGCACATATATCATACATTTTCTCATTTTTAATTTCTTAAAAAATTGCAAAGTAAGAATTTAATTTGATTTAACGTAAACTATGTAATATTAGGACTTATTTCCTTATTTTTAATTTCTAAAAAACTGTAAACTACGAATTTAGTTTGAATTTATGTAAACTATGTATATATAAATATGTATAGACTGTAATCTACTTCAGTGCAGCAGAAAGATCTCAGTTAAGATCTGAAATGCTATATTAATAAAAAAAAAAAATATATCATACATTTAACAAATCCACATGATTTTTTGTCTAAAAAAATTTTTTTCCAGATTTTATATATAGCAGCATCTAGATGTTTAAATACTGTTCCACTTATATTCGAAACATTTTCTCCTCAGATTTATCGGAAACCGAAAACCCTTGAAAAATCGTAGTACATAATAGAGTGCTTCCGCCGAAAAGCTGGAAAAAATGATTTTTGCAAATTATTTCCTTGAAAATCGCTAATGAATGTACAAAGCGTGCTATATAAATAAGAAAAATCATACTGACGCCTTACTTTACCTTTAACTACGTCGGACAGAATTTTCCGACCTGCGTGAAGTTTTGAAATCGACTATGTTCCGACTTTCCGAGCGAAGTACCCATCTGTACGACGTGCACTTAAACAGATTGCGGGTAAGCCGATCCCTCACGCCTGAATGAAATCAGTTACGGTCACTATGTATCGATGTGCAATTAAACGATCGTTATTTATTAAATTACCGAAGCAAAGGCGCTCGGAGAGT
This sequence comes from Lasioglossum calceatum, assembly GCA_963966675.1. Classification (NCBI taxonomy): domain Eukaryota; kingdom Metazoa; phylum Arthropoda; class Insecta; order Hymenoptera; family Halictidae; genus Lasioglossum; species Lasioglossum calceatum. Next base: position 10,482,550 of record OZ016550.1, on the reverse strand, counting down.
CGTTAGAAGGCTAAGTCTCGTGGGTGCACGGGCTTCGTCGGTAATTCGAAATGGCTCGAGCAATTTACACTCGGATCTTCCGAAGTAGGTCACTGATTGGTCTCATAAGTATCGTCGGACACGCGGCATCGTCGGAAAATTGCGGTCCATACTCGAGGCAAATCAACCGCGCGGAATACGAATGAAACAAAAATACACCGGTTGCCCCGAGCTCGTTAGAAAACGATACGTTTCCCTCTTGCCCCCCACCAGCCGTACCCGCGAACCAAACGGAAACCTCCAGCACGTTAAGAGGTTTCTTATTTCATCGGCGAAGCCGCAACACGCACCGCACTCGGATCATGACAATAGAGTGCTTTCGAACTTCTGTTTACCGTCTCCATTGAAGTTCTCCTTACGCGTGTGTACTTAGTGTTTAATAGCACGGTTATTAATTCTCTAGTGCGCGGCCAGCCATTTTAAATCCATTGTTTCCGTCCAACTTCGTGCGAATTCCACCGTGCATCAATTTATTGTTTCATTTTGGGATCAGAGATGGATTTATTAATGACTAGACATTTATGAAGAAATTTGGTTGGGTGAAATATAAAACAATAATGAACTAGAAAAATTTCAGAATATTGCAATGTCGTTGTTAATGTAACAAAGTCATTTATTCCATCTTCCCACAATCAATGCAGAACATTTTTATTTTGCATAAAGATCCGCAGTCTGTTAATGAGAATACGATGGAAATTTTGAGTTCAGACTCTGCGAACAAAATTTTTGGAATGTTGTTTAATTTTTTAACATCCATGTTTTGATCGTATCTAAATTGTTTGTTACATACGATTGCGCGCGTGTTGGCGCGTCCGTGTGGCAGAGCTGTATCATTTTCGAGCTACACAGGTTTTTATAAAATAGCTGCAGGCAGTCTCCGTCAACCCATTATTCTGTCCTTCTATTAAGACTTCAAAGAAACACTCAATTAACGGAAACAGACAATGCGCCAATTTCTCGTTCCCCTACCGTACACCCGACACAAAAGAGCTTATTTAATAAGGGACAGTTAGTTTAATCAAAAATCAGTGAAACGTGACTTTCCACTGTGCTTGTAAATAACGTTACACGTTCGCATCAAGTAGTAAACTGGGATTATTAACGATTCTCTCAACTGTGATACAGAAATTAACTCGCAGAACAGAAACAACGCGAAATTTTAAGTAAAAGTTATTTCCTCAGAATTCACGCATAACAATCTATCGAAACGTTAATTCGCTGATGAAAAACTTCTTTATTCAAGTATATTAATCAAGTTATTATTACAAAGGAATACGCATCAGTCTTGTTTCCAGCTCGGTAGTTCTAGTGTTATCAGTCCGGTCTGAATATATTCGAGCAGATTGAAATAGTGGTGAAAACTGCGGATCAGTCTCGCACACCTCGGCGATATACAATCAAATCAGAAATCTAAATATCGATCATTCTACGAAATATAGTAGGATCTGGCTTTCAATCGTTCGCATTCAATGCTGAAACCATTCAAGATACGCTTTAATTGATCAATAAATTCGTGTGGGAGTCCTTCAATACTTCCGTCTTCTGAATCGGTTTAAACGGCAATCAATACTTTCCCGTTCGAATATCGCAAAATGGCTGCGATTTCATTTTACGAGAACAACATGCGAACGAGCATTCCGTAATCCACGAGGTAACGTGAAATCATTCGATAAATGTAAGCGTTCCAGATTAATTGCTCTAGCATCTCGGTGAAAGAACATGTTTTTAGATTTACGCTCGTGTACAGACAAAAGTGTAGCTTCCCTTATTGTTCGTCATTATAAGCCCCCTACGCGTTGCCAGGGCATTTTAATTCAGTACGCACAATTGATCGAGCTCGCTCTCGACAAACAGACGAAATTATGATTCCACCTCCGACGAGAAATCTGGCAGTTAGCATCGCGCGTTCGAGGAAGCGTTCGGCCACGCGGAAGAATGAACATTAATCGTTCCGTGTTCGCGGGTTTTCCGCGAAATCAGAAGAGAGAAAAAGGGAGAGAGTGCGAGAGAAACAAACGAGAGAAAGGAGCAGCAAAGCTTGTAGAACAGCTTGGCGTCGACGGCTGGCCTCGCCTCGTCGTCGACAAAGAACAGCGCCGGCAAATAAAGCGTGCATACGTTATTCTTTGTTGTAGAATTGCCTCGTAAAAGCATCGTCGGAAAAACCAAATAAACGCCCGGCCAGACCTGTCGAAAACAAAGGCGCGAACCACGCGCGAGCTACCCCGTTAAAACGATCATTACAGAAATCCGTAACAAAGAAGGCCGCGAGCGCGTCGATAGCAAAGTAGAGAGAGAGAGAGAGAGAGAGAGAGAGAGAGAGAGAGAGAGAGAGAGAGAGAGATGGGGAGGTGGAAAAATTGCGGGCCGCGTAAAGAGCAATGCTAAACGAGTCCTGGCTGTTGGCGGGAGTCACGAAAGTGCCGTAGACGCATCGAACTCCCTTTACACGTTCGAACAAAAAGTAGACGACAGGAAAAGGTAGGAGAAAAAGGAGGCGTAAGAAGGACAGAGAGAAAGGGAGGGGAGGGTAGGGCTAGCGTGAAGGGTGAACGCGAAGAGAGGGTGCAAAATAAAAATCTTTCTCGGCGGTTTTCGTGCTTTGCGCGAGAGCGTTTCCCGCGGAAAGGTGCTTATTTAGGCCAGCCACGCGCGCGAGAATAAATATCAAAGGCAAGTGCGTTTCTTCGTCCTCTCCTCCTGCTACTCCACCTCTTCCTCCTCCCTCAGGTTCTCCTGCGCCCTCCCACACACACCCTCTCCTTGCGCCGTCCTCCTCCTCCTCCTTCTCGTCGACGCCCTTTTCACCTCTTCTTTTGCCAGCAACCCCTTCACCTTTCCGTTTTCCTTCTCCCGAGCGAGTCCCCAACGACTCTTTTTCCTCTTCGACGGAGCAAACTCGCTCTCTCGCGCTCTGAGCGACGCTCAGCGACGCTCAGCGCCGCGCGAGTCAGCCGCCGACGCCGCCGCCGCCTGCGTACCTATGAAATCGCCACAGGTGCGCGCACACGTCGAACCGTCTGCGAAAATTTTTCACGGAGCTTATGACTTACCCGTTGGCCGTTCGGGTAAACGTTTTCCAAGGTACTTCGAATCCGCGAAACGTCTGTTGAGCGGAAAATGCACTTTTAATTGCACGTCAAAGTCAAAGCGCCGACCCCTAGCCTCATATCGTGTCACGCAGCCCCGCGCCAGCTAGCTCGTTCACGGCTTTTTCCGCGATTCCCCTCCCCTCTCCACTCCACTCTTTCTCTCTTCCTCTCTTTTTGCCTCCCGCCAACATTTCGTCCTTCTTCAACGTTGGTCGTCCTCGCTTCTTCCGCTTTTTCTCTACCTTCATCCTCTCCTCATCCACCTTTCATTCCTCTCTTTCTTTCTCTCTTTCAGTTTCGTTCTCCTTCTCGCGAGCAAGTTCAGTGTTTCGCTCTCTCTCTCTGTCTTTCATTCCACCTCCTTTTTTTTAAATAAAACTCACACGTGCTTTTGAAGTCGCTCAAAGTGCGACGCGTACACTCGCGCGCCCTCCCTGCACGCCCACCCCACGGCGCTGCCTCACCCCCACATAAACGGCAACCCTTTCGCTCTCTCCTGTGATTCTGAAATGCCCGTTCGCCGGCGAAACGTAATCCTAATGTCGGGATTGAACCTTCCTAATTTGTGGCGCCGGTCAGGATTCGGGGTCAAGAGAAACGTTTGTGGTCTCTTCGGTTTTAGTGAGTCGCTGAGGGGGATGTGGTTATCGGAGCCACCCGTGGGTACAATGTATCTTTTCAGTTTGCACGGATGAATGTTTCATAAAACAGTAAAAGTTCCGGAAGGTTTACTGCTACAAATTCGCTACACATTAAAATCATTTAAAACACGTGCATTCCAAAACAGATCGAGTCCAAATCACTTTGTCCGGCACTCTATTAGCAAATTAATTGCAAAGCAACATTATCAAGATGAATTTTTTAATATCGAGTGTACATTTTCTGGCGGAGCAGAACGTTTCTCTGTAATTCCACATAAATGAAATTACTCTAATTACTTCTTGGCAAAACTGTAATTAAATTAATGAAAAAGTCTGACGAAAGTCGTGACGTTAAAAGGAGCCGCTGGGATTACTACAACGCTGCAGAAATTGTTAGTAATTCTTATGTCTACCGGAGCTCGACGTAAACCGGCAAGGTATTGAGTTTGAAAAAAAAAACACGCTGGTACTTTTTATTAAAGTCAAACGTTTTCCATGTCGCACCGGTCATTAGCGGGAAACCGGTGACGGTCTTTGATCAACGATTTCTATATATCAGATGTTCCACCATTTTTTTACGCTTCCCCTCTTTTTTTACACGTTCCGTGTTTTTTCTTTGACGTTTAATAACTCGCCAAGAATTTTGCAGTACTTTCCCTGATATTTGATATCTACGTACACACGGCGAGCATGTCGGAGCAATAATTTTCTTCTCGGTACGTGTGTCACAGAAGATCAAGAAGAGAAGGCTCAAAGGAAGACCCGCTGATAAACATTTCCTTAAATGCATCGTTTCAAAACCTTCGGCCCTTTCGCTGAAATTAATAAAATAATATTTGAAAGCGACTTTCCGCTACACTCCTTAAAACAACAAATATGTGGTTGTTCATCTATAATGTTCAAAATATACGTATAACGTTGAATCGATCGCCCCAACCCGTTTATACATCCGACATAATTATTTTATTAGAAACGAAAAATCACCGGGAACAAGTTTTCGATCGTAAATCACGGATCACCGGATTCGGCAACATTTTTTCATTAATGCTAGCACGACTGTTGCATTAAAGTGGTAAAAGCTTTCTCAAAAGAGTAATCCAGGAATTTCGACGTATAAATCCACCACGAAATATTGATGCGGTGTATGATTCATTGTTTCTGTTTTCAGCTTTCCTATACATGTTGCGGTTTAGTTCACGTCCATGTTGTTAGTATTATCCTTCGCCTGTTATTCTCTTTTTTTTCAAACCGGCCAAATATACGTCACGGGAAATCTGTTGCACTTGCTCGTTTATATAGGGTAGAGCTATCTATGAATTTGTCCTATTTTTTACCTGCTACGGGAGACGCGGATGAATCATTTAAATATATTACTATATGTACATATAATGTATCACTATACTCTATACATATGCATACGTATGCTGGCTCCCTGTTGCTCCCCTAGGATCATTAAACGGTACTTTAACTACGGGCGACGTCCACGTTTTCACTAACAATTCTATTTCATATCTGGAAATAAAATAAATTACTAGCAATGATCCATTTCTGAAAAATCAGTTCCAAACAGTTTACTTTATTCAACAAATTCGTGTCATCCTGTGTACATTATTGCTTGACAATCTTAAATAGTAAATCCTTCTCTTAAGCAGAAGCTACACTCCGGGACGAAAAATATAGCACACTTTGAAATTAATGTAATTTCTGTTTATTAAACATTAGAAATTCAAGTCTTTTATACACATATTTTTAGTGTGTCTTTCTTTGCATATATGAATGAAATGAAACGAAGCTTCATTAACTTATCTATTTTTATTGAATGAAGTAGAATAATTAACGAAAAATAAAGGTACAAAATGATAGGACACTTAACGAAAACTTGAAACATAACGGAATCAATCGATAAAAATCAATGCTCAATTATTTTATAGGACCTGCTTTACAGCATAAGTACACTTAGTTTTTTCCATTCTTAACACTTTAGTATGTTGTTTTATTAAATAAACACGACAGAAGCTAGTACCCACTTTATCAATTACGTTTCGCAATGAATTCAGTAACTTCTGCACAACTGACAAATGTAAAACTGGTATTTGTGCTATCATTTTGTCCGGCTTGTGTGCCCCAATGTAAACGTTTTCATTTCGGAAATTCTATTAAAGTAAATATGGTGGATGCTATCCAGTACATTGTACGTACAGCCATGTCAGAATATGTTGACATATTTCAATATTAATTTTCTTCAGTTTAATGTATCAAATGAGGAAAAATAGATAACGTGCTATCTTTTCCTCCCGGAGTGGAGGAACAACAGGACTTAAAAGTTGCTCGAACATTTCTAAGCGAAGCTGTGTCGTTTAATAATATAAGAGACATCAAAACCAGTGATACAGCCCGACTTCATGAACCACGATCGCGAATAAAATTGATGTTGTAACGATCCGGCTGCAAGCAATCTTTGCGGCTAGAGCTGCGGAATTCATCATTCCGTAATGCAGAAGTTGGAATATAATCATATTGTACTGCGTGTACATGTTGCGAAGTAGGCGAGCGCCGCGCCGTTCATTTGAATAGAATATGACGAAGGTTATCATACCGTTACCGAGCCTGGTAATCACGTTTTAACTCGATTAGAGCCACGCTCAGACTGGCTGTTAATACGAATGGTAGTTAACCTCCATCCAAACATCCTCCAAAGGTGCTACCGCATGAACAATGTCGATATCACCGCGCATAACTTATCGAAGAATATTCTGACGAGCGCATGATGCCAGCTAGTCCAATGAATAGCGGAGACGCATCGCATCGGTTTAATTTGCATGAACAGCGCCCCGTCAAACGTGTTTTGCCTGCTTCTATTTACATACCGAGACGTCAATTATTTTTCCACGTATCCCGCCGTTGTAATTTTTGTTGCAGCGGAGGGGACCAAAAATGTTCATCTTTTACGAATGTGACATTATACAATTCAACGAAAACATGATAATAATTCAATTAATTATAATTATTAGACTACGGATCCTTATGCATTTATGAAGAAATTGGTTGGGTGAAATAAAAAACAGTGAAAGATTCAAACAATTCAAGAATGTTGTAATGTTGCTTTTAATGTAACAAAGTCGTTAAGGGATGAAATCAATTCTTATGTTATTCCTGCTTACCACGATCAATGCAAAACATTTTTATTTTGCATAAATATCCGCAGTCTAATAATTATAATGCAATATGTGATTATGTTACAATATGACTTAGAGTGTAACTTCGTACCAGTTTACATTAATTTCGTTAAGTTACGTCTGGAAACGTAAATATTAAGCTTCTCTATGAAAGAGTACCACTTTAAAATATTTCAATGAAATTGTTAATATTACAGTAATCGCTCCTTCGTTGTCTTGAATCGTGGGCACGATCGTTGTCCAGTGCCTACCCACTCCACTGGCTGTCAACAAGAGGATTAGGCCTGCGTGGATCTGGTTGCCAGATGTGTCCCAGGACTGTCTAGACCCGCGCAGAACGGAGAACAATAGGAAAGGAATATAGCAAGGAAATAAGGAGTTTTTTAAAGCCAGACAGTTGACTGCTTTTGACTGCGGATGCTTTCTCTTTGTCATTTAACTAGCCGTTTCACTAAAGACGCAATCATAAATCAAAAATAGTGTCCGGGCACGGTCGTTGTCCGCTCAAACCCCCGGCCTTTGGACAACGAAGGAGCTTTTACTGTACTTCTCTCAATAGTATTTTAATCGTAATTAATATTGGACTTCTCGCACTAGCACTTAAAGTTATCATTTTTTCGTCGATTCGTATAGTACTACATTCAGAAAAGAAAATTTTAGGTCCCCTGGGTGAAAGTTTCTTGGCGATCGTCATAGTACTTTATTCATACGTTTAACATTTTTCAGTATTGGGTCAGACTTATAAACGAGCTCGTGTTTCGGCGAATCGCGGGGCCGCATTCGTAAATATAATTATCAGTGAAATGTGTCAAGGATTTTTTTCAGACTTCTCGAGGTGCGACACCAAAACGATGACAGCGACACGCGGCTCGGGAGAATAAGTTTACGCGCATCGGTGAACAGAGCTGCGCGCGCGAACCAGAAAGCATTAATGAAATCTTCAACGCGCTGGATACGCGACGAAACACTTTGAACAGATTTTTTGCCGTTTCTTTTTCTCGGTGGCCTCCCCGGGTGTCGGAATTCGGTGGCTGGTTTAAACAGAGGACACTGCCAGTGCTACCAGGGATGAAAAACCAGGAATTCCTTGGCCTCCGCGGTTGAATTTATCGCGCACGTAACGATGCGAGCGAGGCAGAGAGGAGTGGAGATATTCTGTTCCAATCCTGAAGTCATATTTACATGTGACCCCAATAGTAGGTCGAATACTGATGCCCGGGTACGCACACACGCGCATGGGAATAAAGCAACCCGACCTCCAATGAACAGAAAGATATTGTTAAAACCACGGTTAAACCGTTTCGTGAAATCCCTCGCCGAGGATTATGATTTCCAAACGATCATCGGTTTTTCAAAAACTCGGCCGCAAAATGCTCCCTTAAAATGCAGATTTCTTTGTTCTATAAATACAGTTGTGCGAGTATGTAAAAATCCTGCGCTACTGTATTTTTAATAATTATCTAGCGCCATTCAAAAATAAATTAAACGGCATCTAATATAAATGTAGATTTCACTAGCCAAGATTAATTCTCCTGTTTGCGCGCAAATAATATTGGCTCAATATTTCGAAAAAAAACCAACTTCGGCTTACAAAATCAAAACTGCCGGGTGCAGCATATGTTCCGAAACTGACTGAGCGGTAGGAACAACATACGGCGGAACCATCGCCGAATAAATGCCAAAAATAACATTTGATTGGTCGGTTTCCATTTTTGGTGGTTGTTTCGTCAATGTTCAAATTCTAATTGGTCGTGTGTGCCGTGAAATAGCAAGGGCGCAGCTCTCGAACGGAGGGAACCTCTTCTCCTGCAGCACGGGAAAATTAATTAAAAAGATGGTCAAGGTTTGACTTCACTGCGCCGAGTTTGCGAGTCTCTCCCAACGGGTTTATGGCCATATTGTTCAGCGAGTAGGAGTCGGCTCGTGCGGGACTTGACTCTGCCTCTACTGTATCAACTGTGATATTCCCTGTCAGTCTGTTCACCAATGGATATTTAACAACTGTCCGAAAATTCTTTCATTACACTTTTGTATGTCCTACTGTTTTGTACGTCAATGTAAAAATCTTTAACATCAGCTGCGAGATACTGGAATTAGATTTGATTCTTCCTTCAAGTATTGTAAAAATGTAAAGCAAAATATGTCTGCGTCAATTGAAAGAGAGCGAAGTTAGACAGACTTTGCGTTCTCACTTTAATCATTTTAACAAGGTGAAAATAATATTGGGTTGGAAAGAAAGTTCGTAGCGTTTTCAAATTAAGAATCGAAGATAAAGTTAAGGTATTCATTCATATGATTATTCAATAACACGAGGAGTCACCACGAAAATGGCAAAAAGTAATAGAACAGAATGGAAAATATGTTATTGAATAAATCTATGAATAAATATCTGAATTTTAGCTTTCAATTTTAATTTACAAACGCTACGAACTTTCGTTCCAACCCAATAGATTGACAAAATTGCATTTATTTATATTTCAATAGAGAAGTTCGTTAAAAAAATTTCTCACAAAATGATATTTATATATTTATATATTTTTATTACAGAACCAATCGGGAGCAAGTCATTTTGACCATTTTAACCATTTTGCCGTTTTAAATTACACATGCCCATTTTTACCGTAAATGCATAAAATCCGCAGTCTAGTATGGAACAAGTATATCGACAACAAGAACAAGGGGAAAATATTGCAACCCCTTCTGGCTGCAAGTCATCGAAATGGACGGCGCTATAGTGTAACGCAGTTAACACTTTACCCGCCTGAATTTCCACCGTTAATTCTCGCGATAGTACTGAAAAGAAACGCCGTAACCATTATTATCATTAAAGAGTCAGCTCTTCCTCGCTTTAAACACTATTCGCCATTTAGGGGATCCGGCACGTTTCCACCGTTTCTACAATGTAGCAACGTAGTTACACGGTTATGGCCGCCTTAGCCATCGAAGACGGCTGCTTTTGTCCGATTCGCTTTCATTCTTTGCTTTAATACATTTCGTCAGAAATTCCCTGATGCAAGGGAACTACTCGCTCTTCTGAATAGTGGTGATCAACGTGACAGAACGCCCTCTATTATTCACGAACCCTCGGAGATTGTTGCCTGGGAGCGTCCGATTATGCGAACCTCTTGTAAACCGTGCGATGATTCCTGTCAATTGTCAAATAATACATCTGATCTCCATCTTTCTCTGTACCTATTACAAAAGAGCGTTCGACAAGTTGTCAAAAGTAAATTGGAATGTTCGTGCTATTGTAATAATTGAAAATATTCGGTGCTAAAAACGAAATGATTGGCTAATCTTTTACTACTTTTAATACATAGCTTGCTCGTTACCACAATCGCCAGTTTAATCACAGGCTTGATTAACCTTTCCGATAGACGTGATAACTAGCTGTCGCCATGTAATAGGATAAAATCATAATCCTATCAATAACAGGACGCTGGGCTATAAAAATGTTCTTATAGCTGTCGATAATTATGAAAGTGGTCCAAGTCAAAATTTAAAAAAGAAGAGTTAATATCTTATTCCTTCAAATATCTCCAAAAATATGTGAGTTACACAACTGTGTCATAATTATGCGCACACAAGGACCCCACGAAGGCAAAACATTTCAATTCAAATAAATAGAATAGACCAACATGTTAATTTCCAATCGAGTTCCTCCTTCTTCAAACACAACCACGTCGAATTCGACTCCCTCACCGCCTAAAAATGTAATTGGTCGTACTCGCGAACGGTCCTTCTGTTAAAAAGATACATAATCAATATCAACATCAACCACAATACTCGAGTGTCAACGACAAATATTCCCCGGCACCGTTCAACGACTCGCTTAACCAAATATTTCCCAATGAGAAGGTAAAGTTTATAAAACGCCGGCGATAATTAAATAATCAATTCCACTTTGGCGGAGAGCGTGGCGGACGGTCGCCGCGCCGAAATCCCAAAGCATTGGAATATCCATGCAAATCACACGGTACACGTGGCCCCCGCGTTAATCAAATATATATTTTCCGCAACAGTGAGACGTTCCCGGGACTTTTCCGTCGCCCATTCCTCTTCTTATTTTCCCAGCTGTCTTGCACTCCCGTTCTCTCTTTTTTTCTTTTTATTATTCGGCATATTAGAAGCGAAAGCGTTGCGGGCGTTTTTAATGAAATCGGGGGCACGGCGGCTGGTTTTTTTTCTTTTCGTCGGAAAAAATGTTAATACAAGAATGACAAGTGAGAAGAATTTCATTAGACGGGCCCGTGTAATAAGTACAACCGCCGGAGGCGATGGAAATCATCGGCGGCGGCGGCGGCAGTGGCGCAGGGAGGAACAGGGACATCTGTTATTCGTTTATTACAGTTTTCGCCTTCTTCGTTCCCGTCGCGGGATTCATAGCATCTTTGGTCTCCGTTCCGCGGCCGAGTGATGAGAACTGCAAATTCCCCCGACGAGGCGCATTGAATTCGCTGGATAATGCGACCGATAAATATCAATAATTGGGATTTAAATGAGAACGCTGCTGTACGAGATTACAGCCGGGCCGTTGCGTAATCTCGGCAGTTGTTGCACCAGGAAAATATATACAATATTATTGAAACGGATCAAAACAAATTTCTCGGGTGCTTATGCCGGCGCGGCTTTGCAAATCCAATCAGTGCCCGCAGCAATATGTTCGCAGCTTTAAATTCTACACAGCTGAACCAGAAACTCTTCATTTAAACTAGAAGAACTTTTTTAATTAGGTCGAACTTGCATGGATTATAAAATAATTAGGCTGTAGAAAATTCAATGAAATTTGGATTGGTGAGAATTGAGCAATGATATAATATATTCCTGCACTCAACACGGATAGGAAAATATCTGATTTTTACTTTAAAGTTGAGGAACTTTTTTAATGAGGTCCAATTCACCTAGACTAAAGAATAATTCGATTCTAGAAAATTTAATCAAATTTTGAATGGTGAGAATTGGGCAATGAAAAATCACCAATTGCTATATCTGCACAAAAAAATATATTCCTGCACTCAACACGGAAGGGAAAATATTCATTCTGGAGGATTCAATTGGAAGCAGGTGCCTTTCTTCGTATTTATTTAAGGACCTTCCGTACTGTCTACGTACAATAAAATTCGTCGTAATATCAGACCAGGCTATAGAGGAAGAGTCAAACGGTGTACAAGCGTTCGCAGATCGAAATCAATCGCTTTCAACGTGTAGTCAAATATTAAGAATTTTTTTATCAAAGGACGATACCATTATGAGTTCCATTGTGCTCACAATAATACCCCTTTAGTAAAATACAGAGAAAAATATTCCGCGCAACCACTCGAAAATCGATCGTTTTTATTCAGCCTCTGTATAATTGGCATTATCAATTTATTTAATCACCGTTCAATCAACGACAAGAATCTAATAAAAAAGTTTTGCGCAGAACGTACAAAACAGACCTGTGAAACGAATATTCGTTGGAATCGATATTGCTGGAATAAACGAAATCTTTATTAATGCTGCAAATTATTTAGATCTGACCTAGCAAACATTGCGAAATTGTCGAGACTTTCTAAAAATGTGCATGACCATTTAATAACATCTCCCTTTATTTGGAATCATGGAACGTACTATGCATATAGAAAGTTAAATAATAGATTACTTAATAAGGTACTTGAACTATTCTAACTTAATGAGAAAGCTCGGAGTAAACCGAATCGGTGGGTTCATCAATTTTGTATTTAATAAAATTCCAAACTAGAAGCAGTTTCCTGAAGTGCTATTTTAAAATTAAATGCTATAAACCAAGTTTTCAGTTCATAAATATAAAATTAAACCTACATATTTGATGCATGTACGATACAGATGAAGAGTGAAATATAAAGCTGGAGAGACATTAGATAATTAAAAGAGAGAAACACATTCTGATTTTCTTCGTAGAAAAATCCGCGGTCAACACATGAAGTATTGAACAGTGAAAAATATTCTTACGCTAAATACGTACACATAAATGAGTGTGTAAGTTGTTTGCTTGCTTGGAAAATAATTAAAAATTCTGTTGGAGGTAGCAGCCCGGTTGCATAATGAGTCCTTCCGTTGTTGTGCACAACGATGGAATTAGCTTTTAAGCTCACGTGACGCGACGCGACGTTCCGGCTGGCGTTTGGACCGCACAAAGGGGTATCACATATTTTTAATTTGCCTAATGCACGAGTATCGTCAATTGCTATACCGAGTCATTCCATCGGGCGCAAATATACGAGGGCCGAATTTAAAATTCGCTCGGACGGGAAATTCCATTAATCGCGAGTGAATAAAAAGCTGCGCGCGGGATTTCGATTCAACGAACTTTGAAATTAAATCGAAAGCAACGTTCGTGATCCATTCCCCAGGATTCGCACTCTGTTTCATCGATTCTCTGGGCCCGGTGGCTTTCATCTTTCGCGTAAACAGCCGCTTCCACGGTTAAAGACATTTTAACCACCAATATCGACTGTTTAGTCGTTCGGGCCCGTAAATGGTGACTAATGCGACAGATCGATGCACGTTAAAATCCAGCAATTCAGGGAATGCACGCCACGACTAAACGGCCATTTGGGTATTTCCAAATGAGGTCAACACCTACACGCACGCATGCGAACCGCCCGCGTTTGCAGCTGCTGCTGACTTATAATATTTGATTCTAATAAATATCGAAATTAATCGTTATCTCTATATTCGAAGACAGCTTCCGATACTCGCGCGTTTCTATTAGAAAATCCCGTATGCAAAACAAAAATGATTTATAACTACTTTCGGTCACAATTGGGTTGATACATTTCTGATTAAAACTGTTCCTCGACAAAAACATCATTCGAGACACTTACCACTCGTACATTATGAACAGCAATCAGATTTGTTATTACGAAGTCAGTAAATCCGTTCCTTCGTATTCTCGGAATTGCATCATTAATTAGATTAATTGCAAACATTAGTAATCCGTGCAATCTCTTAGCAGAATCAAATTAAAATGATTCACAATTTACTTTCTCATTACCGTGCGTTTGACCGGGTACGGTAATTATGTAATTATCATTATGTCGCGGAGACTGCGCGTATCGAATGCTCGATCATTTTAATAGTTTCGATTCCGAAAAACAATTAAATAATTAAACGGCCCGAGTTGAATTTTGTCCGAAAGAAATTTCGATTGATTTCGTGGAACGAGTTACTGAAAATTTTGTGAAAGTCAACAAGACATTTATTGTAATCCGTAAACGTCTGGCCGAGTATTTGCAGAAATTATAAAGTATAATTTTCCGGTGATCCCGTAGGAGTTTCCACTTTCATTAGAGTGAAGCGTCGATTAATGGAAACGCCGATTATCTGGATTCCAATTACCCGGAAGACAGTGCGGAGGAGGAACAAGTCGAATGTATCACGGAGAAGCTCTTGGGAAAATGATACATGTGTTTCCACAATTGTTTCTTATACGCGAGCAACAATTAAACATGTGCATTCGATGATCATAATTAGAAGAAGATAAATATTAAATATTCGTTTCCAGAATAAACACGAATTTACGACGCCGTGGCATGAGAGTCTTTTATATTAAGAATTCAGCATCGATCAGTAAATTATGTTGTGACCACATGCATGATAATGCAAATTGTTGCATTTCCCTTAATCTACTTCATTAAGGTGACAGCAGTCCGATCAGTGTATAACTGGGAGGTCGGGCATTTGCCTCGGACACACGACAGCAGTAATGGCCGGGTGACACGATGAGGTGAGCCAAAAAACCGGTTTAAAAATTACGTACATGTCCAGAAACGTTGATCTGGTGTCGATCTGCCTATCAGGGAATAATACAATGTTCAACGACACGCGAAATTAACACGACTTTCATGAAAGACGTATTCCCAATTTTGAAGTCTTCAATTCCATATCGCGATGAATATAATTCGTTGTTCGAAAAGTTTCCCCGAAAAGTAGCTGGTTTCCCCTTATAAAAATGACAAGATTAATGTTATTTTTATACATTTCTCATGGAATCATTGTTATTGTAAAATAAAAAATCTGGAATCATGCTGACCGGTGCAGTGGTGGTAGGTTTAGTGTTAATGATCATAGAAGAATCCGCCGTAAAGCAGCCTGGCAAAACAGGGTCGCTTTGAATTCATTAATTTTTTTGCAAATTGCGATGCTGTTTTTGCTAATTGTGACTCTGACCCGAGGAAATTATATGCGCGTGCATTCGCAGCGAGAAGCTATTGTAACGTTTCCAAGCAGAAGCGGAATGAGAGAATAAAGAATAAGGATGCGTAAAGAACGCTTTGAAAGGAAGGGAAAGTGGAACAGAAAAACGACAGATGAAAGCAGGTTGAAGGAAGAGAGAGAGAGATGGGCGGGGGTAGCTGGGTTAAGTTAATTAATCCAATTAAAAATGTAAGTGTTGAGGGTGCGCAAATGGAAAAGATCTGGCGTTCTTCATATTTTTTTCTCTCTTGTCCGGAGCGTAGAAAATATTACGCGGTAACTATTCAGAATAAACGGAATTTTAATAAGTTTCTGACGCTGCTGTCGCAGCTCATTGTCACATCACGAATTTCACCACGCTATCTTTTGTGTTATCAAACTGGGCCGAAAATAATATACTGAAAGTCCTGTTTCTCAGCGTTGCGTGAAGGAATTTTGACGAAATCTTGCTACTAGACTTTGTTCATTAGAATAATTCATCGACGAATTATTTAATTTTCATTTAGTTCAACGAATGCACGAGGAGGAGGAGGAATCGTGTGACCATTGAAATAAGTGTGAAAATAGTGTAACCATTTGGAAAGATATGTAAACTATCTTTCTGAATATTAGGTTTATGTCAGCCGGAAAGTTTGATAGCTATTGATCTAGTTTGAGAGATTTGCTTCGCTTCAAAGCGCTCATTATTAGCAAATCCTGCTAATAGACACGGGGTCGCCAGTGTATCACGAATCAAGCATGATCCGTATCTAGTTTGATACAGATACAAAATACGAGTGTGGATCAGGATTAATTATTACTGGACAAATCGGTATTGTGTGTAGTTACAGTATCCATTAATATATATAAAGCTCGGTCCGGCGCGAATTTTAACAAGCTTTAACGAACCGTCTATATGTATTTCTTCCGATGATATGAAAGTTTTAATATTCGAGTTAAATATTTGATTTAACTCTCCTCATAAAACGGTTTGGAAAAAGCGGTATTACATCCGCACTCGTTAGTCATCTATATAAATACGAATAAAGTCGTATTCATGATTACGTTTCCAGTATGCATTTAAACGTTCTTCATACTGTTCGAACATATATAAAATCCTGATACACATATTTTACAAATTCGAGGAAAAATAATATTTTCAATGCAGGTTCAAAATGCCATTCAAACGAGAATCGAATATAATACAGTTAATACCTGACTGAGCTAAATAATCATTTGGTACGTGGTTTGCATTAACGATTCGTGACCATTTGGTGAATACAGTGACTTTTATCATTGCTTCCTTTATGCTATCGCCGAGAACGCAAAGCCTTTACTATTACTGTTTACCGTTGCACGTGCCTGCTATTGGATTAATTTGGCGCGCGCAGTATGCCATAATTAGCACTGACGCTATCATAACTAGCGTTGTTACGGCAAGTCATCTTCCGTCACATTCCTGCAGAATAGGCAGATTGTTGGTTATGCGTAACTGCCGCGCATAAAACAGATTAACAACTATATACTTACGTGTGAAAAATTCCTATCGAAAAGTGAGAATAATAAGAACCACGATCTCCGTATTATTAATATAAGAATGTCTTTCTAGAATATTATCAAGTATACATGGTTAGTTTTTCGTGAATTAATTTTCCAACGAAAACAGACGATTCGTCATTAAGAAGACAAATCGGTGACATAGGAGAAAAGGGAAACCGTAGACTAATCGATTTTCCCGCGACTCATGCTTGAAGCATTTCAGCCTCGTTTAAATTAATTGAGATTTTAACAATGTCATTAGAAGTTCGCTTAATTAACAGTTGTCAGACCTTATCTTACGTTTCCAGCTTCAAATCCTGTGCCAGACAATGAACTCGTTCGTAATTCATCAATTAGGACCCTCCGGTTCATTAAAATTAACCGTGATTCTGAGTATGTACCGGCGATTCTTACCGACTTCAAGTATTTTTCGAACTCTTCAATGAATGTAATGATTATTTTTTATGCTCCTTCGATGAGGGACCATTCATAGAATGTTTCAATCATTAAGCATGTACAATACACTCGTTTCCTTAAAAATCTATAGCTTTTGTTGTTCAACTTTCTATAAATTGACCACCGATCAATAAATGTGACGTTCAAAAATTCTAATTCTCAAGATCTTTTTCTTGTAATAAAATATCAATGACGAAGATTACAATGTCTAATCATTCGCTAGTATGAACGTAATTTTAACTTGTAAAACATTTTTCTGATAAAATCATACATTTCATTAATATTCATTGGTCGATGATTGTAGCTGATTTACGCAAAGATCGTGAAGAATATGAAAATCTTTACAATTTGCATATATTATTATAAATGCAATACACAGACGAAACATCTTTCTGGTGTTGAGCGAATGCACTTTAGAATTCGTGAAAGTGGATGGTGGTGCCATCCGACAACGACTGGCGTAAACGTTAGCACGAGGAAAATATCTCTATTGATAAGAGATAAGTACTTTTATTTAAATTTATATTAAATTTTTCTATCTATTCCGACACTAATTTTATAACAGAAGAAATTTTGAACTAATTGCTTCAAATTTTGGGAAATATATTAATCATTTAACTGGATTCGGTATTTTATGGAGAACCAGGAAAAAAATTATTTTTTCCTTTTTAGTGCATTTTAATATAATCGTGGTTTTCAAAAAGTTTTTTTTATATATTTTATTTTCTACTTTTATTGTCATCGGAAGCAAATGTGTATACACAATTTCAGCAAGATTGGACTGTGGGGAGAGGTTTAAAATTCGATTACAAGATTTGACGCAATATAAGCGTGGTAAAAAAAAAGGTACATACAAACATCAACAACAGGTATTCGGCAGTCGGTACTTTACCTATCTCGTCGGTACTTTACCTCGTTTGTTCTGATGGTTAAACTTATCGTTCACAGATGGCAGTACCAGTGATATTCTAGTTCCCAGTTCTTATAATTATAAATTATGGAATATGTTGAAAAAAATCTACTGACAAAATGTTCAAATACTTATCCTTAAAAATGTCAAGAATTTTATGTATAATACTTTTAAAATAGCCACTTTTCTTATACGATAAAAAATTGTATTCAAACAAGGATCCCTCGAATATTTAAATTGACCACGATACGATCAAACACATTTTCGGCTTCTACCTCTTCGTATCAGTATAACGTAATGATTAATATATTAACTTGATATATTAATATCATTAGAAAGTCAGTGATTTTAAACAGTGTTCTTTTTCGATCGAGTGTCTCCCATAGTCTATCTATAATATAATATACGCACACGTTTCGTTTACACGCGTGTAGAACATATTCACAGTTACTCATTACATAAGTTTTAAACTGTATTTCTATCCTGTTCTTCAATTATACTGCCTCGGATCCAAGTAACAATTATGAAGCTAATTTTGATAGGCTCCACGCGCAGACATTACTGGTCCAATAGCGCCAAGAACCAGCTGTGACTGGCTGAACTAAACCCTTCTTGCAACAAGCTGATTTATCATAGCCGCAAGTTCATCGCAGCTCGCTAAGTTGTTTCAGTTGTTTGTTAACGGCGCGTACATGCATGAACAAACGTGGATCTGACACGTACGAGCAGGTGGCATGGCGCCCGCATTGAATCGAAAAGAAAAAATCTCGAAGAAAAATAAACGGCTGAAAGCAGCCAGCCATGCGTTGGAAATTTAATTGGACATTCGTTTTAGTTTAACCTTAGCGTGGCTCACGGTAAATTGCGATTCGCTCGTTGAGGTCTCGTCGCAGATAACATCACGCAATTACGGCTTCCGTGACCCTGCGAGCACGCGAAGTGAGGAAGGTTTCTTAAAATGAAGACACGTGCCACTGGAAAGACAAATTCGTTGCTTACAGAATCGTTAAGCTTTTAATAGCTTGTTAATTCGCTCTGTTCCGACCACAGAAAACAAATTCATATGAATACAACCGTTGGTATTAGGAACATCGTTACCATATTTCCTTATCTGCAAAAAACTGATCCAAGTGCGATTTCGGGTAAACTTTTCCTTGCGCAACCAGACATTTTGGCCTTTCTCCTATAAAGTACCTTTCTCCTATGTTATCGAGTAGATTCGCACGAAAATATTTCTAAGCGACGCGCATGTTATATTTTCGTCTCGTTTCGCTCTTCCTCGTTCGCAGTCGCACGACTCAAGGCACGCTAGTTTACGCGCGCGAGGATGCCGCTGCACTTAGGTCGCCCGCCGCTCTGCAGGTGTATAAAATCATCCAGGTGTATGAAATTCACCCTTACCCGGACCGCAGACCTGCAATTTTGTTGTATTAAAATACGCGCTATAAAGCGCAAAACAAGCTGCGGGGAAACCATTACGCGCTCGCGGTTAGCCTCAATGCATCCACTCAAGAGGGCTACACTCTTCCGAAAGTGCAACCCTCCGAGAATTCAAAGCTGTCCAACTACGATAACGAGGACACGATCAATCCGGATTATTGAGATTTTTCCTAGACCTTACTGCCTTACAAAAATCAGTGTCAACGTTTAAAAAATCATTGCATCGATTGCAAGATACAGGAGCCAAATAAAAATTTCAATCTTCTTTTAATTATCTTATTAAGGTCAAACTAATACACTGGTGGCCTTCAATCTTTTTAATACCTCCACTGTTTTAAATTGTACCTACCCATTTTTGTCATAAATGCATCAAATCCGCAGTCTAGTTATTATTGTAGCCTTGATGCTAGGATGTAAGAGACTTTATGAAAGAGATTTTAGTATTTCCATCCACGTATTTTTTCTTCTTCGCAAAATTGTTCTCGTTCGGCATATCTTCCTTCCGGCTGTACCACCAATTGAACAAGATGATTACATTAGTTCCGCTTCGTTTCGCAGGTGCAACTCATGAACCTGCTCCCGTATCAGTCTTCGCCCTGTAGTTTCGCACCAATTCGTCGTGCATAATGTTTCAGAAAAGAACGCTGCACTCGCGTGTAAAGCAAAATGTATTCCAATCAAGTGTCTGCAACAGGAAATTAAATACGAAAGTTCTTCGTGGAAGAAAGAACATTTGATTTAGCTTCTATTTCTTGCAATCGATGCAGACAATTTTTATTTTGCAGCAAATCTAAGGATTCTTGCCTGTACATGCCAGACAGTAAATTTCGACGATGAAAAATAATGTGACTGCGAATCGAATCGGTAAGTCGTAAACACGTGCCGCGAGAAGCAACTTTCCAAGGACGTAAGATTCATCGGTATCATCCGAGCCACGCGCGACACCGAGCCAGCATAAAAAGAAATCATTTAGTGATTACACCTGCAACGTTCGAGTTGCACCTGGAACTGTGCGGCGAACATCGAAGATGGGGAGAGAGAAGGGAGAGACATCCAGAGCTACTATTCTCTGCTTTTCCACGACGATACGTATCGAAACGCAGGAAGTAAAAGTATACGAAATCGTACCGAACGATCCAGGTGAAACTCCGAGAGTCCGCAGGTGAACGAGAGCCTCAGTCAAAAGGACAAGAGAATCCCGTTGTTGGTCGCCGATGTGCAAGGGAGTAGGGGCCTCGGAGCGTCTCTCGGAGTTTGGTTAATCCAGCTGGAAAAGGAAGAAAGGAGATCAACGAATCCTCTTCCCCCTGCTACTTCCATTCCTTCTTTCCGCCCCACGAACATGGCCCCCTGTTCCTCTTTGCTGAACTTCCCGGCAAACGCTGCCACGCCATTCTCTATGCACCCTTTAAAAGAAGAATCTTGTCGACAGATATGATTAATCGATATGTATCGGACTTCCGTCTAGCAGTTCCAGTCTCGGCGGGGAAGAACATCGAGACCACGCACAGTGCATAATTTCACCGCAAAAGCTGGCCGAAAGTAAAAAATTTTGTTTAAAATATAACATTTTTGCTTTCTGAGATAGTTGAATATCCTATACAAAATAATATGTATTCCGGTATCTTTTTCTTTATTTTA
The DNA here is from genome assembly GCA_963966675.1 of Lasioglossum calceatum. NCBI lineage: Eukaryota > Metazoa > Arthropoda > Insecta > Hymenoptera > Halictidae > Lasioglossum > Lasioglossum calceatum. Next base: position 10,461,420 of record OZ016550.1, on the reverse strand, counting down.
TTCACTCATGAAGTGTTACGCTTTATTAAAGGTGAAGAGTTTCCGGCATTATTTCATTCACAAGTACTTTTAGCCTGATAAAAACAAATAAAATAAATATTTTTATTTCAGAATGTTATAGAGCCAGTCAACTGTTGTTAGTGAACCTAATTGTCAGTGAACCCAGTTAATTAATTAAAAATAAGAAAAAGATTGCTGCCTGAATTTCTTTATAATCTTGCGCCCCTTAATTCCGCACTACCGACTTCTCTCCTCGTGTTGTATCAAACCCGAAGTTAAGACCTCTCCACAGTCCCGGTCAATGTTCATTTGTTCGCCAACTGTTACTGATCGGGAGGTCTCGCATACGAAGCGTTTATCGGCACGCAGTGCGTACGAAAAACTCGAGCGAACAACAAAAAAGGCGCCAGGGAAGAAGTACAAAGCGCAACACGTGTTCAACGCGCAAATCGGCGACCACAGAGAGCGTACGGAGCAGAATTGAACTTCTGCAAATTAGTCGATAGAAGTCGGACACTGCCGAGTGAAAACGAAAACAACAAACATTCGCTCCAAAGGATGCATCGATGCCAGGTGCACGGCACGTGAACCTAGTACAGAAATGGGTGACGATGGTGACGATGATATTACGAGGGAGGATTGTTATGTTCCAACAATATTGGATGCACATTTTTTCCCATCAGCTATTGTGGGAGCTCCCTAACCAAACACAGGTGTACAAGTTTTGCACTCCAAATTCACCCTTTTGCAAGTGAAGTACACCCTTTTGAAAATCAGTCTCACCCTATTGCAAATCAATTTCAACCTTTTACAAATAAAGTATTTTTAACGGTATTGTTGTGATCAACTGCAAAATAATGATAGATTTTTATGTTCTTGGATGGTCACAGATTAATTTGCGTTCTAATACGTGTTCAAACTATAAAATGGAACATTATTGAACATCGAAGAAGATCTTGGTACTTATTGAAGCGCATTGAGTATTGAGTTTATGTTTCTATGAGTCTAAATAAATAATTTTAAATACTCTTAACGGGTGAGATTGATTTCCAGAAGGTTGAGATTGATTTGCAAAAAGGTGGAATGGATTTGCAAAAGGATGTACCATATTTGGAATGCAAAACCTATAAATTGAAACAGTAGAAAGATATTGAGAGGATTAATACATTAGATCTGCTAAAATGATTAAAAATGATTAAAAACCAGTTTCTTGCGACAGATTATGCAGGCAATTTTTACTTTACGTTTCCGCAGCGTACTACTGGAATAAAATACGAGCGAGCGAACTAAAATAGGAGATCGCGATGCTGCTCGTTTTTCGTCGAATTGACGATTATTTATCGGTCGCGTGGAAGCGACGGACACGCTCCCTCTTTTTTACCTTCGATATTCAGCGGGCTCTTCCACTACGCGGTGGAACCTCCATAAACCGTGGCCCATTAAGATGAAAAGGAACGGGTTAAGGCCTTGGTTCCTTTGGTAAAAGAAGATCGCGAATTCGCAGCTGTCGCTCTCACAGCACCTGCCTCTCCTACAATCAATCCTTCCTCGTGCGTGTGCGTGCAGGTTTTCGGGCTGCGTGTGCGTAGACCCCGCGTATAAGATTTTACCTGTTTACCTGCAGGCTGGTCTGGGCTACATGCGTACAAGTACGATTTACTGGCCGCATCATACCCAGGCGAGAAAGGAGAAGGATGCTGGGTACATATGGCAGAGGTTAAGAGGGAGAGGATACATGTATCCGATCTACAAGTCGGGTAGACTGCTCCTTTTTCTTTTTTTTTTCGCTGTGTTTTGTTACTCGGTCCTATAATCTGTTCTTGATACGTGGTGCTGACGGTTGAGGTGCCAGCCAAGTTCATGGACATTACCTTGTCTCGAGGTACTGCCAGGATTGAGACATTTCGTTTCATTTATCTCGAATTATTCAGAGTTGTACTCTGTACAAGTCATTTTTACGAAATAATGTAAACTAATCATTGGTCTGCGGGTCTTTATACATTTATGGCTCTTCAAAGTTTTCAATAAACGGTAGAATATAAAATTCGACAGAGTTTAGTACTATTTTGATTTATTTCAGATCGATTCCACTTTCTTAAAATTTCCTTAAAAATTCGCAGTCTACTAATCACTTTCAGCTGCTCGTTGATTCAGTGTTCATATATCGTGGCATAAGTCCGAGCACTTAAAACAGCTGAGTTATATTGAATAATAAAATGCGCCATTAGTATGCATAAAATACGCCTATAGCGTGGCAGAAGGTCAAAATGAATTGCTAAAAAATTCCATGTATTTTTAGCAGGTAGTTATAAAAATTAATCGGAATTTATGAGTCTGCTCGAAATTTCTTTCGAAATATTTCAAGATGAAACATCGTACATATATCTGCTTTATTAACAACAATCTATGTCATTTTTCTGCGTTGCCTTCTTTTTATTGATTTTCTTTTTTATGTAATGCTGTAACTCGGAGATGTATGCAGCCGCTGCAATTTCAAGTTATGTATTATACCGAAGATACTCCCGCTATATGCTTGTTAGCGGTTCTTCAAACGTCATTTGCACGCTCCTCTTGACTTCACAATTGTCGTTTCCCTTTGTGGACGGTACTGAATTGATCACCATCTATATTTAAATTCATCAACCCATTGAAAGTTGAGCATGGGAATCAAGAACGATTGACTCCATACAAAACTCGTAATTTTTTCGCAAAAGAGTCACGGTGGGCAATCGTCTCGCATTACACGTACATAGTCTGCAATTTTTTATGTAATACTGCAAACTGTACGAAAAAAATTGCTGTTTCGTAATAATTCAAGCAAGTGTCAGAAAATAAATGCTCTAAAATGTATTCGTTGTTAACTGGAGAAACAATCAGTGTATTCTTATAATATAGTTTGTGTGACACTTTCATATAAAAATGTAATCATTGATTAATGAATAAGAAAGGAATCAGAAGTTGTTGTTTATTAATTATCACTCATGAAATAATTACATTTTTGATTATGATTTAATCTGTGCTTTTGCTGTAATATCTACACTGTGAACATTTTTTTATAAATATGTATATATTTTTTACACAGTTTTACATAGAAAATCTTTAGAACAAGTTACTTACTTATTTTTAGTGTAATTTGCTTTTAATACAACTCGCATTTCAAACATTTTACCTGATAATTCATAAAAGAAGAACTTTATATACGTACAAATAAGGCAAGTTGTACATTTTTCAACGTGCAGATATATTTTACGATTTTCGGATTACAAACGAATTAATTACTGTCCAACTCTGGTGTCAATGCCACGAAATCAGGATTCAGACGATGTCGAACCATTTGCAAGGACCAATTTCTGAAAGACTCGTCATATTTCCAAATGCGCAAGGTAACGGGACAATACGTTCATCCCGAACAATATTCCGAACGACATCGAACGCTGTTGCAGAAAGGAGTACAAACGTAAATGCACAGGCACACGCGACACAATGGTAGGGGGTGTCGTTCACCTTCTTTTATTTTCTTTGGTCACGTGAATCGGCCTTAAGAGGCGAGGTAATGTGGCGAGCCATCTGCCCTCAGATTGCGTGTCCAGGAGAGAGAGACGAATAAAAATCAGGCCCGAAAGCATTATCCAGCTGGCACGCGTCTACCTCGCAGTCATTATCTTTAAACAGGATCAGATCGCGAGGAGTCCACGGCATTTCTTCTTCTTTCTCCACTTCCCCGTGTTGCAGCTCCTTCTGCTTGGACCTAGCTCTCCCTGTGCCTCGTGCTCGTCTTGTTGTCCAGAAACACCTGCTGCCCCCATTCTGCTGTGTTTTCATTCTGGAAGGCCTTCGCGGGACATCGTATTCCTGGTTCCAGCTTGTTTAGAATCGGTTTCCATTTCCGTTTACGAAGATACCAGGGTCAGCCATTTTGAGACCACCGAAAGCTGTCGGCCAATGGCGATCAATGCTGCGTCTACATATAAAATATAAAGTAAAGGTACCAGTTACCGGATATCTAGTGACGAATTGGACGTTTCTATTAATTCAAAGCCATTCTGTAATTTATTTTGCATTATTTTTCTCTGTATCGTCAAATTTTTCTGGACGATTTTGTTAGAAAACGAACGAAATATAAACGAAGTGTTTTGGTCCTATTTACTGGACACAAGACATATTTGTGATCACAAATTCATTCATTAATTTCTTTTTACGTGCCGTAGCACAATAAAATCACTGTTCTATTATCCCCTGGTGCGTCACTGTTTCTTAGCATTTCCTATATAATCAGAATAAGGTTTTCACAACTAATGTTTTCTACATCTTAAATAAAAGTTATTGTAATACTTTTGATGTATGTACGAAGGGGAGACATCAATTTTATTTTTAAAAATGAAGTAATACTAGGTACTTCGTATGTTAGTTTTATTAATTTCTAAAATGTCCTTCAATCTTCAGGTTTAACATTCTGCAATACTTTGAACAAGGGTACGTAAGTTGAAGAATGGAACATCGGGAGTTGAGAATCATCGGAGAGGATCGAGCCTTCGAGATGTGTTCTTTAAATCGATGAGCCTCGAAGCCGCGCGAGATGTCGGGCATTTAAACAGTCCGGGCTTTTAATGCGAGCGCGGTAACGTCGGATTCTTGGTATACATATACATGTAGCGTATACATATACGTACGCTGTTTTCCTTTCCAAGTTTGCCGTGTTAATCGTCGGAAGGCCTTCTTTTTCGTCCTCAATTACGGACAGCTGAGTAACGGTGGTAGTCACGGGCAAGAGACAGATGCCGGGTGAACGAATCCGCGTTAATTTTGACAACAAATACAGGCCGCCACTTTACGCCGGTTCTCTGTTATTAGACCAGAGTGTTTCAGCATTTCCCGGCAGACGGCCGAGTGTTCTTCTTCTCATAAACACGAGAAGAAAGATAAAATGTAAACACGAGGTGGCAGTCAAGGATTTATTCGAATATTGCGAGGTAAACAGAAAATAACAATACCGGTCTGTGGTTTTACAGAAGAGGAACTGAACAGAAATATCATCTCATATTTTGAAGATTTATCGAAGAACGAATCCAGTACGAAACCTAGTTAAACTTTCACTCAGGGCATCAAAAATTTTCAACTTCTCCGAAGGGAATGTTATACGACTCGACGAGAAAATGAAACTTTAAATTCTACTGCGAGGAATTCAAGATCTAACCCAAACTTCGCGTTCTGACCTGTCAAACTGGGATTCTTCGCACTAGAATTTAAAGTTTTATCATTTTCTCATTGGATTGTATAATATTACTAGACTGGATCTTCATGGAAAATAAAAATGTTCTACATTAATCGTGGCAAGCAGGAATAAAATAAAAATTTATTTCATCCCTTAATGATTCACTTTAAAAACAACATTACAATATCCTCAAATTTTTAAAATCTTGTAGTGTTTTATATTTCTTCATAAATGCCGAAAGAAAGTTCAGCCGAGAACCTACAGCGACGAAAACCGCAATTCTTTTTGCACCGACCTAACAGAGATGGAAAGAATAAAGTCCGGTGCGTGTAAAAATGGCCGTGAAAGTGCGAGCACGTGCACACGGCAGAAGGAACATCCGTCCAATTGTGGGGCAGGACGTTTTCCCAAGCTCGACAGTGTCAAATCTACCAAACTCCAATTTGTCCTATCGTTAGCCATCATTGTGACCCGGTCTGTTTCGGATTGAATCCTTTGTGCGCCCTTGGAATGTAATCCTTTCTTTTTCCCGAGCTAAATCCTCCTAATGATCTTGCGAGCGACCCGAAGGGAGACTGTGTGCCCGTGCCGCTAATGACCGGGTTAGGTGATTCTTTCCTTCCTGCACGCGAAGAGGAACATCGGCGAGGCAGTTCTCGCACCCAAAAATCAACCGTCTTCGTAGAACGACCTCGTGCGATCCGCAATTAACCGGCGGGCATTTCGTGGAGGCAGGTGAACTCACCCCGAAGCTCCCGTTACGACGACATGAAGGGACGCGACGCGCAGATGACGCGCTCCTGTGGAAATCGCAATTTTTGCAACCTGCGAATCCCTTCGTGACACTCACCGCCTGTGTAAGTACGGCTGTTGCGTAAACGTATGTCGTTTAACAATCGCGTGTCGTTAGCGATACAGCTCGCAGACCGTGTATCTGTTGACGCGTCCCGCAATTATTTCTTTCACCTACAGAGTGAGTTGTTACGCTACGAAGTCGGGGCGCCACTTAAACGCGCCATTGTTCATACAATTTTTAGAAGAGCAGTTTATTGTCAGCAAAAACGAAGTTATATATAAAAAACGAATTTATTTGATGGTACATTCTCTCACAACAGCACACAATTTTATCTTTCGAGCACTGCGTTTTCACCCTTGCGGTAATAAAAAACAAAGTCGATGGAAATATGTACTTTGATTTCGCATATTTGATGCGATGACGAAAAAAAAATTCTTGGAAGGTTCAAAAGCACTACAAGGCAGGACATGACGTCCGAAATGTCAGCTGTCGAAATATACTAGGATTTTGCCATTTAAAATAAGATTAACCGTCATACGCTCCACGGGAATAGTTACACAAAAGATCCTCGGGTGATATTTCACCCATTTTCGCTCTGCACTTCAATTAATGTTATTGGCAATCTATTATAACATATTCCATTAAAATTTAATTAAATGCGTGAATTTCTTTATTATATCTTGCAGTTACTACATTAAATAGCATTTTCATGCTCGTCACATACATTTTTCTTACAAATTTCGACTTGTGTTTTACATATAATATGATACTTTAGACTAATACACCAAGTTATAACATATTTCGAAAGAAATCAAACATAATACAGTATCTGGAAACAGAAAATGGGTAAATTTTCACCCGAGGAGCGTACGAGGGTTAACATTAATTAGTAGCACAAATTAATTTTATGCACTTCGTTGTTTAGAGTCATAGTAGAATGCATAATTTTCAGGGAATCTGTGACTTTCTTTTGATAAACTGTTTTAATAATTCAAAATTGACAGCGGATCTTCCAGCAAATAAAAATTTTTAGTTGTCCAATTCCACACGTGTGTGTGTATGCAGTGGGTCACCGCAGACCCAACAAATATAATTTTCTCTGGAGCCAGAATATCGCGAAATATTCGACAGCCTGTAAAAATAAGTCAATCTCGCTGACAATTACATAAATTTATTACACCAACGGAAAAGGTAGCGACATACATATTCCGCAATTTCGATGGTTGTAAATGACAGTAAGAATTATGTGAAGAAACATGGTAGAATAATTTGCCGTGGTAGACGGTGTCGTCGAAAATGAAAGTGTTATCGAACGTGTCGCCGTGGCTGGACCCAGCTGCTCCGAATTTCATGTAACGCGTGTCATTCGATCATCGGAAACACTCCCGACTTCATGGTTGATTCGTATCCTCCGACTGCTGGCCGCAATTTCCACGCGCGTTACACTCCCGTGACTGGTTCTCTAATTATCCACGCGTATTAGTGACTTGTACAAGAACATAACACGCAGAAGATGTAATTTCCGACACGTATTTCCACCGGAAACGTGACACGGAATACTAAGCAGCACAAAACTGTCAAGATAATCGATGGACTCTTCGCTTTCGACCATCCCCCTTCGATCGTCATCCATTGACGATTGGATCTCTGGAATTTAATTTCAAATCGCGCTACTGCTTTCCGTTAACCATCGTGCACTTCTCGGAAATGCTAGCTATAGCTCTTCCGATTAATAGAAACTCTCGCGCTCCTTTATGGCTTTTAAACCTCTGCACTTGGAGCTACACTAATTCGAAAACCGAATTTTTCTTCCGGCCTGAAATATTTCCATTCTACAGGGTGTCCCAAAATTACCTTAGTTTAATGAAATGGGAGGTTCCCGAGATCATTTGAAGCGACATTTTCCTTTGCAAAAATGTTATCCGCGACTTTGGTTAGGAGTTATTAACGAAAAACACGGACCAATGAGAGCGCGACCTAGACGCGAGTTGGCACAGTCGGCCAATAAACAGTTGGCGCGCCGGGCCGACTGTGCCAACTCGTGTCTAGGTCGCGCTCTCATTGGTCCGTGTTTTTCGTTAATAACTCCTAAACAAAGCCGCGGATAACATTTTTGCAAAGGAAAATGTCGCTTGAAATGATCTCGGGAACCTCCCATTTCATTAAACTAAGGTAATTTTGGGACACCCTGTATATGATTTTCTTCATTCTATTGTTCTAAAACTGATATAGTGCCTCGTACAACACTTTCGGTAGTTTAATAAAATACGTTTAGTAATTCATTGAATACAAATTTAATTATGCAACATGTATTTTGAATAATGGTACAGCAACTCGAGTTCTAAGGGCTAATATTAATAATCCTACATATAGTACTCGTACACGTTAAGAAATCCTTTTGACTTTGACATCTACAGGTGTCGGCATTCCTTAAAATCTGTCAATGTCAGCAGACTTTTGCACTGACTCCCACGGTACAAAAAAAGAAATGCTATCTCTTAATAATCTGGGCGAAGCAGACACGTAACAATCGCGAACGATAAGAGGAACTAAAAAAACAGACTAATCTCGAGAAACTTTCCAATGCCGGAAACTTTTAACGCGCGTAATCAGTATACCATAACATACCGTACCTATAAATGTTGAATTACAACATTGAATTTCTTTATTATTTCTCTATTTCGTTGAGCGAACGCGCTCGATCGGTTGCAGTTTATCGACGAACGTAAAATACGTAAAGTGAACTTTGCTTTTTGATATGCACACAGAGGCGTCTTTGTAATCGTGACACTTTGCAATCATACCAGACGAGCGGCAAATTTTTCCGCGGAATGACATGTGCTCGCGATTACGTATGTTTCGCGAGAAAGACGATACCTCTACCTATCGTTTGTTTGGACTGCCAGGAAAAAAGTCTCTTGCTACCTAACGCAACGGTGGCGGTGAGATAGCCGCTATCTCGCTTCAATTTGCAACTCTGGCGGTCATGCAAGCCTATCGGAAAGTTCAAAAATCGTGTGTTCGACAGAAATGATGTCGATCATTTCATTGCCGAGTAATTTTCTCTGAAAATTGATGATGCTTCATAAAAATGATGTTCATACAAAATTTGTAATATTGAATGAACTGTGAGCAAAGGCGTTAAACTAATTGTAAGGTGTATCGCATGATATGTGTATGCTCGAAACAAATTTTCCGAGAACCTCTATCGTTTGTTTGAATTACAAGGAAAAAAGTTCCTCTACACCCTACGGAGTACTTGTACAAATAATCACTATATCGTTGCAACTTGCAGCACACGTGGTCATGCTAGGCTTGGCGCAGTGAGCGACTAACGTATTCGATGGAATGGTCAAAGCAGAAATTTTGTTGGGGTCGTGAGAAGTGTTTGTTTCTTATGAAAATCCACAATATAATTATAACACAATTGAAACCGTACTCAAAAGAAAATTCCTCTTCTTCGTATTAAAATGAATGCAAACACCCGCGCGTTGCGGTCACGGTAGCGCCGTATTTGTGGAACAGTAAGCACTGCGGCATGTAAAACATAATTTGTAAACGTCGGCGGAGTTGGCCAATGAAAATTCGATAAACGGGAAACCAGTCGTCCATTTTCACTGTATCGGGGAAGCGGCTTTGCATTATTCAGCAGGCACTTTTCCTCCTGGAAGTCTGACAAAAGCGTCGGGGTTCGGCCGCCTATTCTCGTTCATCAACGAGTACAAGAAGAAGGCGCTCCTGTTGGGAGCATAGATTATACAAAATTTGTACAGATGCTGACGATTTCGTATCGCCGCATAGTTTCTTTCTCATCGAAAAAATTAGAGCGGAAGAGTGAAAGGAGAAACAGTTGTGGACAAGGGCTTAGGCGTTAGCATGACAAAAGTTCCCAATTACGGAAGACATTCCGGTTCGAAGTATTAAGGTGTCCTAATTTAAATTCATTTTGCATTACAATTACTTTCGGCCTGTTTCAAATTCAATAACGGCAGCCATAAACTACACCCGAGAACCCCGGAGGACAGCCACTACTCTAATCCACGCGTTTATTCTTCAAGAAGACATTCTGGTTTTGAGGGCGATTTTTTTCGAACCAATTTCTCGGAAGTTTGCAGAAGTAATTGTGTAACAAGGTAATAATATCCATAATGCTTCACGAGACGAAGTCGCTGCCACGTTCCTCGTTAACAGAACAAGTCTGAGCGCCCCCTAACTTTCCCAACTCCCTTGCGGTCCAGGGGTGTTGTATTAGCGGACGAAAAAAAAGGTATGACAAAGTTCTTCGTGACCAAGAAACAGATGCGGAGGCGAAGTTACTTCTAGACCCCATGGAAACGGTGAACGCGTGCGTTCTTCCATTTGTCACGGGGAATTCTTGACTCCGCGGGGACGTCATCCCCCTCGGTAAACTCGTTTAGCATAATACGCGACGAAATATGAACGAATGCAGTAAGACGATTTACCCGAAATTTATTAGGGCAGCGTACACCCCCATCATTCCGTACAACTGTTCGGAACTGCGCCGTTGCTAATTACTTCTTTCGTCTAAAATTTGTACGTTTGTCGTGCCAATTAATTTTTACATTTTAAGGGATGGGCGGAGGCTTTCGTTGTAAATTGAATGTTTCTGATCGAATTTAAGTGAAACTGAACATGAAACACGTGAATTACTGCTAAGATAAGTAGAATATTATGAGAGAATTCAGAATCATCGCTAATGACTTTTTTCGCCAAAAAGATCATACATATTTTAAAGGGTGTACGGAGACTTTTGTTATCAATTGAATGTTTCTAATCGAATTTGAGTGAAACTGAACATGAAACACATTAATTACTGCGAGTATCTTTAGACTATTATGAGAGAATTCAGAATCATCGCTAATGATTTCCTGTCCCCAAAAAAATCATACATTTGTCGTACCAATTAATTTCCACATTTTAAAGGGTGCACGGAGGCTTTCGTTGTAAATTGAATGTTTCTGATCGAATTTGAGTGAAATTGAACATGAAACAAGTGAGTTACTTCTGGTACAGATAGAGTATTATGAGAGAATTCAGAATCATCGCTCCAATGACTCCCTCTTGCCTACAATTCATACATTTGTAGTATGTACCAGTTAATTTCCACATTTTAAAGGGTGTACGGTGGCTTTCGTTGTAAATTGAATGTTTCTAATCGAATTTGAGTAAAATTGAACATGAAACAAGTGAGTTACTTCTGGTACAGATAGAGTATTATGAGAGAATTCAGAATCATCGCTCCAATGACTCCCTCTTGCCTACAATTCATACATTTGTAGTATGTACCAGTTAATTTCCACATTTTAAAGGGTGTACGGAGGCTTTCGTTGTAAATTGAATGTTTCTAATCGAATTTGAGTAAAATTGAACATGAAACAAGTGAGTTACTTCTGGTACAGATAGAGTATTATGAGAGAATTCAGAATCATCGCTCCAATGACTCCTCTTGCCTACAATTCATACATTTGTAGTATGTACCAGTTAATTTTCACACTTTTGGGTGTACGGAGGCTTCCGTTGTTAATTGAATGTATCTAATCGAATTTCAACGAAATTGAACATGAATTACTGCTAGGATAGATAGAGTATTATGAGAGAATTTTGAGATCCCGCCTTGGTCTCAGGCGAATAACGACCCTTTCTTATTGCTGGCGCAGCCTTGACACGTGTCTACTATTTGACAAGGATAGCAAACGTGGCACATCCAGAGTGAGTGAATTAGACTACTGGCAAGGGACCGGTCGAAGGATCACCAGCCTGCAAAATGATGTCGGCCAATGTATCCACTGCTGGAGCAAGACAAGCTTCATTACCTGTCACTGTATCATTATGAACCTTTCACGAATAAATTAATTAAGTTATTCTGACTCAATCAGCGGCTATATCTCGGTACCATTGGACGTAATCTGGAACCTTCGTCGAACCAAATATTCTTCAATTAAACATAGCATTAGTTATAATTGAACATATAATTTTAATAAAGAAAATACAGGAATGAAATAGTAAATATTTCATAAAATTATAAAAAGTTAGTGAACCTATGGCGTTAGAAATCGACAGATAAATTTTTGTGTGGCACCAGTTCCGGTTTGGAGTTCCAAGCGTTGGATATGGCCTGCCGGCAGGTCATTGATCGAGTGATTCCCAGAAATGACGGTATTTAAAATTCGTGATTCCCAAGGTTACGGTGTTCTCGATTCTTCGAGACAATTCTCCTACTCGCACACAATGCCTACTTAAGTATCTTCGTTTAAATACTTATACAGTGAAACGAATTAATATTCGGACGCTCTAAAAAACACGATAACTGTTTTAACATTGTACGATTACAACTTTTTTGGGAAGCTAGATCAATTAGTCTACTCTAAAAAATTTTTTTCAAAAATTGCAACTGATCGAAATTGTAGAAAAAATACTCAAAGTTGCATTTCACAACTTTTTCATGTGGGCATATATTGAAAATTTGAAAAATACGTTTTGTAGATCTATGTCAATTAAACATATGTATTCTGAAAATTTCGTCACAATCGGTCGACGTTGCAATGAGCTACATAACGTAACCTGAGTTTAAAGATGGTAAAAATTGCAGATTTTCATGATTTTCGACCTCTAACTGCAATAAATCTAAGGATTCTTACATGCAATAACTGCATACAATTCACACAGATTTACAAAATGTATTTTTCTGCCCACATAAAAAAGTTGTACAATGCAACTTTTAGTATTATTTCTATAATTCCGATCAAATGCAATTTTTGAAAAAATTTTTTCACATCACTAATTGCTCCAGTTTCGAAAATATTAAAAGTGAAAAGAAATTGTTCTAGTAAAATTGAAAACAAATTTCAACTTGTATTATACCTTCCAAAGTGAGCAGAATATATTTTCGAGGATCGCATACGAACATTACAGTATTGAAACAAAATTCGAAGCTGTCTTACGACAAAGATTTCTCTAAACAGCAGCACTTGAACATTAGATTAGCATTGCTCTGACAAATCACGCTTATCAGCGATCATACACGTGCCTTGGAATTTATAGTCTGGACGCCTTCTGATATTTATCAATGTTTACCCGGCGGGACCCTGTTCATCGAATAAATTCAGGTCGATACACTCGAAGGCGCCACGACCGGTGATTAAAAGTTCGAAATCGTTCGCCCGTATCGATTACGGTAGGAGCGGGGCAAGGATTAAAAACGCTTGTTGTTTCAGTGGACTTTTGACAGCGAGGCGCGTTAACGATTTCAAAGAGCCGAGAGACCGACACACGATATTTCCCCTTGAATCTCCGCAACTGGTGCAACATGGCGCTAAGCGTGGCGCAACGTGGTGCAACACCCTCGTGACCGCAACCCGACTCAACTGGAAGCCTTCGGTCACGATCAATGTGGTTATTTTCAAATGAGAAAATCACCGGAAAGATTATAATGGGTCTGCTAGCGATAAATAACAAATTGTGTCCGGTGGATCGCGAAAAGCGAAAACAATGTACCTTCCTGTTACTCGATTACGCGAATCCCGGCAACATAAAAGCTTGAAAACGTCAGCTGCACAGCACTGTAATGTGTTCGTTACGACATAAGATAATTGAGGTGCACAATCGAGTGCGTGCGAGATTATTCCTTACTCTTTAGAGGAAGGAAAAAGATTCTATAACAACTTTTAATGCTAGATAGGAATGTTAATTTAAAAACGATGAATAAATACCCGTTATTTACAGTGATATTAATATTTATGCCGATACGAACAGTTTAATCTTCCTCATTGTATGCCAGTGATAAATTAATCACAATTGCTAATTTTTCTTCGTTGGAAATCTCCTGGTGGTTTCATTGTAATTTTCTGGCATAGAGCCTTCGCTTTATTCTGCGATGATTCGGTGAAATATTTGATGGCTGTATTAATATTTATACATATATAGACTGCGGATCTTTATGCAAAATAAAAAATGTTTGGGAGCCAAATAAAAATTTCACACTTCTTTTAATTATCTTATTAAGGTAAAACTAATACACTGGTGGCCATAAATCTTTTTAATACCTCCACTGTTTTAAATTGTATGTACCTATTTTTGTCATAAATGCATAAAATCCGCAGTCTACTCATATGTTAACCAAAAAGCATGTTGTGTTGTAAAAGTTAGTTACATTGAAACAATGTTGCTGAAGAGATTCTTACTCATAGTATAGATAGTTCTATAGATTCACGATAATGGTATCAATACACACTTCACAAATAATACTTCAACTTCAAAGATAAATTAGCTTGTTCGGTTAATTATGAGGGCATGTTATAAATGAACAAAATCGATGTTAATCAGATTAATTAGAATTGTTACGACAGAGCGTGCCGAGTTCTTTAAACGCAGAATTCGGGTGGAGTCTCATTCACGGTTGCCAACTGCCGCGCATGCGAACTTCAGTAGACCGCCGACGAGGCCTTGAAGATAATCCTGCTGAAATATTCGCAGAAATAGACAACCAGTTTAAAAGAACGTACACGTGACTGAATAATGATTGATAATGCTTACGTAACTCGTTATTTCAATTTTAAAATCAAGATGTACCGATCGAGATGTACCGAATCAAATGTTCCAATAAACGTGCTAACATTCAATCATGCTAAAAGATATTCTTTCTGTTAAAATATGTTTTGAGAAACAAAATTAATCTATTATTCCACACAAGGAACGATCGATCAATTTTCTAACCCGAATGATCCTCACTTGACGTGTTACATTCAAATTATTAAATAAATTCGTTAAATCAATTTATATTACTTTCTTTATCTCGTGTGTTATTTGAATGGTTCTCAAGTTTGTACAAGCAAAATTTCAGTTGAAACGCGGCGGTACCATCGTTCGGACTTTAATGAGTTGACGCTGTGACAGTTTATTAGTGCGATAAATCGACAGCGGATTTTATGCATTTGTGAGAAAAATGAGTAGGTGCATTTCGAAACAGTAAAATATTAGACGAATTTCAAAATACTTTTGAAAAATATTTATGCATTTATAACAAAAATATACCACGTACAATTTAAAGCAGCGGACATGTTAAAAATATTTAAGGACATCAATGTGTTATTTTCAGCTTAATAGAATGCTTAAAAGAAGAATACAATTTATATTTGGCTCCAGCTTGAAATTCAGGTGGGCAATTTTGCAAACTTCTACGAAAGATGAAACACGTGGAACAATGGCGGACAAATGAATCGTAGAACGATTCCGTGGACCTGCCTGGGAAGGATTTGGAAAAATTTTAGGGAAAATCCTCGGCTCCTGTGGCGGCGGAGAAAGTTTCCCGGCAGAGTCCCTCGGTCCCGTGCATCCCTTGTTAAAAGGAAACAGCGATTCTCGTCATGGTCGAGCGAACGACGAATTTGCGATGCGCAAGCGAGCGGAGGACCCGATTCGGCCGTGGCTGTTTCGTGCGTTGCTACAGACAAAATCAGCGTCTCCTTTTTCGAGGGATCTTTAGGGATGAATGCGACCTAGCTCAATCCGACGACCTTCGATCAAGGTGGAACGAACGAAAGTTGGGTATGAGGCTTGCGGAACATGGATGAAGGAGTGGTGTAGCTTCATGGGGAAACATCTCGGGGAATAAAGGTATGGGGACGTCTGTCTCCATGGTGATCCCATCGAGCGGTTCCGAGTACGCGGCACACAGCGGGAAAACGCCCTCCGTCGCGCCTCGATCCCTTGCAGAGCGACGACAGAAGGGTCAAGAAACCTCTTCTGCCGTCTTCCTGATCGCCAAACAGATATACGAGAGACGCCGGATGAGAGCAGCCCCGAAGATATTGCTGCGCGGGAGACAAAGAAATTTTTCAACTCCGTTAATTTCGTGAACAGTCTGCGACCGGGACTCTCCTCTCTTTCTCCCTACCCATTCGACGTCTGTCCCCGGTTAGAATGCGTCTCACGGCTACGGAGACGAAGGAAATTCAAAGAAACCGTTTGGTGGATCGATCCCCTGAGACGAAATTTTGCATCGCTAGTCTGGCCTCGACGGTGAAGAAAGAATCGACGAGAGGACGCTTCTGAATCATTGTTCTCTATGGAAAAAGGTTGCTAACCTTTTGCTGCATGATTGTCCTCGTGGTCACGGTGATGAGACTGTCTTTGTTCTTTAATTTTAACTTTGCAGCCAGCTCTCGTTAAGAACTGGTTCCCCGTTTACGTAAGTGTGACGAAATCAATATTTAAAAATTTCGGGGAACTTTCCACGCGATTCCGCGAATTGTCACGCTAAATCAAGTTTGCTTTACAATCATCTGGGTTTGTGCTTAACAAACGAAGAGAATTAAGCTTTGTTTGATTAAGACGAGTGAAATGTGTACGTTGTACGGCTTCTAATGACGCCTACACAAACTCTATCAACCGATCTGGAGTTGTCGTTCCACTAAATACAGGAATTAGTGTTCAATCGAGGGAATTTAAAACCCTTGAACTCGATTAATTAGGCCCTCTTGATTAGAAGTGACTCATGCGTTTCGCTAAACGTGATCGTATGCTTTGAACTCGTTTAGAGAATTAATCAATTAATATCTACTAAATTACTTTCACTGAATATTTCAGGCTGATTATGTACGATGCTGCAGATACAACAAGATAATGCTTCAATCACCAGAAATGTTTGCCACGCTATTCAAATGGATGCTACATTAAAATCCGCAGACCAACAATGATATCTGATCAATAGACTGCGGATATTTATGCATCTATGGCTTCTAAAAATTTTCGAAAAATGCTAGAATATAAAATTCGACAGAATTTAGTACAATTTTTATTTATTTCAGATCTGCAAAGGCTACTATCACTGAAAATAAGATACTATTTTATTGCACTTTCTTAAAATTCGTCTACAAAAATTGAAAATTGCATAAACATCCGCAGTCTACTGATCAACAGATCTCGTGTTTCACGCAAGCAGGAAAATTATATTGTACAACCGTAACAAAATGAACGGTGTTTCGCGGAACGCCGAAATAGGACACGATTCGCATTCCGGTGGAGCCTACATCGGCACAGATTTTACAACGAGCAACATAGTTCAGGCGAGCTGTCCGACATGATGCAATGGTTAATTTATTCGTCGGCTTTCCGTGTGTTTCCCCCTTGGTTCGGGAATCGATAAACCTGTCGATGCGGTTAATTCCCGTCCACATTTCTGCTTGCACGTGCTGAGATGCCTGATCGCCGAGCATGGAGTCCGCGAGCCCCTCATTCACGAATAGTCGCGCCGACATTGTTATCGTGATTCAGATTGCTTAACAAGATTTCACAGCGGTTATCGTCTCGGTACCCGATTCAATTTTATGGTCCATACAGAGAACTGCCGGCCGCTGAGCGAGAACCACGTCGGATCCGTCTGTTTCAATAAACGATCGACAGCGTGAGCCGGCACGAACACAATCCTCCACAACAATATTTCCCCGCTACCTAATCGTCCCCTACGGTGGGCTCATTCTATTCGCGGTGGAACAACTTGTCGCGTATATTAGACCAGTGTAAAAGGTTACAACTTAAAGCGAGCAGTATATCGATCAATTGTCGCCAGCAGTTTCTACAATTGTCACGTTTTACAAGCTAGTTTCTTCTCTTCGAAGGAAGTATTCGCTCATAAGAAAGTAGTTAGCAAGTGAAGCAAACTGGTGTTCCGTTTATCTACACCGATCCAGTGGATCGATTATAGTTGCACGCGTTAGATCAGTGCAGAAGGTTACAATTTAAAGTAACCAGTCTTATCGATCAATTGTCACCAATAGATTCTACAATTGTCACGTTTTACAAGCAGGTTTCTTCTCAAAGAAAGTATTCGCTCATAAGAAAGTAGTTAGCAAGTGACGCAAACTGGTGTTCCGTTTATCTACACCGATCCAGTGAATCGATTGTAGTTGCACGCGTTAGATCAGCGCAGAAGGTTACAATTTAAAGCGAGCAGTCTTATCGATCAATTGTCACCAATAGATTCTACAATTGTCACGTTTTACAAGCAGGTTTCTTCTCAAAGAAAGTATTCGCTCATAAGAAAGTAGTTAGCAAGTGACGCGAACTGGTGTTCCGTTTATCTACACCGATCCAGTGGATCGATTATAGTTGCACGCGTTAGATCAGCGCAAAAGGTTACAATTTAAAGCGAGCAGTCTTATCGATCAATTGTCGCCAACAGTTTCTACAATTGTCACCCAACGTTTTACAAGCAGGTTTCTTCTCAAAGAAAGTAATCGCTCATGAGAAAATCGTTAGCAAGTGACGCAAACTGGTGTTCCGTTTATCTACACCGATCCAGTGGATCGATTATAGTTGCACGCGTTAGATCAGTGCAGAAGGTTACAATTTAAAGCGAGCAGTCTTATCGATCAATTGTCACCAATAGATTCTACAATTGTCACGTTTTACAAGCTGGTTTCTTCTCTTCGAAGAAAGTATTCGCTCATAAGAAAGTAGTTAGCAAGTGACGCGAACTGGTGTTCCGTTTATCTACACCGATCCAGTGGATCGATTATAGTTGCACGCGTTAGATCAGCGCAAAAGGTTACAATTTAAAGCGAGCAGTCTTATCGATCAATTGTCGCCAACAGTTTCTACAATTGTCACCCAACGTTTTACAAGCAGGTTTCTTCTCAAAGAAAGTAATCGCTCATGAGAAAGTCGTTAGCAAGTGACGCAAACTGGTGTTCCGTTTATCTACACCGATCCAGTGGATCGAGTATAGTTACACGCGATGCGGTCGTGAACGTCAACCAAGTAGGTTACACTGTGTACGAAGAGCCATAGTTCCGCGTTAAAAGCGTGCACGGCGACGATACCTTTAAATTACGAACGTGATTATAACGGTGGTAAAACTGACCTTAAAACTGAAACACTGCTTTGGCGGAGCTGGTGCAAAGAATTACGCTCGCGTCTTCAGACCTCGCGAAATTGTAGTACCGGTATACGCGCGAGCCGGACTCGGCCGAAACGAGCGCACTTTGAAAGTGCAAGTACTATCTTATTAAAGGGTGGTGATCACGTATGCTGCACGTGGCCAACACCTGTCGTGCGGTTCGCAAAGAAAACGCCGGGTAATGAAAGAGCCGGGGCAGAGAAGTGCGCGTACATGCGCGGACCAAACCCAGAAACAAGCTGCGAGGGATACGGGTCGGGAACGGTTTCGTTTTGTAGCGATGCCGATCTTGTTTCTGAGTGCTTGATCGCGGTAGCATCGTGCAACCATGGATGAGATACAAAGTAACATCATTGAAGAGAAAATATCGATTCAAACAGAAAGCACGCACAAAGAAAACTGCCGAGAAAGGAAGTAGAGCAGCTGTCGAAGAGAAGTTCACCGTCGAAAGAAGAAAAATCGGTGCATCTGCTCGATCCTGGCTTACCGAACAATGAATCGTCCTTGTTCTCCTCGTCGTTACTCATCTTCAATAGGCAAGGAACGAAGCTCTGAATCTGCAGTACGCCGAGGACCGACGGAGATGACGCGGACGGAACAGAATTTAAGGACGCCACGAGGTTACGACACTTTCAAGGATCGCTTCTTCGGGTCCCGAAACAAAGGGAGGCGCCTATAGCACGAAGGTGGCTTATAACGAGAAGGAGAGCAGGAATTGCGGCGCTTTGAGAATGAACAAGACAGACGCTGCCGAAAATTGCTGCTACGGGCCAACCTGTCTGCGAAAAATAGAGAAGTCGCCGCGAAAGGAGGAACGAACCGCTGCGGAAAGAGGAAGACAGAGAACGAGAATTCTACCTGTTCGCCGAACCGCGGGGTCCGTGTAGATCTTTCCCGTGCCGAGCAGTCTCTCGAAAAAGGCGATTTCATTGAGCGAAGTCATTGACAACGTCAGCGAGTTCTGGTTCATTAGGGCAGCTAACTGTCTAGCCGTTACCGCCGCCGATGCCCAAGCTGCCGCCATTTTCTAGTCGAATCTTTCTTGCAACCTTGTAGCGTACGCGTAATTTAATGAACCGAAGGCGTTTAGATGCGATCAGGATATAAAGTGGAGGGACGCTCACGGAATTTCTATGCAGAACCGTCGTCGTTGCAGGATCGTCGAATCGAATTGAGCCGGTCCGGCACGAAGCCGTTGATTGGTTTTTATCAAGCATTCTCGCTGAATACCGAGAAATATAATTATCATCCCGCCGCTACGTTGCCAGACTTTATTCAGCTCTTCTGTCACGAAATTTCCCGCGCCCGCAGGAATTTTGATAACCGCCTTGCGATTTGATTACGCTGATTAGCGGCCTACCGAACCCCCGCGGCGCTCCAAACAAAGTTCAGAATATAGAATTGCTTGCGTTGGGCTATTATGTATGTAGACTGGATTTTTGTACACATTCCTCTTGAATGCCAGTGGCGGGTTTAACGGTAAGCGGACTAAGCGGCCGCGTGGGGCCCCGGAATACCATTTCCCGAATACCAGACCCCGAATTTCGCAGAACTCATTTTTTTACGTTTCGTTTTTGTTAATAAGTTTATGAGAGTTTTCTTGCAAGTTCTATTCCAAAATTTTTACCGCTTGGGGCCAGTGGCGGCTCAAGTGAAGTGGAGGCCCCAAGCGGTAAAAATTTTGGGGCCCTCAAACTCAAGTTAGAAATACAAGTTGCAAGAAAACTCTTATAAACTGATTAACAAAAAAGAAAAGTAATGAAAACACATTACACATTAAATAAATTTATTTAAAACTCGGGGCCCTATGGTATCCCGGGGCCCCCCGCGGCCGCTTAGTCCGCTTACCGTTAGATCCGCCACTGCTTGAAGCCTCCACTTAACTTGAGCCGCCACTGTTGAATGGTTTGCATTATACCAAATTTCGTTCAACTATCGTGACATTAAAACAGGTTAGATTTATCTTGTTTAAATACTCGAAGATAAAGATCGGTAGCACGTGCAATTAAGAAATTAATCAAATTTTACACAAGTGTACCGCTATCGGCAGGTATTTAATTCTGCGATAAAATGTTATCAATCGAAGTGCCGAACCGTTCACTTCTATCCTGATTGCGAACGCGATTTTCGAAAGTTCTGTGGATTCTAGGAAAATAATAGATGACGTCTGAAAATATCGAATGAATTCAGTTACGCTTTTTAAATTTACTGTCGCTTCAGATCTTCATTATCATATTCTATTCGAAACCACTCTTTTCATCCTACAAGTATTAGAAGCTGAATTTTATCCAATGTTTGCCTGTTTGTTCTGTTACGCAACGGCATCTGGAAAGGAACGAAATGTGTTTGTAAAGGGTTAATAATGTGAATTCTGGGCATAAATTTTCTGAAATGTTGAACAATCCGTGCCTTAGGGGTCGACGTCGCTTTTTATTAGTCCACTATATCACAGTTAAGTAAAACTACAAATGTATTATACTTTCTGAAATATTATTTACGACTGCAGGAACTCGAACACCTTTGCTAATTGCTATAAACCTCTGTGGGGCGAATTATTCCATTATTCCACTTCTGAAATCTCTCGTCGAGGTATTTACGAAGTATAGAACTTTTTCAGAAGACTTATTGAATTTCTTGGAATTTTGTCCAGTAGTTTCAGGAATTTGAAGAAGTGTCCTCCGAAAGACGGGTAGTTCGAGTGCTCCTAAATATAGAAATATTCCCGACACTCCTGAGCCGAGAACACATACTATGTATATCAAATCGGTGGTTTCAACTGAATTCCATTGTACAGTGTTCGCAATCCCAGAGCGGTGGACCCTTTATTTGTACAAGGATAAGGCCGGATGCAGTTATCAAACCAAACCAAACCGATAAGGAGCCCCGGACCCCAAACAACGCTCACTGAGACTTCTCGTATTTATAATATTTGATCTCCTCGGCCCACACCGCCTCGAGGAGAGTATCAGTCATTGAAGCTTCGCTCGTGGGGCCCGCCTGCGGGGTCCTTCAGGCATCCCATGGCCTCAGGTAGACACAGGGACAGCCATTCATGGGGCCTCCTGCGAGCAAAAGGCTCGACCTCGAACAGGAAACGCAAGAGGTTCGGATGCTCGCTTGCTATTTAGACGTTTTCAAAGAAGCTCTAGATATTCCCCGAAGGTTATCCAACCCGTTTGCTCCAATTCTTCTTTTTTATCGGAACGTACGCCTTGACTTAGGATAATCCGGAGAGGTATCACGGTTACCAGGTGATCTTCCTCGAGAAGAATATTCTACACCGACGCGATCAGATCAACCATGTTCGATCTCACGGATTCTGATACCTGGGAAATACGTCATACAATACACCAAACGGAGGAACACCCTTCTTCATTTTCTTTTTCTTCTTAATTTGATATTAGATTCTTTTGAAGCGATATGGCGTTACACGATACGCTTGTGCGCCGCGGTTTTCACAATTTGTACCTGTGACAGGTATTCAGAGATTTCTAAATCTGCTTAATTGATCGGCTTCGGTGTTTTGAGTTGGGAAAATTTTTAACATGTCAGTCGTGTATGACCGACACAGTTGTTTCACTAGATATTTACAGAGGTATAGATAGATCCTTTAATAGACACTTTTAATTAACACTTAAAAGTTCGAGGAGTTGTATGTACGATCCTCAATATGCTAAAGTATGTTAACAGGAACGCAGAAGTGTATTTTTCTTCTTGGATTTTTATTTGAAGATCCAACGGTCTTCGCAGACCGTTAGAATTTCCAACAAAGAACCTCTAACAGTGCGTAACAGACAGTTATGCGTTTGATGAACATGAAATTTTACGTTATAATATTTATCGTTTCATAAACGAATTACGAATTCGTTGTTAAATTCAGTTCTACAAACTGCTTATTCTGGTTGGGAAGCTGGACTGACCAACAAAAAACTCGACAGGCTCTGAAGATTGTGTTCGAAATGGGTGGTTTAGATAAATGGGCCATGAGATCGCGGCAAGGTTTTACGTTTCAACATGTATGAATAGCCGCAGGGTACTCGAAAACGCATTTTGATCATTCGCATTGTAGATCCGGCCAGATTCTCTTTGTAGAATATTTTAAGAAGCCCTGTATTCACCGTGCTCACTTTTCTTTAATAAATAACTACTCCTAATAAGTACTAAATTTAAAGTTTCGCGATTGTCAGTACTATATGCGAGTAGTTAAAAGATAGAGCGTATATAATATGAAATAAAAATGGTACTCACTGATTTTTTCTAATGTAGAGAACATGTAACTCAAATCTGATCCAAATATCCTATATTTTCTAAATTTTAATTATTGTTTTTATATTTTCTAATTTTTCAAATTTAAGTGAGGCAATTGCTTTCCAATTTGGCTTTTAGAACTGTCCATAATCATCCCACAATTTCTCAATCTCTTCCTTTCAACATCTATTCAAACAATAGTATAATAGCTGCATCTGATCAAAATAAAACAATAAAATCAAGCTGGGTGTTTGTATTCTTTAATTACCATTTTGTTGAAGATAAATAAGTGATTTATGGACGGGAGTGTATATTATCAAAATCCCTCGAAAATATTTTCAGGAGAAGTGAGCAAACGTTGACTAAGAAAAGTTTCATTCCCGCTGATAACAATATTTCCATGTAAACAATATTGGAATTAATCCTCGACGATATCGAAGAACATTAACGCGCCTTATAATAATACTTTCCCGCTCGCGTACCATGACTTTGTGAATTCCTTCCGCGCTTAGCATTGCAAATGCATGCTCACCCTTTGTCCAAAATTTTTTAAGGACCTCGAAGTGCAATAAAAAAGAACCTTCATGCAAATACCCATATTGTTGGTGCGGGCATGAAATGTGGGAACAGTTACAATATCTATGCTAAAAGCTTTATGCATATCCGTACCTACCGAAGATACAATAATTTCTTGCACAGTCAGTATCCGTTCCGCTCGCTATCAGAAACGCAACAAAATGTATCACTGGTTCCTCTTCGACGCTCGAAAAAAACGGATATTCGTACGCTACTATGACTCTATGAAACTGGACATGTAATTACAAGCAATATCATTAAAAATAACCCCTGATTCGAGGCGGCCATAAGGGCATCGCGATCTCGTGTCTGAATATAGTTTCTCCGAGCCGATCAGAAAGTTGCGTAATTTACATAATTGGGAATAAACACGCGAGATGAACCGTCATGATTATCAGCTCGCTGCGTGTCATCATTAGCATATCTACTGCACAACGAAATTCCGATATTCCGACGATTTCCCTTTCGCGATTACGTCTGTCATGGATTCGTTAATAAAATATATATAAGTGGCACATCTTATAATTAATTATTACTTCGCTGTAAATGTGTCCTCGTTGTGAGTGATGCTCGGAATGGGATTTGCAATCCCGCGCCATATTTAATCCCGCGGAGTGCAATAATATAAAATATATATAATATAATAATTATATCTAATAATCATTAAAAGGAGGTATTTAAATAAAAAATTATTATATCAATAACGAAGCTACACTACGATAAATTATAATACAATATACATTACGATACAATAATTGCCGAGATGAATCGGAAGAATTTTTTCAAGGCAAAAATTGTTTAGAACGAAGTACATATATACAGGGTGTCTCAGCTGAAGGAGGCCACCTAAATATCTCCTTTATTTTTAATGGCACAAAAAAAATATTTTTGGCATAATTTAAACGGTATCGAAGGAGGAATATCATAGAACAATTTTTTTGTCCGGTTATTTTCCAGTTTTTTCAAGGTCATCGTTATTTTTTATCGGGAAATCTTTTTTTTATTCCATCTTGTTAATGACTTAAGCATATTCAAATGTATTTTCTCAGCCGCTATAAGATGGAATAAAAAAAATAAGATTTCCCGATAAAAAAAATAACGATGACCTTAGAAAACTGAAAAAATAACCGGACAAAAGAAATTGTTCTTCTATGATATTCCTCCTTCGATACCGTTTAAATTATGCCTCCTTAAAGCGGCCTCCTTCAGTTGAAACACCCTGTATAAACGAGTTGTCTGTAGATATAACTTGAATTCAATTAAAATCAGATATAGTTCATCCCGCGCGTCGTGATTCGCGCAATTTTGATGACACGCATAATTCCGCAAAATTTTCAAGATTTCGCATCACCTGTTTAACAAATGCGGGACTGAAAAATGACGCGGGATTCTGCGGGATTGCGAGCCCCAGCTCGGAAACGTTCAGGCCTGCATCGCTGTAATTGGAATCGGAGCATTCTGGAGAAAAATCGACCGTATCAAATCGGAAGCGAAGTTTGTGGCTCGTGTTTGACGTTTGATCGTCGATGCGGAAAATCTGTCGGCACATTTTTCACCCGACCTCGATGAACGAGGGTCGATCAAGGTCTCGTGCGCCGTAATGGCCGCGTGGCTGTCCGCCGCGGCGTTCAGTGTTAGCAACTAGGCAGAACGTTATCGTTTAGGCTAATCGCCGATTAATTTTCGTCAGAGCGCCGCCGCGCGGCGTGGCCGTCGAAGAAATTCAAGATCCGATCGAAGGTCTCTCCGGCTTGGTAAAGGAGCACGAACCGACCAGCCAGGTGCTGCTGGGCCCCCGGACCCACGAAGGGGAAAGAAAGAACCAGTTTTTTTAGGGTCTCCTTTCTTTCAATTCGTCGCGACGAAGGGCACCGTATTCGCGCGTCTGCCCTGAGCCATACGTCGCTCTCCTCGCGCCCGAACAGTGGGAAAGTTACACGGTGCGCACCGTTTTCAAATTTGCCGGGGGTTAGGTCGCCCCTCATCTTGCTTTCCTCCTATCGTGTTCCTCCTTTTTTCTCCGCGAACAACGTTCAAACTTCGCACCGTGCACACAGCCCCTCTTTCTCTCTCTCTCTCTCTCTCTCTCTCTCTCTCTCGCATACTCTCGTTGCGTGCTTTCAAATCGCGCCGCCTTCTTGATCGTCCTTCGATCTCGAATACTACACACATTCACGACCGGTAACGCCGACGTTTCCTTGTTAGCACTCGTTAAACTAGCCTTCTTGATGAACATACCGTGACTCGAACGCTGCGACTCCCATTAACACGCGTCCGACTTTTTCTCTGTTCATCATTCCTCCGTTTCGACAGTGTTCGTGGATTATTTTAATTCACACGTTCAGTGATTTTTCATATAAATAAGGAATTTATTCGAATAGTTCGAGAAGTTCCTTATCGCAAACTGGCGGGCCCGATAGCGATCGTAATTCCACGTTCGATAAGTTGTACAACCTTCTTTGTTATGACTGTTGAAACGATTATTGTAACGTGTGTGGTCCTTCGTACGAAGTGATCGTGTTCGACCGCAATACGACTGTGACATGAAATTTGTCGGACCGTGGCTTGAACGTACAACGGATTGGAACGTGTACGCAATCGGTTGGAACCATTTTCTCTGCGCTTTTAACTTCGAAACAGAAGTATTAAAGCAAGTCAGAACTCGAAGTACAATCTCCACGTCTCTAAATATAGAATCGAAAGTTTTTGTAATACATGAAATGCTTTTCTTTCCTTCGAGATATTTGCAGTTGTTGAATAAGCATGGTACGTCTTTTACCATGGCATTTCATTTATCAGAAGAACTTCTTCAGCGACTTTTTTCGTTATCTTTTCTGCACGAACGAGTCTTCATCTCGCGAGGAAATACAAGATTGAGTTTCTCGCTATTTTTGTAATTAATCGAAACATTCGTAAGAGCTACGTAAACGTGAAATTATCGGATTATCGAATACAATAATGTCCGTTCTCTTTGAAAAGACTGCTGAAGTGGTTCAGCTGAAGGCCCAGAGGTGAGATCGATTAAAGAGAGCGTCAAGTTAAACGGAATTATGCTCGGAAGCTGTGCCTCCCTCAAAAGGTTTCCAAGGTGGCGAGTCAATGACTTCCGAGTGTTTCACACCATTCTCCCTCACTTATTTTCAGGTAGGCAAAGCCCCTAACATTTTTATTACCGTAGAACTCGGAAGAGTGCGAACAGCAGTGAGAAAGAGAAATAAAAGAGATGAATTGCTTGTAAACTACCGTTCGATTGCATTTAACGTACAAACTAGAAAAACTGCAGTATTATTATTACTCTAATTTGATTTCATACGCTGTCCTTAACTATTTAAAATTTGAAAAGTACCGATTCACGTTTCTCCGAGTTGAAATGAACCAAGTTCAAATAAATTAATGAATGAAATCAAGACCAGAAAGTCCATCCAATTCTGATAACAATAAATATTTTAATGTGTCTGATAGCTTATGTAAGAAGCGCGCGAATTTCGACGATCGCGCGGTCGGTATCTGCAATCGCCGGGCAAAAAGAAGCTCGCGCGCTCGATTCGGGCAGCATGTGGGGCCCGCGAAATCACGATGTATAAGGTTAAGGGGTCAAGAACCCCGGTTGTCTATGTGCCACTCGATTAGCGACTCGTCGATGCGAGTCGTACGAAACTTCCGGAGGTAGACGCTTGTCTCTCTCTTTAATCCGCGTGCGGCGGTCCTTCTTCCTCTATTTCCCTTTTATTCTGTTTTTTTTTATTCCCGCTATTTTCGGCGACGCATTGCGGCTGCATACGAAATACAAAAAGGGACGGACGCTCTTGCCGTGGCCACGCATCGCTGAACAAACCGATACGTCCGCTACGTGCAACGTATTTTTGCAAGACACACGTGGATCGTCGACGTCGGCGAACCGAACGACGCACGACGACGACGACGACGAGGCGTTCCTTTCGTTGGACTTTCCCTTTCAATACCGCTGTCTTTGTTGCTCTTCTCACCCTCTCGCCTCCCCTTCTTTATCCTCGACGTAGGACTGCCTCCTTTTTTATTATTCCCGATCCTTTATTCTTCCTTCTTTATTCTTCTGCCGGGCCTAGGCAAGTAGGCGCACACGTATAGTTGTAAACGCGCGAGCACATCGGCCGCAGACCGGCGGCGCAATATGCATTTCAAACTGGTTTTCCTTCAGCTAGGCCGAATAACGCTGCACGGATTTTTGGGGGGCCGCGCCGCGCCGCGCCGCGCCACGCCGTGTGCCAAACAAATTCGCGAGCTCTGTTCGAATACATTTTTATCCCTGTGTACACAGATTTGCGCGAATCCCAGCGGAAGATGCAACGACGGTTTTTGAATGTGCTGTGGGATTATCTGGTAAAAACTATTACCAGAGCTTGGTCGTTGAAACTTCCATTCGCTAACGATTTTGTATTGAAAAAGACAATCGTTCAATGAATGCGTTCCTTTTTGTTTCCTGTGTACGAGCGTTGTTACGAAACCAAAGCAAACGGTCGTTTTAGCGGGAAAAAAAGAATCGTACATTCTGCATAAAGAATTAATATGAAATTCTTGATGCATCCGGTACCAAGAAGTTTATCCGACCACTCGGTAAACTTCGCGAAGATTGAATAAGCGGTGAGCGTGAAGACTACAAGCCTCGGAATGGCGATGGAATTGGTAGACACCGTCTGATGATATTCCCGTCCGATCGGTGACACGAACTAAGATGAATGGTAGTAACAAACATCCCATTAATCACGCGTTAGTCATCCCGATTCCGCAAAATCGATTCTTAATGAACATTGTGATATTTCAGGCCGCGGGTATACCCGCAAAACCCCAAGACTATACGTACCCTAGCTCTCTTCACCTTCTACTTTGACCTTCCTTTATCTTTGCGAAGACTGGCGTCCTCTTTTTACATCTTATTCTTTATTCTTGATGCTCCACCATCACGCAGAGACGCGGATGAAACTGTGTTCGCGTGAGCGAGCGAGTGAGTGAATGAATGAGCAAGCGAGCGAGTGAGTGAGTAAGTGAGTAAATGAGTGAGTGAGTTCGCTCGCGCACAATCTCCGGATGGCATAATGCATTTCGAACTGGTTTTATGCTGCCGAACGTAGCGCCTCATTTTTCCCATTGGCCTGAATTGCACCACTCTTTCCCTCCTCCTTCTTGGGCTACTCCGTTCTTCCTCCTTTTTTCGTTTCTCCATTCTTGTTTTCCACCCTCCGGTGGCTCCTCCCTCTCCGGGACCCTCTCTCTATTTCTTTGCTCCTCTTTCTTGCTTATTGTTAACGTTATAGGGAATATAAAGAGTCTAGACCGACACCTGTATAGCCCCGGACAACTGGCTCTTTCCCTTTTTATCGCGCCCTCTCTTCTCCTCTCCTCTCTTCGGACCCCATCATCCCCACCCCTCTCTCTCTCTCTTCTCCATTCTATTCCCCGCTGCCCCTCCTTACACCCCGTTTGTTTTTCCAACCGTGCCTCACCCGGAACTGCATTTTGCATACGAGAACGATGCGTATACAGAGATGATTCGTTAGGGATCCTCTTGTGCGCTTTTTCAAAATGTTTTCATGCTACCCCGTGCTCGGTTGAAATTAAATGGGCCCCGTCCCAATGAATGCGAATGGAAAGATTCTATTTTTATGAGACCGGACCGACGCGATCGACCAACCGATAGCAGGATACTTTCATTGCGGATTAATACCTGAATGACACAGCCAGAGAGTGAGAGAGAAGGGGGAGAAAGAGCCAACTGCGATAATGCGAAATGTATTCTGCACGGCCTACCCTCCCGGTACTCTGCGTCAACCCTTTGCGTTTTTAATACTTCCGAAATGTTTCTGTTTCGAACTCTGCGAGAAGTTTTAACTGGTCCAGGAAGCATCCGTACGAAAAATGCACGATTTTATCTAACCCGATTCCAATTTTTTAATTTTCTAAGCTCTTCAAACCCTTCTGGGTTTATTTCGCTTTATAAGAATTACTACAAGCGAATGCAATAACAATGTCTGTTAGCACTAAATATGCAGATGGTTGTTGAAGGCACTGAACTGAAATCTTGTAATCGAATTTTAAACCTCTTCCCATAGTCCAATCTTGCTGAAATTTTGTAAACACACTTGCTTCGAAAAATACCGAATTCAGTTAAATATTAATAATATGTTCCCCCAAAATTTTAAGCAATTAGATTAGAGAATATATAGAAAAATTTAATATAAATTTAAATAAAATCATGACATTAGCGACTATAAATAATAGCGTGGAGCGCCAAACTATATTGACGTAATCTTCGTAGGCGCTCCACGCTTTTATTTATAGTCACTAATGTCATGATTTTATTTAGATGTATATTAAATTTTTCTATCTATTCCGACACTAATTTTATAACAGAAGAAATTTTGAACTAATTGCTTAAACTTTTGGGAAAACATATTATTAATGGTTGAACTGGACTTGGTATTTTATGGAGAACCAGGAAAAAAATTATTTTCTCCTTTTTAGTGCATTGTAATATAAGCGTGGTTTTTAAAAAGTTTTTTTTTATAGATTTTTCATTTATTTTAATTCAGATCATATCCTCATTCAGAATGATTGATTTGGTAGAATGTCGTGTCCAAAAACAGAATTACCTTTTAATATTCGATCGAATGTCACAACGATTTCTTGCAAACTTCCTACACGCGACGAGGATGCGCCGTGCCGGTACCGTTGCGGAAAGTAAATGTTGTATGTATTATGTATGTATGTACGTATATACATTAACTTCTCCTCGAGTTCCAGCTCGCGTATCTGCACCCTCCTTTTTTCCAAGCACCGTGTCCCTACTTCGGTTTCGCTGACGCGCATCGCGACCTTTAACGAAGCGCGGCAGGATGCGCCGAGTATCAAGATTGTTACCGACTTAATTAGGTAATTAATAAAGACTCCTAATTACCGCGTAGGTGAAGCCTTCTTAAGCTTTCCCCCTTTCTGTCCAAGAGATAGGATTCGGTCAACTTGCCTCGTCCGCCGCATTCGAATCGCCAATTTCACTTTCGATCGTACCGCTTTTTATTTTCGAAATTACACTGTTCATTGTCTGCGTACCTATAAATGTCAGATATGCGTAAAATTGTTCGTAAAAAAGACACGTTCTGGTGTCAATAATTTTCACAGAGGTTTTTAATATGTCTTATTTACTTTCACGTGATTCTTCACGAAGGGTTTAAGTACATTTATTCGCCGTAATTAACAGTTTTCGCTAAACACCAACGACAGTGTACAGTCGATAAATTAAAAAGTTAAGATACCATTCCCTTGACATATAGCGGAACCGACATTACTATTACTTTGCTTCCGACCTAATTACGGTATCCTGTAATTTTTGTACTTTTTGCCGCTGGACTCTGGTTTATTGCGATTAAATGTGCAATTTAATGCATCAAATTCTCCGGTACACCGCATCCTGCGATCGCGATAAACTTTATATCCTAACTCTTAATTTCCTCTCTGTTTTTAGTAGTGTGGTTTACGACGGGCTTTATCGAAAGCACTGTAAACACTATACAAAGCATGACAGTTCTAGAAATGTTATTGTCTCGTTACACGAGTATGTTATACAAAAACTACAGTAAGATCCTGCCGTATACAATCCATTTCCACTTGTTAAAATCATTGAACGAATAAAGATATTTCCATCCGCCTTTGCAATTGACTTCGAGCAGGTTTATTCTGCATAAAGACCCGCCGTCTAATAATAATAATTTACGAGACCGTAAATCGTGTTCCCCGACGAAGTATACCGCAGAATATAGGTCCCGTATAACAGTGCTCTAACTTTCAGGTAACCTGCTCTCTGGATTCTACGTGGGCCAAAATTCCCGGGCAGGTAGAGAGGATTCTTTGTGCGGAATTCCCCGCATCCTTATTCGGTCGTGAAATCGCCTTGGCGTTTGCACGTTATTCGGACCATTTATTTTTGTTTCCATCGCCAAAGTCTACCATAAACGGCCAATTAAAATATAACGTTCGACAGATCCTCGAAACTCAGGGAAACGTTTGATTGGAAGTTTCCGGCCTCGTGTCACAATAGGAGAGAATAAAAAACCACGAACGGCACACAACCATTGAGAAATATGTACTCAAACTAATAACGTTCCCATGAAGAATTCCTTTCTCACGGTGTCATGAATTGTAACACTTTTTCGGAATGTAGCAACACTAACTGCTTCCTTCTCTTCCTCGAAAATTGAAAAAGTACAAGCAGCAGAAGTCCAGTTATATTTTTACGCGAACGACGCTGGAACAGTTCGGAACAGACCAATATATTAGCAGGTGTAATACCAAACTTCAAACGAGTAGTAATTTCGAAGTGTTCATAATAATTTGATCGCTCCCTGCAAAGCGTGAAATCGAATGCGATAAAGTATGAGGTCTAGTAATCCTCGAAGAGGAGTTCGAGATACACACACGTAATAATCTACAGT
Organism: Lasioglossum calceatum; assembly: GCA_963966675.1. Classification (NCBI taxonomy): domain Eukaryota; kingdom Metazoa; phylum Arthropoda; class Insecta; order Hymenoptera; family Halictidae; genus Lasioglossum; species Lasioglossum calceatum. The sequence goes on along the minus strand of OZ016550.1, from coordinate 10,429,210 downwards.
AAAATAATAATCTTCGGTAATAGTCTCTTGTACAGAAAAACGATTTAAAAGGCACTTGCACAGGTGTGATAATTTAAACTGGCCACTCGATACGATTATCAGGATTAACTTTGTCTACAATGTAGTTATCTGCACACGTGCATGGTATCGATACGTGTGAACATTTTCAAAATATTCCGAGTATTCCGATAGATCTGTAATCTTTTCAACAAGTCGCCGAAGACATTTGTCATAATTAGACAGCGGATTTTATGCATTTAACACGAAACCGAGTACCTGTAATGTAAAACATTGAAAACATTAGACGAATTCATTAAGAACATGTTAAGAGAGGTAATCAATTTCTATGTCACTCCGGTTTGTTGCAATTCAGGTGGAAAATTTTTATTTTGCATAAAGATCTAGTTTAGTTTTTCACATTAGCTAAGGGACTGTTCTGCAGCGTGACAAATTCCTGCAGCGTGACGCATGAATGTCTAATCATCATTGGGCTCAATCAATTTCACCTATTACCTGTCCTAGTTTATCGTTATCGATTTGACGTTTCAAGGATCAATCGATCTTTACACTTGACAAATCCCCGACCGATCGGCCTTTTCGTAATTTCCTATCGCGTCATCGAAATTCGAAGTTTATCGAACGTATCGTCGGTGTTTTTAGTTCGATCATTGCTAATCTGGATCACATGAAATTTTTCAAAGAATTGCTGGACTCATACATTTGTTATTCCACACTCATTGGAACTATTGGGTTGACAAGAAAGTAATTTCGGTATTTTAAGGTGAAATAAAACCCAATTTTTCTATTCAAGCAATGAACTTTAACCAGTAAAATATTACCCATTTTGTTCGATGATCTTTTGCCATATTTCTGGTAGCTTCATAATACCGCGCTCATAGTACTTCAAAATTTTCCCAAAAGTGGGTTTTATTTCACCTTAAAATACCGAAATTACTTTCTTGCCAACCCAATATAAAGACACTTCAGTGGAGAATTATTGAATAAATTTCTTTATCCAGACAGATATTATAATGTAGGAAATTAGTCTATGTACTATATACATATATACGTTAGGTGAAAGGAGAACTGGTGTGGACGTTCAAATCACAATAACTATTAACGGTGAAGCCGTCCGCCAAGAGTGCGATTTATTAAAGAACTCTGACAAGGGAAGGACCCCAAGTGTCCGACTTCGATTTTGATAATTTTGTGTGAGATGATGGTATATGGATCCCTAATTATGTATGCAAAATATTAGGTGCAGTTACTCAATAGTTTTAAAGATATAAACAATTAAAGTTTCATACCGGTGAATCACACGGCTAATGGAACTTCGAAAACTACAGCTCAAATCATGGTATATCAACAAGGTATGAAACTTTAAATGTTTATATCTTTAAAACTATTGAGTAACTACACCTAATATTTTTCATACATCATTAGGAATCCATATACGATCATCTCACAAAAAATTATCAAAATCGAAGTCGGACACTTGGGGTCCTTCCCTTGTGAACACTCCGAGCGTCACTGAGAGAGTGATCGCTCAGGTAAAACTAAGGACACCTTGTTGTCAGCGTGTTCGCTACCTGCACCCCCAACTATGCTCTGGGTTTTTCCCTGGAAGGGAACGCGTCGCGCTGTCGAACCACACGCAGCCCACTCTCGACGTTCGCTATTTCGATATTCCTTACAATAATAAACTAATTATTTCATTTAATTTTGTAATTTTTACCAGACGATACATACAACTACCAGTTGATTTGAGCGTTCGGTAGGTTCAGTATTAGAGATACAAGTCCCTTTAAAAAGAGCAGCATCTAAATTAGGCCGAAGTTCAGCTGTTGAAGAAGTAGGTTACGCGACTCGTCCGATATAGTTGAATGTACATATAACTGATACGGTGACTGTGTAGTTGGATTAGAGTGAAGCGTTTTATCTGGCTCATTAACTCGGAGACCAATAGTGAATGGCCACGATTTCGGGCCGATGATATGGCTACCCAACGGCACTGTAACGATAACCGAATTTACAATCAGTTACAATCGCAAGATGTCGGGCCCTCATGTAACATTTATCCACCACGGTATCCAGCTTCGATTCGCGATCACGTGAATCTGCAACTTGCCCGAGTGGTCGAAACGTGCGTGCGCGATTTCGCAGTGACATTACGCAGCCTCGAGATAAAGGCATTCTGGTGACTGGTTAATTGCCAAAAACCAAGAAACCGGCGAGATAGTAGCCGGTGACTTCTTATCTGCCCGGCAACATCTGAACTTTTCCACGATCGCACGACTGTCGTTTTTTTTCTGTTTGCCGCCACAAGTAACAATCGTTCCGCGTGCCTGCTTTCGCCTTTGCTCCTCAATGGTTCGGGTTGACATTGATATAACACTGAGGGGCAATGATAAAGAGTCTCGTGGAGTGGTTCGTCTTTTTTCTCTTTAATTTTAGCTACTATGTAAGATAATTCGCTGTATCGACTTCGAACAGACGCGAACCATTCAACTATCATCGGAGCCTGTCATCACCTAACTTAACTGCACGTAATGCTATTAGTAATTTCTAGAAAGCGAATTTTATGCATTTATAACAAAAATGTGTAAGTTAAAACGGTAAGAACATTGGAAGAATTTTAAAATACTATTATACAGGGTGAGTCACCTAACGTTGCCACCTCAAATATCTTTGTTGTTTTTAAAGATACGCCAAATGTGTGAAGGACAAAGTTGAATGGCTCAGTGGGGCTCACATGGTACCAAAAATATATTTGTTTTTATGTGATTTTTTTAGAGATATCAAGGTGACCTTCATTTTTTTAAATGGAAGCACCCTTTTTTAAACACCTACAATGATAGCCCCTTTCATTAGGAATTCAGTGACTAAATTTTCCAAGTAGCTCCAAGTCCATATAACAGACACAGAACATTATTATTTTGCATTAACTCGTTAATCACTCACTAATTTTCGAAGCCCCTTATTTGTAGACTTCATACTCAGGCTTTACAAGCAACAAAGATATTTGAGATGGCAACGTTAGGTGACTCACCCTGTATACCATTTTCAATCTATTAAAATAAACTCCAGTTTCACACTCCAGTTTGTTGCAATGCAGGTATAAAATTTGTAATTTGCATAATGATGCAAAATGGGGACCATGAATTTTCAACTTTTTCTAATGTAATATTGTACAATTCGACGAAAAACTGATAACATTAGTTGTCCCATTAGTAGCCAGCAGATTCGACATGAAAAATCCAACTTTCTATGTAGCCTCTAGCTACTATAGCAACAAAGACACGCAAAAACACGCCATTGCATGCTGTGAAGGTATAAATAACCGCGTAAGTGACGAAAGCGAAGAAGTTGATTTCCATAAAAATCGACACCTGGAATTCTACCCGTCTTCTTTTAATTCCACCGGCTATCGGGCTCGGAGAGAGCGATAAATTCTGGTTCGTAGACTAAAACGAAAGCCGCTCGTGTTTCATCAATGGTATAATATGCAAATGAGCACTCTTCAATAACTGATTAATTTCCGGATCGACCCATGCGATGCAGCGTGTTAATAACTCATTTAATCGACGGAGACGGAACAAATAAAAAATGGCGAAGCTTATCGGCCAGGAGGTTATACGTGTTGGCGCCTATTACGTAAAATTGCCTTAAAAGCGTGCTCGAAAAACCAGCAACGAATACACGCTTTCTCCAGCTCACCGGGGTGCTTCCCAGAAACCTCGAAAGCGGGGAAGTCGTTTCTTCCACCGCGCTTGGGGTAATAAATGGTGTCACGGCGTCGAGTGGATGTGTTTATTTTCGAAAGTCCAACGACATTTATGGAAACGCCGTAAAGCGACAATTTCTCCCCGGCTCCTTGCCCTGATCCTCACCCTCGTTGGCCCGGTTTTTTCGTCCCTTCGGCTGAGGGTTGTCCGGAGGTGTCGTGTGTCTCCTTTTTCTAAGGCACCATGAACATAGGAAGATCGCATTGCTACCTACGAAATACCGAGAAACTTTACCCGCCGTAGACTCCGGGGCAATTTATGGTTTAATAGGATGAAGGTCAGTGCGAGGAGCAAAGTGGTGCTATCTCATATACAGGGTGTTCGTAAAAAAAACCGTCTCACAGATCACAGCTCGGATAACGTCGAGCAAAATTGGTTTCTAGTTCTGCTGGCGTAAATTTCTTTCTACATCAATCACACCAGTGTAACGCGAAACTAGGCCCGAACTAATTTTCCTTAACTAATTCTTTCGGTTTCTATATGTATGTGGAAATAGAAAACTTTTCTCGTGAAACGACTAATTTATAATCTCGTATTAGTTGCGTTGCAGATCGGGCCCATTTCTTTTCGGCACCCAGTACGTGACCTGTAATAAAATAAGTGGTTCCCGGAGATCCTTATTAAGTCGCGCGGGAGGAGAATAGGAGGAGATAATCGTAATCGATATCATCAGCGGAAGAAACGAGAAATCCCTTTGATGTAATTCGACGTGGATGGTACTTTATTATCCTCGATTACTATGGGGCAGATTGAATGTTACGAAGTGGTAATCGTTTCCTTGTTACGTACTTAGAGGATGGAACAAAGAAAAATTGAGTTAAACCATGCGACATGCCGTACGTTACGTATTATAATAGATTCTGTATGTTTCAACATTGGCGTGACGTATTTAAAAATATTTGAATAGTGTTATTTATTGTTATGTTACTGGTATCGCCATATCTGCCAATAAGATCGAGTGTTATGTAACAGGATTACGTGAGAGCTGCGTGGGAGGTAATTCGCTATCAAAGAAGACATCAAATTTAATCTTGAACAGGAACTCAAGATGAATTTATATGGGGAAACTACGTGTATAGTAATCGGTAAGGATAATTATGTGTTTTATGACCGCTTGTGGTACAACAGTGGGCTGAAATGACTATATGCCGAGCTTTCGTATGTGAATTTTAATATCCCTTATCACTATAAAGATTTGCGAAGTACACATTACATTACGATTGAAATATTACACGTGACAATCAGTTTGGCTATTCACACGTAAGCTCATAATCTTCGACGAGTTATATTTAACTGCACGAGGTCTGAAATGTTGGACAAGTTCGAGCGAAAACCGCACCAGAACTATAATTTTATCAAAAACTGATAAACCCGAGATAAAGTTCGCTCGTCAACTATTTATTTTCCGTTAAACATTATCGGTTCTACAAGATAAATAATAAAAAATGAAGAAAAGGGATTAAATGGTTCTTCCCATTATAAATTACTGAATAGATGAATCAAGGAAAAAAGTAGACACGCGCGTTAGCGACGTAAGGTTACTTGAACTTTCATATATGGAGAATCGAATTTTTATCTAGATTTGTTAAGAACTTACGTAAAATTTACAGTTTCATAAAACTAGGCAACTTGAAAAGTGATACAGCGTAATCTGTAATCACTACGAATCAATGTACGTGAACACCAACAATAAGATAGGTGAGAAGCACCCGTGAGATTCACGTGGAATGTTTAATTACCTTATCGTCGACTACCTGGGCCTACCATGTATCGCATATTACCTGTCTACCGATAGAAAGCGGGGAAGGTAAATAATCTAAAAAGGAAAGATATTTCTGGGAACACACATACACACGTTCCCCTTCTCCTTTCCCATCGACCCATTCGCCGAGGAATTTAGCAACCCTTTTTCTTAGAAACAGCCACCAAATAGATGGAATGTACCTCTATACGAGATAATCCGGCGCCGACAAAAGACACATAACCCGGGCCACTTTATTAATGTCCAATTCCATTTATTTATTGTGCTCGTAGTTGCTAATTATCCGAGCATTTCGCTTATTAAGACGAAAAATTAAATTCAATGATTAAACGTGAAAAATCAAAATAAAATATCATTTTAGATGCATATTTGTTCGAACAGAATGGAAAATGGTTTCCAATCTCGGATAATACATTCGAGCACTTTGAAATCTAATACTTTCTCGGATCCCTATTAATAACTTTAATAATACATCCGGGCGTACTATGTATAGTTCTATGGCCCGAAAAAACCGTATGGATCCCACGTCGAAGGTTTCACACAGCATTATATCCTTGGGAGAAGCTCCGCGGTCAAATTCTAAGGCACCGTATTTACCACGGGCTCCATTACTCTTTCTCTGGCGGTTCCCCCGTCAGCATTTACAGGGCTAGATCATTGCGAAATTCGGAAACCCTTTTTCTGAGTATCCCCGCGGATGCCTGTGACGGCAACCTTGTAGCTAGAGCCGTCTACCTGATTCCGGATACTTGAGAAACGGCCCCGAGAAGCGTCATCGAATCTCAATGAACCGAGAAGCGATTATTTCGAGATTTACGATGCGACATGTGGCCGCAAGTTCGGAAAAAATTTTGGCTCCACCTACTTCCCCCGATATTCTTCTTTTCGTATCTCTTTCAGCTTCTCGGTTCTTTCATTCGACTCAAGTGCACGATCTCCCTCTGGTGTCGTTTTCGAGTGAGTTTTCGACATGTTCAAAATGTATAAGTGTTACAAACTATTTCCATTAGAGTCGAAGAAAAAAATATATCTATCTGTAACTATTCTCAAAAAGACATATTTCAGAGATCTACCGTAACTGGAAGATACGGCGGAAGATTCTAGGAAAAGATATGGATCAGGCAGTCCCACATGGTTTGAAAGTTTAAATAGGAGGCGTTAACATCTTTATCGCGGTAACCTTCTAAGTTTGTTAGCTTCATATAGAGATTACCGCCTGACCATCGCGTTATCATTCGAGTCCCCTATTGCCACTATCGTTACATCGACTTTAGATGTTTTAACAAATGTTATCTAATATTCGACAAATATTTCTGCTACGGAACGAGGGTGGAAGATAGTGCATCAGTTGTGTATTGGTTTAAAACACCCATATTTTTGAACGTCTACAGAACGAATGCGAATATTAAGAAAATTTAGGACACTTTACTTATTTCGTTAAATTGTTATCGTATTTTTAGTTAGCGCATGCCATTGATATAACTTCGTTCAGATAACACGTTCATACATACTTCACGAAGATTAGTTCTCATAATCTTTGTTAGATTACTTCATTTTATTCGTTCGACAGTTCGACCCACTGGCGTTGAGATACATTCACGACATTGTAATACTAAAATGTTCAGTAACCTACAATTTATACAGGGTGTCCCAAAATTCCTTCAACAGCCGGAAATAGGAGGTTCCAGACGTCATGTGAAGCGACATTTTCCTTAGCAAAATTGTTGCTTCAAATGATCTCAGGAACCTCCCATTTCCGGCTGTTAAAGGAATTTTGGAACACCCTGTATACAGTGACCCGAATTAATATTCGGACGCACTAAAAAAGACGATATCTTTTTTAATATTCTACTATACGATTTTACTTTTTTGGGGAAGCTAGAGCAATTAGTTTACTACAGGATGTGAAAAGAAATTTTTTTCAAAAAATGCAATTGTTCGGAATTATGGAAAAAATACTAAAAGTTGTATTTTACAACTTTTTTATGTGGGCCTCTATTAAAAAAGTTGTCGTCTTTTTTAGAGCGTCCGAATACTAATCCGGGTCACTGTAATTAATGTTAAAAAATTAATATTCTTATGAAATATAAAATGTGATTACATTCCACCTAAAAAGACAGCAAAATTGCATATTGTTACTGGGTACCATATACCTTGCAATAACGGTACGGCATCATCAATCACTCATTGGGCAAAAAATTATTTTTCATGACACGGCTTTATTCTTTTCGTTAAAGACTCCATATTGACCGCATTGATCCGTTGATCCTCCTTCTTCGTTACGCTCCGATTTTTTTTACCTTAATGGCAAAACATTGTAGCAGGAATCTTTCTCGATTCCGACAGACGCGTACAATACTGCAAATCATTGGAATCAATCATCCGTGCAAGCTATATAGCCCGGGCACTGGCAAAAATGCGATTTTACAAAAAATTTTATGCTACTCATCATACCTCGATAAAATGTTACCTGCATTCATTGATACTTTGTTGATACAATGGTTTACAACGCATTAAACAGAGACAAGCTTATGAATTATCCGAGAAGCACGTGTACTAATATTTTGATTATCGTTATTATTTCAATGGTTCTGAATATTGAATAGCGTACCGAATACTACAGCCGCACGAAACCAAATAATGCATGTAAGTTTTTATTAGACACCTACTTAACGAGGCAGACTAAACTGACAATGGCTACTTTCAGGGTACGAACTAATCCACAGGCAGTAAAGGGATTTATTACGGGTGCTTCTTAGTATCCTGCACCGTTAGGTGTATACCTGCTGCAAGTACCAACAATTCGGGAGAAATCCAGAACCGGTAAACCGATGTTTCACTTTGGCGGCGTACAAAAGTACACAGTGGAACGAATTAATATTCGGACTAGTTCGGATTAGTAATAAACTAATTGCTCTGGCTTCCGAAAATGTTAAAATCGTATAGTACAATATTAAAAGAGTTATCGCCTTTTTTAGAGCGTCCGAATATTAATTCGTTTCACTGTACTTCCAAATATATTTTCAAGACACTAATATCACTGAAACGTAGTAAGATAGCAAAATTTCATTTAATTTGTCAATTAGTTATATTACTAAGAGTTACAGGTTAAATGATTATTTCACAGATTAATTCACTGTTAATTCACAAATACGAAAATTCAATAAAATTCCGCTATGATGATCTTTGCTTAAAGATTACGCTACAAACGCTTAAAGTTCTGCAATGCGGTAACCATTCTGCGACAGCCAAGCGCCACGAGCTCGCAAACCTGTCAACCCGCGAAGTTCATTCTAAGACTCGATTATTGTGTGCTCGGAAACTTCCAAAATAAACTGTATCGTTTAACAACGATGTAAGAAGTTTCTCGGTCGGACTTCACTAAGAAGGTTTACTCGGAGCACCATTTGTCGAGGCTGTACATTAACGTAACAATCACAAGCCACTCTTCTAAGAGGGACCAAACACTTTCCGTTGGTCGAATGCTAATAATTAATGTTGGCTTCGGTTGAGGGGTGGCATCAACAAAATGTCAGCGTGGCTAAAAGCCATGAAAGCAATTTGTCCGCAAAACCTGCCTTGAAATTCAAATGATCGGTAGCGTGAAAGTTTCCCCTCTCGTGACTGAAACAATTGCTTGGGAGGTTCGAGGAGGAGGATGGAACAAAGGAGAGACACTCGGGGTGTTCTGGTCTCGAATGCCATTTTCTTTATCAATTTTAAGGAACTGTTTTCGAAAGAACCATTAAACGTTTCGCGTTAGAATTTTGCACACATTTTGTAAAAGTAAATTTAAAATTCTGCCGTAATTTAAAGAAAACATTTGAATCAATTTATAAAAATATATGTTTCCTATTATTCACTGATACAATTTCCAGTATTTGTAACAACTCTTTCAGATAGCAACATGTGTTTTTGATTTACAGACAAAATTACCTACTTATTTAAAAATTAAAAATACTATATTTACTATATTTTTTTACAATTCCGATCAATTGCAATTTTCGGAAACATTTCTTTTCACATTCCGTAGTAAACTAATCGCTCTAGCTTCCCAAAAATGTTCAAATCGTATAGTACAATATTGAAAAAGTTGTCGTCTTTTTTAGAACGTCCTAATATTAATTCGTTTTACTGAACACGTGTGGTACAACACTGTTCCATAGAATCGCGTTCTTCAGACGCTGCAACTAAATTAATTTGGCGAGGATTCGGGGTAGGATGGAATTCACGGGGTGGTTCCAGTTTCCAGGGAATCAAACGGTTACGCGCGATTGTAGAACTTCGCGTAAGTCGTTCACGAAGAAACGACGACGTATCCGATGACGTCACCACTGGCAAATCTCCTGGATGAAGGCAGACGCCGGTTGACCTTGCACGCGCAGTCATCTGCCACTCGGTTATTCACACGGGATGGCGAAAAGAAGAGGTGTGAAGTAAGAAGAGGAGAAAGGCACCAGCAGAGAAAATGCTGAGGAGGGTGTGGAGTCGCGCATGCGATCACCAGCTCGACCTCCCACTACACACTCCCGCATCCTCCTCCACCTCTACCTTTCACTATCTTCTGTCTGCCGTGGCCGAGTATACTTATTGCTGTCAGTCAGTGCACTCGCAGCGAGCGCGGTTAATGAATGAAAGGAATCGAAATCGGAATCGTTCCACGGACCGAACTATGTAGTATAGTACGCGCGACGACGTTACATGCTTGCCGACATGGTTGAGTTACTGACGAATAGACTGCGAACTTGCAATGCCAAATGAACATTTTTATCAGCGCCGATTGTAAGCCATAGGAATGAAATAATTAATTAAAGTTGGAAATAGTATAACAATATTTATCAATACATACTTCTAATGCCTTCAGACTTTTGTACCACATTTATTCGGTTTCATCATAAATTCATGCAGTCTGCTAATGACCACTTACGACTAGGCTGCGGATCTTCATGCGAAATAAACACACCCTTTGACGTCGTTACTTATACACAATTATACAATCAAGTTCAATTTAACGAATACGAGTTTTTCTCGGTTCGTATCGATCGGAGAGAAACTCTGTAGAATACTATGTAATTATGTAGGGGAACTTTGTAATTTATATTGTGCTATAATTTTGAGCTGAACTTTGTAGTTGTCTCAAAAGACAATGGCAAATAAAGGGAGGCCATCGTTACAGTTCCATACGGAATGTCAGTTTTCATGTACACTGTTAGAAGGCTAATGCGTCAGTTAGAGTAGAATAAGCTAGTTAATTAATCGAGACACGGTGATTCGTTACACGAAATGGAATTAATAAGGTGAGCACACTTTCCCCGCAGTAAATACAGTCACGGCAGAGCAAGAAAGACTTCTGTCTTGGTCCGTGGAATGTCGTTACGGTACTGTCAAAGACGCGTTCAGAATAATCCATCAACCGTTCCTATCCTACCTACTCCCATCGCCTCTCTCTCTTTCCACCGAGTCCCTGCGCCATTACATCACAAAAAGATGCACCGACAGATAGTTACTTTGAAAGGGGTAGGCGATCCCGAGAGATTTGTCGGCGAGGTTCACCTCTTTCAATATCCTTTCAAGAAGTGGCCGGCTGAAAGATCAATTTTCTATTGACCGTCAGCTATCGGAGGCAAAGCCGGGAATCGTTGATCGATTCATGACACTATAACCCAACGAAGATCTTCATCTATGCTCTCCCGAGCTACTTTCCACCAGAGCAAACCGGCCCGATGTGATCCGCTTCACTGTAACGAAAGCAAATCTCTTATCGTGCCATCTGGGACGATTAAATGCAATCAGATGTAACAAGAATCAATAATCGGACGTGGATTTATTGAGCATTTGCAAATCTGTGACTCAATTTTAATAAAAAAATGTATCTTAATCTTTCTTATCCTGAGACACCTCGCTTGTAAGAAACAGGTAGAAGATAATTGAAGAAGGAGACCATTTTTAATGAGAAAATCAAGCATAAAATAATTGTTGTGACATCATTTTCGTATGTACGTCATCAAAATCAGATTCCTCGGACGTAGATTTACTGAGCATTTGCAAATCTGTGACTCAATTTGAATAAAAAAGAGTTTCTTAATCTTTCTTATCTTAATTGAAGATGAAGACCATTTTTAATTAGAAGATCAAGCATAAAAGAAATGTTGTGACACCCATTTGCGTATGTATGTCATAAAGTTTTCGGTTGAGGTAAAAATCAGATTCCTCCGAGATTAGTTTTTCATGTGATTTAGATTCAGACAATTTCGCAGCCTCTGAAACTGGATCGATTTTCAAAGTTATCAAATTTCAAACCGACTTCAGATCGACAGTGCCGCGGTGCTTCCGCACGAACCAGCCAAGTGTGAACTGTCAAGGATGATCTGCCTCTTCACCACTTTCTTATTGACGGCTCTAGTCTAAACAAAGCCCTGTTTTAAATCTATTTGGACTTAAATTTGGAATACCCCAGAGGATTGACCACAACGAACGTACATATGTCAATATTTACAAACTCTCATTGACATTGTAGTTTTATCCCCAGTTGTGTCCGTCGTACACTGCTAACGTTATTAATAAGTTCTCATCTTCTAGTACGACTGTGATACAAATAGCAACAGAGAACGAAGCTATTTAGGATTACGCGAGATTATAAATTTACTGCGAGAGTTAATTCTAGAATATTTTTCGTAGAACAGTGTGGAAAAGCATCGTACACGATTTTCACAGCCGAATCGAGTAAGAAATCTTTAAATTTCTTATCTGACCTCCAGCTGCTGATAGGTCTCTGCTTTGGTCCCCTTTTTTGTGGGCAACATCATAATGGGAAACCACGCATCCTTTTTTTCGTCACTCTAATATCTACACATAAATAACGTAGCACTCCCGAGATGTACATATACGTAAACTGTATTCTCGGTTAATAATAAAAAATATAGTTCCAAATCATCAGTCGTTCCTTATCTGTAATACGCTTTGAGAAATCTAGTTCATAAAAGATAAGACGTAAATAATCACAGAGATTTCAACATTATACAAAATCCAACCATTGAAATTTCCATAAAAATTTATCCAATCGTTTGACGCACATGAAAAAGCGACAGCAAATCAAACAAGGATTTGTTCAGCGACGTTTCAACGCGATCTGCTCGATCCCATCACTAAGGCGTCGATGCCGCCTTTAACCGCAGCACTGCGCAGCACTCAATATTGCGCGACGAAACTAGTCGGCCACAGCAAGCGTTGTATGGTAAAAATCTCTTGAAGTATGCTACGACAGACGTCGAAACTTATAACAAAGTTTCGATTAGCGACATAGATAAACCCAATCGAATTTTTTCCAAACCAAACGGCGTAATGTTTGCAAAATAAGTAACATTATGGCATGAGAATCGAGCGGGCGCGGCTCCCCGTACGGTTTCGATCAGTGTCGTGCCGGTGCGTCTCGTCGCCCGGTGGAACGATAAAATTGCGAATATTTTCAAACAATATATTTCTCGAATTTCATGCAGAAATATGTTCCGTTACCTTTGAAACAGATTTGTCCGCTAGAAGGATACGATAGATTCTTTTCTCGAGCTTCAAAGATCTTATTTAATAGTACGCAGTTGAATGAAGAGGAATTTAAGTGGCAACGTTACGGCAATTTGATGGGACTCGTAATTATTGTTCATCGGGACATCTCGTAAGTCTAGCCCTTGACGCGAAAGTGACGTAACGAGACGCTATCAGCAGTGCTTTCCGCGCTGCTTCGAATTGCACAACATTGTGTGTCAAGGGCTACGTATGTAGATACATTACGACTGGCCTTTCTAGGCAGTGTGTACAGTTTGTTCTTTGCGCAAATGTTGCCGGCTGATGAGTATTCCAAGTTGATACGCCATCGGCGCGCAGATCAACGACACTTTCTTTTTTCTTGCGGCGCCTTAATTGCTAAGAAAAAGAAGGCGTCTAGGAAATCAATACGCCGAAAGTCTCGACTCTGCCTCCTAGTATCAGAAATCGCGAAGACCTTCCCCGCAGCTTCTATCACAGTTTCACGATTTACAACAAATACGACACTGTGATAATGTCGGTTAAAAGGTAACTGGGACCATTACCCGTGACTAGACTGCGGATGTTCATGCAATTTAAATTTTTTAGGCAAATTTTAAGAAAAATCTTATTCTCAGCGGTGCATAGTAGTCTTTGTAGTTCTGGAATAAATAAATATCGTACTAAATTCTAAATTTTATATTCTGGCATTTTTTTACAATTTTTCAAACCCATAAATGCGATCCGCTGCTTTTAAAACAAGCTGTAACCATTATATAACCTGTGGTTCAAAAGTACAATATACGCGAAATGATGGGGACACGATTGTTTCAGTTGCCTTGGAAATAAATGTACCGAGAGGAAGTTATTATTGGATTACATATAAAGCTCCGGAAGTGTAACGCATACGTTTATTAGTACTTGATTGCGTAAATGGGGAAATCCGTAATAAAAGAAAACGCCTTGCGAGCGCTGTTCATTATATTCCATTAGCGTATTTGGTTTATTTATCTCGTGTGTCAATGACCGGGTACCCGGTTACCTAGTTGCAACACGTTGCGAATTCTCTGTTCTTGCTCAAAAAGGTGCAACACCGCTTTGAACGCCCAGTTCTTGGACAATCTTCTATTGATTTGCATTTACAGCGTGGAACTGTATAATGTATGTTTCTGAAAACGTTTTGATAGTTTTATTGTTGGCTGTTAGACGTTTGTAGTCGAGGAATAACAGTGGGGGCGTTGATCGTGCTGTTTCTATGTATCATACTAAACGACTGATTGTGGTATTACATCGGCACAGGTTTCGACAGATTGCGAAACACAATCCTGCTCCATATGCAGCTTCCATATTTCTCCCATGGCAAACGTATGCGAGCCGGTGTGCATCAAACCATAATATGTGGCTCTCAACCACATTCTGAGGAGCAATGTGTGCAAAAGAATGCTGTTTTAGAATGAATAACAGCACAATCTATTCAATACATGAAAGTCAATTATCAGACTGCGGAAATTTATGTTGTGATGTATAAAAGCCAAGGTATGTAGCTCTACTACAAGGTTTGTACTCACTGGAACTATCAGAGAAGGAAATAAAATTTTATTTAATTCCAGATCCTTGAATCAACTTCTAATCAACTTGCAACTTCTAGTGAGTACTCATTCATACTGATACTTCATTGTCCGAATTAATAAGTGAGCATTACATATAATCGTAAAAGATACGAAGTATATAATTAGCTTATTATCAATCATTGATGATACAGCTAAATATAGGACAGAATGAATATTCATTACTGGACTACAGATACAATATGCAAATGGATATAATATATAATTTATAGGAAATTGTAATAAAATTGTACCTACAATAATACTAAATTAAGAAATAAAGCTTCTTCCAATGTGATTGTACTTTTAACGAACTTATTGCACAACCGCCATATTTATGCCTATCTAGAAATATAGAAAGTGCGATAGAAGATTCTATGCTCTAATTGACGTTCACTTTTCTGTTATTTAATCTGACTTATTTATAACGTAAGTGAATGTTATATATTCTCAACTATTAATCGTTCACTATTAAAATGTTTGATCAAATGCAATGCACTTCCTCTGCGAAATATTAAAACAATTTAACAGAAGAAGCGCCGTGTGTACCATCTTCGATATTTCCAATATGTTTTAAATTATTTTGTGTGCGATGGGTCGCATACAATGTTCGTATCCTTTTAAAAATTCTTTGTTTCTTGATAAGCACACAGTTTATCTTATCGTTAGGAAACTACATATTTATACTCATAAATGTATTGAAATCGAGCTATTATTTTCAACAATAATATTGAAAATACAAATTGAAGACAAAATACAAATATTTTCAATATTCTTCAAACAAAGTACATACTATTTTCAAAAATTACTGCATCAAATGAAATATTTCATTGTTCAAGTTGGTACTACACTGCGGATCTTTATGAATTTGCTTCTGAAAATGTTCAAAAACTGCTACAATATAAAATTCCACACAAAACTAGTACAACTTTTATTCATTTCAGATCTACAAAGCCTACTATGTACCACTGAAAATCAAATTTTATCTGTTTCGGCTTTCTTAAAATTTGCCTAGAAAAATTGCATAAAAGTCCGCAGTTGAAATTTCTGATTTAGCGTTAATTTACGAAAATATATATTTGAATTTGGTGCATGCGGTACCTTTTTGTCCGTGGCTGTAGACGCGAACGCCGCCAGAAGACAGAAGAGGAGCGGGCCGAAGTGGCCCTAAGTAGCGACGCGATTATCGAGCGATACGAGACAAAATACTCCCGCGAGGAGTGAGCGTACGATGTCGGGGTGGGGCGCATGGTTGCGTGGCACGGTCCTGGCGCCGGGTCTCTAGCGGTGGGCATGCCCGTCGCCTGTGGAAGATGCAAGGCACACGAGCAGAACAGTTCAGTTGCCTTTAACCGGCCTTAAAGCAAAGGTTGGGTTGTCGCCGATCGCCGTGCGCGTGCGCAGGGACAGAGTTAGAGCCACCGGCTTATCGTACGGATCGCGCCGAGAATGAAATTCTTCCTTTGTATGGTCGAATACAGCAGCAGCTTCTCTTCGTACAGCAATCTCGACAATAAACGAAAACGGCTGGAACGTTTATGGCCGAACGCGGCAATAGCATACGCGGCTGAATCGCCGGAACCGATCATTTTACCTTAAGACACTTTCCCGTGTCACTTTTCTACGGAGACACCGGGCCGCGGACGAACGACAACGGGGGCCGAGGAGAACGCGTTTTCAGTGCCGCGAATATATCCGTTCGGCCCGTTTCGCTGTTCGTCTAGAGTGGGTGAACCGGAAAACCGAGGAAAAATTCACCGGCTCAAATAAGCGGGACACGCGCCTTTCTCGTATCAGTTCAGTTTTTTCGCGCGATATTCAAAGCCGCGCCAAAGTGTGTTCCATACTGGATAATATTTTTCTCTTGGGTTACAACACGAAGTGGCCGACAGGTTTGTACGCTGTTCATTATTTTCACGAATTTTTCCCCTCTACATTCTCTGTCACCGATATTCTGTTTAACCCTTGTGTAGTCAACCGGGTACACATTTATTGTATTTCTTTCAACAATTTGTTAGTGTTCCTCTAAAAGATATAAATACATAGAAAGATTTTGAATAATCTATACATTTTGGTTGACTGCGCAAGGGTTAATCTAGTTTTCTCTAGTGGTGGGAAAATTTCGAGTACCGGAACATTCATTTTCAAGTCCCCGCCCTGTTCTGTTTTTTTTAGTAATTCCGGGAGATTGTAACTAGTGATTTTGTGAAATATTTTGTTACCCGGCGTCGCAGTTTGATGCAAATAGATTAGCATGCTAGACTGCTATGTATGTATACGGTTTTATTCAAGCTCCCCAGCACGCGACGCTGTTCAGCATTCCGTTCGAGAATTGTAATGCAGATTTTTCGGAATTATTTCGAATCGATGGTTCGATAGATCCATATTAATATCGATGAGAGACCTTTGTTTCCGCGAAAGTGAAAACCCACGAATACTTTGTATCAACTTACGAATTTCTTCCTGGCAGCTGGCCTGTTCGGCAGAATCATGCTTGTCTATAAATAGTGTTATGAAATAGTCGGCAGTTCATTTCAGTTGCACATGTATTCATTCGGTTGAACTTTGACGTGAAAATCACGCCGCACACTACATATTTCGCGTGTGTGACATCCGATTAGAATAATTAAACGAGCTAAATCCGCATCACAGCTTCAATCATTTGACTTCTCTAGAACTCTACTAGACCAGCGGCTAGCGTCGCGTCAACGCGACTTTGTTGAACGTTACTTACTTTTTCTATGGTTGGTTACGAAAACTGTCCGGTAAAGAATACATAGTTACAAAATTTTCTCGTATTGCAATTTTTATAGCCTGCTTGTAAATTTATCCTTTCTTTTTATGTTTTCATTTTTTGAATATTTTTTACTGAAAATTCTTGATTGATTAACTTTTTCGCATGACACTCGATTCGAATAATTGAACGAGCTAAATCCATATGAGAGCTTCAATAATTTAACTTCTCTAGTCCAGCGGCTAGCGTCGCGTCGACGCGACTTTGTTGAACGTTACTTTTTCTATTGCCGGTTACGAAAACTGACCATTCAAATTCAAATCCAAATGTAACAAAAACACATTTCATTTTCTAAAATATTTTTACTGCATTACATTGCATTACAGTTAAAAAAATTAATTTGACTTGATTCAAGCATGTATGATGCCTGTACCGAAAACGTCAAAAATTATTGAATATAATTTTAACGTGACAATGGTCCGGTTGTTTTTTAAGCAACATGTATGTCATCTTCAACAGAATATCCACGAATTTTGGCACAAAACGCAGTCGTGGAAATAGTGATGATTTTCGCGGCTCATTTGGAAATTCCGAGATTTTGGTTGACGGCTGGCGTCGGAAATTGACTGGAGGATATTTTCCTCGTTTCGAAATGTTGCATCGTTTCGTTCGGATCGATATGCACGCGAAAATATGTGTGTCAGGCGGAGATAAGCGAGTTTACCCGGCATATTGCACTTTCTATCGCACTGTCGTGCAACATATCAATCCGCAATAGCGGTTCTAGTTTTTAGGAATTCGTTTGGTGTTTGCCTGAAGGCCGCCCGGGATATTTTTCATTATACTTTTACCGTATCGCGCCCTTTCATCCTCAGAAGAAATCTACTCTTAATTACAGTGCCGGTAGGAAAGCTGTCGGCTTGTTACACGCTTGAACGATAATGTTCGACGGAAGTTAGTGAACACACCACCACCTATCCAAACCTGGACCGGTTTCTCTGTTCGATATGTGGACTCGTGGTTCTAGTATGAAATAAGTTCGATCGTCGTCGGACGACGTGGAATGTCGAAGTCCTTATATGTACAGCGTGGGCTAATATTCGATTAGGTTTGCGAAGGTTCAACTTTAAAATCCGTCCTCAAAAGAAATTCTTATAAATAAAATAAGACAGAACTTTCTAGGGTAATTCACAAATTTTTTTCGGAAATCCAGAAATTTTCTTTGTTCAGAGCCGATGTTCTTGCATGCAATCTTCTGTATGGGTATACATATGTATTAACTTAAAACTTTCATTAATAGAATCGCAGTCTATTTAGGAAATAATTTGAACGACAAAATAATGTGGATTTCATAGAATTGGTACACTATTCGCAATCTGTATTCTCGGGACACGCCCCTTTCCGAGCGTCCTCGCGCAGATTGGTTGAACGACCAGTTTACAGTGTCAAATGGATTATCAGTGGTGGCAATAAAATAACCAAATTGTTTTGTCCTGTCCGAGAATGCCATTTTAACTGAAAATGTCCATTTCGGAGAATTCGCGTGGCAACATTAAGAAACCTGTAGTTTTCTAAAAGTGATCAGTTAGTAACGTTCATTATGTGGTACATAGAATCACAACAATCGAAAATAGTTATTTTTATTTGGCACATGTCTGTACGGGACCGATGGAATTTCGCAAGAAATTCGGGATGTTTCTGCGAAAACATTTGTCTTTTGTTTACTATTCGCCGGGGAACGGTTTTTTCGCGCGTGCTCGACGACGTTACCAGGACGATCTAACGAAAGTTTATCTTTTTTTCTCCCTGCGGGGAGAGTAACACGAAACAAGCGTGATGCTTTCTTTCGTTGGCAAGGCCGTTCTAGGAAGGTGATTTCTTTCCCCCTAACCGACTCGCTTTTGTTCGATTCAGCAGCGAAGTAGGGTCAAAGAGAAACGTCTAATGTATCATTGTTTTTCAGCGGTTCGCGTTTTTCACGGCCGAGCAAGCCACAAAGCTCACCGTCCCTCTTCCCTTCATCCCCTTTCACTTTTTCTTCTTCTTGGCTTGTGTTGCTTACTTTTCGGGACTCTCCTCGTCCGTTCTCGATATGAATCTCGCGATGGACGACTCGGCTAACTGTCAAACGTCTTTGTCCCATCATCGATCTTTGTATATTTTTTCTAGAAATTATCTTCCTAATTATATTTACTATACTAAATGAATTTTCTAATGCCGTTTCATTTGTAATTTAACATGTTTGATATTTTCTATGGGTATTAGAACCGTCTTCCAAAATGTCCTACTCAATGAATTCCATATAATGTTGAAACAACAAGCAATGTCTGACGGTTCATTTTTGACAATATCGTACAAAAATTACATTGAATTAATTTCGTTTAAGAATTTTCACTTAGACCACTTCAAATAAAACTTTACTTCGGTGTACAGAAAATGAACAACTGGACTGCGGATCTTTATGTATTTATAAAGAAGTTGGTTGGGTGGAATATAAAACAGTAAAAGATTTAAAAAATTCAAGAATGATGTAGTGTTACTTTTAATGTGACAAAATCGTCAAGGAATTAAATAAATTTTTGTCATTTCTGCTTCTCACAATCAATGCAAAACAGTTTTATTTTGCATACAAATTCGCAGTCTATTACATAATAACATACATACTTATTAGACTCTGTTCAGAATTGCAGGGCAAGGGGTTAAAAATGCAATCCCGATGAATTCGAATTTCTTGTAAAATTCAAGAATCTTTCGCGGTACAAGTGCGGTTAGTGTGAAAGTGACAAGGTTCGCTCTAGAACGCAGTAATTAATAGCAACACGGTGGAGGTCCATCTGTGCGCGGGAACGGTGGATAACGGTGCACGTTTCGGCGTCGCCGAGGTGGGCTCAATCGGGCGGATGTAATGTCTGTGGTATAATGCCGGCAATAAAAATCGGCGTGTTTTCTTTGCGTGCAGATCCGCGACGGTGCTGATACACCCCGGCGAATTTCGCTGTAACCGTGAGTCACCGAAAGGAATTGTGACCCCCGGGCGTCGCCTTCCCCGTCATTTCGTGTGACTTTTCGATGCGTGACCGGCGCCTCGGACGCGTTTCCTTCTGTCAGTGCATAACTGCACTCTCGGAAGGCGTCGTGACGAGGCGATCCTACAGTGCACCTCTAGCCGCTTATGTAAAACAATGCGTCACTTTGCGAAAGAATCGGAATTTCCTCGTATCACCGTCTCCTGTTAATTCTTCTCGGTATCACCGTATAACCTCTTTGCAGAATCACTTCACCTAAGAATAGTTTCTCGTCTATGCGGCCCGCTGAGGGCGACGAGCATGTGCGCGAACTGTGATCACGGTAGATCACTAAACTGACACGAATGGTTCACCAATATTATCTCGGAAGGTATCACAGTGTTTTTCGAATTTATTTCTTTTAGAAGTATAAAACGGTTGAGTTTTTTTTATCTTGGCTACTATAATTACCTATATCGCGACTATTGTACTATCTGACTTATTGTTTAGTTTGAAGCGACTGTAGATACATACATATGTAGTTCTGGCACGGTGAATTCGTTGCAGAAATACATTAGCGCCTGGTTGACTCATACCGAAACCCTGAGGTATTAACACTGTTTAATACAAGGAAGTTGTAATCTGAATGAATCAACTGATGTGACACGGAAGAACATTGAAAGACGTATCGGAATCGTGGTTTAGGTGTTGAGCATTCTGGCGCAAGTTTCATATGAATGGATTGAAATATCACGAAGTAATGCATAAATAACAGCTCGTGATCCACTGAATGACATCGCTAAATTGTACGCATACGACGCTCGGGTCTCGGCAGACCCGACTGTTGTCAAACATGATTTGAAGTCAAACAATCCTTCATTGCCAAGAAAGATTCTACTGTACCCAACAATCTTCTCCATTATGTAACAGAGTGTCAATCTTCTCTGCAGAACCCAGACCAAATGTTCCTTGTATACAGCGTGTCCAGAAAGTTCAAGATTTATTTTTTTAACGAATCCATCTCAATGGCCACCGGTTGTAAAAAGTGCACGGCCCGTCGGAGGCTGCGTCCGAGGGTTAAAATGCACCGTGAAGGGTAGCAACCCTCCAACCGAAAGAAATAGACGCAACGGTCTCACGCGGCGAGGTAAAATGACCTGGTCTAGGGATTCGGAGGTTGGTCCTTGATTTATTGCAGGTTGTCGCACCTCGGTGTACAGCGTTTGATTTGTCGTCGCACGCGTTACCGGTTTTCTTTTTCAAGTCCTCCGTTGCGTCTCCGTTCGCGTTTCCGATTCGTTGCGGCAGGTTACCCAATCAGTCCATGGTCGAGTTCGAGATCGTCATCCCTTTCGACTATACTTCTCTCCGTACGATATATCGATTCAGTTGTCTCGCCGAGTACCGTTTCACCGGAGCGTGGCGAAATGAAAAAACCGTACGTTAGTGGCGAAGGTCGAGTATTTTTAATATGCGTACATGCACATAGGCAGAGCCAGTCGCGTCACGACCTTTGTTCATATTTTCATACCATCAACTGTATTCATTTCGTTGATTCTCCCGATAATGCTCGAGGCGTTACGACACACGTTGCAATACCTAAGCCGCGTTATTACCTCTACGTGAGGCCACATGTCGTAACATCGAAAAGGAGGAGGAAGTCGATGGATGCACATCGAAGTGATCGATACTAAATATGCGCGATTAATCCGCTCGAACGGATAACACGAATCGCAAGTCCAAAGATTCATTCGCTTGGATAAGTGGATAGCGTATACTCGGTGTTTCTTGTTTTTCCCGCCAAAAATATACAGCAGATAGGAGAAGCGTTGTGGCGCTTAGCACAACACGCAGTGAAGACGTCGGAGTTGACCCTTTGACGTACAAACGCGTCTCGGATGTCTTGCGTCTCTCGGGACACTGTGCACGTTGAAGTAAAATGTTGTTTAACTATTATCTTCCTGGTGTAGGAAAAAATATATACAGAGTGTCCCAAAATTCCTTCAACAGCCGAAAATGGGAGGTTCCTAAGATCATTTGAAGCAACATTTTCATTTGCAAAAATCTTATCCGCGGCTTTGTTTAGGAGTTATTAACGAAAAGCACGGACCAATCAGAGCGAGACCTAGACGCGAGTTGGCACAGCCGGCCCGGCGCGCTAACTGTCTATTGGCCGACTGTGTCAACTCGCGTCTAGGTCGCGCTCTGATTGGTCCGTGTTTTTCGTTAATAACTCCTAAACAAAGCCGCTGATAACATTTTTGCAAAGGAAAATGTTGATTCAGTGATCTCAGGAACCTCCCATTTCCGGCTGTTGAAGGAATTTTGGGACACCCTGTATATTTTCCGTGCCCGTGTCCAGGGGAAAACCCAGAGTACCTAAGCAACAGCCTTAGGACTGGAGTTTACCTGAGCGATCACTCTTCATTTGTGTTCGCTACCTGCACCCTTAGGTGCTCTGGGTTTTCCCGTGGACAGGTACGCGTCGAGCTGCACGCTGACAACTCTCGACGTTCCTCTATTCGATATTTCTTACACTAGGAAATAAATACAGTAAATCGAGACGTTAACCGGCAAATTGTCTAATCTAATTTTTTTCGGTGTGGTTTCAGGCGAGATGCCGGTGCCTGTTTGGGATTGCTCCGACATGGGCCTGCTAGACGAGCCCCTGGACACCGCGACGGTGGTGTCCGACGACATATGGAAGAAGTTCGACCTGGACTTCCCGCTGGACCGAGTGGTGGACCCACAATACTTGGACATGTATCACGAGCGGACATACGACGACGGCGTTCTGCCGGATGTCGCGTACGACAAGATGACCTGTCTGGAATCGCGGGAGATACGTCACCACGATTGCATGTGGGCAGGTCTGTGCATCAGCAAGGAACACAATAGGACGTTACCGGCGAAGAAGGACTCGCAGATACAGAAGAGAATACCGGCGGGACGTAGTTTATTGATATCCCGAGCGAGCACCGTGCTGGCGACGACAATGTCAATGCAGCAACAGCAACAGTGCCGCGCAAGAAGCTTGGAGAGCGACGGCGACTCAACGAGACCCGACACACCGCAGACTTCGGGTACCTCCGACACCGAGACCGAGGACGAGGGACCTTTCTTCAGACACGATCAGATCAATATACACGAGAAACTGTCCGAGTGCATGTCAGAGGCGGTTACCAAGGCTGTGCCAGTGAGCGAGGTCACCGGTCAGCTGGTCAGGTTCCACGACAGGAGGAAAGAGGAGGATAAAGGTCAGTGTCAAGTGCACAAGGAAATCAATGTCAGGAATACCCACAGCGATCACTGCTATCATCTCAATCAGCCTATTGGCAAGAATCTGGAACACCTTGGCGTACAGACACCCTCCGATTCCGGTGAGTCATGATTTATTGTATATTACTCCCGTGCCATATACTTTGCCCCGGCATTACAGCGGGACCGTTTGATTCGCCTCGTCTTCATGCTCGTGCAATTTCATTCAGTTGCCCCGTAGACTTTCTTACCCATTGTTACACGGGCCGTCTCCGAAGTAGCTACGATCAACCTGAAAATCTTAAATCTATTTCTTCGTAGATGTAGCCGAGAC
This sequence comes from Lasioglossum calceatum, assembly GCA_963966675.1. NCBI lineage: Eukaryota > Metazoa > Arthropoda > Insecta > Hymenoptera > Halictidae > Lasioglossum > Lasioglossum calceatum. The sequence continues at coordinate 10,405,207 of OZ016550.1, read as the reverse complement.
TGAAGCTTCCCGTAACAAACTGTTGTTTAATGTTCACATTTTTACATAAATTCAATCCAAGCAGCTAATTTGCTAATAAACGCCAGAAGTCGTGTCGGTTGGATTTTCAGAGGCGATTCGACGCAGAAAAGCTAGACGTTCTCGCGCACCTCGGGCCGAGAAAGCATTTTATCTCACACCCTTTAGAGCATCGAGAGCGTTTATTCGCCTCATTCTTTTGTAACCTCCTAACGGAGGCAGCAAGGTCGAACTAAGGATCCTCTTAATCGAGTGCAATTGACGGCGGCACGGCACTCCGGTGTGCACTTCGCCGAATTTGGGTGCCCGCATAAGTATGCTAATCGCGGTTGGTTATTCGTCACCGGCTAAGGAACGGCTGAATACAACACAATCGTAAAACTCGTTTTAAACAAGTTCGGAGGTCGGTACACCAACGTTCCTCGGGTCAGTGGTGTTTTTCCGGGGAGAAAAGGGAACCGTGAGAATTTTTCTGCCTTGGAAACGACTCGACGCTTTTCGGAACGGATGCATAGATTGCACAAACAATAACGGCTTTGCGGCCGTTATTGCTGATTCGGTGAGCATCGTTTTAGCGTGCGCGCCTGTGTGCGAGTACCGCAGACGAGAAAATCTTACACCTTTCGCTTTTTTCCCCAGGGTTGCTGTGCAAGCACGAAGACAAAGCGAGGCTCTCGGATTTTTCGATTTGCACGATTCTCACATTTTCGAGCTAATGCTTTTTGTCCCGTGACAAAGGCACGTTTTTCATCTGTTAGCATACGTATCATTAACGAGACGAGCACTCGGAGTCCACTTAAAACCGAACAGCAACAGCGTCATCGGAGAGCCCGTGTCGTATTTCTGAAATATTTCCAAGTTGTTTCCCCGCAGATACAATCGATTCCCTCGGACAGACGTTCTTTGACTTAATGTTACCAAGGACACGAGGCCACACATACTAGACGTAGACCGTAAATGTAATTTAATCGGTGTGTGTGCGACGTTCGTTTGCTTTCAATGAGAAGAATGATTGCCATCGAAGAAGAGACGGGCTTGATAGATTATTATTGCATCGATAGCAGCCGTTAAAAAGCTTCATATATCAAATGCGTGTCGAGGTTGAGCAAACGTTTGTGTATAAAACAATACAAATTATTGCCAGCCACAAACGTGTTCGTGATCGTCTTTCGAATACCGGTATCGAATATTCCTGCACGTACATATTCCCTCAATTAAGAAAATCATTTTCGCCTTTCGAATTTCTACAGGGATCGTTAGTTGCAGTCTAAAAATAATTAGCTAATTGCCGCGGGTTGTTCGGAGGCGGGCAACGGTAATTGGCTTGACCAACTTGTCTCGCGATAACCGAGGACCCGGTACAAAATGCAATGTCAACATCATTATACATATCGCGGTGTGTTATACAAGCGGGGACGCAGCAACTATTTAGCAACGAGCGCAGAAAAATCCGTTGCGGGCGTCGCAGGAATTCCTTGAGTTATGTAGCCTCCTCTGGAGGCTTCGTGATTGGGATTCGAGAAGTTCGCGAGCATTTTCAGGGCACGTCACGTATCTTCCTCGTAGCCGAGCACAGTCCTTCCGTCACGTGTCTTGTTCACTGGGTCTAACTATAGTGATTCCGGGAGAGGTGGTTTGGCGCGACTCGCATAATTCGCTCGACCCGTACGCTCTAGCGAGTCTAGCGTGTCTAGTCGGGGAGAAAATTGTGCCGTTTGCCACCTGAAAATATGTTGCGCCACATGGCGACATCCTACGGTCTGTAGATACTAGATACTAGACACATGCACACATGCGCAACATTGCAGCTAAACGACTGTCACCGAGTCGCGTGTATGCGCGCGCGGTCTGTTCGTATGATAGGAGAGCATGACCAGGAAAGAGTAGTGCAATAGCGAACGGTGCACACACGTGCGTCGCTTGCATTGACCTGCACGTGACCAAACATTTACGCCAGCTCTCTTCCGATTATACATCAAATCGAACGACATTGCTGGCCTATTTTTCTGCACGATGTTGCGCTCGTATCGATCCGGGCTCTACAACGCGAAGAGAAACTCTTCGGCTATTGAAAATGATCTCCTGTTCCTTATTCGACGGCGCGGCGTTGCACCGCGCGCATGCGACTCGTGTGCTTTCAGGATGAGACTGTTCCCAAGCTATCTGTTTAATTATACCAATCACAATTAAATCGAGTACTTTAATTGATTGTAACTGATGACCGACAGAGATAAGCTTTGTCAGTGAGTCGAGAACCGCTCGTGTGACAAGACGGTGAGAACTCTCTCGAGCCGGAACGCCGATAGGGTCTTATAAAGTGTGCCGTTTCCTGATCGTCCAAACTTAATGGATCAAGAAGACGTTACTGTGCGACCGGACACACCACGAATTCGGCCTTCGTGTTGTCGTCGTGTCACCGGGCGTAATTGGTAATTGCCAGGGGCACAACTTGCAAATAGGTACTTCTGCCAGCCGCCAGACGGGTCGGTGAAACCACGAGAAAAGCGTGGCCTCGTTAAACGCGTTAATAATTAGTGAACGTTCCGGTATTCTTCATATCGGATGAGCAACACTGTCCTCAGACATTCGACGAACACCTTTCGAATTCCGAAGACGGGAAAACATCACGAATAATGCACATTCCCCTTCTATTTGGTGATTCGAAGTTTATGGTCCGTTAGATCTCCCAATGAATTCGATTAAACATTTTCTAGAGTCCAGATGGTAATTTTTTATTTTCCAAGTAATGTCCATTTTTTTTCTTAGATTATTCGCGGAAAACTGGAATGATGATTTTCAAGCGTGTACAGGTGTACCGCGAGGCATGATCGTCGGAGCATGCGCAGGTACTCGCGCGGGAACACGAAGGTCACGCGGTACCAAGTGACGTCAATCGATAGCCGGCCGGCCGGTCGGTCGCTGCTTGCGGTCAAGCGTGGGACCCCGCCGCGGCGGTTTAAATGGTCGCCGGAATGCGGTTAAGCCTTTTTGCCATTCGCGCCACAGTCGCGCTCGCCGTGGTGAGGGATATTCAGTACCGTATTACACGGGCACAGTGCCCCCTCGGCATCTTCGCTCTGCATCGAAAGTCGCGTACCGATTCACGAAATTCCACCTCGTACTACAATCAACGATATCTTCCTTCAAACGAATCTTTAATCCGTATTCATCGAAAGTCTTTCAGAATCTTTCAAAACGCAAAATTTTAACATTTTTGTACTCGTTCTGACCCGTAATGTAATTCAAGTTTGTTATGTATTTCCATAAACTGACTCACACCAGCCACTACATAGTTAGTGCTCGGCAGTTTCAGAGATAAATAATATTGCGAGCGTACTATGTCTTGTCCAGGGTTCAGCCTGGCGTCGGCATTTGCGTAATGTATGCGGAAAATGTGTTTCGTTTTCTTGCAACAATTTTTTTTCCCGTCAACACCGCACGTGACAGAGCCGGGCGCACGTGACAGCAATGATAATAGACCTGGGTCGCTTCATTTTTCCGTGGTTCATGCCGCCTCACGTTACACTGTTTGATCGAACGATGTTATCTGTATACGTGTGCGTCAAGTGTGGCGCCAACTGCAGTTGCTTAGCGCCTTTAATTACGTAAACGCCTTCGAGTGCACGGCGTTAACGTGAACGGCAAGCGTCGAGGGATTCCCGGTACGGAAAGAATGATTGTGTTTCCGGAGAACGATCGGACGAATGCGGTTTGCGTTCCGATACGGTAATTGCTCGCCGGGTAAAATCCGCGGTGCGGCTTAATTAATTGATGACGCAGCGAACGCGGAAACTGCGGTCCTGCGAAAGGAGTCTGCGCAGCGTCGCGTTAGAAATCACCGGCCGGTCTATCGGAGCCGACAGAGATCTTCGTCGTCCCTGTAACGTCGCGACGAAGGCCGTGCGAAGTCCTACTTACGCGCTCAGACTATGGAAAGTAACATATGCGGCTGCGATAACTCTTTTTCTGCTCCTTTTCAGACAGCCGATTTCGTAATTGAGCGGTCATTCATGGAATTTCTCCGATCATTAAATTTACATATCATTCGAGCCGAAGAGAATTCACGGTTTTTTTTTTATTCGGTTCCGATAACAGCTCCCGGTGTATCGCTGACATTTAACTTTTTCTCCTAGCCTAGTCTCCGCTGGTCGGAAGGTTAACGATGTTTCATCGTTCCTATTTTCCTGCGATTTTACCGCAGCTCTTGTTACGACGAGGTATGAGGACGCGTTAATACGACCCTGATCCCCGATGCATCCGACGAAGACACACCGGGGCTCGTCTTACGTCTGGATCTTTTTTTTTCGCGGTATTTGCACGCAACCCCGCCCAGCTTCTTTTTCCATCGATGGAGGAGGGAACAAGGTGTGAATTTCGTTCGGTCTATTCGTCATGCAAATTCTCCGGGTTCGAACCTTCCAGGAAAATCCGTGTACGTTGGAACGCGGGCGGCTATGATGCTCATAAAAATGTACGCATCGTCGTCGTTTCGCCTGGTCTGGTGGTCTCCTCGCTTCATTCTGGAATTCAGTGGGTGCAGCAGATATGGGCAACCGGCCGAATATGCGTTTCGACTTCAGCGAATCGGCGAAAGCGAGGCTAGAAAAGCAGAAGCGTGGTCGTCGGGTATCCTAGAAACTATTTTCACTTTGGGAACTGAAAGGAAAATGTCGCCAGCTCGCAATGACGCTCTAAACACGCTCTCATACTGTGTACTTTGATAGACAGATACTGCCACGTACGATCCGAGACATTTCTTCCGAATGTCCTCTTTTTATTCGTCCCGGGCCAGTGTCCTATTATTAAATAAGCGGGTGACTGACACGGGTTGCATTCTAATAGAACAGAGACAGCAGCGTTTCGCCGCGTACGTGTAACGGGGTCCTTCTGGTTATTGCAAAACAATTCAGTTTCGTCGTATCGGCTCAGCACGCAGGTGGGCTTGGCATCTCTCGAAGGTATTAGTTAGCATTCTACGTAAGTATAAGGCTCTGCGATAGGCCGTTTTCTCGGTCTTTCTCTTTTCCTCGTTACGTTCTCTCCCCAGTGGGTCGGCGGCACTCTTATCGGCCCGTCTATAATTATTGCCTTTCCTTCGGGAGCAAGTGGGCGCCTATTTTTACACGCAGGACCTCCGCAGTACGTATAAGCGCATCTCTGTCTGTGACGCAACCCATTCATTCATTCATTAAGCTCAACTGCGTGGGAGAGTCTGCTGATAAGCATCGTGTCAGGTCATTCGCATCGAGAACGTTTATCTCTTTCTTCTTCCAGATCGATACTCCCATTTCTTTTTCAAACACGTTCGAAATTCCCGTCCGTGTCCGGATGATTTTTAACGATCCCCGGCTCCTTTGTTTAAACGTTTCTCGACGAGCCGCGCGTGTAAAATACCTGGTCGACGAACCAGGATACCTTGACTCTTGCACCAAGAATTAGGAGGTCGGACGTCGAAATGTCAAACTGGCAGAACCTGATTTGGGAATGTGGACCGGCATCGGCCGCCGCCGAAGGGAACCTTTTTTTTTCTTACGTGTCGCTCGTCGATTTTTTCCCTTCACCTTTTTTTGTCCACTTACCTTTTTCTTCCACCTTCCAGGATCTTTTTTCTCTGTGACGGCAGTCGATTTCGAAAAGGTCAAGATTCGAACCTGTCGGATAATTAAACGATTCTGGGAACTCGATGAAATTTGCTTAACATAAATCGCGAAGCTTATAGCCATTCCATTATTTCACACATTCAATGATTTGGCATATTCGTGCGGGTTTTTGCAATCGATCGAAACAAGTCAAAAGGAACTGCAGAATTGTTCAAGACTGATTGAACATCGAACTTTCCCCGCGAGAAGACGAAAACTGTTCTCTTCAGCGTCGAAATGAAGTCGTACACCTTTAGAAAGGAGCATTCCGATGATCGATAGATCCTGGAAAAGAACCAGGAACGAATCTCGCATCGGCTAATTAGTGTCTCGAAATTGGGGGAAGGGAGAGGGATCCTGCGCGGGAGAGGGATAGCAGCACACGAACACAACGGAACGTGTGCACACGAACAATTCACAAGTGCTCTTTCGCGTTCCTCCCGCGCACCGTAGGCCCGCCAGGGCAGCAGCAGGCACTCCTTCCTTTCCTCGATCAGAGCGGCAGCCCGTCGTCCCTTCCTTCTTATTGCATTTCGTTCTCCCGAGGCGGCATGCCAGCCGCAGCTCTCTCGCCTGCTCCTTGGCGTCGATCGAACCAGAAGAAGAAGGAAAGACTCAGCGCTGGGTAGACGGTGGAACGGAGAGGGAGAAAGGAAGAGAAAGGAAAGAGAAGGAAGAGAGAGAGATGGAGGCAAGAACCGGCGAGCGACTGGCATTTTCTCTGTGAGTCAATCGAGCAGAGAAAACACGGATGGAGGAGAGGAAGAAAGAGAGAGATGGGTTTTCACGTTCGTCTCGGTAACAGCGCCATCCACGGTGCATCGGCGAAGTCGACGTGACGATTCAACGTCGATGACGCGGTGCATCCCGTTCCGTGGGCGGATCTCGACGAGTGGGCCGAGCTTAATGGTGTCTGGTCACCGGGTCGTTTCCTGGCTACTATCCCCCAGATACGTCCGCCGTATTTCGCATCTCGCGTAGGTTGTTATCCAAGGTAGTATCTCGCGGCATGCTTTCCAAGTGCATCCGTGTACTCACGCGAACACACGGCGGATACACAGTACCGAGGCGCGTAATTGGACTTCGCCGTCGGATAGGAACGCGTTATGGCCCGTGATTTTTGCCTAGCGACCCTCCTTTAACAGAACCGAGTCCAGTCGCCGATAGCTAGGAAAACTGGGCGTGGGTGGCTCGAGTTGTTAATCCTGTAACCTTTAAATCAGGGGTTGCTACCTCTCTAGACCATCGCCGGCGCACGCTACTGGCAAATACAACGGAGTAATGATCTTCCGCTCCCCTAAAAGCAAGGGTTCAAACGAGAGAAAATATCTCTCGCCGAAGAAGGACCAAGCTAGATGGATAGCTACATCATCTTCGGTAAGATCGCGCGGCCGAGATGCCAGCTCTCGAGCACTTACGGGCTAAATGGATATCGAGAAAGCGATATAAGCGGGACGTGTAAAAACTTGGTTCGGCGGTTTCGCGGCCGTGCAAAAATCGCAGAAGCGGTCGGATAGGTTCGCGCGGATCGGCTCTCTTCCGCCGATGGTGTCCGCGATGATTTCGCGCGAGCGGGGGCATGCGTTCTTCCGTGACTTTCGAGCGGGCACGAGCGCATTTTGCACATCGTGCGGGCGCTCACTTTCGTAACTGGATTGGATGAGTCGCCCGTTAGTACGAAGCGTCAAGAGTCTTGAACACGACGAGATTTATGGCTTCGCCTTATATACGGATGTACATCGAGAGTGACCAGGAAGAGAAACGTGCCGTCACGTTCGCATATGTGGCTTAGTTAAAGGGATTGTCGTACCGAGCTACACTTTAAACCGTGAGAGACTGGGTCGCCTAGAATTCCGCGAAACTAATTGCCATGGCGCGACTTTGATAGAGCCGTACGAGCGGGATAGATCGACTGTTACTTTGAACCGTTATTATCAATCCCAGATTGTCTGTCTTTAGAAGAAGGCGACGGTCTCGTTGACGTCACGTTGTACATATCCACACTTCTAAGCTGGCTCTCGGTATCTTCTTTGAAAGAGGGACACGTGGTCCGATAATCCATGAATGGCTATTTAGCGCAATCCTCGAGCGCAGAGTTCACGCGGGTTACTCGGATGATGACCACGCGTGAATTTCTTTAAGATCGAATATGAATTCTCGCCGAGCTCCTGCTCGGGGATTTTTCGTGTGTGTCCGATCCGTTATCTGACGAGCATGCATCATCGAGCGTCTGGAGACCTACATATCGGCCGTCGCTTAGCACACAGCTCGAGCATATCCTGAGCGTATCGAGCACAGCAATACGCGGGGGCACAGTTGGCATTTTTCCTCTAACTTGCGTCGATTACCGCAACCCGCTGATATCACGATCACGCGAGCTGAATCGCGAAGTACACAGGCGAGAACGCGTTTGCTCGCCGCGCGAAAGCTATCGAACTTTCCCCACCGCCTATCGAGCGTAATGGAATTTTCACGCCCTTCCCAGCGTACGACTTGATTACCAAGTATCTCGTACGAACGTAACCCGTATTGTTCCCTTTCTTTTTATCGCGGCGACGGTAATTATTGTTCTCGTAACCAGATCGTACCTCTCGCCGCGCGGTTCGGCTCTCTAAATTGTGCCAAACTGACTTTCGTCATTTCTGCCCGTCGGAACCCAGATTCCGAATCGATACTCGTTGCCATTTATCTATCCACGGGATCGTAATATCTAACAATACGTTCACTTCTACGGCGAACCGGATTATGTATTATACATGCAGAGCTCTAGCTTGGACTGTGTCTTATCCTCATCCGGGGCCTGACCCGTGGTAAAATATCTGTTGCGTGCGTTGCAAAACACTTTTAAGAGTGAGAGTAAATGCAGTTGTAATTCGAAACGAATGGCGGCCAAGAAGTATTTAGTCTCTACATTTTTTCTGACCGAGGTTCTCTCGCTGAATGGGAATTTTATCGTTTTCTTCCACGAGTTAAATAGAAAAATAACATGTTGGATTATTAGCAATAATAATGCAACTGCCATAGAGAAAAAATGAATTTCGTTGTCCATGAGAAACACTGCAGTTTCTCTTCCTTGAAATAACAGACCAGATGTCATCCGATCCATAGGCCTGATATTTGTCGGACCCAAGGGCCAGGGCAATACATGCTCCAGCCTCGAGCTTTTCCTTATTTCAAGTGGGCGACCGTTTTTCTCTTTCGTCCCTGCCACATTCTTTTCGTTTTCTTCACTTCGAGTCTGCTAGCCGAACTAGGTCGTCCTTCCACGCTGTTTAATAAAACAGTTTTTGAAAGAATTCTCCAGCGTTTCCAGTCACTCAGATACCCATTCCCAACATAAGAATTTATTTTCTTTCTTATCTGAAGTCTAATAATTAGAATCGCGTGTGGTCTACAATAAGAGCAGTTCCCTAGAAACATCAATCGAGGACAGAGGACCTTCCTGTCGGGAACAGAAATCGAGGCGTGCAATCAGGCAGATAGGATTCGTTTGGGAAAAAAAAATGGCGGGACTCTCATCCAACAAAGGTCTCCTTTCCCCCAGTTCGGAACGTGTCTGGGGGCGAAGCGAGAGCGTTCGATATCATGAAAACTGTGCCCCCTCTCTTCCCGACTACCTTGTCTCGCGGTCGCCTATTCCGACGAGAGAGGAGAGTCGATCGATTCGCGTCGACGTAGTACTATGGCCTGCTTACACGGAGAGCACTGACCCCCAAGGTCGTTCTTACGCGATTGCACGTGCTGCCGTGAATTCACGCTACCCCTCGACTCCCCTCTCGCGAATATCACCCTTTTTTCTCGTAGCGGTTTTCTTGAAGCAGTTCGCTCGGTTAGGTCCATTCAGATCCTTCCATGTTTTTGACAGCGAGGTCTATGACACCGAGAGACCCGCTATTTTTGAGCTAGTCGGGCGAACGGTACCTTCAGCCTTCGTCAAATTAGCATTAGAGTTAGAACTCGAGATGTTAATGCATTTTCACATGTATTCTTAGCAAACGGAAAAATAAAGATCCACAGTCGAACAATTACAAATGAATGCTGAGAATGAAGATCGGCATTCTAAAGAGGATTGATTTCATCCGATGAGTCAGTGCGAATGGTTCGCAACAATCCAACGGACACTTTTTTTGTCGGATCGACTATAAGATAGCATTTCGTCGGCTCTCCTTTCCTCAGAGGTGCCGCTTGAAACTTTCCATTTGCCGCGCGCCGCCAGTTGCCATACATACTTGCTGTGTGATCACGTTGGGCCGGCGACCTCTGCTGCGGCCACCTTGATCTAACCGCGACGGAGTTCCTGATGGCACATGCTCTCACTTCTCGCTTTCTTCGGGTCGGGTCGTGCCAATTTTTGCATCATGAAAAATAACCGTCGGCTTATCGGCTTGCTCTCCTCCGTCACAATTATTATTCACCGAGCTTATCATAGAAGGAACACTCGATCACGGCCACGTTATCGGCTTCCGCGTTCTCGTTACGATTCGCGGTCGCTGCTTTTTTCTTTCCGATACATCGGTGAACCGTGTCCAATTAAGCATTCGATGGCACCGAGAGAGTTCTTACGCCAGCGGGTTTCTGGGATCGGTAGCTGCCGAGGACATTGCCATGAAATACGAGACACTTCCTTCCTGAGTACGTGGTGTACGGCCTCGCGCGGAACCGATCAAGAAGAACCCGGGGGCGAGAAGAGAGAAACGCGAGAAAAAGGAAAACGGAATATATGAATCGAGGTGGAACCGAAAATAGTCGGCACGTGTGTCGTGGCTGTTAGAAACAGCGCTATTCCAGGAGGAAAAAAGAGAATAGAAATCCGTAGGGGAAGTGGTTTCGTGCCTTCGGCTTTTGGTTCCTCTAACGCTAGCGCGTCGCCGCCGTCGGTTAGGTGGGTTTTAGTTATTTTTAGAAAGTTTCGCGCCTTTTCGCAGTTGTTCACCGGCGACCTGGCACACGGCCAGTTTCGGGAAGATTCGTGCGTCTGGTCGCCGCGCCGCGCCGGTCGCCGCGCGCGATCGAACACGTGGAGAAGAGAGGCCGGCGTTACACGCAGGAGATTGCATTTGTTGCCGCACACTTATGCGCAACGTATGCGGCGTGTCTCGTTCAGGTTCTTCCTCGTTCCTCGACTCTTTCCGCTTGGTCCCGTTACGCGACTTTAAATGGAAGCAACTGAAACACGTGCGCCCGCGCGAGCTCCTCCAATTAATATTCCCTTCTCTTTAAATCAATTACAAGCCAGCGTTTTGCCGCCTTTCGCCCCCGCGGACACGAGCAGATTTCCATTTCGAAAGATTGACATGTGAGCTCGGAGCACACGCGCGATATTACCGTTTCGCCGATTTTTCGCTGCGATACCCGTCCATTCCGCGCAAATCAACGTTATTAGAAAGAGAAAGAAGCTTGTGTTTCCCAGTTTGCCGGGCATTCATTAAAAGTTCACGGTGCGGTTGCAGCGACTGGGCAAAGTGAAACCGGAAGGCGGACCAAGCTTTTTTGCACGCCGAGCGTGACGTGTTTCCGTGATAATCCGACTAGGAATTTTTGTAATTTAAATAGAAACTTTCCAGCCATTTTATAGGTGTATGTAATTGTTGAAGCGGCCGATAAGAGCCAATAAATTTAATGAATCCGGGCGAATACATTTCGGTGGAATTTATTCCGGTTGCTGAAATTTTATATCGCCGGTGTAATTAAATGTTCGCGCGGGACGTCGACTGTGGATTCGAGTTGCTTCGAACGAGGCGAATAGAATATGTACTGAGAACTTGTTTTCAACGCCTGTTTACAAAGTTTAATATGTGATATTAAAACTTATCTTTTTACAATACATATTTTCATTATGCGTCTAGTACAAGATAATTAGCGATTACGTTTGGATGTAGCTAGACCACTTTTATAAGTGGTCGATAGCGATCTTGGTATTGCGGATGTTACAATAAGCGGTTCCGTCTTCTTAATTAAATGTTCGTGGGTTGTTTTAGAGTATCCATAAACCTGGTCACGATGAGTTCGCGTTGATCGAGGTCCTGTGTTGCTCGATCTCGTTGCGAGATAATGATAATAGTAGCGATTTTATTGTCTCGAAGTAGCATGGGGATTAGTTTGATGAATTTACGGGGTCCGGTACAGTTAATCCCCGTGAGCGAATATAGTGGATACCAGGGACTTATACCGGTACGTAAAATACCGGTATGATACCGGTATTTTTCGGTTATTTCTTCCTAACCGTTATAGAACCGAAATATCGGAATACCGGTATGACGTCATACCGGTATTTTCATATACCGGTATGACGTCATACCGGTATAGTTGCATTCAGGGATTCATACCGGTACGTAAAATACCGGTACGTAAAATACCGGTACGATGTCGGTATGATACCGGTATTTTTCAGTTATTTGGGATGGAAGCGGAGCAAGAGGGGTATTCCGCACGCTTCACCCGATCCCCACTTTTCGACTCACGCGCTCCCGCCGTTCATAGGAGTAGGAACAGATGTAGCTACTATAATGTATTTCTACGCCTAGGCATGGGCAGAAATAGCACGCGTGCTAGGGACTAGGGATTCTAAAGGAGTAGCCGTGGAATACCCCCACTTCTCCCGACCGCGCGTCTCAATCCCCTTGGCGGCCGTAGTTGCTCCGAGAACTATGGCCGCCACGGGGAGCGAGACGCGCGGCCGGGAGAAGTGGGGGTATTGCTTGAGAATCCCTAGCACGCGTGCTATTTCTGCCCATGCCTGTTCTACGCCGACTACGCCAATGGATACCCGTTCACCGCATCGCTCGCTCTGTCTCGCTTGTTTTTATATAATAATAAAATATATTTATCAAATATAATTAATGAATATGTTTTTATATGAATTTGATAAAATTCCTGGATAATGCAAATAAGAATATCTTACAATTAGAAATATAAATTAGGTACTAAAAAGTTGTAAATAATGAAATACGGAACCGAAAAAATTACCGGTAAATGTATAATTAATATATTACTAGTTTATTGGTTTATGTGTAGTTTTCCAGTGTCTTTCGTGACTGTAAGCGGGAAATCTCGTTAACATTATCTAAAATTTTATCAAATTCATATAAAAACATATTCATAAATTATATTTGATAAATATATTTTATTATTATATAAAAACAAGCGAGACAGAGCGAGCGATGCGGTGAACGGGAATCCATTGGCGTAGTCGGCGTAGAAATACATTGTGGTAGCGACCAGTGTTACCATATTTTATCCCTTCCGCCTCCTCGCCAAGTTTCGCAGCGTAGCTCTTCCCACTAACGCTGGCGACAGTGGCGACACGCTGGCGCACGGTACGCATCAGCGACTAGTGGGAAGAGGTACGCTGCGAAACTGGGCGAGAAGGCGGAAGGGTAAGGGGCCGGAAATGATAAAATATGGTAACACTGGTAGCGACATCTGTTCCTACTCCTATGAACGGCGGGAGCTACGCGTGAGTCGAAAAGTGGGGATCGGGTGAAGCATGCGGAATACCTCTCTTGCTCCGCTTCCTTCCCAAATAACCGAAAAATACCGGTATTTCATATCGGTTACCGGTATATTCTGTTGACCCAATACCGTCACCAAGATTATACCGGTATTGCGCCGTGTGACGTAATACCGGTATGAAAATTTTACCGGTATTCGTAATACCGGTATAAAAATTTTACCGGTATTAAGGCCCTGTCGTAATACCGGTATACAAATTTTACCGGTATTAAGTCCCTGGTGGATACACGATCAAGTTCACCGATCGATCGATGTATGTAATTGGTCCGGGACCTGTTGGCGCGAAACACGTTACATCGACATTGAGCGATTGTATTTCGAATCTGTCCTTGAGAAAAGAGTTATGACCCGTATCCGTATGAGAAAGAGAGAGGAATCTGGACCAACCGGATTTCCACTGATTGTGCCAGACACGGTGGATGACACAGTTTGCAGAAACGCCCACGGTATCGAATGTCCCCTCGAACGCCTCTACGTCCACCGGCAACCAAAGGATTCCGCTATTATAGTTATACCCTCGCGTACAATCTTTTTCCTCTTCCTTCTTTCGCCTCGCGCAATCGTGGTTGCAGACCAGGATCTTCAGATAAACGATACCGAGCATCCGGCATCCGTAATCTCGTTCACGCAGCAACTGTTCGCATCCTTTTTTTCTGACTCTGAATTTATTTTTTCACTGGAAGCACGATGACACGATCTTTCCGGTGTTTGCGGACGGCCTTCACCCTGAATAGAGAATCGTCAAAGTTAAGACAGAGGCGTGCTTGTTCCGTCCCAACTAATTAGCAGGGTTTTACGGACGACCGTGGCTGCTAATAGCCTCTCGGCGGAGCTGAGACTCGGAAGGATTTTAACTCGTTCAACGAAAACCACATACCGATAGCTCTTTTTTTTTCATTTCCCGGTTTGCCAACGATGTTCGTCGAACGGACAACATTTCAAGAAGTCAGTTTGACTTTCGTATAAAAGGTGCACAAATACATTGTCTCTGTGGAACTTCGTTTCGTTGCAGAGAAAGCTAATAGCAGTCGATCGATCAGAAATAAACATATTAAATTGTATAACAGTTCTAATACGTACGTGTTACTTCGTACACCATCGCGCCCTTGAAGACGATTTCTCTTTTTCATTATCATAGCTTTCTCTGTTCGAAGTCTCTGTGCTAGCTCTCAGTCATTCCTCGTTATCTCTCGCCAATCTCTTGCTAAGTTTTTGCATTTCAGCTTCCATTCGCATCCTCACTTTCTTGAATTTTAACACATCTTTAGGAATACATAATTCTTTCCGACCACACAGTGTTAAACTAATGTCTCGATAAATCCATAAATATTTTCAACGTTTTGTTCTCCGAACGTGATCCATGGGTTCCAAGAGATTTTTATGGTTTATGAAGAGATTAAATGAATTTTTATTTAACTACTGCTTCCCACAATCGACGCGGAATATTTCTATTTTGCATAAAGATCTACTGACGTGTAGTCTAATGTGTTAAGTTTTATGGTTTTGATTAAATGATACATGTGTCCATCGTTATTAGACTGCGGACTTTATGCAAAATAAAAATAGTTTCCCTTTTTGAAATGACTTCCACCCATTTTTATAATAAAATCCGCAGTCTGAACATTGTAGTACGTAACGTCTAATGTACCACCTTGCCGGGCTTCAATGTAATGGTTCGTTCTTTGCTGGTTGCAGAGGAAGAAGAGATCGACGTGGTAACGTTCGAGAAACCGTGCAGACCCGCAGCGCTGCCAACGTACCCGAGCCCGGCGGACCAGCAGCACTTCCAGCTAACAGTGAACACGGCGTTCAAAGAAAAGGCTCCAGCGCCTAGACCGCGTGGTAGACCGCCATCGAATCCAGCGCGGAAGAGAGCCGCGCAGCAGGAATACAAGCCAGTGAAACGGGCGCGTCAGAGGCCGTACCAGAGGAGAAACAAGGTAAGCCGATGTATGACAACGTCGTCGCCGTCTTTGTCGCCGACGCCGTCGCCACCGATGAAAATCGCCCCGCCAACGGCGTCGAGAAGTTCGTCGGACGATGAGCTGGACACGGAGAAGAGGAGTTTGCACAACAACATGGAGCGTCAGAGGCGGATAGAGCTGCGGAACGCGTTCGAGGAGCTGCGGGTGTTGGTGCCAGCGGTCGAGTCCAAGGAGAAAGCGCCGAAAGTCGCGATCCTGAGGCAGGCAGCGGTGTAC
Source organism: Lasioglossum calceatum (assembly GCA_963966675.1). Classification (NCBI taxonomy): domain Eukaryota; kingdom Metazoa; phylum Arthropoda; class Insecta; order Hymenoptera; family Halictidae; genus Lasioglossum; species Lasioglossum calceatum. Next base: position 10,389,837 of record OZ016550.1, on the reverse strand, counting down.
TGTGATATGTTGAACGAGATCGGTCAGATCACCGTGTCCAAGGTGACGGAGCTACGAAGGCGGCAGGAGAAGCTCCGAGCGAAGCTGAGCCAGCTGCGGAGGAGTCTCGCCATGACGCGCTAAAGGAGAAGAGACTCGGGCTGGTCGCGTATCAGATCCAGCCGAGCACAAAATACCCTATTACGGTACGTTCGAGTTTAATTTGTAAGAGGATCGGAAACAATCCCACTCGACTTCTGGAGAGACGAGAGATTTCGATGTCGCGCGTGGGAGACCGTCTCTTCCGTTGCAAACCGGCGGAAGAAGGGCTTCATCGCGGTTTCGAGAGTTGCGATGAAGATCGTCGGAGACGGAGATCGCGAAATCGTCGTCCGGCGACGGCGGCACGGGTGTCATCGAGTCGAGTTCAAATCCGTTTGAACACAGAGAGGAGAGAGACCACGCAGGGGCCGAGTTTCGTTCACCGCGAAGAGGAAGAACCGGAATATCAATCGAACACATCGAGCAGAGAATACACTAAAGAATTGGTGCCAAATATTAGGGAAGATCGAAGAGACCGACAGTGCACACCCAGGACACATACATACATACGTACACAGAGCTTTTGAGATGATTTATATTTGTAAAGGATTCTCTCGAAACGAGACAGACTGCGAGACAGAGAGGAGCAAGAAGAGACAGAGCGAGTTTGGTTGGGCGGAATAGAGATCACGGAGGTATTAAGTAAGGACGCAAGACTGAGTTCAGCTTAGCATAGAGGACACGCGGGGACACACTGTTACGAGACGTTTCGAACTTCTCTGCCGAGGGTTTTGTTTTTTCGTTAGGACGCGCGGTAAAATGCACACTACATGAAAAGAGGAAGACGTGCGTGGATCACGTTAAATATATAAAGTCAATTCTATTTTTATTATTCGAATTATCGATCAGTGTCGTCTTATCGCGTAGATTATCGACTAAGACCGGTTCCGGAGCAGCTTGGGAACGCGGCGTCGCATATATTTTCGAGAAAATATATTACAAGGGAATGAAACGATATTCAAAGTACTTGAGATCGAGACGAGCACGTAATGAATCACTGTTTCTCGTCGTTTTTGTCCGTGTCGCTCGTTCCTGACGTTGAAAATCGAAAAACGAAGAGAAAGAGCGACGCGCGTTATTTGCAAAGGATCTAGAATTCGAGGAACGTGTCGGAAACGATTCGGGATGAACCTGAGTGATGCTCCAACAACGCGAGAGACACCGTGTTGACATTGAACCATTCGATTCTCATTTCACTTGAATATCGTTCGAAGCGATGATAAATCACATGCACGAGAGGAAACGTCCGGAAAGCTTATCGGAATTTGTTTTAGTGTTGGCATCACCGGTTTCCAACCGACTGGTCTTAGAGCGTATTTTACAGCTGAACCGGTTGTAGGTGTACCTTTTCTTTTGGGAAAGAAAAGCAGAAAAGCATATGTAAACTTCGTCGATTCTTTTTCCAAAACTCGTACCGGCGCAGCGACGACCGGGGAAGAAGTTGCTCGAGAAAATTTTCTTTGATATCGAAACGCTTCGAGAGAACTGGAAGAGTCGGTCGTGCTGGTGCACGACAGGTTGCCCGGTTCTAATCGCCGTTAATTATGGCGAAGGGGGAGGGACGGTCGCTTTTCAAATGGGAATCCTTTAACGAGCGAGTTTTGGCGATCGAATCGTCGATACGCGCGGCCGTTCACGATAGTTTGTAGTCTTCGCAGCTGTACACGAAATTCATCAAAATCATCGACAAAAACTGTTGATTCCTCGATCGCGGATTCAGAGCCCCGAAAGCTACGATGTTGCGTTTCATTATGCCATTTCGCGCGAAACTACAGAGCTAAAGCTAACTGCGGCGACTGGGTAGCCAATCTGGTACCGAGTTCGCGGATTGTTTCACCCGTGAAATCGTTGTCCCTAAATAGTAATTGTTTGCCGGTCGATTAAAATGATCGCTGTGCGATCTGGAAGTTCCGATATATAGCGCCTTCAATGACATGATCCGATGCATCTGGTTGTGGCTGTATCCTGAGAGAGTTTTTGCGAGTAGGTGAGAGCGAATGAGTCACACGAGCGTGTAGGTAGGAATAGTTTGCGTTCAGCACACTGGGACACACTATAGCACAGACACACATAATACAGGCACACATACACTGAGAATTTTGTTCGCGTACCTTTGAACCCAACTTCCGCGTGTAGTCCTTTCCCCGATTGTTTCCCGCTAGGGGGGCATAGTTCAATTATCGAATCGAAGTCGTCTGTTCTCTTCCTGTCTCCTCTTCTTTCCTTCTCCAGCTTTTTTATCTTCCTAATCCGGCGACGCCAATACACGAACATGACCGACACGCGTGATAACCAGGTACTTTTACATCCCCTTTTTACGCCTCCGTTTCATTCCTTCCCTTTCACGATAATTCGATCGGATGCGATAGGCAAATTTCGATTGGAGCAGCCTTCGCAGCGGATCGGTAGCTTTGTTATATTAATTATTGAAAATTCTAGCGATTCTCTAGCTTACAGACTGCCTCACCGATCTCAATGTCTTGTGTCTCTTGTGTCCCGAATTTCCTATTATAATACGCGACTACCACTGAGCTTTGGCTTAAAACACAATATGTTTTATCATACAAATTCTAGTAAACAGAAGCATAATTACACTGGACAAGTGTATTCGCAATTACTAGAAATTGGAAAAATCAAGTATTAGAGTGGTATCAAAGGTTCAGCTCTGTAAAGAACACGTTCTTTATGAACTACATGCGCAGACCTAACTCGGACGATTCGTGTTACCGTTTTTCTATTTGCACAATTTCACTTCCTGACAGAGTTTTCTTCCACGCATGAGACACACGGATGGGTCTGGGTTAGGTGGAGTGTATGGTAATCGTACATCTCACGGTACACGCTTCTCGAATAACAATATCGGAGATGTAGATTGCGAAAGAGCTTGACGAATATTTGTATCAAGCGGTGGTTACGAGCAAAAGTGCTCGGGACGTTGACCCACAAGGTCATCGGAGTCGGCGAGGTGGTCCTTAACCCGTGAGATTCCGAAAATTGTTTCGCAAGAGGGAATAAGACGGAGCGTGTTGTCGGAAGTTAGAAAGGGATTCAACGATATTTTTAGAGAGTTCGTTTCGAGAAGGTTTACCGCTCACGGGTGGGATTCGGGATCGCGTCTCTCCCCACCCGCACACACATACACACACAGACACAAACACACATTCTCACGGAAAAAGTTCACTACGATTTATTTTTTAATTTGTTCGTCACGGTGCTCGTAAAGTTAACGAAGTAGTGAAAAATGAAGGAAACGGAGAAACGGTTAACGCAGTTTTTACAATAGAAAAGAAAAAATTGTCTCTGCGCGAGGTCGATAGAGACTCAGCTACGCTTTTAAAATGTATATAAATAATGTACATATTATATATATATAGGTTTATATCTACATATACACACACGCATACGTAACGATACAAGCATATATACATATATATTTAAAAAAAATTATATATACCAAGCGCGCATGCGTGCGAGAAGAGAGAATGCGACGATCGAGAAAAAGACGAGAGAGAACGCGACAAAGAATAATGCTACTAATTATTGACTTTAACATTATTATTATTATTATCATTAATAATTCTTATTATCACCAATATAACTATTATTACTATTATTATTATTATTGTTACGAGTTTTAGTTACGAGTTTTTTTTCTAGCATTTCGTTGCAAACACAATGATGATGATTCTTAATAATTTTATCAGGGCGAACCAATCGTTTGAGTGTGAACGATTGCAGCGCGATTATTCACTAAGATTTCAAAAAAAAAAATCAATGATAAGAGAGTATATTACGATAGGGATTATATATATATTATATTATTATAAATATATAAATATATATATTATATATATATACATACAATACATGTATCCACGTATACTGTAACGAAACGGACGCGTATGTAAACAAAAAATGAAGAGAGAGAGAGAGATAACGTTCGTCGCGGCCGACCACTGAAAATCTGTTTATCGAGGAATAATAGACGCGAGCGAGTGCAGTGCTCTCGCGCGGAAAGGGAATACGATGAAAAGAAAAGGCAAAATAATGTGTTCATTATATTTGTAGGTAACAGTATTCGTTTATATACATACTTTTTACGGTCTACCGAGAGATAGAGAGAGAGAAAATGGAAATAGAGTAAAGCGGAAGGTGGAACCTTCCGGGGGACAAACATTTTCACACCGATAGACACATACGCGCGTGAAATACATACACATACATACATATATATATATACATACAGAAACGACACACGCTAGAGACTTACAGATAGCATATAATATTATCGCTTAACTAACGCATCGGTACACGTATACCGAGAGAGGGCCGTTAGGGAAATACGCGGAACAATGCCGTGCGAGAATTAAAGAGGGATCGGTAAGTCGGATCAGGGGAAAGAACAGATTGACTGGCGTGGTACGGGCACGAAATGCAAACGCGAGAGTGCACGTCGGGCTTGGGAATCGGCGCGATCGAAAACGTGTGCACGTGCTTCCGGAAACAATGTCTGTGAAAAATGTATTTAGTGATTCGAGTCGAGAAACGCGTTCACGATTACCCCCGCAGACACACGTTAAATAAATATATAGAAATATATTGCACATACACACACACACACACGCATATACAGACATGTACACGCGCGCGCGCCTACCACACACGGGTACAGGTTAATTAAAGACTTAATCGACGACATGACGAAACCTGAATCGCAACCCAAGTGCTTGAAATTTATATAGGTACATATATAATCGCAGCGCGTAATAATATGCAGTTCAGAACACGTTCCAGGGTGAATACGTTCGGTGAGGGGTTAGTTAAATCGCGGAGACACGTTCAGAAAGTTCGTTAGCCGAGCAGCTTTTGGAAGCCATTGTCGCGGATTTATTCTTTCTCTCTTTTTCAATCGGTCGATTTAGCCCTCGGCCGTCTTGAAAATTGGTCGAAAACAAAGACGGCCGGGATAACGGATATTTTTCCCGCGGGATATTGTTGCAGCGAACGACGACTTCCGTTCTGTTTCGATATCGGACGACTTTACGACTCCGGAGTCGGACACTTCGCAACCGGAAACGCACTGCCGTCTTGCACGCGTTCGCACGCTTGCTGGGGATTTGTTAGACTATTACCGAAGCTTTAATCATTTTTACCGAAGGTGATATCTTTCGAACTGCAGAGAGAATCTGTGTGTGTGCTCAATATTATCGAACCGATCTTGCTACACGCGATTAAATTGAACGTTCTTTTCAACCGTCTCTCGAATGTTTATTACCGATCTTGATGTGACAGAGATCCGTAAGACTTAGGAAGTAAATGGCATCCACATGTACCTGAATACATTTTTTTTGTTGTTAGTGTAATGGTTAGAAACTTAGCAGAGGTTACATAATATTGATTCACTACCATTAGACTGCGCGCTTTATGCTTTTGACGCTGAAGATGGAGTTTCAAACGGAGTACTGTTCCTTAGCTTTTTTTTTCTTTTTTAAAATAAGTGTTTGCATAAATATTCGCAGTCTATCACCTTATTTTCGAGAACAAGGTTCCAATACGTGCGGTCGGCAGTGCACGTTTTTGCATCGAGCTGGGGTCCGGAGTCCGAGACAGTTGAAAACAATTTCTGAGTTTATCGGAAAGCTCGGTACATACATATTAATTGTCGAATAGAGTTTCGTTTGAAAGAGACACGGCTTAGCGGTTCACCGGTAGCGATATCGAGCACTGAACGATACACAAATGCCTTACACATATTAACCACAGTAGAGTCTCGGCCGACGTTCTTAACGTCCGCGATCCTAGGTGTGTAGCTCCCGTTATATTTTTGACACATTTTTTATACGTTAACCTCGCGGCCGCTAAAGGATATTTAAAAAAGGAAACGGACGCTCGCGCGCGATTCTAGCGAATCATTTACTCACGGAAATAATGAAAAGCGCGTGCGTCAAAGAAAAAAGAAATAACACAGTAAATGAAACGAAAAGACTAAGTGTACTCGAGAAGAAAATAGTTAAACAAAAAAAAGAAAAGATTAAGAAAACGAGAAAGAAAGGTTTTATAGACGAATAAAAATGTAAAATCCGGAATACCGACACTGCCGTTTGTCGTCGTCGGGTTATTCACGCAGAAGAACATTGTTCATATACTCAGGATAATAAGAGACGCCTTAATTTTTAATCTGGAATTCGGTCTCCGAGAATTACGGGAATATCCTCGCGTACAACGACTGTATTTATGTACATAAGGTAACCACTCGAGGGAAACAGATGAAATAGGTTTACGGATAATGTACAGAATCTTGTTTCTCTTCCTCTCCGCGTTGAAAAATAGAAATGCAAGAAAATTCGATCGGGGCGCACGCGTCTGCTCGCGAACGCCGCGTGTTCGCCGTCCGATCGATGAAAGAAAGAAAGGGAATTTTTTAAAGAAAAGGGATGATGATGTATCGACAACGATTTCGAAGTTCTTCCGCGTTCAACGAAGACCAGAGATTCGTTAGTCGATGTGACGATTAAAAAAAGGGAACTCGACGATATATTATATATATACGTATATAAATATATATTGTATTATATATAATATACATACCTCGCAATAGATTTCGCCTTTTTAAAAGACGTTAGACTTCCCTTCACGCTAATGAATCGATCATTTCGTTCGTTTAGCCGCTTCTTTTCTTCACTTGCTCGCGTGTCCGATCTGTGAGTTCTCTATATCGTGCCAAATCATGAGGGAAGGGAAGGTCGACTGAGAGAGAGAAACCCATAGCTACGGATTTAGTCGAGCATTAATTTAGGATCGATTAGTCGAAAAACTTCGACTCGCTTTTATTTATCTGAAACACGCAGCAACACGCAAAACACACATACACACATATACAGCTCAGAGGGATACCTTTTCAGCATGCATTTTTCCCCTCCATCCCTCCACCCCTGCCACTTCTCATTTTGTTTTTCCTTTTAGTCCGATCTTCTTTTCCTACATCTTTATATATATACATATATATTTTTTTTCGTTTTATTTTGTTTCTCCTTACAAAATTGACTGGAATTTCTAGGTCTTCTCTCGACAAAGACACATTTCTTCGAAAAATAATTGCTCAGAGAAAGAGTAACCCTCGCTGATGGATCGTGGGAACGTATTTTTTTTTCTTCTATCTTTTTTGTTTTTCGTTCTCTTCGCCTCCAATTGTTTTTGTGCCTTGGTCGTGTCCGTGCCCGGGCCCGTTCGTTCGCGTGACGCTTTTTACCTTGGCGAATTCGAGTTCGGGAACGGTAACCCGCCGCGTGCGCGTTATTTGAGGCTTCGGGACACGGAGAATTATTTTCCCTCTGTTCCCGTTCTTATGTGTTAAGGGATGCATGTACCGGGGCGCACACGCGCGCATACATACGCATGCTATATGTATACTAAAAGAGCACGTGAAAAAGGGAAAACGTTACTAATGGTTGTACAGAGGACTTTGTAATTTCCACGATTGAGGGGGTACATCGCGCGTGTACGCGGGGCGACCAGGTTCATCGTTTCGGGCATTGGCAAGAAGCTCTTGCAAAAAAAAATGAGAAAATTCCTAATTCTCGAGATATGTATCTTAAATCCTATAAGATAATGCGGAAAAAACAGCGAAATTGAAAAAAAAAAGAAACGATACAAGCGATTAGAATTTTTAAGATTATATTGCGAATTGTATTAAACGCAGACTCGTGCGGACGATAATAATAATAATATTGCGAGAAAAACGCATTCCCTCGATCTGTCAGCGATTTTGAAGAGTGCAAATGTACCTGTTAGCTACATAGACGTTAAAAATAATCATAGTTACTGTATGGACAGAGAGAAAGAGAGAGCGCGACGTGCGAAAGTATGAGTGATTGTGCGACGATGATAGATAAGAGGGGAGAGGGGTTGTGTGCGATTTATAAAAATGATTGCACGTTTGTAAACGACGTGTACACGTCGGCGTAGCTTTAGTTTAGGAAAGGGCACGGCAATTACTATAATACTGTTAATCATTAACGGAATCGACTCGAAGCGCCGCGCGAGATTCGCTTCTCGAAAGAATTATTATTGTCCACGCAGAAAATATATTATTTTCGTTTTGTTATACTTTCGTGGTGTCATTTTCCTTAGTTTCCTGTTCGAGGATGGATCCGGATCCGATGGATCATCGGTGATCCGTTCTCATTGTTGCCAATTCAGCGAATCTCGCGTCGCGGATCCTTCACTTCTTTTTTTGTAAACTTTTGCGTGTGCGCGCGAGGAACGTGCCCCCTCCCCCCGTATTACAAATTGCGGACAAACGATTTTTTTTGCAAGATCCATTTTTTTTGTTCTGTTTTATTTTCGATTTACGATGTGGCCGGCGAGAGAGAGAGAGAGAATTGATCACACGATTTTTGCCGATTTTGCAATGCACGCGTAAACAATGCCACGAAAAAACGACGACTACACACGGTATGCGAGAAAAGAAACCACGAACATTGATAACGAAAGAGAGCGTGAGAGTTGTGTGCGTGTGTGTGAGAGAGAGAGAGAGATAGAGAGAGAAAAAGAGAGAATGCGAGAACGATGGAAAAGTGAGACTGAAAGATTCAGAAACCGAGAGTTTTATACATGTACATAAATAAATATAGTTAGCTATAAGAAACCGTGTACAGTTGTACCAGACCTTTGATGCTAGTTTAGTCCGTAAGTGAAAAATGAAGTTTAAGGAATGCGTAGTGGATCCGTTTTTTTAAGGGTTGGGGAGGGGAGGATTCTTGACGAGAATACTTAATCGTAACATTAGGTTTTTTATTCAGAGCAAAACAATATTTTTTATTTATCCCTTTATTTTTATATGACGTTGCGACTGGAAATGAAAAACGAAGAAAAAAGAGAAAACACGTTTGTATGATGTAGCTCGGTGGGAGAGATTGCGGCGGGAAGAGGGAGGAGAGAGGAGAGTGCAAGAGACCGTGTAAAAGGAAACGCGAGAGTGACCGATAGAGAGCTTAATTAAGTGGATGACCGATAGGTAACCAGAGCCACACAACGAAAATGATTCTTATACGAGGGTAGCAGCAGGGAGTGCGAGGAAGGGTCGTGTCCAATCGCGATATGGAAGTTGTAATGAAAAAAAAAAAAAATGCAAATGGGGATGAAATTCGGAGGTCCCCGACACATAACAGGTTTTTGAACTGCGATATTCATGTTATACTATATTATATATTATATATTATATACAAATAGACCGATAGAATCTCTTATTTTTACAAGAAAACCAGACTCCCGAAAAATTAAAAAAAAGAAAAGAAAGAGTACGAAGAAATATTAAAAACGACGCTCGCCGGCGGGTGACGGGGAAGACACGTTAGAAATGATGTTTTTTCGTCCTGTCATCCTTCGCCTGACTTTCAACGCTGTTCTTTATAAGTTTCAACGTTATTCCTTGCTACTGTTACTATAGTTACTCTCCGCTTTGAAACACGTCGGGAGACGTTCGAAAAAATGTCCCTCGAATCACCCTAATCGTGCGCTTTAAGTTCGACAGTCTGAAAAACACGTATTCTCACTATTTTAGGAATTCGTAAATCTCAAAAGCAACGATCCTCGACAGATTGAACAAACGTTTTTTTTCCGATTAATACAGAGATCAGAAACGTATTTGTACAGTACGCTCTTTCTAAATCACTGTTATCTATCGTTAACGTAATTAGCTTATTTTCGTTGTTTTTGTAAGGCTTGTCTTACCAATATCGAATAACGATTACTGGACTGCGGATCTTATTGCAAAATAAAAATATTCTTGATGAATTTGTTACATTGGAAACAACGTTACAGTATTCTTAAATTTTTCTAATTTATTACTGTTTTATATTTCACCTGATCAAAGATCCGTAGTCTAGCGATTACATTAGCTCCTCACTGGTTATTTTTCCATGTCAAGCCCACGAAAAGTCTGATAAAGTGATCCAAGACATTTATATTCTGTCAGATCATCCCTCTATCGTTGTCGATTACTTTCAGTTGGATCACGAACTCGCGCGTACATTTTGCACACTCCTTCATCGATCGCATTGACAAGTTTCGAGGCAGAGAACACTTCTTTTATTTTTTACAATTCAGAATCAATGGTCTCGAGACATTTACGTGTAAAAAACTGATGACTCTTGTCTGCCAATAATTGTTCTCCTTACCCCCTTAAGCGACATCATGATAAACGTTATGAGGAAAAGCTGCTACACTGCCTTCATAAACGATTCGTTTTCACCTGTTTTATTTTTATCAAGTCAGCGTTCCCCTAACCACGAAAATTCAGCCGACCTGAAAATTCGAACTTTAATCAAAGTTTGTTGATGCAAGTGTGCGAGCAACAATTTTTCAGCGGTACGCCACTTCGAGCTGATGAACTTTGAGAGCTTCAGCTTTCCGCGGACATTTTCGTTTTACGATTATAACTTTTTTGTAATGGCACACGGGGTAGAGCAAAACTTTGAATGTACGAATTGTTCACCCTCTTACGCTCTGTCGCTGTATTTTGCGAAAAATGTATCCACGACGCGAAACTTTTAACAAATTTTATAATTGTATCTCATAGAAATGTTAAATGGTAAGAGCTAGGGAACGATTGTTACACACGAAAAATTTATCATTTTCATCGATTTACCGAAATACTAAAAAGAATATAATTTTTTTTATACCTTATTTGAAATAAACAATTATTTACCGTTACACACATACTTCCACATCTTTTATTTCATTTCTGCTTTTTCTAACACACACACACACAAGATTTTGTTTTGCACGAAAATTATCACATTGTAGCATTGCGTATAATATGAATTTTTAACACTTTTGTTAGAGACTTACAATTACAAGTGATAATTGGACATTTTTACAATATTGAAGATTTTTAAAGAATTATTAGAATAGGTCCTGCAAATTTCTTCGATTTGAGCAAAATTCCACATAGTAACCTAGGGGAATACGTGACGCCTGCGATGATTCCAACGCCTCTTGTGACCGCGATGAGAGGTCTAGCCCGGGTTTGCTGTGTCAGCGCTGTTGTTGTCAGCTGGTTCTCAAGAATTGCGTCTGCGTCATTGAATATCCCAAGTCTGCGGTGTGCAGCATCCATGGCTCCTGATCGTCTCACATTTGCATGCCTACTTTTTATTTTGATCCTCCTCTTCTTTTATCGCTGACAATCCTGAACTGCAGCAGGTAGATCATGATTAGCAGATACAGCACAACGATCTGAACAATTACTACATTTCAAGTTTTGTTACCTCCCTCGTCATTGAAAGACGCTTTCGGCTAAGACACGTATGGTTCCCTAAAAAGTTATCCAAAAAGGTAGTAGCTAAGAAGGTTTTTTACAGATCCAAGTTTTTGGACGAGTTTTTAGACTATTCGCATGTGCGTGGATTGAGATACGAGAAAAAGGAACGAAGAAGTGAATATACTTGTTCCATGGATCATGGATCGTCGTCAGCCCAGCATTCCGATGATAATGGCTAACAGAAGACTGCAGGAAAAGTCTTTCCGATCTCTCTGACAATCGTATTCTTACGTCAATGTTTCCTATCTTCCGTTACGAATCCATTCTGCAGGGTCGCCATCTTTTCAGTCTCTTCGCTCTGGAGAAATTCCGTTTTCGCAGGACATATCGTGGTTTTGGATCTTGCTTAGCGTTGTGGTTGCTATCTCTGACGTCTCGAGACGCCTGGAGGGCTCAGAAATGGTGGCACCACCGATGCTGTCCTGATCGAGATTGCTATCGTCGACGACGCTTGTATCGCCTTCATCATCAATATTCTCCAGATCGAATGTTGGCCTACGTATCTTCAAGTATATCGTGTTCTTTCGCGACAATAGCCAAGATCGTGTTCAGCATCAGAAACCTTCCCATGTATGCGTGTTCTACTATACATATCGGCTTCGTATGAAAATTGCCTAAGTCCAAAAAAGTAAATTTTACAGGCGGCGAAAAAAACGATTTAAGGCGGTAGACTCGTTTTCAGGATTGCAAGGGTTTTTCAGTAACCAGGAACGCTAGATTTATTTAAAAAATAGAAATAAAAATTTCGTAAAAAAAAACGTGGTAAAATAGGATTTTTGAGGGAGATCGCGCCCTAGATCGATCTTTTATCTAGCATTTTTGACTACTGAAACCCCCGGTGTTTGTATTATCGAGAAATGAGAAGGCGAATCCCGCACCCTTGCAATCTTAGAAAAAGGAGTCTACCCCTCCAAGTTTAAAGCGAAACTATTTTGATTTACACGAATTTTCAAATTCTGATATTGTGGCGCTACCTAACAACTTTTCGCTGAATCCTCAAATCGTAGAAATTGAAGTACCTAACAAGGCGAAGCTGAGAACCCAATCTTCATTAAAAATTGACTGGGCAGTTAATGTCGTTCGTGGACAGAAAGGCTGCCATGCAAAAGCTCAACACGCAGCTGTGCATTCGTACCCAGTGCAACACACCATCAGCGTTCTGGAAGCTCTAGCAATGGAGTCCATAGGGAAAACGCTATACGCAGGGGTGGCGCGATGAGGGACAGAAGATCTCCATCTCGCCACGAGCGACTCCTCGCACATATAATAATCGCACGATCAAGGTTGGAGGCACGTGTAGGGCAGTGAGTTCAGAAAAGTTATAGACTGTCGTTCGGCACTTGGCGTAGATCATATCGGCGCCACCCACTGTGAATTTGTTCGAATGGAACTAGCCGGACGGGTTAATCGGAGCACCGTCCAGGGTCCAAGCTTTATCACAAGCCTCGTCTCAATTAGGGGTAAAGTTGGCATGCATATCGGAGCTGACACGGTTCTACCATACTCCACAAACTCAGCAACCATGCTAGACATGCCATGTTTCGTTTCATTCGAGACTTCGACTCTGAATAAAATCTCCTTTTTCATGTCTTTACGCACAGTGTCTCTGTCTAGAACAATTCGATCCTAGAAAATCGAGATTGAACAGTATAATACGTGTTTTTCAGATTTCTATACTTAACAGTGCCACTTGGGGAGCAAACATGAACGCCAGATACTTCACTAACACCTCTTGTTGACCTTTTTAACCCTGGGGTGCAATCGTTGACTTCGCACACAACTATTATACAGGCTGATCGGCAATTGGTGGCGCAACCGACGAAGGGGTGATTTTACATAAAAAATGATTTTTTCATACGAGGCTTTGTGTTATGTAATAAAATTCTATCGTGCATTGTCGACTTATTTTTTCTGCAGAATCGCCCCGTTCCCCACCAGTCACCGATCTGGTATAACAACCGTAAAATATAGAAAACCTAGGTTCCGAAAAGAAATCACGCTTCTGAAAGAAAACGCTTAGAAAGAGAATCGATCGAGGGCGAATGTATTTTGAAGACAGTTCACTAACGGGGAGGGGAGATGGGTGGGATGATCGTAGAGTTTGCTGCTATACCTACTACATATTCTATTGTCAAGTATTGAGCAATATTACTAAATAATTGAGAATAAGAAGTAATAAAGGTTTTAATATTCACTTCTAATTGTATCGTAACGTAATGATATTTAATATGTAATATTATATAATATATTATATTATACGATCTTGCATATACGCATAAGAGCATTATGTACGTAGGCTAATGGCGGACAGAAGAAACAACCACGGAAGGTTGTTCCTCCGATGTACATGTAATTTGGAAATCAACGTTCAATAGAAACAATTTTCTATGGAATCAATCTCCCACGTCCTGACTCTTTCAATGCTCAATATATATTTGTCATTTTCATTTGTCCGATTAGATACACACCTCACATTCGATTCTTCCCGCGTTGCACTCGTACTTACTCGATTTACACCTGTGCATACTTCATTTCCTACAGATCGGCCATACATGCTACAATACAACGCAATTAGGGCGGTTAGCTCGGACACGCCCACATTTTTCAGAATCGTCGATCCTTGCGCTGGAATCTCGATTTCTATCAAAACCGCATACTTCAGCGATCGCTTGACGTCTCGTTTTGCAATTGAAATGGCATCCATCAGGTTGTCTCGATCGATTAGTCTTCGTACTTTCGAACAATCATTCATTACTTCTGTACTGTTGTTGTAACTGATCGATTGTTCATGAAGACACGCTACTTCAAATGCTCATAGTCTTCAAAAGGTAGGTCCTCAATTAGAGATTCTCGCATTTTCACGATACAAATCGGAAAGAACACAGGAGAGAGAGAGACTGATCCTGATCTTCGATATAATTATGCATCCTCGATCATTCAAAATGTGTCACCAACCTCCGGACAATATGATGCATCGTCGCGAGATGATCTCGCCTCGCCAGGTCCTCTCGGAGGAGGGCTCTTTTGTCAAGACGATTTTAATCGCAGTTGTTAACACATTACCGACCGGTGATTATTGCATAATTTTTTAATGGAATCCTCGATAGTGACAGCAATTTTCATTGCGAACTAACAAGTCAGCCTCAATAACGTCATCTGATACTTCCATGTAAGATTGTACTGTAAAAGAAAATTTCTATGCTTTCTTTTGGTACAGCTCAATTACTGAAAACCATAAAATCAATGAAATAGGCTCTCGGTAGGTACAGTGTTAATACAACACACCGCGCAACTATCCAGTCAGGTGTAGAATCATGCTAGTGGTGACGTTGACAGTCGGGACCACTCGTGGTTGACTCTTCGACCAATTCCAAGCTAGCAACATCAGCTTCAGCTATGCCAGCAGGTCAATAGACACCACAATCGATTGCCTGTGAATTTGGAAACTTGCGAACGAGGTCTTTTTCAATTTATTCGTAGCTCACTTTTCGTACACGAAGAAGCTACACGTATAATCGCTACCCAATAATATAATATATTATCGATAATATTAATATTAAAGATTAACGATGAAACAGTTGGTATTTTACGATTGGCCGATCTCGCGGATAATAGATGAAGTTCAGGTACCCTTCGAAGAGTTCGGTGAACCTAATGTGATGAATAGACTGTGGATCTTTATGTAAAATAAAAATGTTCTGTATTGATCGTGGGAAGCAGAAGTTAAAGAGAAATTGATTTTATCCCCAATTGACTTTGTTACATTAAAAACGATATTACTTCTACTGTTTTATATTTTACCAAATCAATTTTTTCATAAATGCATAAAGATCCGCAGTCTAGTGATGAATGTTGGGATAGAAGCAAGAGGGAGGAAAGCCCAAGGAATCATCCCTGCACGATAATAATGCAACTTGGACGCATGCACGCACGTTTAATAAGGAAACGAAGAGACTATACAGCGAAGCGCATCGGTGAATCGAGAACACATTTTGCAAATATAGATTTACGAATGCAACCATGCATCTACACACGTTGCGTGCGCGATTGTGTACGTTGCACGTTTGCGTACGCGCGAAATATATTATACTATAGATAGAGAGGAATAAATGAGAAAAAGTAATATTTATAGCAGAAGTTAATGATACTATTAGAAATAATAAAATATTTATATCTCTATATTTACTCTACAATTTTGCCTACTACACGCATAACGACGTAACCCTCGCCAGTTTTCTAAGATGGACGGACGGGTGGATTTTGTACAGGTGAGAATGGGAACGTGTGTATATCTACGTGTGCGAGGGAGAAAAATGTCGCGAGGAATGATAAGCGTTTGTTGATACTAGAAGTGCGGGAACGGAGTGTGACAGAGCGAGAGCAAGCGAGGGGACAAGGAGCAATTGAAATGTTGTACTTAAATTTACACGCGAAGTTGTCCGCAAGCCTGTACACCACGTCGAAAGAAAGTGTTTCGTTCTTTTGTGTTTTCGTTGTCGACGACGCCGTTTATAAACAGACCGCCTCGGTCTGTTTGTTTTTTGTTGGTGTGTTGGTGGGGGACGACTCATGGCGCTCGATAGGTAGGCTTTAATAATCAAGTTTTAAACGGCGATGTAAATTCAAGTGTGATGCGCATACAACGGTTTCTTCTTTTGTTAGCGGTACACAGCGAGAAAGATTAGCGAAACGAGAGTCTTTTCGGCGTTTCAATTCTTTTTTTTAGGAAAAAGGGTCAGACAGTTCCTTGACGTTTATATTTCGAATTATCTTATTATACAAATAAAGCTATTATCATTTACCTGAATCATTTCCCTTCACTCTCTTCAACCCTTTCTCGAAACAGCAGCCAAGTTTTACAAAGAATACTCGATATAAAATTCTGTAGTTACTAGACTGCGGATCTTTATGCAAAATAAAAATATTCTGCATCGATTGTGGGAAGCAGGAATATAATAAAAATAGGTTTCATCCCTTAATGACTTTGTTACGTTAAAAACAACATTAAAATATTCTTGAATTTTTCTAATCCATTACTCGTTTCTTCGTAAATGAAGTAACTTTTTTAAAAATTTTCTTTTCACATATGTGAAAGCCTCACAGTTCGCATGAGACTGCGAGTTATCGACATGTTTCAGGTACAGCCGACATCACCGATGGAATGGCGTCCCGAATGGACGACGGACGGAATAGAGAAAAAATAAATATAATCAAATTTCAGTCGTCCGTATTATTTCGCTGGTATCGTGTATCATGTTGTAGCGATTAACGGTCCGATCGACCACCGGCACCGGTTTTACGAGCCTTTATTTCGCTCGTTGAATTAATTCGCCGCCATAAAGAGCAAGATAATGGCCAGCTGGATGCATCCGAAACTGCGGGCTCTGGGGAAGGTAAGCCAAGGCAGAAGTTTAACGAGAGAGCCACCATGGTTGCGGCGTTATGTGCCCCGAATCAACCAAAACTAACGATTCTGTCGCTCAGATACGCTCTTTCACCCTCCCTGCCTTCCTCTCTTTCCGACGAACTTCGCTTATCTGCAACCCCCACCCCACCACTCTCTTTCTCTCCATCATTCGCTTTTTTTACCAATTTGTCCTTTTATTTTCTCTGACATTTTTTCCATCTTGCTTCTTCAATTCCGATACTTCCTCTTCTTTCTCCTCATTTTCTCTTCTACTCTTCTGTTCACCACTCTTCGTTACATCGTTCGTTTCGCTTTTTTTGGTAATTTTTGTTTTCTCTATTTTTACATCCTGCTTCTTCAATTCCGATACATTCTCTTCTTTCTTCTCTTCCGATCGCCACTCGGCTTTTTAATTCGATCTCTCGCTTCCTCGCTGATTCTTCCCGTCTTCCTGTACGCTCGTTCTGTCCTCTCTCTCCGTTACATCGTTCGCTTCGCTTTTCCTCTTTCTCCGACGGTTCCGTCGGACGTTTTTTTACCATTCGACGTTCACGCTTCCTGTGGAAACTTTCCGTGCAGTTGCGTGAATAGAGTATTTCGACCGGGGCCAGTCGCGATTAGGCGGCTAAATGTGAGAATTATGGAAAGCAGAGACAACGTGCACGCATCCGCGCGGCCAATAAACCGAATGATATATAACGGGTCCCCGAAATACTACGTGTAATCGGGGATCCGACGAAGACGGCTGAACACGAAATTGTCGGGAAACTTTTATCGAGTGTAAAATTGCTGATAAATCACGCGGCGGGAATCGGCTCGATGGCCCGACCCTTTGGAACCTTGTAACCGGCTGCACAGACCCGCCAATTCCTTCCGTTCTCTGCTGATTTCCTTACCAACCTCTGCGACAACCGATTCGAGATTTTCGCCGAAGTGCACTGCGGATCTTTATGCATATGTACCCTCTGAAAATTTTGGAAAAATGCTAGAACATAAAATTCCACGGAATTTAGTACGATTTTTATTTATCTCAGAACTGCAAGGACTAAATTGTTTAATTTACGATTTTCGACAGTTGTTAACAATTTCGCGCGCAAGAACTGTGGCGTGGAGTCTCGCACGGAAAAGTATGAATAAATATAATTCATGCTTAAGGCAACATTATCTGAGCTCTTCTTCATTGCACGGCAGGTTGTTTGCGGACATCCTTATCTTGCTAATGAATGGTTGTCGGAACGTTTCTGAAGGCTCGTGTCAATTACTTTAATTAAAATTTACGTAGTAAGCATTCTTTTTTTGCACCTCGCGCAATTTCATGCATCTGTCCGATATTTTACCTAATTAGTAAATCGTTAAATAATGCTGTGGCATATACTTAAACGAGATATATCATCTCACTTGATAATCGTGACGTGGAACTATTTTTGTGGTTCTATATTTTATATCGTTCTATATTGTGTCTTGCAATTTTGCACAAAAATGTGCAGCCTAGAAATGATCATTTTTTAGAATTCAGACAATCGCTTTCCGATTGGCCAATGAACATCCCATGCGTCGCTTCTGTCCCCTCGAAGAAGAAAATGACTCGTTGGATATCAGTTTCCGAAACAGAAACGCTGAAGAGTGTTCGACGAAGCGACGGAATGGAACCAGTCATTACGTAACTGGTAAAAAGATTGAATCTAGACCCGGCAGATTAAAGACTATCGAACCATCCCAAACGCTATGCTACATAACACTAATTTAGATTTGAGAAACTCTGACGACATCTTCTCTCCCTAATTTAAATACATTTAATTGCTAATCACGCGAATCATGAGTGTAATCGAAATACAATGTAATTGAAATAAAATGTAATTCAAACACAATATAATCTTTCCTATTAAATAGTGCTACTTTTTTTTATAATTCATAATCGCACTGCACTTTGTAATTGTATTTCAATTGTAAAAACGAATTACATTGTCATTTAATTGAATAAGAGACCAGAATTACAAATTACATTATAATTTAATCGAAAGAAGCGACTGAATTTCGTGAAGTAATTCAATTGTAATTCAACACAACTCTGCATGCAAGTACTTCCGGTGAGAATGTCCCATTTCAATTTATTTTTCGTTTCTGCAACGTTGTTTAATATTCATATTATTTTTTACATTTTCAGTATACGTATTTCTAAATTGAATTACAAAAGATAGCTTCGAGTCACGCGTTGCCAGTTAACCATGCAAATGACGGCATCTTATAAATTGTTTAAGTAGAGTACACGCACACTAAACGTTCAGTGAGTCTGCTATCGTCTCCAGTTTTCTAGATAAAGAGTTTCATAACGGTGCCAGTTCATTCTAAACAGTTTCGACATTTTTTTCAGACGATATCTTCGTAAAGGTCTGGGTTACCAAATTTTAATCTATCAACCAGGATGCAACTATTAAAAGAACCACAGCAATTAGTGTCGAAACTGATAGCACTACGAAGGATATCTGTCTTGGTTATCAGGAGAGCTGGTTGCCACTTATTTTCGCATGAAATTCCGAGCATCTCGATTGTTCAACTGTGTGAATTCGCACAGATGGATATTATCTGGGATCTCGTTGAACCAGGTAGAGCGAACTAAAGTAAACTTTTATGTCGTCTAGCTACGTTATCTTATCAGCAGTCGTGAGGACAAAAAAGAAACCGAATGTTTCTTCCTACAGTTGTGGGAGGGCACGTGAAATTCTAAGAGTCGATTGGCTCTATCGCTTGACAGTCATTTAACGAGTCACTGTCATCAAATCGTTGTGCAATGGATTGTTTGACATGAGAAATCAGTTCGATAACAATTACTAGATCGTAGACTTTGAGAATATACAACATTTTACAATAACATGTTGTAACAAGTACATGTAACAATGTATCCACACATTTTTTTATTTTATAGCTTGAAAACGCTAGTGATACAAGTGTAAAAATGTCTTCATCCTTAACTGACGTGCGATCATTAATATGTAGACATAATTAGTCAGTTAAAGCCAGCTGTACAAACATTTTACCTAGGAAATGTATTCTGTATCGCAAACAACAATACATATGTCGGAAACTTGTCGGGTTAGATTAAAAGTGTGAATGCTTCGTATATATTTAATTAGATTCGCTAAACCTTAGATAAGAAACAGCTGTGCCAGAAAACTCCATGCGATATGTCATTACGGCCTACTTAGAAAAGTAAGATCAGAGTCTTGTTGAGACTATTATAGCTTCGATAATGTGTTATCCTTTCTGGTACTCGAAAATAGAACAGGAAAAAGATAAGATTTTTTAATGACACGATTTTATAGACCTCTAATTTTGCCAACAACGTAAAGAATATAGTAACATTGTCTTTAGAAACTTTACTTTACGTTCTTTAACGTAATGTCAGTTACTAAGTTCTGCAAATCGCAGTTTTGCAATGTAAACATTTTGTTTAACTTTATCTACTCATGATATCGTTTGCAAAGTCATCGATGTTTTAATACTGCGCAACGAAACTTCACCGCGTAAAGGCTTTCCATTTTTCAGAATTTTCTCAGTCAATACTACATATTTCTCCGCAGTTCGGACCTCTGAAATCTACGTCTGAAGTCGAACTAATCAGCTGATTTTGCAGCGCTGCAGAATATGATTTTATGCACGTGCGACTGTTTACAGCGTTCATCAACATAAATGTGATTTGCGTTTGAAATTATCGAGGTTTTAACACTGCGACATGTTGCAACAGTGCAGTGCATAATGATAGTAATACCGAGTCTAGAGTTTTTGTGGTTTCGCTGGCGCCATGTATCGCAACGAATTGCAGTGTTCTTCATTTATCGATTGCACAATATTTTTTCGATCCAGTTATGTTAAATAAGCAACTGAAACTAATAATAACAATTTGTTTGCCGATGCTCTTTGACTTGACTTACTTTATCGTATGAGCAAACTGTTAAACTCGAGATTAGTTTCCCAATTTCCCGTTAGAAAATCATATAAACATTGTAAGCATTTTCTAGTGATTCATAATTCATACACACTCAATAGTGACAATACTGACTGATGTTCACGTAAATCTACAATTTCGTAAAATAATTTCTGCATGCCACACTTAAATATTATCAGTACGATCTTTTTATGAGTTATAGCATAATTGTGTGAGAGAGAGAGAGAGATTACTGAGACCTTTTGCGACTTTTCAGACAAATTGAAGATCCAATGCTCGTAGAATTTCTGTTGTTCATTAGCAAAAAATTGAGTCTTATGACTTTTTACGACTTTCTTGAAATGCAATTTGCACCCAGAGTTGGGCAAAAATTTTATTCAAATAAAAATTTCGAATAAAGTAGGTTTTTTCCAAGTGAGTTGTAAACCCACCCTATTCGAAATTTTTATTTAAATAAAATTTTTTCCCGACTCTGTACAGCGGACGAAATGTTGAAAAAACCGAAGAAAATGGTCTCCTTAAACAGCACACAATTTTTTCTTTGAATTTGCATATTCCACAAATTTTTGCGACAAAAAAATGTTTGAAAGCTTAGGAAGCACTAGAAGAAACGAAATTGTTTTCCGAACGATGTAATATTTCAATAAAGAAAATATGCGAAACTTTCATTCGTCTTTCCATAGCTTTAATAAATTGAAAATAACACTGATTATTCTCAAATTCTTTTAATCTTTTCGCCAGCGACTTGATCTGGTGCAAGTAACGTTTTAAAATCGACCGCCTCACGGTACCACGTGGTTGAATCAACAGAACAAGAGGACTAGAGGACTGCATGGGAAACGGACCAGCGCATGCGCAGTTCCCTATACCGATGAATAATTACCGAAACGTCGATATGTCGCGTGTGCCTGTTTTGGCGATTTTGGGTTCAACGGGCACGGGGAAATCTCGCCTGGGCATCGAATTAGCCAGAAGATTTTCCGGAGAAATTATCTCGGCAGACAGCATGCAGGTAAGTGGATATATAATGTCTTCGTACATCGTAACTCCGTCTCGGTTCTTGTAGGTTAGGTTTCTATTCAAAAGCCGTTTGTGGCCGGTGGTTATTCGAAACTATCCACATTACCTCAAGAATTAACATCTTTTCATGTTCGTTGCAATCTTATTTGTCGTTTGGAGTAAAATATGTTCGATGAAAATTTTGCTCGAATGTGATATGATCAGATAGGTTAAAATGTTACTAGTATCGCAGTGCTCTTCGTTCACGTTCAGCTTTGTTTACGTTTCCGTATTGAGAGTTGAAGCTTGCCATTTAAATGGATTACGTGTTATGTGTGTTATCAAAGCATTGTTACGCGTCGAATGTTAATGTGCATCAAGATTCTTCGGAATATGTTATCGGTGTCGCGTGTTATCGCCGGTGCTGTTATTGCAACTGCATTGTGCACTTCCGTTGCATATCCCGTTTATTCAGATATGGATTACACAACGGCGAATAAATACATATTTTTCACTTGTTCTTACCATTTCTTACAAATACATCATTTAACATTTGTTAGTTTTTACTGAAACGAACGTAAAGTAACAACGACAAAATTGATTTTTATTTTTTTAACTGTGCCGCGCCGTATAAAAAATTCCGCAAAAAATTGGGAACAATGGTTTCGACAATATCTCACTGTTGAATTTTTATAAAACTGGTGCCTCCGAAACTTCAATACGAAATATGCTTTTTTAAATTTTTGGAGACTTCCAATTTTTTTCAACCTGTTCGCAAAATCCGAAAAATACACATCAATAATCACAATGAGATATAAACGTGGTACTCTTAGAATTTCACTATGAAATCGGAAATTTTATGCTTCCGGATTTTAAAAAAAATCGAATTTGCAACCAAAAATTCTGAAATAATTCGATGTCATGTGTGCTATTAGGTAGAATATTGATGAGTTTTTTCGTAATTTTTTGTTGAGCAGAACAGAAGAAATGGAGGATGATTCATGGATCCGTTCTCACCCTATATCTACCCTTGTGGTAGGGGTAGCGACGTGAAACTTGTCACAGAGGGTGTGACCAAAAATCAATTTGGTTTGGGGGCACTTTTCAGCATCTTACCCTTCAGAAACACTATTTTTCTAATCATATTTGAAATTAATATCCCAACATTTTTCCCGAAGTGGATATTATCAAAGAAAATTGTGGGAATGAATTTCCCATTCATGGAAAAAATAAATAGGTGCAATATTTAAAACAGTAAAAACATTAGAGACATAATTTTCAACCTATTGAGCATGTTAAGAAAGAAAATTCTGTTTGTTATACTTCACGTAGAAAATTTTTATTTTCCATAAAGATCCACTGTCCAATTATCACAATGACGGTAACAACCCCTGTTAGTTGTCCATCTGATTTTGGACAAGCGGAGGCAGCAACGAAAAGAAACTTTTAATTGTTCCGAAAAGTTCTTGGGCTTTGAAATTCTCGACAGACTCGAACGAGGTTTTTTGAGTTTTTCGAGGTAGCGCTGTAACGTCGGATATAAACCGACTAAAAACTTGGTCTTGGTAAAATACGGTTTAAACAGACGGTACGTTGTCCGCCTAACTTTGCGTAGCGTGCTGTCTTCAGAATTATGACTGTTTCTGGACGGAAATATCCGACGTAGCTTGATCTAAACTTTTCAGGCAATCTCGCCATCCTGTTACTTTCCTCGTAGCCGTAATTTCGAGTGCGGCTGTATTTAGACAGTTACGGGTTAATCGTTCTAATTGTTCTGCTCCTCCACATATCTGAAGTAACGATGGGGGACGTTTAATTACACATCTGTGACATAAAGGCGGCCGAAATTCGTCGGAAATGACGCGTCCCTAATTATCTTTCTACCGCTTTGTCACTCATTGTGTCATCTTCGCGTCACGCGTTTCACATAGTACATCATTTAAAGATTTTTCGATGATTGAATTTGCAGAATAGGAAAAGTAGATGTGATCTGGTTTAACATTAAAATTACCAGATGAGTCAAAGTGACTTGCTGCTGATTTGTTTCTTTTAGAAATAATTCAATTATGAATATGTTTTATATTCATATTTGAACTAAACTGGTACGCAATGTAAATAGATGCAATTTTGTCATTATTAGAAGGCAATGTATGCCAATTGATGAAGGTATTTTATTAACTTTTTCAGTATGAGGGTAGCGATGAAATTTGAAGATTTACGTGCACTTTAACTCTAATGAATAATTGAAATGAGTGGATTGGAAAGTACATATTGACTACAGGAATTAGGCTTACTTAGGTCGGACATCATATGTAATTTGCCAACGCAGGCGTATAAGTTCCATGGAATTCTTTAAATAGTTCTCGGGAACCCCTATTGTAAGAGTCTATCTGGAAGATAAATTAAGTTACGTAATGCGTTTCATCAATTGATGTGTTACTTTACATCTTCCGCATTAATGAACAGCTTGCCCTGACTTATCATCAACGTTATTAATATATTCGAGCGACTTTTATTATCTTGCTGTGCTGCAGCGAACTATATGTAAATGCAAAATAGTAACGTTCGGTATGATAATCGTAATAGAGTAAGTGGATCAAATTAAACACTGTCTAGTCGGAGCGTACGCTGAATGGAGGGTCGTGGGACTTCCGGTTGCTCTGCACCTATGACTTAATATGTAATCACTTAATATGTAATGGTCATTGTTTCGTCTTTTTCATCGAAGAAATTGAAGCTCGTTCGCACTTTCCGGTGGTCTAAATTTTGCCGATTCATCTTTTCACATTTCTCATATCGGAAAAACACATTTCGATTTTGTGATTCTCGTCAAATAATTCCAGCTATAACCAATTTATTTATTCATTTATTCACAGCTTACTACGTGGTTTGCACTGTTAATGCGTCCACGTTAAAATAAACTGTACATAAATAAATAAATTGAAGCTCGTTCGCACCTTCCGATATGGTCTGGAATTTTTCCGACTTATCTTTCCACATTTTTCATATCGATTAAATAAAATTGAATTTTGTGATTCTTGAAAGAGTAAGAGTATTCGTTAACCAAGTTAGATATTTTCCGGCAACAAGAAAATCTAACATATCCGGTTTCTATGTGTGTATGCCTCGATCGCGACGGTTTGTTATCGCAGGAGCACGTATTTTTGCAGTGGCTCTGTTTTTAACTCGTTGAACGTTGCTTCTGTTTTTAAACGCGCGCTCACACGTGACCACGCTCCCAAGTATAAATCACGTGTTTCCGCGTTGGCCGCAACGAGATCGGCTCTTTCAGATATTTCGGAACGTGTCCGCAAGACGGTCTCCAATATCTTCATTCATTATATTCTATATGACGTCAATTAATTATTTCTACATTAACGGTGCTCTCTTTTCTCACTGTCTGCCCACACGAGACACTACAGGCGCCTATAAATCACGCGTTCGCCGCTCGTCTTCTGCCATCGTTACGTTACGATACCTTGTTACTTTTCGAACATTTTATTTTTACTTATCTCTCTCGGCCTCACGAGCGTCATTTATAACCGATGTGAATACTCCGTCTGGCTTGTACAATGAAAAGCCACTTCTATTTTTTCCTCGGAGTTGTCGCTCCCTATTTCCTCCTTATTTCGCTTATTCTTCCAACATGATTCATTGGAATGATTTCTCTAATCACGTCTTTTTTAGGGATTCTTTATCAGACGAATTTCTGAATGTTGTTAGAATATTTTCGACTTATTAAAGTAATTAAAAGACAATGTACATTTCTGTGCAATTTCTGTTTCTGAGAATTGGCTGAAGAACAGTTAGGTTTATTAAAAAATGCTAGAATAATTTCTGAATATTGTTAGAGTATTTTTTACTTATCAAAATGATTAAAAGGAGAAGTACACATTTGTGCAATTTCTGTTTCTGAAAAATGGTTGAAGAAACAAATTCTAGAATAATTTCATACTTATCAAAATGAAAGAAGACGAAGAAAATTTGTGTGGAATTTCTGTTTCTGAAAATTGGCGGAAGAAAAGTTCGGCTCATAAAAAATTCTAAAATCCACCATACGTATCCCATAAAATCGTTTCGATTTTTAAATAAGCCGAAGGTTATTCGCCTATTCTCTGTTTCGTCTTGGGCTCGGGCTGAGTCATCGGTTCTGGGCTAATAGCTGTCTGATTTCAGCGCAGGAGGCTGCCGGTATTAATAATAACAAGATTTTCCAGTCTCGTTGGGTAACCCCGGCTCTTCCAGTCGCTGCGCGGTTTTCGGTTGCGTGCATAAACTATACGCCTTCCGTTTTGGTTGCTGTGTCGATGACCACGGACAAAGTCGTACACGTGTCTGCCCACACAGGCCTCGAAAAAGAAAAAAGGGAACGCAGACGAAGTGAAATATCTGCGAATTTCCTCGTGCTCGCGCGGCACCGCCCCCGAGACACTCTTCCCACACGAGAGATCGAGCACGAAGAAGGGATCTTTCATCGAGAGATTACCGAACTGCCCCTCTTCGAGCAGATAAAATCCTCCGGGGAGACCTAATGCCGCTGTCAGTCACTGTTAACCGGGCAATTCTCGGCCTATCGAATCAGTAAACAGAGACCTTCTGGTCCGGCGAACTCAGGGACGCAATCGATGGTACGCTACTGGACAGCAGAATCGCGCCCTATTCGAATAAACATTTGAAATAATTAAATTTTCGATATAACGCGTAATGTGTGACTACTATAGATCTCTACAAAACACATATTTTAATTTTTTATTAAGGGCCCAAATGAAAAGTTTTAAAAAGTGCCTTTTTTATTTTTGCATGCACCCTTGTAAATTGTAATTTTTAGAAAATATTTTCTGCACATCATTCAGTAAACCAATGCTTCTAATTTCTTACAAAACATCAGGTCATTTGGTATAATTATAAAAAAGTTATTTTGTTTTGAAGGGTGTACGGAGACTTATTTTACTGATTGTGAGTGTACAAAGCCCACTACCACTGAAAATAAGATTTTATTTGGTCGCACTTTCTCAAAATTCGTCTAAAAAAATTGCACAAACAATTGCAGTCTAGTAATAAGCAATAATTTTGCTGATCTCTTTATTTTCTGAACGTTGAAAGGCTCGCAGACATTGACAAGCGATATTGACGCATCGATTCCTGTATAAATATTGAAGTACATTCATTTTAACTGTCTACGGCTGAACCCGACATTTTCGGAAACACAGTACATATACCCCCATTCCTGGCGAATAGCGTGCGCGAACTGATTGGCAACTATAGGACGATGAAGCCATGAGGGGAATATGATCGGTAGGCGAAGAGAGGTGGATGTCGGCTCGTGTGTTCTTCACGTGGAGGGGGTAAATCCGTGCACTAGCTCTCAATGGCCGAGCTTAGTAACAGATGCCTTCTCTTGTTGCAAATATGTGGTGTCTACATACAATGTTTACTTTCCTCCGGCGAACCAAACGGATCCCGATCGTAACAATTTAGTGTGAAATTCTGCGCAGTTGCTGAGGATATGCAAAACCGACGGAACCGAGCTGCTGGAAAGATGTCGGCCTTATAAACGTATCAACAAACTGCCAGTTTTCTCTTCCTCTATTTAAGTCAATGATGCAGAAAAGGAGAAAAATGTGCAGTTGCTTTCAATAACCTTGAAGTATAATCTCAAGGTCAACATTCTAAACAATTCATTTCGCAAAAATATATTGGACACTATACAGGGTGGGGCACTATAAACAGGTCACCTGAATAACTCGCTTGCTTTTGAAGATACAAGAAAATGCATCAGACCAAACTTACTTGATATCGAGGCGCTCGGTGGTGTTTTAGAATTATTTAAATTGAAATATCTCCTGAACTACATAATTTCTCGACATACATAGGTTAGTACTTTTTTATAACGAATGTCCAGCTGCGTCGATTGATGTATTAAAAAATACCCCATTCCATTTAAAAAAACAGAGTTGACCTCCATATCTCCTTGACGTCTCTACCTATAAAAAAAATTAATGGCATCAGATTACGAGCGCCTCGATATCAAGTAAGTTTAGTCTGATGCATTTTCTTCTATCTTCAAAAGCAAGCGAGTTATTCAGGTGACCTGTTTACAGTGCCCCACCCTGTATATCTTTTACAATAACAAAAATATGATGTTTATGCAATTCTCAATTTTTGTAGGTAACTTTTGTTACGTACGGAGGCTTTGCCTACGTGACTTTTGCTCCCTTCTTGAAACCACGTGTTCATGCAGGAGGTCCAGCTCGCATGCCCAAATAAACATTTTCCCCTTACGGGAAAGTGCATACATCTGGGAAACATAGACATATCCTCCAGATTTCCATTTACCCCCACTACCATTTTCTGGTCAATTTACTGGTATATAAAGGGCTCGAGCTTGGCCATCAGGGGCTTAGTTAAAAACTGAACACGAACCTGTACGCGTCGAGTAAGATTGGGTTTATTCCCTTTTGATCACCATAACTTTAAAGAAGTTTCGAAACGCGCGGCTCAAGGCAAGTCATTCTATTTACCCCCGCATTTCTCAGTGCGTCAAAACCGAGAGCTCGGGAATTAGCTTCCGCGAATCATACAATACATTAACAAGTGTATTACCAACCTTCTGATTATAGAATATATTGTACTCTTGATATAAGATATATTTGAGAGTGTTTAATATCATTCCTACATCCTTTAAACTCCAGTAGCTAGCAATTCACCCATTCGATAAACCTTTACCGCTCGAGGTTTATCAACAATACTTTATAAAGTTACGAGAGCTGATATTCCAAATACCTTGCCCCTTTCCGAAATCCTGTGACACCCGGTGGTGAAATAGACACCGGCTAGTTCACGATCTCCTTCTAGTGGCGACCCGGTGGTGAAATAGACATCGGCTAGTCCACGACAACCCATTCCTAATCTAGTGGCGACCCGGTGGTGAAACAGACATCGGCTAGTCCACGACTACCCCTTTCTCCTAACCTAGTGGCGACCCGGTGATGAAACAGGCACCGGCTAGTCCACGAAAACCTATCCTGTGACACCCGGTGATGAAACAGGCACCGGCTAGTTCACAACCTTCCTTCTAGTGGCGACCCGGTGGTGAAATAGACATCGGCTAGTCCACGATACCCTCTGTTATTCTCCCAACCTAGTGGCGACCCGGTGATGAAACAGGCACCGGCTAGTCCACGAAAACCTATCCTGTGACACCCAGTGATGAAACAGGCACCGGCTAGTTCACGACCATCCCGTTCACACGAACAAACCTCGGCCACGTCTTTCCGCCAGCCCTCGGCTCGTAACACTTTTAAGAAAGTGGGATTAAATAAAATCTTGTTGTAGTGGTGGTGGCCTTTTTGTAGATCTGGAATAAATAATAATCGTATCAAATTCTATCGAATTTTTTATTTCAGTATTTTTTGAAAATTTTCTGGTCTAAATAAAATTGTCCAGTGATAATATTTGGTTGCAGAATGTTTAAAAGGATATTTACCGTCGCCTGTATCTGCAGGGTTAGTATCGAAGAATCGTTTTTACTTTAATAAAGATATGGTTTCTCAAGGAGACCGTTG
This sequence comes from Lasioglossum calceatum, assembly GCA_963966675.1. Taxonomy (NCBI): domain Eukaryota; kingdom Metazoa; phylum Arthropoda; class Insecta; order Hymenoptera; family Halictidae; genus Lasioglossum; species Lasioglossum calceatum. The sequence continues at coordinate 10,360,519 of OZ016550.1, read as the reverse complement.
GAAATATAAATGGTTATGTACGCAGATAAGTTTCCTAGTCTCGAGGTTTAGTTTTTCTAAGGTTGATGCAATTGCAGCAATACTCCTCCGTTTTACATGCTCCCGTTGCATTATCCGCTGAGCTGTTCGGTCTATCGAGAAATTCTATCCACTTTTTATGCAGAGGAATTACATATTTCATGTTGTAGAACTAGCTGGCAAATGATTACTAAATTATTATTATTCTTTTATCTTGCTTGAGCTACATCGTAACGAATTATAACCGAACAGAAGGTATGATGTAATTCAAGATTCTACAGACCCGTGGGATAGTCATCTATCTTGCTGTGGGTCGTGAGCAATGCGGGTCAAAATCAATCTGCTCGATGCACAATTGGCACAATTTTGCTCTCGTTCAGTCAGACAATCGTGTACTGCATACATTTTTGCTGTAGTCGACACAATAAAACAGTATTTTAACACTTCCGTTCATACCTCGGGTGACAGCAAAATAAATCCGGACGGCCGTCGACGGATCACAATCTTCGCTCGAAAACTGTCAACCGTCCAGGTCAAAGAATTTTCGGACAGGTTTTTCTGGTGCTCGATGATACATTGTTTGTTGATAATTTATCACAGCGGTAACCCGCGGACGGCAACGCACCGCGGTCCTTGAATTCAAAATAGTTTTGGCCGTTTCAACCAGAGAAACGATTGCGTGCCGCGCATGAAAAACTTCCGCTGTTGTCCGTGAGAATGGCGCCTCGTGTTACGGGAAGCGGAATTCCTCGTATATCGTAAAGCTGCGAATCAAATTTTCTAACTTTAGACACCCAAGGACTTCGAGCATCTCACTCGAATCGATATCCAATGCTCCGATTCCTCTTATCGGTTCACGCATTTCATTTACTCAAAACGCACTTTCAATAGACTTAGAAATTGTTATGCTAATGATCGAAGCTAATGATTTTGTTCGGCGTGTTCGAAAAGAACTTCGAGCATTTCACTCGAACCGATTTCGAGTGCTCCGATTCCTCCTATCGATTCACGCATTTCATTAATTTAAAATACACCTCTAATAGACTTTGAAATTCTTAGTCTCTCGTTGTTGTATACTCATCGAAGCTAATTACGTGAAAATAAGGATTTCGTTCGGCGTATCCGAAAAAAGACTTCGAGCATTTCATTTATTTCAAACATACTTTCAATAGACTCAGAAAATTCTATTCACTCTTTGGTGTATACTGAATGCATCGAAGCTAACGATGCGAAAATAAGGATTTTGTTCGGCGTGTCCGAAAAAGCGCAGGTTTACATAAATAACGAGAATCCAGTTATGAAGTACCGTTTTATGGTATCGTTAATGGCGGAGTTTCTTCTTGCGGCGAACATTGTAGCGTTTCTCGATGCAGTTTTTAAACATATCGATTCATTAAAATCGCCTCGGAATTGATCGATCAATGATTCATGTGTAATTGGGGATTCGTGCAGAAGATACATACGAGGGCGCTTCGTGGATCGTGCCTCGGCGCTGTTGCGAACGATATGAAAATTTGCGGTAAAAATCGTGAATTACAGCTGGTCACGTCTGTACAAGCCACTTGACCAACCGGTTTTAAATCCACGAGGCGATGACGCGAAATTTACGAGGCTTCTTTGTCAACGTGGCCCTCGAGGAAACTCGCGGCCCGACGTTTTACTAGATTGTTATGGTGCGCTCACCTGATATCTCCGTGAAAATTACGTTTTTTCGTTGGGCGTTCCACCGCTGACGTTGTGCAAACACTTTAAAGTATGGTCGCGTGTACTTTTTAGGCACGGTGTTTCGCGACAGATAGCGTGCCAGATAAAGAATATATTGAAACATACTTTTCGCACGAAAGTTGACCGCAACACTTTTTTTTCTTGTTTCGATCGGTCCACATGATCGAAATCGTAATGCTGTTTCCTTTGAAAAGTAGTCCGCGAAATTGCCGTCACGTTTAAAAAGTAGTCTGCCTACTTTACGCAGCTTTTTCTCGAGTTACAAACGTGTTTCACAGAAAAAATAAATATATTTCCCGGGGGCATTGCATAACAAAGACTACAATTGACCCGCAATCGAATTACACGATTATTCGGGGTTTTAATACGAGCATGGGAAGCCATCTTCTAACGTTTCGTTCAATTTAATCCGGGAATAGTCCAGCCGGCTTAAAATGACCCGCAGCTTTTCAATTGGAGGGCTGACGTCGTCCGATTTTGTGGGTGCCGCCGGTCCCCTTCTAATTCGGTTTTTTGCTAGTCCCCAGCATCAGTTGTTGCTTTCGTGCTACATGAATGATGTTGCATAATTTCACTGGATTTGCTCGGGAATCCCGCGTTCTACATCGTCGAATAGAAAAATGCTCAAATATCGATAACGGAAGTGTTCGTTTCATGGTCGAGTAGACGCATGGCAACACGTGTTTTATTAGAATTCCATCATTTAAGTTACGAGTACGCTGCTGTCAGTTTGTAACGTAAGCTGATCTAATATGTATGTACTTCTTGTTGGGTTAATACGGCTTAATTCTGATAGACACCTGTTATTACACATGCATAGCTGAAGATCGATCATTATAGTCCATCATTCTTTCTTAACAATGTAATTACCTTTACGGTTTTAAGACCCGTTGGCCTGAATTCTCTTATTAAGTTAGCACGTCTCGAATGATCCTATTCTTAAATCCAGTTCCACGTCACTTTGATGAAAGTGTTTGTAAGTTTAAGGATGTTAGGAATACGATGAGAAGATAACCTGAAATTTTTTATGACAAAATGTCTTCCTCACACGTTTTTCCCCGGTTTCAGACGAATCGCGCGTTTTCCTAGTTGATGTTTCTCGAGAAGAGCTTATTATACCTTTATGATTAATGCACTTGACTGCTCGCTCATAGTAGGAATTGTGTAAGTCACGGTTCATCCTGGTCGACGAAGGAGGATATATAATATAGGGAACATTATGTTCTTACATAATTTTATACGAGTTCGGATTCCTCGATGGAAGTTTTCCCAGAAAACATTTCATTCCTAACATATTAATAACTGTAATTTATTTTTCGTTTGCCGCCTAATATTAATCATATTTAATGCGATTTTTTTATGCGTGAACATTTTCATAGTCTATAGCAGGCATGTCAAACTCTTTTACCACCAATGGCCTCATTAAGTATTATAAATTAATTCGAGGGCCGCAATAGAAAAAAGCAGACTCGAAATAAAAAGGAAACACATTTTTCAATAAAACTATTTCATTTTTGCTTCGAAGAAACTTGGGAATGTTTTTCAGTAGCGAAATTTTCAAAACTTGATTGAATTTTTTGAGCTGTAATTAATTTTGAAATTAATTGTACACGGTGGTCTGTTCATCTTGACATCTCTGCAGTTTTATTATTTTTTAACGTTGAAAATAGTGCATCCAAAGAAGAAAGAAAATTGTTTCGTTAACTATTAGGTTTAGGACATATGAAGATGAATACTTTTTACTCAGAATTTGATGCTCTATCGATCTATGGTATAAAAAATAGGACATTCTATTTAAAAAAATCAAGGTGAACTTGAAATGTCATCAACCAGTCCACCCACAAGAAAACAATTAATACTACGTAATGTAGCCCGTCATACCAAACAACTTTTGTAGCAACAGTTTTTTGATAACGACAACGTCTTCCGAGATATCCTGCTGATCTCATTTCAGCAGGACACCCTGTATAAGAACATTGAGCATGCCTAATGAAATTTGCTGATGCAATAGGTATGAAAATGGCTGATGCAATATAATACCTACACACTGATAAAAAAAAATGATGCCAACACCGTTGAGATTGACCTAACCTCGCGGCGAACTTACATATGGCGAACAGAATCTCGATATTCATATACCGTACCGCATAAAAACAAATCGCACAAAGAAATCGCATGAAAAAGACCGCACAAAAACAGGTTTGACTGTACATTAAATACTTATTTAAAAGTAATTACCAATTCATTAACTTCGTAATGTGCGAAAACTGTGTCGATATGTATATTCATTCTAGCCATTTTCTGTTTAATAAATTTTAGAAATGAAAGTACATATTTATTGAATCGTATTGAGTATTGAGTCTTCATTACTCGCAGAGTAATGACACCGTTCACTTGTCTACATAAATATATAATTTAATCGAAATAAATAAATAATTAATTTTAAATATTCTTGATGGGTAAAATTGATTTGCAAAAGGGTGAAACGGATTTGCAGAAGGGTGAAATTGATTTGCAAAAGGGTGAAATTGATTTACAGAAAGGTGAAATTGATTTACAAAAGGGTGGATTTGAAGTGTGAAACCTATAAATTGTCATCAACAGTTTCAAAGTTTTTGATCGGGCCGCGTGTTTGACATGCCTGATCTGAGAAATGAATACGTCCAACAAAGTTAAATATAAAATGTTCTCAAAATCCTACGAAGTCGATAATGGCCGATCGTTCTTGACAGTAACGGCGACTTATTGGAGCGCCTTACCTTGATCTTTCACGTCCTTCATTTTTATCATTGCATCGGAATGCGGTAGTGACTTTTTTGTATGTAAAAAATCTCGACGGGATTTATATATAGGTTCACGTGTTACTTTTGATTGATATATCAATTCATAACGGAACGTTCATTCCATCGTCCACAATTATAAAGGATCTGTTAAACTTTGAAGTATTTGATCAACAGCAAAGTAGCATCCCTATCAGTCGATCCACATTTTATACCTGCGTATCCATTTCTGGTCGATTCTTTCTCCGAGTTCATAAACGAGCGCACATGAAAGAGAATGACGGATGAGGGAATCGCGACATAAATCTACTAGGTTTTTCAGTTTGATTCGCGCGAATCACGTCAATATCGTTGCAACAAAGTTGATTCGATGTTATCTGTAATTGCGGTTCGCGCTGCATCATTCTGAAGAACTTCCGCGATCAGATTAGAGAGTTTTAATTAGCTCGATTGCCAATGATCTCAAAAATTGGTAGCACACGTCTTCGCAGCCTGACTCTGTAGTACATATTATCTTTTTTCCCGGTCGATCCAGCCGCCTGTACTACCATTTACCGGAACGCATCGATCATCGTCGAGAGATGGCAAAGGTTCTAATGCTTCACGGAGACTTCAATGCTTTATCCATCTGGCCAATCAATTTTACACACGGCGAGCACCACGCCGGATTCTGTTATCGGACCGTATCTCGGTGTTCTTGCACGCATGTCCTTATAGAGGCGCCGAGATAGAGCCGTGCTCATGATCCCTGTATTTAGAGGACGCGTTATCGTTAATTGGACTTTACTCGATTCGACCAAAAATAGTTTCACTCGATGCCTGCCGAGCAGATACATAAACGCAAATACACGCGGCATTACTGTGCGACGGGGTATCGGCTAGCGCACGATAATGTTCCGGTTAATTAAATACACTAAACCAGGTGTTAAACCAGAAACCAGATCCTTGGTCACCATTATAGCACACCGGAGTATCCATTTGAGAATTCCTCATTTGTCGAGGAACCCTGTTAAAAATTTTTAAATTTTTATTGCGACCGAAAAAGGTCTATTGGGGAACATCTACAGGGTGACCCAGAAATGTTATACCTTCTTGAAAAAAAACGCACCAGGAAATCCAAACAACGAAGAAATCGTTCTTTTAAAAAGTGTATAAATTTCATAGCGTGTCGAGGAAATCGTTTATGATTCAGACGATAAAATCGGTTGATTCTAATAAAATCTAATCACGCATAGATTAAGCGGAAACTGGATGGGAATAATGATCGTTTCTCAGACTTACCATAAGTTAGTAATGTTATTCGGTTTTTCTGATGATTATCTCACTATGTATTCATTTTAACGTCATCTACATAACACTGTGTTCTCTTCGTTTTTCATGCTTCCGAGTGACTCCTTTTAAGGAACCTGGTAAATAACAGGACACCCTCTATCGTGAGTCGATGAGTCAATTATTGTGAAACCCTGCTCACCGTGCCTACTACTATTACCACAGATCTTCAACGTTTATTTCATATTTGCGATCCGAGTGTACGGCGGGGAAATAAACAAAGGGATCCCGTCCAATCTCGTGGAACGTCTGCGTTCCAAGGAAAATGTGTACGCGATGGAATTTCCTACCGGTGTATTAACAGCTCTGTCAGACGGGAACCAGTTACTCGAAACATTGTACCGAGAGTGCTTCCACACTTTTCAATATTCAAACTGACGCGATCGTAAAAGTATTTTGCATTGTAAAGAGCAACACACCTCGATTCCGAGGAAATTGTGCAATCGTACGCGACGATTTTCCTGTGCTACGTCAATCGCGCTATCCGGGTGCAGTGCGGAGAACTGCATCAAGATTGTAAGAAGTGTCGCGCGAGTATTCATTCACTATAAATTGATCATGTTTAGGGATCGTGCTCAGTCGCGAGACAGAAACAAGTTTTCGTAAATTGTCTTCCCGAGAATCGTAAAACCTTATTCGTAAATGTTCGGAAATTCGGAACGAATTATTTCAGAATATTTCAGCGGTTTCCAACCTGCGAGGCGTCAAATTACACATTAATTTGTACTTTTTAACTAGTTTGAATTAAAAAGTACCATGAAAGTTGGAAACCGGAATATTTACCAATTACAAGAAGGATAGCTAACATACTGAAACGATTAAGTGAAAATACGAAACGGTCCGCCATTATTCTAGCGACCGTGTAAAGCTCGCGTTCTGTTTCGTTGACGGCAATTAAGCGAACCACAGAGGGAAAGAATGCGTACTAAAGATTTCAACGCGAGCGCATAAAATATGAAAATGATGTTGCTCGGTGAAACGTCTGGTCTTAAGGGTCCCGGGTGAACTAATGAGTCTAAAAGCACAAGGGTCTCTCTGTCGTCGCAAAATTTCACAGATATAGTGTTAATTCGAGTAGAATTACGAGACGAGCGCGAGTTGTCGCGAGGCCAACGTATCGTGAAAGAAATCGCGAAACTGGTCCCATTAAGGTCTTCAGTATGCATCGTAGATTCTAAGATCCACTTAACGTTTACGATAATTAGAAGGAATTCACGATGCTAATAGGTGGTCGTCCCAATCGCGGCAGCAGCGGCTATGGGAAAACGTTCGCGTTGAACTTGACGAGCCATTTTGCGTTCACACTACTCTACATGCTCGCTAATAGCGCTTTGTTTACTACATTAATCTCGTGAAACTGTGGTTTTCAACAATTCAAGAAAATATTAGTCATTCGACGAAACCGCAGTTGATTACAATGTCCACGATTATTAATTGATTAGGGCGATACCAGAACTACAAGGACCAGCAGGTAATGGCTTCTGTGTACTCGGCATTACGTAAAATCTCGGATGAACGGTTTTAATATGTATTTCAGTACTGGAGACTAGAGTACAAAACAAAGACAAGAAAGTCTCGAGGGTAAACGGACGGATATAATAACCTGAGCATGAAAGGGTTTTTAGCAGTCTGCCTGTATCTAATACCTCGTTAAACATTTACGATGATTAGCAGGAATTTGCGATGGCAATGGCCGTCTGGCATGCAAGTACGTGCCTCCTCGAAGTGCGCAAAATTAAGTACGGGACTTGCCGGTTCTCCTGTTACTCTTGCACGTTAAGTGGCCATCCACAATGACACATAATTTCCATTTTCAAGTGGGAAACCTTACCGGGGTGTAGCTGTTCTCGTTGACGCGCGAGAATACATATTTATAAGTTCATTCAGTTTTCTGTATTTCGTGGATACCGTTTCAACAAAATTCATTTTCTAGATCGGCCATTATACCCAGCGTGCAACTTTTTATAATCGAAGGGACTTTTCGTTTTTGTCCACCTAGATCGAGCATTCCGATCACTGTGCGTCGTTGTAACAAGGCCCCAGGGGGGGATAAGGGGGATGAGTCCATTGGAATAGCTGTAGCGAAAGGTAAGAGCACCGCGGCAGATTAATCTACGGTATGACAACGAAGAACACAAGCCCGATCTTGTAGGAAGCAGATCGAGACCCTTGAAGTATTCCGCCAGGGTCGTATAAGTTTGAGGTACCTGCACGAAAACTGGTCCAGGGAGGAGGAATGGCGCATACAAACGATCTCGTCTCTCCGCTCTCTCCTCGAGGCGGTCCGGCACAATCGCCTCTCCCGCTCTATCTCTCGTTCCATCCCATGGTCCACCATTATTCTCCCTACTCCTTTTCACCGATCACCTGTCTCCCCTTCACCCACTCGAACGGAATCATATCCCCACGTATCGGGCATTAGAGTTTCTCACGTCATCCTTTTATCAAGTTTAACAAAAACCGGTCCTCCCTATCCGCGCCGGCTCAGCCTGCGGATTATCCGCGGATACTCGGACGCTTAGGTCAAACAAGACGAACCCCTCGTTGTCTTCCGATCTTCCGTGACACCGCACGGGCACGCATCTCATTATTCGGGGCGATGCCGATGATCTGCGAGGAGGTAAATTCAGTAGTTGATATCAATCTTTAGGTAAGATTGTCCCCAAAACCTGCTGGCCACTTTACCAAACATTAAAAGGGAGAATATTTAAAGGTAATTTGCATTATTCAGAAGCCTAAAGCTGCGACAGCTACATGTTGCTGAATAATGCAAATTAATTTTATCTAGCGCTTTTGTCTACTGACAAACTCCATCTTTGCATTATCGAGAAATTAGAGAAGGCGCATCCCGCACCCTCGCAATCCTGGAAACGAGACGACCTTCTTAAAATAGGAAAATACACAGATATCGATAGGTCACACGAACAGACCCTCAACGTCCGCAAATATCCTCGGCGACTATAAATGGGTGTGTAAGACGCTAGACATTGCGCACTGCAGTCTGGTGTCACGGGAGCAAGCCGTTCATGGAATTTTGACTACCACGGTATGTCCCATTGCAGCAAAATGGCAGCGGTCCCGCAACAATGTAGATGGTGCGTCGCGGAATTTGCAGGGACAAACAGAGTCGTCTGTATGCCGCGTGCTTTCGGTAGTGATGGGTCTTTGAGACACTCGAGACCATCTCGAGACTGGATAAGCTCGAAAGTTCCGGAACCGTCACCATTATTGACGTTAAAACGAGAACTCGTCGGTAGACTGCGGATTTGATGCACAATAAAGGTTGTCTTCTAATCACGGCAAATATTCGTGGCCTTATTATAGCCTGTATGATTATCGACTCATTTCTGTACCAAAGTTTTATTGTTGTAGGGTAACTGCACCAGTGAATAAACGGGCACCAGTAAATGAACGCTAATGTATATGTCAACAAGTTTGAAGCCTAAGACTAAAAACGTAGTGTTCATTGACTGGTATTTTTTATATTTTTTTATTTAACGTTTAATAAAGAAAAATAATAATAATTTTATTTTATTTGTGTTCATTTATTTTTGACAAATGAAGTATAGGGAGCCATTTGGCATGTATGAGATTCCTTTAATTCACATGTTTTTTTAAAAATTAAATATCTTCCTGAACAATTTCTTAAATGTTCATTCACTGGTGCAGTTACCCTACTAAAAAATGTTCGGCTAGGTCGATCGACGACTGTGCGTTGCCTCGAGGATTACTAGTTTGATTTGTGACACCGGGACAATCGCGTTTGGAAATCGTTCCATTGAATAACTAATTAATTCGTGGAGGATGTCGGGAAAGTCGAAGTGGGCGAGGGAACGTAGCATTAGAGATCTCGCAGTTAGAGTGCCGGCATGGCGGCGAGCTTGTCCGTGGTTTTGCCACAGATTAACGTTGGATATTGATCTGGTGTAATTAATTTTGTACCTCGCTTGGTCGCCTGAAGTTGAGTAATATGGTTGCCGGCGAATTTCCTTTGTCGAGCATGTTCAGGAAATAATGAAACACCGCAAAGTCCGTAATTCGATTAAGGGTTCTCGTTAATCCGAATTTTAATACAGTTCGAGTTCATATTTCTCGTTGCACTGTTACGATAATGTAGCGCTAAGTCATGTTCAATTGAAGGTAAACATCTGCTGTAATTTGAATAAATATTTCATTATTGCGAGTTGTTAATAAGAAGTATGCATGTGGCAAGTTGCAATGTGGACAAGTTGTTCTTGTAAAACAACGTACCGTTTTTTCGAAAGCAACGTACAACAAATGCACGTATCTTGACGTTCCTGCGGAAGATACATAGTTTTAAATAATGTTAATGACGAACTTCCAGTTCCATGTTTTCAACCGATAGCGTCACGCTGCGATGAATGATATGTATTCCGAAACAAATTACGGGCAACAGTAAAATGCATCTTCAAGGAGAAACTCAATTGGCCGATCGTTTTCAGACATTTTCGGTTTTCACTTGACCGCTGTTTCTCGGTATCCGGCATAATGTCGACCCTCTAATGAGCTAATCTGCGACAAGTATCAGGCAAAAAGATGTCTCATAAAAATTCCTTCGAATTGGAAACGAACTTTCGGAATCCGTTCCCGCCTGGAGAGAAGATGGCCGAGGCGATCGGTATGGTTCTTTGATGTCTAGGTAGTCGTGTTTGATGAATATTAAAACACCAAGTGTAACGGTGCGTCCGACCCAGTTCTTCTAGGAAGCCGCGAATGATATCGTAACATCCTACCAGCGAGGCATATCCTTCGGATGTCCTGAATAATTCGTAGCTCACAATCACAAGCGATTTTGGTCCCCCGGTTCGCCTAAATAATTCTAATGCCACCGCTGCTCAAGTCTGTACACGTGCCATTATGTGCCCCCGTGTTTTCTACTGATCAAGTATTCCATGTGGACCCTTCTTTCCTTTGCTGATTTATTGACCCTTCTCGAACTTGGCCAAGTAGCACGCAGCCCTTATAAGGGATTCTTCTGTCTACCATAAGAACTCGAAGAGCATACATATTTTAATCCGTTCGCACCTCGAACGTCGAGATCAAACGAATACTTCCTTTCAGATTTTCGCGAAAAGTTATTTTTCAATTTTGTTTTCTAAGCTCATGAATTTCTCGAATTAATATTGAGGACATTGGTCACGCTATCGGCTGAAAATAGAAATAAATATTCTAAGCTGAATTCCTGCAGTCTGGCTTTTACGTTCAACTCGGCTATTTAAATTAAGCGGCTTCATTGACGCGCGTCTTCCGAAGATAATGCAAATTAGTGAATATAATGTGCGCGATCCGGATGTAGTGCTCATGAATAATAATCCGCGCTATTTCACAGACGGTTCTTTTCGTAAAGTTAGTGTAACAGTCGTGATAAGTTAAAACTTCGCGATTGTTCGCTGGATTGTTCGCTCTATTGAAATTTCTTCGTTTTAATTATCGATTAATTCGATTAAAGCAATTCGATGGCTCCTTATAAGGAATATCATCATTATTTTGTATATTTTATCGCCAACCTTCAGTCGGTATCATGGAAATGTGGGAACACTTTAGCGGCGGATTTACGATACAAAGTATCTTTGTTAAAGCGCGATTTAACTTTCAAATTCGATTGGATTTAATATGGGCGACCCATTGCGTCACTTGATGGAGACACGGCACCGTTCGAGTCACTTCTGGTCTGCTTTAAAGTGGTCATAGTTATAATTTCGTCTTACTTGTTTGTTAATCTCAGGTTTCTTAGTTTGGAGATTGAATATGACATTTCAACGTGTGTTTTGAAAAGAATAATCCAGATAGAAAAGGACTGTGATAAACCTGGCCAGCCTCGGTTCGAAAAGCGGAAAGTTCGGCCGGGAAGAAGCGTGGTCAGCTTTTAATTACATAAACGCGTCTCAATTACTCGGTTCCGATAAATTTGATTCAATGAGAGAGGCGTTACGGCGTCTTCCATCGTTACGCAAATTCCCAATCAATTTCAGGCGTGACTGCATCCCGGGCTAGGTGATTGTAGACATTGCCGCGGATCGGTTAGCTGTGTGCACGCGATAAAATTTCAATCGACGCATCCACCGTAATTGCTTCACGATTTGCCGGTAACTCCGATAATTACGGTCTATATCGGTGGGAGGTCTCGGCTCGCGATACCTCTTAAGCGATATCAATAAATCATGACGCAGGATGCTTGCGAACGCATGAACTTCCTTCTAGTAGGCACGGGGAGCACTGTTACAGCACAGCAGATTTCTCGGTTTCTCTTGGCCGACCATTTCCCATAAAGTAGCCCCTGTTCTGTGCACCACGGGAGGACAAAAAACTTATCATTATCGAGTAACTAATAATTGTTATTAATCACTAGACTGCGGATCTTTATGCAAAAATTGTCTGCACCGATTGCAAGAAATAGAAACTAAATTGAATGTTATATCTATTCGTAATGATCTTAACTCTAAACCTACCGACACTTCATGCATACCTATTCCTACCGCATCAAATGACCGGTCTTTAAAACAACTTATACTTTTTAATGTAGAATGAAGATCATTTTTATTTTTTTACGTTTAAAATCATTTTAATTTAATTCAACATGTATAACTATAATTTCATAATCTATCGGAAATATTATTCTTAAATAGTTACGAATTTAATAAAGAAAGTGCTTAAAACCTACTACATATGCAGTTCTGATTTCAAAGATGCGAGTACTACTTGTGAAAGATTCGTGTACTTCTAAGTATCTTTCCGAAACTTGTAAGTACTCATTCCGAGGTTCGATATAAGTTTGTATAACATGAATACTTTTCAAATATAATCATTGAAACATTATTGCTTTTAAGTAGTAATCGAAACCCATGCTTATTGAAATTGACTCGGATTCGTGAGTACATATTGAACTTCATCCCGTCCCTAGTCACCGCGAGGCCGATAGGCGAGCGAAAACCGTCCTCTCCTGGTTTGCCATCTAACCCGGGGACCTTGAAGTCTAGGAACCCAATCGAGCCTGGTCCTCTCGTTTATTTGTGGTCACTCGATTTGGGTCCGTCCGGATTTCTAGAGAACGAATGCGGCGCGCGAGATTTACCGGGCCATCTCCGCAGAATCGCCTCGTTGACGAATCTCCTGCAGAATGATGAACGAGTGAAAGACGAGCGAAGCTTTCGGCCCGTATCGCTGAGTGAGACGTAGATTTCGACATCTGGGTCGTTATGCCATTAATCATGTATCTCCGACATTTTTCGTCTGGAAATTATATAATATTTGTCGGTGGTGAACGCCGAACGTCTAGATCAACAGGATCCCAAATCATACAAAATTCGCCATTTAGAGTTGTCCAGAGCTGTCGGCGGATCTTTATGCAAAATAAAAATGTTCTACCTATGCGTAAATTTGAACAAACTGGAGCGAAATAGTAATTCATTTTGTTTGTTGGATTTATAAATGATTACAACTTTTACTATATAAAGATCACTTTATTTTAAAAGAGATGCGCGGCTAAAGGATGTCTTTACTTTGCGAGTCGTTCACAACGAATGAATACTCGGAGCCGTTGGCCGAATATCGGTGGACGCTTTGCAACAAAGTAGTCTTTCCTACTTCTGAACCTCCGCAGTTTCGTACTGCGTTGACACATTCTTGCAGGAAGAAAATATACGAAATATCCAACAACATATTTAATAGGTTGAACATAATACAACAGTGCTTTTAAATTCTTCTAATATTTTCACTGTTTTAAATTGCACCTATTCATTGTTGTCATAAATGCATAAAATCCGCTGTCTACTCATCAATGCAAATGTTTTTAAACGCTCTCTTTTTGAAACAAAAAATTTTGCAATTTCGCGCATAGACAAAAATTCGAATGATCTTATCCTTCGGCGTGTTTCTGATACCGTATGACGTGTGACAATCTGGTTCCAACCGTCGACAGTTAACGAGTTTACAAATCGATAATGGCGCCTATCGAAGAAGTTTGATGCGCGTTTTACGATCATAATTAGGCGATTAATAACCGTTGATTAAACGCCATGCGAAAAAAACGACCGTGCGATTGGTTGCGACATCGCGATATCGATTCAGAGCTCGCGATAGCACAATTACAAATTCGTTATTGAAATGTAACGACCGCGTTTCGATCTCTCCCCTTGAACTTTGCTGATGCTTGCTCCACGTGCTACTTGAACTCGTCCACTTTCTTTTTTCGTTTGTTTTATCATTACGTTTTCGGCCGAAGCAGCATCCGAAAGTGTAAATAAACTACTGGCGGAAAGAGTTCCTTGTATATCCATCCATCAGCTCTGTTTCTAAATACGAAAATGTTTACAATGTGTCCGAGAATCCCGGGGAACTTACTTTGCTACGTTGCAACGTCACTTTGTTTCGTTTTTTACTGTTTCCCGTTTTTAAGTCGCCGCGTTCTTCGTCGTTTCGATTTTCTAATTGCACGCGCACTTTCGGGAACCTTATTATGTACTTTAGAGAAGAAAATCGACGTTATGGTGTTTTTGTAAATGTTATCTCGGCGAAAGTAACTGTATGCAAAATCTTATTTTTAGAGGACATACCTGTGCAAGAACTTGCATACCAACAGCTGCTGAAATTGAAGTTGAATATCTCTTTTATGCTTTCATTTTTATAAAAATATCAGATTCGATTCCAGGGGGCAAATATCATGAGAAATAAATTTCATCGATGTTTTTTCACACGGGACTCTGTATTTTTATCATCATGGAGTGATAGCGAATATCAAGACCAATTCAACGACCTCTCGTATCGAGACCTTCGTGTGACCTTGAACGCGAGAAAGATAGTTCACGCGAATGCATATTTTTATGAAGTACATATGGAGAAATTAATTGCAGATCAAAATTCCTTTGCGATTAAGAATAAGACTTAAGACTTGACATTTTTGTTGTTTATTTTGTGTTTTTTACAGAATGCATTTTTACATTTGAATTTTTTACGACATACTTTATTTTCTCGTTCGTTCGACATCCCGTTCCTTATCAGTTAGTAAGCTCTCAGAATCATAACTTTCGATTCATAAATCAACGTCCGAAGAATCGTTTATTTATTCGTGCCGAATCGGACCGCAGTTGATTGGCACCGTTTCGACCATTTATTGTAATAGCTCTTTTCTGCTAATTTATAAATATTATCGCTGTGACTTAATTTCTTACTTGAAGTCATTCGAAGTCCACGATACATAGGTCACTAGATTGACCTTGATTTTGACTATCGCGTAATAATGATAGATATATTTTCTCTGATTTGAAAGACTTTTTTCACTAAACTGTTCGCTGCTTAAGAAAAACAGACTGAAAAAAATATAAAAGTTACGATTCTTTGAATGTTGATAACCATTGAAATTTTTATTCTGGCGTCGGTGGCCTTTGAATGAAACTTTTGTTCGTGTTTCTGTTGGAAGTGGTTCTCAGGCGAGTCGTTCAGCGAGACGTTGATAAAAAAGGTTAATTAAGGTTGAAGACGTGGCCATTCAAGTTACCTCAGCGCGAACCGTAACGCTGAAAACCTGTTTGTTAGTTCAGTGATAGCGTAACTTAACGGAACATCGGTAATATAAAGTGCAAGATTTTCGCGATGCACTGAGATTGTTCGTCAGAAATTGTTCGTCAGAAATACGTAATAAGGTTGATTTATAATATCCGTAATGAAATATTACGTGCAGAAATAAATATTATACTGCGTTCGACTTCGTCAGTGTTGCCACCTGTCTTGTTTCGTGAATAAATAATGCCGCTCGTGTCTGGAGACTAATTATTGCGTGTGGTCAACTTTGTTAACTGTGAAAGTGATCAATGTAGCCGGAGGAAATTTTGTGTATTCGAGATACAGGATACTTTAAGATAATTTAAGCATCCAATTAATTGCTTCTTCCACTAATTTAAGATTCATATTAAGTTCTTCCGTTAATGTCTTGCTGAAATAAGCCATTAAGCAACGTTGTTCTTAACGTTAATTAAAATTCTTAGTAATCCCAAAAATTTGGTGTTTAACGTTCACCATTCGCCTGGATATTTTCCCGTTGCATGTCTTATGTAATATTTCGAACTATGCCGCTGATAGTGGTCATTGAAATGGAATGAGAATTGCATTGCGCCGATTATATCATCGAAAATATTCAGCGTTTCACGCAGAAACGAGTTTACCTATTTTGCTGCCGGTATTTTGTGCACGAGAGTCATAGAAATATTGTAGAAAGCAATCGCCACTGGCCACGAGAATGTCAAAAGTCTTCTCATCGAAAGATAAGAAAAATCAGCATGCTAACCACTTCCTGCGATTTCCTTTCGTTGACTTCCTCGACTGGCAGTGACACTTATCAAGGGTTAGACTGAAACGACTTGACAGAATGGGGGCTGGACAACGCTGATAACTAGCACGGCACCGACCGTTTGATATTTCCTGAACCAACTTTCTACATCTTCGACTTCATTCCACGATCAGCGAGAACGAACAGACGGTTTCTTACGTTGCCGAAATGCGACGTATTCGCATAACTGAATACGCGTGGCTGCGAACGATTAATGACCTGGACCAGAAAAAACATATTGATCGGCGATCGTTATGTTTTGCCGTGCTATCGTTTGGCAAATGTCCGGCTGCAATTTTAGGCGCATCTGTAATGCGTTGTCAATCATTGTGTATTGATGGCACACGGAATTACGCAACGGAGAAAATAATTATCATAAATTCAATCATGAATGAATCTCGAGGGACGAAAAAGTGGCTCGAAGAAACCAGATGCACATTACATTATTAAATAACGTTCCGATGTCAGCTTCTTATGCAGTGATTCGTGGTACAGTTAGTATACGAGGATAGGGTTCGTTCGGTGTGATTTTATTCATTTTTAATCTATTATTTATTTCATCAATTATTACATTGTACTTTTCTGTTTCTTTGTCGCAGCTGTACAAGAGCCTCGACATCATCACAGCCAAAGTATCGAAAGAGGAAAGGAAAATGGCGCCGCATCACATGCTAGACGTCGTAGACCCTCTGATTCCTGACTTTACCGTGATGCAATTCCGGAATATGACCCTACCCATTGTAATTTTTCCTCCTTTCACATTTTACCCAGTCTTGTGTTCACCCCTATGAAATATTTTCGATTGCACAAAATCAAGCATCTAACTTAACACCGTATAAAGGAAAGTTAAAATGTCTTGGTAATCGTAGTTGCATACTAACGTTCCCCAATCGAAGAATAAAAAATAACCTGTGTGTTTGTTACCTATGGTTTTTTAAATGGTGCTTGTGGTTGTTTGTCAGATGACCGCTTATGTCTCCCTCGTGGTCCGTTGCGACAGACACGATTTCGTTTGCTCCGAATCGATTGCCTTCGTAAAATTAATTCTTAGAACGAAGCAGCAAGATTCCACCCGCAAGACCATGAAATTAATAATTAGACACGGTCTTTAATAGCGATCTGCACTCCTGTGCGTCGCCTTGAGCCTCCTCGAATGTCCATCTGTTTTGACCAATTTAGATAGACGACCTGCTGGCTAGGAAAAAGCTTCCGATCATTGTCGGCGGGACCAATTATTACATCGAGGCTCTTCTGTGGAATATTCTGATCGACGATCCGGGAACAGTTGACGATTCAACGGATAGTCCGTGCATCGAGGAGACGTGCGATGGCGGGAACAATAAAAGAGTGAAAATCGAATGGGATCGGACTACCGAGCAGAGCAACGAGGATCTTCACAAGAAGCTGGCGGAGGTCGACCCCGAAATGGCCAAGAGGCTACATCCCAATAATAGGAGAAAAATCATTCGGTAAGTGCGATTGCATGAATGAAGACATTTATATCTTTTCTGAATTATTTTAATGATCTAAAAATGTGATCCAACAGTATTTTTATTCTATAAAATGGTGACCTGCTGAAATTAAGTACTAATTAAACTCTCATAAAATATGTGTACGAATTGTATGATACACAGCTCACGTATCTTTAAAATGATTTACCCCAATCAATATATAGTACTAATCACATTAATTTCTCGTCGATAATCACTGTAACAAACTGAACAAACTAATTTAACTTGAAAATTTTAACTCTTTTCGCTCCACTCGACTAAACAGATATTTATTCACGTGATCTTACGTTGACATTAATCATTTCAGTGTTTCAATATTTATTCTGCTTCTAAATGAATTGTTTGCGCTAATTAAACATGCGGTACAGTTCAATTATTCCGCGGGCTTTCCTTCGCAAGAATTCAGTTGGAACCGAGTAAAAGTTTATCCAGAAATTGACAAGCGAACGGTGTCATTGTCAGATAACCTCGCCACACGGTGATTTATGATAAGGTATCGTGAATTGTCTTCGAGCAATGATTTAATCAATCGAGAAGAGGATTTGGAACGTTATCTTATCCCCGCGTGACGTCTGTTGATCGATTGATAAATCAACATTTTGTGAAATGTTAAATCAATAATGAAAATCTGTACGTAATGATACCGTGAACGCGATCGATCGATAATATAATTCACAGTATATGATAATGACCGGAGATTTAATGATGCTTCGCACGTATAAAACAGTTACAAACATTGATTGTGTTTTCTACATATCTACAAGATTCGAATTGTTTTTACGATTCACACTGCCACGAGCAATTGTGCGAAACTGTCGATCATAAATTGCTATCCAAGGCCGTATATTTTTTCGCTGATGTTTTTTAAACCCTGACTTATTGACTTTGCACAAAGACTGTTTTAATGACACACTGAGGCTCGACCTTGGTGTATGAAACGGTACTGCAGCTGTAAATGTTGTTGTTTCATTTTTCTCTCTATCGATGAAGCTTTATTAACATTTTTACTTGAACATTTGTTATTACTTTCGTACTTGTATTTTTCAATCAAAGAGGAAGAACTAGATTTTGTTACTGGTTTGCTTCAGTTCCATATCTAACCTTACCTAATCTAAATTTAGCAAGTTTGCTAATACGTATTGCTAATTCGCTGCATTACCTGTCCTATTCAAGAATATCGAAAATTGCTAAATGGCTGGAAGCAGTACTTCACAAATTTATTCACACCGACTGTCTGTCACGTGTGCATATTAAATGATTTGCTTTAGACGTACGTTTACTAATTAAAAACTGCTTTAAAATTCTGATGAACTGTTCCCCGTATTTCTGAAGGAATTGGTAGATAATAAATTTTCCGAAGCTTATATTTATCATTTGATTATGGCATAATTTTGTTTTGTTCTATACAGGGTGATTCTGAGAACTGGGCCAAGTTACTGTTCTTATTTCAGTAAAAATAGTCCTAACTCCACATGACCTTATTTTTCATGTGGACGATACCGGTGCATCTGTCGAGATGTTTGAAATAAAGCAAAAAAACCGTAAAGACATTGTCGACGACTGTAATCGACGCAATTACACCGCGCGAGAACAAGTGCATTTAAAAACGACGAAGATTTGCCGAGGATAATTGTTTGCCGGTGGTTCTTGATTTCGATCTCGGCACGAGAACACCTCGAGCGGTTGGCCTGATCGACAGTGGTCAATTAGGGCAGGGTAAGTGCGTCTTCGGACAACCTTCTCCGCTTTCACAATATGGCCACCGGAGGCAGCTGTCGGCGTTGAGCCGTTTTCCGTTGCAAAGGGCCTCTCCGCGAAACGCTTTCTTTTGTGAAAAGATGCGGATCTCAATGAAAGATTTGAATCAGGTTAAGTTGGGTCAAGCAAGCCGAGCAAGGCGCCAGGTGCTGAACTTTCCTTTCTTCTGGCAAAGGGATTTGATTCGACTAGGAAATACAGTGCCCGCTTTCATAGGTCCCTTGAAGGCCGTAGGGATCGTTCGGGTAATTGTTGCTCTCATAAATCCTTCGCGAAAGTAGAACGTATTTTCTGCATAATAGGAAGCTCGATCTATTGATTGCCGCGCGGCGCATACAAAAATTCCGTTGCGCTCGGTTTCTTCGAAGAGTTTTCTGCTCTTTGTTAAGGTATACAACATTCTGCAGGTTTCACTCTGCAGAACGGAACGGATGTTTTCCAGTGCAGTTACGTGCTACACATTTCCATTTGTAGACTAATTCCGTAATTAGAAACTAGTAAGTTTGAAAAAATTGAATGGCAAATCAATGTTTTCGTATGGAGGACAAAAGTCTATGTCATATCTCGCACCATCCGGTCATGTTGTTTCAGAAGTAAATAGAATAATAAATTATTTTGATCGCGTCTGCCCTATTTGAAGACTCGGAAGCAACTTCCTGTGAAAATGCTTATCCTTGTCCGCTCGACGCTCGATCGTTTCCTATTTACATATTTATATCTTTGGTAGCATGTTGTAGTATGATTATAATATACCTGATTGTATGTAGTATGATTGCACTGACAAATTGTGAGCTATTAAGCGCCTCATTGTCAGTAACGATCAACTTTCAGTATGACAGGCCTGTTCGTAAAAATGTTTATATTAATATAGGGTAATTTCGAGATAGATGCACCACATTTTGTTTTCTGTTTATAAAAATTTTATCAAAAAGAATTGAAAGTGTAGACAGGCATAGTTGAATTGTTTATTTAAATCTCTTTAATATAATATAACCTTAAATCAGTAAAACCTTTATATTAATATATTAATATACTGCTTAAAAAAGATCGGAAAAGTGCATCTCTCCGTAGGGCCTGGGATTAGATGCACTCCTTTATTTGTAGCCTCTTCTCCCTACTTCTATTCTTTTTTTTCTCTACCACACATGTTACATGGAGCATCATTAGTATTACATCGTACATGTTTCATGGAGCCATTTGAGGCATTCGGAACAACAAATACAATCTTCTTTAGATCTGGTTGAATAATAATCTTCCAAACATTCGAGATTATCAGAATCTTCAGGACTGTGTATTATCTCAGTTTTAATTTATCGCTTTGTAATTAATTGAGGAAGGGATGGTCCTGACGAAAACGCCTGCCTAGTATACTTACATAAATTACTGGTGCGTTCTATCCCGAAATTGAGGGAGAGACGCACCTATACAAAAACAAGAACCAGTACAAAAAATTTTGTCATAACACGAAGAAAAATCGTAAAGGAGAAACCATACAAAAGAACGTAATAACATTTGTACTTATCACTTACAAAAATATTTCGTCGGGAGATCGGAACACTGAGAAGTTTGTATGCTTCTCTAACACGTAAACGATGTGATACACGTGTTCTTCGAAACGAGGTTATTTGCACAGGTTAATAATGACTCGCGAAAAACAGTTAAAAATCATCCAGTATTGCCACAATAAAAACTGGCGTATCTATCCCAATGGCGCATCTATCCCGAAATTACCCTAACAAAGCAATAACTTAAAAATGTTATTCTATTATAAAGTCTGCACAAATATTAATTCATGAAGCTATACAATTTAATTTGTGAAAAAATTCCCAAAATACAGCTCGAGAAAAAAGAGGAACCAATTATGCCAATTCACCGTATTGTCATACACGTGTATGAATGGCCGTGCGTGCACCACGTGGGCCGACAGGGCCGTGTCACGACTTCCTGGCGCCCAACGTGCGTGTTCTTCCGGAAGCCAGCCGTTTTATTAATTTCACTTGAAACGTGCGACTTCCTCGCGCCTTCTTCGTGGAGGTGTTTGTTGTTCCTAACGGTCCCCGCTACTCGCGCGTTCATCACATTTTATTTCTTCATTTACGCTCCCGGCATACTTGTTTGGAGTGTTCTTGCTAGAAGAGGTACACGGTAGAGTCATAAAGTAGTCCCTTCAATTTCGGCTCCCATTGGTGGCCCAACTCTGTGACATAATTTAGCCAGGAGATTATGGGAAACTGTAAATTTTTGCTTCGCTCTTCCTAGAACGCTGTTAGGCAACCAAATTTATTAACCTGCATTGTAAAACGTTAGCTGCAACGTGGGTTCGAGGGAAAGTTCTGTCGTATTTTAATTACATTTACTATTATTGTGTACAACTTGTTTCCAACTTGTTGACTCACCAGCAACATGTGTTTTCATTTACAAGTAAAATCACCTGCTTATTTAAAATACGACAGAACATTCCATCCAACCTAATGTTACACGTCGTCACCGAATAATTTTTATAAATCACCTTGTAAATAGAGTTTGTTTTCCAAGTTAATTTACATTGGCTGCACAAAGCTTTGCATTTGTCTTTTTAGTGTGCAAGTATGCTGACATTGTGTAGCATATCTTCGATTCCAAATATTCCTGCTTTCTCCGCGAGCGTAGAAGCGTTCTTCGGCAGTAGTTTATGGCCTCGAAGCATTAAAAGGGTCGGCCGAAAGGGAAGAAAATGAGTTTTCTGGGGGCAGAGGTAGTAAATCAGGCTTCCTTTAGCAGGTGGTCCCCTGGGTTCTACGTTGGCCGGCGCTTTTGAAACGAATTTCAGACTTTCGTGATATTTGTGACACGGTCGACAATTTTCGTATCAGCAACTAATTATTGGAATACCCTGTTCTTTTTCACTTTAGTCGACCCACGGAATTTATTGTTATACCGATTCACAACCTGAGATAGCGAGTTTCGAAATTTTCACAAATTATTCATGACAGAATCTAATCGTTGTAGCAAAAGGTGTTAATCCTTTATTTCGGACGTCCGTATGAGCTGTCTTAATAAATTGTTCTCAAGCGCGCCGTCGTAAGTGAATGCGTCTAATACTCTCGCTGTCGATGTTACTTTAATCTATTTGTCGAAATGATCGATGATCTCCCGGGGAAAATGTGTTCCATTAATTTAATACGTCCCAACACGTGTCGGTGGCTAATGACAGTTTCAGTAACCAAGATTTGCAGCTCGAAGCTTTATTTGCATATCCTTAATCGGCTCCTTCATTTTACTCGCGCCTCTTGTAGTATAGTTTGCAATATCTATACAAAATTGCACGAAATTTAGCCTGAGAAAACTTAGTGTTTCCTGAATCTGTGCTCCGGTGTCGTAAGATCGCTCGAGCTAATCTGCCTCAGATACGCAGAAATAGAGTCGTACAAATTTGACTGAATCAGCCGAACTCGAGATAAGCTGCTGGTTCGCGCGAAGATTTATAACCGATCCTAAACAAATTATGTAGATCGCGGTGTTTGATTAGCATCGCGAGCAGATAGCGCAGACCCACTATTCAGAAATCGCACAACTCGTGTCACGAAATCACCGCACGCAAGTATAAATCGCTCGTCGAATCCCCGCGGTTTTCACATTTCCCATGTCCCCTCGACCTTAACATTTTTCGCCATCGATTCTGTCGCGCGCGTGGAACTCCTTGTCTCGTTATTGTGAATTATAAAGCGATCGACCGGCTAAAATTGGAGCCCCGAACCGAAATCCACCCACCACGTGGACATTGCCCGGCGTTCTTTTTCCCCGTTTTTCTTTAGCTGCTCGATGGAGAATAAATCTGCTAATCTCGGGCTGAGTCTGAACGCAAAAAATTGTTTTTAACATTCTTGTAGACGCTTCGTGTCCTGCAACAATTTTCCATAAGAAATTAGAAGATCCAAAATGATTTAAAATTATTGCTGTTTAAGTGTTCAAAATTTGTCGGGAATGCGAAACGTAGTGTTCAAATACTTTCTGCATCGACTGTACATAAGCCCAAGAAATCCCTTCTGTTTGAATTGTAGCACGAGTTTAAATGGAGTAACGTTTACAGGAGAATCGCGATGAGCACTATATGAAAGTTCGTAGAAATGTCGTGGGCCAGCACGTGAAAGTTTCGTTCAGTCCCGCGTCATACAACTTTAAGTTCGAGTAGGAAACGGAATGTCCCGTCTTTATCGTGGCTGGTGTTCCAGCATTGACCTCGCCGCCTTAATAAAGTAGCGGGTTCTCGATTCGATCTGTCTGGACACGCCCAATGATCCTTTCACGCTCTCTCTCTCTCTCCCTCTCTCTCGCCCTCTCCCTCTCTCTCTGTCTCCCTCTTCCTTTCTCCGCGCAATCTTTCTTTTTCGTACCCCCCGTCATTACTTTTTATCCTCGTCTTACATTGAACCAGTACCGGAGAAGTAAATTTCGAGTGTTCCTTCGGTCGGCTCTAAAAAAGATGGCCCCGTCGATTGTCCTGTAACGTTTCCTTTGTTTCCATTCGGATCTCGCTGATCAAAGAAATTTCAGAAATCGTGGTAGAACAAGAGTGAATTAATTAGAACACACTGTAAATTAATTCGTAATTCTAATTTGGCACCAGACGTTCACCCAGCTTGATCAGCTGATCGTCAGGGTGGGGATTAGACGGATCCACAACTGTACTCCCCTGATGCTGAGTCTCTTCTCGCGAGACGCGGACAATACACGCGCGGCTACTCACAGTACAATAGTCATCGGTGTTTTTGCTGCGCGGGGTGAAATCACCGGTTCATTCCTTTGGCTTTCTCGAAAGATATCCCCTGAAACACTGCCGTCAAATTGTATTCTGTATCAGGGAAACTGTAGAATACGAAACCTGATAAATTCACCTAAGCGGTGTCCGTATATCCCTGCGCAAAGGTTTCCCTCGTCGTCACCGTGGCCCCCATTCCGTGGCCACGCAATTGCAAGGAGAATAGAATTTATAGCGTTAAGTCGCCGTTATCAGTCCTGTAAAGTGCGAAATAATGTGCACTAAAGATATCAGCATTTGTCAGGGTCTGCCACGGGCAGATGGGAAACTTCGAAATAAATATAACCGCGACACGGTAAAGTGATAGCGACTAGCTGCAACGCCGAACCCGCGAACGCTGTGTGTCTCGCAGACTGCTTAATCTTTTTACGTTTTCCTCTCCGCAGGCTATGCGGGAATTTATAACGCGGCGTGTGCAATATGGAGGTACATACGAATACATACATACCTTTTCGAATGTGAATAACTCGGGTTCGTGGCTCACTCGAATCGAGCCATGGAAACGTTGCTCAACACTTCTATGAAGCGAGACCGAAAAATCTTCTTCCGCTTTCGACGCGAATTCTCCTGCTCCACCGTGGAGAAATCTGGAACGGTAGGGTTCAGCTGCTTGCCTGTTGAAATTAGTATAAGCAAATCGTTATTTCCTTTTCCGAGTGTTATTTCTGCTAGAAATCGTTCAGAAAATATCGTCCGCCTCCATTATCGAAAGCGATTCCCCGTAAATCCTCGAGCCGCATCGCTTATCGCCAATTTCTTAAAAAACCGCGTCGATACAGGCGTAGGGGTGTTCGTCGAACTTTTTCGCGCGGGATCCTAATATATGAGAATATCGCCGCGCTCGCGCTTTTTTTCGCGATATAAATCGTCACCGAATATATCACCGTCTCTCTGCCAATACGCAGTCTCGAGTCCTTCTCCAGTGAGAATAGATTGTAAAAAACGAGGAGAGCACATGGCTGGACGGCGCGGCTCGGCGCAAGGGCAAAAGGAGAGCGCACCCTTGGTTAGGGGGTAGTCGGGGTGTACCGAAGGGTTTGAGAAGGGGCGAAAGGTAGATAGAGAGAAGTTGGCAAAGAAGAACAAAGGTACAGACACAGAGAAAAGTAAGGAGAAATATTCCGGACGCGCTCTGCTGAGACAGGTCCTTGCAATCACTGTTTGAATCTTTGCCAAACCACCCCCAACTTTTCGCGTCCCCTACTCTCTATCCGGTGCTCTTACCAGCCCCTGTATTACTCCCCTCGTCCCTCCCCAAGGTTCCCCATCAACCACCAAACCATTTCAACGTTGTCCTGGAGGCAGTTTTCCTAAACGCATGCCGATTCCGAGGGACGTAATAGGCGATTCTACTTGACGAATATACTCGCGACCCGTCCGGTCTAGACGGCATTAAGCCCCCGTCGAGCGTAAGCGATCATAAGTCCAAAGGGGTGGGGTTAGGCGAACCAGTAATTCCCTTATATTTTCCTTATGGATCGATAAGAATAAATAGGGAGTTCCTGGAAAATATTGTTCGCGGGGCTCATCCGCCGCAGGAAGCCAGTTGTATATCGCACTCGGGCTTTTCACTTTCGCGACCCCCTCGTTTTCATAATTGCTTCGATGCCGACACACGAACCAGTCGTGACCTACGTATAATATCCCGTGCTCCTGAATAACGGCCGAATTTCTTCGGATCCGCAATACTTCGTCGGAAATATGTAGTCAATTATGTCGCGCGGGGTGCCCAAATGGGTTCCGACCGTCTCTCGTAGCACGGAAAGGGGGAAGATACGAATATGAGAGTTCTATTTTGGTTTTTGATGTGTCGAGTCTGGGAATAAATAGTGAAGTCGAAGGTAGCAGTTTCAGGAATTTTATAAAAACATAGTAGTAGTAATGATTTCCATGTTCGAAACACTTTACAATCATTTTAATCGACTAGTGCGATGATGATACCGCGAGCATAGCACGAGATTGTATTTACTAGTATTGCGATATCGCGGTAGTACTTTGTTCGAGTTATTATCGTACTATCAGATAACGCGTAACTACCTAGGTCATCATCACATATATGAAAACATTTCTTTTTTAATTATTCTCTATCAGCTGTGGGAGAAACATTACCTCATATTGTAAATTTTTTATCCGTTGAAGAACTTTTTCAAACAATATTGTTATTTGTGTCTTCATTTCGATCATTAGTACATGAAGAAACCGCTCTTAATTCTCAAACCTTGTAAAATATCGAACAAGATTCATCATAAAGCGTGAATTCTTTCCGTTCCACGAAATCAGACTCCTGAAATGAATATTCGACTGATCATTGCAATTCGTTCGAACATTTTTCGTCGACCGCATTTGAGGCAACTCTTTCGGTCCGGAAATTGATACTTATAAATTACTTGGTGGATAAATGCTGGTCCCCTGTCGAGTCAAGTTGCATCTCCCGGAGCCGGTTTTACAGTTAAGGTACCGGCCTTGACTCCACGAACATTCAGGAACAGGAATGTTAACAAACGTTTCACGGTTTCCTTCTGATTCGATTTTAGCAAACGAAATCGGCAACGACTCGTAACTTTGGATAATTTCAATTTCGTCTCGACTTTCTGTCGCGGGATTCAATTTTCACGTGAAGCGCGTCGTTTATGCGAACAAGTTGTATAATTTCCGACATTTCGCTCGAACGAAGGCCCGCCATTGCGGCGGCTCTTCGAATTTCGCTGGAATTTGCTGACCGATTCGAATATTCACGCTGGAAAATGTATTTCGAAGTAGAGCGTGATCTTAATGTTGACCATGTAAATAGAAAATTGTTAGAGAGAATCTGGTGCAGTTTATTACCGCGATGATGTGATTCACAAACATAAGAATCCATTTTTGTACCATACAAAATTCGTACAAATAAATTTGTAAAAGTTCACGAAGTGCTTTGTTAACTTTTCTCCGATGTACTTCGAGTATTTCTGTCAGAGACCAACGCGTGGGGTTACATGTAAGAACACCCGTTGACAATTCCGTTCTGTGGTTTTGATGTAAGTCAGTTGTACTTTCATCGACTCTACTGTGGTCAGAAAAAACCACGATCTTCCCTCCCGTGGTTTGTCATATATTTATCACGATGCCGGAGGACATATGATAAAAATATTTCACTACATCGTCATCATATAAAGTGAAATGATAATTCTCAACTACCTCTTTCGAACTCGACAATTCTCCTTGAAAAATTCTTAATTGAACATCATCTCGAAATGAATTCGCCCGACGAGGATTAACGATGATTGAATACTATACGATCGTTTAATTTAAATCCGATTTCATTTCCTCGCAGAACGAATAAGAGCTTAATAAGAATCTAATTGCTCATATATCAGACAGTACGGTTCGAAATTCATAAATAATGATTTATTTGCTTTGGGGCCTCTCGGCGTGCAGCAAGAAATTATACTCCCGTTCCTGCCGTTCGATCCAATTTCCTTAATCACTAAAAAAAGTTCATCACTGTATAATTTATCGAGCACTTGCCTCCGCATAATACTACGTGTTCGTATAAAAGTTCTTTCCGTCAGGTCGATAATGGCACGGCCGACTTTTCTTCTGGATGCCGGGTCGAAAGAAAAACGCGATATCGATCTATCGATCTCGCTCTTGCTCCTGGTCGGCCGGGTACGAGAGCCGGGTTAATCAAAACTCATTCGACGGCCGATCGATTGATCTCTCTCCTGTTGTCGAATCGTAATTATCGCATGCCGGTATCGTTATGGAATTTATCAGGAGAAACACGCCCCGCCGACGCGTTACGTAAAATAGCCTAACACCGTAAGGTTTCGTCAAGGTGCGCGCATGCTCCTTCCACGGGACACACATAAACGCCACGTTCACACGTGTGTGCACGTGTCGCGGCTCCCTACCACCCACACACGGCAGATTTTCTTCTTGACCACACAAGTCATATACAGTTAGGTGCAAAACTGATCACGCACACTTTAAATCAGAATAACTTTTTTATGAATGGACCAAACGACTTGAATTTCTCTTTCGAGAAATCATATATTGACATCTTCAATTTTTAAAATTTTCCAATAATTTTGAATTTCTAAATGCATGAAGATCCGCGGTCTAGTAATCAATATTTAAGCATTAAAATGAATGTAGCCACACAAGAAATATAAACCTTCTTTTCTCTTCTACATCGTTTTTAATCACTGTAACTGTGAAGAAAATGATACGGCAAGGTTAAAACACAAAATTTGGAGAAATATTACCCATAGGAAAATTATTTTTTTGGGTGAAAAATACCAGTTTGCGCAAAAATCTGTTTTGGTATCGCGACGAAGGGGCACAGCCAGTATCACGGATCAAGAATTACTTAAATCATGTAATTTGGAAATGAGAGTTGCAGTACTCCCAGAGACCGAAGCCATCAACACAGACTAGTCTTCTACTACCGTGTGCAGTGCGTACGAGTAATGTTCAGTAAAAAATATTCATTAGTTCGAGGAAGATGAATAAAAACATGTTATTTGATTTTATTAGCGCCATCTATGAATATGTACTTGCATATTTGCGGACGTCACTTAATTTCCCACAAAAAGGTACACGTGCAGACACATAAATATGTAAACATACGCATATAAACAAGACTAAAAATAGATAAGAAAATCAAACTTGAATTCGCGAAGATTGATTAATAGGAAAATTTTTTCTTGCGTAATAGTTTTACGTGGAATAACCTGCAATAATATTTTCCGTTCTCGAACAGTATGGGAACAATGTAATCTCGTTAATTGAGTTTCCGTCGGTATTGATGAACCGTGTAAGAAGTGTTCTCATGCTTCTTAACGTGACTAGCCATTGAGTAACTTCGATCTACTGAATATCAGATTGCGGTTGCGGTTGAGTTTGCAGAACGGCATATAGTATGATATTCCGATTGGAATTTAAATGCAAACGGTATTTCAAGTTGTGTAAGATTACCGAAGTATCAATTCCTCAAACGGAATTGCCATTTAATGGGGGACAGAGGAAGTGAGAAATAATTCAGTAGTTGTAATCTTGATTTGCATACACACTTTTCGTTGTGCTAATAAATATTTATGAACGACATGTAAGTAGCTGACGCGCAGTAAAACGTATAGCATTTATTTTTTTTCAAAGATTTCGTGCTCGATAAGTCCAACTGGATTTTATTTTTATATTCTATCATAGTTAAGGAGAGAAGTTCATACATATTGCAACTTTTCTGCGATTTAATCTTTGTATCCTATCGTATACTCGTTTTATAAAATTAAAAAGATGATATTGGGAGCACAACGTTGGAAAATGAAATTTCATCCACGTAAGTAGGTATGTTCGGTCGGCTCACGAAGTGTCAGGTTTCTTTATTGAATGTGCCTTTCGACAATTCCAGTTTTTTCTCAGTCGATAAACCAGTTTTAAAACTAACGGATGAGGAAGAGGTTTTCGTGACACCAAACATTTATTTTGTATTTCAAGATTATTCCCGATTTCACCTTTTAGCCGTGTTTATATAAGTTGCTGCACCATGCAAATAAGAATCGCACGTTGGATTAATATAATCTTCTAACGTTATCTTGCCCTAAACAAAAGTGTCCTTTTTTGCTCCCACGCGGTCGTAGTTAGCTTGTATCTAGCAGCAAATCGCCATGTGTAATTTATTCAACTATACCCGCTTACGCCAATTTTTTGACGACCGACACAGAAATTAGTATTTCTCTTATCTATCCGGACGGCCATTTTTCACGTATCGTATCGGCATGGCGCTCTATTTCATAAACTCGTTCGGTGCCTCTCCTACGAACTAGTTCACCTATGCTAAACACCTGTGCTCACACAGCGGCTTGTGTAGTGTCTGTACTAAATAAGTGTATCGACAGATAGCACACGTTAAAAAGAAAACACAACGAAAGAGCGAAACGAAGTGTACTGTTCTCGAGCTCACGAGTTTTGGTTAGCTATGCTTTTACCGTAACGGCAGAAAAATGTTTTAAAGCCGACAGTTTTTCAGTCTCACGCGTGATCTTTTATTTGTATAATAGTAAAGATGGCTCCAGTTCAGCTTGCAGTATAATTATAATTTTATTTTATTTTTGTCACTGTTTGGATGAATAAAATAATTTATATCAGCCTTGTGAACACGGTTGGTTGAACCAATTTCTTAATTAGCTATTCAATACACAATTAACACGATCGATATACCGAAACAAATAAGGAGAAAGATTTCACTAAGCCGCATTCTTAGACTTTGTCTATAAATATTCAACAGCTTCCTCGGCAGAAAATCCCAAAACTTCTTTTCACTCATTTTAGAAGAAGAGGCTCCTCTAGCTGGGATATTAATAAGCTGTCCCGTGAGCACATGTAAGAATTTCGCAAAATCGAAACAATTTATTCGATAGAACAGGAATGTGGAAGTCAAGGTTTATCATAGTAATTACTACTTCAATCTTCTTGCATCTCTGAAACATCTAACGAAACTTGTTCCACTCAACATAAATGAATAACTAACTGCAGCAAGAGTTACCGAATTGACCACAAAATTTCACGTAAAGATATACTCGTCATTTTCTAATTTTAGTAATGATCGACGGACTTGTGAGGTATTTCTAATTTCTGACATACTTTTTTAATCTGTCTAAATGAATACATCATTTAATCTAAATAAGTAAATAACTAGTCCTTCATACGAATTTGTTTTAAATCTACTCTCGTAATTTTTCCTTAGTCACCAAGCTTAGTTGTCTAGAAATAGGCAAGTCACACCGTAGTCGATTTTCATTATCTGAAGAGGAAATGGTTGTTCGGCTGTAAAATCGTCGCTCTATCGGGCTCGGGTACCCGAGGACAGACAGGCGGAGGATTTACCGTGCGCTTACACGGTACGCGTGCTCTCGCGATTCATTATTCTCGATGAAAAAGGGGGCTAACGAAGAAGGATCAGTGAGCAGAGCTGGGGCCATAAATAGTCGGTAATAGAAGTGTAATATTTCCGAAGGCATATCGCGGAGACTCTTACTTTCCAACCTGGGGTGTAGAGCACTATGCTTGTTACCATCCAAAACAGAGCTCGGCCACGAACGAACCAACGAACGAATGAACGAACGGACACGCTTGTATCCCCGTAAATCATCGACGATGAAAATACTTAGACCGAAAGACAAGAGCGCCAACGGCGGAAGCATCGTTAAACGGCAACGCTATTATTGGAGCGCGGGTGGAATTACGTTACCCTTGTCTTTTATTAGCCGGTCGCGGTTCTCTTTCTTCCTGCTCTCGAGAGCCTCCCGGGGGGGTGACTAACGTCTGGCTGTCTATCTGGCAACTGGCCAGGATTTCTTTGCCGGCCGGATAGATTTTACTCGCGGCTTTCCCGTCCTGTCTTGGCACAACCTTGGCCAAGCCCAGGTACTCCTGTCATTGCCACGTGGAGACACGATCTCCGGGGGCACTGGCTCCTTCGGATTCTTCTTTTGTACCAGTCGAGATATTGATAAAAGATAGCCGAAATGGAAGGGCACCGTGGCATCGCGGGCCGAGGGCGTACGACCCGCCAGATATAAATACCTCTTCGGACCCGCCTGACCGTGTGATTGAGTCATCGATTGATGGGGAACCCGGGAATTTCGAATCCAGAGGTCCCTCTATAGACGGGGACCGGTCATTTCGACCTTCCGCCTCGTGGCGCGACTGCATACTAGGCTTGGCAACCATTTTCGGAGTGAAAACTTCTTCAGGCGCACCGCGTACACAAAATCAGTCTGATCCGTCACGCCCCGAAGTGAAACGCAGATTTCGTAAAGTTTCCTCCTGCACCGTGAAATATGAAGGATATTTTTATTTTAATAGTAACAGTGTGCATTTATTCGCAGCCATTTCACAGTATTGTTTTATTTGTTTTATTACCCTCTAAATTGCGAGACTTGGTGGGAAAATGATGCCGCGCAAAATTTGTAACCACTTAACTGATCCTGCCTTGGACGCAGTGACATTCGATAGTTTGATCCTTGTATGTATTAATCATAGGCGGATCGAGTGTTTGTGGGAAGTACATTATTATTTTATCAGAGTTCTCGCGGTTACCATGCCACCGCAAGTGACCATGTATTCAAGAAAACAAAACTAAAGGCAGTTAAATTTTTCCAGGATGCTCGGTCCGCAAACAAACGATCGAGAAAGCGAATTTGCATGAACATCCGCGATCGAATTCGCAATTAACGCTATCTACAGAATCTTCGGTGGAAAGTGCGCGAGTGTATATATCGGAAAGGCGTGAACGTGTGCCGGGTACCCAATTATTCGATTAAAGGAAAATTAATGACGCGTTCGTTTGCGAATGCTCGAAAGATTTGACAACAATCTCGCATTTTTACGCGGCCGAGGTTGCATTGCTCTTTCGCGGACAAGATAAGAGCCCTCGAACCGTTCAGCAACCGGTTCGCGAGAGCGCTTTGCGCTCCGACACGGAGAGCGCGGTAACGAACTGAAGTTTCTCTTCACGGCGAACAATAAATATTTGTAATGGCCGACCCCCTAAATGGATTAACCGGGACTCCGATTCTGTCGTGTAACCAGATTCGATTACTAATTGTGCCGATAATTTATACGCCTTATTTTCATAGGATTATTAATATCCTTTCGCGGTGTGTGCTCCTCGAGTATCATGAATCTGCGCCGGAACGGATTTATGGCGGCGAAACACCGCCGCGCCGCGCCGCGCCGGTGTTCGGGCTGGCTACGAAAATGCGAGTGGAAAGTGGCCTTTTGCCGTGCACAGAACAGGTCATAAAATTCTAATCTCGCATTATCTGTGGCACACGTTCTCCTTGCATATTTTCCACCAACTGCATTATGTTTCTCGCCGCGTCGAGAAATCTAACATAGGGGAAAGTACGACATAACGAATCACCGAGCGGGCTCAACGAGTCCGAGCTCTGCCGGTCTATCGATGAATTTACACTCAGCCTTATCGTTCGCTTTTCTCTTCCTTTTTTAGCATCCGCGCGGCAAGCCTAAACGCTCCGCGACCGTGTGTTACGCGCTCGGAAACATTTGCTGAAAGCACCGCCGCGCCGGAACACGTTCGATTGCTGCAGATTTATATCGACCGTGTCCTAATGATCCTGTCCCACGGTTTACCGGACATGACATGCGCGAAGCATCTTCTCTTACGGTGTTCCATGTTACTTCAATCTTCAAGCAAGATATTGTTTAAGGGTTCTCTATGTTCCCATTTCTCGATAATGCAACGATGGGGTTTTTCAGTAGTCGAAAGCGATATATTATAGCTCAATCTAGACCGCAGGCGCCCTCAAAAGTGCTATTTTACCACGTTTTTATTAGCTCGCTTTTTTGTCTGTCTGTTTGTTTGTTTGTCCTGTTGTTTGTTCGGTACAGATTTAGATTTACGAGGCGGAATTTGCATTATTCGGCAGCATGTAGCTGTCGCAGCTTTATGCTTCCGAATAATGCAAATTACACCTCGTAATCGTAAAAATAGCACTATTCAGGGCGACTGCGGCCTAGATTGATCTTTTTAATTTCTCATTCACAAAGACACAACTTAAAAAAAATTTGTTCGATCTCTGTTTTCCGTGATGTCCAGAAAAATGTAGTTTCGACCTCCAACTTTGAGGGCTGTGTTTACCCCTTCATTGTGGATGGTTGCCGATAAGAAAAAACACGTGTCAAATATGTTTGAAAGAACTATGTCTTACAAGTTTTATCAAAATTGGCTTGAATATGTAAAGGTACTTGTTCCGCCTTGAAACCTAATTCTCAACATTCTAAGGGTAGTTTAAGGGTCCTTGCCCACTAGACCGTACCCTCGGCGCGGCGGAGCGCTGTTTCTTTGTACTCTGATCAGGTATAGTGGGCGCACTCCCATTGAAATACACAGGAGGCAATCCAAAACGGCGCTCCGCCGCGCCGAGGTTACGGTCTAGTGGGCAAGGACCCTAAGGATCCGTATACCTGTCCGTAATAGGGTCGTCGCAGGGGCGTCGCGGTAATTGCTAACCATCATAAAAAAAGGACCAGGACCGACAGGCAAATCTAAGAAAATGACCACAGCTGCGAAACACATGTTTCCTATTGTTTAGTAAACTACCGTTACTCGATTTTAGCACGCAGGCACTCTTCCCATCACTTCGAATTTCCCTCGAATTGTCAAAAATCGCAAACCCCTATAACCAATAAGATTTTGCAAACCCCACTACATATCTACCCCCACCATTTGTATAGTTTTCTTTAAGCGTTGCAGAGAAAAAATAAACCAGATATGTTCTGAGCCCCCGAGGTGTCCTATCTATTTCCTTATTGGCGTATCTCGCAAGGATCCGAGATCCTTGCTATTCGAGTCGACTCAAAGTCTCGAAAATTCATAGACCGAGATACACCACAGTACTTAAAGGTCTTGTTACATATTAACATTCTGAGCAGCTCGAAAGTAACAGGTGTAATTCCAAGTCGCTGACAACCCTGTCCAATACGTTGCTGGAGTATGTCAACGTTATCTACTGCCGCGTTGTAAACCGAAGACTTGGAACACTGATGCAGTAAAGGCGGCTGTAACTTGGAAACAGGGTCAGATAGGACAAACGTGCAGTTGCTTCTTTTGTTACTCGTGCGTATTGAATCCGTTATACCAGTTATGTTCACGTATTATGGTGTGGAAGAACAAGTTCTTCCTTGGTTATCGATTTTTTAGTACCATTTTTCTACATCATCCCTGTCGTTTATACATACAGTGTTTCTTTTCATCATCGAATTATAATCGACGAGTTGCTTTCTCTTCTCTGGATTATCTTCTGCAAAAAATGTAGTCACGCGAAATGTTTAGAGAGCCAACGATACGCAAGCACACAGAAAAACAAATATGCGAATAAGAGTAACTGGAGACGCAATGTGCCGCGGAATACTTAGAAAGCGTGAACAGTGTGTTTAAAATGATATACCGGTCGAAAGGAATTGTATTCGCAGGCAAATCACATTCTCGTTTTTCATAGATTCCGCAGCCTATGCATAACTATAATTGCATTATTAACAGCTTCTAATTATACGGTCATGTGACTGAAATCTGCGCAGTTAAAGGGGTAAGACGTTTCCCACGGTACACCTGATCTAATAACAGGGTTAAAGCACACGTATATCCGAAACTGCAAACAACAAGATTAGAATAATCGATCTGCATTTCAGCAGGATGTAAGAAATGTATTATATTTTTAAATTTTCTCGTCGCTGACCATCAAAGTACACTGAATGATACTAAAAACTCTCGTTGCACTGCTGAGCTTTTTATATTTTTCATACGTTCCATACATATTCGCTTGCAGAAAATAAGATTTAAAAAAAGAAGAGAATAATAGTTCCCTTCTCGGGGAGTGGAAAGCATCTCGCGTGAGTAAAATATATAAATTATGAAACACTGTGGAACAGTCGTTGTAAACCGATGCAATATTAAACAAGTCGAAGGCGCTTTTAGTGTTTTGCTTAATAATATTCTGCTCGCTTTGGTGAACGCAAGCGCGATAAACCGAAAACACTTGAATATTTTACGTACCCATTTCGACACGACTATCGTATACCGCGTTATATGTAACTATAAATTGAATAATTCCGACGTCGATTGCAACCATAATCGGAATGCTTACATCACGTTACACGCCTTTTTAAGTGAACAATGTATTATATTTAAAATACGATGCATTTGCAACATAACGCTTCGCAACGCGGCTGTTCGCACGCGAAATGACGTTTTCAATTTCTGATTCTGCTTCGTCAAATCCGTTTAGTCTACAAGAATTTCGCTTTCTATTCCTCTGTTAAATTAATGTTTAAGAAAAACATATCTGAAACATTTTTAATGAAATTACAAGAGCCCAAATACGCTGAGCACCGCGAAAAAAAGGATTTTGTCGAGCGAGCGCCAAGTGTAATCGAACCGCTGTGCGATGGTGGGATACGTCTCGTACTTAGCGCTTGTCTTAAAGATATTATCAATGCCTTGGTAAGCCGATGTGCAGTTTGTTGCACGCAGAAAAAAAGACAAGCGAAGCCCACAATGCGAGGACTTTGGCGGCTTCGGTCTGAACAATTTGTCGGTGCCGGTAAACCCGCGAGCGGCCTATAGTGACGCAATGGACTTCGGGGCCAGGGTGCTCGTGGATTAACTTGTCCCAAGAGAAAGTCCGGTTTTTCCGTTCGGTTCCCACCTCGTCGTCTTTTCCAATTCCCGCCGATTGCGCGCAGCGTCTCTTGGCTCTCTTGATTGCGCAATCCGTTCTACCGATGATGTCCGTGCTCCCATCGGAAAAAGAAAAGAGGATGCGCGCGTGCTACAGAGCGGGATCAGAGATCAGAAATCAGAAAGGAACAGGGATATCGCACACACACCGTGGAGGGGGTCGAAACGGACGATAAAGCCACGGTGTCATGAGATATAATCGGTATCTAGCTCACTCTTTCACAAGAGTCAAGTTTATTGAGCCGGTCTCGTGAAAAAACGCCCACTATCTTCACTCCGCTCTGACAGCCCGCCGATGAGGATGAACTATGACCGGTTCGCTCGATTTCAGATTGATTCGGCCGTTTCGGCGGTGAACCGGTGGGATAGGACGAGCCTAATCGGTCCCGGCACATCCGGATTTTCGATAACGTAGGATATAGGGTGAAGGTACCGGTTACCGGATATTTAGTTACGACTTGCAAGTTTTTATCAATTTCAAGGCATTCTGTAATGTATTTTGCATTGTTTGTGGCAAACGATTGATTATCTACCTTTGTTCTGTATCGTCAAATTTTTCTGGGCGATTTGGTTAAAAAGCAAAACAAAGTTTTGCCTGGACAATCACTATTTTTGGACTTTGTTACATATTTGGAATTTTACCTGGACAAATAATTGGTGAAAGTTTTCCGGTTGAAAGCGAGTCAGATTGTGCGGTCGATTACACTGTCCAACGCCAAATTTGTTCCACAATTACTGTTGGGTGGTTCTTATAGAGTTATTTGCGCTGATTCCGAATCTGTCCCTAATTTTTCTCCTAGACAGAGAGGAAAGCCAGATTTATATGAGAACACCTGTGAGTTACCTGCATTCCTGTTTGTTGGAAAGCGGCTCCTATTTGATCGATCAATCCGGCCGATTATATCCACCCCAGTAAATACTGCCCTTTCGAAAATTCTTCATGTTCGGGGAATGAAGATTTATCGTTGTTACGTGGCTCGAGCCTGTATTGGGCAAATGTTATTCAGAATAATGAATAAATCCAATCATGTTATTCGCGAGAGACGCTAATTAATTTATTCATTATTCACGAACAACAAATAAATTGTGCTTATTTGTTATTTAAAATTTTCGAATAAAAGAATGATTTGTATATCCTAACTGAGAATATGCGAAATAAATGGTCATCTTAATATTCTCATTCGAGTTCCAGGAAGAAGTCTTTCTTTCTGGCACCGAAATGAAGTAATAAAAAACTAAACGCATTAACAAATTTCATTTTTCTAGCTCATGATACCGCAAACGATAGAATGTCTGTGCTAAGCGGGTTGGCTTTGACCCAGTAATCGTGTCTGTTCTGCGATGGCATTGGATTAATTATCGGGTTACCGTGCCGGATGTTTAGACGGTAAAAACTTTGATTACGGATGCGCAGAGCCGCTGTGTAAATTCCGAAAATAAGCACTGGCTGGGTCTT
This sequence comes from Lasioglossum calceatum, assembly GCA_963966675.1. NCBI lineage: Eukaryota > Metazoa > Arthropoda > Insecta > Hymenoptera > Halictidae > Lasioglossum > Lasioglossum calceatum. The sequence goes on along the minus strand of OZ016550.1, from coordinate 10,322,558 downwards.
TGAATTCTTCATGTGTTCGAACCACGTCACTGGGAACAATTCATTTGCAAAGCGAACGAGAGTTAAACTGTAGAACATTACTAAATTTTGATCGACCCGGCCCGAAGTAATTTCAATTTCTATGCCCCCCCCCTCGCGCGATTCTGATTCTATTCGTATTTCATTTGGCTTTTGTTAAATTCATTTATGCCCGCTTCTGTCGGTCTCATTTACCTAATGAGAAACGGTTGAGTAAACTGATTCGTGTCTTGATGTGATTAAAATGTTATGCATCAAGTATAATTCGAATTGATTGCACTGAATTGTTATTGTTAGTTTATAATATTATACGACAGTGGTGGAGAGTACTGTTATTAGAGAATTCTTGGGACGTCTAATTAGATATAAGCGCAATTATTGGAAACTTGAAGACTGCGAATAAATTAATATAAATAAGTTAATTGGATATTATTTCGTTTGAGATTTAATCTCTTATAGTAATATCGTACCTTATTAAATTTCGGATATTATCTGGATAAAATAATCATTTATATAATATAAAAGGATGTTCTCTCGAGGAATCCCGTTCTTTTGAAAATATTCCAGCGAAACTTTTCGCTCCAATTTTTCGGCGAGAATGCAATTTGTATAATCGTCGAAAGCGCTGATTAAAGTTAATACAATATCTCGGGATAATTTACGAGAAACAACGTTTTATGGGAAGGTTTACGGCCTCCCTTTTAGAGGATTATCTTCATCTTCGATGGAGTGAACGTATCGTTTTCATCGGCGACACAAATCATACGCAACGAAGACCCACGAACCTGCGTGAACGCCGTAAAAAAATTCCGATCCCGTCTCAGTTTCTTCATCGAAAACCGATTCCCGTAGCCGATCAGATTACGTGTTTTTCGTCCATGCACCCTCAAATTGAGACAAAAACGAGCGAAACGATAGGGACATTTTCATTCCGGTGCGCGTCGTGTATAACTCCCGAAATTAATATCAGAATATCGGAATTCTCTTTCTATCAGATCATTAATTCTTAATTGCAGATACAGTTCCCGATGAACTTCGATATAACATTTGCTTCTCGTTTGATTCCAGGTCCCTGGAAGTGTTCCAGCGGCATGGCGTGACCCACTCTGAACTTCTGAAAGCTCAGAGGACAGCCGGTGGTTCTGGATTAGGTGGAAGCCTCAGATACCCTAACTCCGTGATACTGTGGCTGCAGTGTGACATGGTGAGTCTTTATCCTACCGATCTTAAGCGCCATTCCAGCCGAAGAACCCCCGACAGCAAAGTTTCCAGCTGTCTGAAGAGTTAACCCCCTGGGCTCATGATTTCTTTCGGGACTCGACTCGCGGGGCTGAGGAATATTTCACGAAGAAAATATTTCGAATGCTATTTACGTGTCAGATACTATCTAGTACGCAAATCGTCGTATATTTTCCGCCGTTGATTGTTCCACGGGTATTATGCTAGTATTAATATCGAAATTAATATGTTCATCGTCTCCCTCGGAAACTGTTGAAAAGCCACAGGACGTTTGTCGACCGTTTCCAAGGCAGTCTCAGCCTACGAACCGAAGCAATCGTGTGTAGTGTTTCATAACATTGTGCTACTTGATAAACGATAAAGTTTATCGCCCTGACGTTATGCTCGCCCGAGCTGTTAACGAACGACTGAAAGAGATAATTCGTCCATTGAGATTCCGTTTATTACAAAGCTGAAATCGTCGTCGTGTGTAAACTTCCGACTGTACGCGATGCTCTGTCTTATGATTTACTCGGTTTATGTTGAATAATGCGACGGGGTCTGTCGCGAGATACCTACATGTGGGAAGATACCGCGGCGACAAGTATCCGAGCAGTGGAACCCTCCAGTTGTAAGAAGAAAAGTAGGAACGTTGAGAAATTGTTGAAGAATTTTAGTTCTACGTACTTGTGCTTTCAGGTTCTTTTAACAGTTCCACATTTCTTATTTTACTGGCATTAATAGACTGCGGATCTTTATGCATTTCTAGCAAAATTGAGTAGATGAAATACAAAATTGTTGGAAAATTTTTTTAATTGAAGATGTCTTATGATATATGATTTATCCTCTATTGAAACCATTCAGGGAAGAAATAACATTCAATTTAGTTTCTACGTCTTGCAATCGATGCAGACAATTTTTATTTTGCATAAAGATCTGCAGACTAGTCATTAAAATTACTAATTTCTATTGGAGATTATTTCAAGAAATTCTTTCAGTCAAGCATTTGCTAATAATTGCGATGTGAGTCATTTCGATCTTTCAATCTTTACAAGGCAACAGAAGTTTTTTCCTGTTTTTGCAGTTCTGCATTATGCATTCGTTGCTCATTAAAGTTGAGAGAAAACAGTGTAATACAAAGTTCAGTGGAATCTAATGCAGGCTTAGGTCGTCATATTTCCTATCTAACGAAACTATTCTTAGAAAAACTCAAATTCTACTAGTCGCCAATGCTAATCATACAAGTTACGTTCCACAAATTTCCACTAATCCCACGTATGTCCACAAAAATGTCAAGTCGCAACGGCTTATGTCACTTTCATTGAACTACTAAAGTTACGGAGAGTGATTTTTAATAGTGAGAAATAAAGATTTGAAATACAGCTTAAAACCGCGTTTTACGAATTAGTTTGCAACCTTAAGAAATAGTAGCAGGAAACTGCTTGACAAATTAATAGTTCCTCGACAAGTAATGTGCCATTTAAAGGCCCGTACTGTAAACATTTTTATTACACCACCCCTGGCGAAAAGTGTACTATCGAATGGGCTCATACGACCATAAATTATTGTCATACCAAGTGACATAGAATGTGTTACCTGTATACATAGAAATTGAAACGATATCAGTGTTTTTTTGTTTAATTCTTGCGTTGTCAATAACCGGTGTTACAACGTTGTTGCATCAGGTTTATGCAAAACTATTAAGACATTACGTGACCGCCACGTTTTCAAGTTTCCCGGGTATTTATAAAATTGTACTTTCGAATAATGCAATGCTGTTGCACGAAGGTATTGTTCATTCTTAGTTCTTTAATCAGAGAAAATGAAGATTTGTAATTGATCCTCCCAGAAAGATATTTTCATTTGGCACGTTTGATTTTGTAACGACTTCCGATTTGCATGAATCTAGAACGATTGACTCGATATAATTTATACCCTTATTAATAGAAACTTTATTACTCTTCGGTATCGAAGGTTACGTATGAATTAAAAATAAATCGCACCCGTTCCCATAACACAGTTTATGTTCGTTGATAAACGATAAAGCTTATCAGACCTCCGAGCTTGGTTGTTTAGTGGATCGTTCGCACGGACACACCAAACTAATCATGTATGTTATCATTAACACTTCATTCCGTGTACCAAACAGAGATACTGGAGTCCGGGAACTAAAAACCTGTGTACTCACATAGTACGCAGCGAAATACTCGAATCGCGGCTTGCTTTCGAGTTTTGAGAAGGGTTGTGTTCTCGGAATTAAGTGCTGTTCTAATCAAAATACGAGTTGCACAGCCTGGAACGAAGAGAAAAATCAATTTTATTAATAATTTCACAGACAATTTTGATTTTGTATAAAAGTGAAAACGATGAGCAACCAAAATTTTCTGTTGTCAACAATGTGTACCATCAAAGTTCAATGTACAATCATCATCGGGCAGTGTCTCGTCAACTTTTCCGTTTCGCGGCTCGCAACACACTAGAATTTACGACGTACCACTTATGTACTACTGGCCACGGACCTTTGGATCGGCCACTAAAACTGATCGATTGAAAGTTTTATTTTCCCAAGATTTTATTACGCGATAAATCAAATCGTACTACTTTGGAGGTCGCCATCGCGCGTCCCGCGGATCATTCGGCGTTACATAATCTTGTCGATCGGCGGCGGCGATGAAATTCGCAGGACTCGTCGATAAGGATAGTCGATGGTCAGTGGAGAGGCTGCCATAATCCAGATACCGGCGAACTATTCGTACCGCGGTTTCGAAATCGGAAGCCGATCCATCGGCCTTGCGTATCGCGGTTGTAACAGCCGCTCGAGAATTTCTTTCATCTAGACCAGGGCAAATCCGAACTTTCCCTGAAGGGGTCATTGTGCAACCGACGCTGACGTACACAAATAATGAAAAATTGTGCAATGATCGCTGCATTCTTGACTATTATACAGGGTGGCTCACGCAACTGCTGCGATCCATTCTCTTTCTTAGATTTTATTACAGTCGCATCAACTTCTTGGTTCCCTGTTAGTCTGGGCCTTCAACCACCTCTATATGTACGAAACCAAATGTTGAAGCTTGTCTTTTTTTGTATCTATTCTTTTTTCAAAGATTGTAATCTGCATATTTGGTGCTAACAGAGATTGTTATTCTATTCACTTGTAGTTATTCCTGTGAAGCGAAATAAATCCAGAAGAGAGTAAACTGCTCAAAAAATTAAAAAAAAAACTTCTTGGTCTTTAGCAGACCATTCCTGAAATAACATTATTTGAAATATTGTTATAGTTTAAGAAAGTAGCATATTGCAAAATGTCATTAATTTGACTTTCCACCTTTTTTCTCGACATTTTTCTTGCAGATTTTACGAGAGTCCAATTCGTAATAGGATTACTATACTTACGCGTTAGTTTGCTTTTTGTTGCTGCATGGTTTCACTTGCTGTTACGTTTACATTGCCACGAATATAATTTACGCGTGTTACGTCAGTGTCGGGAAAACAGTGACTCAATTTAAAACGATTCTATAATATTTTCTGAAAGACATGAGTAATGTTTGATTTTCTACTATGAAAACGTTGTTTGTCACTCGCGCGTTTCTGCGAAACAGAAAACATCACAATTAGTCCACACGCGTGCCTTATCAATCACCATGTCGAAACGTTTCAGAACGAAATATAAAAATATGCGCGATTGATTATATAATCCATCATTACATCCCTAATAAAATTAATTGCACTAGATAAACGAACTGTAATTCCTTTGATATGAAATCATGAAATAATGTAGTACATTATCGATACTAATGTTTCAATTCATAAAACAGCCTATTAAATTGAATGTTACCGGCATAGTTATCAGTTGTATAATAAATCGCTAATTTACGTACTGACAGTTAAGATACATCGTGATATAATTTTACTGTACATACATTATTTGGTTCGAGACACATATAACAATTTGACTACTTCATGTTTTACAGCACGGCTTCATGTTTTATAAATCTTCTCGAAGCTTACGAACTGTAGCAATGTAGAATTTCTTCATGGAGATTAATTTATTTTTCTACCCAGTGTATCTACATTATTCGAAATCCATGTTTGAAAAGGTCGGCATTTCCGATAACCCAGGTTTAATCGAAAATTTAGTCAACAATTTTGACACGTGTTGATAATAATATTTACGCTCAAATTATGCAACACTTATCTTTGTTTTATTGTACATCTACCACAGATACAGGAAAGCTTGTAACAAATATTTTGGGTTACTGTTTGCATTCAAACAATTGGTCAAGATGTACAAACATATTTTATCAAAACTATGGCGACGGAGCGAGACGGATCAGACTCATTCACTGCACAGCAATTGTGTACGCTGTTCGCTTAATGAAGTTTTGACTTCAAAAAAATTTGCAGAACTCCTTGAACGACTCAATACTATAAAAAAAAATAATGCCAAGCAATTAGGGTCAGAGATGCGGCATTACGGTACTGAAAATGAGATTTCGAAGCAGGTATCAGGCCGCGAACGAATTCCTTTCGCCCCTTTCTACCGTTCATCCTCGGAAAGAGTCGGCCGGGACTCTCTCGTTGATCCGGAGGCAGAACGTCCGAGCCGAGCATGAACTTTCCCTGAAAGAGACCATCGCGTCGCGTCGTTAAGTAACGGCGCTCGCCTAACGTCGCTCGTCCACGGATCGCTGGCTGCGTTTCGCGAGCAGCCGCGTTGGAATGCCGGATTTTTCTGTGCCGGTGGAAAGACCTCCCTTCCACGAAGGTATCCGCGACCATTCACGCACACCTCTATCGCCCCGAAGAGTGAGAGGCGATACTGATTTGCTTTTCCCGTTATTGGCCTCGGACGTTGTGCTCTATAGAGCCCGTCCCGTCGCCATCACTATGCTTTAACTTTCGATGGACCTGCCGCGCAGGCCATCACCTAACAGAAACGAATTTCTTTCTACAAAACCAAAAAGAAATTTCCCCTTCACACAAAATGAAAAATATCGATCTTTCAGCATTTCTTCTAAAACAAATCAATACTGCTCGCGTAAGACCACGCGACCGAAGCGAAAACTTCTAAACTCGGCTACTCCGAGTTTATCCGAACGGTGTTTCACCTCGGAGCGTGACGGATCAGACACATTCACTCCCCAGCGATCAATTCCGATGAAAACACCTTTAGAATTTCAATAATTGTAAAATTTAAAATCTAAATCCGGTCATTTGACCAGCGGTGGTAGGTTTAGCGTTAATCTGGAACTTTGCATCAGGTCGACAAGTTAATTGAATGGGTTGCAATTACGTTGATTACAATTTCTCGCGTGTAGTTTGCAGAAAACATACGCGTTAACTGAAATGCTGATGCGATTACGCACACTGCAGCTTTTTCGAGGTGCGAGGCCGAATATTTACGTGTTTCACAGTCAGCGGGTTAATATGAAGGACGTAAACCAATTTCTCGCGACATTAATAAAAAATTCGTCACAGGAAAGGTAATATAATTGTATCTGTTGGTTTGCAAATTTGTCGGACAACTCTGTCGGCGATCACGAGTCATTTACACACGTTCGTGGTTCGCGCGTCGAAGGGTCACGCGGAAACGCGAGGGGGAATTTTATGTATGAGGGACGAATTTATGACATCCTTGTCTTGCGCTGAAATTAAAGGTCCCTTTATCGCAACATTGTGGAGAGTCGGAACACTCGAAGGGCGATTACGCCGGGAGTCGTAATTTTATTTACTTTTCCCTTACACGTGACAGGGTTAATAGCAAGTTACGCGCACGCTGCTGCAAATGCAAACGAAGGCCTATGTATATTAGCATGCATCGCATTAACAGACAATTGGTTAGCGCAATTCCATTACGAGATGCACCGGGTCAAGCAAAATATCGCGTTTGACCTTAATATTTTAGTCTTAATTAACTGTTAGAGGTAGTCGAACGAATTCTTAACCAAGAGAGAGAATGCTTGAACACGAATGTGTAATTAAATCAATTTTAGAATTGAAGATACAAGAAATCCACGCCATGGTAAATTTGTTAACGCTTAACCCATCACTGATCAATTGACCGGTTTTATATTTCTCATCTTACAATTATTGAAATTATGAAGTTGCTTACATGGAAATTGATTCGATCAATTTCTTCATCCAATAAATAAATAAATTATTTGATTGTCCATAGGGGCTACTGGTTCTATAGATTAATACTTAGAGCCGGTGTCTATAATTTGTCGCCGCATATGCGTCCGCATTATAGAACAAGAGGGAAATGGGTCGAGTTAAAATAAAAGCCTGAGTAATTTCGCCCACACGGATGTTCTAGCTACGTATCATGCGGGATCTTCCGAAATGAGATCATCCAATTACAGTTTCACCAAGGAACTTAATAGAGGAAAGCTTATAGTGGGAAAATATATTTTTTAAAACATTGAAAATCTTTCAACGGCTACAAAATACGTTTGAGACGATTGTAGGATTTAAAAAAATAATTTCTTTTCGATAATGCACATTTCTGCATGTTTAACAGGAATTTTACCAAATAAGCAAACAATTCTAGACATTGTTAAACTACGTTTGAAAACCTGTTTAAATGCAACGGAAGCTCTTCCGCCCCATTTGACCGGAACAGCGCGTTGAATTGAATTTTTTCGTTTCCCAGATGCGTAAGCAGATCTGTTTGACCACAAGCTGCGAGTGCATTCACTTTTTTGCCCACGCTGATCTGGCAAGACGTGCAATTTCGCGGCCTTTGTCCGAACTCGTTGGCATTGTTCTTAGCTCGTCATTTGATTCGCATCTTCCGCCTCCAAATTCGTTTTCTTCCGGCGCGAAAGAATGGACCAAAAGAAGCCTCTCTCTCGGTTCCCCTCAGAACTCTCTTTGTTTTCGAAAGTTTGCGCGACCACGGGAGTTGGGAAAGGAACCAGTCCCGGTGGCTAATTCGTGGAACGGATACTAATTATTACGGGAACCATAAGTGCGTTTAAGTGTATGTAAATACGCACATCCGCGCTGCTCCGATGTACCCTTAAGTGGACGCGCGTTTATTTCCCTGCGCTCACGATAGGACTCTTCCGAAAAAGAATTTTTGCAATACTTTCCGAAAGAGACGTTCTCAGAGAAATACTACCAGACTAGTTTACATACTGGGCTTATTAATTTACATAATTTTTTTTGGTACTTTGGGATTATCCCGTCGACCTTATAATATATAATATATAATATAGGTACTTCGATAATTTCGTGTTTGGCGAAAATGGTCGACGGGATAATCCCAAAGTACCTTTTTTTTTAAATAATGAATGAGGTTGAAACTTTAAATTTGCATGCAATTCCTCGGAATTCTGCGGATCGTCGAAATTACGCGAATTAACATTTTTACTATTTTGTTTCGGCAAATATTTACACGAACTTGCGGTTCGTATCTTATCTGCTTCCTGGGTTGATCGAATCACTATTGGTCCACCGACTACTTACTTGGTTAAGATTTTTTTACACGATACGCAAGCGATAACTTGTTTGCATGCTTATGACTGATACGTCGTCAATGTTTGTGTGCATCGATTTTTTTCAATCAGTGTGCATCCGTGTACACCCTTTGCAGTTTAACTTGAAGATTAAACAGTTCTTTCGACCTAGAATAATTTCATTCTATACTAATTGTTTTCTTCGTATGAATATGAAATTGATATCAGGGACCATAACTGTTATAACCAAAAAGAAAAAAGTCATAGAATAACAAGCAGTTCATCGACTAAAATCATATTGGTTACAAATAAGGATTATAAGTAACCGAAAATCTTTTCTCTTGGAAAATTTATTTCGGTCGCTCATAACTAGAGTGCGGATTTTATGCATTTATGACAAAAATGGGTACATGCAATTTAAAGCTGTGAACATGTTAAAAATATTTAAGGGCATCAATGTATTAGTTTTAGCTTAATAGGATAATTAAAAGAAGAATACAATTTTTATTTGTCTCCCGAGTTCTGCAATCACTGCAAACATTTTTTATTTTGCATAAAGATCCGCTGTCAATTGATTAGATACCAACATATTTAATAATGTAAACAATATTTTGAATAATGGTACAGCAATTTTTAAAAATATTAAAATAAATCATGACGCGAGGGGGGCTAGGTGAAAAATTCGAATCGATCAATGTCGAAATGTGCTGACACGTGTTCGGTGTGTTTCTTTGAGTCGACATTCCCATTTGAAAGAGTCTCGTAATAGCTATCGTGGATTAACATCGTAATACCTGTGCTCACGGGCCGTCCAAGTCCCGGCGCAGCGTAGCGCTCCGACTCCGCTTTCTCGTCTTCCCCTTTCCTGGCGGGTTACGCTCACCTAGCTGCACAATAACCGCATGAATGTATCCGCATTTTTACGTGTGTGCACGTTTTACGCCGGCATACGTGCACCGTACTACGTGCACGCCGCGCCGGCGCTGAATAAGCCTCGTAGTAGTAGTATCCGCGTGCGCCGACCGCGTTATTTTTATGAATGACTGACTCGCCGGCAACGTAATCCAACGTGCAAGTATGACAACGTGCAACCGCAATGACGCCCGGGAAGCGTTACGCCGCCTTTACAACTACGACGGCTTTCCTTTTAACACCTTCGCCATTGACACGATGTTTACACCCGACAAAACGCTATTCCATTTTCAATATCCACATTGTTCTCGGACATTCGAACACTTCAATGTTTCAACACGTTCGCTCCAAGCGAAGTTTAATGCGCCACGAACTGTATTCAGTGCTGAGATTACCTGCACCGATATAGACAATCGATTAACCATAGTGAAAGCGATTCACGTTGTATCTCCGGGATTCTTTTCACATTCAGTCAAGTGTCGTGACGCGTCATTCGTTCGTCGTTTTTCGTTTCAAAACGGGAATATAGTAGATCTTTTCATTTGTACATTATACATAGACTGCGATCTTGACGTATTTATGGCATCCGAATATTTAAAAAAATGCTAGACTACAAAATTCAATAGAATTTAATACCATTTTTATTTATTGCAGATCTCCAAAGGCTGCTATCACTGAAACTATGGGTTTATTTGATTCCGCTTTCTTAAAATTTGACTACAAGAATTGAAAATTGCATTGAAAACATCGTAACAATATTCTTAGATTTTTCTAATCTTTCATTGTTTTATATCTCACCCAGCCTATTTCTTCATGAATGCATAAAAATCCGCGGAATAACAAATAATTCGATGATAATTAATTTGAATACCCCACGATTTATTTTACGGTTGCAGTGATTAGAACTTTCTTTGTAGTTCGCAATTTCCTAAAGAAGGAGAAAGTTTATATCTATTGTATGCCTACACGTTCTCCAATAACTATACATTAACGAAACCAAAGTAGAATTTCATCTCGGTTTAAAAGAAATTAATAACTAGATAGCGGACCTTTATAGAAAATCAAAATTTTCTACGTGAATTGCAACAATCTGGAGCGAAATAGAAATTTGTTTTCTTTTTGAATATATGTTTAATCGGTTGAAAATAATATAACTGTATTTTTAGATTCTTCTAACGTTATTACTGTTTTAAATTACACATACTCATTTTTCCCATAAATGCATAAAATCCGCTGTCTATTAATAACATACATATTTATTAGACTCTGTTCAGGATCTTCATCACGAGTCTGACACGATATTGTAGGGCAAGGGGTTAAGTACGTGAATAATTGTTCGTAATTGCTCCTTAAATCCCACGAGCAGCCGACTTCTGGCGACACAAGTGTCGAGTACACAGTGCGAAAAAATTGCAAGATTAAGCCCCGCGGTTCCGTATTTGAATAACTCATTCGGTTTGCTCACGAGTCGACGACACCTCGAATAATATGGGCGTGAGTATGCGAGCATTCCTCCATCGAACGGAACGACCGAGTTCGACTTGAATGGCGACGGGCGATCGATTTTTACATATGTATGTATTATCGGTGTTCGCGTGAATTCAGCTTCTGCGAATCGGACGTTTGCTCGCGCAGATTGGAATGATGTTTGATGTCGCTTATTTACGCGTGACTGCCTTATTTATCGGTTTTTCGTCGTGAATCATAGATTGCACGAGTTTCCGATAACACTGAATTTCTCAGGATCTTGGCGTACAGTGGGGTATTTGGCCCGGAAACCCGGAAAAAATTATTTTAGGGGCTCAAGATCATAATATAAGATCCTAACGTCATAATTAGACTGCGGATCTTTATGCATTTATAGCTTCTGAAAATTGTCAAAAAAGGGTGGAGTATAAAAATTCGACAGAATTTGGCACAATTTTTATTTATTTCAGATCTGTAAAGGCTACTACCACTGGAAACGAGATTTTATTTTATTCCACTTTCTTAAAATTCGTCTACAAAAATTGCAAATTGCATAAATATCCGCAGTCTAGTCATAATATAAGGTCTTAACGTCAGCTATAATATTATGAAATCAAAAATGCATTTTAGCATTGTAAAGATCAAAAACATTTTTATTTTTTGTCGATTAATGATACCAGAAAGAGCACTGGATATTAATCAATAGTACAAACAAAAGTCGTCAATGAAGTTTTATAATCGTAAACAAACTTACATGATATAACGTGTATCGTAGTACGTGTACTTCAACTATTTTTATCAGTATATGTACTCTGTGTAAAAGGCGACTGCGATATTGTTGATACAAGTTCATTGCGACGAGATGCCGTCCAAGCGTGCTCGATTATCTCAGAAAAATAGCAAGTTTTTCCTGTCGGAAGCCATGCGCGCGTAATCTGAGAGTTTAAAGTGTCGTCAGGATGTCAGAGTGTCGTTCGCAACGCATTTATAGAAAAACGAAATTACACAGCGGATGTTTGGTTGAATTCCTGAAATATTGCGGAGTTAATTCGCGAAGCGAAGAACGCACACGGAAGCATGAAAACGCGGTAGAATTGACTACAGAACGTATGAATTTTATTTTCGAGTGGAACAATCTATGAAACGGGGGCTTAAAAGCATTCCTTCGGAAGCAGTAAAGTTGTAACGAATCGGCCCAAGGTAGCCGATGCACAGTGTCGTGCAAGAGTACTTGAATGCGATAGCTTCTGGCAATTTATTCAAACAAGAATCAGTCCATTTAGACAAGAAACGATTTTCTGTTGCGGTACCAGCTTTAAATTACAATCTTTGGAAATATTTGAACATTCGTAAAATTTACAATATTATGGTCTGCGGCAGACAACTGCAAGAATTGGCGTCTGAAATTTTGAATATGAGTTGATGTGATGATAGACAATTCACAACGGCGAGTGGTTCGCTCGTTTTACGACTCTGTTGAAAGTTTCATTAACCAAATCAATCAGCAGTAAGAGTTGCAATAAATGGCGAGAGAGCAATAGAATATAATAAAGCCACTAGGGGATAGGCAGCCAACGGTTTCGCGTTTAATGTCGCGAGCCTTTCAGCGTTTACAGCCCCACTAAAATTAGTTATTCAGCTTCCTAACGATGCTGGGAATCGCGAGTGTGTCGAAACGCGACGCCACGTGGTCGAGCACATTCCGATGGATCAATTAGACGTCTAACCCATTGACATTCGAGGTTCGCGTATCCGGGGGAAAAGAGAGAAAGAGAAAGCAAAATTAATTACTTGTTTCTTGGTTCATGAAAGCTTGCAGAATAGAATTGTGAGACAATGGAGTCGAGGTTCTGTACTTTTGGAAAACACAACAGAAGAAAAAGAAAATCGATTTTTCGACCGCGCGATCTACAGGAGACTGCCCCGTTAAAAGATACCCCGCCATTATCGTAAAGTCAGTCCAGCGAATCTTATTCTCCGCGGCAAAAACAGGGGGAGACCACTTCCTGTTATCCGTTCCCCAGAACCGTCGGGAGATGGTCGCTGGGAAAAGGGTCATCGGATGGCCCTGAGCTCGGGGTCACCCGTCTCGGAGGATGTCTGGACGTTAATTAAAATGTGCCGCGCATCTGGCGATGCCACGCCGGCTTCGGCTGCCATCTCTTTATTCGCCTCCTTCTCCCTCTTGTTCGTTCCTGGTCGTTTCCTTTCATTTCGTTCCCACCTTTTCCCTTTCTTTCCTGCTTCCTCCCCAGACAGTTTGCATCTCGTTTCTTCCTGGTGTCGCAGTTTCTTGCGGGTACGTGCTTGCTTTGCCCGGTTGCTTGCTAGCGAGCGAGTGAGCTCACTCACTTGCTTGCTTGCGTGCGTGCGTGCGTGAGTGAGTACGTGCGTGCATGCGTGCGATCGCACGTAACGAGAATCGCAACTTTGAAGCCAACAGAGCAATGTGACTTGGACGACAGCTGCCGTTTTGTACACACGACCACTCGCTGCTGAGACACATGCCGAGGATATGTCGTCACTTCCTGCGAACCACCGGAGCCTCTCGATCCGAACAGGCCCGGAACGGTTTCGGTAGTTTTGCTGGGACGCTGCGCTCCGACCACCGCCTGGGAATTATCCTGGACCGTTAGCTCTCGCTCTCGACAGATCATAATTAACCACGGCAATCCGCCGATAGGTTAATTGCGAACGATCGATCTTGGCATTTGCCAACGATTCGATCTGTTATCTAAGCTCCTCCGTGGCTTGTTATGGCCAGACTAGCGGAATAGGGCTGAATTCGTTCGGAGAACAGGTTGCTCCCGCTGTTGAGATGCCGCTGCTACTGGTTTGCCATGTACTGTCAGTCGGCGAGATGCACGCGTTTGTCGTCACTGCTTGTCGATTGGCTGAGCACCTCGACTCTCCTTGATAGGTCATTATCACCTCGGGTGATGGTGCTTTCTTCATTCTGACTGGCGTGATTTTCACCATTCTTCGCTCCAATGTTTTTATTTTGAAGCGAAAACTTGTTTAGGCGCAACGCGTACGCAATTGCTGGCCAGAAACGCTATTCGCGTAAACTCGGAGGAGTCTGTCTTTTTCAATATTTAAACTTTAGACTTCAAACGTTTTCACGGCACCCTCAGACTGTAGTTTTTAGCAGGTAATAGTTTTTTACTAGAAAATTAATTTTGTAAGACTTCCTGAACGACTGAATAAATCTTTTGTACAGATCACTCATCGCTCAACTCCCTCGCAGCGGAGGATTGCACATATTGTTTGAAAAATCGCTCGCTAGTTGCGGATTTATGCGCCGGCCCAGAAAATATGTATTGCACACACGCATCATAATGCAATGTCGATGCGGAAGAGGGTTTTGTACGTGCACACATAGAATTTAATCCTGAAATATGCTCGCAGTAGAAGCAGACAGCTTCAAGGGATATTCTCATAAGCACTGTCTGATTCTACTGCGAGTATATTTCAGGATTAAATTCAGCTCACGTCACTGGTAACAGTCGGATAATGGACAGTAGCGAAATTTATCCTGGGAATACATTTAATCCGTTGAAACATTAATTTTATTGGCGATCCAATTTGGGGAAATCGTCTTGTGCACAATAATCAATTTTCTATTTACAAATATAAAAGGAAAACATACTATTTAATTATGTATCTATTTAATTATATTAATACAGCACAGTAATATATTCAATGGAACTAGTAATTGAGTATCTCATTAATCAGTCGAATCATAAAACGGAATCTGATGTGGCAATTCGATGTTTACTAAACTTTAAACGTGTTTTCTCTCAAAACAATATTCCTTTTTACGATGGCCGTAAAAACGCGCGTCCACTAATTGACTTCAATTTTCGCGTTTCGGTTTCTAGCGAAACCCGCATCTGTTAATGAAGCTTTTTTAATCCGCTTTCGAAAGTGGATTCTTTTTCCAAAAAAGAGGTGATTATTTCTTCAACATAAAAAGTAGCTATTAAAATGTTTAATAAAAATTAATTTATTCTGTCCAGGTCATTTATGAACACTTTCAGCTTCACTGTGTAATTTCCTCAAAAGAATGAACCTCAATCTTGTCGCATTTATTACTTGGCAGTGTTAATAATGTCAAAATAAACTGGTCGCGTGAGTGATTAATATTATTGTGCCCAGTGAAAGGATAAAAAGATACTATTGAACTGTGATGCTGTAAAGAAATCCAAGGAATTTATTTCCTGCGAGATCTCGGGTCCCTTAAATGCCGTGTTTATTTTGAAACCGCAATACGCCGTGACTTTGTCCCGGTGCTATCAGCATCATGCGAAAATGTTTACAACTACATTGACCCATTTAATCATTCCCACGCGAATAATGACATTTCAGCGGACAATAAAATCCCTGATGCTACCACGCGAACACCACCTGTCGCATTCAGTGTACACGTTCACTTGCTAGGATACGCAACGAGGATATGTTGTCACTTCCTGCTGGCGACGTCACGCCTTCGCAAACTACCGGCTTTATTTTCGCGTCACCACAGGTATTTGCCGGACTGCACGACCACGCATGACCGCGTTGCTCTATTAAGTGCTCGATAATGCTCCACTAAATATGCGCGCACTCGATCATGAACTCCGCCGTCCGAATTTTAGTGACTCGATTCCATTTTTCATAATCGCGGCACGTGCTCTGATAACGCGGCTGCGTTATCGTCTAGTATCAATAGTATGACTTAATAACTCTGCAGGGAACATGATAACGCGCTCGTAGACACATTCGTTTCTGTGAAGACAGAAGAAGAAAAATGAGAATTGTTACAGTGACTCATGTGATTGTTCAAACATCCTTTAAATCGGTCTTGCGTTTGTAAAATTGCTCAGCAACTTCAATTTTTTTGATAATGTGAAATTGTGATGAGCACACGTAACGTTGGCAATGAAGCAATTTGTATAAACCATCAAAATATGGATATCCATAAAACTCTAATTTAAATACAATGCACTTAGAAAAAGTGATTCAATGAGTGTTAATTGCATAGAAAGAAATGTTGAATTGAGAGAAGAAAATTTGTAATACAGTCTGGTCGAACTATCATTTCAGCGAGAAAGTGATATCGTTAAAGATAGTGTGTGTTTCACCATTCGTTTCTATCATCTTTATTCTTTTATTATTTTCTATCATCTATACATTTCCGCAAGGATCTTTTACTAGATATAATAAAATAGGAATTATAAAATGAATAAATAAAGTCTGTAATTTACACATCACTGTATTGTTCGAATGGTGTCGCAGTTTCTTAATCTTCATTCATCTTCATCAATTTGTCTTATCTTACTACAGTCTTCCAGTTTCAAACGAGGAGTTTCATTGATATGAAATTTCAGATTCATTGTACTATTTTCATTTTATCTCATCTTACCGCGATCTTCCACTGTGAAACAGGGAGTTTACAAAAATCTGAAAGAATTGATTTCACTCATAAATGTACTTCTCTTCGCATTGTTGCCTTATCAATCACCGCTCATTGCCAATCTGAACGACAAAACACTTTACAACTCAAAGAGAACTTGGTAAATACTCGCAGATAAGATCGTATCTTACAATATAGATGTTATGCTATTATATAATTTTAACACCAAAGAGCAAACGATACAATTATTCAATTTCACGGGAGCCGTTCTCGGAAAACGGAGGCAATGATTTATAAACGTGTGACCAGCTGATCGTCTATTCGTTTCCTTTCCTCGCGACGTCAAGGAAAATTTATTTCTCTCATTCAGCACACTGAGATCATAATTTTCGCGCACTTTAAGCCACGGAGCATCGCGAAAAAATAATATTCGCTTTACCCCCGTGGGTTTCTCGTCCTTGCGTATTTCATTCCTAACGAAACGGTTTTAATGCCATCCTTTTCCCGTATTGCTCTCGTAAACATCAGCCGAAAAGAGATACTCGATACCAGGACTGCTTCCTGGCCATTTCACCGACAGAATGCCGGCGCAACGCCGCAATTATGCATTCTGCAATTAACTTGTTGCCGGAAAACTGGTATACAACGCGAGGAACCAATTGCGAAATGCAAAACGAGCGTTGAAATCGCGATCGCTAGGAGAGAACGAGGATTAACGCTCTGCCATAAAAACTGAAATGTTTTCTCTTTCGCCGTTGTTAATTGCCGAGGTTTAGCAGCTGCAGCGCTGCATCTTTCATGCACTGTTATACAAAGAGAAGCTGTTTGATGATTATTCGTAGAGCATAATAGTTATACGAAAAATAATAGCGAATTTAAAAGAATCTAAAGATTCATTTTCGATTTGGATCCTGTTTCAAGAAGATGAATGAAACAGTCTGCAACTTGTGCAACAGTATGTTACTCGCTGTGTTAAAAATAATTTCCTGCATCCCGCAGTGATGTGTTCACATGACTCATCGATCAGGTCTTTCAAACGGTCCAAAGTCCTTTATTGTTAGACGACGAATCATCTGATGGTGTCCAGTTGTCCCCAGCAGTCATTCCAAGAAAACAACTTCGGACTGATTGATGAGGTGTCCTATTGTTGCTTCTTGAAAAATATCTAGTCGCCTATTGCTGCGAGAACTAGTGCTCTAATTATTTACAACCTTAGGCACAGCCCTACTCGTGTAATATTTATGTATTTCAATCTGACGGTGTGTGTTCCGAATAATAATTCCACGAGGCTGCTGTACACGCGAGAGAAGCCAAATGTCACAGTAAAAAAGAAGATTTACAGTGATTGGTAGTTCAGTCTAGGGTCTGCTGGTGTGACAATGCGTCCCTGGGGACGCGCACGTGGTGTCGGCGCGTGAAACCGAAGATCTCGCGACCGATCATTCCGGGCTGTCGGTTCCACGTAAACGCCACCGAAATTTAGCGTGGATGGCGCCTTTTAAAATTAGACTTAGCCTCCCAGGGTGCCGCGGTCGTAGTCCGAACGAGTTCTTAACGCGGACTCCGACGCTATTAATAAAGCAATTATAAGGGCTACGACCGGTGCTGTTTCTTACTCGCTCATGAACCTGTTACTCTCGATCTGACGTCTCCATTAGAGCTTTTAGTTGTTAATGGAGATATCTAGTCCAGGAATCCGTTTTATCGGTATCTCGACGTTGAAGGGCGCCTCGACGCGATCCGGACAAATTAGTTTCATTTCGACATTAATTATTCTGATACATTCCTCGACAGAGATTCTATTCGCTCCAGATGTTGGTCCGCGAGTTCCTGTTTTGTAATATCTAGTAATACCTTTAACACAATACCGCGTCGTGAGTTTAAAGCTAAAAGTTGGATAGTTTCCTGACTGGTATTTATCGTTCCATTACTCACGAGGGAAACCGCGTTTTCTGAGATCTGTGCCAGCAACTGTTATTCGCTAGCTCAGTTATTACGTAATTTTTACCTGCTTTCCCTCGATAACGATGTCCAATCGAGTGGAACGTACAGTCTATTGAATCGCTGCAGAAAGTGTGAAAAATGATATTTCTGTAAACACGTAGTACGATTGGAAAGGAGAACAATTTCCGAATGGCAGATTTGAAAATATTCACTGAATTCGCAGTTTCCTCGAGAGGGGGAAGAAAAAGAAGTTATATTTCTTCTTCACATCGACGATACGCTTCACGTGGTCGGTTTCACGAGTTCGCGAGTCGAATTCGACCCGAATAAAAAGCTCCTTGTCTCGTATGCATCCTTCTCCCCTTTATTTGATCCCTCGTTCTTCTACTGCCATATGAGTTGTCGGAAATGCCACGCATGCCACAGTGCCCGAAACCACCGTACTTGTTACATCTGTGCAGAAAATACAAACAGCACAGCCGGAGGAGTGGCGAATCAACTTAATGGAATAGGAGTTAATACCAAAAATAAAAATAATCTAATCTAAAAGGATGGCAAAAACGCAGGAAACGAAATTTCCGGAGGATGTAATATTTTTGGCTATTTAATTAGATCCATTTGATGTCATCCTCGATAAGCCTTGCGGTAAAATGTGAGATTATTTGACGATCAGCCTGGTTTCTAACCATTCTAACTATTCTTATCGTTCGCCTGACTGTCCAGCGAAAAATTTATGTGGACAGTCATCGTCTTTTTGGACTGACGTAAATTGTACTATTTATATTGCACATTACGTCTATTTAGTTTATGGTTGTTCTAGAGCTATCCTAGGTGTTCCTTAAAATACAGTGTACATTAATAGCACAGGATTTTTTCTTGTACATTTTAAATATCCATCTTAATTATATTATTAGGTCGAAAAGAAAGTTCTTACGGATTTTGTTATTTTGATTTTATAATAAAAACCGCAAGAACTTTCTTTCCAACCTAATACTAGATTGCGTACGTTAATAAAATCCGTGTGACTGAATAAAAATAGAAGGATTTTCTCGGTTTCCAGCGTTCCGTATTTTCGACTCCGTAACATTGCGGTGACGCGCCATTGAAATATCTGTCTACTAAGTTGATTCATATTGTGGCGTAGCGCGATTGTAACAGGATTACGCATGTCTGCGAAACGTCTCCGTCTCGATTTTCGATCATCGTCATGGAAACACTGACGTCTGAATTTCGAGATATCCGACACTGCGGGGAAATAACTTCGAATTGGCAGGTTCGCTGAATGGCGATAAGAGTGCATTCATAAACGGCAGGTTGAAAATGAGACCTGCAAATAATCGAATATCTTGATGACCTAAGCCAACTTGATTGCACGCAGTATATTACGAATTGCTATTAAGATTTTAGTATATGCTGAGCTATATTTCATCATGATTCACGAACACTATAATATTCAGTGACGTTAGACAGTACTTTTATTTGGAATATTGGAAAATACGATATTGTGTCTACATATTTTGCATTTCACCCAAGCTCATATTTTCCCGAATCTTTTCTGAAACAACAAACTTGGCTTCCCGAAAATACTTCGGCTATAAATCATTCGACACGTGCGCTCCACTTCACTGCAAAGAACTTTTTTAAATAAGATTTTCGAGAACATTGATGTGATAACGTCAGTGTATTTAATTTCTAGGTATGTGTCGAGTGAATGAATTTCTGCTTGTTTACTTGTCGAGTGCGAATTTTCTACAAACTTGTTTTTTCATAAAAATGATTGCTCCAGGAAGTGAAAACTTGCTTAGTTACAGGCTGTTGACATTTGCTCAGAAAAATCAGAGTTTGGATAAACAGTTGTAATCTAATCGCTAGAATGTTGAAATAACAAATGTTTGCAACTTAGCCAGTACGTGGAGACATTAGAAATGATGTCTATAATAAATCTTGATGCTTCGGTTTTGATTTCATCGAATGAATTATTTCGATTTTCAGGCATTTTTATTCCAGCTGCGAATGCGTTACAAACTCAGGCCATTGATTGCTCGACGAAGATATGCGAAATCTATAATAAATACCATGGAGGAGGGTTTGCAAGTCGATGTTATTGTGCAACTGCGATGAAGAAGATTAAGTGTGCTTTTGTTAGTCTTTGAAACGTAACCTCTCATTCTGCATTCGTTTTTAGTCTCATGTAACAGGGTTTCGTGTTACACGAGACATTGCTGGAACTTAACTGCCGTGTTATGTGAGGGTTACGCGCGCTTTATTATGAACTTGTAGAACATAATCACGATGTTCATTAACGAGGTTATCGCGTGTAGGAGGAAGTTATCCATTCCTCTATTCAGAAGACAACGGTAATCTCATTATTTTTGCAAATTTGATCGCAAAATTTTGAGAGCACGTGTTTTAAATGTTGTACTAATTTGTATAAAACACGAGTCGGTTTGTTGAGCTTGGTACACGAGAATTTCCGTTTAAACAATAGGCTTCCGCTCGTACAAAAATCGCGAACGGAGCGAACGGTATTTCCTATTGTTCCAACGTTGCGTTTCGTTGAAAATAAAATCAAGCACGGCGAAGTATAATGCCAAGGTTGGCTCGATCTAGGTTCGGCTCGGCTCGGGTCTCACGAACACACCATCACGAATTTCTAGTAGTATCCGTAACGCCCCTTTGATCGAGGAATCGTGGGCTAGCGGGTTCGCAGAGAGCTGCCGCCGAAAATAGAGAATCGGGTCAGCGTGCATTGATGAGAACGCGCCTTAGCATTCCCATGGAAGGCCCCCTAGCTGCGTGCTTCTCGTTCTATTTCGCCTCGACGCCATTAAAAAGGCCCCTATCTGCTCTTTGTCGAGACTAACAGATCCCTATCGAGACAGAAACGAGAAACCACCTGTTTTCATTTCGCCGTTTCATTTTCCGACGATTCGTTTCGTGGCTCGCATGAGAATTCCGGCAATCATGACTTTCCAATGAGTGATCATACCGCACGATTTAGGGGCCCTAATTGGTTCGGTTTTGTGGTGTTGCTTTCCCCCCTTCTTGCGGCTCCGATGGCACTCCGTGGGATTCTACCGAAAAATATTTCATTCGACTGCTTCGAGTCGTTAACTACAGCAGAGAAATTATTGTGAACGCTTCTCGTTGAAAAGGGGAAGGTTCAATCTCTAAATCTACAGTAGTTTCAATCACCAGAATAATTTTTCAGTGCTTTTACAAACGTTTCAATTTATATCATTTTGGACCAAAAAGTGTCTTCGATTTTTCAGATGCTGTGTCATGCGAAAATATTTTAGACCGAAGGAATGATGTTTTTATTATAATGCGTCGAACGTCTCACGCGACTAACGCCAGCGCCGATAGGAAGCCGATGCATATTGGCGAAGATATTTTCATGTTAATTAAAGACTATCGAATTTGCTGCACGAAACGAGCCGAAAGCGTGTCATTAGTGTCGAAAGTTAGTCGGTGCGCGTCTCAAGTGTTTATCGGGACCTGGAGGGTCTCCGGCTCCTGATGGCCGGCAATTTTTTTTGAATACGTTTGTATACCTTTTTATTCTGTTCTCTTAGCCGGCCGTTTTTGCCGACCTGAGAATCGACGCGAAACGCCCCTGTATATTCTCACGAAAACTACGTCGACGCCGTCGGCATGCTCTGATTTTCCACGAAAATCATTTCTGCAAATTACACGGGGCGCACAACGCAACGCGTTTAGTCTTTAGAAAATGTCGGATATGCGAGTCAAGTCAGACAAGTCCTTTCTTTTTCGAGCATTTCTGCAGATTCTTACGATATCGGCACGCTAATAACCCTGTCCGCCGCGTCGGCAGCCGTACAAATTCCACGGAATCGAAGTAATTTATTTGATGAACCAAAAATTTAAGAAGCTGGTTAACCATTCCTTTGAAATATGAATTTTTCTATTATAAAAATCTTCAGTTTGTCAAGAAGTTGCTTATGTTTATTCTCGAGGTAGAGAATATTTCATGCCGTGTAGAAAATAGCATAAATTTCGTGGTTTATCAATTTAGCAAGCCCCTCATTAGCCACAAATATATAAAGACGCGCAGTAGATTTATAAAATCTTTTAAATAACACGTAACGTTCTATAAATTTGCTGTCCGTTACATTCTCATGTCAGATTCTGTTGGTAAGCGAGATAAGCGGCGCGCCTGTCCATGATTTCCTGAATATCTCAGCTGAAATTAGGCACCTTTAACGAACAAATCGTCAGAGATTTGTCCGTCTAACAGAAAATTACGAAAAAGATAATGGAGTTCCGGTCGTTACAATCCTTCGCGGTGTGCCATCGAATATTCATTGGCAAACTGCTCTGCCTATTAATATGAAAGAAACGGATAGAGAAACGTGCCGGAGCACACATTGACTATACCTCTGCTGAAATTAATACGTAAATTAATCAAAAGTCGGTTACACTCCAGACACGGTTATTTTTTTTATGAAAAAGCAAAAAACCGCAGAAGAACTCTTTCAATCCTATTACAACTCTGTATTCATTTTCGTCCGGTCCAGAGAGTGAGAGATACGCAATCTGCCAAACTTCGTGCTGCGTCATTTATCGCGCGATTTTTTTTTGTTCCCCGGGCGTAGATGCGCTCAAGATAAATTTAGATTTATCGTGTCGGGCCGTGCATACGATTGCATTTTTTGTGAACCACCGTCGAAACGTCTGCACCGACCTTTCCTCGAATCAATGATCTCGTCTGAAGGTGAAAAAGTCAACGGCTTTCCTGACTAATCCTGATTTGGTAAACATACACGCACTTGCGCCGTGTACACGAGCGACAATACGCACATGCGTGGGTGTGAACGCTTCGATTCTTCCTTTGTAGGCGAGACACAGCATCGTTTCGTAGAAATCACGTGCCAGATCCCCCAAGTACGATATCACGTTAACCTTGACATTATAATTTTCGCTGGATCGCACGGGCGAACCTATCATTGAATGGCCAATGGATCCGACGAATACCTGAGCTCCTTCGAAAAAAATCGTTTCGATGTCCGAGCTGAAAGCTGACTCGGCCTTCAGATCGCGGAACTTGGGTCCATCTTCACCCCGAGCCTTTTAAAAGTGTCCGAACACTAACAGGAGTCACTGTAAATAGAACACAGTAAATACTGGATTATGAATATCTTTTTTTTTATTGAGAAAATCTCAGAAGAGATTTGTTACAACATTAGGTATGAACATAGATGGAATATACAGAACGAGTAACCTCTGCAAACTAAAAATAAGGGTATTCCACTATTTTTTCCCATTTTTGGTTTCCCTTAAACACAGAGGTTACAGTTTTTTAAAAACGAGAGAACATGAAGGCAGGTTTTCACATTGGGCCCAGCCAGAAACACAGAAACGTCCAGAGGCAGCTGTAATCTTAACTAAAAAAGGTTGTTCAGCAATAATAATGTTTGCATATCGTATAAATTGCACTGCCAAAGAACGTATGAATATGTACCAGCATTGTAATCTACAACTTGTTAAATTTTATCACCTACTAAACGTGATTAGTAGACTGCGGATCTTTTTGCAAAATAAAAATTGCCTGCGTCGATTGCTGGAAACAGAAACTAAATCGAATGTTATTTCTTCCCTTATCTTCAATTTTAAACATTTGAATAAAATGAAAAAATAGTAAATAAAATACAGCAAAGTTCGATACGTTTTCAAATGACTCTTTTAATCCACTGAAATTATTATCACAGATAATTATGCAGCCATTTAATAATACACGTATACTTTCTATCACTTTCTAAGACCGTAAAAATGCAAATTTGCAAAACCAGTTACAATCTTAATACGTATAATTTATTAGAAATAATAAAACAAGAAAGCTCGACGTACTATAGATTCATGAGCTGCAACATTGTGAATTGACATGCGCATCTAATGTGGCATTATGATCCCCATGCACCGTTACGTTGTGTGGCTCGTCTGAGGATCACTAATACGCTACTAAATCCTAAATCAACAATGCGTGACACACAGGAAAATGCAGATTAGAGGAACGCCCACTATGTTGATCCGCGAACATTCTGCTTTGTCTTTTGGCAGCACCTTCGTGACATTACGTGTCCCTGTGGCTTGTGCGAGAAGAAAGCGGTATGTGTGTGTGTGTGTTAATATGATAATTAATATTGGCAGCTATGTTTCGTCATCAGGTTACGTTATGTTCAGTTACGTTTCGATCGTAACCTTGACGAACGCTATTGTACAAATGTTTGGATACACCTTGAGTAGCTATCTAGCTGTAATTCAAACTTCCATCATTGGAATGTCGTATTACATTCTGTTTTTCTCTGTGAGCAATTTTTCATAGAAATTTCTACTAACAACAGATATTTGAACCTTCAAATCTAGAAGTCGTAAGGAAAGTTAGATTCGCAGACAATGGCGCTAGCATTGGCAATAATCGCCGGTGGATTTACGACAGTGCAAGACAGGCTGAAGTAAACCGCTTCCCGGAGAGGGTCGTGAAAATTCGCACGCGGTCACCTTCCACCTCGTCTACTACTTTTGTTTCTTCTGGAGAGACCTTGGCACGATTTGCGAGGTAACGAGGCGGTCGAGGCTTTCTAGTTTCTAGCCTCTGTTCCTTCGCTTTCTGTTGGCCACGATGAAACCGGAGGAATCGTCGCTTCTGTTACGTAAAGCCGCGTTCCTTCGCGGCGCGTTAGCCGAGTCAACGACAAGAACGACAAGAATTCATCGCCGTCCATCGTTGTCGACGTCGACGGAGCCCTTGAGTGTGCCGTCGATTCTTCCAGTTCATTCATCACGTGCTACTTTGTGGGACCGGGCAGCTTCCGGTCGCGTTTCACCGTTCGACTATTCTGGGATCAGCTACCGGGACCACGTTTTTGACCGGAGCGCTATAATTGACTGACACAGGGCCGCCAACGCGGTACCTATGTTAGCAGTTTTTATTTCAACCGTGACGGTAATGTATTCGGACGATCGCGTTAATTATTGATGCCGGAAGGGACCTGTGGAACAGGGGTTGCCGAATCTCTCTCTCTCTCTCTCTGTCCCTCTCGATCTCCGATCTCTTGATCTTTTCAGCCACGATTATTTTCAAGCCCGCAGTGACGAAAGAGCAGAACGTATCGTGGCGATAAAGTGCTCTGACGGATCCCAGTTTTGTTGAAACTATTTGGAACAGCGTTACATGCGGCGCTAGTAAATAAGATACGGAATCAAATTTATTGGCGTTCTACAATCACGCGGAGAAGATACTGGGCTCGATGGAATTCGAGTCCCTTTTGGAAACGTGGGTTCGATACACTCCGATCACTGTGGATCGTTGTGCAAAATAAACGTTTTCTAAATCAATTGTGTGAAACAACTTTCTAGACTTATTAAACGTATCAGTATTCAATGAGACTTCTACGGACTTTCCAAACAGGTTGAACGTCCTCGTTTAACCGAAATAAAGTCGTTTACCACAAAGGGGCAATTACTCTGACGTGGCTAAAGGGTTAATCGGAAGCAGAATCAAACCTGTCGCTACTTAGTATTAAACTGGCCAGACGTACTCGCATCACTGTCAAACCTTTTCGGACACCTACAAATTTCGCGAAACCGTAACAGCGTTGCTGCCTCTCTTTTTCTCACTTCCTGTCCATCGCGTGTGGGCTACGTGATCATCGCTGAATTTTAAGTCTTGTAATGGTGCTCATCATTATTTAATTCTCTCTAATTGCTCGACAATATCCAGCCACGTTTTACTCGCCTTCTTGTTAGATTCGTCCGATGATAAATCCTGTCCGTTCGAAATAAATAATTTATACAGCGGCCATCAAAGTCTTCGAAAAGTTATTCTCCTTTAAAGAACGTCTGCATCTCAACAGTAATTTCGTTTCTTCGCGTCGAGATGGTACTGCTTTCATTTTTTATTACTACACTGCGGATGTTTATGCAATTTTCAATTTTTGCAGACGAATTTTAAGAAAATGGAATAAAATAGAATCTTAGTTCCAGTGGTACATAGTAGCACATTTACGGATCTGAAATAAATAGAAATTGTACTAAATTCCGTCGAATTTTATAATCAACCCTTTTCTATGCGCAACATGTTTTATGCGGTGCAAATTTCATTTCAAATAAAGTCGTAGGTAAATCTATTCCTCTACCTATCTCATCAAAATCTCAGCCTGACACTTTTTCCTGATGTTCACGGTCAACATCAGAAAAAATCATGCCTGCCCGTAAGATTTCTGACAATGAAACCATGAACGAGTTTCACGTGTCTCTTTGTTCCTTTCTTGTTCCCTTCCTTCTCTCTCCTACAGTTACCCCCTCCCACCGCCACGTATCACGTCCCCCTTCTTCGACGTGTCCCCCCCGTCCGGGAGACACGTGGGTTAGGTATACATGATAAGTGAAATGTAGTTGTGGCACGTCGAGCGTTATGTACCGTGTGGTCATCAAATACAGACTTCGGTGGATCTTGCGTCATTGACGGTGGCCGGTGCCCATGAATGAAACGGCGACGAGGTTCTCGGCCCGTCTCGGGCCCGCACGTGTAGAGAAACCCGCGAGCCCCCGTCGGCATTTAAATACGATTTAAAGCGAACGCGACCGAAACGAGTTGCGGAGGTCGCGTTTTATACATGCGGAGAGGAACGAGCGTGAGAAATGGTTTACCGGAGAGAGAGCCAGCCTCTACTCCTCTCCGAGAAGGAGTTGTTTTGCGTGCGAACACCGACGCCAGATCATCTCGGCCAGGACTCGTTTTTTCTACGAATTCTCGTGTCAGCGAGTTAATTGGGGACTTAGCCTAACGGCTTAGCACAGCCTCGGGATCGACCGTTCCAGGCCCCCTTTGATCTTGCGGCGTTGCCCACCAGACTTCGAACGAACCAGTCGCCACACAAAGGGAAATATCAGACCCCCGCGTGACACAGGTATCGGCCTTCTAGCACCGACAATTATCCCAACGATTTTTATCAACGAAATCAGCCGAATTTATTTAATATTCCAGTTCACCTTCTGAACTTTCACTCAGGGGACCAGGAATTTGCAACATTTCTGAATATAATACTACACAATTGGACGGAGAAATGATAAATCTTTAAATTCCAGTGCGAGGAATCCAAGTTTCAGTAAAGTTCGACATGTTAGAACGCTGCCATATTGGATTCCTCGCGCTGGAATTTACAGTTTTCTCATTGTTTCGTCGAACTGTATAATACTACATTCAGAAAAGTTGAAAATTTTTGGTCCCCTCAGTGAAAGTTTAACCAAACTGATCTTCTTTGGAATTCATCCTACGAAAACATGTTTTCAAAGACGTACTATGACCTACGTTTCACCACGTCGTGAAAAAGTGTACGTACAAGCTGAATTTCAAGCCTGTAATATTTCAGAGCCCCTGTAGCTTCCTAAATACATGTCAGTGGACATTGTTACGTTCTCTGGCGTCAGTTTACGAAAACTGCCTAAAGGAACGAAATCAATCAAACGGTATCATTAGCTATTGGATTATTAATAGTTACCTCGACTTGGCATTCAAGTTTATCTGATTATCGAGCAGTTTCAATGGTACGCGCCGCGAATTATTAATGTCGACGTAACACGACGACGGTGGTCTTCCATTAAAAACAAAAGGAACACGTCTAAAGAAAGGAGAGGAATATGTCTAAACCGGTGTTTACCTTCGACATGTCGATGCTAACTTGTGTGTACACACTTTCCACGTTTTGTGTAACCACACTGTGAAAACCTCTGTCTCGTTACCTTCTAACGTTTGCGCATGTTTCATTTGCTTATTTTATATCGGAATTTCTAATCGACTCGGGATCCTTCCCTTCAAACTTCTGTCTGTTTGATAAAGGGAAATCAGTGTCACCTGTTACTAGTCAAATATTCAACGTGTTTCGAGGTCAACGCTAGCATTCACTGTGAGGCACAGTTGGGCAAAAATTTTTATTTGAATAAAATTTTTGTCCAACTCTGCTATGAAGCAACGTGCTGCGAAGCTTTATGCGAACTCACATTTTAGCCCGTTGTACTCGGAGATATTTTAACTCGAAAATTAAACGTTTCTTACACGTGTTTCTTATACAGCATTCCATTTAAAAAGTTGAAGGTCACCTGCATATCTAACAAAATAGTGTAAACATAAAAAAATTACATACGCCATTGTGTTGCGCATAAAAAGCAGTACTACTTTTTCCTCAATCATTTTTTTCTAATATTTACTATTTAAAAGAAAAACGCTGGCTAGTGATAGCGCGAACACCCTGTCTTAAAATATGTGCCTGCTGAAGGATTCTGTTCGAATAATTTTAACCGTGTCCTGACATCTCGAAATTTGAAGAGGAATTTTGAAAGTGACGCGACAGGAATCCATGCGGGAAGAAATCAGCTGTTGTCGTATCGCACAGAATCGATTCGATTAATTCCACCGGTGTCCCAGATGTGTGACGCTGTTAACACCGTGTGCTCCCGCAAATATTCCAATGAATGACACCCTTTTTTGTTTGTTTCTAACGCGTACTCGAGAACCGAGTCACGTCGAAGCGGTTTATCGCCTCCGATAGATACCTGACCGGTCGGATTTTGCACGTCGACGATTTCGAGGACACGGAACTCTCCTAACGCGTTCTAGCTATTAGCGAGTTTGCACCAAAGGGGCGAAAGAGAAACCGAGGGAAAGAGAAAAGAAGAGAGAGGACCAGAAACCGAGAAGAGGATTAATTTCAAAACTTGTTAGAGGCCACCGATGTCGATGGTATCGTTCTTTTATAATTTTTTCGTCCAATGGTGCCGGCTAGCCTTCGAACTCTTACGTAACTCGCATAGTTCATTGATATCTCGAGTCCCTTTTAACGGGACGGATTTTCTCGAACCGCAATGTGTCCTTCGGTGATCTGCACGCAGAGTTGGGCGAAAATTTAATTTGAATTAAAATTTTGCCAACTCTGCACGTGAAAGCAAGAGCCATATTTGTTCAGTGTTCTAACATCAATGTCTCACAATAATTATTTTCTTTTTACTCACACTATTGATCGAAAGTGTTTCACTTTTCTGCAAGGAATACCTAACACTTTCTCCTAGTAGTAATAACTAAATACAATTGCGAAATCCACGGTGGATTTCCAAGAGATTTTCAGAATTCGAATCTTCACTGTCTGTATTTTTAATTTCACATTAAAAACCAAACTTCTTTCCAGTAAAGAATATCCCTCTATATACGTACGACACGTGTCCCCACTTTCTAACGTATCGGTTTAATACTGAAACGTGTCAGAGACACATACACGTGATATCAAACAAATAACACAAAACAAATTACAAACTGAAAGTAGAGGTCGAAGAGAAACCTTAGTTTCACTTGTTGATTCAAGTTTTCGATGTTCTTTTTGAAGAGAGACATCGGCATACGAACCAACTACGTATATCTCATTTTTCTTGATTCGTTTTTAGCGATGAATGTTATTCCTAGATAGATTATAGGGAAATTTTTGAAAAGTTTTAATGGATTCTCCGTACGGTAGCGTTCGGTATAAATGAAATTTATAAATAATCCTTTTAGTATTCAATGATTATCCGCATTATCGTGTATTCAGTGAGCTGAATTTTAATCTATTCATGAATTTCTATCAGCACGTCGAGATGAAAATGCGATGGCGAGCATAATAAAATGACGTTGCTTCCAATGGAGCGATCACGGGAGATTATTAATCTGCGTGTTCGCGGAACTCATTTTAATAACCAAGTGGCATATATTCTAAATTGAACAGCGAGAGCACAGTAATCTAAAAAAATGTTTCTGGCTCTATGAAAAAACCGTTCTCCTGTAAAAATATTCTTTTTCTTAAAAATAATTGGCAAAAATGCCAAAATCAATAAGAAAGGTGAATGGCAATTTGGTGTAGAATTTTTTGAAGTAGCTTGATGTGTTGTGTTGTGATGTCGTAGTTAATTGCTGATTTTTTAATAAATTTTTTCAACAATTGACGAAATTGTATTTAGTATAATAACATCTTGCAGTTTGTACGTTGTTTTTGGTTCTCAGCAACAGCGTCTCGCAAATCATCATCGTTAATGATACGCCCTTCCCGCGGCTCATCTTCGAGTCTCTCATCCTCAGAATTTTTTGAACCACTTTTGCGTGGCACGTTCACTTACACAATCAGTTTGGAATGTCGTAGAAATCTTCCGGGTTGTGTCACTAGTCGCTGCACTAACTTTGGAACCATATAGCGAATGCACGTGACGAATAGACTGCGGACCTTCAAAGCATTTACAGCAAAATCGAGTAGATGAAAATCGAAATTGTAGGAAAATTTCGAAAATTGAAGATGTCAATATATGATTTCTCATCTGTTAAAATTATTAAGCGATGGAAGAACACAAAATCGAGTAGATAAAATCCGAAATTGTAGGAAAATTTAGAAAATTGAAGATGTCAATATATGATTTCTCATCTGTTAAAATTATTAAGCGATGAAAGAACATTCTATTTGGTTTCTATTGCTTGCAATCGACGCATATAATTTTTATTTTGCACAAAGATCCGCATTGCTAGAATCATTATGCGAGTTCATTTGTAGCTTTTAGCAAGATAAGCGTAATAAGTGGTAATAGGTGGATAATCAGAAACAAAAAAGAAATTATTGAACGAATGACAGGGCGAGAAAAGGAATAGCGAAGCGTAACGATAAGTAAACGACTAAAAGACGGTCAAGGATATGTCGAAAGCGGTCGACAAGGGAGTGTTTCTGGAAAGGCGATATCGTCGATACAGAGCGGTTAATTAATTCGAGCCTCCTTTCTCCGAAATTCTTGCAGACAGTCCTCGAGGAGCGGCTGGATAGCAGGGTCGATGCCATGGTGGAGACCGGTCTGGTGCAGGAACTGCTTGACTTTCATCGGAGGTACAACGAGCAACGGATTGCGTCCAACACGTAAGTGCAAGAGCTCTATCAGTAAGTGCTTTAATCACGCGACCGCTCCCCTGATTTTAGGATTTCAGTTTTTGCCTAGGTTCGGTCTTCTAGGACTCGACGATTACTCGAAACAAAATTTCGAACTCGTGGACATGGGACCATCTTCGTCCAGAGTTGGAGCTGGAACACCTGCAACTTTGTCCTGCAAATTTTTCCTGTACATCTCCAAATTGATTTAACACTAAACCTACCACCACTTCCAAATGTATTTCACAATTATTGAAATTATGAAGATGTTTTCGCGGAAAATAATTATGATGAATGAGGAAAAATAGACGATGTGCTACCTTTTTGTCCCGGAGTGTATATTTAGTACAGCATATGTTATAATATGAGCGCGCAAAGTTCAAATAAATTTAATCTAGTTATTAAAGCCTGGTAGGTTTAGTGTTAAACCAATTTGGACACGCACAGCAAAAATGATTCCAAGTGATGGCACTGGAGTGCACCTTAATCCAAAGTTGCAGATGTTCCATCCATTCCATTTAATTTCTCAGTAACCAGTTCAGATGATTAACTATTTATATTAGGTCAGCTTGGGGACGTTCAGACAAAAGATTAGTTAACCTTTGGATGATGGGGCTTCGGTCTACTTTGACCCAGGGTCGCGAAGGTTCCAGCTAAATATTGGTTATTTAGGTCCTATAAGATCAACGCTGATCTTGAAGCAGAATGGATCCAGCTTTTGGCAGAGGGTTAATCGAAGAATCCGATGGCGTTGTCCTAACCGGAGGGTTTTCGCGACACGACTATAGAATTGCGTTCCTCGAAATTCTTGAGTCACGTGTGCGCGATGTGCACGTGATCCTCGCGATTTGTAAGCGGCGCGGCTCGGCGCGGATCCAAGGCCCCTTCAGAATGAAGTTTGCTCGCCTCTCGCCTTACTCGCTTCCGGAAATCGCGAGCGCGTCGACCGGATGCCAGCGAGAAAATAAAGGAAGTAACCAGCCGCGAGGAAATGTAGTAGGTCGTCATAGCAGCGCATCGTTCGCTCTTACAACGTGGAAAAAAAATTCATATGCACGATATCGTGAGTATCTAAAATTCGCGAAGCCTGTACAGCGAGGCGAGCCGCGAATTCTTCTCATTAACGATCCTCTTGAAGGTATGTAGCCTTGAGATTGATAACGGTTTTAACGTCTCGCAAATATTGGGTAACAGTGTTTGGATAGAGTCTGAAATGGTTAAAGTTTCGTCTCGATGTACCCAGCGTTGAAACAGGAATTGACTAATTTTGTATGTTGATTACGATGGCAAATGCTGAAACTACAACAATTCAGACCTTGACAGTGTTCGAAACGGCATTTCTCTGTAGGTGTACATATCTGCGACAAAGCTTCAGCTTACATCGTTCTCATAGAGTCATCGAATTCCGGGAGATTCAAGTAACCGGCATTGAATGCTTTGCTTATCGCAGTTTCTGTGCGTTTTGCGCCAATGCAGGATCTGTCGACTGGGACGCTCGTGTCAACGGGATTTTCCTCTTTTCCTTCGCTTCTGCAATCATTTCTGAACCGTCGACTGCAAGCCTGCATCCTTGGAATTTTATATTCCGTTCGCTTTCGTGATAAATAGACTCTGGGGATCTTCGTACTCGTTTGAACACTGCTCGTATTGCAGATCATGTTGTCTACTTTCATGATAAATAGACTGTGAATCTTCAAAATAAAAATTTCTACTTAAATTCTGAGAAACGGAAGCCAAGTAAAAAGTTCTTTCTAGTACTTTTTAGCATGTTTAAAATAATATATTGCTGTTCCTGAATTCTTCTAATCTCTTCTCTATTTGAAATCGTGGTCGTTCGAACACTGATAGTATTGCAGCTGATGTGTAGGTGTGGACTCACCTTTAAAGAAAGGCGTGCAACGATAAGGCGAGTTATCGACGCGTTTACGCATGGTACATTAATGTCGACGGTACCTGCGTTCAGAGAAAAATGCAATGTATATGAACGACTTCAGAACTGAGTTTATTGTTCTTATTCGCTCTGTCCAGTCGATTTCCTGTGTTACAACCTCTGTGGATATATCCGCTACAGTTTTGATTCTCGTTTTCCGATAAGGAGATGCATACCTCTGCAAGAATAAGATTATATACAAAAATTGTGTTTCTTTGAAGCATCAATATGCACATCTTATTATATTCGTGCAGAATGTTAGAACTAAGAATGACATAGTTTGAAAAGGTCATTAATCTCCGGAGCATATGCTGATTAGCATCAATTTGACTAATTTGACAGCACACTATTTCTTATCTGTCGACTGCTTAGTAAATGTATTCATTTCTTCATAGAATTAGAAATACATCTATTTTTAAACCGGGTATATCATTTTTTTGTTGAAGCTAATCTGCCATTAAACATACGTAAGAGAGCAGAAAGTTGTTCATTAGAATTTTTAATTAATTTTTATTAACGTAACTGTATAAACGTTAGTCATACATACTGTTATAATACTCGGACAACGTATTAAATATCACATTTCTAGACATGTTCTGGATGCATAAAAAGTATTGATCATTCATTTATTCTTTAATTTCCGTATCGAATCTTCCCCTCGGCTATAATAAAGTAATAACACGATTCATGCGAGGCTTAGTTACATTGTGCGAGGAGCTCATGTAATACCAAATTGCAGAAGCCGAAAAAAATGATTGATGCAGCGAAGGTACGAGTCCTTATAAAAGAGGAATCATTAATTTCGCGGCATTAACTTTTTTTCAGGATCGTTGCACCGTATTTTTTTTCTCTCTAACCCCTCCCCCCAATCGATAATGCACCCGAATTTCCGGTGGTTCGATTGATGCTTAATACCGCTGACAATTATCGCTAATTATTACCGGTCGCATATGCGTGCAGTGTGCGCGCCGCTGCACCAGCGGCTATGCAAATTATACCGCCAGGCCAATTTGCAGTCGGTTTCGCTACGGCACGTGCAGTGCGTGGTACACAACGTGGAACCACCAGCCGGGAGAAGGTTCCAACTGAATTACATTCGCGCCTAAGAAGTTCATGGGAACGAGAGTAGCCTAACAAGTGTGCGGCCTAAGTGAACGTTATTATCTTTGAGAGCGGACGATTATAAAGAAATTAATTCAAACTGGCTCGCAGCTTTCGTTCAAACGGCTAATTAATCTTGCTTTCTAGCCTACCCTCTGTCATTACTATCATTGTACCCTGCTCATTCAACTTTATTTCCTATTTAACACGTATCACACGCTCACACCTCTCTGGTCTTTCTTATATTTTCTTCGATTAATCTCGCACCTGCTGTACTTAATTACACCTTTTCTGGTGAATCTAGAGCAAAAATAAGCACACCATATCCGTGCGTTTTTGATAATATACATATTTATTATTAAGCTGCTGATCTTTATGCATTATGAAGAAATTAACTGGATGAAATATAAAACAGTGAAGAATATGAAAAATCCAAGAATATTGTTACGTTGTTGTCACTGTAAAAAGTGTATCAAGGGGTGTAATTAATTTTTATTTAACTACTGGTTCCCACAATCGATGCACAATATTTTTATTTTGCATAAAGATCCGCAGCCTGCTCATTATTTATAAAGATAATTAACATTTAATTTTATGATATCCAGAAAATATCTTGATCTTTTAAGCATATTTTAATTGTTACGGACTTTATCTGAATATTATAGATTATTTATCCACCAGAGAAAGTTTCATTAAAGTAGAAATTAATTTTTAACGGAAGAAAAGAAATTTTCTTTTTTCAATACATAAATAATGAAAAGTGTGAACTCGCGTAAAACATTGCCCGACTACTTATTGTCACATACCAATGATCCGAAGTTTCAGTATTGTCTTTTAGGTACAAGAAAATTTATTAATGGAAGAATTATGAGTACGTTTCAAAGTCGTTACTGTTCTTACAATGTATCAAACATTTCCGACGAGTGGTTTCACCGTCGACGACTGGATACACAGTTATTGTGACAGTGTTTACAAATAGTCGACAACATCTGGAAGTGGCATACCGCGTAGATCGGTAACGATGCTTGATGATTATTACAGAGGTGTGCATGCCCGACGTATCCATTCTACGTCAAAATGAAGAGAATCGTGAAATGACACGTAAAGAATTTAACGGAACTGTTGTTTTCTCGCAATTCAACCCGAAAATGTCCATAGAATAGTTTGCAAAATTGCGAGAACTTGATTTACTATTTTTGCGTGGCGAAATTCACAAAATATCGGAAACGATCCTGCACAATCCTTTTTAATTTAATTCAATGTGAAGTCTCTCTCAATTGTTATCTTACTGGAAAGTTGAAAATGGATTTTGGGTTGGTCGAATACAAAATTGTAAAGACATTACAAAATTTGAACGATATTATTATATTATTCTCGACTTATTCAAATAAATCAAAGAGGAAATGCATTTTTGTTTAACTTCCGTTTTTTACAATTGACTTGGACAATTTACTTGGACAGTCTATTCATTATAAATAGCGATTAAATGGATTCCTTGGTAGAGTGATATTAATAAATACTCAAAAGTGTAATATTGTACTATTGCTCAGCAGAATTTTAATTGTTAAATACCAGCAGTGATCTAGCGATACTTGATAGCAGTAACAGCTAAGATAACAAATTCAAAAAGTAAAGATGGCGCTACCTCTTCAAATCAGTAATTTAAAACTATCACTACATTTCTATGAAGTTAATAAAGATTCTTCTTAGCACCAAGTGAAATTAATGTGCGGACAGTGTTTCTGTATTTTATCATTCGATATGATAATCTAACAAAATACACGCAAGCTTCTTTCGCGAATTAATATGTGTAATCCGATATATTTTCACAGTGAATTACTCGAATGTTTGTTTGGAGTAGTGCACGTGTCGCCATTTAATCAGAAATACAATAATCAGTGAATCTGTATCAAGAGTGCCGAGGAAATCATTATTAACAACCGATAATCAGAATGTCAATTCCCCGCGATATGATCGCGGTTAATCAGAAATGCGCTAACATTCCTGCAAATAATAATGATAATATGTGTGCCACTGGTGGGTATAGCGATAAATATAATAGCGACGGCAGGTGGTGATAGAAGTAGTGACATAAACAATTAAGATAACAGCGACAGCAATCGTCGCGAGCATTTGCTAAGCATTTTCTTAATTTTGTGCAAAAAAATTAAGTTAACGCACATTAACTTTATACAAAAAATTAATTTAACAGATATATATACATAATTAATTTAAGTGCAGTGACTCGACAAAATATTCGGACGCTCTGAAAAAGACGATAACTTTTTTAATATAGGTCCACATAAATAAGTTATAAAATGCAACTTTTAGTATTTTTTCTACAACTCCGATCAATTGCTATTTTAAAAAAAAAAATTTTCCACATCCTGTAGTAAACTAATTGCTATAGCTTCTCAAAAAAGTTCAAATCGTATAGTACAATATTAAGAAAGTTATCGTCTTTTTTAGAGCGTCCCAATATTTTTCCGAGTAACTGCATGTACATAGAAAAGAGAAGGTTCTACACAAGGAAAGTTATAAACAGTAGGTAAATCATGATGATTATATTATTCTTATTTCAAAGAGTCTATCCAGACCGGTCTTCTCGAAGTGACCGAGGACAGTAGCGATTTGACCACATTTTTTATATGCAACGTATCGTGATACGCCTGTTGATACGATAAGTGAATGAGAAGTACCGGACTGTAAGGGCAAAGCAACAACGAGAAAGTCTCTCTCTAGCTGCTCATAGTGATCGGTATCCGAGAGAAACGAGGCGGACGCGTTAGATCTGATGGTTGTTTTCTATACTTCTTGTTCAGAGTATGGCAGCAATAATGGTGAAACCGAGCATGGTATAACTCTTTTTAGAAAATGTTTTATACGAGCAATGTAGGAGAGTAAACTTACTATTTCATACTCGCGTATACGTAGCTGTAACATAACTGTCTGATTGTAATCAAGTCTAAAGAATTGTAATAAAGAGTCTGATAATTCAGATTTTTCTCTCGTAAGTAGAAACTGTCTGTACTGATCAGACACACGTTATTCGCATCTTTATATTCCAGATTTTTTACAATGATAATATGAGTTTATATCATAATCCTTTGATTTAGTGTTCGATTTGACGTGACTGAAATTGCAAAACTTTCTTCATGATTCTCTTACGAGTTTTAGATGCTTTAAATGCATGGTGCTCTGCAGTCGTGTAATCACCTGATGCACGTTAGCATTGCCATTGTGAGCATACTCTGCATTTTCAAGACCAGTAAGGATATACCATAGAGGTATTCGATTCCTCGCGACACACTGTATACATATATCGGGATATCCATTTACCATCTTATATCAAAGGATCAGTGTTTGATTTCCTCTGAAGCAGGGGCTCGTGTATTGTGTACTTTTTCTTAAATTCTATCGTAGATCATATTCTTCTCTCAATAGTACCAATCTCTTATCCATAAAATGCAAAACAATCATCGGACTGCGGATCTTTATGCAAAATAAAAATATTCTGCATTGATTGTGGGATTCAGGAATAAACTAAAAATTGATTTCATCCCTTAATGACTTTGTTACATAGAAAACTACATTAAAATATTTTCAAATTTTTCTATTCTTTTACAGTTTTATATTTCATGCAACCAATTTCTTCATGAATGCATAAACATAAACATCGCAGTCTAATCATATAGAATGGAATTATTCTAGGACAGAAGAAATGTTTAATTTTCAAGTTAAAATATAGTTCCGAGTGCAAAGGGTTAAGTAACTTGAAATTATACCACGCAAGCGTTTTTGGAAAGATATTGTCAAGTTATTATATAAAGCGAAAGTGTGATCAAATTCTTGATCATTAAGACGTGTTGTATAAGTGATAACACAATCTTCCGTCTCACCTTCACGAATATTTTCCGGTTGAGTGACAACCGCTTGTCAATCGATAGTGACAGATCGGTACGATACACTTTTCACGTTGCCGGTAATGAAATTTTACACGGCTCGTTTCGCACGATTGCCTCGTATATGTCACTCTCGTAGCCTGTCAGTTTTTTATGTAACGATGTAACGACAACACGTCTTCAAACGTAATCACACCGATCCGCCGATCGTTTCCGATCGACGGGACGTAATAGAATATCAATTAACGTGCTCACTGTGGTTCTAAATTGGTAAAAAATTCTCACGGGTCCGTAGGATTTTTTCTGATCAGCCAGAAACGTGTCGAAATTGCCTCGTCAAATTGTTAACACTTTAAAAATAACGGACGCAGTACTGGTTAAAGCATGTGCCGAATGTTTCTAATGCTATTTAAATGAAAATTGAGAAATACAGGCTTTGTTTAACATGTTTTAGTTAAATTAATTATTTTAATGTTTAATTCGATTGGGGCACGTTTCCCCGTTATCCGATCGAGCTCAAACTTTCCACAGATATTTTTCAAATTATGTGGAACAAGCCTGGGGGTGCCTTAAAGGAAATTTTGGCAAACATTCTTGACGAGAGTAAATAAAAGGCACTCTAGTGTACACAGTACAGGAAAATAAGGGGATTGGGAATAATTGGGAATAATTACTAAAAAATTACACAACTTTTTTTTGAAACGACTGTTTTCGTAGAAAATTTGTAGAAAGAGTACAAAAGGCACCTGTCACGCTAGAATAACCCCTTGGATTGAAGCAGGGCGGCCAGGCATTGCGGCACGAGCACGTTTGCGTCCTCGGTTCTAGTTCTCGAGTGGCGATGGTATCTCTGCCACGAAAGGAGAACTGCATTTTGCAGGCTCGCCATCTTATCACGGCTGGATAGTGATAGCGGGCAAGTCGAGGTCGTGCGGCGGCAGCTTACTTGGCGGGAAATGTCTGCGACGTTAAAAGCGCGGACACGGTTCACTTGTTCCCACACGTGTCAATGCCAAACGTGTACCTGCGGATATAAATTAGATCCACGTGACACGATGGTGTGCGTCGAGGCGTCTCTCTTTTCCTCTCTGCCCTCCACCCACCACCCACCACCCTCTCCGCATAATCATCGCGTCCGAACGGTGCGGCGTGTCGATTTCCACCTTCGACGAATTTCGAAAAGTTGCGCAAACAGATCGAGCGAGCCTGTCATCCGAGCCTAAAGCTGCGTCCCCACCGAAGCGATAACTTACATTTGTCTAAAAGAATCCAGTTAAATTAATAAATTGATGATTATCCCATTCCCATAGAATTTCATTTTCTTTTCAACATTTTAATTACCGAACATTTGTAACAGTCTCTTTAAAATTGACATTCAGCAGTTTTAAACAAATTGTTTAAAAGCGACAGTGATTTCCACCCTGATGCAACAAATTTCTAGAATTAATGGAATTGAATCATTCCTTCTGGAAATTTTTATTAAAAGAAAATGATTGAGCTTCTTTTAACACTAAACCCACCACTGCCTGTCAAATGACCGGTTTTATATTTTCAATTTCAGAATTATTGAAATTATGAAGTTGCTTACATGAAAATTGATTCGATCAATTTCTTTATCCAAGCACATAATGTACTAAGAGTTGCACAAAATCTAAATAAATGGAGCCTTGTCATTTTTACAAGTTAAATCATTTTAACCGCATTTAGTGGTCGGTGGGTTTAGCTTTAAATACAGCTCAGTCATTAAAAAGATAAGAGAATATATTGTTGCACAAATGAGTCCATAGAAATTCGTACGGACTAATTTGCGAATAAAATAAATCTGCCTTGATCTAATTTGAGCCTTCCCGATGTTAAGTGGCATGGTCCAGAGGATTTGAAAATTGTGCTCACGCAACGAGAACATGCTCCCGACTGCCAGAGCGGTTTCGCAACGAACGTACCCCTTGCACTTATTAACCTTCTTATTTTTTTTATTCGCGACTTCCACTCTGTCTTCCCCCGTTTCGCTCCTCCTTACGCGCTTTAGTACCCGCGCGTTTCTGCAAGTAACATGTCTCATATTATGCAAATGCACGTGCCCGCCTGCTCTGCCTGCTTGCTCGACTTCTGCCGGATGTGACGTCGCACCTCTGTAGCATCAGAGTTGCAAGAGGCAGGTGTGATTAATATAATATGCCAATACGAGAGCACCGCGGCAGGTTAATTATATGAAACCTTTACGACGCCATTATAGGTGCGAATTCAAATTACCTGGCCCGTGGTAAATTTCATTGTTTCACTCGAGCTGTAATTAGGATGCCAATTTATGCATTTTACCACGTGTTTTTTCTATTCCGCTCCTATTTCCTGCTATCGATGCAGACGATTATTATTATTATTATTTAACTAATTATGACTGAAATGTTATATAATATTTTTTTAAATAGCTCGATATTTTCATATCTGATGTACTCATTGCATAAAATCAGGAGAGTCTGGTCATAAATTAGATTGGTCAGAAGGTCTTTTCGCATTTTGTAATTGCTACTTCATTAAACTGAAATTAATAAAACATAAGCGTTGTGTCGATACTATGAATAGCTTCAGTTTGTTTTACTCTTGCATATAATCAATGGATCAAAATGTAAAGACTTTGTGGCCAACCTAAGAGAACTGGTTAATATTTCCGTAATAGTAATTAGTTTCTTCATTTCTTTTAATTGGAACCATTACCGCGATTAAATCTTGCAGCTATACTACCAGCAAATGTTAATGGCGTGATGCGTACAGGAACCATCTGCGAATCGTAAATAGTTTAAATACGATCTTGAATAATGAAACGAATGTTAGGACTAGGACAAGCTACAGAATTCTTCGAATGTATGAACATCTCGAAAGAAATGTATGCACATAACTATTATTATATATGAATAATGTCGATTGTCGATGAAATGTTAAAGTTCAATGAAAAAAAGTTTGTCACCGAGATGGTTGTGCATCTGGATTTTGCACTGGCTTCATAATAATTACTAGACTGTGGATCATCATGCATTTATAGCAAAATTGAGAAGATGAAGATTTGTTGAAAAATTTAAAAAATTGAAGACATCAATATAGAATTTCTCTTCTATTAAAATCATTAAAGGAAGAAACAATATTCAATTTAGCTTCTATTTTTTGCAATCTCGATGCAGACAATTTTTATTTCGCATAAAGATCCGCAGTCTAATAATTACAAATATAACTACAATGAAAAATATAAGTACAATGAAAATAAGTTTGCGAGTAAACATTTGATATACTACGTATTACGTTAAAACAAGTCCCGAGAAGAAACAAGAAAGTTGCGCGAGTCCATAAATACCGATTAACTACAACAAATCGACTAATTAACGGCAATGACGGTACTCTATTCCTCGACGACAAATAGAAAAAGACCTTTGTCGTCAGTCCA
Source organism: Lasioglossum calceatum (assembly GCA_963966675.1). Lineage (NCBI taxonomy): Eukaryota > Metazoa > Arthropoda > Insecta > Hymenoptera > Halictidae > Lasioglossum > Lasioglossum calceatum. The sequence continues at coordinate 10,280,825 of OZ016550.1, read as the reverse complement.
GTAGTCTTTCCGGTTTTTTCACGACCTGCGGAAGAACGAACCATCAAAAACTCCGAGTGCATCACGGGAGACGCCTGCACGTGTTCGCCGTTATCAATTTCTTGTATCGATTAGCGGGGCTAGTGTAATTAATGGAGGCACTTATGATGAACGAAAGGTATTTAATTTGCATATAAATACAAATTACGTAGGCATTGAAAAATAACCGAATGGAAAGTTTCCGCAGGAAAGACGGTAACAGCAGAACAGACACATCAAGATCAAAGAGTGACCATTAGGGTGGTCACCAATAGCCCCAAATGAATTAAACATTAAGATAATTAATTTAATGCTCGAGTCTCCGACAGAAAAGTGAAAAAACGACGCTTCAATTTTCAAATTTCAGAAAAAATTTTTGGATTTCGGTCCGACGTTTTTCTCCATTTTTTCGAAAACCGTTTGCTTTACGCAAAAAAGTAATAGGACACGAAAAAGATGCAGCCCGTCCAAATCTATAGGCTTTGTTCAACATATTTTTCGACGTGGTGAACAATTTAGAAGATATTCGAGACGAACGATTTTTCAAGCACTAAATTTTAATTCGTTCGCACAGATTGTTTAAAATTATTTGTGACAACCCTGGGGGTGCCGTAAAAGAATTCAAAAGTCGAAAATAAGACCCATCCTAGTGTACACGAGACAATGGCCTCGGTCATCGAAGGCAAGGATGAAACAGGGGGGCTGGCGGTAAATGAGGGATGTTTTCTCGGGCAGGAAGATAAAGCGGCGGGAGGGAGGTGGTTGTCAAGTTGAGGGACCAGGTAGACTGAACTTCGGCGACTGTTTATGTTCCAGGTTACCTGACTACACGAAAGGCATCTTTCAGAGCATCGGCTTCAAAGAGTTCCATAGTTACCTGGTGCTGTCCGAGGAGGAGAAGCGAGAGAAAAAGGTAAGCAGAAGAGCGGCGAACTGCAACGTCGTCACGTTCGGTGCAGCTGCAAGCGATTCACCGCGATTAGCGCCGCTGGAACCGATCCTCCCTGTCCACGAGAACTTTTATTTGCAAGGGAACCCGAGGAGCTTTAAAGGGCTGCCACCGTCATTGCTTTTGTTAGAATCGGCGCGGATCGAGTGGTTACGATACAGCCATATTTTCTTTTTCCCTGCATTCCTTTCCTATTTTCCTCCTTTCTATTTCTGACACTTCCGCCAAACCGTTGCCAGCCAGATATTCGTGCATACTCCTCGGGAATATACAGGAAACCGGTCGTTTCTGTCTGGGAGAAAGGGGGGAGGTGGAGTTTGTGTTTACAGCAATGCCTCGATATATGAGAAAGAGATGCGGCACGATATTTCCGAAGAATTTATCCCTACTAACGTTGGGTTTATTCCAGCGAGTCGATTGCTGAGGAGTGTAACATGATCCGGGATTAGAAGAACACTAATCCAATGACAGAACTTCTCTGTTTCTAATCGAAACTCTTGTTAACATATTAGTGACATTTTTCGGATTAAGATCAGTCCAAACACTGTAAAATTTTGATTATATTCAGTAGAACCCTGATTGTCCTAAGTGACGATATTTAAAACAATCTATATTGTCTAATCGAAATGTCTATTCATTAGCACATCGCGGACCGTATGATGTGAACTTTATAAAAAAGTCAATTACCATCAATTTTCAGACAACAGTGCGGCTCATGAACGTTCAAAGAGGGTTAGTCGATGTCTCTGGTTCTTAACGCTTCAAAAGCAATATGCCGCCATATAACGTCACCGGTACGCTGTGTGTTAATATACAATACATCATTACATGCATCGAAACGAGCTATGAAATATTGCATATAAAACACTGGATTTCCTAAAATCAACAATTTTTGATTAGCACGCGAAGGAGCTCAGTAATTAATTGAGGTGCACCTTAATGTTACACATTATTATGTAGTTATTCGGACAGGATAAAATCAATTCTTTCACGGATGAGAGAACGAATGTAATTTTTTAGTAATAGTTTTAATTATTAAGCTGCTAGTACGATGGTGAAATCTATAAAAAGTAATGACGAATGCGACCGCGCATCCCAGTTCTTTTGCCATATTTGTACAAGATGGGACCACGTTTGACTCTCCAGCCACAAAGGGTCCTTTCGTTAGATGAAAGCAGATTCCATTTCCCAGATTTTTTTGCGAGCTCGTTACAACGTACCACTGTAAATCACTACTCTGATAATTTAGACTTCTATGGAATTTATACGACGACAGTTTCGTCTTTGTTTAAAGCTTCCCAGAATAAATTTGGCTTAGGCTACATTCCAATTTATTCGGCCGAAGAAAACTTTCTAAGAAAGACCCTTTTTTACCAATCTCGGGGGTATTCCATATGTCGTGCTACGCGTACACGCGGCACAAACGGAATCATTTTTTAATGTTTTCATTAATACAAGCCTTAATAAATGAATTCTCATAAATACAATTAGGAGATCATTAATCTCATAATACAATTAATGAAATAATTATGAATGTACTATTATTTGCAGGGGCAGGAGTTGCTGCAAGAGGGTATCGATAATCTGAAACTGGTCACCGAAAGGTACGCAAAAACGCAAGGAAAATGGGTCCGTAATCGCATGATTCGTCGCAGTGATAGACAGGTGCGCTGTACCGAAATGAATATGTCATTTGTTATAAGAATAGACTGCGAATTTCTATGCAAAATTCGTCTATACATTTTCGTCATATACATGTGCATAAAATCCGCAGTAACTATAAGGACAATTCGGTATCAAATGAGTTTCGACTAATATACTACTAATAATTACAGGTACCCTATGTTTATTCATTGGATACCACTAACGTGAAGAATTGGGATACTGCGGTGTACGAGAAAGCTGTAGCGATAGTAGAGGCAATACTAAGAGGAGAGAAACCCGAGCAGAAACCTCTGAACGAATCTGTTGTGGACACCAAAGTCACGGATAGCAGTAACGAGGAACTCCACTACTGTGACGTAAGTTTTATCTTGTGAAAATTCTCCTTATTATTTATGTTGTTAACGTGTCAACAAATTCAATATGTTTTTTCAGGACTGTGAAAAATTTCTTATGGGTGAACAGTGGAATGAACATATAAATGGTATGAAACATCAAAGGACTGCAAAGAGGAAAAAGGAATTTGCTCAGCAGGAGGCAATGACTCGAACCGCATCTGAATAAGATTTATGAAAAAGATCAAAAACATTGATTCTGATTTCTATGATTATCGTATTATGTAAAATAGGCTGAGAAAGCGATGTATCTTGAGCACAGTATACATAATAATGTTAAAAACTGTAGATATTACATATTTTGAACATTTTACATAAAATAATCGGAACGTTTATTGTTCACTAATAATCTTTCATTTGTAATACCTTCGAAGGCAATTCATTCTTGCCGTTTTCCCATAAAACACAATTATGTATCTCAATTTTAATTAATTAGGAAACCGACAGTAGCGCTTCTAGCGGCAAAGTCTTGAAGCTCTTTCAGGTGTCCGTATAGCGCCATTTTAGGTAGTGGCAAAACGCTGAAACTTCTAGTCAATGTTACTAGCCGATGGTAATAGATTTTGGAATTGTGGCGGATGTCGATAATGTAGAATTCTATTTTGTCGAGATGTCGATAATGCGAATTCCTATTTTACAACGTATATTAGTTTTCCATTTTACCGACTACATTAATATTGAATATTCATTCCTTTGTTCATTGTTTCCAATCAACGAATTTCTTTTGAAAAATCTGATCGAAATAAACCTTCAGGAAGTTACATGAGAAATTTATTCATCGAACATACCCAGATTTTGAAATTTTACCATGAGCGACATCTGGTTATTTGCTTAGAACTGACTGTTGGTAATATTTGGCTAACAGTTTCAGCGTTTTGCCGCTGTACGGACACCTGAAGAGGCTTCAACTTTGCCGCTAGAAGCGCTACTGTCGGTTACCTAATTAAGGTACATAATTCGGATCGAAACTTCGATCTGCAGTCGCCCCGGATATAACTTTACTGGATTACATACCAAATACATCATAATTTATAGGAGAAAGGCACAAATTTTGAGTCCGGTAAAGTAAAGTTTACCTTACTATATTCCTATATTTACTAAAAGTTGGTATTTTTGAAACTTTTAGAAAATGTAAGTTCGAGAAAGTAAAATGCATATTGCCGTTTCTTCTTTTCTTGCAAAAGGGGAAAAATGAAATCAGCACAACTCATTCAGTTGTGGTGGATTGCGAAATAATAAAATGGTGTTTAATGGAAGTCCGTAGCCTGTTATTTCATATGCATTGTTCTTCGTAATTTCATGTAATACGGAGGCATTTTAATTACACGCGGATCTGTAAGAAAGACAGTGCACCGTTCGCGTACAGTCTGACGTTTACCGTACCAAGTCATTGTACTCGACGTGCATTAGTCGCTATTACATATGCACATTGCATTAAGGCAGGTCGCTCAAGCACGTCAAGGAAGTACTTTCTCGTAAGAAACAACAACTCCCTACTGATTTTACTGTTGCTACCCCCGAGCATTGTCTTCGAAAGTGAAATTTCCAATCCGTTCATGTCGACAGTCTAAAGCTGTTTTGAACGATTGCGTATTCCGACTTGCTTCATCATGTTCCTTTGCATGACAACCAGAATTAGCGATTGAGATTCGGTATTACGTCAGGCGAATGTTACTATAGCGTTTACGATATTCACAAACAAATAAAAACTAACGCTGAACCTGGTTGAGTTTATTGAGTTGTAATTATTTTTGAAATTGATTGCACACGCTAGTCTGTTCATCTTGACCTTTCCTCAGTTCTATTATGTTTTAACGTTGAAACGTTGAAACATATTGGGAAATCGATCGACAAACAAATAAAAACTAACGCTGAACCTGGTTGAGTTTATTGAGTTGTAATTATTTTTGAAATTGATTGCACACGCTAGTCTGTTAATCTTGACCTTTCCTCAGTTCTATTATTTTTTAACGTTGAAACGTTGAAACATATTGGGAAATCGACAAATAATTGTAGAAACCTGGAATCCCATTATACATATATTTTAGTTTCAATACGGAATCACACTGCATTTCGATTAATTCCAGTTGTAAATTGTCAGCAACAGTTTCAAAGTTTTTGGTTGGGCCGCAGAGTACTCGTCAACGGGCCGCGTGTTTGGCATGCCTGGTCTACACTATCTTATTGTCACTTGAAATAAATGTTTGCAAACGAATATCACAGTAGATATTTTAGTTTAGTTTAGACTAAATGCATTTAGAGATAGTACAAATAGTGTTTGTAAATGACACATCGTAAATAGTAACTGCCCGATAAGATTGAACATGCAATCTAGCATTAGTAGACACAGAGAGACATGCTTAAAAAGGTACAATGGTACAAAGTCGTTCCATGATTCATGTTTCTATTCGGTCACTGATTTTAGGAAAACAATGATTGTTCTGTAGGAAATAAATCGTTAATTGTATCCGTTAAATATTACACACTCGACCGAGCAAATGGCACAGCGACGTAAATAATCAAGATTTTTATTTCGTACATGCTGCAGCTACATTCATATTCAGATACTCCCTTATTTTTTAAAAAAAGATACTCTACATAGAAAAATATATATAACTCATACAATTTTGGTTTTTAAAAAATCACGTTGAGTGAGTGTACAATGTATTCGAACACGTTTTAAACCGAATAACTTTTATTATCTATCTGTGGTACGGAATAAAAAATTCGTAGGTTCGTTTTTATCCTCATTTAACTCATTATTTTCCGTAAAGGATTTCCATTATAGTTACGCATAATTTATCTTTCTATGCCATCATTAACATAGACACGCTGTTTACACATCGTGTGAAAAGAAAGAAAAATCGCGTGAAAAATCCCTAAAAGTTAAAAAATATGGTATAAAATACAAATAAAAACCTTGTAGACTGTAATAGCATATCTTGATCAAAACGCTTCACGACACAAGCATTTTAGAATCGGACAAAGAGTTCCACAATTCTTTTAGTCCCTGGTATCATCGAGACTCACAAGGCGAGTGTATTTGTTTGGAAAAGCTTCGATACGCTTTTGTATATCTGGCAGCGATGCTAGGAGAAATCGTCGAAGAGTGATTTACGGAATTAAAAATCCGCCGCGCTGTTGGTGAGACAGTGGCGTAGCAAGAGTGGGGAGCGCCAGCTGACTGGTCTCTCGGTGAAACTGTCTCGTCGTTTGCAGCGCGCTGTTGCTTTGACAGTGTTATATCAACCTCTCCGAGAGTGCAGTCGTCGTAGTCTCTCCTCCACTAATCTCTCGGTTTCGCCGGAGTGAAGAAGCTACTCTCGGTTTTCGTTCTGTCTTTGGCTCCGGAAATCTTTCACGGAAATTTCATAGGAAACCGACGCGATCGTCTCACGCTCACCGACCGAGACCAAACAAAACGAAAGAAAAAAGGAATCGAGAGTGAAACGAGAGCAAAATCGTGATTTCACTTCGAACCGCGCTCAACTCTCCAGCGCACCAGCACCAGCGATAAACCAGAAGTATCTGCGTGCGCGACAGACACAACGAACTTACTGTTGAGAGACACATTCTACGAATTTGTGCCGCGTGCTGTGTGTGATAAAACGTTATCGCCTTGCGACAACTACGGACGTTTATTCGTGTCAATAAAGAGCAGACCTTTCCATTTCGGAAACAGTTGTTCCAACGAGGAAGGGTTGCTTCTTCCTGGACAACCGGAAGTCTGTATTAACGAGCGAAGGGAGAACAATGCCGACACTTCTGAACAGCTTCCCTTGAAGCTATCTCACGTACACGCTGATCAGAATTCGTCCGTTGAATCATGCTCTGCCTTCTTGCACTCCGTCGTAAGGTAAATACAATTTTTAATCGGCTCGCCTGTTTGCGGCGCGCCCAACACCTAATCGCCGATATCTCCGCGAACTGAGGACTTTCAACCTCGATTAAACTGCTAAGAATTGTCCAATTTACTAAGCGTAGATAATTGATTGGAATTATATTTTTCATTCAAATCATTCGCCCGATATGCTGGAGATTAATTCGTCACTCGAACAAGCCGAAAGATGTTCTTTCAAAACTAGGTTGGTCGCAATTGTTTAAAAGTAGGACAATTACCTACCGACACGAGATCCAGCAAACTTTTCCCTCGATATTGCATATCGAGACATGCGAATTTTCAGGTGAATTGCAAATGCTGTAAGCCGAGTCACGAACGGCGGCAAACAATTTCTCGGCGCAAACTGCAGACGTAACGAAAGCGAGATTTAAAAATGATGAAACAACAGGACTGTCCTTGTCGGTGGTATAAAAACTGAAAGGAGGAATCTAGAGCAATTGTAACAAGAGAATAACTTTTGGATCCTAAAAGATTGTATAGAACAGTTCGGTTAGGGTTTGCAATTCCGCGCCATTTTCAGTTCCGAGGGACTAAGGATTTGTATAGTTCTTCAATCTAATTTATATTTAATAAAGAAACAAATTTTACTTAATGAAATATATACATGTATATTACATTTCCATATTTATATGTGTAATAATATAATAATTATAAATAATAATTCGTTATATCTAATGATTATTAAACGAAGGTACCTAAATAAAAATATATTATATATTATAATATTGCTGAGGTGAATCGGAGGAATTTTTTCTTTTACCAAAATGTTGGTTAAGGCTTGGTTGTTTTAATTATTAATGAAGTTAAGGAAGTTAAGTAAAGGTAAAGATTGTTTAGAACGAATTATATATAAACGAGCTGTCTGTAAATGCAGCTTGAATTAAATGAAAATCAGAAAATTGTTGAAATTATAAAAATATGATCTTGAAATAAAAACGTGGTAAAAAGGAAAGATTATTAATTGTAAGCCATTAGAAACATATCCTGCAGTAGAAAAATCTCGTTCAGTCTATCACTCGTAGGTCGAATAGTTAGTATGAATGCAACATCGTGTAGTTGCGGTGAATAAGTTCGGTGAACGCCTGCGACTGGAATCCGAAAGAGCTGTTCATTTTCGTTGTGTTAGGTATGAATTAATCTGTCGCGGAGGCGCTTTCGCGTCGCGTGCACTTCATTTCCGCGTGGAAATCAAGTGTGTGTATCAGCCTTTCGAAGAAGCGAGGCAACCGTCCAGGGATTCAGATAGAGAGAGAGAGGGGGGAGAGAGAAAAGAAAAAGAGAGAGAAACTTGAACGCCAGATGCACACGGTGCAGCTTTCACGTTGAGCGACTGACAAAGGAAACCGCGAAACTGAAAACGGGCGTAATATGCAATTCGCGCGAGGCTACGCGCTGGCTCAGTTTCGTTTCATCATTCGTCCTCGCTCGAGGTCGAATCACCAAGATGATTTTACTCTTACGTTGCATCTCGTGTTATCTATCGAGCGGATGTACGTAAGAGTTTCCTCTGTTTTCAAGCGCACCGAAGAAATTACTCGGCCCTCTCTCTCCTGCCCGCAGATTATCGTTGATTAGTCCTAATTGCGATCGGTCTTGGTTAATTTCTCTTTTCCCCGCGTCGTCCGAACGCTTGCCGCATTATCGCTTTCGGAATTCCCTTTGTTCGCTTTCCGAGAAGTCGATGCACGCGGTAAAAATCGTTGCACTCGTTGTATTGTTTTGGCGAGGTTTCTTCGATTAATTAATCAAAAGAAAATGAATTCAATTTATTTACGCAACTGCTGACTGTGTCAAAATAATGTTTCTGATTTTTTCTTCCACAATTGAGAAAATTATTGACATGTTCTCACGAGACATTTTTTAATGGAAAATTCTATCTACACGAAACGTAGAAATAAATTGATTGATTTGAAAATGCAATGATTACATTCATATATTCAAGCATCGAACAGTCGCTTTATCTTCAATCTATTAAACATACTAAGAAAGAAAATAAATTTCTATTTCACTCCAGTTTGCATAAAGATCCGCTGTCTAACCACGAGGAATATATAATTTCAAATTTCCGTGGGCGAGGTGAACATATTTACCACGCAGAAATATTTTTATTTTTATGAAAAAGGAAGTTACGTGGGCGGACGAATGAAAAAAAAGCCCAAAGGAAATTAAATTTAACCGTAGCAGCGGGTAAGAGAGTACGTCGCTAGATTATCGAAGCGCGTTATTTGTAATCCTACCGGGCCTCTCTATCAAGCAATTAGCAAGTAGGTCATCCGCTCATTTGGTGGCCACCGAAAAAGGGAACCTTGAATGCTCGCCGCCGAAAAATTTAAGCGATCTATTGATCTGCCGTAGTCCCGTTTGAAATTCCGCTTAATTAAACACGGAAATGAACTGACGGTCACGCTCTCAAGTATCTTGTTAAAATCGGTATTTGCTGGCACACAATCAGTTGCAGATTATATCTCGTATGAGAGTGTCGAGTCCAATTAAGGTTGATGATTTTCGTTTAAAAAAGTTTCGATTCCTTTGTGAAAGCGGATTTTTAAATTTAAACATCAGTTTGGGATCATCTGCTGCAGATTGGAGAGTTAATTGTATAGCATTAGGAATAATTTCACGTTTCACTAATGTAGATTACATAGACTACACTCATTCATAAATTTCGCTAATAAAATATCATCAGAAGACTGTGCACTAAATTGCTTAATTTGCAAGTTGAGGAATACGTTATTTTTATACATGTCTTATTAATAATAAATATGAGGTTAATTATGAAAATTTCATTATAGAACAATTTCATTCTAACAGAATATTTTCTCGCATTATCGATGCTTAATGTGCACAGAAGTATTTATAAATTTTAGAGTTTCCTTTAAAAATTAATTCGTCTAGACTCTAGAAGATCAGAAATTCTCGGGCATTATAGAAGCATTTCTCTCACTTCGCTCTTCCATTCGAACACATATACAATATCTCATCTAAAATAGGTATTGATTTTGACTCGGTAATAGAACCGAGTAGTTGCATTCACTTATGAGCTAAATACGGAGAATTTCATCGATCGAATTCCATTGGCATGCACGCCGGTGTACACCTTGGCTCCATGAAGCCTTAATTAATTTTACTCCCGTAAGATTTTAGTGAAGTAATTAGACCACTCTATGCCGGTACACAGTTTGATCAATGTCATTATGCACAGTAAATTAATGAAATACCGATACGAATAAAGTGCATATCATTAATGATATCCTTCATTATACGGTAGCAGAATTAACCGAATATAATTCCTTGGTGGTTTCAGAGACGAACATGAACATTATCGCGATAATGATTACAGTCGACTTTCTAAAAAACGAAACAAAATAATAAACGAGAATATTTTTGTTCATGAGTGTACCCCGCGCAATTATATTCGGATATTGAAGCATAAAATACATTAGACGTGCTGCGTGCGCAGACGACGAAAAAAGGTGGAATAAATTCCTCGACACGCAGTCAAGTGGTATAATAAAGGAATATCTAGAAGGATACGTGCTGCCAAATATGGTTTCCGGTGCTCATTATGCGGTCACACTCGGTTGCCGACTTTTATTCGCGCCCTTTATGCTCGCTGATAAAAAACGCTGGCCGGAGCCTATCGTAATTCTTTAATTTCGCAAGCGTGCTTACACCTCATTGCTTCTACGTGTTCATTACGCGTTTCCGTTTATCTATGTGCTTGCGAGGGAACGAGGTTTCGTTCAAAAAACGGACGCGTCGACAGAAAGATAAGAATTATACGAGATTTTCGAAATCAACTGCAGGGCACAGAAATGGAACAAACCATTTCTTTTAGTAGGTCAAAAATGGTGCAACAATATTTTTAAATTCTGCTTATAGTTTCGCGTTTCGTCGGATCATTTTATGAATTCATGACAAAAATGAGTAATTTGAAAACGCAGGGAGATTATTTACTTACTTAAATTATGCAAAATTTTCGTAATCAACTGCAGGGCACAGAAATGGAACAAACCATTTCTTTTAGTAGGTCCAAATGGTGCAACAATATTTTTAAAGTCTGCTTACAGTTTCGCGTTTCGTCGGATCATTTTATGAATTCATGACAAAAATGAGTAATTAGAAACCGCTGGAAGATTATTTACTTACTTAAATTATGCAAAATTTTCGAAATCGACTGCAGGGCACAGAAATGGAACAAACCATTCTTTTAGTAGGTCAAAATGGTGCAACAATATTTTTAAAGTCTGCTTACAGTTTCGCGTTTCGTCGGATCATTTTATGAATTCATGACAAAAATGAGTAATTTGAAACCGCTGGAAGATTATTTACTTACTTAAATTATGCAAAATTTTCGAAATCGACTGCAGGGCACAGAAATGGAACAAACCATTCTTTTAGTAGGTCAAAATGGTGCAACAATATTTTTAAAGTCTGCTTATAGTTCCGCGTTTCGTCGGATCATTTTATGAATTCATGACAAAAATGAGTAATATGAAACCGCTGGAAGATTATTTACTTACTTAAATTATGCAAAATTTTCGAAATCGACTGCAGGTCACAGAAATGGAACAAACCATTCTTTTAGTAGGTCAAAAATGGTGCAATAATATTTTTAAAGTCTGCTTATAGTTCCGCGTTTCGTCGGATCATTTTATGAATTCATGACAAAAATGAGTAATATGAAACCGCACGAAGATTAAAGGAATTGAAGAGGTTCCGAGTAGTGTGCTCCTATTGCTCTGTTTAAACACCGCTTGAATATGGGCAAGCATGTGAACAAACATTTATATCCTTCTATGGTATATCGCGGATAGGCGGATGTGGCGTGCTCACGTGTGTGGAAACCACTATCACACGTGCGTGGCTTGTCTACCATGACGTAATGCTCTTTATCCAAAGAAAATAATTCAGAGCATTTCTGCAGAAGTAAATGCGTGTGCGCACCGGGTGCAATTAAAGCAAGTGTGTACGGCACTGTTAATTACAGCGTACTCAAAGCTGTTCGTAGTTACTTTCATATCGAATATACATTTCTGTTATAAAATGGAAGTTTGATGTTCGAAGATGTTACGAGGCTGTACTAGGTTGTCGCGTTACATTTCAGTTACCTCTTCCTTCGTCGATAATTATCGACCACTTGTCTCCGATTAATTGTTCCCGCTCTGAAATGACTTATTTTTTGCTTCATTTGTAATCAGGCATGCATACAGAGGTTTCTCAAAGCGAACGTGTATGCGAGCAGAGGGGGATTTTGCTTGGGGGTTTCCTCTCTTCGTCCGGGATATGACGATATCCCCCTCTGGTTGGCCAATGGCGTAAGCAACCATAAAAATATGTGGAATACGTGCGGTCTCTATCGCGTGCAATAACATTAAATAACAGCTTGCATAACACCGATATCGAATTACCGATATACGCGATCCGATTATCCGACAAATTGTAAATTTACGTTCTCTTATTGCTAATTACGGCTTGGTAATTGTTTCCTAACTGCTCCAAATGATTCATCTCTATACAGGTGCACTACAAATTCATCCTTTTGCAAGGTTCAATTTCATTTGCAAAAGGGTGTAATTGATTTACAAAACATTGAAATTTGGAGTGCAAAACCTGTAACTTGGAAAATCTTTGTTTTGCATGAAGATCCACAGACTGCTTACAACTAGACAGCGGATCTTTATGCAAAATAAACATTTCCAACCCAAATTGAAACAAACTGGAGTGAAACAGAATTTTAATTTCTTTCTTAATACATTTAACAAATCGGAAATAATATAACAATATTTTTAAATTCTTCCAAGATTTTCACTGTTTTAAATTACATCTATTCATTTTCCGTCATAATCACATAAAATCCGCGGTCTACTTATAACTTACAGAACCAGTTTATTAATTACTTAAGTTTATTACATTACTTTTGTTCGTGACTGTAAATGGACTTCTAGAAATTTCAAACGAAAGTATCAAGAACTTGTTAAGTAACACTATAACCGGATCAAGAGCTAACATTTGATAATTATATGCAGACTTCACACTTTCTCCCCACGATTATATTCCATCTAGATCGCGAAGAATACCGTCTTTCTACGGGGTACAATTAAAACTCTGTGGAGATCAATTTCTCTGAAATATCGTTTTCATTCTCATCGTTGTCATGTGATAGCTGTTGGAAAATAGACATATCGCGTGAGAGACTTTCACAGCTACCGCAATCTGCTTCTGTCACGTAACTGCTGCATCGGAGTTCAGGTGCAGGAACTTCTTTGAAAATATTATAATAATAATAATCCTTTCTTATTGTGTGTGCACGACATCAAATTATTTAATAATTCAGAGTATTCACGATACACAAAATATAACAATTTCGATTAGAAATGAAATCCGGCTGGATAACATAAATCACAAAGTATGCCAATTGTTTCATACCTATTGCGTAAATATTAATGTCGAGAAGAAAGAGTAAGTAGCGAACGGAGCGTTTTGCTCGCCGAAGACAAGGAATTTAATCATTTCATTCCACTTTCCTTTCAAAGAAGACCGACGGGTAATTGATGCTTAAACGTGGTAATCCTCGCGTTTTGAGGCCGGTTGTACGCCGTTCAATTTTCGTTCCACCTCATAATCAACGTCTTTAAAAGCGTGAATATATTGACCCCGTTTCAACAAAGAAATTACGCGCCATCGTTAAACAAAGGAAATACGTTAGTTCCGCCGCACGTAGAACGAAACCTTTTTGCGCAATACATACATCTCGCGGTGGTCAAACGAAATAGACACGCATCCTCGACAAAAGTTAACCGACGAGATCTATACCTTCGTTGCATGAGGCACTCGCAATCGCTTGGTTTTACAGCTAACAGTCTCATAATCTTTAATGCACCGTACACGTCCGCTGCGTTCCTCCTGCCCACCAGGTTCCGCAATTAATTTGCCCAGTTGTTAAGCAGGTCAAAGCCGCGGAAGGCATAGCTAACCAGGTTTAGATATCGTCCAGGAGGGTACATAACGCTACCATATCGCACAAGCACAGCTAAACACTCTGCTTCGGGTATGCGAGCAGGAAATTTACGTTCGCGAATTTAACTACGACTGACTCGGCAAAATGTTATTCATTTCTTTTGAATGGAAAGTTCTATTTCACGTGTATTTCACGTACTTCAGTACATCAGTTGGCAAGAAAGTAATTTCTGTGTTTTAAGGTGAAATAGAGCCCATTTTTTTATTCAAGCAATGATCTTTAATGGATAAGATATTTTCCCTTTTGTTCGATGATCTTTTGCCAAAAAGAACAAATAAGAAAATATTTTATCGATGGAAGTTCATCGCTTGAATAAAGAAATTCGGTTTTATTTCACCTTAAAGTACCGAAATTACTTTCTTGCCAACCCAATATTTCACGTGCATTAATACATCCTCATTTTAATTTCTATAATTTTTAGAACACTGAAATCATTACTATTCGTTATTAACAATTTGTCGATCGAGATCATGGAAACAGTTACTGATATTAATTTATGATTTTTAGATTCCTAGCCTCTGGTGTAGACTCGAACATGCTCGGGCGGCTTGAATAGCCATCGCTAGACGTACACTCCCGTCCACAAGTCACCGGACACTTTAGATGCAGACGATTTTTTGTTATTAACGGATTTATATTATGAAATGAAAATGGTACTCACCAATTTCTTCTAATGTAGAGAACATGTAAAGCGAATCTGACCAAAATACCCAATATTTTCTAAATTTTCCAATTTGACTTCTGGACAGTTTCTCAATCTCTTTTTTTCAACGTTTATTCGAATAGTATATGTATAGATTTAATACTAAAACTATCGAGCACTAACCGCGATTGGCATACATTGCTTTATAATAATGACAAAACTGCATTTATTTAAACTTCATACCAGTTTTATTTAAATATGTACTTTAATAATTACTAAAAAAATTTCTCAAAAAAATATATTTATAATTTCAATATTTCTAAAAGAACAAATCGGAAACAAGTCATTTTGACTTATCCGGTAATTCTAGTGTTAATTTTGCATTAAAATATTATCGCATAATAGCTACATCTAATCAAAGTAAAACGATCAAATCAAGCCGGAAGCTTGTATTCTTTAATTACCATTTTGTTGAAGATAAATAACTGTCTGCATATATGACAGTCTTTTTAAATACTTGTAATCTACGTGTCTAAGGGTCTTCTCTACTAACGTTCTCGTTATTCACTATACGCTATAAGGTATATTATACATTATGTTGTAATAAGTCTCGTAAGAGATCTCCTAATATAAAAAAAAAGAAATAAGTAAGTGTCCGGTGATTTATGGACGGGAGTGTAGGTAGTTATATGCTTCTCTAGTATTTAAGCTGCGTTCGCACACGCTTGCCTTATTAAGCACGCACGGTGTTGCGTATTCAGACTTGCCAGCCGCGGACGAGTGGTGCTCGCGCTTAAAGAGACACTACAAGGCTACTCCTTCACGTTCTATGCACACTGTACTCGCAGGATGAGAAGTGTCGCCAACGATATCTGCTGTCGAATGCAACGACGAAGACGATGTTTGCCGACTGCGTGGACCCCACGTGCGCCACAGCAAAATAGAATATTATATCCTACGGTCTTGTAGTTTCATTCGATCAGTTCACTGCCACCTGGATCCACATTATAGAACGTGATCAAGAAGGTGTGCTCATTTAGAACGCTGCCTCAGGAAACCGACCGGCGACAACTGATCTATACACGGCAGCTTGTTGCTCGCATAACATGCGGCGCAGTATTCAATCCAGGGCTCGAAATGAACAGTTATCTTTCGGTTCGAAAACCTAACTGGCTCTGAAAGTGTTGAAAGGAAATATATCTCTAAAAATAAGACACTTACACGAGCTGCCTGTTGCGTATACCTCACCCTAAATATCAGGTTTTATGCTTTTTTCCTTGGCGCCTAATAGGACAGCTTCCCCCCTTTTAATTTTATCAAGTGAACCAGATTCTCGTCACAGAGAACGCTATTTCCATCGTTCCCGAACAAAACAGGTCTCATTCGAAAAGATTCAACGTGATGTCAAAAATTGTGGTGCCCATGGTGGTTTGGAACCCACATAATAAGCTGTAAGTCCCGTCGCTAATGACTCTAACTCTGGATTTTTATGCAAAATAAAAAATTTGTGCGTGAATTACAAGGCACAGGAGCTATATACATCAATTTATATTTTTCATTAATAATTTTAATGTAGTGAAAATAATAATACTCTTAAAGTTTTTTAATCTGTTCACTGTTTTAAATTGCATCTACTCATTTCTGTTAGAAATGCATAAAACCTGACGGAAAAACAAATAAAACGAAAAAGACGGGATTGCACAAATTAAAATCTTAGTTACGTTAGGTTGGACTCGTTAAAATTGTTAAAGAAGTAAATAAATATCTATGTACATCATAGATAATCTTTTCTTTAGGTAACTCACAGTCTAATCATTTAAAAAATGTGCACGTGAAACTGGAAAAAATTGGTATCGATATTTTGCGTGTGTGCGTTGAAAGTCATCGGCAGCGTCATTGCAGGTTCGTTCGTCATCGCAGTGATGGAATTAAGGTTGCTAAGAGGAAGGGGATCTCGTAGAGAGAGTCATAGTGGGAGGTACCGAGGGTCGCAATTGATTTGCTGGAATTGATGTACAAAAAGGCCTTTAATATGCGCCAATTATCTCCCCCCATCGTATTCGACGATTATTCAATAGCGGACTTGGAAGAGGTGTAAAATCGCGACACCGCGACGACATTTAAATACTTTACTCTATTGGGTCGTTATAAAAATACAGTCCACTGATGATCCGTGACGTGAAGATTATGTTTACTGTTTG
Source organism: Lasioglossum calceatum (assembly GCA_963966675.1). Taxonomy (NCBI): domain Eukaryota; kingdom Metazoa; phylum Arthropoda; class Insecta; order Hymenoptera; family Halictidae; genus Lasioglossum; species Lasioglossum calceatum. The sequence continues at coordinate 10,264,035 of OZ016550.1, read as the reverse complement.
TTGCGTACAACGATTAACGTCACCAATGCGACTATATTTATCGAAATAATTTAAAAAGAAAAACACAGCAATATTGATTTTGTTAATATTTATAAAAGGTCTTGCACCAACAGCCTCGATGTCATGGGCATCATCGATGACTGACGCACCTTGTAGTGATGGTCTCGAGCGAAATTATAATAAATCAGGTTATCTACGCAAATGGATGACGTGCGTTTCCTATCATTTTAAAAGCTGTTATAGTGATTATTATTATTACCCTGCGGATCTTTATGCATTTATATGAAGAAATTGGTTGGGCGAAAATAAATCAGTAAAAGATTTTAAAAATTCAAGAATGTTGTAAAATCGTTAAGGGATGGAATCAATTTTTATGTTACTCCTGCTTCCCACAATAAATGCAAAACATTTTTATTTTACATAAAGATCCGCAGTCTAATTATTATCATTACGTCGATAATGGATTACACACAAAATGTTAGATAAACTGATGCGATAACATTATAGGTACTTCTGTTCGTGACTGTATACGTTCGTTCTTTAAAATATTGAACATTTCTATATATATATTAGTTTCCGCTTTATCTAGAGAATTATCTTTAATTCCATTTGTTCCGTAAAGCCATTCAACGTTAGTCATTCAATAGCTTCTATCTCTCCACAAAGCAGCTGAAGTTGTTCAACGAGTATGAGAGTTTCCCGATAACTTATAAATGGGTTGTCATTTCAATGTCATCTGTCTATTCCTCGAGCGTTAACCTATAAAGGAGCTGAACCGCGTGTTCTCAGCGAAGCTACATAAACATTAAACACGATTTATTCACAGCAACTCAGTCAACCTCAACGATATTGTTCATCCTTCCAAGTTTCATTCTGACCGTTACCAGCAACCCGTTGGTCCACGAAAACAAGCGTTACCCCCTCATGGATGAGTTAGCCACGAGTTCCCGAGAAATTCTAAATTTGTATCCATATTTTGAAATACAACCCGCCGCGCCATACGCCTCGCAAATATGCAGTCGCCATACATTTTCTATATTTGAAGTCAGCAGTCGTGCATTTGCAAAAGACATGTAAAATCGTTTATTTCTTTCCAATAGATTCAAATAATTCACATACTTCATTGTCCAGAGTATAATTCAGAACGAGGACAGTTTGTTTGAACTGCATAAAATATACGTATACAATATTAATTAAATTATACAGCTTAATAAAATCAAGCTGGAAGTTGTATTCTTTAATTACCATATTTTGTTAAAGACAAGTAAGTGTCCGGTGATTTATGGACGGGAGTGTATACTTCATTATTAATTGTAAAGTGTTATACTATACATATAATGTATGCTATATAAACCAAACATGGTTTACGACATTAATAAATAAATTAATACTATGAAATTTTTGAAACCAAATTATTCCTGGTCTCGGAGGTAATTATGTTAATTGGTACGGAGTATGTATTATGTATTATTATGTATTATGTATATTCTAGTATATTATACTATATTCTAGTACGCTACATTGTAATCTATCATAGTATACAATTGTAGTATACTATTTTAACATCTTCGTAATGTAATATGATATTTTTACATCTTCGTTTAAAATAGCATTCGAATGAAGAAATTTAAATATATACACCGCATACAGCCACATCAAAATGAACTCGGCAAATCAAAACGCAGACGAGTGCCGCGAAACGAGCGCCATTTTCGGAACACCCACTGCAACATTCGATCAAGCAAAACGCTGAAAAATTTCTAAAATATTCCCGAAGCAATAATAATTTTCTGCAACCAGAGTTTTCTTGACGTTGAACCTACAATCGATTTGACGTCCGAATGAAAAATATCCCGACTTCGCGCGATCGTAAATAGTAGTCGGCAGCGTCACCCTAAGGGTAAACGGGCGAACTAACCCCCATTGATTTTTCGCGCGAACGTGCCGCCGCGCCGCCAGGGTAGTTTACCAAATAAGGAGAGGTCTCGAACCGCGCCACTACACAACGTTAACCCCCATCGAACGGCAATATGGCCGTTCGCTGAATGACAGTTGTTGCACTCCGTTCGCATACTTGTTGACCACCCCCGGGCTCGGACGTGCACCTGCCAGCATCATGCATTGGCGTTGTCGGTTGCGATTTCGGCAAGTCTGCACCACGGTGAGTCTCGAAGAACGCGAACACCGGGCGAACCACCCGGTGAAAATCATCCGATGCCATTTAATTTACAACCCTTTGTTCAACCCCCTCGCCACCATTTCATCCGTCTCATTCCCTTCAATTTCCTCGCTGGATCTGTGAATTCGTGAGCATCAATCGCTGCAAATTTTCGAGTGAACATTTTCGAGTGGACCAAGCTGCGCAGCAACAAAGTGCTAACGGGGGTTCGAACTATGTTTACGTGGCTGATCACGCTGGCGACAAGGGTGAACAATTTCCGACAGCCCCCACAACGTCCCTACGGGGACACGGTGCAATTCCAGCATGCAGTTCTGCGAACTATCATCCGCGGAATTGTGTAAACATTTATTCCACTCGCGTGCAGCACGAAGTTATTTCGAACTGCATCTGACTCGGCGAAATAACAGTGCGATCGATCCGTATTAACAACTACCGAGGCTCCGTTTATCTCCGCGATGTTAGCTCGATAAGAGAAAGTCGATTTCGTCGAGCACGCGGTATCCGCCACCCTTTTATCAACGTTATCGAAAGCTTTTAGCGTGGATTAATGAATTTTTTTCACGTGAGCCATCGGCTACCTTGCCACTCTACGGGGCTCTAAGTGACGAGGGAAGTTCGTTAAGCGGAACATACACACTTCCACGCTAAAAATAACGGAGACATTCACCGGTACATTGGAATCTCCTGGCGCACAATTTTAGATCTAGTCAAGCCGACCGTTGTCCTTTCATTTGTAACGTGGTTTCAGCGAATTCCAGTGTTTGTCGCGGTTTTATCGCGCCAATAACATCGATCTCGACTTTATCTGATAAATCCTTCCGCAGGAATGCCTTGCGAAGTAGGATTAAGTCGATCGTAACTGCACAATAATTGGATTTCTGTTCGTAATACGTAATATTTCACGTGTTATTGTGAAAAGTTGATGAGAGGCTTGCTTGGCTCCTGCGTTACCGACGGCGTAAATCTGACAGTGACATTGTCATCAATTATAATGATGTTCATTTCAATGTTTATTTGTTGCAATTATCAAGTTAAAATTGCGTTGTATCATTGTATATCATCATCATGTATTTATTGTTAAAAGGTACCATTTTTATGCTTGATAAATTAGAATGGCTACCGCAAATTGGCAATCGTAGAAATCGAGGGGCCCTGGATCACTTGATCGTGCCAGGTGAGGTCAGCATACGTTGACTTCGCAGACTCGAATTAACAGAGCGTTCGTTCCCCGTTCACGAGTTCACAGAATTCGTGCTGCGTGCACACACAGACCCCGATGTAGCTTACACGTGCACGTGCACACATATGCACGCAGTTCCTCTGGAATTAACACTTCGACATGTACGCGCAGATCGGTTTAGGGATCGGGCCAGAAATTCAAATTCCGTTCTGACTCCGAGCGGTAACGACGCAAGCTCGAAACGCTGAACGAAAGTCCATTCGACACCGTGACTGCTCGCGATTTATCTCCACGTTTCTCGGCCGTATTTACGGAACCCGTCGACGCTCCGCCACTATTTCCAGCTTTTAGTACAGCACACGCACTAATTAATTACGTTTTTCCTCCGTTAATCGTTCACTTTCATTCCACAGTTCGCAATGCTTCTTTGAAAGTGACTTTTGCGAGTAACGCGTTTAGAAGAACGATTTACCGTGTCACATGTTCGTGTTTCGCGCAGTCGAGTATTTACTGAAAGAGTTTTCCTTTCAATCCAGATGCCTTTCATGCTGTAAGGAACGTTTGAGCAAAGAAACTCTCAAACCGAAGATGGGCAAGCTTTTAAGTCTTCTGGCTCGAGACGAGTCTACCTGTTGCACGCCTCAAAAGTATGACGTCTTTTTGGACTTCGAAAGTAAGTTTGACAAGTTTATACTACTTTTTAGTGGGCCCTTGAATCGCGTTCTAATTGCTTGTCTAGCATCATCGTGTCAAAGAGAATGTTTTATTGGGTTCCTGCACATGTGCATTTCATAAGATGTCTGGTTTTTTTTTATAGTAATATTAAACGAACTAAATTCGAACATTTCGCAAGCAATTTTAGAAGAGCCTTTCAGGAGTGATAGATGACAGCTAGATAATAATAGCTTCGTATCGAATTCTAGACGCACAACCTTCCTACTTAGAACGAGAGACCTTTGAAGCGGTGCAAAGAGTTCTGAAAAATTCAGAATCTATCTTGGAGGAGATTCAGTGTTACAAAGGGGCTGGGAAAGAAATCAGAGAAGCGATTTCGGCGCCCACGGAAGAGTGCCAGAGGAAAGCCTATCTGACCGTGGCCCCTCTTGTTGCGAAGCTGAAAAGATTCTATGAGTTTTCTTTGGAGCTCGGTAAGTCACACACGTTCATTTTCCTGTTAACTCTAAAAACGATACCAGTTTCTATCGACACTCTCAGAAATTCTCTCTGACGTGAAAATACAGTAATTTCCGCAGTCTGATTATAACTAGACAGCGCATTTTATGCATTTATGACAAAAATGAGTAGCTGTAATTTAGAATAGTAAACGATTATAGTTATAAAGAAAATAAATGTCTAGTTCAGGTAGAAAATTATTATCTTGCATGAAGATCCGCTGGCTAATTGTAATGCATAAAGCGATCAAATTCATAATTCTTGTGAGTGCTAAAATTGATGAAGACACTCTGAGTATTAATAGTGTGAAATCGAAATTTTTACGGACTTTTAACGATCCCAATGGGCGAGGCTCGCTTCCGAACTTTTGATCGGATAAATCGAAACTTGAAAACTTTCGTCGTTTCAAGTAGAAGCATCGGTTGTGCGGTTTAATTACGCTGTCGTCCGCTGGAACTAGATAAAAACGTACCAAGTGAAACGTCGATATTGTGCCAGCCGGTGTACAGCTGGAAATTGTTTAGCGGAGAAATTCCTGTATGCACCGGTGATTGAAAATCCAATACCGCTGTATCGACACGAGCGAAACTCCTAGCCGTTTCAGAGTCCAGAAGAATTTATCGCCTCTATTTGGAATTCCGCGAAAGTTACCGGACGAACGCTATCAATGAGTTAATAAACTGGTATGGGAAACGGATTTTTCAAAATATTCATTATAATATTCCGACTGTTTTAGAAAGGGTAGTGCCGAAAATCCTGGGTCAGCTATGTTCCGGAAATCTGTCTCCCACCCAACACCTGGAGACCCAACAGGCCTTGGTGAAACAACTAGCCGAGATATTGGAATTCGTGTTAAAATTCGACGAGCACAAGATGAAGACCCCGGCGATCCAGAACGATTTCAGTTACTACCGTAGAACGTTGACCAGAGCATCCCTGACGAGGCAGGACACCGCTGAAAAGGATCTCGTGGTTGGAAATGAGCTTGCCAACCGAATGTCCTTGTTCTACGCCCACGCGACACCCATGCTTCGCGTTCTGAGTCACGCGACCCTTACTTTCTTGATGGACGTAAGTGGTATCCACTTCTCTTCTTTGTACTTTCCTATCTTTCCTCTGTTGCTAGCAATTATTGATCTGACTAGACGCCAACTCATGCCAGACTGCATTCTTATTACGCGAATTCCAAGGTATCTTCGATGAGGAAACGGACCATTAATATTCATATTTCCTCTCCCGGGTTAAGGACGGTACAGCTTGCTCAGGAAAGCACCGGTCACCAATGCTTAAGGATAGGGAGCCCGGTCACGGAAATTCGGGCCGGATTTCTCAACGGAATTTATTTTTCTGTTTTTGTACCGCGCACAGCAGGCAGCCCTGACCCTCGTCGAGAGAGATGTCGGTGCCAGGAAAGGCCTGGCGAAAAATAAATTCCGTTGAGAAATCCGGCCCGAATTTCCGTGACCGGGCTCCCTATCCTTAAGCATTGGTGACGGGTGCTTTCCTGAGCAAGCTGTACCGTCCTTTACTGGTTACTAATTACATATTTTGTAGCCAACATTGTGATGCAATGTCCTGGATTTAGGTGTAGCCCTTTTACAAAAACTTCAGACTTCCTACGTGCCAAATATTGCTAAACTGGAGCTTCATAGTAAAAGGTCGTTCGGAAAGTAATTTATTTTTATTCATGCGAAATAAAAATTGACTACATCGATTGCAAGGGCTAGAAATCAAATTGAATCTCCAAATTGAATGTTATTTCTTCCCTTAATGATTTTAATAGAGGAGAAAACGAAACGACTTTCCGAACGAACTAATATAAATGGAAATATAAATATTAATTTCTCGAGTCTGGACTATAAAAGCATAATAATTAGAGATATATTTAATAGCAACCTAAAAATTGATTTCGCAAATTTCTGTGGATATTACTTTAGTAGAAATTCTAAGAATAGAGAATTATTTCGGTTTAGGTTCAAATGAGTTCATTCACTTCACTATATAATATTGGACGAGACAGCATTGTTGCGGAACCCATTCCTCGTATAAACGTAGATATACATATATGTCGAGTAACAATAAGCTTTCCATTCTTAACCGTTCACTGGCGGATCACGGTCTATTTTTATCTGCACTATTTTATACCAGAATTGAAATATTTTTAGGCTCCTTTGTGAACCGTTCACCATGAATAGCCTACGACCTACGCAAACGAAAATAACAATGAAATGTTCTGACGTTTTATTTCGCATTCTCGATCACAAAAATAAGAAGAGGAATTACTTTGTCGCGAGCAATTTCGCGTACAACACGAGTATACAAATTAGCTGTGCAGACAGCATGATATAAATAGCGAAGTGCGCCGAAGTAGAAAATTAAAATCCATTATATGAAGCGAATCAGACTGCAACCCTTCTCGGAACATTTAACAGCGTAATGACAGATCCGTTTAAATTGGACAGACACAGTTTTCACTGGGAAGATATAGCAGTTGTTAGTTGTGCTCGATTTGTTACCTGCCATCGCAGGTCGATGCTCTTGTCCGGTGAAATAACATTGGATGTTTATTATTTCAGAACGAAGATGTAGCCCGCGAAAATATCACGGAAACCCTTGGTACTATGGCGAAAGTCTGTCTACGAATGCTAGAAAATCCGTAAGTAGAAAGTTCATTGATCAACGACAAACATTCTTCAGTTATATAAATAGAATACGAAGCTTTCGAAAAGAGGAAATGATTAATGACGTGTATTATTATTCTCAGGAATCTTCTGGCGCAGTTCCAACGAGAAGAGACTCAACTCTTTGTTCTGAGAGTGATGGTTGGGTTAGTGATTCTTTATGATCACGTTCATCCTCAAGGTGCCTTTGTTAAGGGTTCAAATGTTGATGTAAGTACATACATATTAAATTAAGGCAACAGCACCGATAGTTGACCAGTTATTGGAGGCTGTAATCGATATTGACTCGATGCAGATCTGGCTGAATTATTACTAGACTGTGGATTTTACGCAATTATGACGAAAATGAGTAGGAGTAATTTAAAATAGCAAAAATTTAATTTAATAATTCAAATTAGAAAATTTTAAACATACTATTATATTACCCTCAACCTCTTAAAAATCATAGGGAAGAAAATAAATTTCTATTTTACTCCAGTTTGTTGCGATTCAGCTATGAAATTTTTATTTTGCATAAAGATTAGCAGTCTAGTTATTACGTTCAGAAACATTTTTCACGTTTTCCTGAAAAATGGTCAACCACTGATACGAGGTCAATTACTGGCGCCTGTACCTTAGTTCTTATCCAGCGGTGAGTTGAGAAAAATATTATTATCTAAGAAATGGTATTATTTGATGGGCAGGTTAAAGGGTGTGTAAAATTGCTGAAGGATCAGCCACCCTGCAAAAGCGAAGGTCTCCTGAACGCGCTCCGTTACACGACGAAACATCTGAACGAGGAGAACACGCCGAAGAATATTAAAAACCTGCTGGCGGCATGATTACCGAAACAACGCGGCTGCTGTATCAGAACCTGAGACAGCTGGTTGCTACTCTTCCAGAACCTGAACGAGTGGTGCATCTTATTTGTATCGCCACGAGGACGTTGAAGAAGATATCCTCGAGTTTCCACATGACCCAAGCAATCTCCTTGTTCCTGATCAATGGGCTGGGTGGTGGACCAGAAAAAAAAACAAGTCTTTCGAACCGAGTCTAAAGCTGCCCGAAATCTGCCGACTTCCTGTGACGGAAGAAACGATAGAAAATTGTAGGAAGAGAAACCGTAAAAGAACGCGACGACTGATCGTTGGAGGAATTGCTGAACTGTTCGCCGTGCGGCAGTTTTAATTGGCCGCGAACAATTAAAACGCGAGCACTTAGGAATTATTATGGTATATTTCGCTATCTTCCTCACCACTTCGATTAATATTATTTTTCATTGCTGTTAAGATCACCGCGACATCTTGCGTTCGTCCGAGTTCTATTATTCTCACCGAAGTATTATTCACCTGATTGACGCCACTCATTAATATTATTGCCCTCTCGAACGAAGATCGAGTTAATTACAGCATATCAATAGCGTATCTAGAGTAATTCCGATTGCGATCATTCAAATAAGTGTTATGATGAGAGGTTTAATAACGTTGTAGATATTGTGAAGATTTTTAGCTCTTGTTTTCTTTGTTAAACAGTTGTCAACGGGAGAGATGGTAATTAACGACTCGCACGGTCGCCGGTGAGTTCTATTACAACCGAGAGAAATGATCGATCCTGATGAGTATTTCGAGCATGTTTTTTTTACATTTTAAGGAAAAGTATTGACTGCCGTACCTGCTATAGAAGCAGAATGAAAATAGTTCGGCGATATGATCGTTTCTCGTCGACGGTCGTGCGAGTGTTAAGGCAAATTGTTATAAATAAGGGAGTGGACATTGATCGAAAGTGAAAATCAGGGACGACTAATGTTATTTTAATTCGTTATTGTCGACGAGTTTAAGATAACTTCGCAACGAGTATATACTTTGCAGGAAGTATCCTTTTAGAAATTCCCTTTTCTCCTTTTAAGTAATATCTGCATAATAGAGAATTGAAAACCAAAGATACTATTATTAATATATACCACTGCTTTTGTTATGCATTTATTAATACAATAGTTTTTATAAGGACGTTATTTACGTCTTCGGTGGAAGAGGTCGTGCGATGTAATACATTTGATTGAAGCAAACTTCCCTGGAGGCAAACATAATTCCTTGCGCTGGCAGTCGCATTCTACACTCTCTCGTTTTAAGTGCACGTTCACGGATTTTAAGCGTACGAAATCAATTAACTGTCTGCATTTTCTTGTATCAAGACTTTCAACTATTTGTATCCAATGTCGTAACATTGTATTACGCATAGGAGATCCTACATTATCATTTTTCTGTAATAATGGATATTATGAAGATAAATTATAGGTTCGACTATATTGTATATCAATTGAATTCGTAACTTCTAATTTCGAAAGTATCGTTACGAACTGAATATATATATAAGATTCAAATAACATTTTCACAAACGTACACGGGATCTCATAAACTATTTTGGATTTTGTATTTGGCACATATAGACAAGAAAAGACAAAACAGCTGTTCAACGTGAATTTCTTAAGTGTTCATTGTATTATCAATCTTCTTAGTGATATTTATAATAACTGTGTTGTTATTGTTTTTAAGTATACCCGCATCCGAATGAATTTTTTATCGGTACGATTATATTTTACAATGTGTATCATTCATGACAATTTTAATTGTGCAAATTGTTTTCAACGAAATATTTCGATTGTTCGTCTCTTATGCTGTTGCTTGATTTGCACACTGTTTCAAATAACTTCCGATGTATTTAATCTTATTTTTATACGTGAATTATTTAACATGGCGTTCGATGGTTTCCAATGAAGATATACATGTTATTCGTTTAGTTCTATGTAATTAATTTAATATTAAGGGTCAATGTTTCTATTGGCAGAGTATTTTCTTAACCTTTTTGAAATAACATTTTCGCCGCTAAAAAAGAAGCAAAACCGAGGAAGAATAACTCGAACATGAAACCTTTTTGAAGGATTAATATTTTATTACAGTTTTCACTTTGAATATTTTTATAACGACACATGCTTCCCATATCTTTGTCTTCCAACTATATTTCTTAATCATTATTTCGAAGACGATCAATCGAAGTTGTTACACGTATATTCTTACTAGCGGAAGAGAAAGCTTTACAGACATAGTTACGGAAATAATATTCACTTTTACACTCGTGTTAATGAAATCGAAGTTCGAAATATGCTCCGACACTTAAATTTTGCGCAACGATCGAAACATGTGAAGATTTTGTAAACAAAATTTATTGTAATGTGCTGTATGAATACCCTGAGGAATAAACCTTCAAAAATGTGAAACGATCATATAGTATTTCCAAAACAGATTGCATCGATTCAATTCGGCTATCATTTTCTGAAGGTCAACTCTGTTTTTGTTTTAAATGGAAACGGTATTGTTTTTAATCAAATTTAATTAAATTAAATGTATATCAATAATTACAAGAGCGATAGACCAACAGCCAGAGGAGACACAAAACTACTTCAAGACTGCTTTCAGACAATTTATTTTATATTGCAGTCGACCTTGAGTGGCCTTGAATGATTTTCATAATGGGTCATTGTATTCATCTTGAATCACACTATCAAAATGTAAATAAAAATGATACCGTCCCACTAAAAAAACAGAGTTGTCCCCCATATCTCCTTGACGTCTCCACCGATAAAAAAAATTAGTAACATCAAATTACGAGCGCCTCGATACCAGGTAAGTTTGGTCTGATGCATTTTCTTCTATGTACAAAAGCAAGCGAGTTAATCAGGTGACCCGTTAGTAACGCCCCACCCTGTATAAGATACTCGATTCTCGCTAATATTCCCGTTTCAGTTCTTTCAGCACGTGGGTGCTGATACGGTAGGATGTTACAGTAGTTAGATCAATTCTTGTATATCGTCTGTAGCACCGACAGCTGATCCCCTTATCGTGTACCGATAGGTTCGCTTTCTGGATGATCATCTAACAACTTCATTCCGAACTTTGCGCTTTCGTCTGCAGGTGGTTTTGGGAAGGTCAAAGCCCGCCATTACGTGATTCCAAGGGGGTTATTAAGGCGCAATTCTTTAAATATTGATTTGAAAGTGGGTTGCAGTCGGTGGGCGGAAGCTCAAGGAGGTTGGATAGAAAGAAAAAGGAGGTAGAGGTTAGGCGAACGAACGAGACGAGATGAGATGGTAGACGGGAAGGGAAGATCGTCTATTATATACGAAGGGCGCGGTCGCTCTCTATGGATTTTTTCTGCTATTAGAAATACGGGGGACGTCGAGTATAAATTTTTAATTATCGAGTCGTTAAAAGTCCCATAAACTGACATATGCACTGACGTTATTCAATATACTAAATATTTTCACGTCTACATGCGCGAATTATACATAAATCACACCTGTCCGAATATATTCAAATTTCTCTGGCACGATTAAAAAACAGAATATTAATATTTTAATTTCTTCTTCGATAAAATAAGAATTACTACAAGAGTTCTGGAAGGGGATTCTGTACAATGAGACATTTCAATAGTCAGAATTAAAATTAATATTCACAGAAAGCAATTTATTTTCAAAAAGGCTGACTACTTAGAGGCCGAAATAAGGCACAATTACTCTACTGATTAATTGCGAGGACTACGAATGAATTTTTACACTTAACAATTAAAATCGTGGAAAATTTAGATGAATTCAATGTTACCATTTCGACGAGGCAACGTTCATCATTTATTTTTCACGTTCGGTACATTTCGAGTTGAACTTCCAAGCAGAGCATTCAGGTCGCCGAGTTTCCAACCCTGACGAATGCGGCCATGTTTCCGAAGGCGTCCGAGAATGTCGCTCGGCTTTTGTTTAGTGTTTAGCGACCACCGCCGTCATCAGTGCCACCCCTTGCACAGTTTCGTTCCTCCGTGGAGCAGTATGCCCCCAACTTTCGCATTACCGGCACCACCGTGCCTCCTTTTTACAGACTCAAAAGCTTGGGGACGAGAGAGAAGGAAAGTCAGGCACCCCTATGGATTTTTTTCCGTGCCGCGGGTTCCCCCTGACGGTGTTTTCCCCTCCACCTCTTGTCGGGATCGGTCCACGATGTTTTAAGGGCTCGAGCAACCCCTCCCGGTGGCTCTAAAAAAAATTCAACCCCCAATTTGTAGGGTTGGCGGCCTGTTTAATTGCGATATCCAGTACCTTCTCGCGATTCATCTTTTTTTTTTTACACAGCGGTTTCTCTTCTTCGCTCAGCTCTTTCTCTCTCTTTATCGTTCGCTCTCTGCGGTTTTTTATTTCTGTCTCTCGTGATTTTCGAGGCGTCAAGGTGGCTCATAAGGGCTCGTTGCTCGTTAATCTTCCGAGAGTCCTTTTTTTCGGCTATCTCGCCACGGAAGCTGCTCGGGAATAATAATGAGACTAATCCGTCCGATACACCCAATGTTTTAATTTCTTGCATGAACCGCTTCTCGGGCTGAACACTTCAGAATCTCACCGGGTCGGATTGTGTTTCATCCGATGGGACTGTGTAACAGCGTGTCTGTGTTAACGATGCCATAAAAAGATAATCTTTGCGTTTGATAATACTTTGCGCTTGATACATTGTTGGGAATGATCAATTATGTAACTATAATGGAAATACTTAAACATTACTTTTCTTATAGATTAAAAACGAACATTATATCTTGCTTAAATATTTTGTTTGTCAACTATGAATTTTTTATTGCGTTCTATACAAGCATAATAAAATAACAAAATTAGAATATGATATATCAAAAAAACCACCAAATTGTTTACAAATACTTTGTACACGTAATTTTCAGTATGTATATAACTAACATAGATAACATAATAAAAAGTTTTAAAAAATGCCTTTTCTATTTTTGCATGTAACCTTGTAAATTATAATTTTTGGAAAATCTTTTGCATAACATTTCGTAAACCAATGCTTCTAATTGATTATAAAAGATCGGATCGTTTGGTACAATTTTAAAAAAGTTATTCTATTTTAAAGGGAATACTTTTTACACTGTTTACACTCACGTACTTTTCCTCAGAGTATAGGGCGTGGAAATTAAAATTGTACTGGTGTCCGAGTATCTATCTAGCCAACTGTAAACGCAACACCCCATATAACAAATAATATATAAAATGTCGAGCAGTTCCTAACTACAACGAACCCTTCAATCATAAGAGATTTGAAATGATCCTCATGAAAAACAACATGTTTTGTGTGTTACAATTAGAAATTCGATCACCCGCAGTATATCTTGTTTCAGCAACACAAACCATAAAAACCACAGCGTTACTCAAAGAATAAGTTAGACACAGTGCGGAAAAAAAACATAACACATGCAGTGTCTATCCATTAACCCCGAGTATAGCGGCGCGCGAGCATAATGCGGAGTTTACAGTGGCGTCGCGCCACCCCTTTCGCCACGCTGTGGGATACCGTGCACCCTTGTAACCAGTCTAATTGCGATATCGCCTTTTTTCGTTCGCGTTTTTTTGCCGGACCCGTTTCTCTCCTGGTCGCGTCTATCGTTTTTTGCCGGTTATTTCCCCGCCACCCGGTAATTATGTGGGCGCGGTGGACCAAACAAGGGAAGGAGCCCGGTCGCACCGCGCGAGGCCGAAGAAAAAAGTCGTTTTGCATATTTAAATCGCGAACAAGGGGCGAACAAAGGACAGAGAATCGTGCGCGGGGGTTGTACGAGAGAGAGGGCAGAAGGGGTTGCCGGCGTTATCCACCGGGAGCGACGGAGAAAAGAGGATCGTCGTAAGGGCGCGTGCGCCACGACAATGGGTTGTGTTTGCACATCCGAAAATTGGCCCGACGCAGAAAAATAGGCGGCTGTCTCTCGGCATGAGGCAAAAAAACAACGACATCATGCAGAAAAGGGAGAGAGAGAGAGACTGCCTAATCGAAGGACACGCGTTAAATGTCTTTAACCCCGTTACGCCTGGCACACAAGCACCAAAGGGTTTCTTGAACTCCGACGAAATAATTGGTCGGCCATGAATTATGATATTTCAAAGACAGGTCGCACTGGCTCTCTCGAATACATTAACCGCGTAATTTATTACTTTCGAACGCCACACTTGGAAATTGCGAGCACGAGATCCGATGTGACGTGTAAAATGTAAATTGGGTATAAATCAGGCGCGGGATAAATTGTACGCTACGGTGGACTGGGGATTTTTTTGTGGTTTCGGTTACGGAGTGTTTGATAATGTATTGATATATGTTTTGTAGCTTATAATTATTCCAAGAGAAGAATTAATGATTCTAAGTAATGTTTTAACGAGTCAGACTCGCTATGAAGATTTGAACAAAATTTAACAAATAAGAATGTTGCGCGTTTCTTTCTAGATGAAATAAAATTTGATTCGTTTGTAATCAATATTTAATACTAAACCTACCGAGCTTTGAAAGTAGCCGGTACATGTTGCGTTATAAAAATAACAAGATTAAATTTATTTGAACTTTGTGCGGTTTATGTTATAATATCTGAGCTGTTAAATATATTTATTTAATCATTTACACAGGTTATTTGGCCTTGGTGGTAGGTTTAGTGTAAAGCATTAAAATAAATGTAGCCATACGAAAAATATAAATTTTCTTTTCTCTTCTACGACAGTTTTGGGGATAAAGACGTTTTATTCACGGGAACTGTAAATAAAATGTTACGGCAAGGGGTTAATGATTAACTGTTTCGGCTTGCACCATTTTTGCATTAAATGCTTCATCTCAAAACCTAGTATTATTTCATTATTATGCACAAGAGGTTCAAAAAGGAACCTGTACGATTCCGACCGCAAGATAGATAAATGACTTTGGAAACTCGCCGACCCCAAGAGACTCAAGTGAAATTTTCTTAATTATTTTCGATAGTGATCGTGCCGGGAACGATCAGGCACCATTTTCGTTCTATCCAGGTGTCCGAACGCAACCGTGCATCACACGCATTGACGTTTCGTTCTGGATATGTGAACGTAGCCAGGCATCCATCGTTGGGATTAGTCGGATCCAATTTTCTGCGGACGATAAATTAGAATTTATGAAATGAGCGTGGAAGGCAACGCGAGTCCTTCGAGGGTGAAACCTTACGAGGGAGGTCCACTCCCTCCCGACTTGGAAACTCACGGGAACCGTACTCACCCCCGCGTATAAAAAAGGCCCATTGCACACCCCCGTAGCACACCGGATCTAATAGTTTTTTCCTCCTCTTTTTCGTACGGGCATATTCCCCTTGGTGTTTGACGTGACCGTGTCTTTCCGATCATGGAAATCGTTCGTTTTCGTAAGATAATATCGGTGACTGTGATATTAATCCTTAGCACTCGAGTGGCGACAGTAAAATATTGTTTACATTATTGAATATATTGGTATCTAACAAATTACTAAACCTTTAAGTATTGTATGAGGTGTTACTCGTATACATACGTTACATCAATTTTATATTCATACAAAGAAAAAAAGCATACAGAATGGAATTATTCTAAGCCAGAAGAAATGTTTAATTTTCACGTTAAAATAGCTCCGAGTGCAAAGGGTTAACACATGTTTTAGCTCACGAGAAAGACAAAACTCTATTTTTTTAGATTTTGTGCAATTTTTATTACAGTATGTTCTTGGATAAAGAAATTTATAATAAAATGTAAACCGAAAAATATAAAACAGATGTCCTGACATGTTACATAGCTGTATTATAATAATTAGGAACTGCACGAACATTTATTTTTCTTATTAATAATATGAACGAATTACAAGTTATACAACAGTAAAAGTTAAATTGTTTAAATAATAAGGCAACAGTATCCTTTTGTCAATGATTTCCAAACATTTTGTAGGCAAGGGTAGGGTATTCGAACGGTGGTATTCAACGAAATGGGTCGAAGTGTTCGATAGACATCGAGGACCGACAGATGTTTCCCATTTTTTTCACACTCTTTCCTTTATCGATGGAACACCGTTATTTTCGCAAAAAAATTTCCCGAAACCGATCGGCTGCTTCGCGCACACATGATCACGCTCCGTTCCACGTACGGACCTCCCATTGAATCAATCGTTTTCTTTCAGAAGGTTCTCTCTTTTACAAAACGGTGGAAATATATTTCCAACATTCCCGCGTGGGGAATTCAACGAACTTGACGATCCGATCTGAAGGCAGTCTAATTTTTCTGTGTTAGAATATTCATTCCATCTACTTGTACGCGTTATCGCTAATTTGAATATTAATGCATTTACAACGAAAATGAGTAGGTGTAATTTGAAACAGTGAAAACATTGGAACAATTAGAAAATACTCATATATTATTTTCAACCTATTAACCATATTAAGAAAGAAAATAAATTTCCATTTCACTCCAGTTTGTTGTAATTCAGGTAGAAAACTTTGATTTTGCATAAGCATCTATATTAGTATAGATTTATTAACTATATTATTTTAACCCCTGCGTAAGCAATTACTGGACACATAGGCAGATACTCATTGATTGTATTTCAATTAACAATATTTAAAGTTTCTCTAAAAATATTAGTTAAGCTAGTTGGATACTGTTTATTCTGTTTTTGCTGCTGCCACACAGATTACAAGCTTCCTGTATGTAAATGTCCGATTACCAGCACCGCTAATTTTTTCTGTCGAAGATTATACGAATGCTAGTCATTTTCTGGCGAGCCGGCCATGTAATCCTACCGTGATACACTTGGATATAGGACTTTTTCCTCGAGAAAAAATCCTGAAAATCCCCTAATCCCGAATGGACAGAAATAACGAGAATTTGATGACGGCCAGTGTGGGGCCTGGTGAAACCACTCGGCGGTTCGTAAATTCTGTGTGGTGGGGCGTGGGGGGTAGCAACGTGAGAATAAAAAAATGTGGGGCACACGGTCTTGGGTTACCGTTTCCTACCCCCCAAATTCTAGAAACGGAAACGAACGGTGGGTCAGGAAGTTTGAATGTAAAGTCACATCCATGCGTGTGTGAACAGAATGAATAATATTATTTATAATTTATTCACTGTACATTTTTTGCAACTTTTTCCTGTGGAGAAATTATCAATATTACAAATTGTACTGAAGATTATTTCTCCTTCAGTTATTTGTGAAAGAACATTATAAAATGTATATTTCTGCTATTTAATTAATGCTAAGTAATTAATTTAGAAATATATCGTAGATCATTTATGGAACAGGATGATTGTAGATTAATTATAGAACTAAATGAATGATAAATATATTTTATTGAGCAACGGAATGATTTTATCGTAAGTGAAAAACTGCACGAACCCGTCGAACCTCTCGCTACCCACGGTGGATAGGTGAGTGACCCCCTTCGGTTTTTATACAAGGGTTTTCCTGGGAGGGGAACGTTTTTTATATTGGGGCACCCGTGCCTGTGGGGTAGAGATCTTTTTTTATGGGCCAGCATCTGTACCCCCGTAGCTAGGAAAGCAAAATTTTTCAGCCAGCCAGTCACTCACCTGGCTCACTTCGGTACGGTGAGCATTTGGGAAATTTCTTCTCGGCTCTGTTCTATTTTATACTTTCTCTGTGTGCTGATTAATCACTGTTATCATTTACAAGTTTAATATCTGTAGCAGATTATTCGAAAGTGATACGTGTCGTGTTGTGAAACGAGAAGTTCGATCGATGTGGTGTAAGAAAATCGATTGGAAGCAATCGATTGACTGTTCGAAGGCTGGTTTGTCCCCTATATACACGATTTTTCGTCGCTAGAATTTCTTGAATTTGAAGTGTTGTTCTGTGAGACTGCAATTAAATATTTGAACAGGATTTTTGGGATCACAATCGTTTGTATAATATCACTTAACCAATATACGTTCCTGAAAAATAGCACTTCATTTTATACTTTGGTTTAGCCAACTTATTAGTGTTTTCAAAAACAGAAAGAAGAAAATGCGTGAATTTTGTATCTGAAGTACATACAAGGTTTAAGTTAATGAATTATTATTTAAAACCAATAATTGCAGTCAAAATTGTCCACTTCACTTCGATAAATGATTGAATTCATTCAAACAATGAATTTCTGACAGCATGGAAGGTAGAAAATATTATTTTCACAAAGTACTAGGTACACTGTTTCCATTAATTCGGAAAATTTGTTCGCGGTTAACGGATAATTTTTGGCAAAGGAAAAATTGAAATGAGAAATGCGAGGGCAAGAACTCCGGGCTTTGACTTCGAGCCCGTAACCCTCCGCCTTTCCCGGCTTCCATTAAAAAGAAAATGCTTTTTTCCTCTCCCCAGGTTCCCCCGAGATTAAAACATTCGTGAACGAGTCGTGAACTCGTTTGTCGTTTATGCTCTCCCTCATGTCAATTTTCCTTTCTCTCCTGGCTCCTCTTTCTGGTCTTGTTCGCGGGGCTGTCTCCGTCGCGACAAGATGACTCGGATAACGAAGCGGTCTCGTCATAGAACTAATTTTCCGTAATTTCTCAAAAAAAGAAGAAGAGAGAGTAGAAAGGGGGTGAAAAGAGTCAACCTCGGTTTTTCTGGACGTTAGCCCCTTCACCCCTCGATACGGTCCCGGGGACTTGCGCATGTGGCCTACGAAAGAAAAAGATGGTGAAGGGAAGAAAGGTAAACATGATGGAGGAAAGTGTGGCAGTGCGAGAGAGGAGAAACGAGAGGAGGAGAGGGAGGCAGAAGGCGAGAGAAAAGAAAAATAATCTCTTATACGTCGCCCACGGTGTAATGGAGGGTATTTCGCACTGCAAAACACCCGGGCTACCCCCTTACCGTCTCCATCCCCTTACCGTCGCCCCCGTCTCCGCCGTTGCTCATCCCTGCTTGTGCCACGACGTTGAAAATAATATCTATCTCTCACGAGCAGCGAGCGAGAACGCCGAAGAGGATCCGCCGGCTGAAGCTGAAGAAAGAGAGAAGAGAGAGAACGAAAGGGAGAGAGAAATGTATATACACGTACATGCTTGATATATCCGCGTTATATCTCCCAGGAGGAAATGCAATTTCCAGGGGATCGTCGGGGCTCGCGAAATCAAGATAATTTCGCCGAGTTAATGATAATTGGGACAGGTGTTTATGAGCAATCTGCCCCGGAGCAGGTGGCCCGCGTGATTCCTACGCCATTAACGTATTTAACGCGGGATACCCTGGGATTTTTTGCGAATATTAATGGTCACAGTTAAACACGCCGGGCGAAAATGAATATGGAGATACCGAATATTATGATTACCGTTATTAAGATAAGATGAGGGGAAATGAGCTCTTGAAGGTGCTTCTGCGATGGGCACAAATCAGTTCGGGATGATTTAATTGGCGGCCATATGCCCAGGACGTGACGATGGCGACGTATTATACCGAATTGCGCATTTTCTCCGGTGGTATATTGAGTATGATATTAAGTTGCAGAGTCGAGTTTCTTTGATTAATTTCGAGCTCAGAGGAGATAGAACTGGAATAAGTAATAAAGAATGAATTCAATCTTTTCTGAGTGAACATTGTGATTGTTTTGAAATGAATCAACATTTTCTTTTCGCTACAATATAGTAGTATTTTCTGAGGTAAACGGATCAGCAAATTTACAATGCTAAACAATTATTACAGTTACGTATAATATTAATTATTACGAGCAATCGAAATATCAAAGTTATTGATTACTTTTCAGTGTTTGAACAAATTAATTTGATGTTTAACTTTCGCTGTTTTACAACAATAAATCGAGAAACTGTTCCCTTGCCTGTTTGATACTTAAAGTGAATCTAAAAGTACAATGCGGCCTCGGAGATGGGAATATTTATGGGACAGCAATTTTAGAACAAAACACGTGAATTATTTTGTTCGGAGCCGCGAGCACATACGTCTCGCGATTGGAAAATGTCTGATACGCCGAAAAAGGGCGGAGAGAAAGCAGATTGTCACGGGGAAATAATAGATCTCGGTGGGAGCACAAAAACAGGAATAATAGTTACAAGTTCCGAAGTAATATATCAAGCGGATTCGTGTAACGATAAATAAGAGTAAATAACGGCGGTGATTCATAATTAAAGAGCCGAAGAACCGATCGCCGGTAAAAAGGAAGAAAACAGTGTTCGGTGGAAAGGGGAAAGAGTACGGTGTACATTTTTTCCGGAATATTGATTCTGTTCACTCCGGAAACTAAACGAAACTTCCGAAATCGATTTTTAGCAGCGTGGCTAATGACCAATTTGGCAATAACCAAAATTGTATAGAAATAATATTTAAAAAATTAACGAAGAATAAATAAATGAAAAAAATGTTAAGGTTGAAATTTCGCGTGGCCACAAAGACGAATTTTGTGAGAAGACATGTGCAGAGATGATAATAAAATATAGAAAAGGATCTACACGTAAAATGATACATATTGCGGGTTATGAATTCCAAATATTCCGTCTTTTCCGTCGCAAGGACATATTCATGAACGATAACGAACAAGATCCTACTCACAGCAGCGTTTCAAAAGAAAAGATTACAATGTGCAGCCTCTTGGCTACGGGGGAAAATCTTTCTTCGAATGCTCGAAATATATTCATGTCTGGATTCGAGTCCCGTAGCAGCAATTATCCTGAAAAGCTTCGCCGACTTTGTATTCGCATAAGGATATTTCCGGCTTCACAACGGGAGGATGAATGGGAGAAACGGGAGGCGCGGAGAACGAGAGCGAAAACGGACAAGAAAAATTATGAAAAAGAAATACCTAGGACAAAAGTGTCAGATGTGACCGTCACTTGTCATCGATCGGCATTAAAAGGATGCCACATTGATGCTTCCTAAAACGTCCACGTTTCCTTGCATTCGAACAGGAACCAGGACACCGCGTATATTTAATTCGAAAATTACATAATAGAGATTCGAATGCAGGCGGATCGATACTGCAGTTAATGTTTTCGGAATAGGACTGCCTTGGAGGTAAACTTCCCTCTCGAAGACGCTTTAGAATACACCGGTACCCGGCGTACCAATTATCTCAAGAAGCTCCATTGATTTTGTATTCACATGAGGGAATACCTGAGCCCTCAGACGGGGCACAAAGAAGCACCGGGAAGAACAGAAGAAGAAGAAGAAGAGGCCGAGGAGGAGGAGGAGGAGGAGGACGAAAAGAAGGAAAGAAAGGGAATTCTGGACGAGGATGCACTTTGCAGTGGCGACGGGGTATAAGCGGGTTCCATTTTGTCCTGGGGGTCCTTAGGCGCCTCCACACTTACCAATACTCGGGCACACACGGTGCACACATTCATTAGGAACGAACACGCATGCACGCCAGCCTCTGATACACACCAGCTCTCCTCCCTCTGGCCTCATGTCTCTCTCTCTTTCTTTCTCTCTCTCTTTCTCTCTCTGTCTAGCTCATCTACCCTGCTCTATCTCGTTTTCTTCCCTCTGCCTGTTTCTACATGTGAACCTTGAGAGCTCGTCGGAAGGGATGCTGGATGATGCGCAGGCGCAACTCGCGAGATATTGATAAAAATACGCGAAGGTCTATCCCCACCCACACAACCCCGACGAGCCAGCCCCATCGGAGGGAACTAAGGAGATATTCTGACGTCGAGGACCACCCCTACCCTACGACGTCTCTCGGTCGAATCTTGCATTACGACATTAACATAATTATTAATATTTTTCCTATCCCTCGTGCTCCCTTTCTTACCTCCGTTCTTTCTTCCTCGGCGGCCAAGCTTTTCCTTCCGACGAACAATATTCCCGCTTCTTATTGTGATCGGAAGACGTTTTATTGTCTCCGACTCTATAGCTCCGCGATTTCATTAATTTCATTGGCAGAGGCGACGGATTGTGCGGACCGCGCGCTTTCGCTAATGAAGTCGATAAAATGGCGACGCACATAGAACACAATACAAAGAATTATATTATTCCAACTAGGGTAATCGTACCATCAGCCATCTTAAATGAAAATGAGAGTTTCATCACATTGGAAATGAACCACCATTAATTGACATTACCTCTCTCACTTAACTCGCTATTTACGAGGCTCGGCAGCCCCGTTTCTAAATTAATGGCGGCCTCGTCTGCATATTTATGAGGCATGATCCAGTTACCCAAAAGTGTCGAGCCGGTATTAAATTTATCGATTAAAGATTATGTTCCGGGGAAGACGAAGGTTACCGGCGAAGTTCAACTAGAAAGTAGTTCGTCAAGAGGGAAACACGCGCGTAGAGACGACACCCTTTCTCTTCGTCACAAAGGAGGCGTCTCACCCTCGGCCTTGATTTTTCGGTAAGTTTTCAAGCATTTCGTTCGGATTTGGGTACCTCGATCGAGTAGAGCATTCACAGGCGAAGTGGAAACAGTGAGATCGCTGCGGGCCTCGCAATTAAAACGTTCTGGTTCAAGTGTTTCCCTTTGTGGATGCCAGGGCATCCCGAAGGAGGGCATGAAGGGGGCGGAAAGGTCAGAGAACGATGTCGATCAAAGGGGATTATTTCATTAAATCGACTAATCATTCGCATGGCCTACCGGAACAGAGGCTTCTCGATGGATCGACGTGGATGGACGCTTTAAAACCGATTCTCGGTGTTTAACACTTTGACTGGCACCCCAGAAATTCCGCAAAGTCAAGATAATCGATTTAATTGAATCAAAGTTGTCGGGAAAATTATTCCTTTGTAAATATTCACAATGACAACTGAAAAATTGCGTCTACCGAGTAGCGTCATCTGTGCAGTTTGGGTGCGATATCGCGTTTGAGATACTGCTGGTTAAAAGGACAGGCTTCATAAAATTCCACGCCCCCGCAGACGACAAGTATCGAGCTCTCGTCCGAACTCATCTAATCCTCGATCGTGGGTGGCCTTGGAAAGGGGTGAGGACTGGCGAGCAAGGGCGGTGTTCTGGCGAAATTATATTTTTTGTCGTCAGGACACGTTCTCGGCGCCCAGGACACTCGCATCCCGAGGGTATTTAAAGACGCCCCCGTCCTTCCTTTGCGGGCGCAAGGTGCGGGGGAGGCGATGAACGCCAGGGCGGCTCCTAAGGCAGTAATCCGTCGAGCGCTCACGCACCAGTATTAGTCCTCCTCTATAAGATGAACACACGAACGGGAACACTGACATATACCTGAGCCTGGCCACACAGCTGTTTCGACCGTGGGCCACACACTTGCACGCGCGGTAGAAACCGAAAACCGCGATCAAGTAGGATTACTTCGGAGCAATATGCTCCCTCTCTCTTTTTCGTTGCCGTCGTTGACCCTCCTACTTCGTTGTCGAAGACACCCCCGGAGTGGACACACGGCTACGCGTACGTACGCGGCGCTTGTGTGCGGAACACAAGCGAAATGTACAGGTACAATCTTCTATCTTTCGGCCAGCGCCCCGTTATCTGAAATGAGAGTTTGCTTAGTGTATCGATGTCCCGCTATTACATTCTACCGTTAAACGCTCACCGTAGAGCGTTAGTTATCGACAGATAAGCCCGCCGCGATTTACCCCCTCGTTCCTCTGCCAAAATCTCGCAGTCATCTTTCCGGAAAGATGTTTCTTCGATTCCGAAAGCGTCGAGCAGTCGACGAACTTTCGCTTCTTCGGCAAAACCGCCACCTCTGACCAAGTTCGGAAATTGAAATTTTTATTTTGATACATTTCAATGAAGCAAATTTTATTCGAACTTTTACGCAAGAAATTACATACAACTTTGTAACAGACAAATTAAATTGTAATGTTCACGCGTATTTATTAACCTCCACCGTGTTCTGTGTGTATTACACACGTCACACTGAGACTCTTACATCCTCATGTATGTATCTGACAGAAGAATTTTCTGACTGCAACGGCAACGCCAATGTCTTATCCGATACAGAACGCCACTAAATGCTGACTGAAGATACTACCTATTTGTGAGAAATTCCTCTTGCCTTGTTCTTTCTGTTTTCTTCTGCTGTTTCGGCTCCGCTCTTCTCCAATTTTCTTTTCTTCTCGGACACATATCCGCGTCGATGCCGTAACGCGTAGAGTCGTTTCATAGTCCTTCTACGAACATTTTACATTAATCCGCGCGTGATGAATTCATCGACAAAATATTTTGTTTGTCAATTTCTAAAAATCGTAATTTCACACGGAGATCCGTAACCCCTCAGTTTACATCAGTATCTACTTGTATTACGTTCAACAGGAAGATGAACGTTGACCTCGAAGTATTTTCGGAAACATGTAGAGTGTAAAAGCTTCTTCGCGGGGATTGACGCTAAAATCCAGCTAAAAACTTGCGTCAGTCGCGCGCAACTGTCATGACAGCCAGACTGTTACCATCCTCGGCGAACCACGGAAGACGTCACCGGGAATCGGCCATTAACCTGCAGTTTCCTCGGCGATCTCTCGGCGAGGATCAGCCGGCTCGCAGCTAGCGTAACAATAATCACATCGGTGGACCACTTAAGACGTCACCTTGATTTTCCAAGCAAATTCCTCCGATGGTTCGTTCGGGTCCCCGACGAGGAATTCTGAAAGGAGCTATAGAGCCTTGCTGACGTTCCTCGGAAGTAACGTGAAATCCAAGAGACGTAGAGCAGTCAGCCTTAAAGCGAGTTAAGGATGGTTACACAGTCACCCTGGTGAGGTGCAAGCATAATATTCCCGAGGCGGGCAAAGTAGGTGCCGCTGTGCGATGAGACGACGAGGTGAAACCGGATGAGGGGGGGAGGGCGGGAGGAAGGTAGGGGGTGGAGAAGAAGAAGAAGAAGGAGGTGAAGGAGGAGAGGGTGGCGGCGAGGGGTGGAAAGAGACCGGCGAACGAAGGCGGGGACTGGGGGAAGGGGGAGGGTGGAAGAAAAATTCAAAGGAGGACGAGTAACAGGAGGAAGAGGAGCAAATAGACGAACGGGACGCGAAAGATGAGGTTGGAGAAGAAAGTGCGGAGATAGTGCGCGAAGAAAAAGAAAAGAGGAGGGAAGACGAGCGGCGTCGGCTGCGGGAAAAAGATAGAGTCTGCGAGGAAAGAGTAGAGCGAAAGGGGGCGGGGGTGTAACGCGGGGTAAAAGTCCGCGAGCCATTTTTCCCCATATAATTATAAGAGAGGGACTGGGCGTTTCCATGGTAACCGCACACCACCCTCTACCCGCCAACCCACCCCCCTCCCTTCCTCTCATACACTCTGCACCCCGTTTACTTATATGTTGGAGGACGCGCATTGGCACATGTGCACGTATGCGCCTGTCCGTGTGTGTATATCCGCTGATGGAGGTGGTAGCTCCGGTGGCTCTACGTGTGCGCCCCTCCACATACGCGCGTGTTCTCGTATGCGTGCATATACATACGATCACAGAGCAGACCGGGAATAAGGAACACAAGAGTGTGTATAACAGGGGATGAAGGGAGAGAGAGAGAGAGAGAGAGAGAGAGAGAGAGAGAGAGAGAGAGAGAGAGAGAGAGAGAGAGAGAGAGCGAGAGAAGGCTTGCGCTTACGTGGGACGGCCAGGGGAGGAATGGGAGGGTGGCGATGGTGGGTGGAGAGTGAAATTAATGTATTTGTTCTGCGGCCACCCTCGTATGCCCCCGGTAAAGACTCGCTCTCGCGAAAAGGTCTGATGGCGAGAGGCGGATGACCGAGACAACACAGTTCGCATCCGCGTAGAATATCAGGGCGTTATTGCTTTTGTGTGCAAAGGACGCGCCACCCCCGCAGCCACCCCCCAAGACGACGGCGGCAGGCGTCGTCGTCCTCCTCTGTTTCTTGACGCTTCTTAGGACGACAAGCGTTATGTATTGGACTCCCGTACGTTTCGGTATAGATCGCGTCACATGATGCATAAAATTCGGCTTTTTCTGGAACTGTCTCGACCCCCTTTGCTACACCCTACGATAACGCTGGATAAAGTATCCTGGATGATGGTTAATCGCGTTGGTTGGATCGTGGTTTTGTGAAATATGATCATCCCTAGGAGATTAAGGTAGCTAAGGGTGAAAGAAACATTTCATTTGTTTGTTGAAATTAAATATGTAATTTCAGTTCTCTTGATACTTACCAATCAGGGATTTAGGAGTAATATTTTCTATGTCTAATCGATCGATAAGGGTATCGGCTCGAAATAGAACTCCGATGCAAAGAAACTGTGGCTCCATTTAGCTAACGTTCCCCGAAGAAAATGGCGGCATTTTCAGTAGTTGCATAATTTAGACTTTAGGAAGGGTCCCGGAATTCGCAGTAACTAGTGCATTGCTCCGAAATGGAGGAAGCTAAGAGGGTGGGGTTCATTCGAACTCCCCTTGGAAAAAAGCTATTTAAATAGCTACGATCCCGGGTGGGTGGGGTTGGCTTGATGGTGGTGGGTCGGTTCTCCATGGCTTCATCTCAATGTAAAGCGCTCGGCCATGCGAATGCGTAACATGGCAGGCTTCGGGGTAGGCGTATTTTATTAAATAAATAAATTCGATAGATTGCTTCGACTTTGCTACGATTGACAAAGAAATTTGATATTCGTAGAATCTTCGACAAAAAGTGCTTTATAAAACACACACACACTTGGGCACTGCATAATCTTTACCCCGAAGTAAAAGAAACATTTAATAAAATCAATGTACTCAAGATGCATTCAAAATAAAATTGCGTTTTCCATCAGGGACCACACGTTCGGACAATTACCGACGATCACCCAGCGAAATTAGCCGTCCGTCGACGGCCAGCTCGAAAATGCTCGGCGCGTTCGGGTAGGGAGGATCCTAGCGGTCGTAGGACGCGAAAAAAGAACATCCCCGTCTTAAACAGAGGCGCAGGAGATTCCCGTGAATAATTGAGCCGCGTAATTTATTGCAAGGAATGCAGCCGGTGGCTTCCTTTCCCGGGTCCTCAGGGTTTCCCGAATGGGGAGAAGGAAGCGAAAGAAGGAAGGGAAGAGAGAGGGTGGCGTAGTGAAGAAGTGGGGTGGTAGGTGAGAGGGGTAGCCCGGTGGAAATTGAATTTCGATCGAACACCGCCACGGCAGAGGAGCGAGAACGGTGAATGGTATAGAAGGAGAAAGAGGACGAGAAGGAGCAGGAGTACGCCGAGAGAAAGGAGGAGGACGACGACTAGGAGGAGGAGGAGGAGGAGGAGGAGGAGAGGACGAAGAGGGAGATGCAGCAGTAGGAGGAGTAGAAGGTAGAAGGAGGCTGTAGGACATTACAGGGCATCCTCCGGCCCCGTCACTATGGCGAACAAATGAGCAATTCTCTCAACCCCCGTGTCCTATGATGTCCTGCACGTAGAACCTAGCGATGGGCGTCTTCTGGGTCGATCTCGAGCCATACAAACCATCTCCGACCTCCTACCTCTTTCCTATGTACCGCCATCGGGTTACCCTCGAGGTGATCGTAGTTTAAAATTTCTCACACGCCGCCCGGAAACCACCCGCGCCCTTCCACGAAGACAACCGGCTCATCTGCCAATCCTTGGAGCCCTGGCGTGTCCAAGACCCTGCCTCTTCCTTGACGAATAATTCTTTCGAGCTACGGGGAAACCGTGTTTTCGGGGTTCGTTCCCGCGGCGACGTTAATCAACGATGCAGCCGCACGCGTGTCCCAAAGCAATAATATCCGGGAGTGGCCCGAGGGGGTGGGAGAAACGTAAATAGAAAATTTTGAAATGGAAAAGAAGCTATCCGATAGATTGGAAAGCAGAGAAGAGGAAGGATGGTCGTTGACCTCCGGTTTAGGTATGAATTGGAGAACTTCTTCTTTCCCCTCGGCCCCGGAACATCCCAAGCTCACTGTATCGAGGATATATACGTTCTGCAAACAGAATATCTCCGGCCATCTCGGAAATTATTCATACATATTTAAGAATCGGATCGTTGCCGATCCGCGTTCATTGGCCGGCTCGCGAGTCGCTGCCGCAAAAGAGTGGGCGTGTAGCAGACACGTTAATCAGCCCCGGAGAGAAAATTCTCCGGAGGAGCGCGCTAGCAGGCGAGTTAGAGACGAAGGACCCGGGGATGCAGAAAAGAGAAAATGGCCGGTCCGCCATTAATTAATAATAGAACCCGGTCGTAGTCGCGCGGCTGGCAAAGCGGGAAACGGAGATCGAGGGGCCGAGGAGGGTAACGAAAGGCGAAACAGAGACGGAAACTGCGGGGAGGGGGGTGACGGTGGTGGTTGTTCTCTCTTTCGCGATCTCTCCCCCGTCTCCTTCCTCTTCTCTC
Organism: Lasioglossum calceatum; assembly: GCA_963966675.1. Classification (NCBI taxonomy): domain Eukaryota; kingdom Metazoa; phylum Arthropoda; class Insecta; order Hymenoptera; family Halictidae; genus Lasioglossum; species Lasioglossum calceatum. Next base: position 10,235,762 of record OZ016550.1, on the reverse strand, counting down.
CGTTCTTTCTGTCTCGTTCTCTCTTTCTCTCTTTCGTTTCAGCTCGAAGGGGGTGAGAGAGCCAGCTCCGAGGTGGATAGGTGGTTGGGGGAACGGGGAATGGATTTTATGCCCAGAGCGAGATATATGGCGGCCGCTACGCCCGGGCAAAAATAATATTAATATCGGAAAGGAAAGGAGGGAAAGTTTCGCAGGCTGGCTGGCTGGCTGGCTCGCTGGCTGGCTGGCTGGCCCTGCTTTGGGCAGGGGATATCAAGTATAATCATAATAATAAACGCCCGTGTGGGGCGCCATTGCTGGCTCTGCCACCCTCTCCCGATCCACGTCTTCCTCCTATCCCCTTTCCCTCTGTCTACGCCACCCTCATCACGCTCGCACACACCCCCGCACCTACACATCTGCACACATCGTACCTACCGTGGTGTACGTAGACTTTTAGGTATAACGTGCTCTCAGGCTCACGTGTGCGAGTACGAGTAAACCTTTCTTAGGTATTACACAAACGTCTTCTCTCTACTTTTGTGTCTCTCGTGCGGCGGCGGTCCTCTCGCATGTGTATCTCCCGATGCACGCCTGTATCTACGCTGAGCCGACTATACACTCGAGGATTAGATTAGCTTCCACTGGCTTCACTGCAAAGACTTATATCCACGAGGAATAAGCGGCAAACAAAAATGGCTCTTCCCTCGAAAAACTGCGAGGAAAATCGCGAGGAATTTTTCACCGGCACGGCGCGCTGACCCTCCTCCCTTGCCCGCTCTGACTAACCTGTGCGAAGAATGTCGCGACGTTAGATTTATGCCGGGATCAAAACCCGGCACCGGCCGTGATTGTTGGACGTTTGGTTACCGTTAGTTTGTTTCTTTATAGCAGCGTCGCGTCCACCGGGTTACCATATTCCCGAACCGTACGTTTATCTGCTGAAATTACTTTGGATCGCGAAAACTTGTGTCCAAGAAACAAACACCGAAGAATCTTGCGGTTAGACGCGCATTCGTTGGAAGAATTTCTTCGTTGAACTGTGAAAATCGTTATTACGTTTCTGGAATAGGGTAAATTTGTCCGTTTCCCAGGTTTTCCTATCGGTAGGATAAAAGAGTCGATTCCACGGAAGAGGACACTCGTAATCCGTCTATCTCCTAATTAATCCAGATAGCATATAAATAGACCCTTCGGGTCCCAGCCTGGACGTTCTCCTCTAATCCTCCCACGATCATCCCGTTTCCGTTCAGCCCTCCCCCTGGAACCTTTTCTATCCTTCTCCCGCTTAAGAATCCTTGAGGTTACGATCAGCGCAGATGCATTTATATCGAATTGCAGCCCGGTCGTATATTGGCTCTTCCGAAATGGAGGCTTTTGTCTTGGCGTGCCTCATAAGCGTGGATTTGCCCTTATCCTTGCTGTCCTCCCTCCTCTGCTTCTCTTCCAGTCGTGGACCACGCTCGACCACCCCTGAAGTCAACCCCCTAACGTCGAGTCGACAAAGATGGGGTAGGGCGGTCGCGCTATCTCTTCCTCCTTTTCTCTTTCACTGTATCCCGTTTTTTCCGACGTTTGTTTCGTTTCGAGGAAGTTAACGCGCGGACACACGCGCGCACACGCAGAAAACTACGTTCGTTTCATTATCATACTATTACGTTTTTTTGCCGGGCGCGCGCCATAAATTGCCTTTTTCCGTAGATTTCCCGCTGCCGCGTCCCACTTCTGCCATTAATGTCAGAAGCTCGCAACCCCTCCCCCGAAAACCACTCCGGCCCACCTCTTCCTGGCCATTTATTCGCTATACGTGACTTTTCTTGCTAAAAACACATTTCGCCCTGGCCAGATATTAATGAGCACGGATCCCCCGGGATTTCTGTGTTTGGCCTGCCCCGATAGTCCTTTTTGTTTCGGAAACACGGGGTAATCTCAATTAACCCTGATTAATGGAGCAAGCTTTCCCCGAGACGAACGATTGAAACAGAAAATTCTATAGTTATGATTTGCGTCAGAAAGGAAGGACAATGTCATGATAAACGATTAAATAAAATGCAAATAAATTGAAGTAATTAATTAAACGATTACTTAGAAACAGCAAATGTTCAAATCGTCATTTACAATCAGTCGACAGCGGATTTTATGCAATTTATGACAAAAATGAATATCTTGATTGTATTAATTCATTCGTAAGAATGAATATAATTTTCTATTTCACTCCAGTTTGTCACGATTCAGGGAGACAATCTTTATTTTATATAAACATCCGCTGTCTAATAATCAGCAACACACCGGACGATAAAAGTTGCAAGATGAATTTTTCTCAAGAAGTTCTTCTCGCAAAGTGAAGAAAACTGTGTATTAAGTATACATTTAATTGAATAGAATATGCGGGACCACTCCGGAAAGAGGAACGTGCGTGCAACCGGAAAGCAGCGCTTAAATTATACAACACAGTACAATCAGAGAGCGAGAGCTTTTTTAAAATATCCGTAGGTACGAAGCTTTCCAAGGAAAAGACAGCGAAATGACTGAAACATGCGGCCAGATGTATAATGTACGGCTCTCTATTGTCAAATGAAGACGCGGCCTGCATCTTCCAGAGACAAAAGTGTTTCCGAATACTCCTCAAGGCACTTTAATATTTGTGCCGCTTCCCACCGAGAACGTTGTATTGAGGATCGGCCTAAGAGTATACTCGAGCAAAAAAACGGCAACCTTCTCGTTTTGTCTAGAAGAATTTGCGTGATAGGGGTGAGAGTCGCGGGACAAAAATACTGTCGGATAGATTACCGAGCATTTGACCCGGACGAAGGAACCAGATGAAGAGGGTTGCACTCTTGGTGATTAAAGTGGAGCCGGGAATTAGAGTGAAGGAAACTCCAAAGAAGAAGCCGATCGAGGAGGAGCCATGGCAATCAATGAAATGGCGGTGAAAATAAATGAATGGAAATCGAGTCTGTCTTCTTGGTCCGTACTGGCACGGACAACCAGCCGGATAGAATTGCGCCGAGCATGCTTGACAATTCTGCGTTAGCTCCCCGAACAATGGGAACGAAATTCAACTCAGCTCGCGGATACATTTGTAATTACAACGAGGCTGCGAATTCCATTCTTCTCGCAGCAACTTCGTTACGGCGAAAGAAATCCACTGCATTTCCTTCGAATTCAATTTCAGCCTTGGAAGAATCGTTCTGTGATTCATTAACAGTATGCAAGAGTTAGTCAGTTACGTACTTTAGTGATTCTGTACTGGTAATATTCATAAATAATTACATTGTACGTTTAGATGTACGCAAGTTTTCATTTTATCGGACGCGTTTGCATTCAAAGAGGACGCGCCGCTAATTAAACCGAAATTGTACCAGGCTGGGTAGTAATTTCGAAGTTGGTACGATTTTACGGGGATCAAGCCCTAACGGGTAACATTACCGAATCCCATGGCAAACATTCCGAGACGATAGGAGGCTATCGCGAAATGAACAGAAGCGCGCATCAGAGGAGTGGAGTCCTTGACTGTGTTTCGCGTGGAATCCCTAAACTAAACTATACCTCATCCCTATCGGCGGATCAGCCATCCCTACCCCTCAGGAAAGCAAGCTTAATGCCTCGGAAAAAATAACACAGGCACACACGTCCTTTCACCATCCCCACCGAGCATCGAGGACCTCGTGCGAGAGTCTCCCGTGTCCTTTTTTTGTCGGGCAAGAGGGTGGACATTTAGGGCGACAAAAAAGGACACTCTGTCTGCCGCAGGAAGCCCCCAGAACACGCTGGAATTTCGACCTCCTGCGCGATCGATCGAATCTGCATGTTTTTCTTTCTCGGGGAAAACGATATTGCCTTCGTACTATTGCTGAAGCGGCAATTGTTCAGGGGTTCGACGAGACCTCACCCTTCCGACCCTGCCCCCACCACCAGCCCCCGCCACCCCTTTCCACCGCGTCGAACGAAACTTTCCTCGCATTCGACGAGTTTAAGAAAAACGTGATTTAAGTTTGGCCACGTTGTTTGTTACTGACAGTCCGCCGAATGACTTCTGCGAAGCATTTTTATTATACAACCGGTCTCTCGAGCATTTTGCACCGAACAAACCAATTCTGCTGGAAGTACGAGTTGTACAATTAATCGTGTCGTATATATCCGGTGATTGCATAATTTCGTGTCCAATTAGAGAATAAAATTGAGTGGTTAAATTTTAAAGAATACAGCTTTATTAATCAATTAAGTCACTCAAATCAATATAGCCACTATTCTTTTTAGCAAAGAATGGTCTGGGTTAGGTTCTTTTTCGTAAAGAATGGTGACTATATAATTGATTAATAAAGCAGTATATTCTTTAAAATTTCACCATTGAATTTTATTTCCAAATCGGGCACGAACTTATGCAATCATCTGATACATTGTTTTAGCTCGAACTATTGCTTTGTGAAACGTATTTAGACGATAACGAATTCAGACGCCAGTGGTCCGAATAATCGAAGTTCTACTGTATGAAGGTTCGTACATCAATTATTAGTAGACAGAAGATCTTCATGCAAAACGAACATTTTGAAGAAAGTTATATTCATTCTTAATATGGTTAATAGAATGAAAATCGTAGAACAGAATTTTTTAATTGCACCTACTCATTTTTGTTATAAATGCATAAAACCTCTGCCTAATTAGAGAAAATTATCTGATAAAATAGAACGATGTATTCGGACACGTCGTCTTTCATTCGTAATTATATTAGTACATACGTTTCAAATTTGCTATTTGCATTGAGTCTAAGAAGAAGATTAACGTTGCTCTCAAAAAGTGGATTAGAAAATACATAAAAATCATCAGAAGCGTCCATCGTCGAATGGTTAATTAAAACAACGCTCATGAGTAGACTGCGGAGCTTTATGCAAAATAAAAAAGATTGCTTGCATCAACTGCAGCAAACAAGGGCCAAGTAATGATTACTTCCATTCTTTAATAACGTTCATAAGCTGCAAGTAATACATCGATCTTCTTAAATTTTTTTAATCCATCCTCTGTTTTAAATTGCAACTACCCATTCTTGTCGTAAATGCATCAAATCCGCAGTCTACTTATGAGGACCACGGGGAGGATTTTCTGATTGCAATTAACTAATTAATTAGTGTAATTATCGGGTTTAATTGCGCTGGTAAGCGAGCCACACCTTTCGAATGGCGCATAGGTATGCCCAGGACCGTATCCTCCCGTTGGGTATCCTCGGGATTACACCGTGATCAACGTGTATCGCGCACCCGGACAGCTCACGCACACATAGTGATTCACCCGCGCCGTTGCTCTCCGGTCGCACGTGTGTCGTCGTGTGTAATCCCCCCACCAGACGTGACTCCCCTGACTCGCCCCTACCATCCGGTGGTGGGTGCGGCCTCGGCCATTTTGGTACCACCTACCCCTCGCGCGCAGGTCCTCCACCCTTCTAGGGGATTTCGTACACGTATGCGCGGCGCAGGAACACCGCTGTCGGGTGTGTGGGTGCGCACATGCATGTGCTCTCGTGTGGAAAGGTCCTCGAAGTCACTGAAACAGGTAGGGGGACAGTCGAGGAGGGAGTAGGAGCAGCGCGGGGCGAAAGGGGATCGGGGAGAAGCAAGCTTATTTCAGAATCCAGCGCACGACAAGGAGAAGAGGAAGAAGTAGTCGAAGAAGAAGAGGAGGAAAAAGAGGTGTCGTTTCGAGGAACGTCGAGGTGGGGAACCGACTTAATTTCTGCCACCCCCTCCGACACATTTCCCTCCTCGGCCAACTACCACCCTCTCTCTCTCTCATTCTCTACCCCCCGTGCTCGCCCCTCTCCGTACCCTCGGGCTCGCTCGTTACACGTTCCGCGCCCGGTACGGGGTAACTTCTTCATGGAGTTCTTTGAAAGAGATTCAAAGGTCTCGAGAGTTTGCTGATTATTACTCCCGTTAATTTCCTTGGACGTGAATGGCTGCGCCGAGGACCGTTTAACGTAATCGCGGCCGAGCTATTATTACCGGAATCTAATATATTTTGTTCTGTAATTTCGAGACGCCTAACGCTTCGGTCATTAACGTCCTCTTCGTGGTATTTTTTAACGAATTATTGTGCACGACTTTCTCGAGTTCGTACGGCGGTATTGATCTACAGGACTCTGAAATGTAGATTGCGTTAAACGGTGGAAACTCACGATCGCAGATCAGCGTTGAAGAACGGTCAACTACGCGAAGAACGAGGAGGGAGGTGTGCGCGACGTTCTTGTTCACAGATGGCGGCACGAGTTCATCTTCCCGTTCATTTACGACCTTGCATGACTTCATGGTAGCTCCCACGTTAAACGATACTAAAAGGTGCTCCTATAAACAATTGAACAGAAAATTATCGGAAAAGTACCATCGCAAACAAAACAATCCAGTAGTACAATTCACGTACTGCTGTACTTGAGGGTAAATCATTGAAGAACGTATTTCGAAATAATTTGTAGGATAATTTCGAACTGTTTCTGAAAACTTCGACGAAAGGGTTTTAAATAATCGCTGAAAATTTTTTTAGTTCCTCACTATGTTCCATCAATAATCTTAATAAAATACTATTTTATGCGAAACAGAGCCGTATTTGAACGGACAATATACAAAATCGTATCAGTGTACTGAATTTCGAAATAATTGCGTCTCGTTAAGAAATGTAATTATAGGGGTTGTTAAATTAGCAGAGCAAATGCCTAGATTTTGGGTGTTAAACGTCTAAGAAGCTTGTAAAATTTTTCCATGGAATTCAATATAAATTCTCCTCTTTCCTTTCAAGTTTTCCGTCCTCGTCCGGCGCGAAACATGTTTCCAAGAGGGTGGATAGGTTATAGCAGGGGACGAGGAAGCGTAAGTGCTTTTTGTCGGAAAAATTATATGATAGCTGGCAACGCGAGCTTTTCCCTCCTCCATCCGCCATTCTCTCCACTTTCAGCGTTGGATTAGAAAATATGATTAGCTTCGTGCCGGGAGTTTATTCGGGTTACGAAGCTGCCTGGAGAAGGGGTGGCTGTCGCCTGTACCCTTCGGATTTTATGGATGACCATGGTCCCCTACGTGTGTCGACAGAAGAAGTTTTCCGAAAACTCTCTCGCTACCCTCTCGTGACTAATTCGCCCAATGTGTCGCTGTTGTGTTATTTCTGAGCCTTTCAGAAAATAACAAACTACGTTTTTCATCATTCCCTTCAATCCACTTATGAAAACGCGCGTCCCATCTCCGGTTACTTTGCAAGAAACATTAATCGAGATAAGATGTTTAGAGGAATATTTTCGTTGCAGAGAAATGGTTTTCAACGTTAGATTGTCTGTCACGTTCGACCGTTTGTAAATGCGGAATTAGCAACCTGTAAGCAAAGAGTTCTTTTCACAGACGCAATTTAGAAGTTAATATGTAGACCGGCAGACGTCAAAACGAAACAAGAGGTTGGCAGGAGTTTTCTTGGGGTAAGATATGCAACGCACGTCTCGCTATCGTTTTGCTTTCATAAACCTCTCTACCTTTGCCTGTTTCGTTTCGTTCCTCTTATGGAGACCCTCTTTGCCCTACCGCTCCATCTTCGTAGCATTCGTGAACACCCCCTTCCAATTCCTATTTCGAAATGACTGACTTCGTAACTCTGTGACGAGACGATATGCTATATGCCCGGATAGAGTAGATAACATAAATTTTTGAATCAAAAGTGATTGCCCTTTTCTGCGAATGCGGACCCGATGCGAGAGACGTGGGTTTAAGAAATTAAGATAAAAATGCCAAATTCGAAATTCTATTATTTTATTATCGGTATTTAGCTGTTTCCTAGGAAATTATTGACGACAAAGAAGACAGAAAACTGATTCACTTGGGCGAAAGCAATTTTCGTAAGGACCGAGATTAAGTTGATTCGTGTCGTTGATCAGACGGATTTGTAGAATAGAGATTCGACGTCGCGTCGAGGAAAGGCTAAGGATTGTTGATGAGAAAAGTGACAGTGTATCATAAATGAGACAACTGCTACACGATCCTGGCCAGCATGGGGGCAAGAATGAGTATTTCCCAGAGGAGGAGCTCCGAGTCAACTCATCAGACACTCCTCTCTGCCTCCTCGAGCCCTTCGACTGCGTAATAAAAACATGGCAATTTTTATTGAGCATCGTGACGCCATTGTTCTGCTCGCGGCTATCGGATTCCCGGTGCTCAACGCTCATCCGATTTCCAGTATTCCCGTCGCGATGTCTCACGACAGCTCGATGAAAACTTTCGAAACGCCACGAACCGTGAACGTGCGTGGAAAAAAATATCAGTTTCAGAGCGCGAAACTACGACATGATTACTGGCGTCGTTCAATTAACTTCGGATACGTTCCAATTGTACAATTTATTCATTTGCAATCTATTCAAGTTGCCAAAGGAATACGTACATTTTTATTTAGCCCCTGTCTCTTACGATTGATGCAGATCATTTGTCTTTTGTATGAAGGTCCACAGTCTAATCATTATTTAATTTCAAGTCCCGATTTTATTCTCTTCCGATGCGACTGGTACAATTTATTTATTTGCAATTTACTCAATTTACCAAAGGAATACGTACATTTTAATTTAGCTTTTATCGATACAGATCATTTTTATTTTGTATGGGGATCCACAGTCTAATCATTATTTAATTTCAAGTCCCGATTTTATTCTCTTCCGATGCGACTGGTACAATTTATTTATTTGCAATTTAGTCAATTTATCAAAGGAATACGTACATTTTAATTTAGCTCTTATCGATACAGATCATTTTTATTTTGTATGAAGCTCCACAGTCTAATCATTATTTAATTTCAAGCCCCGATTTTATTCTCTTCCGATGCGACTGGTACAATTTATTTATTTACAATTTACTCAATTAGCCAAAGGAATACAACATTTTTATTTAGCCCTTATTGATACAGATCATTTTTATTTTGTATGGGGATCCACAGTCCAGTCATTATTTAATTTCAAGTGCTGGTTTTATCCTCTTTCGATGCAACGAATGGATTGTTGAAATTAAACGTGAAACAAATACTTCATTATTGGGACGACCATTGAATGAGCTCATTAGCGAGGCTTGTTACATAAAATGATCAAGCAGCGGAGAACGTCCGGCGAATAATAATAATAGAACGGGAATTATTAAGTACGAAGTATCGACGTTACGTCACATTTTCTCGATATACTTTCAACGTGCCGCCGGTAAAATTAGATTCTAGAGACGCGAGTGGCAAGCGATGCATCGGGCGGGAAGGGTGATCGATGAAAAAAAAAAGGGCGATCGGTTTCAACCCCATCCATGAAGCGTGGTTGCGACCCCATCGGATGAGAAACGATCCCCTCTCTCCGATGTCGAATTTATATCGAGATCGAATTATTGATCTTTACCGGCGACCGATTGCGACGACCCCATGTGTCGATTTTACGGTGTTAACGATTACCGACCTTTCTCGCAGCCGGTCCTTTTTCTTTCTTCTTTTTTTTTTAATGCTACCCCCTCCGTTCTAACGGTTCCGGTAGTCGGTCGCGATTTATCTTGTTTTCTGGCGTAGATACGCGAGCGCCGAGTAATTAATCTAGATCTAGGAGTCTCGTTAGGTCCCGGCGACCAGATATCCGACTCGTCTACAGGCGATCGGTCAGTGTCCAGTTCTATTTTAACTGCGGCTTAGGCCGAAACTGGACTAACTACCAACGCACCGGCTGTGTTGACACGAGGCATTAACAATTAATATCGATGTCAACGGACGGCGACACGTGTAACCCGGATTGATGGCTTGTAACCGTGTTTAAACTCGGAATAAATATCTGGGAACATAACTCGTTACTGCAAAATAATTTTAAAATATTTCAGACATCGGGGTACAATATTATATGAACATGTTACTGCGATAATTCCAGAAACATGAAAATATCTTCCAACGATTAGACGACGTTCAATAGATCATTTCGAGCCAGGGGTGGCAACCCGAGGACCGGGGTGATCTCAATTACCCGGAGTCACGTCTTAGGCGTTTTTGAAGGTACATTTCGAGAGTTCTCTGGCAATATCGAGCGTATGAAATTCCATAAATTATCCATCCATCCGTCCCTCGCGCACAATAAGCGGGGGCGATATTACAACGGCGGCGTCATTGTTGCCTTCCGAAGGAAGAAGACGAAGACGAAGGCGAGGAGGAAGACGAGGAAGAAAAAAAAATGGTCCGGTGACGAGCGTCCGGTCAAAGACGTACTCGAACCCCTTTGAGCAACTGGACTTAACCCCTCCAGGGTTTCCAGCGGGCGCGTGATCTTTGAGGGGATGTATGTAAGTTGTGGGCGGTGGAGGTGCCAGAGCTAGGGAGCCGAAGAGAGGTTGGCAGACTAGCGAAATAAGCGAAGGCGTCGTGACGATGGGTCTGGGTCGGTAGTGGTGGTGGTGGTGGTGGTGACGGTGGCAGCGTCGACGATGCCGCTGGTGGTGGTGGCTGTTGGTGGTGGGGCTGAGATGAAACTGCCGGGTGGTGGTGGTGTAAAATATGGATTTACTTCTCCTCCAGGACCTCGGCTTTTCCTTCGGGTCTACGTTCGCGAGAACGTGGATGCTCATCTTTCCATGTGTGCGTGTGTGTACGGCTCCTAGGCTCGTGCACCGCCACACGCACTTCTATCACCCCCCCCCCCCATTATGCGAGCAGCACACGGGGGCGGTGGTAGGAGCCGGGCGCCATGACTCGTTTGTTAGACGGGACTTGGAAATCCAGGGGGTGTTTTGTTACTGTTTTCTTTGCACTGTCACACGAGACGCTCCGGTGTTTTGTCTCTCTCCGCGAGAAGAGGGAAGGAACTTTTGCGGAGCTAACGGCCAGGCTGATGCCGAGCACAGTCCGAGGGAGCTGATGCTTTGGTTAAGCGCGAAGCCAGAACGCCGCCGCCGCCGCCGCACCGCGCCGTGCTTTCTTGCGCTCTTAAACGATTCTCTCAATTGGGTTCTTGCGACACTCTGCGGGATAAATCGTCGCCGCTAGCTAGGAGACGCTCGGATTCGAGGAGACTGTCGAGTCCCGATCTCTCTCGCATAGCTTCCGAGAGCTTTCCAGACCGTTTCCAGGATGCAACTTTCGTTCCAACTATAACTTCATCACCGTGGAACCGTTCCCAGCCGACGTTCCCCCGTACATTCCGATTAATTAACAAGTTTCCGAATCGACTAATTTACTCTTCCTCTCTCACGATAGAGAAACTCCCGTTGATACTCTAAAGTTAATGTATTCGCACTTCCCCGGCTCATGATAACTTGGATGGTTATTTCCAAGGTACGTCTCGGAGCACATAGACTGCCCCTCTCCCCCCCCCCTTCCCTGTGTGTATAGTGACATTCGATCTCTTCCCGCTGACTATTTCCATCCGTACATAGGCCCTGGGTATATATTTACAGGCATGTACACTCGTATACCTACGCGGGTAATTTAAAATGCGATTACACGAAGGGTGTCCTTCGTAGGGATAGCATTCGTTCGTGGACATAAGAATAGCTAATACGGAAATGGCGAAGGAAAGTCTGTCGGAGGTGGAGGAGAGGTGGTCGTCGGTGGGGCAAGGGAGGGGAGGGGGTTGAGCGGTTGGATGGCTGCCATTAAAAGATTTCATCCCTTCCCCTCTCTCTCGCCCGCGGCACCCATATATAAGGGTGAGTAATCTGAGAGCCACCCCTCCTTCCTTATTTTCCTTCCTACTTTTTCTCACTCTCCTCCTTCCCCTATATATGTATATATATATACACACATTATATATATATATATATATACATATATATCTACTCGCATCCGGTCCCCGTGGTGTACGTTCACGAATACACTCGAATACGATCGGGCATTTGCAGAAAAGCACTGTCTGCTGTCGATGCGCGTTAGACAGAGAGCCAGGTGTAAAAGAACCGGAGCTATGCTCTCGCGTCCGATTCGCATGGTTTTCACGTGCGATATATTACTTTCCTCTACGTACAGATCAATTCCGAAAATGCGGATCTGTAATGAAACTTGATATCTCGGAGTCATCCGTTTGAGATATTCTTCGAACTTGAAGTTTACGCGCATAAGACATTTCGAGATGTAAATGCGATAATATAACGTATACCTAATCTTATTTGATTATTACCGGTACTCTATTTACAGCCAATTGAAATTGTTAATAGAAGAAATGAATTCTTATGTAACTCACTTTTCTTGTAATCAGAGTTGGGTGAAAATTATATTGAAATAAAAATTTCGAATGAAGTGCGGTCTTTCCAAGTGGGTTTTAAACCCACTTTATTCGAAATTTTTATTTAAATGAAATTTCTGCCCAACTCTGCTTGTAATTAACTCGGACCGTTTTTATTTCCCATAGATATCTGCAGTCTAGTTAGAAGTCACAAGTTTGACATTTTCACACAATGTGTGATATCGGATAAACTAATAATTCTACTTTTGTTGCAGGTCAGAATGTGGACACCAAGGATTCCATTTCGTAGTAACAGCTTTATAGAAAACATTAGGGATAAATTAATTTCGATTATTAGGGAAAACTGCACGCCTACAGAAATGAATATATAAATAAAAGATTATTGAAACCTACGTAAATGCAATAAGGTTGGAAGTAAGTCGTGCGCGTTGGATTAATGCGGGAAGATGACAGAGGGACGCGCATAAGTTGAAGGAACGAAAACGAGAGCGCAGACACTGGGCTGCACCTAAGGGATACGTAAGACCAACACACACATATGGATTACAGAGGGTAGGATTGGCAGCTCTGATCAATATTCGATTTTTGAAATATCTTCCCCACCTCGGTGCCCATCGACGTCCTCGCCCGCCCCTGTGCGCCACCCGCTCTTCCCAGCCACCCCTCGCGGAACGTTCCTCGAAAGCTCGATACTCCATTTGTATTTTTAAACTGGAATCCCTATACACATACATCTCAGCCGCACACGAATACGTTCTGTGCACGTATACAAGATACGTATACAATGACACAGGAAAGCGTCCTGCCACCACCATCGCCATTCGCCATCACCATTACCACCGCCGGCGGCGTCGTCCTCTCGTCTCCTCAACCCTCTTCTTCCTCTTCTTCCTCTTCTTCATCTTCTTCTTCCTCTTCTTCTTCTTACTCTGCCCTACCGTCGCCGTCCTCGTCCTCGTTGTCCTCTTCCCACCAGGGTGTTCCCTCTCGTCTTTGCTCTCTTGTCGCGAGATCTCTCTTTCTTTTTTGCGCTGTGTGCGCGACGCACACACGCCTAACGAGCGGAGCCGAATGTGCGGATTGGATGTATTTGCACGTGTGTGCCGGATCACGTGTGGGGGCTGGAACTCGTCTGTGTATGCGTTACGTATATGTATCGGTTAGCTGCATGTATGTCTACGTGCGAGCGAACGGAGCACACTCGGGGGCTGGAGGCATACGATCCATCGGAATTTTAAGGAAATAGAAGGACACTCGATGCATACCATCGGTATGTAGCAATGCGCTCGTGGTTGTGACCGCATCTGTATGCGTGACTGTTAACGCGTGTACGTGTTACAGGGCCGGCAATACTGGCTGGAAGAGAAATGCGTGGATGTGACAGAATCCTTTTTAACTTTGTTGCGTTTGAAGGAATTGTATCATTCCGCCCGGGGAATCCAATACTCGAGTGGTTCGCTTATAGGTATTTCAGCGCCGGGCGATGCGCGTTAATATAAAATGCATCTTTCCGCGGAGTCATATTTAGTCGGAGCAGCGCGGCTCGTCCCGACGTCTCTTCGCGGGTCGACTCGAAGAGGATCTTGAACTTCGAGGGAACATCTCGCACCGGGACGTAAACCGGAGGAACGAGAGAGAAATGAGAGAGAGAGAGAGAGAGTCATCGACGAGACCCCCGGGAATGCGCGAGGCATTACCTACCGAGAACGGATATTAATTTATTTTATCGTGAAATGCAATTTCAGGAATTACGTTTATAAGGGTTAGTTGTGTATAGCAAATATCGGGGCGCGCCGTTGGATCAATTTTCAGCTCGCCCGGGACAGGAAAGTAGATTTTACCGGTCCTGTGTATCTTTATACACGTCAAACCGACGCGCACCTCGCGCGCACACCGCCGGTCGCGCGCGCGTTCGAGTACATAGAAATCCTCTCGACTCTCGTGTGTTCGCGTTTCATCAGGAATGAAGGGATGCAGGTACCCATACTCGTTCCTCTTTGCCCGGCGAATTGGAATTTCTCGCCGCGGATAGAATTCTTTCTCAAGAATCACGCGACGCCCACGATACACAAGACGTAGGTGTCGGGTTCCTGCGCGGAGCCACACGTACACGTCCTCGTGCTCCTTTGTGTTAAATGAATACGATGACACTTCAATACTAATTGCGTGTCCGTTCGCGTAAGTTGGATCAAGTTCGTTTGCCGGGTAAATGTATTTTACCTTTTCGAATCGATGTGCTTGTGCGATCTCGTAAAAATCCGATTCAAGGATGCAGCTTCAGCTCTGTCCGAACGTACCGAGAGAGAGGGTGGAAATGTTGCACATTTTATCATCAATATTTACATACTTAATATTATGATCTTTATATACGACTATTTCTTAATGATTTACTGGAAGAGAGAGCAAGTTCATATTCACCGCGAATCTACATTTAGATGGACGTGTTTTAAGGGTTGGAAATCGCGCGATGATGGAGAATTTTTATCGTTGGACAAGTCGATTACGAAGTGCAATTAAATGATTTTAATGCGGCGCGAGGTTCGCTGGGAAATGATGTCGTGCATGAAGCCGGTCGAGCGATACGGAAGTTATCAAACCCGTTCCCCGCGTCCCGTTGTCTGTGTTCCATTATCGCGGGACAATCATCGATAGGTGCATTTGCGAGGTCTCTAACCGGCGCTCTCCGCGCGCATCCATTGAAAAGCGTCGAGGAGAGTGAGTGCGAGAGAAAGAGAACGAGAGAAAGAGAACGAGAGAACGAGTGAGAGAGAGAGAGAGAGAGAGAGAGAGAGAGAGAGAGAGAGAGAGAGTCGTCCAGCGAATCCGACGGCCGTTTGCAGCCGGTAGGTGCATTTTGCGCAACTGCGGATCGAGCCTACCGGTGCAGTACCGTGTGCAATTAATTAAACTGCGGCGCAGCGTTGCTCATTAGCGGGCGTCGATTGGCTGCCGGCCGGTCACGTGACAGCCATGCCGGTGGAAGGAACGGGCTAGAAGGGTAGGAGGACGCGAAAGGGGGGTGTTGGTTCGCTCGGGATAGGGGGGGTGTGGGAGGGAGGTATAGGGGGGGGGCCAGTCTGGATCGGGGGGAGGAGAGGGAGGGATGTAGGAGGGGGGTTAGTGGGGCAGAGAAGGCAGCACTGCACTCGCTCAGTTGTTTCTACTGGAGAGCCACGCCCTGCCCCTTTCGCGCCAGGCTACCAAAGGCGGATACTCGGGAATTAATTAAGACGCCCACCAACAAATGATATCTCGCCGTTTCCTTCGAGCACACTTCATCCCCGTACCGCGGGGTAAGGTATTAATTAGAAGGACCAAAGGCGGACCGTCTGATTGGAGGCTCCTTTGGGGTTTCCTCCATCGTTGTGTCTGCGCGAAGACTCTCTCTCTCTCTCTCTCTTTCTCTCTCGCGGACACCCGACCACCTCCGGATCCTCTCTGGACACCGTTCACCCTCCCGCCTCCTCGCCAAGCCGCGAAATGACTTTCCCGTCTATTTATTGCACGTCGTTAGCAACTTTTGCAGCGTTGTTAACGGTATTACGGAATAAGGGATAGTTAAGAGACGCGCGCAATAAGAACTGCATGTTAATCTCGCGCTTTACTTTTCTGGTTGTTAATAGAGCAGTGCGATTTGTTGTTTGGTGTACGAGTTATTTTGTACTGCAAGTGATCAAATTATTAGAGCTATTTGCATGAATTAACATGTTTTCATTAAATTATGATTTAACTGTACAGAATCTATTTTTTATAATTAATAAATTGTTACCTTGCTACCTGAATTGCAAGCAGCTGGGGTGAAATAAATATTTAATTTGTTGCTGAATATGTTTAATAGGTTGAAAATAATATAGTGGTATATTTAAATTCTTCATATTTTTTACTGTAAGAAATTAGACCTACCCATGTTTATCATAAATGCATAAAATCCGCAGTCTAATTATTAGGATAAAAATCATGAATTGAAGTAGATTTAATGTTTGTGATTAAAATACAAATCGTCGTTAAGCAATTACGTTATAAAAATTCTGACGAGACATTTCGGAATGTAAATAAGTAAATACGCAGCAATAAAACGTTGAAAGTGGTATTTTCTCATAATGCCTCGCAAGCCTCTCCCTTATAGCAAACGAATCGGCATGGAGATTCCATGCAAATTGCTTGAATGCGTCTTCAAGAGGAGCCCCAATGGGCCACACAGTAAATCTGTAGATTGGATTGTCGCTCGGTACAGCTAATCACGCAATTACTTTGCCCGGCTTTAATTTTATCCTTAATTAAATCCAATCTCGCGTAACAAACGTGAACGTGCATTCCAGATCCAGCACCACGGGAGATTGAAATTTTGAAAAGAGGAAGCAAAGGGGTGGACCGACTATCCGATAAATTGAGTTAGCTAAATTTCATTATTTGTAATAACTTCGGCAATAACGCTATAGGCATCCATTTCTCGAATGACTGAACACTCTGCAAATTTAAATATGTATGTATATTCTTCAGTGTTCGTCCACGCAGCAAAACGAAATATAAAATGCATAAAGTACAAACACGTTTATTAAAAAGATGGAAAAATGTTTTGCAATAGAAGTTCATTTGAGAAAGTGTCCCATCTGACCAAAGTTACTCCTCCTGTCCCTTTAACTAACATAATCCGTTTCACCCCCGTCAGACTGTCACACAGTTCCCTCAAAATTGACGTACGACCCTGTTGACACTCTGCTCTTTACATCACCAGAATGAAACAAAAGTAACCAAAGAGGAACCTCTCACCGTTGATGCCTCTACATACATTCCCTACTTATTTATGCATTTATGCCAAAAATAAGCAACAGACACGTTAAAGGAATTTGAGAAAATCAATAAAAATTCTGTTATTGCAATTGATGCGAACAAGTTTTATTTTGTATTTTATTAATGTTAAAGCATAATATTTTAAGTAGAATATTTATTTACTTGTAGAGCATTTTCGGTAACATAGTTGTGTGTGGTTCGACGCGTCTCGCAGTGAAAACAGACAGTTTCAGACAGACAAAGCGTCCAGCAGCTAACCACTTTCGCGTGACAATTTGGTTTACGTGAATGTTTCAGCAAATCTGTTTGGAAAATTCACCAAATCTATTTACTAATCAGCGGTAGTATTAGAAAAATAAATTTAAATACATGACATCAATATTTATTTCAAAAACTGATTAAAATGATCAAAAACTAATTATTCATCGCGGGAACCGCAGTCCTCCTATAGACTGAATGAAAACAAGCGGACGAGGTATAATAAAATTTGTTCAGAGCAGGGGGGAGAACGGATTCCTGGTGTAATATCACGGACAATCGCCCTGATTCGAAAATTAGGTAGAGATTCATGCGGCAACACGACGCAAGTGAGCAGAAAAGGCGGTGGCTCGTTTCTTCCAGGCTTAATTTATCCGGGCCTGGTGCGCGAAGGTAATTTTGTTTAAATTATTAAAACCTGGGGGCCACGTCTGCCGTCTGCCTAATGACGTAATCTTCTAAAAAGTTATAAAGTTACCGAGTTCATTTTTAAAAGCACGTCTCCTCCCCCACGCCGCGTTCGTCCCTCGTTCTGCTCCTGTTTTCTGTAGCCCGCTCGTATCTCCGGGACGATCCTTCTGAAAATACTTACGGTACTTTTTATTACCTCGTATTTCACGCCGTGCGCGGAACTTTTCCGTGCATATTTATACAGGTAAATAACTAGCCGTGTGACCCCGCGCCTATAAGCCCACTGCTGTTCTCGAATCAAGCAAGGGAACGTTATGTATGTATGAAAGAATGGCGATGCTTAATGGAAACAGATGAATGGCGTCGTCGAAACTGAACAGCCCCGATGAACCATTCGTCCTACTCTACTTTGGTCAAGTTGAGAAATCGCCTATCAATGGGAAATGAGAAACGACTCTCTCACCGAAACCTTTGCAGTTTAGTTATCATTTAATTTTTAACGTTGCTTCAACATCAAACGTTATTAGTAGATTATTATTATTTATTTCTTGCTTTAAACTATATAAGGGTTATATAGCATATACATTGCAAATTATACAATACATGATTATGTTACAATATGGCTTACCACTAAACCTACTGAGTACTAAAAGCGAGTAACATGTTTCAGTTTGCAAAAATGACGAGGCTCTATTTATTTAGATTTTCTGCAATTTTTACAACAATATGTGCTTGGATACAGAATTTTATCGAACCAATTTCCACGCAAGCAACTTCATAATTTCAAGAATTATGAAATGAGAAATATAAAACCGGCCATTTGGCCAGGTAGGTTTAGTGTTAGTGACTACGGATCTTTAAATAAAAATCTTCTACATCGGTCGCAAAATATAGATTGAATTGGAGTATGGCCTAATTGGAGTACGGCGCATAATTTACGAATTTTATCGACAGACTATATTCGATGGAAATGGTCACATTGTTCGGGCGGGTGTAGCGCGGTCGCGAAATCGCATTTTTTTCGCCTCTTACGGAACCGAAAGCACTCGCCCGAAATTTTACTACCAAATTGGCTTTTTCGCATTTCGAAAATATTGACTTCACCGCGGCCACGGTGAAAAATCGTCGGTCCAATCGACGCGCGCTAGGCTAACGCCGCCGTGCGGATTTCAAATTCAAATTTCGCGGCAATCGAATTAACCCGCAAAAGAGTCGTTTGATCCGCCTATCGGGCACGTAGAACGCCGCACAAAGTGCCCGCCACAATTATGAATAATTCGGTGCGCAAATTCGCTTAATTCCTTTCGTCGAATCAAGGGGGCCATCAACCAACGAGCCGACAGTACACTCGATACAGCCATCGAACGCTCTCAGTCTTTCATCTTTTGGGGTGGAATATACACGAAACTGACGTATCGATTGTTAAAAATGCAATTTTAGAGAATGATGAAATAACAAACGACATTGAGCAACGTTGTTAATAAGAGAATGCACTTGTCACTGGTATAAAAACCATTTAATAAATATGAAAAAAACGATGGTGACAAGACAGGTTGCCAAAAAAGTTTCCGCAACGTTAGGGGATGACTGAAACATCCCTTAAATCAGTGTCAAATTTTCTCTCCTGTAGTTTCGAATAAAGAAAAAAAATCACGAATCCCAATAAGTGATGCACGAGGGTAATATAGGTACATGTTCTCATTTTTCAACAGGGCTGCCTCCCATTATTAATATGACAATCCCGAAGCGAGCCGTTCCACAAGAAGGAAAAAGCAAGAACCACCGAGCAACCACGGAGTAAGTGACGTGTTTAGCACGTCACGTTTTCAATATCCATATAATTGGCCGGGTAACGTCTTAATTTCTCTCGGAAATGTTTTGCACGCGTGGTACAGACGATCTAATGCTTTCAACGTAAATGGACCGGACGCGAAATTCGTATAATCTTGAAGCGTAACTATTATCCTACACATATAATAAATAATGGATATGCACGGAAGCAGCCCCGTTTAAGTGTTCTTAATTAACCAGCCAGCCGGGGGATGTAACAGATGCGCGCGCTTAAATTTAAATTTATTCCAATCGAGCGGGAAGAGCTGCGGATAGCGAGAAAGAGAGAGACGAGGAGAGAAAAGGAAAGAGAGAAGGGACAAGCAGAGTAGACAGCGTCACCTGCTACCCGCGCCACCAAGATTCTCTCCGATCTCGATCTCCACCTTTCGCCATTCCGCCATTATTCCATTATTCCGGCGTGGACGTCGGCATAAAGCCGGGTAGACGGTCTCGTCGAACGATCAAACTTTAATTCAATTAGGAAAAACCGAGGCAGCTCGTCATCTTGTTCCCGTTCTCTATTTTCTTTTTTTTTTTTCTTTTTGCTCCTCTACATGGTAAATAGATAGGCGAGACACCCTGAAAAATTACCTCCGGACGGGAGGATCCCAGCCGGCTAGCCTTCCAACTCCCTCCAGCTAGTATTTTGCATTTCATCAGGCTCCTCTTCTCTAGTAATTACCGTAATAAAATTATCGTGAAACGGGATCGGCTGAACATGATCGGCCAGGTTCCGTGGTATTGACGGATTCGCGCGGATATCGGGTTTCCGCGGCATGTCTTAATGACGTTCGAATTTTAATGACAATCCCTCGGAACGGGCAGCTCTCCGGCCGGAATACAAAGTATCGGTGGCCGTTTTGACGAGGGTGCTGCGACTGCGAGAGCGCCGATGGAAGGAATTCACCGGAGCGTCCGCCAAGGTGAGCGTTTTTTCCCTCCGGTTTGATTGACTAACGTCAGTCAACGAGATCCTGCGACTCGCCATGGTGAATCCCCATTTGGTATGCCATGTAGATAAGTACAGTCCCCGGAGAAGTTTCAGCCTAAGAGGAGGCTAAGAGCACGCTCCTCTGCGGGCCAACAGACACCATTCGCGATGGGAACTGTACACACGGCTCCCCGACTTCGGCCTATTCCTTTCTCGGATCCTATTTTTTCGGCAGATCGAGCTACAACGCCAATAATATTCCTGCTCGACGGCTCGAGTGAGAAAAGGAACTTGTTAACCGTTTTATATATTATTTAGCCGACCAGATATTCGACGCCGGCCCGTGTTCGCAGTGTTCCTACACAACTTCAATGGGAATTGAATTCTTCTTAACACATCACTCCTCTTTTTGATTCGAGACCGACGCGGTCTAATGTAGAACGCAGCTCGTAAAAAAGCGAAATTTGAAATTCCAGTTATACGAGGTAACGGTGACGCAGTCGAGTGTCTGTAACTGTCCGGGACTTAGGTGTACCAGGATTTGCGTCTAAACGACTCAATTATACTTTGGTCGTGGGGAAGTTGAAAATTTGAAAGCTCAGTACTAAATCTGAATAAAGAAAAAGTATTTGGAAGTGCCATCGCGTTTCGTACGAGAAACGAAGTTGGAAAACCGTCCAGCTATTTCGCGTGTCCTTAACTCACCGGTTAGAGTCGCGCGGAGTGTTAACTGTGAAAAAGTGAGGCTCATGAGCAGATACGTCTCGGAGTGGGTATAACAAATCAGAAGTACATCGATATATGTCCGTATATATGGCAAACGTATATGTAAGCAGGGAACGAATGCGACAGAGTGAGAGAGATAGAGAGAGAGAGAGAGAGAGAGAGGGAAAGAGAGAAAAAGAAAGAGACGAGGGATCGGTGGAGACGGAGAATATCAGTCCGTGAGGAGAGGAACGGAGAGAGGATAAGTATAGGAAGGCGAGCTGGCGACCATCACCAAGTCAAATCGTCTCTCGCAACGCGCCAGCGAATAATCTTAAATTCAAATTAAGAGTGGGTCTACAAATTTAAACAATAAACGATCAGATTCCCCGCGATTCAAATTTAAACGCGGCGGACAATGGGCCCCGAAGAAGCTCGCATTTGTGGTATTCCCCGTCTTTACCTCGGAGCTTGCACCACGTGTACAATCGCTTGTATCTCTCGATCCTGGTATTTATGGCTTCGTTAAGTGTAAACGGTTTGCAAC
Source organism: Lasioglossum calceatum (assembly GCA_963966675.1). Classification (NCBI taxonomy): domain Eukaryota; kingdom Metazoa; phylum Arthropoda; class Insecta; order Hymenoptera; family Halictidae; genus Lasioglossum; species Lasioglossum calceatum. The sequence continues at coordinate 10,214,105 of OZ016550.1, read as the reverse complement.
GCTTTGCCTCGCACGAAACGAATCCACGGTGCCCGTACCGCAGCGTTCATAATCGGTCGCGCTATCTCGCCTTATCTGTTATTATTCGATCGCCGGGCAGATACCGACTTTTGCCAGCCAATTTATAGCAATCCAAAACAAAAGTCCTTTACCTTATCCGTTGCTTTCCGAACATGGCGCAAGAATCCTGTTAAACATTTCTAGGAAAACGCTGCGGATGCTTAAAATTCTAGACCACAAAATATGATAGATTTGTTAATCAAAGTATTCTTTCAAATTTTAAGCGTTTACAATGTTTTCCTAGAAATGTTTAACAGGATTACTTGCTGACGATTTATTTGCAGTGTCTATTTCTTCAGTACCTACTGAAAGAGCCCAACTTCGCGCGGGGCTTGGATCTGATGGGCGATCAATCGCAGGAGCGATTTCGAAGAAAGTTTCTGTATATCGGGGGACAGCTGGAAAATTCTTGCTGATTACGAGGCGGCGCACGGTGTCGCAAGAAAGTGAAAAAAGGATTGAGGCAGCCGACCACCAAAAAGCGAGCTCCTAATTCGATGGACCGAATCGGAGGCAGCCAGTGACGGTGGAGCCGGTGAGCTAGAACGGTGTCGAAAGAAAAACTCGACGACGACAGCAACGACGACGAGGAGGACGAGGACGAGGCCGGCGACGACTACGACGGGAACGAGGACGATTTGGATGAAGCGAGACGGTGGATAAAAGGGCGAAAAGAAGAGACAGGGAGAGGACGCTAGACGCAAGGCCGCCTCGCGGGAGAGAGAAGGAAGAGGCGGAGGACAAGAAGCGATCGGGATGTCAGATCGGATCTCGTTGGTGAATCAAATTTGGCCAAATAAACGAAGAGACGGAGGGGAACCGGGAGTGGAACGCAAGAGAGGAACGGAGGGCCGCGAGAACAGTTGCGCTTCGTGCGTGCATTAGCATGCGGGAGGGCAGCGAGAGAAGAGAAGAGGACCTGGCTGTTGGAGAAGGATCGAAGGGGATGCTGGAAGAGGGAAGAAACGGGATAGAGGACCAAACCTTCGCTCCTTCAAGCGGCGAAGTCAAGGAGCAAGCTGAACGGGGAGGAGGGCAAAAAGGTTGGCAAGAAGGGACTTTTCGAACTTTCTTTGTGTGCTAAGCAGCCTCCCGGGTTCTGTGGTACGCGGCAGCCCCGGCTGCTGCTGCTTCTTCTTCTTCTCGTTCGTCGTGTCCTTCCTCAGACGCTGTGTCCAACGGAGAAACGAGCCATCGCGGAACGGCACGAGTTCTTTCACTGATTCTTCGATCTCGTAATCGGTCACTATACCAGGCGCGAACAGGAACGCGAGAAACCCTCCGTTTCGAACGAAAATAAATCGCTCGTTAATTAACCCCTTGTCGCTTAATCCCCTTCGAGATAGTTCCTCCACCGTTTCTTCAATAAATCCGTCCCACTATAATTAGAACGACTCTGTTTCTAATCGATTCACGGAAGAAAGCAAAATTCGTGTTTATCGTGTAACTATGTTTGCCTCGTTGCTTAACAAGTTCGCTGAGTGAAGCAGTGAAGTTGTGTCTGTTCGATCGCTACACCAGAAATCGAAAATTCAGTAACGAAATGAAATTCTCAATTTAGGGAATTGTTGGAGAGCATCGCCCGATGGAGAGACGTTCCTGTAGCAACAGCGAACTAAAATCACAAGGTTCAAGATGAAATGTATTTTCTGCGATAGAATTTGACGAGCGGGCTGCGGTGTTTGTACAAGTTTACATTTTCGTAGACGCATTTCAAGAAGTTGGAATTAGTTCGATTTACATTTGCTCGGTCCGTGGTGAAACAGAAGAACACGGCGTTGTATTGTATTCGATCATAATTTCGTGTTTTCTGGAATTATATAAACGTGGATATAAAATATTAATTCTTCAGTCGTCATTAAAATTCGAGAACGTCAGATTTTCAACGATTAAATGTGCTCGTGGCAGTTTGAGGATTGAGGTCGAGTTACCATACACGCTGCGGCGCCTGACTTTCGGCAGCCACGTCAACGCACACGCGTAAAGTGAATCGCACAGTATCGCTGACGCGCGGGAACTCGGGGGCTGCGGATGGAAATCGTCCTCTCTTTAGAACGAAAATTCAGGAATAGCGTGGTATCAGTGCACTTAATGATCCCGCCCCAGCAGTACCATGAAAATGCTATACGGAAATAAAATATTCGTAAGAAAAAACTTTATAAAAAGAGATTTTACAATCAGCATCAGCTTCTCGAAAAAGTATCGTCCGCACCAGCCAGGATCGATTTACGGAATTTAGAGGATCGGTGAGTGGAAACAGCCGAAAAGAACCCTGCCAGCGTGAATCCACGGCAGATCGTAACGATAGGAAACCAGTATCATTTAAATGACATATTTATCGCAAACGAGCTGATCCCCATGAATGACACACACATACAACCGCGTTTATTCGTCGTACAAGGAGAACCGTTTCCGAGCACTTTTAACCAGAGCTCCTACATGTGTACACGCAATCATACCGACGAGTCTACAAGTCCCCAAGAGAAACGTGTCCGAGTACGTGAGCGAGATCCTCCCGCTAGACAACCGGCGCCCTCGTTTAAGAGGACAATTTAAATTCACGCGGTGTCAGCCTTACTCGGCATTCCCCCGGCCTGGACACATACGTTTCCGCGCATTAATAAGATCTCTGTAAATTAGTCCGCGAGCGAACACGGCGAGTAAACTTACACCTTCCTGAATGTACCATCAGCTAGCCTCTAAAGCTTGACCATCGCTACCCTTGACAACAATCGTTCCGGCAAACGCGTGGAACGGTTCGTGGCAAAGTTATTCTTATACTAAACGCAACAAACGTAAGACGAAGTATCTCAGACACTGAGCATCTTGTCGCTCCTAGACTAATTTATAGGAAACTTTATACCTTTACATTAATCCAAACGAATATTTTAATACATTCAATATATTCGTTTATTTTTTAATCACAGTGAAATAAGACGATCTACTATAAACTCCCGCGGAGAAATTATGGGAGCAGTTAACAAGGATTTTTAAATCGCAAAACTCGTGAGCGGAATATACGACGTTGGCGTGGCCACACAGTGTGCCACTTCTGTTATGAATGCACTAGAAATAAAACGACGGGAGATCTTCATCGTTCTTCGAATGGCGACCGAGCATGGCAACCAATTATTACGGGGGCGAGAATGTTGCAGTCGAGGTGTGTTATTAGGCCACGGCGTCCACTGCTCTCCTTTTCGGGCAGTGCCTGATCGAGGATATCACCGGTGTTGATCATCGCTATTGATGAATGTATACCTCCCCTTTTCCCGAGCCTGGTGTCGCGTTAAACAATTATCAGCTTCCATCTGCAGCGTAGATAACACCGTTCTAAATAAAGTAAGACATCTGTAAATGACAGTCGAATTCGGAGGCTGATGGAAGGGCACCACTTGAATTCCGAGATTCACGCTCCTAATATAATCTTTGGAGAAAGTATAATTAATTGTACTGAACAGCATTGAGAAATTTGTAGAATTATATTCTTTTCATTAATCTCTTTTAGAAGGGTTTGTCTATTTATCTCGCATTCCTTCCTACCGGAGAGAATCGAAGAACTGTAATTTAATTTTCTAAACGTAGAAGATGTCTTCGTCGGATAACATTGCTGGCTGTCCATTAGGAGGATGAATTACATAATTTTCTAATAATATTCGTCACGGGTGGCTCCATACGTGAATAGAAACGAGGGAGAAAAATAGTGATAAATGGGAAGGAAAACGGTTTTAGGTGTACCGTCGATTACCGTGTCTCTTCGAAGCACTCTATCAGGCTCTTTCACTTGAAGTCGCCTCGTAGCCGTGTACGACAAAGGTACCATCGTGTCGCCCAATGTGGAGTACGAGGAAAAGTGTATCGCCCACGCCGAATTAGAGATGACCGGGTCGATAAAAAACGAAACATGGTGCTTAACGGGTACCACCGCTAACCGACGCGTACTTCTCTCATTTATTATGCATACCCCGCCGATACGTATTGGAGATTGTTGCACGTGGTGGACTCCCCATAGCCGCGCACAGTAGTTACACAGCACACGTGTGTAACGAGACGGAAGATCTGCCCGGGAGAAGCGGTCCCGACTGACAAGAAGAGATTCGAGAAACCATCGCCCTCTTCCTCTTTTATGTAGCTGCTATCGATCCCATCGACCGAATTATACTGTATTAACACATTACGGATTGGGATTTCGAGAAAGGGTTTCGACCCCGAATTTCGTTTTATTGTAACATCTTGGTTGAATAATTTTCTGCGTCGTTCCGTCTTACGTTGAACATGAAAATCGTATTTTTCGCCACGTCTCGAATCACGACAAATAAGCGTACAAATGAGAAAACCAGAAAGAAACGTGAATTTCTCGGTTTGATGTATTTACAATGCATGCAGCGGAATATTCAATGAATCTCCGATTCATCTTTACGTCCACCTGTACCACCGGAAAGCATCCGTCAATCGCCATTAACATCTTCATGAAGAGTCTACTTCCAGGTCGAACATTCATCATGATCATTACGGTACGCAGTCTGTCTCAAAACACAGGTGAATCGAATGGAACGACGCTGACAGAACAATGACGGGATGAAAAAACGATACGCAATCCGTTTTCTGCGGCAGCCGAGTTGACAAGAAGCTAAATATTTCTGCGGCCACGCATTCGGGACGCGCGCGTGTATTAATATCGAATTTATATGTTCGTACGGACGCGATCGATATTCTCTCGCAGTCGAATGAAGTGCGTGCTAACAATTTATTTAAAAAATACAAGAAAGATCAGGAAGTTGGTGAGAGAACAAACGTCAATCGAATGCGTGTTAGAAGATAAAGTAGCTCTAACGAGAGTGGCTGGCAACGAAGGGGTTGAGAGGAAATAATTGATAAAGCAAGTCAGCGTGTGCTGCGCGAGGAATGTAGAGTCATCCTATTGTCATCGGTATTTCGCGGTATGCATATTGGCTGTGAAATTGAAGGTAAATTTTTCAGCGTGGCGGACTCGCGGAGGATTGAAACATCATCTTTTTACGGGGAGTCTTTTTGTTTCGTCGTTGGGACGATTTCTGTGCGCGTGACAGGAATTCGCTGGCGAGCGGCGAAGTCCGCGATAGTTCGCCAGCGTTAGAGGACCGTGCGTTGCACCTGGCGCTAAGTATTCCTTCACTTTCGAATAAAGAAAGGGACATCGGGATTCTCGCGAAGTTCCTCCCGGGTGATGTTTTCAGCTCGATGACTTGGCGCAGCTGGTGGTCGGGCAACAGTGTATCGTTCCGACGCGACGAGCGTTTCCGTCGAGGCTGTCGGTTGATTACTAATGCAACCCGGCCTGTGGCCACCAGAATTTTCTAACGAGCACGTTAGTTCGTTAGGCACGTCCCGGAACGATCGGCTGGGAAAACACGATCGCCTAACCGGAGGCCCTCCCACGGATCACGCGCGTTATCATTCAGCTTCTACGTACGGAATGCAATTGTTCCCATAAAAAAAAGGAAAGAACGGTACAGTTGCATTCGCACGTACTTCGACGGCGCAACCGAACGTAATACGGTGACGAGACGTATGGGCCACTTCCAGGCGAAATGTCCGCGTTACTCTACGCTACTTGAACGTTAAATAACTGCTCGACTCTCTTTCTCTCTCACTTTCGCGTCGCGAATATTCACGCGCCGCCTACGGCAAAAGATATTACCCTCGTTTATCACGCTACCGATTTTTTGTCAAATAATATTTGTAGCTTGTAAAACGCAGTTGTTACACGTCCCGTGAAAAATTGTTGAATATCAAATTTATATAGCCCCGAAGGGCGAGCCGAGGCGTTTCGGAGCGGAGTTCGTCGCTCTTAAGTGGAACGGCGTGCTTTTACGTCGCTGTCCAAGGGAGAATGTATAAATTTCTGTTTCTAGTTATTTCTTAAAATATATCTATAACCAAAAAGTTCATGATTTTTTCTAGCGTTACCTTAAAGTCGACGCAGGCCACAGGGGAAACAGAAATCAGGCGGACCGAGTGATTTGCTCCGGGGAGGCTCCGGAACGAAGGATTCCGAAATCCGAGCGAACCTCTGCATACGAAGTGAACGGCGGAATGTCGGATAGAGTCGGTGGGGGATGGGACACGGTGTTACCATAAAAGCGTGTACATTTTATTCTCGTTTATACGAAACGTGAAATCGGGCACGCATGCAACGAGCGTGCTTACGAGAGGGCAAACCAGACGTTGGCCGCTAATAGCGGTAGCCAGTTACACGCGCGGTTTTGGAGTCTGGATTGGAGCAAAATCTTGGAAAGGAAAGGGGAAAAGAGTGGCCGCGAAGAGGACGACGAGGAGACGAGGGTTCCGAAGGGGGTCCCAGCCGTGGCTCGCCTAATGAATTCAAATATTTGAATTACAAGAGTCACGCTCGGCCTCATTCATGGCGGCGCGGCGCCGCGTTAGAAGGCGGTCAGCTTAGGAGAACAAGGGGAGGATAGGGCCGAATTGGAGAGGCTGGTCCAGGCGCGCAATCGGCCGGTACGATCAGAAAAAAAGGCGGGAGCGAGAAAAGAAAACCGGGGCCGGGTCCTTGTCGAGTCTTGTCGCGCGAATACAGAGAAGAGGAGAGAGGGCGAGAGAGGAAAAGGCTAGGCGAGAGAGGAAATATGTAACAGGAGAGAATCACGTACGACGCCGCCGGAACCATCTGTCATGCCGCGGAGAATTTCATAAACCGGAATGCGACGTGGTACCGCAGACACCGGTCTGAAATTAAGATGAAATTATGGATAAAAGCGGGGCCATGGTGCGTGGAAGGCTCCGAAATGCCCGTTAAGAGCCCCGGTCGCTTCTCCGCTCTCTCGGCTCGGCCTCTCCGTGGCTAGCCAGAAGCGGTTCCATTCAACAATTCTTGAATTAAAACGTTGGACCACGTTTATTCTGAAGAAACGCTCACGCGCGCGCACCTATGTGAATATGTGGTTGCGCTTCCGGACCGTGGATGATTTTTCGGGCGGGTATCACCGGGGCTGTTATGACGGGTAGCCGACCGGTTAATTTCGAGTGGCTGGACACGAGTGGACCACTCTCTTGTCTCGCGAGATCACTCTTGCGCCGCGAAGAGCCACTCTTCTGTGGCGAGCACTTTTTCCAGGAAGGATTTCGATAAGAACGTGTGGACGTAGCTGGCCAAAAAGTCGTTAACTCGTTTCATATTTCCCCCGTACGACAACCACGGCTTCCCTTTGTTAGCCGGGTCAGATCAATCTCGGACGAGGCCGCGGGTCAGACGCTTCAAAAATATGCTGACATTATAGTCAGCTGCCCTGTCACCAGATCTTTTTTTCCTTGTTCTGATTTTTGACGATCTGCGAAAATAGGAATCCGCGTGGACGGCCTGTGGACTCGCTGGAACTGTGGATTCGCAACAGCGATTGTTTCACTGTGATTTTATTCATTCTGATCTTGTACACACCTTTTGATGGAATAACTCCACATGAATGTATATCCTTACAATTTTAATAATACTTTTACTGTCTTTCGTTCGAGACATATACGTTTCATAGAATAATTCCACGTAAATGTATCCTTCCAATGTTAACAATATTCTTACTGTCTTGACCGCACAATTCAAGAATCAATTGTTACGAGGTTTCTTCGGAATAAGTAACAAATTCGAGCACAACAAAGACATCGCTCATTTATATACCTCATAATACATCCTGCTCGATAAGCGCAGGCTTGCGCACCGCCTTATCGTCGAGGCACTCCTAGAGAATAGTCTTGACATTTACTGCGAGCACAACGAGAGAGTAACAATTGAAATATTGACGTCTGTAGCCGCGGACGAATAAATTGTCGACGAAATCTGAATGATAAAGGCTATTAATTTTCAATGGTCTTCCAGTGTTACTCGCTCTCGAATGTCAAGGTTCCTCGTGCCTGTGCAGTGTCGTTTTTCCACCGATTTGTATAGACATCTATTGAAATTCCGATAAGAACGATACCAGCCCGGATAGCCGGGGGGGTTCGCGAGAAGACAAGGAAACGGAGGAAGAAGGACGGATAGATTGGGTTAGCAATACGCGTATCTTGCGTAATAGGGTTTGAAATGCATGATTCCGAGGCAACGAATCTCTTATAATACATCACGGGACGGATGGACGTCCCGGACGTATCGCGGCCGAACGTTAGGCGCAGAAAAATTGGAAAGAGAGGATCGAGGAGAAGAGCGGGAAAGAACGATCGGGAAGAGACCGGAGAGCGTTAGAGATCGGACCGGGCTGATTTGAATTAGAACAATGGTCGTTCCTGATGCACGCACACTTCGAGGCTGTCGGTGACGTTCGAGATTAATGGCCCGAAAATTCAAAAATTGAAACCCCGTGGGGCGCCCCACACCTACCTTCTCCTCCCGACCCTTCACAACGTGACGTTCGTCGATCGTCCCGTCGGACTGTGCCAACAATACTTATTGATCGATCGCGCTTTGTTTCGGTCAAATTAATTTTAAATGCTCCGAAGTCCGACGATGTTACAGGCCAGATACTCATTCCGTTTGGACTGTTCTCACCAGTGCACAACGGGTGTCTTGAGAGAAGGGCTCTCCGGCCCTCCTCGCTTCTACACAATGTATTAATCGCGGCGGAGCATCTTTTAATTAACACGTATTGTATTCAATAAAAATATAGTCACGGTTATTACTTAATTGCAATAAATATATTTACGTTTCAGGGAAGAATGAAACTCCTGTTTGACTTTTATGTCTTTCAAATACTTGATGAAGAAACTTTTCTTGCTGCACCAAAGCGGAGATCCCGAAAATATCTCGAGCTTTCGTCGCCTGATCAGTTCCATAGTTCTTCGCGGCGAAGTTCCCGACGCGCGGAGGACTCACGATTCCCTTTGTCGTGAATAATTGTTAAAGCGACAGGGTGCGTTTGTCAAAGGCCTGATAAAAGTAAAAAGGAGGAGCGAGAGAGCGAGAGAAGGCACGTTGGTTTCGCCTCGTGCCGTTGTCGTCATTCCACGAGCACGTGCAGAAAGCCGCGCGAATGTAAAAAGAAAGGGAGGCGAGCCTCTCTCGAAATCGCCAGGCCCACCCGTTGCAACGAAGAGTTCGTAACTCTATAATGCACCATGCGCCCTGCAGGGAGGAGCCGTGCATTCCTACCAGCATTCCATTCAACTCCCACTTGCATAGCGGGGCGACCTGCCGGCGGGTGCATCCGTGCACTCGCATTGGTGTGATGATGTACTCGGAGGTGCGTGCACGTGCAGCGTTGTACCTGCACGTGCAATATCGCCAGTCCATGTACGATTTTTCGACCACACGTAGAACAGTGCGCATATGCAGATCCGTAAGAAATCTCTCCTTCTCTCTCTCGGCATCTTCGTGCAACGTTGTCTGCCGGTACACGATATAATTGCATATACAGTGTCTTCATAATTTCGCGATGCTGCGCCGGGACATTAATCAGCGTATGTTAGAGAAATTGATATCGACACGAGTCCCTTAAATATCAAACCGCGTGCACATCGCTCTTATAATTGCCGGCTATTACCAGGCTACATTGAACGGCTTGTGTACGCAGTGCTTCATTTTAATACGGATGGTTAATTACACGGTCCTCGCAATTAAATGCGCGCGGATCGTTAAGACAAGCAATCAGCAAGACATTCGAGAAGATGTATAATAATAATCCCTGAAAGTAATTGAATGTTATCGGATGTAATCACCGGATTACTATAATTATCTTTACCGTAATCATTAGATCGCGGATGCTCATGCAAATTTCGGTTTTTACTGCCCGGGGAAGATCGAACTTCCTGTAGTAATGGTATCGAGAAAGAGTAACTCACGGTTCTTGCTTTCGTTTTACATGGTTTATGAACATGTGAAACGTGAAATTAACATTTCTAACGTACAATTACTTGACTCCGGTGTCAGAATAGTATATCGATGTTCTCGAATTCTTTCGTCATCAATGCATCAAATTGGCAGTCGACATTTTTTGACAATTCATGGAGAGGACGAATAGGTTGCGGAGTAGGTCGACGAGAGTTGCAAAGTTCTCGGCGAAGGATTGAGGGAATGCGAGAAGGTATAAATGGAAACGGCCGTGTGCAGCCGTCGATTTAATGGTCCCTGTCAGTGACAAAAGAGCAAGGCGAACTTTCATGAATTTTCGTCGCAATCCAAATGACAGATAACGATCGAAGGACCGACACGCACGATGCTTCGTTGTTGCTCGGAAAGGGTCAGCCAGAAACCGTGACGGGTGCCGTGTGTGCGTTGATACCGATCGGTCTTTTGTTTCCATTGATCCCCCTTGGCACCTCACAACCATGCTCTACGCAATGAGCCTACGAGCCTATTCGTCTCCTTTACAATCCGCTGCACCTCCATGGTCAGCCGGCCAGCGAAATATGCTAATTGAAACGATTCTTATTTACTTAATCGTTCGTCCACGCAACCATGTCGTCCCTCGCTCCTTTCACCCTCGGAACCCTCTTATTCCCAGAACGGAATCATTCTCTACCTGCTAATACCTCTTACTTTACTCAAACATAATGTATCTCTGCATTGTCAGCCAGAAACTTATTTCACGAAGTGAATTCAAAATACGAGACCGCTCTAATCAGAGTAGTTAGATGCTAACGATGAACATTATAGGGCCCGCATTTTTCAAGGAGGTTTCAGGCAATTACTTTCAGAAAACTCACGGAACGCTTGCCTGCTGTTCGAACTTTGTCACCGGCCGCTTAATTGTCCACGAGCGGAAGGGACCAGTTTCAGAATTTATTTGTGACGGAAGGGACAGCGTAACATTTGGAAAGCGAACGATTTCGCTCTCGAATGGATGTACTCCGGTGTAGTGGATAATTTAAGCAACGCTTGTAATTTATGTTAGCTTTGATAGCGGCACGGTTGAATTCGGTTGCCTCGTAATCCGTATAATAAGATGAACCTGCTCTGCACTTGACGTACCTACCTGCGCCTCGAATGAATTACGAAGAATTTTAGAGGGCGCCATAAAAATTTTTCTTTATGAATCAAGTACGTATTCGTGACATCCATAATGCTTGGACATTGATAACAAGCCTGCGACAACACAGGCGAAACAGACTCTGAAGAATGTTTTGAAAGTTGATACAATTAAATCCTGTAAAAAATTCCGAATCGGTGGGATTTATAGACGCAGGGAAGCGAAATTTAGTAATGTTTCGAGGATGCTGACCTCGAAAGACCCGCGAGAGACTCCTTATTCCGAGAAGGTAGCTCGAGATTCTTGTTTGGTAGGGCCCCATCCGCCTGTCCGCTAGTGTTCCTTCTGTGTCTAGTGTTTCCCCCCGCAGACGGACACAGCAGATTAGATCTTAGTCACTACTATATGAGATTCTCATATTACACCTGGCATCCTTTTTATTTGAAAGCTAATGTAGAGAGAAGTTTGCGTACCGCTACAGTCAGCTCCCGTTTTACCCCTGTATCATCTTTTCTCCTTTTGCTCCCCTTTTTCCACTTTACTCGATCCTCACCTCCCACCTATATCTTCCACGGATCCTTGCTTCTTTTTCTCTCTTTCCCTCCCTGCCTCTCGCTCGTTCTTCTCTCTTTCTCGATCGATTGGTCGTTACCGGCGTTACGACTATTACACGATTATGATTACGACTGCGTGCAGCCAGGGAAAACTGTATTCAGAATGAAGTCGTAGCCTGGGCTTTCAGCGGGCGCCGATTCCGGGGCCGGTCTTATCTGGTAATCTTAATTTTCCGGATTCCCTACAAGGCTCTCTCCGGCAGATATAATGTTACCGGCGCGTCTTCTTAAGTGTGACTCGATTGCAAACGCCTGCTACGACAGACCACGTCGTCGGGAACGTCGTCTAGGGATTTAATCTTATCCGGACACTTAAGGCGGTCCATGAGATCGTCGGATCGAAAACGGCCGACCGTGTAACGCCGGTCACAGATACTCCTTGCTCTACATAATGCGACTGTTGGATCAGAAGAACGCAGTCAATCCATTAGGAAAATATTCACGCGTATTACCAGACGTCGCTTCGTCGAGACGGAGCAATTCATTCTTTTAATTAAGTGAAACTGGACGGATTAATTTTGATGAGCTAATTTATATTACACGTAAGAAGGAGATTCTAACAATAGACGCTTGCCATTGCAGCGGACGGTCCTCCGCCATCTTGCGCAGTACCAAAAGTTTCCATGGTTCCCAGGTAAGGGTACGTTAAAAATATTCGCGGCCTCAGCCCGTCTCTCGATAAACAATCGCGCCTGAAAAGCCGCAGAAGAAGGTTCGATCGGTTCGATCGAATCGCGGCGATTGTCAATCAATAATCGAAAATTTCGAGCTCCGTAACGCACAAGGGCCGAGAGAATCTTGCTCGATTCGTTCCCCGTACTCGCGGGCAGGAACAATAATAACGGCAATGGGTATCTGCACGGGGTGGCCCCGGTATAGTTTATTAGCGCTCCGAAGACAATGGAGGTCGGGACCCGAAAAGAAGGAGAGGAAAAACGAGGAAGGAAAGAATCGGTGAGGTAAGAGTCAGCAGCAGCTCGGAGCACGAGTCGAGGATGTGGACCGAGAGGCAAAGAGAGGAGGAGAACACCGTGTTGAAAAGAAAAAGAGAAAGAGAAACAGAGAGGGAGAGAGAGGACACGGTCCATATTTAAGTATGCAAGACCGCCGTCTCCAAATTTATGCGCGGCGACAAATATTTCAAAATCATTCCCTTCGTGGCCTGACTCCTTTTCCTGGGCTGGAGGGGGGACAGACCGAAAAGACGATGATAGCCTCCGCCATCGGCAGCGGCACGGTAGATAATAACGTGACCGGGTGGAATGGGCTCTCGGAGTGCCGAAAGGGAGCGTGTATGGAACGGTGAAACACGGGGACAGATCGCAAGAACAAAGCGGAGCCAGGAGCCGAAATATATTCAAAAATTCAAATCGTCTATTAGAAACAACGGGCAGCGCGACGATGTGTACACGTCGATAGGAGGGAGATCGAGGAGCCATCCAGGGGGTTTTAGGGGGGCGGCGGAGAGAGGGACGAGGAGGGTTTGAGGGGAGCTAGGTGGAGATAGAGGAACCGTTCGTGGAAGGGAAAGAGGTTGGAAGGAGGATTCTCCTTGGCCCTCGGTAGATCCCGACGAGAGATAAGGGAAAGAGGGCGCAAGGGGAAAGGAATATGCGAATTATAAAGCGAGTGATGGTAGCCATTGGGGCCCCGTGTGCCTTCTATATGTCGACTACGTCTCCTACGCGTGCACGTCGCGTTGTCCCTGTGTGTATTTACGCGTGTGTGGCACCACAGCGCAGGTCGAAGGGATCCTTCGGGGGCCCAGCTGGAGATCCGCGGTCCTCTCTTCGTTGTCCTGGTATTTAGGATCTCGCCGAGTAGAGCCGAGGACGTTGTGAGTGGCGACAGGATTTACGGTCTCGCTGGGAGTACGTGGAAGGAATACCAAGAAATATTGGTTTGCCGGACTAGAAATCTCATTGCTGATCGTCCACAGGGCCGTGCCACGCCGTGGTCAAGATCTGTTTCGCCGTTGCGCGGTGTGTTCGGTCACTTGAATTTTTGATGAATCGGTTGATTGGATGATGTATTAACGCCCGTCCTCTTTGTCTTCAATGCCACGCGGCGACTTAATCACTGTATGAAGTCATGTGTGGTACGTTACACGACTAAACGGTGCCGAGGCAGGTCTCCTACCGGCGCGTCTCGTCTCTTCTCCTCGCTTCTCTTCTCTTCTCTTTGACCGTAGGGTTATTAGCCGTGGCGATAATCAATCTTCCCGAGCGCACCGAGAACCGATGTTGATATCTAAATCGTTCATCAACCGGCACAAACGATCGGTATCCTTGATGAGATCACCGAGAGAGACCCGAGATCGTGGCGCAGATACCGCCATCGGGAAAGAATGCCACGGTCATACGAGAGCATTCCAGAATCTAGATCGCCCATTTGTACCCGCGCTGGCCGTCCATTAACTATTGCTGCATCGATTGCATTTTTTTCAATTGAACCGGCTAAACGCCACGGAAGAAGCGCTGCTTGATAGAACCCTCGGAACCCGGGATCGATCGTTAAACGCTTCGAGAACGTACACCTTTTTCCGACAGCTACAAAACGTTTACTTATGGGAGTAACGAATCGACCGACGCGGGACATCATAAATCTCGACAATTTTATCCGAGCGTGTGTCAACCATCGGCTTGTTCGATTTTTTCGATTTCAGGCTCTTCGATGATATGGTCATATCTGTGCGCCAGTCCGACGGACTTCTGGACCGTATTAAAAGCTGCCCGTACAAAAATGGCACGAACGATGGAAGTCTTTCGATAGTCGAATAGAAGGTTGGAGTCCTTTCGAACAAACGAACACGTCGACCGGATTGATAAAGCCGCGCGCGTAAAAATGGCAGGAACGGCGGCGGTCTTTCGAAGAACCCGTTAATAGATAAATTGTTCAGCGAACCAAAGGCCGCTTGATAGCCACAATATTTCCCGTGGCCCGTTATCAGCTCACGCCCGAGCGTTCTAGCAGTCGCGTTTACAGTGTGAAACAGCGGAAGCGAACGCGATCACGAACAGGGCGGTGTCGGCTAGTCCAACTGTTCTGCGTGCATCGGCTTGGGTTTCGGGACTTAATTTCCAGTCGTGACCGGAGATATTAAAGCGGGCCGTGTGTGACGTCGTATGTATGCAAATTCGGCCCTCTGGAAATAGGATGGCAAAGGGGAACAGGGGCAGTTTCCGTCTGAACCTTCGCGTAACTTTGGTAACCGCGGATATCGTTCGCGCATGTGCGTAACATGCATGTGTCCTTAGGACACGTATGCGTGTACGCAGGCTCGCGCGAAAGGACCACACTCACGGTCAAACGGAATGGTGTATACATCATGTATATTGATGGCATGGCACACGTTCGATTCCCATGCCCTCTAAATATTGCACCCCCCTCCATCCTACCACGCGATCGCTCAAAAGTTGACTCCACGCTCGCCGCAATTCCTATTCTGCGATTCTATAGAAGCTGCCAAATCGAACAAGAGTATTTACAATTACATTTACCGTACCCACCACATCAGCCAAAAATGAACGGTCCCGATTTCTTTATCTTGCGTGGATTAAAATTATGAAGATGAAAAAGTTTAATATTTTTTGTGTCGCTACGTTAATTGTCTATCCTGCGAGTTCACCGTTTCCGCGCAATACATAACAGTTTCCATTTCCTCGGCGCCCGAAAACGGAACGGAATGATCGGTTAGTTTCCTGTCGGCGTCGCACAATGGCTTGCTTTAACTGAATTTAATTCGTTCGTTCGCCGCATGCGTCTTTCGCCGAAGAAAGAGGAAATTGCGTGCGTGCGTGCATGATATTTTATAACGGTACTCGAAATATTTTGTATTGCTTGCCGCGGAAGGAATTCTGCGGTCGCAGTGCGAACAAATTCTTTTCAGACAGGCTTATCCTTCTCCGGGGCCAAAAAGCGAAAGCCTGACGCACCTGTAACTGCAGTCGTCCGTTGCTTACTTTCATATTCGCGTGGCTGCGGTGTGTACACGGGCGCACACGCATCCACGAACACACGTATACGTTTGCTCCCTTGAGCAACGACAATCTGTATCAGCCAAGTTATTTTCCATTTCTGCCTTGTCGCATTTGTTTATCCCGAATTTGTCATGACGTTTCTGGCGTTCTGCATCGCTGGTTTTTCAAAGGCGCCATCTTCCGCGTGCATGTGTACGCGAAAACAAAAATACAGGTAACTATTCCCAATAAAAAAGTATAGTGTCTACAACCTACGATATACATTGAGTTCACAGTCACTGCGTTTACACCTTTCTGAAAGGTTACGAGAAAGAATTTTGTTCCAGCAGTTTGCATCCGACTGAAACATTGGCATGAATCAATAATACTTTGACTGACTTCTAAATGAGTTTCGAACGGAATCCAATTAAAGAAGGTCTATTTTATACATTCCTTGAACGTGTCTCCGCCATTCCAGATATGTCATCGAGAATTTTCTGGCGTAGAGTAGCTATAGATCTTGCGTGTCTTTTGAAATCGAGTCTCGGACGCGTCCCGATCGTCTACTGGCCGACATGGATAAGTAAGGGGATGACAGCTACGGGTGTAACCGTGTAAGGGGTTGGCCAGCGTCAAAGAGAGATGATCCTCTATACATATATATCTATATACATATATGTATATAGGAGTAGGAACGTGATTTGCGGTTCGGGACTTCTGAGTCCCGGATTTGAATTTATCTTGTCTCCTTCCCCATTCCTGCACCTGCTACTTCGATTCGATGTCCCCTTTGCTAACACCCATCTAGATCAGTCCACAGTGTCCAGGAGGACAGTCAGATGTACTAGGAGATCGTCTTTCGGTGTGAGCGCGCGCACACAAACTCTCTTAGATGGTGATTCATAAGGAGGTCAACGGGGAGAGGATTACGATTTGTGCGCAAATCGTTCCCTTCTGCGAAAATTGCTGGCTCCTCCACTTTCTTTAGTCGTAAAAATCTTCGCTCCGCGAATATATCCGAACTCGAATCGTTTCATTCTTCTCATTCGAGGCGCGTCGATTCGCTTTTAATTATACTGTTCTTCGGAGAATTGCTCGCCGTATGATGATTAAACCGGTGAAAAAAAACGTAACAGGGATGCGCGAGCGTGTGGCACAGGGAATGAACAACGAGGATCGCTAACGAAATCACGTGATTATGGTGGTACAATGGAGCCGAACTGTGTAAAATCATGCACGATCGTAATGCGCATCACAGCGCGACCTCGCCATTATACTCGAAACAAGCGACTAACGACCTGCCGCTGGGTACCGATTGGCCGAATTAGGCGCGATATGCGCGTACATAGTCGTGCATAACCTGCGGGGATGATAATTAACCCCGCATGAATGAGGTTTAATTGGATTCAAGAATCGACCCCTTTCGCAGCGCGCCGTGTACAGACGCTTCCGCGGAATTCTGGCAGCCTTTTGACTTTCAAAGACAAAGTGTACGAACTGGGGGAGTCCTCTGCATTATTATCCTCTCTGCTTCATGCTCCGCTATAGCAATAAATGGACTGTACCATCAGAAGCGCGTAATAATTGTCAATTATAATGTGTGACCCGTTCCCATTGCATAATATTCAGTATAAAGATAATACAGAAGAATTCATATTCATCGTAGTGACTATTGGGGATTTTTGAAAACTGCTGAAGTATTTATTTTTGACTTCTGTGTCCGCGCGCGCGGACAAGGCGAGTAGCATGGTTTCTCGTCATTTAACAAAGTGAACGAGCTTCGTTCTCTGATAGCGAACGGGAGCGAAAGGGTTCGCTTCTATCTCGCCGCCTCTCCGAGTTATTATTAGCATTGTTAACCAACTAACTCAAGCGATACTACCCTCTGATGCGTGAGCCAGTGCCCTGCAGCTTGTTCACCCCTAATTGGCGTTCTAACGTAATGGTGATCCCGTCAAGTGATCACGGAACCCTCGTCTTCGTAGGACCTTCTAACCCTTTCACAATTGATGAGGATCTCTTGCCATTCCTGCTACAGTGTTTCCGAAAGCCGGTTACGTTCTGCGACGATCTGGCCATTGTTATGCATAAAATATTTCTTGCACAATAGAAATGGATA
Organism: Lasioglossum calceatum; assembly: GCA_963966675.1. Classification (NCBI taxonomy): domain Eukaryota; kingdom Metazoa; phylum Arthropoda; class Insecta; order Hymenoptera; family Halictidae; genus Lasioglossum; species Lasioglossum calceatum. Next base: position 10,196,404 of record OZ016550.1, on the reverse strand, counting down.
ATACGATGCATATACGCACCAGTGTGTAAAATTTTCATCTTAATCGAACTAGAGACGAGGACCAACGGGAAATTGATTTCTCGTTTTGAAGAAATAAATGGAAACAATTATTTCATAAAATGACTTCTTCCTATATTTTATTGCGAGACCTAACTATTTTAGTAAGTGGTTGGAACGACGCAGTCGCCACAGTGAACCGGCGAATAAAGGATAGTTCCATCGAGCACGGATAGAAATGGGGGAACCGTGCGGATGAAAGTCGTTCGAAAGGACGAAAGCACGAGGCTAGCATGACGAGTCTCGGGTTGACGTTTCATTCCCAGCGAACTCCCGTACTATGCATACTAACTAGCCGTCGCTGCGTTATACATGTCTTGCGTCTTTCTTCCCGGAACGTTTAAACCGCAGTTGATCCTACTTTCCTCGTCGTTGTTTGTTAGATCGGTGTATTTGCCTGGTTTCCTCGAGGGTAGGCAGAAACAACGACAACGCCGAAGAATTGGTCCAAGGCGGCCAACCCCTCGTTGTTTGCATGGAGGGTGCCGGCCACTGGTTAGTTCCCGCACTCGCCGATAGATGTGCTCAGTTGTACTTCATCCAATTTTATTCCCTTATCATCCCTTTTAAAACCCTAGGAATTGTTCCTTATTCTCGATAATCTACTTGAACAATTTTTCAACATTACCCGGAGATGAAAGCATGCAACTTTATTCGAATCTCGTGTAATGTTCAGAGCGGTATCAATGTCTTTTCCTTTGAGAAAAGTTCCGGTATCGCCTGACAGAAGCAATACAAACTTCGTTGGACAATTTTACCCGCGAACTAAATGAAAAGTCAATGAAAGAGAGACCGGGTATCAGGGCCGTTAGACGTAAGTATGGACACGTAAGGATAACACATAAAACATGTGAATTCTAGCATAACGGTAGCAGTCACGGAACCACGGTCGAATCGGCCGCCTAAAGTCCTATTTTTAAACGGTTTATTTCCATTACCCCTGGCAACTATCTCTCCGAACGGATCTAACCATTATTTTGGTCTAGTCTTGTTTTTAACCACACGCTTCCACCGCCGCTAGGCGAACCCCGTCCATCCCACTCAGACGACTTTCCACCCCCCGACCCTTCCCTTCCAGAAAGGATTTTATTTGCTTTTATTCGGATGTAATTGTTGGGGCCAGTCACCACTATCGCCACTGCCTAGCGATGCCTAACCATCCAATTCGCGAATGTTTCTCAGCCACGCGACCCTTTTATACGATCCACCGGCTTACTTTTCGTGTAGACTACCTCCGGCTCTTCGTTCGCCGACTCGAAGAAGCTATCCTCTCTTTCTAACTTCCTATTAAAACTACGATGATTACTTTACGGGACAACAAGCACAAACTGTTTTAAAGAGCTTTGTTGTACCCATCCGGCTGCTGAAGTGGTGTAATTCGACCCGAGATTTGTTTAGAGTGTTAAAACGAAACTTTCGAATACGTGCCTTGCGAGATTGAGCTTCCTAAATCGTAACGTAGACCCAGAGCAAGACGTTGCGTTTCGTGTACGGTTAATACACAGACTGCGGATTTGATGCATTCATTTTTAAAGGACCCAAGGGCATCAGTGTATTAGTTTCAGTTTGATACAATAATTAAGAGAAGAAAAAATTGCAGTCATTTTTTATTTTACATAAAGATTCGCAGTCTATTGATACCATACGTTAGTTTTGTAATTCCACGGATTGTAGAAAACGAAGAGAAATGTGAACGAAGATAATTATGTTCTAGTTTTGTGTATTGCCTCCCGATAGCGTGGAAAAAATTGCGTTGCCGATAGGATGATCCGATACTTTAAAAATCGGATTTGATGGTCAGAGTGAAAAGTTTTGGTTGGTCGAACGGCGCCGAACGGCGCCGTCTTAAATCGAGCACCGACGATTCCCATTCCGCGTATCCGGTTACAGGGTAATATTCAGGATTTAATGCCTCGCACCTAATTCCCGCGGTAATCAGAGAATAATCGACACTATGTAACCATCATCCCCCGTGGCGCGGTGGCGTCGCGCCCCTCGAATAATGAATCACAAGTGACGCGAAGTGACTACCGTAGAAATAATCCGGATTAGAGACGCGGACACGTCCGCTCGCCGATGAAAACGAAATCTGTGAATGCAAATTCCGGACCGCACGATTTCCCTCGTCGAAACGGTCCGAGTGAGCACGGTGAAAGGGCCAGGGACAGAGGGACACAGGAACAGGGACAGGCAGGCTCTCTCTCTCTCTTTCGATGGAACGAACCAGGAGGGTGGCGGCGAGTTTAATTATCGGGTTAAACGTAGCGAGCGCTGATTCTGATGAGAGTTCCGGATTCGAATGCTCTCTCTGGTACGTGACTGTCATCATGGCGGGCCAGTTAACTAACTAACAGTCCCGGACAGTTAGCAAGTACCGGGCAGGAGTCGATCTGTGGGGGAGATACGGCACGTATAAACCCCCTGCCAGCCCACCCCCTTCCCTCCCACAACCATCCTCGCGATGACATTGTTCGCACTTGGATTCATATTCAAATTGGCTCGCGCTCTGGTGCGATTGTGATTATTGCGATTATTACTACCGTCTATGTTCCGGCAATGTTTCGCCAGTGGCGCTGGGAGGATGGGGGTTGCCTGCTACCGATTTTCATTCTGTTCTTAACCTGTTCCACCAACCCCATGGCTCCTCCGCTCTCCGAAGAGTGTGATCGAGGGGCACAATAGATTCTGTCGAATTTGTCGTGGTATAATGTGAAAGTCGGTGGGGGAAATTTAATTACTGTTCGGTTAAATTTTCAAAAGTCAGGTTGCCGTGGAGGTGCAAAAAAATTTTTATTTTGCATATAGATTCGCAATCTACCGTAAGAATTGAAGTCGCAATAAAAATTCGGTTCTGGAAATTTTATGCATAAATTATGGACCTCCATACGAAACTCCCTCTCGATAAATTATTTGATCGAAACCGGAATAAAAGGAAATATATAAACGTTTACAGTGAAAACAAAGCGAAAACATCCTTAATTAATCTGTGTCAAATGTATCCCCCCGCTTCATCGCAGAAGCCATAAAACGTGAGAATTCGCAGTGAGCCGGCGAGATTTCGCGAGCACGCGCGAAATCGACTGCGAAAGATGCCTAGGCGCATTAATGACCATAAACAGAGTCGGAGATGGGGGGTGGTTTAATGTAGCGCAAATCGCACCAATTAAGAATCCGATTAAAGGAGTTGGCAGGTACAGCGTTAAAGATTTGAAAGAGGAAATGGTCGGGATCAGAATCGCTTCCGGCCGATAAAGCAAGGCGTTCATTTATTAACGGTTGTCCCTCTCTGGAAACTCTTTTTTCGTCAGCCTCCTAAGTATTTGCTTTCGTTCTCTGTCTCCCCCGGCCGTGTCGAGTCGCCGGTCGATTCTCCCGCGTTCTCCCAGGTGTTAGTTTTATGGCTCGTCATTTTTTTAAGTGCAAATGAGTTCCGTCGTCGCCTCGCACCTTCCATCACGCCGGGATCTTTCCTTTATTTCTTTAATTTAAAAACGGAATGATTACACGGGGGGTCGGCTCGCCGGATTAAAAACTCTACCCCTGGAATCTGACCCACCCCAGCTTCCTTTCATTCGCCTCGACCCTACTCCTCGCCTCCTCGGTTTCTCTTATCCTCGCTTCGCAGAGCGACTTTTCTTATACAAAGCGAACGCGTAACCGTGGACGCGTTTCTTTCCTCCAGATTGATTGCGAAGTTAACTCTAATTTCTCTAGCCCCCGATTCCCTCCCCCCGCCCGCCGGATGGTACAATTAATCGCTCTCGCAAAAGCGTGCAATTTAGCCGCGGCCTGTGTAAACCGGCCGCAATCGACAATAGATACGTCGCGCTGGGCTGCACACGAGAAACCAGAAGCTTGAAAGATTTTATCGTTCTGGTTTCGGAGGTACTAATTGCATCGATACACGCTGAAATTGTGCACGGTCCGTTGCCTGGTAGGCGTCGACTCGTCCACTAATAGATGGAGCTCCGCGGTAATCATCTGAATGATGTGCCATAACGGATGTTTGCTTCGCCCATAGTACAATCATTAAACAATGTAATTATCCACATCCTTTGTATCTTTCTCTCACCCTGCGATTAGTCGGATCCATGCTGCCGGTACGAGCAACGCCATGGCACCTGTTATCTTCCACGTATATCTCTAGTTTGATTGATAAACATTACAATGAGGTCATTCTCCAGCGCGTTAATGAAATTTTTACATGTATTTGGAAACGTAGACGAGCGAAAGGCACGCGCTGGAGGAACGTTTAGAGGTCGAGGTACGGGTCCAGAGCAGCCGGCGTAAAACTTCATTTTTATCGGAATCCGACATATGCATGCGTGTCGGCGCAATTCCTATCTCTTTCGGTGAATTCAAGTCGATGCACGAAGTGGCCTGCCGATGCGAGAGGTACGCTCGTTATTAGACATTCCTGCGTTACCGACAGATAGATTCATCCGACGACCCACCCTATCACTCCTGAGCATGTGGACCTCCTGCCTAATCGGGTGTGAACGCGCCTTTGTGGGGTGGCACAGTCTGGTCGAGATATTGCAGGTTGTTTAATTTCGTTGCGCTCTCCACTATTCCTTTGTTTCGAACGTTTCAATTTAAATCGAAGCACCGCCGTCTAGCGAACGGGACCTAACTGTGTAAGAGCACGAGGCGAGGAGGGACCATGGCAAAAGAGGTGGAAGGAGCCCGGGACTGGAGGCAAGGGATCAGGCGCCGATCCGTTATTAATTAGATCGGCATCGGGCGGAAAAGAGCGGCTTTCAGAAAAGGGCCAGATCCGATATCGCTTCTCGGTTTCAGGAATCCCTCCGACGATTCTTCTTCTAGCCCGTTCGCCGAAACCCCGCGAAATTAATTGCCGGACAGCGTCGATGTTCCGTTCGACTGTCGACACCACTCGACACACTTACCGCAGCCTCTGCGATTCTTTGTTGTCAGCCCAACGACCGATTCCAGGCTCGAAACCCTCCCGTTTTTCCACGCACGAATTATATTATCTTCTAACATCGATCACGCCTTTATTTATACAACTACTTGTTAATGTGATACTTTATCACTAGACTGCGGATTTGATGCATTTATGACAGGAATGAATAGGTGTAATTTGAAATATAAAATATAAATTTCTATTTCACTCCAGTTTGTTGGAATTCGGATAACACATTTTTATTTTGCATAACGGGCCGCAGTCTATTTATTACATTACCGTTTTCACTCGATTTTAATTCGACATGAATTTTACGAAAATTTCGTTCTCTTTTTACACGAGTTTGATTTTGTGTCCGGTTGGAAGAAAGATTCAATGCGAAGTTGAAAGCATTAACAGAGTTATGCAGAATGTCGGACAAGAAGCTGGAAGTCGTCAGGGAACGTCTGCAGCCGCGGTATGAAACTGTGGAAGGCCATGAGTAACGAGATCTTGTAAGTGCATTACGTTCATCGCAAACATTCGGCCGTTACATCCCTCAAATATGATTTATCCTTAATGATAGCGCTGCACCTGGTTTTAAACGATCAAGAAAGAATGCGCGTAGGGTCCATAAAGTCGCGAGGCGGGTGAAGTCAAAAACGAACAGCGCAGAAAAACTCGTCGGTACAGTAATGAAGAGGAAAAAGGGCTTATCGCTAATGAAGCGAAACGCCTTCTTCAACGCCGAGCACGGCCACTGTCTTGTAAGAAGCCTCGGTACACCGGCCGTCGTGTAACGAGTTTTGTAACAGCGAATCGAATCGGAGCTCTCGTGGAACCAAAGGCCTCCGCCAAGAATCGACGTCCTTCGGTATTAGAGTTCCATGCAGGGTTCTTGCAACACGTGTTAATTAAAATTACTACCAAGATACGCGCAATCAATGTTTGATATTCGCCGCTCAGGGTTCGTTACGAATCGATATCATCCGACAGGGCAAGAACTATTAAAATCCTACAAAGTTGCTCCCACCAGAACTTAATTAACTTCGTCGCTGTTGTTTTCTCGTGCGCAGAAAGAACTCAAAGGAACGCCGTGCACGCTAATGCACGGTTTATCCAATCACTTTCGGATTGCGGATTTCATGCAAAAACATCGGGAAAGAATTAACCGACTCCGTTACGTTGCTTCCGCTTTGTGAAAATTTTTAAGATAAGACATACATATACACTAGTATAATTCCCGTTGAAAAATCAATGGCCGGCTTATTTCTGGAGGCATGCCACTAATTTATTTTTAGCACTTGATCCGGTAGGATTTCCGGGATAAAAGCATATTCGTGCACCCCTTTGGGCTACCGCGGCTACCTGTGTACCAAATTTCAGCTTTCCATGTCTTCCGTGTTTGGAGATTTTTTGAAAAAGATTTTCCGAAAATTATAATTTACAAGGTTACATGCAAAAATAAGAAAGGCATTTTTTACAACTTCTTTATTTGAGCCCTTGATGAAAATTGAAAATATATATTTTCACAATTTTTAACCGCTTGTAGTGTGTAACTAACATAGACCTACAAAACATATATTTTAAATTTTCATTAAGGACCCAAATAAAAAAGTTTTAGAAAATGCCTTTTTTATTTTTGCATGTAACCCTGTAAATTATAATTTTTGGAAAATCTTTTTCGCATATCATTTCGTAAACCAATTCTTCTAATTGATTATAAACAGTCAGATCGCTTGGTACAATGATAAAAAAGTTATTTTGTTTCAAAGGGCGTCCGAATACTTCCGTTACCAACTGTATATCTGGAAAAGTGGCAACGCGAATTCGCAGTCTATAAATGTTCCGGTTCCGTGCGGTAGAATCACGGTTCACGAACGCGTCTATCGATACGATTAAAGTGGATTAAGGTCAACGCTGGCTAATAAATAAAATATGATAAGAATAATAGTGGCAATTTCGCCGAAGGCAGTCGGTGGAGGAAGTCTGATATTATAGTGTACCGTAATACAATCTGAGTATTTGAATACCTAATAGTTTTCAATGCATACATTAAACCTTAAATGCCTATTACCCGGACGGTGTTGTCCTATAGCATTCGTCGATGCTAATTTTAGCTGTGTCGAATTCGAGGCCCACATATGTATATGTGTACATACGGTCTCGTCGTAATACCGTTTGCGCATTTACTTTCGGGTATATGCTGCATCGGGGCATGCATATCAACATCTCAAGAAATGAAAAACCGTGCACCGAGCACGACAACGTCCGCCGTGAGCTAATAGATGGTTTTGGCGATGTATTAAATATTCGGCGTGCATCGGGTATCGTGTAATGACGAGACTTCCCGACATTCTTACCGAACAATGTCATGTTAACATGAATCCGGGTTGGCTAAAACGAGATGAAATATATCCACGGTTTTTCGGCCGACTTTCGCATTCAATTGACGTAAGAATCTTCCGATTACACGACTACAACTCACACGATGCATAATTCCATCGTAACTTCGACGGACAATGCTTATTACGATGTATTCTGTAAAGCGATATATTTATATGAATGACTCATTCTCGTAGTGAACGTAAATATTAGGTCCAAATATTTTTTGGACCGGTTATAATATGAGAGATGGTAGTAATTCAATAATATAAAACGTATGCATTGTGAAATCCATTGCACATTATTCTATCGAATGAAAATGTGAAATTTACACTTGGGGATTTGATGCATTATGCAGCTAAAGTGAAGAGAGTGAATTTCATTTGTGAAATGATAGCAAGAAAGATCAGTTTATATGCGAAACAGCATAAACGTAGTGCAATGTCGAGTGAAAATGCTAGCAGTAAATTAATATTCAAGTAATACCTAGGAGAAACATTTAATGAATAGACTTCAGATTGGAAACGTTTCTGAAAGGAGCTATTTAGAAAAGGGTGATTACGGGGAACATTGAAAATTCAGGAATGAAAGCTCAGCGAACTAATTTCCTACGCTCGAATCAGTTTCAAAGACTGCGATCATGTCTCGCCGCGCGAAAGGAGAATTCTAAGTCCTCGATATGAGTCGTGTAATCCTTCGTAATGAACCTCTCAAGACTGTCAGGGAACGTTTCAAATATTTATCTGGCTAAAACGTCTTTCGCGTCCTAGCTTTTAATGGCAGGCTACCATTCCTCTCTTGCGGTTTCAAGAAATTATTCAGAAACGTCACTGGTTCTTTTTATGTCCGAGACCCTTAAAAAGTCGAAAGAAATAGCTGTCGTTGAAAGAAATAGCTTTCAACAGACTTCGTAATATTTCTCCCTTAATGAAGAGCTTTTATACACTAAGAGCTGCTTAAATATTGCTAAGACTCGATGCATCCGGAATGAGGGTGAACTGAATACACACTTTATTAATAGATCACAATGGAAGAGTTATTAAATTGGAACAGTGAACTCGAAATTATACATTGCATATCGTTAAACATATTGTTACGCATACACAGAAAGTTTTCGTAATATTGTAAGAACATGAATGATGTTTGATGAAAAATATTCATAATGAAATTTCCACTGAATGTGTTAATTTGTTATATTATATTTTATTGAAATTGTGAACATTAATTGAACGTGAAATTGTAACAATTTTTTCAAATGTTTTTTGTGATATAAAATAGTCATTGGGAGAGAGTTATAAATGAAACTATAAACATCGTAGGAATACGTAAAAAGTTATTTAATAGTGACGACTATTTTTAATTGCATGTTTGCGGAGCATGATTTTTATTTCTTGTCATAAAATGTGCGCGTGGTAAATGTGGAGGTTTTTCTGTGGAAGAAACTAGTTACTAAATCTCCCAATAGATGGCAGGCGGTGCACTTCTGCGTCGGAAATGATAGCACCAGGTATAAGTTTATAGTAGAAGAACGAGGTGCATCGATTAATTCGAATTTTCTAATAGTACGTACCTAATTTTTATGCCACTAATATATTCCCTATTAATTCTATCAGCGAAAAATTGCTAGATGCATCTGTCCCGCTGAATATAATGACAAACGATTATCTGTCATCGGAAAAGTGCAATTTTATGGAAGCTGAACTCCGGCATCGTTAGGTTGTATAACTGCTAGAGTATGCAGCGTATTAAATACTTACTCTATTATGATACATGAAACAGATCTGATGTAATGTTCTCTATTATTTGCGTATTTTTCCTTCGGGAACGCCATTAATAAAGTTTCCAATGCATTGAAAAAAAATTTTTTTTTGTATTAAAAAATGGAATTTATGACAACAGTCATATTTTGAAGGTGTGTTACGCAAATGGTCGTTAGTTCATTGTGAGCAAGTCTTATTTCAATCAATTTACTGTTCTTTATTGCGTTATTTAGACAATGATGTAAAGTTTTGAAGTAATTTACCCTTCAATAAATATTTTGTACATTCTTTTTTTACGTGATCTTTGATCTCAATAACTTGTACAATGGTGACCTCTTTTTCTACTCGTCCAGGAATGTCTCGTGAGAACGATAACGTTAATTATGATCGTCTAGTGCAAATGACACGTAGGCTGCTGCATAATGATTCGAATTGTATCAATCACCTGAGGAATATTAACAATATCGCTCGTGATTAAATTTAATCAGTGGTCAACTGACGGTCGTGTTAATGCGAGATACAAGCCGTCTTCACCTTTACAAAGATCAAGCAGAGAAATCTTGTGGAATATTCATACGTTTCATTGTAAATCTTGATTCAGCAAAAATTAATTTTCTACGAAAAGTGAAAGAATCTCTGAAATTGAAAGCTTAATATATTAATATAATGAATTGAAGCTCTTAATATGCGTACACAATTTTATAAATTCTTGGAATATTGGAATAAATAAAATGTATTTTAAAATGTTAAGATTCAAAGTATTTTCAGAGATTCTTCTTTCACTTTTCGTGGAGAATTAATTTTCGTCAGTTTCAAAATTGATTGTTGAGTTCGATGATTGCTGGAAATGTTATTGGAGCAAAGATAAATATAGCAATAAATAATCCGAACGATATAGTTTAGGATATGCATGGTTGAGGTTTGGTCTGGACGCAACAAGAGAAAAAGGATAATGATGCGCGAATGCGATGGAACAAGACAGCAGCGAACCGTCACTCAGCGAAACCATCACAGACCGTGTCCATTGCTATCTGCAATCACGTTACTAATTTCAAGCTGTGCAACTATGGAGACGAATTCTGTATCTGCTAACAATATTCGTGCCTGTCCACGATCAATTTTCGGAGACTGCAGCAAAACGAGCATAATCAAATGTCTTATTTAATATCAACCACTTCGAGTAGATAGATCTCTATAATCCTTCGATTCTGAGTTTCTATCAGAGAAGAATTGAGAAATGTTAGACTTTAAATCCACTGTCATAAGAAATAATTTTAGAAAATTCCGTTTCTCTGAATAGCCACACCGAACACATAACTTGATCCAGTGGCGCAGCGATCACGTTGGAAATTACTGTGATTTGATGCAATCAGTAGAACAAATCACGTACGAAATGTATGTGCAACACGATCGCGGCATAATTCACCTAGGAATAAGTCATACGAGCACGATTGTAAATAACGCGACAAATAAAAGCAGCTCGATGTAAGGGTGGCTATCGTTTCGCGTGGTAAAAACAAACGTTCCGCGACTGAATTGTCAATGACAATGACTGACCGAGAGAGAAAGCGAGAGAGAACGAAGTGGAGTTAGCTCGAGAGAGGGAGAGGGAAAAGGAGAGGGAGAGAGTGAGGAGGGAACTGGTTTAAATATTTTCTGGGCACGTGTTTTACATAGGTAGAGATATACTCGCTCCTCCGGCACGCTTGAATGTATAAGGCCCGGCCAACTATCTCGGGTCAGATCTCGACGGTGATCTTCAGCTCTCATTTTTTCGTATGGTCGCTATTATGCTCGTCCACGAAGGCCTCTCGGAAACTCGTTCGTGTGTACAAAGGATCTTCCGACGATTATTAATTATCACGAGAAAGAGAGAGAGAGCGACGCTCGCACACGGAACAGAGGCAGATTTATTTCTAAGTAGCTGTTTATTTCATTGGCTGGAGCGGGCTGAGGGTTGCGCACGTTTCGAGACGGTTTCGATGAAAAAATTCGACTCCTCTCACAGGAGAAGGAATTTCGTCGGGACCATGATCGGTTGATATACTGGAATCGGTCGGGCCGCGTCAGACGGCTCGAATTTCACGAAACGATGTAATTAGTCCGGCGGAGGTTGGTTCTTTTTGAAACAAAGTGTTCGCAGACGAAGAAGATTAATGCCCGGCCAATTGAGGCGATTTCGACTGGCGAAACGACGAGCTGCGTGCTCCCAATATAGGACTCGCCAGAGGCACGGTAATAATTAGAATTAATTTAGGTGGAACGTTAAATCTAGGCGAGCGGTCCCTCGGACGAGAATAACCCAACTGGTTCTGATTAGTCTTAATGTGTTAATTAGGGAAGATTACACTCTGCCAATTCCTCCACTCTCTGCTCGATCCGATGGTCAGTCCAAGCACGGGTTTGCTCGCGACTGTCGCCAAACTGGACGGTAGATGGCCAAGTCGGTTTTGCCAATGAGAAAGAGCAGGCGAAAGCCGTAGAGGTGGGGTGCGGACGGTGTAGAGTTTAGCAAGTATCATATTTTACCGGGCATCAACGTACCGACAAGCGCACACAAGCCAGTGTACACACGCACACATATATACAGCCGTGTCCACGCACACGCGCGTGGCAGGAGATCATTAATCACTATTATCTCGGGGTAATTTTTCTTCGATATAATTTCGTCTGTTTACCCTCGCGAGTTGGCGCGCGAGCTTGCACACCACGAAGACGAAGACAAGGCTCCGTTTCGAAGGGTGGCACCGGTTCTCCTCTTCTTCACCTTCTTCTTCTTCTTCTTCTTCATCTCTCGTATTCTTCTTCTTCTTCTTCTTCTTCTTCCTCTACGCCTTGTCTCCTCTGCTTTCCGTCCTGTCCCACTCGTACACGTCTCCTCTTCTTCCTTCTCTGATTCACGGTTCGCGATCTCTCAACATCGACTTTATGTGTACACATGCCTGCAGCTTCGTTAGCCTCAAACTCGACGTGTTTCCCACACCGATGACTGTGAAATCAGGCCTCTCTGCCTTTTGCTACGTGAAACGACCTTTTCGAATCCGCCGAACGTTTACGTGGTTCTGAAAAACGGTCTTTAAAACCTGCCGCCTCGGAATCTGACATCCACAGCAAAAGCTGTCTCTGATTTTCCTTGAAAATTTTTTTTCTACTTGCTAAAACAAAATTTTCTCTCATTGAAACTTATAATTAAACAGCTGTTATATTATTTTCAATCTGTTGAACGCAACTCCGAGTGGTAAACTCTGAATCGCGTTCTTTGGCAGTGCAATTTGAAAAATGAAAAACCTTCAAGTTGAAATTTCAGCTCTGGACGTTTCTATGTTTCTGGCTGGGCCCAATGTTAAAGTCTGCCTTTATATTTACTTGTTCCTAAAAAATTGTAAACTGTGTGTTTAAGGGAAACCAAAAAGGGGAAAAAATAGTGTAACACCCTCATGTTTAGTCTATAGAGGCTACTTGTTCTGTATACTCCATTTATGTTTACACCTAACGTTGTAATAAATCTCTTCTGAGATTTTCTCAATAAAGAAAAGATATTAAGAGAAAAGATTAATTCCTTTAAAAAAATTTAATTCTTTAGAAAAATTAAATTCAAGGATTTGATTCATCTTCGTACTATGAATAATATTTTTTAGTTATATCTCGAATCCATCTGTGTTCTTATATAAGAAAAGGTTTGCAATAATTCGTGTAAATAATATCATTTCATGATCTTGTTGGGTACGTAATTTTCCGATGTTTAATAATGATAGAAATCTGATATTACAGATCTATTTCTCCGAGATAATCATTAGATTTGCATATAACGATGATAGATTGAGGGCAGTTACGCGTGGACCAAGCATTAAGAGCTTGTATTATGCTCTATTGATTTAAAACTCCATTAATCACCAAGTAAATTAGTCAGCGATAAAATGTTTATAGGCTTATCGCAAACACGGTATGACCTGCGAAAGAGCTGAAATTAATAATCAATGATGCGTGTAGTCAATACGCGAGATCCTAACCGCAGCACGATTTTCCTCTAATTTCTCGTAACTTTCTCGAGAACTTTCACGAATTATCACGGAAGCATGTCCGCCGGCGAAAAATGATCACAAATCGAGCGTAAAGATTTATGGTTTTTAAACTTTCATAATGCAAGATATTGTCACTTTCGCAATCTATATAATTTACGGACGGCTTTATACTCTAGTAAACATCCGCTTTCTATCATTTCAGTAATTCTTCTACAATAGTCAGTAATTCACACCCGTCTAATAAATATTCAAGCAGATTCTTCTGCTTATTTATTACAACTATATGAAAAGTAAAGGGTTCGTCAGAAATCACGCACGCTCGATGATGTACACGGAGCAAACAAGAAGACGAGTGACACGCATTGTACGTTCCTTGACGCAGCAAACGAATTAGTACAGCAGTTTGTACATGGTTTCAACTGCTAGCACGGTGACAATGCTAAGTGCATATTCGTCGACGCAAATAATGTTAAAATAGCACGGGGAACACACTGGCATTAGCTCGAAGCTACTTTTCCCATTCTACCGCGAGGGTAAGTACACGCGCGAGTATTCGCATTAACTGTGTAAATAGCTACTCGACTTGCAAGTGGTTGGATAGGGATTAGTGTTTTAACGCCAGGAAGTAGACGGGAAGAGAAATAAACGGAAGTGGCGTCGCTAGTCTCGAGTAGCGCCGAACCGGATTTTTGCTACTTCCCTTCGGGCGCTCGTGGGACACTTTTTCGACCACTCCGCATGCTCAGATATACGTCAGCTCATTTCCGGAATATTTCGTTCCTACCTCGATGCATAAAGCGTCGCAATTTACTAATTGAAAATATTACACTACCGGCACAATTCTTTCAATGGATCTAGCCAGGTCAGGGGACTCGGAGCTCATAAACCCCGGAATGATCATCGACGCTTAAACGAATGATAGTGTTAGCCGCAAATAACGAAAGCACCTCGGAATTATGTTTCGTGTTACATAAGGCACCCATTACGCGTCGAGGCTCTCTTGTGTACTACTCTTTTTCGCCATCCTAGGAGCTAACTATCCTTCGACCAAAGTCTAACTAAGCGACACCGGGAGAGATCCTGTAGATCTTTCCACGAGATGATGGTCATTCGACCAACGAGTATAAATCACCTAAGAGAAGTGTCATCCCGGGGTCCCACCTATCCTCCCCCTCCTGCACCCCGCCGCCCCCGGCATTCCTTCATTTGAATGCAACTCTCTTTCATCTGTCTCTTTTTGCTCGCTTTCCACCGTGACATTATGAAACATAGGCACACGTACCAGTAAATGAATATTGTATCAGTTGTCTTCGTCGTCGCCCCTTTTTCCCGAGTCATTGTATCAAGGTCTCCGGCTGAACTCTCCGACGGGATGCAACCGTGGAACAACAAGGTCCTCGCTATCATTCACCTTCCCGGCAGGATCCATAAGTGTCACAAGTTTTCCTTAATTCTTGGATATCTCGTCTTTAATATGAAAGATACCGGGGAATTCAGACAGCATTGATTCGTGTCATGTTTGGTCTCGTTTCAACCAGAAGAATGTCAAAAACATTGTTGTATGTGTGTACAATATCTTACATGATTCTTTGTTATTAAATCATATGATAAAAGTGATCACTACGAGGTCTTCCATTTGCGTCTTGTATTCCATGTGATGGGACTCGATTAATTATCTGACGAAAAAAGCAACAGACAAATAGGAAATTGCGTCTGAATAGTATTGGAGCGAGAGAGTAAGCAGGATATTGGATTGATCATTAGTTTGACGGTGTCATTAAAGAGCAGGAGAATATCGTTAGGAGGGACGATGTAGGTCATCGTACAGTACGATTTCGCTTCTCTCCGTTTAGAAATATGAGGAAGGTGCCCTCCCAAGTAGTGATGACGGTGTCGCGTCTCCGAATTTATCTTCGGCTCATTAATAAGGGACGACAACCATCGATAAGGAAGTAAGGACTCGGCTGGAATGGTCGAAAATGAAAGACACGACGAACGAGTATCGGCGGAAACCCTGCAGCAGGTAGCTTCTTTTACGAGCAGGATATCCTAATCGCGTTCGTTGGACATCAGTCATTACCGTGCTACCGGGTGCCCGGGAAAATCTATCCGACGAATCATCGAACGCAAATATGAAAACAAACGGAAGTAACTTTCACATGGAGAAACGTAAGAGACGCAAGAAACTGTTATTTAATCTGAAGACAAAATAAAAAGTTGATCGCATCCAAAGACGTACAATGAAATATTTGCATTGTTTAATCACGTCGTCTTCGAAAGAATGTTGCGCGGCTGAAGACAGTAAGGGGGGGAAAGGGAAAGAAGCCCGGGGAGGTTCATTGTATCCCCGGTCCCTAGTCAGATAAGTCATAATAGTGACTCGGCCGACGTTGTTAATAGTCAACGGAGGATCACGGCGAGATAGCGCGCTAATGCACGCATTTATTTGAAATATTAAACCCGGAGAAAAAGAGAAGGAAGGGGGCAGATTCTCTTCTTGTTCTTCCCCTTCCCTCGAGATCCATGACAGTGGGAAGAGAGGCCGCGGGAAGGGAAAATTATAAATGACGATAATTAACGAAGATCTTAACCGCTCACTCCGTGACTACGCGGCCGTAACTGTGTGCATTCAGGAGTACATTGAAAGTTTACCGCGTAATTCTTTGCTTACCGAGCTCCGAGACCCTTGCATCAAATGCTATTGTTACAATTATGGTGGAAATTGAAACAGTTTCGTGTTGCATAACGTTTACAAAAATTATAAATAAAATCAGACGTTGTAATCCTAGCTGGATGACCTTTCCCGTCTAATAAAAGCGATGCTTACCACTGATAGTTCACACAGTTCACTCGGTGAGCGCCTAGAACGCTTTGATAAAAATTCTTTGTCTGTTTAATAGAAATCTTTATATTGATCGAGAAGTGCTTGGTTGGTTCGAAGAATTTTCTGCAGTTCCGAAGCGCATACACAACCCCTCGATAATTGTTTCCCTTCGTCTACGTCGCGTATCTTCGCCTACGAGACGAATCTCAGACGGGCTGATCAAATCAACGCTGAATAACAGCGACGCCACTAACTCATTCTTCCTCTCTGTCCTTCTATCTCTTCCCTCCTAATTATTAATGTGCTCGGACCAACGGATAATCCTCACAATCATCGTCGATGCATTCAAGTCCCTCTCTCTCTCTCCCTCTGTCTCTCTTTTCTCGCTCTATCTCTCGTTATTGAGCGTGAGTGATTAATTAAGAACATCTCACGACCTGATGATTCGCCATTCAATCCCTCCTACGCTGAAAACAAACTTTGAATACGCAGCTCGGGGGCCTGAATGTGTACAGCCAATGAAATTACTGTTTACCGAAGGCGCGTTGTTTGATCCGTTATCAATCACAGTCGCGATCGATCCGACACGAAACGTTACGGAAACGGTATCACTACGCTTCCTGTCACCAGAGTCCGTAGTCGTCTCGTTCATCCTCCCGCTGGAATCTCGACTATCAGTCAGTACATCGTCGATTGTCTCATTTTATAATGATATTATATTGTATATGATTGTGCTCATGAAAGTATTGCATTATTTTTCTATGAAACTTTTACCAACATCTTCGTCACAATTTTCTGATTAACATGAGACCAAACACGACACAATTCGGTTCGTATTTGATTGTTCAATTCACAAATAGCGCGGAACCTCTATTTTCCGAACTGATCAGAGTAACATTAGCGTTTCGATAATAGTTACCTAGGTAAAATGCTAGATTAAATCTTTGCTGATTTGTGTAATGATTGGTTCGGATAATCGAGGCTCCACTGAATGAATTGAGCAGGCGAATGTACTCCGAATTGTGTGATGTTTGGTATCATTTTAATCAGAGAAATGTCGCGAACGTGCCAGCAGAAGATTCACAAAGCAATAATTAAAAACAACATTTTCCAATTATTCAACAGTGCACAATCATTCCAGACATTTCATTTAGAAAAACGTGAGAGGCGACTTGAGTAATAATCACTGTAACGATGAGTCGTTTAAATGGAAATGTTCCCGAGTGATACACGTGTCCGAGCACTTTAATTCCGCGAAATCTTGATTAATTTCGGATCGGCTCGAGCCATTGACGCGAGAAACGAGGCGCTGGTCGCACCGAGAAAAAAAGCGTCATTAAGAGTCATGTTCGATCACGACTTTGGTACCATCGTTGGACCGCACCCTTCGCCGACGAATACCTCTACTTGCTTGCTTGCTCTCTTGAAAAAATACCACACCCCCTGCCGCGAGGTGGTCCCCTCCCCCGGCCCTTCTCTCACTCCTAATATATATTTAATCAGGCCCAAAAATACGCTCACGCGCGCGCATATAGAAGACGGTTAAAGGCTGGACTCACACTTGAGCCGTTCGATGGCCACAAACACAACCGGGCCGAGAACATTAAGCTGACACCCACACAAACGAGCAGGCCGGTGCCCTCTCCCTTTTTCTTTCGGCCGGTTCGATGCCTCTCTCTTTCTCTCGCTCTATCCGACCGAATTGTTCTATTTCTCTCTTTCGTTGCGGAGTGGATTCGAACACCTTTTTTGAATCAGAGAGGGTCAAGCGACTTGGCCGTAGATCATCTTAATGCCTCCATTGTTGTTTTAGGACGCCCGCGACTATACTGGGTGTTCGCCGCGACAATGTCGACGTCTCGCGCACCGCAGAACGAAATATTGGACGAGTGCAGAAGTTTCGATTTCAAGATAAAACACAAGCGGTTCTGCCAATCAATTATATAGGGTGTTTCCGAAACTGTGGCCGTAACTTCGAAGATATGGATATGCTCGATATGCTCTCTGCTGACTGCTTCCTTTTGCAGTCATCCGATAAACGGAAGAGCGAAAAACAAAAACCGGAGATTTTATTGACAAAATTTTTAGCCCTGCCCCCATCGTTTAACGTCGATTTATGGCCGGCCATCGCATCCGCGGCACCGAGCCTCGAACTTCCAGTACATCTGCGACTTTATTGCGGCTGAAAGTGAAATTTCATTTTATGCTCGATAATCTCTCGCGATGGACCTACCCGAAACGGTTGCCCGTATACTCCCAGCGACATCAAATCGGCTATTTTTCACGGGACCGGTGCCGAATCTATTAAAATTTCATACCATTTCCTGTAAAACCCTCGCATAGCTCACAATTTGTATCTTACTTCACTAGTTGGAGCAGTTGTTGTTTATTTTGTTCAAGATCAGTCAGTTGACCGTGGTAAAATCGATATTAATTAGGTTTTCGCATTTTTCTAGACGATTTACATTTATCTTGATATTTTTTCTTCACCATCCAATCGAAAAATATTTAATTCATTAAAGCTCCATTATCATCGAAGTGGTCTAAGTCACATATTTCCTGTGGAATTAAACTAAAATGATTTCATTTTTGACAATATCGTAAGAATTACATTCAATTAATTTAGTTTAAAATAATGTAATGTGTGAAATAACTGATAAACTCATTTTTTTTTAAATTATGACAGACCATTTTGATAATTATGGGCACATGTAGCCATCACGCAGAAACGACTCTGTAAACGATACAATAGCATTGTTACATAGTAAGTTCTCGAAGCGTCTCTCCCGTGAAGACATCGAGGCGCAGAATTGAAAAAACGAAACAATGAAATTCATTATTAATGTCTCGCGTTATGTCGGCTTAATGGTGGCCGCACGTTCGGCGTTTACAAAATTACAATAACCTCGGAGATAAAGTGAGCCATTACAGTGATCGTGTTTGACTCGCTGCGATGTAATTTTTATGGGCTAACAGTCGTTTATTAAAAAAGAAATCCGGCTCGCTCGTGTACGAAGAAGCTTGTGGCGCGGCGAGATTTTCGTGAGGCCTCTGGGATTCTGTTCAATTCAGATTTAATTGGTGCTCGCGTTGTTCGCTTGCGATCGTCGGTCTCGAATTACAATAATCACGACAATAAATTGAGCAATTATGGCCTCGGCATTGTAGTCGCTTTCGCCGAGACGAAACAGAACTCGTAAAGGAGTGGCGTGTTTATATGAAACCTTTTATTTGAACAATTAAGTAAACGTAAATAAAAACTTAAATTCGTCTTTGCAGCTAGCTTTTAAAAGACTCGTGTATTCACTTGAACGTCCAGCGGTGATGAATTTCTTGAATTTCGAAGGGTCCTTCCGCAGCGACATTTCCAAAGGGCCGAGGCAGAGAATGGCGAGGAAATACGAGGAAGCAAAGTGGCGAATTCATCATTTCTTAAGCGAAACGGGCTCTCAGGCTATGGTTCGCGGGCGCGACTTTTGTATCTTAGCGCCGCGCCGGACGTGTTCGAAATAATCGGAGCCGTTTCTTTCGGACTGTGCTCTGCCGCGGTCTGCTTTTTCGGTACTTTCCAACGATTTCAGGGCTCGGTGCCGGGCATCGGCGAACAGGAAAGGCCACTCTTGGCCGGCTTGTAAATTCGCCGCTCCTTGTAAATCCGCCTGTAATTCCGGGCAGGGACGCGAGTGCGAGAGCACCGCTAAGGAGAAAGAGAAGGAAGAGTTACGGCCGACATGAATCGCGAATTATCCTTGGAAACAGGCCGCGGTAGACGCCGGAGGTCGCAGTCGTTGACATCAGAAACTACTTCGATCTTCGATTGCCGATTCCGTGGTCCACCTGGCCGGAGATCGGCATCCGAAACGGTTCCAGAATCGAGCCACACTTTCGCGCCCGAAAAACCACCGAACGCCGACTTGCCACGTGTTCATTGCTTGCACCTGATCATTCTGGATCCTCCATCAAGATTCCTAGATCCGTTGCAAGGATGGTACCGCATTTCAGTTTACTCGTTATATTAAAATTATCAACGAAGGAACTGTCCGCTGTAGTGCATTTCGAATAAACCACTTGAGATGAAAGGGAGTTGTCGAGACCAAAAAATTGAAAAGAAACTCGCAGCGGAAAGGGTCGGAAGTTACACGTTATTTCGACGAGTTCGACCCAATTTGCGATTTCCCTCTCGAGGATTTTCCGGGCGGTCGTGATACGAAGTTCGCGGGGGCCGGGGCACCGGTAATATAAATTATTTCGAGCAGAACTTATGCGATAGCCGCTATTGTGTGAAACATAACCAGCCGTATTTTACGCGACGAAGTTGAGATATATGCCTCGATAAATAAACGTACGAGCGCTATCGTAGATAAACTTTAAGCATGACTCGATTCCATAGACTTCCTTCAGGAGTATACACTCGAAATTTAAGACCCCCGTTACATGCCGACGAATTTCATGCTGTAGGGTGTTATATGTGGCGACCGACATAAACCCGGCTCGCAACGACGTTTGCTATAGAGATTTCTCTGTTCTGCTCTTCTCACCCCATGGTAGACTCGGATGAAGGAGGTTAAAGCGACGGTGTGTAGGGAAGTAGAAGCAGCGGAGTGGGTGGAAAGGGACCCTGGGCATATGCATAAGGGAACCATACTGGTCCTCCGACACCTTCGAACTCGCTAAACCCCCCTCGGCCCGGGGGTACTCTTTTTATTCCTTTCCGAGCCTTTTTGGCTTTCACCCAGACACAGTTCTTTCGCTGGTTAATTAGATTTTGATGGCTGGCATGAGCATTTGCATCCTTTATCTCAGGAACTCGCCCGTTCCTCTCGCATACACGCTCCGTCCCTCTTTCGGTATTTCTCTGTTTAACGCTATGCCGAAGCGAGGAAGAGGAACCACGGGGCTATCCTCTCTTGCTCGTCCCTCTGCCCTCCCTTCTTCTCTTTTCCGCATTATTCTCTCGCTCTCGGCAGGGGGAGTCGTTTAGGCCTTCGGATGCTTAACTCCAAAGCGATTTAGCGATCCAGGGGCCAAGTGTCAACAAGCCGGCACTGCTCAGGTACGTATCGTTTAGCCGCGATATCCTGGGACAGGCCCTCTGGCTAATTTCTCGCATCTTCTTTCCGACGACAACGGTCTCGTGTCCGATTATATTATTTAACGTTCTCAAGAGAAAATGACGAGAACTTATTCTAACATGTGATTGAATAAATACGTTCAATCAATAACCTGTTACAAAGTACAACGAAATGGTTCGCGTTGATCTGCATGACAGCTCCAGCCATAATTAAGTCGAACATCGCGTCTAATTGATTTCCAGTGAGCGTCGCTCGTTATTTCCGTGGGCGAAACAACACACGCCGATCGAAGAAGGATTGATCATACGGAATTAAACGATCGATTTTGAATCATTGGGCATTCAAAACAGATTACTCATGTCCTTTCTTGAACTAGATGAAATCCTCGGATGAGACTGATGAGGAGAGCGTTCCGCACCCCACAAATTCCGACACGACAGGGTCGGGGAACGAGAATACCTGGCATGAAACGTCAAAACACACCTCGTCCACCCACACGCTTATAGCCGATCGTTCGAACGCGTGCACACTAACGACGAAGATTCCTATGGAGCAACCAATGACTGGAATGACTTGCACTCGATGTCGAACCGAAGATCCCTCTCGGTCTTCGTTTCCCCCCTGCGCCGGCACCGTAGCTCTCTCTCATTCCTCCGATCAGCCCAGGGAATCGTCATCTTTGTCAGCCGGGTTATCTTCTTCGAGGGAGGTGCAGGCTTAATTTAATTAATTCCATGCGCCATCTTGACAAGTGTGCGCCTCGTACGCGCATCCAAAGAATAATTTTCATACTCATCCACCTTCCTTTCCCTTCTTTCAGACCGTGGCCACCACCACTCCACCCCGGAGAGCGCCTCGCTTCTTCACCTTCTCGTCTTTCTCAACTGCCCCATACTCCACCCCGGACTCGCTCGAACCGTTTCTTCGGTTATCAGATCCCCGATTCATACTCGTCAAGCGCGAGCGAGCTGGAAGAAAAAGAGGGGCACTGAAAAAAGAACGCATTTATCCGCTCCCATCTCTCCGGGGTCATTTGTCTTTTTGATGTCGCGCCGTATCTGATTCGTTAATTGCGAGACCTTGCGTGTGATCGACTCTCTTCAGCAACGGGCGAGTAGTGGGGGCAGATATGCCGGGCACCCAGCGGATATTTGGAATGGAAAAGATTTTTCGGATGATACCGGACGCCGACGAAGATTTATTGTAAAACTGTCGTACCACTTATCCGCACCGGATCTCTTCAATATTGAAAACTTCGAATCACTTTAGCGGTCGTTAGAACCTATTGACGTCTAATGTCGAAGTTTCTGTACCACGTCGTTCAGAGTATCGCCTATAATAACGTTCTCTGTGACTTATGGTCACACGGCGGATCTTTGTGATAATTGAATTGGAAACAGAGAAATTTTTCAGTCGGTTGAGCTTGTCAAATTTGTGATGTATATCATTTTAATAAATTCTGTGTGTACAACAGCTTTACTAAAATTTGATTCGTAGTATGCTGGGAAGTTGGGCACTTTTAAAACTCTATGGAGAAACGAGTTACAAAATCCGGGTCCATTTTAGTGGCAGTAATCAGGTCAGTTAACACCAAACCCGTCAGCTGATTACTTCGAAATGAGCGATCGCGCACGATTATGTTCGACACCTGCGCCATCACTGTCGTTACTTTGCAAATCATTTTCAATAATATCGTCGTGAGTGTTCAATATTTGTGGCCGGTCGATGTCACTTTGTTCAATGGCGGGTCTTCAACGCGTCAGCGCGCTGTTTAAATTTGTCGCGTCGCTCGTTCGCTCTTTTTCCCTCGGCGAACCGTTCGCGTGCGTGCCATTCAACGTTGGCCCCGTCGCCGCGCGTACCCCTATAAAAAGATATAATTTATTTATTACAGCGCGGGAACGAGCGGGGATTCGATTTTACATGATTTAGTACGGACGCCTCGGAAATGATTGGCGTTTAAAGAATACCGGTAATTACCAACAGTCTGTCGGGGGAACCCGTAAAAGTGCACGATAGGTCGAGGCATTTTGCGTTCCATTCGCGGGTTGCTCAAGGTGATCCTGCCGTTGAGCATCACCCGAAGGAAGGAAAAGAAGAAAGACGGTCCATCATTTAAGTCGCTAGTCTCAAAACCTTTAGCCCAGATTTATGGGTAATCGAGGGGCTGCGCGGCCAGAGAAGCGTCTCCTCCGACGAGACCGACGCACGGTTTCACGCTCGTCAATTCGCGCGCGTGGAACAACACGAAGAGAAGCAACCAACATATCCGAGGGTCGGTTAAATTCGAAAACGCTGGACATCGTGTGCGGGAACGGAATTTCTGTGTATACTGTACTCGCGTATCGTCGTTCAGCGGACAAAGAAAACGTCGAAGCCGCTGGTTCCACGCCGGTGGATCGATTACGATCTCCATTCGAACGTGTCATGGCCCCGGGGTGGTATTTAGAGTCCCTAATTTCCGATCAATCAAAGAACTCCTTCGTGGAAGGTAAAAATGAATCATGTCGCGCTGGGCGGATCACTGTTAACTAGACATACAATGCCCCGCATTAGAGAGAACTTGGTGAGAGAGAAAGAGAGAGAGAGATCTTCGCTCTCTCGTCAAACGATGGTTAAGCTGGTGACCGGGGTTAGCAGGGGGTGGCTCTCAGACCCTGGAAAAGAAATCGACGACCAACATTCTCTCTGCGTTGAAGTGAGACAGAGGGAACCAGCAGACTGGGGAGGAAGAAGATGAGGGATAACTTCTCTCTTCATCGGGGTACCGGGAGAAATAGAAGACGAAGACCGGCTTGTTGAGATTGGGTCGCTGTACGGGGTGTCAAGGGGGGTCTGCCGGGGTGAGAGATCCCGACGGTCGATAACTAACTCGGCGTGATCACTGAAAAATGGCTGTCAAACATTCTTGTCCTTTTAACTCGCGGGAGCACCCCACCCACGGGGACCACGACGCTGTTTCTCCGTGGTTCCTTCTCTTTTACCATTTCTCGTCGTTCGGCTTCAACAGAACCAAGTTCCAGGGCCTGGCTAATGGTTCATGAGCATGATAGATCGTCGCTACCATAGAGCACGCCCGCTCGCCAATTTGCAGGAAACGATGGACACCGAAATTCTTTTCGTCGATGCCGGCACTCCTGCAGTCTGTAACATTAAATTCGTGCGGTTGTCTTCGATATCTTCCTTTCATTTATACAGTAGACTCCCATATAACTAATGAAAAAATTGTTTGAAATGTACTGCAACATTTCAAGCATTTTTTGATAAAGTCAATAAATAATGGGTTATTTCGGAAGGTAATTTTTATTGACTCCGTGTAATGTCTTATACTTTTGTTCTTGATCGCACTTTTCGTCTTCGGATCAATCAGTTGGCATGAACAAAATGTTTAACGCTAATTGGAATAACAGGTAGCGATGTTGGTACGGTGTTGGTTTTATAGGTGCTCGTCGCGAGACATTAATTGTTATTTGGCGAAGAGGGCACGCGCTTAGCTGCCTGCGGTTGTCATTCTTTAATAGAAACGCCGTTTCAAGTGTTCTGTCTGTTTCGTCGGAATTTCACGCACGTATCCACACGCTGTTACAGACGATAGAACACAGAGACGTTGCTCGGTTAAAGTCACCAACAGCTACTGGCAAGATTATGAACGAGCTCAACTTAAGAAAGGATCGCCATGTGCAAGGGTTACTCCCGTTATATATTTATTTTTCACCCCTTCTGTACTCGATCTTCTCTACCCTAACGGCTGGTATAAATTCTCCTATAAATGGCTCCTTAGCGACAACGTTACTGCCAGTTTTCCGGTGAGACAGAAAGAAATCTTGGCGACTAAACGAGGAAAATACCCGCTAATTCCCCGTATTCCTTTCATCTCCAGTCTCCCTTTGACTATTGAAAATTCTGATCTTGAGAGCACGATATGTATCCTCGACAGTGGTCCCTTAACAATATCGTCGAGTATTATGGACGAATATCAATTAGGTGTAATAAGAAGACGAGGGACTGAAGCAAGAGAAGTTGTTCTTTAATGATTTCCGAATAACAAGCCGAAAGATCTTATTATTTCTTTATGGTCTTCTCTTTTGACAATCTGCTCTGTGATGAACTAGAATTTTTTACTCACAATTACTCCAATAATAATTGAAGTTTGGCAGAAAACTGATTTCATATTCCCGACGTCGCGATGTTTTAGATGTTACAAGTAGTCCAGCCTGGTCTCAAGTGTTCTAGCTTGCTCAAGCTTGTCGGTCGAAGAAATAATATATCTCTTATCTTAATTCAACTGTACTCTGTCTTTGAGTCAATATTATTTAACCCTCTTCCGTCCCTCGTTTCACGAACCGAATCTGTCCCTCGGTATCAAATTAACACACAGTGGTAAAAGATCGATAAAATAACAAATAAAAAAGTAAAAGTCACAGAGTTTCAGGTAAGTTTACTTACAAATAGCAGAACAGTATAACTTATTTCAGAAAAACTGTGTAAAATTGACACAAGGGACGGATGAGGGTTAGAAAATGGCTAAAAATTCGGAGAGACACATTCTTGTTGCTTCGTTCAAATAATGTAAAAAATCAGTTTTCTTGGTTGGTAGATCCAGCGCCAATGAATTGAAAATGATCTCGATCGTTCACGAAGAGAGCGGAGATCTTTCTCGACAGGCGTACGTGGCATCTCATCCGCGAGTCAACGAGGATCGACGAGAGCCGGATGGAAAGATGGTCGTGGAGAGAGGGGGAAGGAAGAATAAAGAGAAGAGAGTATACACGGAGAACATGGCGAACGAGGCCGAGAGAGGAGAGAGAGAAGCGGAGGCCAGGCTGGTCCCGCGTGTTGCCCGGGGGTGCCAACCGCAGGATAATAATTTTATAATTGGGGGAATTACTCCGGCTCGCCGTGGTATAGTCCCTGTACGTGGCGTGGGAGGGTCCACCGACATTGTTTCCATCCGGACGGACAGGATGGCGATCTCCTCAACGGTTGTATCTCCCTTGGGACGAAGCCGTGGGTGAGATATGGCCGCATAATCATCGAATCATTATATCCACTCTCGAAATACCACGGGGCCGAGCGAGGCAGCCACGGCCGAATTATAAAATTACGCGCAGCTTACTCGTTAAAAACATTATGAGCACTTTATCACAGGAACCGAAGCTCTCGAAGTGTGTGTATACGAACGGCCGCCACGCCGCGCCGCATCCTGTTCTTCAAGAACGCATCCTGAGGGCCTTGTCGCGGGAAGGCCCGTTTAACCCATGACCCGCGGGCTTTTCAGGTCCTTCGTAGCAAGAAAAAAAAACAGAACACGATATTGGCAATCAAACTTTTCGACGTCGGATCGCGAGAAATTATTGGCGAGAAAGCTGTTACATTATTATATAATTTTCATTTCTCATCCCTAATAATACACATCGGCCACAATGAAGCTTCGGTCGCAACATTGTCAGGCTAAAGCTACGTCCCCACTGGGCAGCTCCACTTTTCTCGCACATTGTTGGCCAACCATTTTTAATTTCTTTTTAAAACTTCTTTCATATTTTCGAGCACAAACGCGAAATCTTTTCCAAGAATTCTCCGTGTTTCATTCGTCGGTACTTCTACTGTTAATATTTTATTTCCGGCTTGCCACGTTTATGCATCTCCGCGGGGTCTGCTTCATTCCAATGCCTTATTTCTGCTCACAATGACGAGATATCGAGCCCCTATCTCTCTATTCTAATATATCCAGCGTAGAAATGCAATACTCCAGAAGAATATATTCCTCTCGATAGAGTCGTTATGCGCAAAGATTGCATATACAGCTCCAGCAGGTGCAGCCACTCCACGGCCAGGTCTATATTCCAGTATCTTCGTGGAAGGACGATACCTTTGCGAGTTGCGCGTTGTTATAGTTACGCCTAACCGAGCCTTGATGCCGCGCCGATGCAATTATCTTGAGTATCCTTAAATTTCGGTGTAATTTCGGCGTTAGTCGAAAAAAGCAACGGAGCTCAACCGATGATTATTCTTCCAAACATGTACTTCGCAACCTGACCTTTGCTTATGCAGTTTTTCAAAAGAAACGCATATACCGCGTCTTATCTTTGTTCGCCGAACAGTGACCGTTGCACAAATTGTCATCACATTCTTGTCATATATTCAACTATTTATCATACCAAATTTACATTGCCCCGACGAGACGATAGCTGCCAGAGGAATTACGATATTTGAATATCGACACTTTAATCGACTATCACAGTGGAGACTCGTGTCAGTTTCGGCATCGACTCCGAGGGAGCAATTTTCTGCGGGGCTCATCTCGAATCAGATTCTACGAGTTCCCTTGTAGAATCAATTCCGAGTGTTCCGTCGTTAAGCTCGCAATTATAACATCTGATTCTTGAGCCGTAAGATATTTGAGGTTGAATGCATCAAGGGGTGTAGAGATCGGCCGGGACGAATGATTGGGTTCGCACGAAGAATGAAGATGATGACGAAGAGAGAAGGCAGAGAACGAAGGAGAGGGCGGGGGAGAGAGCGAGAGAAAGAGGTGGAGGAGGGGAGAGGTGGGGCACGAGGCGTTCGTATTTCGTGAGGCTGCTAAGGTCGCTGGTTAGTTGCTCGGAAATCGAAATAATGAGGCATCGCCTCCTGGGCATAGTCATTGGATCACGTGCCACTGCGGTCGCGATCATTTCCCATTATTATTGTTATCGATCGCCGGTGCCCTACCCTGCCCCCTCCCTCCCGCCCGGCCCCTCTTACAGTGATGTTCCCCCCTTCGGCCGAGATATTGCGACGACTCGTGGTATGCCCACCGGCCGGCCAATGGAAATAACTCGAATAAATTTAACTCTCGATCTCGTTTCGGAATGTGCGTTCGCCGTCGGTCATCGCGGATCCTACGTGGACCGATCGCCGGCCACCCCGGGTGATTACAAAATTTTACACGATCTCTTTACCTCGATCCGTTCAGCACGAACGAACGGGGCCAGGCCACGTTCTGATCTCTCGCGGCTGCCAATCCATGGGGTTGGCAAATTGAATTACTATACACGAAAGAATACATCGTTGTTGTTTAGCGGCGAGCGCGGCCATCCAGCCGACCGAGCGAACCGATCATTCGGACCAACGAAGTTGAAGCACGGCTTGGTCGACGAGACTTTAACACTTCGCCTTACCTCAGCAGGTTTCCATATACAGGAGCTACTGGAAGACTTATTATGTTTTTACCAAAATATTTAGTAATGAGCACGATATTGTGAATAACGGTGCAATAATTTTTCGTAGTGACTCTGAGTCATCCCTCGACTGTTAAGGGTTAGATTACTTCACTGTTTTGCCTTGGATCTATTAACCCTCATCCGTCCCTCGTGTCAATTTGACACAGTTTTCCCGAAATAAGTTACACTGTTCTGTTATTTGTAGGTAAATTTATCCGAAGTTTCGTGACATTTATTTTTTTAATGCGAAACATATTACTGGAAAAACCTAAAATGTAAATGTTAACTCCTCAATTTCAAGGGAAAAAACATCGAAAAGTAACTGTTTGACTTGTTATTTTATCGATTTTTTGTATCACTGTGTCAATTTGACACCGAGGGACAGATTCAGTTCGTGAAATGAGGGACGGATGAGGGTTAATTTCTGTGATAAACGCATAAAATCCGCAGTCTAGTGATAAATAATGTATTCGTATTTCATTTCAGAGCAATTGGCCGGGTTTCGGCGATACAGAGCGCTCAGGATGCTTACCAGTTTTCACTCGAATCGAGGAACCTCCCAATAAATTTTTCATCTGTTACTGCTGTATGCCGATCGTTACATTCAGAGTGTAGGTCGGAACTTTGGCAATAAAGAAGTTCTTGGAACTCGTACGGTCCGTTCATTACAGCGAAACGAATCGACCGGGCGATCTTCCTCGTTGGTTTCATCCACTTAGGCAGATTCTTGAGCGAATTCCAGTGGACAGCTGGCCCATCGGTGAACGGAGTCTAATCTAATCACCAAAAACTCACTCCATGCAGGGAAACTCCCTTTATTTCGTTCGGCCATACACCACCCCTAGTCCTCTTCCTCTTCGAGCGGCGAGCTTACGAGAGTTAACAAACTTCAGGAACGCGAACCACAGCATGAGAAGCCTCGAGAAATGGCGTTTCATCCGAAGTTATTAGCAAAGTTCTCATTGCACGGAGCATCTTCTTAATTATAACTGTTAGACTCTTGCCCCGGAAGTTTCCCGGATTTCAGATTCCACCCGGTTCTTTTTGATTCTCTTGTGATTGTTATCTTGCGTGGAAGAAAAAAAGGAAGGAGAACGGTGCTCCAACCTCTTCTTATCTTGGCAATCAAACTTAAAGTACTGCGCCCTATTTGGAGCGCTATATGCTCCCCAACAAGTCAAGTTTTATGAGATCAATTTATATTTCGTTCCGCGACTTTTCATAACGCTTCTCCTTCTTACGGACACGTAATTCTACGTTTTCTGTTATTAATCTCATTTTCTTGAATCTCATACGGGAAAAATTGAATAAACAACAGAATACAAAGTAGCTTTTTTCGCAGCGCAACTATAGTCTTCATAAATATATTGCGCGGGTAGTGAACGTGTTAACTTCACCTTCCGGAAGTCTATTAATATATCGAAGAGCTTAACAATTCACTTTGAACTCGTCACTTATAACCTCGAGTACCAGACACGTGGTGCTGTATTAAGTAGAATGCCATAGTACTTTTAATGAGCATGCAATCCGGTTCTCTTGTGGCAAATTATTAACGAGATGCTAGCTTCGTTGTACATGGTAGCAAAAGAATACAAAGCAGAGGGTTACTATATAAATTCAAAGAAACGATTTGCCTACGATGACCTACCTACTGGTTCAGTATTGCTATGGAAAAGTCCATTTACACTTTCGCTGTTCGATGACTCAATGTGAAAATACTAGAAAATTAGAGTACAGGTGCGAAGTACTATACGGTTCTCGCATCTTCACAAATTGCAGAGACACTTGCATAACACGAACTGTAGTTCCTCATAAAACAGCATGTAGCCACGTGAATACGTACTCGGAAAAGTATGAAATAGGGGAAGTGGCAATTTGGTATCTTGCTGCACAACGTGTCGGAGAATAGAGACGTATTTTCCTCGTACATCCTAGAGAATATCTAACGTGTTATGCCCGTTTCATATTGTTGTATCGTTTCTTCTGGAACTGCAGCACAATGATTGAAATATGCAATTACATATTTTTAATTTTATTAATTCGAATGCTGAACATTTTTATGTTGAAAAGCAATATATAATTTGAGAAAGTAATTACCTCAACTATAGAATACACAATTCGGCAGAATTCAGTACAATTTTTATTAATTTCAGATCTACAGAGGCTACTATCACTGAAAGTAAGATTTTATTTGGTTCCACTTTCTTAAAATTCGTCCAGAAAAATTCTAATAATTACATATACAGCGTCTATTCAGGTGAAACTCATTTAATCTTCGTTGCACAGTCCTTACACTAATGTTTACTTCCGAATTTGCTAATATTTTCTTGTGTATGTCAACTGCGGTTTTAAACCGGTCAGCCTCAGATAAGCGATGAATCTTTCGACCAGCTCTTTCATCAGATTTTCGGGGTCTTGCCTTACGAGGGATGCCTTTTACTGTTCCATGTTGTTTAATATACCTTACAGCTCGATGACAAGTCATAACGGATATCTCAAGTTCAGAAGCAATCTTTCGATAAGACATTCCTTTCTTGCGAAGATGCTGCACTAATTGCCGTTGTTCTGGCCTGATATTGTTCCCATCCTCATTACTGTAATATTGTACGACGTCCAACTACTCACAGAGTTCACCAGATACTGAAAGATATTGTTTATACCGCAAGCATTTCGACTTTGCTGCAAATAATTACAGTGTACGTAAGTAGATGTCCGGCACAAAAATCAAAGGTTGAAACAAAATATATATAAACAGCAGCATTTCTTGGAATAAATAAAAACCATAATCCTGGTATACACACATCAGGGTACCTATTTCTTAAAAATAATATATAAACAGCAATCACAGGTGTTTCAAAAAATACACGAAGCATTAAAGTTCAAATATAAAGTATCAAAAGTTTTTGATGAATTCCATCTCTGGGTCAGCATATACCTTGGAGCCGGCGTCGAAGGGTTCGACAGAAATCCCACAAGATTTCGAACCTATCAAAGAGTGGCATAACTGTTTGGATCTGTGCTTCAGAGACGGTCGGCGAGGGTGGGCATTGTTTAGAAGCAGCGGCTGCAATCTCTAGGTGGTCTTGTATCTGCTCTCGGAGAGAAATGAGCTATAAATGAATGGCGGAGGCGAAATGTTTACGCGGTCTCGTTGAGAGCAATGGGAACACGGGGTGCAACGTCCGCGGATCTTCCTCGCGCAGAATCTGATGCATCGGAAAATTCTCACACATTATATCGGCGATCGCTCACGATCGGCATTGTGGCCGGTTGTTCGCGGAACCGTTGCGCATGGACACGCGATCATCGATGCGAACACGATCGAAAGTATCGATACAAGAGTATGGATAGAGGAGACCTCTGGCTGGCAGCGACGTCCTCTTCTTCATCATCGGCACCAGGCAACAACCACCACGCGGCGCAGGTATGCGCGCGGCGAAACAGCTAAGTGCACCTCTCTGTTAGAGGGTTCGCGAGCATGAGCTAAGAGAACGTTGTATAATGACCGGTAAGAGGTCGCGTCCAGCCCAGGCTGCGGTTGGAGGGACGCAGGGGGAGGGAAAGTCGAAGATAGCCGATAAGTAGAAAATCGATGATTCGGAGGCATGCTAATTCCAGGTATACTGCCTACCTGATTATCATGCCCTCTCATGACGGTGCCTGTGCGCTGCGCCGTTGGCATTAATACAACAAGATATCGCGATCCCCGAGTCAACTATACGCGCGCACGGTTGATGACACTGTACTCGATCGCGTTACCGGAAAAAATCTCCATTGGTTAAATTGGCATGGGTGAAGTTAAACTTTATAATACCGGCGAGCTGGCTAGGAACACCGTGTCTGTGTGAGCTCTGGGTTCCGAGTGGAAAAGAAACGAGCATCGGCTCTTTCCTCGCGTTACAGATACCGGGTAAGTGTCCCTATTCGCGGCTACGTTCTTATTACTGACCGGTTGCCTCTTTCGCGTTACTAACCACTGCCTTGTGATTTACTTCGTCGACGGACTTGCATCGGTTACTTTGTCGTTAATAACTTCCTACCAGCTATAGAAATCGCAGGAACGATAAAGGAGGAATGGAACTTTGAGGACGGGTGGTAATCGACGAGCGGAGGACGGTTGTTCTAGTTCGTAATGCGAATTCTACGTAATCCTATAGGTGAGGATCGAGAAATTAACCCTTCGAGATGTCACAAATGCGAACACGTGTAACGACGATTTCTTTCAGCAGAATATAGTAAATTTCTCACAATTTGTGACAAATTTGAGCAGGAAATGATATGTTTTAAAGCCGACGCGGTCGATTTGCTCGTTGAGACACGTGAAACGATCACGCACGCACCGAGTTGCGAAAAAGTCGTCGGAGCGCGTGCACTAAAATCAGTCTCACCCCATTCGGGGCAGACGTGTCATTAAATTCATGAACCGCGCGCGGATGAAACAGTTTGGACGGGGCCGAGGAATCAAAAGAAGAGAAGGACTATAGGTCTAGGCCTGTGCTGTGTATCCATCGTGGCGACTAAATACCGGATTTAATCGACACCAGGGACGAATCGACAGTTGGCGGTAATCGCGGCCAAGCTACCGTGGAGGAAGAGGGTCAGCCGGGACCAGCTATATACTACACGTAGGAGGAGGGTGGACGGATGATTGTGCGGAGCGCGCACCGCGTATAATTAGCGTAATAAGTAGTTTTTTAAGGCGGGGCCCGCGCAAAGAGAAAACAAAGCGATGGCTGGAAGGCAGCTAATTTTGATCCAGGATCGGAGGACAAAAGGAGTTAAAGCGGGTGTGTACGCCGATAGGGGAGAGGTGGGGTGGTGGGGCAGGGGTAAAAGGGAGGGACAGAGGAGGAGGATGCCAAAAAGAGAAAGCGCCGGCCGACGCGCACATCCTCCCTCGTCCATTCATTCTTTTTCACCGGGTCCGCTCGGTTTCGAATCAAAAGGCGGGGGCACCCTTTGGGTCCGCAACAGCCGACTTTTTTTCTCTTTCTATCTCGCTTCGGCTCGCTCTATTCGATCCCCTTTAGACAAGCCAGCGCCGACAAAAGATCTCGGGGTGCGCGCGTGCACATCAAGACAAGGGACCGATGGTGGGGGGACACCCGGCAAATCACGACAATGAGCCAACCGGTGTACGCGCTGCTCAAAAACGGATTAATTACAGTCTGCCTTGGTAATTAGCCCCGCGGGAACGACCTCTTGCTGGGCGTACCATTTTTTTCTACCTTCGAGATCCAACCGCCCTGCCGCTGCTCCACGCGCATGCGTTCTTCCACAGTTTTCGCTTTGGCTGTTCGAATATTAGGCTATTCAGACAGTTGTACCTAGACTGAGGACTTTTATGCAGAATAAAAATGTTAGTTTATCGGAACATATATAATTGATTGGTAAAATGGTCGTTTTAAAATGTCAGTGTTTTATTATTAAGATTACACAAGAATGGTAATGCGTGTAAAACAGCACCTCGCGTTGCAAACGAAATTCATTAGCAGTGCTCGGCAGTAGGTTCAACCCTCGTTCGCCGGTCCACATTTCCTTCGGACAATTTCCTACACGCATAAGCACTCATTATTTCCGTAGAATTAATTCATACGTACGACCTGTCGTGACTTTCAATGCCGTTCCTTTTCTCCACCGCAAAGCTTGTCTTCGCGTATAATCAGAACCTCTACTGTAATGGCCGTGATGAGGGGTTAAAGAAGGGTAAAAACGCTGGCGCGACACCCCCGAACTCGTCCCACGGCCGTTAATTACTGTGTTTAGGGATAATTACGACGTTCGCCGGGTCGTGCACTGCTTATTCGTCGTATTCTGTGTCTCCATTACGTACTATGAAATCGGCGCATACACGAGTCCGTTTCGAACATTAACGTGTACTACGTGCACGCGTTTGCCGCTCGAGCACGCGTGATCACTCGTGATCTACAAGCTACAAGCACCGCTGCAGATGTCGGCTTTGTGATGCTAATACAAGGTCTAATAAGTCTGCATTATTTTACCTTCTACATTGGACGGGTACCTTTTTTGTTATACTCTATTCGTTATCTCTTCCCTGCTAATTCCGCACATGTTGTCACGAATAAGTAATGCTCTGTGATTATCCGTTCCATGTGAAATAGTGGAAAAATATAGCAATATTTATTAACACAAACCCTACCCAGCCTTCATAAAATGACAAGATTGATTTTATTTAGACCTTGTGCGGCTCCTATTGTAATACAAGCACTACTAAAGATATCTATACAATCATTTCTTATGGGATCAGTGTTATTATTTTTCCAATTGTAAAATAAAAAATCTGGAACCGATTATTTTGACTGGTGTTGGTAGTTTTAGTACTAATACTAATAAAAATTTTAGACACATGAACATCGTAGGTATATTCAAATGTTTTAGTATTTTTTCAATCGTTCATGCATGGCGAAATAAATTACTAGGTTGAATGATTAATTCTTACAATTGCCGGGAGCTGAAGCATCAAGATAAAAATCGAACAAAATGATTTTCCAGGTCAGAAGCAAGCCAGCTTCACTTCCGGTGCCGCAGTGACACCGTTAAACATTAGCAGAACGAGATAAACGCATACGTTACCAACCGTCTGAACAGGAAGACCCTCCGGCAAACTGTAAGCACGTTATACTGTTTGTGGTATCATTCACTCACGCTGATCCGAGCGATCCGATACAAGTCGGTGGCAGGGTGCCTAGGACTGCCGCCACTTTCCTTTTATAATTTCTTTTTTTTTCGTACACAGCTGCTCGTTCGACGGAGACGTGCTTCCTCGAAATCTCGTATCAATTACACCGTGTACGTACCGCGTAAGGGTAACTGGCCGATGGTATAATTATGAACTTGTTAATGGTCCGTGTTCGACGATCGCTACGTCGCGGGTACACGAAAGACACCCACCATATAATTACACGTTGGTCCCGCATCTTTTTGGTTGAGCAACGTAAGCATATGTACACGATACGATCGCGCCGCGTCTATTTTGTCCAATTAAACGTCGCGTCCGGCTCCGAAAGAAATACGACGATCGCACGCACAACT
This sequence comes from Lasioglossum calceatum, assembly GCA_963966675.1. Classification (NCBI taxonomy): domain Eukaryota; kingdom Metazoa; phylum Arthropoda; class Insecta; order Hymenoptera; family Halictidae; genus Lasioglossum; species Lasioglossum calceatum. The sequence goes on along the minus strand of OZ016550.1, from coordinate 10,161,120 downwards.
GCAGTAAATTGAAACTTCGGATAATAGAAAATCCTCTGTAACTGAGCATAATGCGAGGGTATTAGCCGCTGATGGAATTAACTTATCTATTCGCGCGAGATCGTTATGGAATCCAAACGAATAAATTTTGCCAATCACCACACCTGCCGTGATCTTCCCTCTCTTCAACCGCGGGACACAATTTTATACTAATGCGTATTTATACTAATACGACTTGGATTTTTTTCGAAGTTAGAAGAATTAATTCACTACATGACGTGTATAAAAAAATCTTCCCTTTCTTTAACAGCGAGATACAGTTTTATACTAATGCCCTCAACCCTGATATATGTAATAAAAATAATATTAGCACTTTTTAAAGGACCATGGATTTTTAATAGTGGACCATACGACTTGGTATTTTTTGTCGAACTTAGAACAATTAGTTCACCACATGAATCTTCCCTTTCTTTAACAGCGAGATACAGTTTTATACTAATGCCCTCAACCCTGTATAATCAAAATAATATTGGCACTTTTTAAAGGACCATGGATTTTTAATAGCGGACCATATGACTTGGTATTTTTTGTCGAACTTAGAACAATTAGTTCACCACATGAATCTTCCCTTTCGTTAACAGCGAGATACACTTTTATACTAATGCCCTCAACCCTGATTTATGTAATCAAAATAATATTAGCACTTTTTAAAAGGACCATGGATTTTTAATAGTGGGCTTGGTATTTTTTGTCGAACTTAGAACAATTAGTTCACTACATGAATCTTCCCTTTCTTTAACAGCGAGATACAGTTTTATACTAATGCCTTCAACCCTGTATAATCAAAATAATATTGGCACTTTCTAAAGGACCATGGATTTTTAATAGTGGACCATACGACTTGGATCTTTTTTAGAACTACATGGCGTGCAAAAAATATTTCGAGAACATTGCAATTAGTCGGAATCACGGAGAAAACACTGAAAGTGGTTTACAACTATTTTATGTGGTCCTATATTGAGGATTTAAAAAGTGTTCTGAGATGCGCGCGCGAAGGAGGGAGCGTTGCTCGGGCACTCAGGAAATGGTTAACCGGCGAGCGAAGGTTGGAGCGGATTGGCCAGGAATTTCGCATATAATCTAGCCGAAGCATGTCCTCTGGTGACGAGGTGGCAAGTACACTCTCGCCGATGCTCGGTCAGCTGTGAAAATATTTCTGTTCCCGGTGGCAAAAAGGTCCGGCGCGATGCGCCGTCTATACAAGCCGGTTAAAGCAAAGAACGTATGCGATTCGGCCGACCAACAGGTGCTTTATACGTGCCTGTCCGGCAAGAAGGATCGAGGAGAATCGTCCTGGGGTTCCCCGAGCGACTTACAGGAACCTTTTACACTCTTGACGCAACCCTGTATAGACGTGTACATACGCAGGCCAGTCACGGTGACTCCCAAGCGGCGAGAATCCACGCGTGTCTTCGACCGTTTATTGGACTTCGAACACCTCTTGTCTTGGGCCGCCCGTACGTGGCAGAACGTACGCGGGGATTCGACCGTACACGTGTAATTACTTTGGACAAAGCGTCGCCGTAAAAAGCTAAAGCGAGTCGTATATATCCGAAAGCCCGAGGCCCCGATTCTTCCCGCGGCGCACTTTGAGACCGGGGTCACCGTTCCACCGATCAAATCCAATGTAGATTTATGATCCCCATTGTCTGCCAGCTTCGCGCCGATTCTCGATCCTTCCACGCCAGACTTGCCACCGCGTGGTCCACCCGCCGGTTTCCGAATATTTCGATTGCGATCTTTGAAACGGTGGAGCATCCGAATACGGGACATTCCCGAGGTTTGGAAATTAACAACTTGAAGTATATTTCAATCTTATCGAATGCACAAAGTTTTGAGTTCCAGATGATTAGTTTAGCTGCGATCGGTGCGAGTGGTTTTCGAGTTCTAGTTTTCGGTGTCTTCAGTTCTCGGATCTTTTCCTATTGGTTTGTTGTAAAGCTGTATGGGGTGGTTAAATGATTTCTAATTGGTGCGTCCTGGTCGTCGGAGTTGGGAGCGCTCTGGTGAAACTATATTTTGGCTATAAGACGAATTCGGTGCGAAAGATATGAGAAACCAAGTGCTTATAATTAATTCTATTGCTCTTCATTCAAATATCCAGTATACAAAAGTTGCATAGTATAAACAATATATACAGGATGTTCATTTGGAAACTTTCCAGTCGCATATCTCGAGAAGCATGAAAGTTCTAGAAAGAAATCCTACGAAAATTGCTGTTCTTTTTACGTACAATAAGATCCCATAATAAAAAAATATAGGTTTCCATTTGAAAAACAAAGGTGACCTTCAAATGACCTTGTAAAAGCCACCCGAATAAAAAACTGATACTGCCCCCTGTTTCCCCCTCGAAATCCTTGGACACGTGTTTTACATTTGTTTTATTATCTTTCATACGTTTCGAGATATTCGGCTGGAAAGTTGTCAAATGAACACCCTGTATATAAATATTGCGGTGTAAATATTTTTATGAGGGCGAAGGCGTTTCAGAGGTGGCCTTGGTATCTTTAAATGAAAGGCTCTCTACCACGAATCGATAGAGAAAAATGTATAGAAATTGATTTTCAGTTTTTCGTTCGCATCTTTTGCCGTAAAAAGGTATTGCCCTTGAACAGTCTGGTATTCAAGATATGCAGCACATTTCCTCTACTTACGTCTGGAAGAAGTGAATCGTCGGTGGAATGGTGGCCTTGCCGAGCGAGACGGATTTAATCGAGGTATACGCTATTGCTTCGATGGCACCAGCCGTGTTAGTACCAACCAGGTCTCCTCGCCAGGTGTGCTGAAATCACCAGCAGCGACACAGGCACTAACATCAACAACAGAAACATCAGCAGCGGCAGTACCAGGAGCAGCAGCCTCGCTAACGACCCCGTAGAACATGGATGAGGGTGGCTGAAGGGGGAGGAAGAGGGGGGAATCATGGGTGGGTTAAACTCAAGCTTAAATATCAATCAGCGGAAGCGAGAGCAAAGAAAACAGGAAGAGGGCGAAAGACCGTTGCGGAGGCGAGCCAAGAGAAAGAGAAGGAAAGAAAGGATGGAAACGGAGAGGAACGCGACAGCTAGTAAGACAAAGCCGGTGTGTGATTTGTGTGCCTGTGTATCGGGGTCTTCCTCGCGAGTGTTTAATTAGCAGCTTGGCAAACCAGACGCCATATACTCAGAACTCAATCAGATCCCTTCATAAGCGCACGTCTCTAGAGGTCTCGTATACATAATGTACCGACGTTCGGTGTTCGGCCTGGCAAAAACGAGATATCGGGATGCTCGGGATGGTGTGGGGCCAACGAACGCACGGGATAATTAAAGCCCGCCATTGGAAATTTCGTTAATAACATTACATGCCTCGTTGAACAATTTAACACTGGAACTACCGAGCACTAAACGCAGTTGGCATACATTGCCTTATAATAATGACAAACTTGTTCGTTTTTGGTTGTTGCTTGTTTTGTTTAAATATGTACTTGAACAGAGAAGTTCACTAAAAAAATTTCTCGGAAAAACGTATTTATAATTTTAATATTTCTAAGAGAACGAATCAGGAGCTAGCCATTTTTACTTATCCGGTAGTTCTAGTGTTAATGTCTCATCAAAATGTACTTCTGAATTGTTTTTAAAATCGATTGGACGTTCTTGTTGGGAATTATTTTATGCGTTTGTGAGACAAATATTAATAATTTTTCAACATTTTTCCTGCAACCGTTATAATTAATTGTAAGCAGCACGGTTATTTACAAGTATTGTAAGACAATGGAACATAAAAGTGGATAGTTTATTGCGTTGCTCAAGGAGCACCGTAAGACAATGCCGGGTGGCAAGCATTTTTTCTCGGAACATACAAATTAATTTGAAGAAGCTTTCACTCCCGGCCGTTCGTATCGCGGCAAGACGATGTCGGGACGAAGGCCCGTATACATTGTGGGTGTTTAATTAGCAGCTCGGCTAACCAGATGCCATTTACTCAGAACTCAATCAGATCCTTCATAAGTCCTGCTCTCAGGTTGCCCGTATGCATAATGCACCGACGCCCGATATTCGTCGTGGCCGAGATGAGCAACGTGAGTGAAAGAGCAATTAAATTCGGCCATTGGGCCGTACAACGACCAGCAAAAACGCGTAAACGATTTATTTTCAAGCGCTTTAGCTACAGCTCGGTTACACCTCGACGGCACCTATAAATTTACTTCAAATTCTTCTACGAACAACAGCTTCGATCACCCACAACACTTGTACAAATTACTGAAACACGAAGTTTTGTTTCTCTTGTCGAAGTTCGTCCATTTAAATATATAATAAAAGAAATTGATGGCATTATTTTTCGTCGTTCCTTATTATGCAAATGGGTTAAGCGGAGGTAAACGATAAGCCAGGTTTTTCCTTTTAATTTGCATTGACAAATGTGCCTGTCGTAATAAGCTGGCAAGGCGAGAAATCAAAGGCGAAGGAGTCGGCCGTTGATGGGCAGTCCGTGAAGCTTCAACTAACTGTGTGACCACTCGAAATCGTTTTATCAATGATCGGTGGTTTTGACCCGTAATTACCATTTCAAATGCTTAGCTCGGCTCACCTGAGCCCACTTGTTGGCTCGGCGCAACTTCTCGTTCCCTCGCGTTACACCGGGTGGTCTTTTCGAGTTTCGGAGGACGGCCGGTGGTGGGCAAAGAAGTGGGGGTTATTATTTAGTTTGCTCGGTTCTATCTCTCATCTCTTCGTTCTCTTTCTCAATATCTCTTTCGTCTCCACCTCTCTCTCTCGGTCTCCACTCTCCCCTCTGTTTCTCTTTCTTTCTGTTTCTGTGGCTCTTTCTTTTTCTTCTCGGAGTCTCTTCGTTTAGCTTTAACACGCATCCACACCCACGTTTATTCTCATTCTAATCAGCTCCGACGCCTTTTCTTCGGGCCTAAGCACGCATCTCGCCTCTTCGCGCCTTCTCCTGTGGTCGACGAGCCCCGGAGGGCCGTATAGTCGCGGGCATTATTATTTTAGTGCTCTCCTCGCGTACCGAACTCCTTGCTCGAACGCTTCACATCGTTATACATCCTCCTCGCTAATGTGTCGGTGGTGAATACAATATAAACCAAGTCGGTACTCCCAAGCGGATGCACTATCGATACCAAGCAACGCTGCTGTCTCCTGCAACGGGACACGACGAATCAGTATTTCAACACTTTTCTCGTCCTCGAAAAATTGTGGACATTTTACAATAGAAAGTCCGGTTTGACCGAGCCTCGTACCTACGCTGGCATCGCTACTTTATTTTAATATTCGCGCCCGTGTCCCCGCGAAGAATCCCTACGCCCCGTTCGCTGAAGGTGATAAATTCGCCGTTTGTAATTTACGGGAATATTTATCGTATTCATAACAAGCCCCGGCCGCGGCTCGGTGCGGCGCTTAAATTAATCTGCGCGGAATGCCCGGTTAAATTATCGCCGAATCCGGCAAAAATTTATTAACTCGGAAATGATAAGTTATTGCCTTTAATAAATTAAGTTTGGCAGCGCGCGTCCGCCGCGGCGCGCTGCCGTGGGAAAGGAAAAGTACCGGTGCGCGTTGTTATCAATCACGTCCACGTGCTTCGAACGAAATCAGTATACCGGCGTCGTAGCGCTTGATTCATGGGGGAAGCACGCACCGTAATGAAAATTACGATGACAACGGATTGAACTTGCTAATCGCCTTTCGGATCGCTTGAAAGAAATCCGATCGATTTCGCAGCCCTAGCACGGCAAACCATTCCTCATGCATAGCTCTGCTGCCCCGGCCGGGATCGATTAGCATGCAGGCTACCTCGATCTGATGACTATACAGAGAAGCCGAGACCGAGGCCTAGTCGCACGCGAAAAATCGTAAAATGCGTATCAAATGAAAAATCCTGGAACGTGCCGGGGCTCGTACGAATAACAAGCGATAGCCACCTCACGGCAGCGCCTATAAATGGCGCTTTCTTCGGCTCTCGTCCATCTTACGCGGAAAACTCTTCGTTCCGCCGACACACCGGCAAACCTTTCAATGGTCCTAGCCATATTTACGTATTCGAGGCTACGAATCGGCCGAGTAACTCGCGGTAAATCCAATGCTAATGACCGCCGCGGGAAATTTATACGATGCCTCCCTTCAACGAGATACACATTCGTGAGACAATGCACGACGATGAAATAGCGCCGTTTCACTGATACACCGCGGTGCTATCGTATCTTCCTCCACTGACAATCAATTTAGTCAGCTAAATAGATTTCAATCAATCTTCGACGGATCATTTTGGAGAACTGTTTCTGATAAAAAGTAAAAGATGAATCGGACATAGGAATCTATTTCTTCGCTGAATCATTTCAATGGATTCCGCACTCCTGTATCAACAATAATAAACCGAATAATATTAATTTAGCCAGTGCTCAACGTTCCGCAGGATTGTACTCGCCGAGTATCCGTAATGTCCATCAATATCTAGTAAACGTCCTATGCGTCATGCACTCGCTCGCGAGGAACACCGTGTGTCACATTCGCAAATTTATAACTCCGCGAGCGAAATGGAACTCGGCGGTGGTAATACCGAGGCATCGACGTATAGGCTCGCACAGTGCCATACGCTACCCCTCCATTCCGTATCATTTAAGTAGTTATTGTCGACCTGAAAGTATCGATGCATTCGCATGTCGAATGCCCATCACGCGCGCAAACGAATGGATAAATAGATCGGCGAGAGGACGTAGCACGGTAATATATGAGCCTGTAGAAACCGAGGAGAGCCGAGGGAAGATTCTTCGGTCGTATATATGCGCGCAGGGTGTATATAACGTGGCACCGTTTGTGTGCCCAGTTAATTACTCGCGTAGTAAATTATCGGGTAATGAGGTGCCGGGTTCGAGCCTGGGGCCCTCTCATCTTCCCTCTTACTCGACCACGGTCCCTCTCGCGAGGATCTACCTCGCACCTCTGCGGACAAACCCTAAAGGAAAGAAAGAGAACTAATAAATCCTCGAGGGCCGTAAGGAGGGATATTGTTAGTTGTAAGGTAAATCATCTCCGCGGCTCAAAAACGGCCTCCTCACCTCGAAAGAACCCTTTGCCACGGACCCCCACCTCTACCACTCGTCCTCCTCCTCCTCCTCCTCCTCCACCACCTCCTCCGTCTCTCCATCGAGACACCATCACCTTCTACTCAGCGTCCGAAGCCTCGAGGAGACGTTTCTTACCTCCGTGCACCAGTCTACATGGTACTGCAAAGCATCGCCACCTTCTCTTCTCTTCTACTCTCTCACTCTACCTCCCCCACATACACACACCTTTTATCTTCGTCCCTTTCGTATCCTTCTTGCTTTCCTTCTTCGTGGTCAGTCCAGTTAGCGTCAATATGCGGACACATGGTCGCGTCATTAGCGTCATTGGATCCCCTAACGCCTGCACGATCGGCCCTTGTTGGGTTTCGCACCGAGATTCTTGTACCGGACGTTGATTTCTTGGTACGCGAGCGTGCGGGTATTTTGGTTCCGCGTAATCTTACGACTCTGTCGGTATTCCGCCGGCAATATTACGAACATGCGCCACCGGGCACAAGTATCAAACCCGGTCCCGCGCGATTCATGCTGCCGGGAACCATTATTCCGAGATTCAATGAACCTGATGGACCGACGCTCGACACGACTCGGAACGAAAGAATCGAAATGAATTCATTCGTGAAACTGCAGAAATGATTACATATATATTCAGTAGGCGTTGTTTGAGATCTTCATCTGGAAAAAGGAAATTAATACTGTCTGTCTGCCGATGTTTTATTTCAGCTTATCAGAAATGGTAACACACATGTTCAGCAGATATTGTTTAAAATCCTCATATATTTATCAGGAAAAATAAAATTAGTATTGTATGGATCGACACTCGACACGATTCAGAAATGAACGAGCAATTTGAATCAATTCGTTTCGGCTTACCAGAAATGATAACATACCAGCAATGCTTAAATACGATGACAGAGAAAATTGATTTTACTTCAACTTACCAGAGATGATAACACACATGTTCAGTAGATATTGTTTAAAATCCTCATGTATCAGGAAAAAGAAAATTAATATTGTATGGATCAACACTCGACACGATTCAGAAGTGAACGAACAATTGAAATTAATTAATTCATAAAATTACATTGACAGAGAAAATTAATTATATTTCGGCTTACCAGGAATGGTAACATACGTATTCAATAGATATTGTTTAAAACCTTCATCGCTAAAATTAAAATTCATATTGTCTGTATTAATATCTTCAGTATGAGTAAACATCGATGAAAGAGGAAATTAATTTCATTAAAATGTTCATCACCAGCCTGACTCGATATTGTGCAGGTTAATTAAAGGCTCTCTGAGGGATTGCACACATATATATATTTTGAGTTGCAGCACGTATCTCACAAAGGCACCCGGCTATTTATCAAATCGACGGGATGACACACAGCGAATCGTTGACACTTCTTCCAGGTTCTTTTCGTGATCAGTTAGTGTCAACACACGAACACCAAACTTCGTCATTAGTGGCATCAGATCTTTAACGCCTGCACGACCGTGCTTACGGGCCGTTGTGTTCCGCGAAACGTTGTATGGTTCCTGAAACAGAAACTCGGTACGTCACACTGCACAGGCGCATACGTTCCGTGAATGCATTAACACGTACGATCCGCCAGTCCTTTCTAGAGAGTACAATAATTTTCGTGACTAATGAACACGCTGTATGCGTACGTTCCGAATCGTTTGCATAATGTGCACTAATGTGCAGTATTTCAGCGCGTTATGGAAATTAATGATATTACGTAACGTTAACACGTTGACTGCCTAGGCCACACAATTCCCGAAGTTTGATCCTCCCTTTTTTTTTAATAGAACGCGGGAAACTCGCCGGCGAAGATTTATCACTGTAATAATACTTTTAACTTTCTGGAACATCGTCGATCCCCGACTAACTTTCCGAACTAATCAGGATTTTTCTGTTCAGATAATAAATCGCGTCTATTATACGCGGACGACCTGGCAAGCCGAATGATCAACGCTGCTTGAGAATACTTGATTAGTGGACTGCGGATGTCTATGCAAAATGGGAACTTTTTCTTCGCCGATTGCGACAAATATAGGAGCTTGACAGAAACTTTCTTTGTTTAACCATTTATATTAGGTGAAGTAAAAAGTTCTGAGCGTTTTTCGCTTTATTTCGACGATGAAAAACGCTCAGAACTTTTTACTTCACCTAATAATAAAGGAAGAAGTTGTTAACAACGGAATGAAAGGCACTGCAGATAGCGGTGCAATTGCAATTAGAATGCATGGACAGTCGCAAGAACAATATTCTGCGTAGCAATTAGCGATTTGAAGCATCGTAACTTATTCAGCTTCAGGTTTTCACTGCGGTATTACTGATTGCTAATTGCGTTTCACTCGGGTGTGAGTATCTGCAGCAAGTCTAATTAAATAGTTCTTCGTCATACACTTACACCATGTTACCGGACAGGATGTAACAGTGTTGCATTTGGTAAAACATTCGACGAATCTGTTAAACTTTCTTTCATACATCACTGCGAGTGTTAAGTTTAATGTCGGGAATCTGGCCGACGAGTCGCAGGACACCGGTCGTTTGGAGCATCTGGGAAGTATGGACTTCCTTCTCGCTGGATGCAAGAATGGGTGTGGCGGTGTGGTAAAAAAACCCGGAAAATAATGGAAATGGGGGACACGGCTTTCGAAGGCAATCAGATTTATGGCGCATCCGCGTAAATCACGGCCGCGAATCGGCCGTTAGGTCGTTGGTTGTTCGACGTTTGTTGACTCACAGTATATCCCGGCGTACACGTTATAATGATTGGCTAAACTGGCAATTACCCAGCGCTTCGAATCCGGCGAATTGTCATGCAGCCCGCGGATGCCGATGCCCGTTGTACAGCCGCAAGTCTGACTAGAATATTATACGATCCTCATAACAAAACTGTGCTCACGGCTGGTCTCTGGGCTGATCCCTGTCCCCTGGCCGTCTACCCAGTCATCGCCGTACGTGGATATACTTATAGTCGCATGCGACCACGGGACACGGACGCGTGTTGCCCTAGGATGCACTCTCCTCGAAAACTTGGCTTATGCTCGTCTCCAAAGGAACGCTATCTCGGACGCGTTCGCACTCGCCAGCTCGGACGACCACGACGGGAAGAGAGCCAATACGATTGTGCTTCGCCTACTAGTGGCTGACGTTATGGATTTTTCCAACAACCAGCTCATGGCATCCATGGGAACAAGGTGACTCGCTGTAATATGCCGCGTTCGGGAATGTACCACTTTTCCATCATTTCCCACACCGCATAAAAATAGGGAGTTCACCTAACGTCGGACGATACTCGCGATTCGTCGGAAGCGTCAGCGATCGTGTTATGATGCAAGCGTTCCACGAGAGACACGGACACCCGGCATCATCTGGCTTCCACGAAAGATAGCGAAACAAGGAAGTGAATCTCGCGGCCATATTCCGGTTCCCTGGCACGGCTACGGTACAACAGAACAATACGACGCGAAAACGAGGGAGAAGGAATTGCTTCCTGGATGATCTAGTCGAAACTAACCGGCAGCCAAGGGATCTCTCGCGTTTTCCGGATCCCCGCTCGTAATCGAAAACGATCGGAAAAGCAAATCGCTCGCTGTAGAACGGTTCGCTTTCGGCTCGGACACCGGTGAGAATCGGCTCTCCTGTATTGAATCGGTGTGTGGTTACCCCGTCTCATTTAGAAACGATTAAAAGAACGACTAAGAACAATTAAAAAGTGGTTTGGCAGATTTGTCTCCAGAAGCACGTCTGAACGAATTGATAATATATAAAAAAATCCACTGCCTTAAGCGATTTTGGATGATTTAGATGTTTCAGAGAGAACGTTGAGACGTGACGAACAAAGTTGAGAAACGACCGACGTGATGGCACAGGTTACCTGACGGTGTCATTATTTCCTGATAGCATGCCGATCGAGGTATAACGTTTACGATCATAAAAACCGTCCACCGATTCGAGTGTCGTAAAAGTCTTTATAATCGACGAGCAAAAAGCTCGGTAGACGATTCGTTCTCGCCAGGTCGAGTATTTAGCTGTTACAGGAAAGACCATTAAAGTGAAGCTGGAGCGAGAGCTACAGAATTGCTCTGACGGCAGCCTATAAAATTCAAAGGATAAATGTAGATTTCAGGGCGGCGTATCGTTTGACCCTCTCCGTTCTTTGGCTTTGAGACCTGTATCCGTCTACAAAATATTACGTTAGAACTGCAACGTGCACTTAACCGTGAAGAACAGTACCTACCCGCCGCCTTTGCTTTCCTTCAAACGTATGGCCGCTGTCAACGTTTCGCACGTACTCGAATGCCTACTTCGAAATGCAACAATTATTGTAATCTCGAGGCACGCATTCCTGGAACTGTTTGATGAAAGCGTAACGCGATCGCTTGCATTTCTCTGATGAAATACCGGCTATCCCGGCACGCATCTATTTCTTTCAAAAATTGTTGGAACTTCTTGAAACGTGCAAGTCCGCGAGTAGAATTATTTAAAAATACTGGGTAGAATAAATGTTGATATTTTCGCGCGGCGGATCCGAATTTCGGCGGGGTTCGGCAACAAAGCTGGCGGCGCGAACGAAAATCCGGAGAGAGGAGCAACAATCCGAAATAACCGGGAGTAATAATAACGCTCTACGGTATTCTCTGTATTAGGGATAATTGGAGGATGAACCGCAAACGGCAGCGAGGGTATCTCGCGCGATAAAACTTCGGAACGGGGCGAAGAGCGTCGGGCAGGGAAGGCAGACGGAGAAGGAAAAACGCGAATTCCACGGTGGTGGCGCGTCCGGGTGCAACGAGTGGAACTTTGAAAGCGAGTTGTACAATAAGATCCTCCAGAAAGAGGGAGATAGGCGGCGCAGATAGAAAAGATAGAGAGAGCTCGGCAGGCACCGGGGTCCAAACTACAAAGCCTTCAACCACCAGCCACAAAACTACCATGCGAAACGGCGACGGGTAGAAAAGGAGGATCGAGAAATAGGAGGACGAAGGAGATGGAGTACGGGGGATCCTGGGTGCGTAGGCAAGGAGCACCGTCGAGGCATTATCCACTTACAGGGAATTATCCTCTTTCTAGTGGGCTCTGCCGGAGGTGAGGTGCGCAGCTAGCACTCTTCCACCGATGCCCCCCATCTTTCTTCCTCCCCCTTTCGGTTCCCCTCTTTATTCGGCAGCCGGAAAAATCGTGCCGCGGAATAGCCATTGCCATTGTCTACCAGAGAAACAGAGAGAAGATCCAGAAACGTTTCAACAAAGGACGAAAGGGCAAGACTCTCCGGGGTAAACCGCGGCCAGTTCATTTGAGTGTTAATCGCTAGCCATTGGGCATAACGCCGAACAGGTAATACGCGAACGAGAACAACAACAGGCGTGGGTTCTTTCGACCCCTCCCGCCCCTCTCCTACTGTTGCCATCGCGTTTGTTGGTTCCGTTCTCAAACCCTCTAATTTCTTCTTGTCGTGTTCTCCTGCTCGCTCCTCGAACTATTTGCCGTGTAAGACTCGCCACCAACCGGTCACCTCTCTCGCCTTTGCTTTGTTGGAGCAAGCACACCACTTCGCGGCATTAACTCGAGCCCGAGAAACCACCACGGCCACTGTAACTCAAACAAACGGAAAATCCGAGCTGCCCTTGCGACCGGTAATCGCTCGCAATTCGACGAAATTGCAAGGTCTACTCGAACGAGCCTCTGTTGTTGTTTCGAATACGCTCTTCTCCGTAGCCCTCCACCCGTTTTCACGTTATTCGTAATCGCGCCAGCTCCGATTTATTGCGTTCGGCTCTCGAACGCGCCGATTTCGCCAGGATCGGTCTCCTAACGAAACGATCGGTGTTTGCTGCCCGGCAGACTGTCTGACGGCCATTACACGGTAGTTGGGCTCGGGCAGACGCGTTTCATTTTTCTCGGCGCGCGAGCCCGAGTGCAGCTAATGTCGATTCGGTGTCTTTTCTTCCGACGAACAAATGAAGCGTTTGGTAAGACGCTGCGACTGATTTACATACATATAGATGCGCACAAATGGATATTGTTTATGACTGCCGTTAAATTAACGCGAGCTCAGCGCGCATTTACGGCGCGAAACTTTACTAGCCGGTGCGGCGACGCAGCTTAAAAGAGGTCATCGGAAGAACTCGAAGTAATTAGAAACACTTAGCATTTTGAGGGTACGCCGACTTTGGAGCACGTTGTAAATCAAAATTCTTTTATCCATATTCGAAGAAATTGTTCGCGTTATATAGACTGACCACTGCCGACCGAAATCGTGTACAATTTTATCGCCACCATAGCCCAATTAATTAAAATCCATTTCACACAGTTTCACTTACTGTAAAAGCAAATTTATAGTCGACTTTCCAGCATCGCGCAACGAAGTTTCTCCATAACAACAAGGATCGGTCATAACCATCTGAATTCAATCTATAAATTATTTTGCGGATCCAATCGCTGTTTATTAGTACTTTATAGAGGTGCGCGTCGCCGTAATTAGCGGAACAACGTGTAAGATGTTGATCCGGATCATCACCGGCCCGGTACCAGGGCCGTTGATTCGGTAACGTGCTGCACGATGCAGAACGCGGGATCGTGACGCGAATTTTCAACGCTTTATCCTTGATAGATAACGGAGTCGATTGGGACCGAATTCGAGGCGACCGTATCGGGAGCTCGGCGCGAGTGGACACGGATAATTCTTCCAGGTCGGACAGGTATACGCGCAATCGTGGGCACGGACAATCTCCCGTGGTATACCGTCACGGCGTGGGAGTTAAAATCCACGCACGCATAAATTATTCCCCGTGTACGTACGATCGAAGGTGCGTCTCGACGGTCCTGTGGCAACGGGCACACACAGGGTCTCGGGGGACTCGGGCCGAAACGCGCGATAGGTTAAGCAGTTCACGTAGCTGGCTGGTAATTATGGATGCGTTTAAGCCGCGGCAGTTTAGGAAACTAAATAAAATAATATACGTGAGCCGGGGTTTTTATTGCCGGATTAAGGGTGCCGCTGCGTGTCACGGACTTATCCGCCCGCTCGATCTCGAGCCTTCGAGACTGAACAGAAACTGTGAGAGGCGGCCACATAATTCTGTCGGAAGTGGTCATCGCCTCCCGACATGCTCTGCATCACAGAATATTTAATAAAGGACTGTGTCATAAACAGGTTCGAGCGAAATCGCGCTGGACATGATTTAAATCGTAGTTTACCGACGTGCGGCGTGACCTCCACTGGTTGTTGGTTATTTTATTTCTTTTATTTAGAACCGTTCGAAATTTTGGTAAACGTGTGCAGGATCCGAAGGACAATAGTCGAAACGGAGGTTACGGTGCTAGCGTTGCCAGTCACTGGCAATTTATCGCGATGAACCCCCCCTGGTCCACCCCATTCTTTCGCTCCATCTTTTCTCTTTTCAGTAGTTGTCGAGTGCCGGTGCCCCGGTATTGCAAAAGGAGCTGCGAGAACGCCGCGACCGCAGCCATGGCGGTTATTATAAAACAAAAGACGATGCTTGATGCCGATAATAAAGAAGAGGTACGCGCGTCGAGCAGAGCAACAACGACGAGAAGAGGAGAGGACTTGGTAGGAGGACGTTGGCGGTCGAAAGAGGGCAGAGGAGGGAAAGGATGAAAGAAAAGCGATATTCTCGAAGGTAGCGGGCGCGAAGGATGTGGTTCCACGCACTGCGATCGACTTAATTCGCGCGCTCCCGACTCTTTTTCCTTCCAGTGGTCTCTCTTCCCCTCCAGTTAGGTTGGATGTCCTCCTCCGGCTTCCATCTCCCCCCCTCGTGGCTTTCTTATTTAGTACTCCTCGCCTCTCTTTCTCACTCTGGCCTCGACCAACTCTCTCTTTCTCTCTTCTACTCCTCCATCACTGCTGGCAGTCCGCTTACCGCCAATCATCATTTTCAATTCTCCGTGGTGGAGCGCCTTCGCCGTCTCCTATCTTCTTCCCCTTCTTCTGCTCGTGCCCCGGTGTACCTCTCCTCGTTCTCTCTTCTTCTTCTTCTCCTCCTCCTCCTCCTCCTCCTCCTCCTCCTCCTCCACCTCCTCCTCGGTTTCTTCTTCCTCTTCCCCTGAATACATCGCCGCCTGTAAAAAACTTGGGAATATTATTCCGGGAGATCGAGGAATGGACGGACGCGGCCCGGGGGAGGCACAACCTTCGCGTCCTGCAGTCTGCGTGCTACGATTCGATGCTGAGACAACACGTTTCACCATTTTGCTATCTACGTTCTCCTCGGCTAGGATGAACGCGGACCCGTTCATTCGGCTAGCCGAACTGCCGGGCGGGATGCCAGATCCGGTGCCTTACGATTTCCGGCTGGAACAGGTCGCCGAGATTTCATTGATTTCGGTATTTCCACCGGACAAGTGCTTTCTTCTTGATTGTACCGTCTTAATCAGCTTAATGGCCGAGCAACTCAACGCGGGCCAACGGTGAACGATGCTCCTCTGGATCTGATAACTTTCTCACACGTCTCTGCTTGCGGGTAACAAGAATAAATATCCTTTAGGAGTAAGCGGGAATATTAGATTTGTATTTAGTTATGGATAAATGGTCATTTCTGTTATTGGGAAATATGGAAAATATATGATTCTTCTAGTCTAAACTATCTCAATTGCCTTTTGATAAAATTGTTAATAATATTCCTGAATCTGTGTGTAGAAACAAAATATAATTTCTGCTTCAATGAACAAATTATTCCCAGAATTCCAAGATTAAGGGATGCACACCTCGAGCTCGAGAATCTCATACTTCGGACAGGCGGTTCCCCGGTGGTACGGTGTGGCTCGCGGTGATTTCTTTTCAAGATTGGTTCTTTATGCCCGATTCGCACTCGCACGGAAACACAAAGTCACCATCATCGAAAAGGCGAATGGTGGGTCTCGAGGATGGTGTTCGTTAATATTCTCGTTCATTCGATCGTTTTTTACGTTTTTGCCCTCGCGTTTCCTTTTTTCCGTGCCCATGAAGCCCCTGACCCCCCCCCTCTATCCGTTGGTACAGACTGTTAAGAGTAAGGTGCTCCGACCGTTGCGGACTGGTCGCTCGGATGGTTCGATGGTTCACCGGTTGGTTGAACGACCTAGCCCGGATCCGCCGGCGCGTCCATACCGATCGCCTCCTTCTGTCTCCTTCTCCTTTCTGACTGGGCTCTCATGCCCATAAATACGTCCCGCGTACATATATCTGTCTCTTTTCGATACATTTTAACGCGGCAGGGTCGTACTTCCAGTCGGGCACACGCGGGGCGCCCACCTTTCAAACCGCGGACCCGTCTCGTTGATGGCTGGATAACTGTGGACTGTGGACGCGACTTGCTGAGTCTGGTTCCTCGGTAATCCCTTGCCGAATACGGAACTTGAATCGCGATTGAGCGGTTGCTCGTACAAATTTTATTTTCACCTAATTATGTTTATCAAATTATGTCTGGTACCTCTGTTAACGAAGGTTGATATTATATGTGTTCATGTTCGAATTCTGCCATTCTACTCCGAATATTATTTCGTATGTGATTAAAATAGAAAATGTTCGCATCGATTGCAGGACACAGGAGCCAAATAAAAATTGCATTCTTCTTTTAATTATCCTATTAAGCTGAAACCAACACATTGATGTCCTTAAATATTTTTTACATGTCCACTGCTTTAAATTGTACGTACCCATTTTTGTCATAAATCCATCAAATCCGCAGTCTAGTGATTACATATAATTATTGTAATATTTGTTGGTACAATGCATTTGTCAATATTGCCAATGTTTTTTATTCCAAATCGCAACGTGACGATAAAAGTGTCGAATATTTTAATAATAACGTTCATGTGGTACTGCAGCTTTTATTGTAATTTGTGTGCAGAACGTTTGAAAGTATAAATATTGTAAAAGGCAATAAACACAAGTACCTGTTAAAGAAAACATCACCGCATTTTATAATTGTTCGACGAAAATTACCGGAAATAATAAAAGGAACATAAACGGCTGAAACGACGGAAAAAGTTGGCATAAAATCATCACGAATTTATGGAACCAGCGAATACCATAGAGATTCACCTGAATACGTTTCCCTTCCGCGAACAGCCCTTTCAAAGCATCCAGCGATGAAAGCTAGTTCGTTAATTATGCTTGTGTCATGCAAAATACTATTTATCACGGCGCAAGCCTTCGAGTACACCGTTGAAAAGGCTCAAAAGTTGAGTGGAACAGTAAAATAACGGAATGAACGATCAGTAGAAAGAGCGAGCCCGTGCTATTAATGACTATAGCTTCGAAGAAAAGGCTTTATAGAAACTATTGTACGATCGTCATACCAAGTCACCCTAGCCGACTCGTACGGCCCTTTGTCTCTTGACTGGCACGTACCTCATAGCGCGAAAAGCTCAAGCACCGAGTGTTTCAGATGAAGGGCAAGCCTCCTCGATAGCTAACAATACCGCTAACAAGATCAAAACATTATTGTCTCGCTTTCTTCCGGGTTTGCATGCTCACTAAATAGTCGACGCCAGAGAATACAGGTGTCATTCGCTATTTCTCCTACGCCATCGTATCATAATTACGTACACGAGCTGTTCCTATCACCTTGCAATTCTTTTTAATTATTCCGATCTGATTCCTGAAAATTTTCAGGACAGTTCATGAAAGAAACGACGAGCACGTCGTCGTGCAGAGATGCGATCGCGATTTGAATGTCGGCCGAGAGTATGCGGAGTATTTTTTAACGACGAGTTCAGCCACGACGTCGCAATACGATGGAAACCATCCCGAAATCGATTGCTCGTTCTTGCCAGCTTAGTCGTTCAATTCTTCATGCCTATTTGGTCCTCCTCCCATCCCTAACGGAACGATTGTCCTCCACAATGGCTCATTTGTTTCTAGATCACGACTTATAAACCACCATCGTCATCGTCGTACGAAACGGCAGCTGCATCAGGCCAACTTGCCGGGCTTTATAACAGACAATAATGATCACGAATCGGTCCCCGTCTTATTTCATCGCGAGGTCCTTCTCTCCTGTCTCTCCTCCGGCCGTGTTCCGGCAGGGACCGATTTACAAGAAACTGCGTTTCCGGTATTCGGTGTTCATTTTCATGATCGGCCGGCCACGCGTGAACAATCGACGGGGCCCGGGGTTCTTGAAATGTCTCCGATCCATTCCCATTACTCGCGGTTACGACTCGCAATTATTATCGCGATGGCACCGATCTTCATCAACCTCAACGACTGCCCACTACGTTCCTGACGTAATTCCGCCACCGTCTCTCTTCTCGTCTTTCGTCCGTCACGAGATGTAAGATCCATGTGTAGGTATTCCTTCCTTCTTTCTTCAGCGTCGGCCGCGTCGGTCGAGTCCTTCCTTTTCGCTCCCTCTCCCTCTCTCTCTCTTTGTCTCGCTGTTTTCTCTCTTCCTTCCCCTCTCCCTCGGTCTCTCGCTGATTGTATAATTGGGAGGCAACAACGAGCTACGTGCGTCACTCCGATGATTTAGCCTCCCCCTCGGCGTCTCTTCACCCTCGGCCAGCGGGCCCTCGGTCAATCACGTCGTAATTACTTTTAATGCTGGACGACTCGGCTGACACAATATCTAACCCGACGACGAATCGTTTCTCTCTTTCTTTCTCTTTCCCTCCCGCTGTTCCTCTCTCTCTCTCCCTCTCTCTCTCTCCTCTCCCTCACCCCGCAAGCCCCCTTCGTTACGTTATGGCCTATCTGCTTGTTCGCAGCATACTTCGCACGACCGGATTAATTGGTAATAGAGAGTGCGACGAAGACCATGCCGGGCAAATATTGCGATTAATATTGATAGGGCCACTTTGCTGGTGCCATGACTGCGCGCAAACATTGCGCGGACGAGAGAGGTAAATGGGGATAGAGCGGTGATGGAGGGTGGAGTCTGTCGGAATCATCGGAAGGTGATGAGAGAGTTTCTGAACCAGAGACCATTCGGCAATTACAGGTTCGGTCTGTTGGGCTTTTGAAACACACTGATCTCGTACCTTGGTTCTCTTTGCTCCTGTTTCTTGCACTTCGTAAACCTTCGTACAGACTCCTCGATAATAGTCGCGCGAAAGATTCTCGGCTATTATTTGAATGAAAATTTAAGCGATATTAAGTCGGACCAGTATCGTTTTATTGTTTGCGCGTGTAAACCACGGCAACGCGTTGCTTTCTACGCGACACATTACACGAGGGCAGCATCACGGTAAATCGTTACAACAAAATTGTATGTAAACATTGGTCGTTATCTCTAATACACCAATTGAGCCTGCAATTTTCTGGTATCGTTGTAAAGCGAAATAATTGCATGGTACACAATAATTCCCTGTTGTTTATTCGACGAATTGGAATAACAGTCGCGGCATGATTATCATAAAAATGAGGATTCCTCATTAGGCGTTCCCGGGGAAATCGTGGAACACGGTAAATGCAAAAAGGAGTCGCCGTAAGTACTGAAAAAGCGAATCACCGTCGATGTCTCATCGCGTTTATTGGGATTATAAAGCGTGCAGAGGAAGGAGGACAGGAAGGAGAGATTTGTTTGAATTATTCAAATTAGATACGAAATTGAATGCGTGCTCTGCTCGTGTGCAGGTAATGACGGCACTTGCATATAAATGGTAATTATTGTCATTATTCTGCCCCAGTCGTTGTGTCCTCTCTCTCTCTCTTTCTCTCTCTCTCTCTCTCCTCGCCTCTCCTCTCCTCGACCGCCTCGCCCCTACTCTCTCTTTCTTCGTTGTTCCTCTCTCTTTCCGTTTCTATAACCGTGCTCGCCATAATGTCGTGTGTTCCCATACACTAGTTGAGATAATTATCAAAATTGTTTTATTGTTGGTATAATTACGGGGGACATGCCATGGTTCCCCCTCCCATTCGGTCTGGCTCCACTCGTCTCCCCCGAACTAGCGAATATCTTTCTCCTTCATCCACCTAGAAACCACCACCTATCCGTCCACGTTACAGCCCTTCTCTGTTTACATCTTACCACCCTTCGTTCGCGCAAACCATAACGCCAGCCGCTCGCCAATCATTCGCTTTTTCAAATTGCTTCGCGGAAAATCGGTCATACCTTCCAACAGAACCGTAATTACCAGATCGCAAATTTTTACGCATTTCCGGCATGTGCGGATCCGTAACACACGGACACGTGTGGGTTAACCCTTCGTTGCACGACTCGCCTGTCTTCAATCACTTTCTGAAAGGAAAAGAAAATTTACGTTTACTGCATGTCTACGTTTCCTTAAACACCAAACCTACCACCACTACCAAATAATAAAGATGATTTCATAAAATCAATCTTGTTATTTTTACAAGGGAACATGTACCAGTTAATTTTAAGACTCGAAAGGTTTAGTGTTAATGCTGAAAGGTCGATAACAAAAGGATAGCATTTTATTTCCATTTAAAAGAAGGAAATCTCAATGCTTAATGGATTCAAAGTGTTGGAAATTTTTGTTACGTGTCTGACTCGTTTTACGGGCAACGGATTAACGAAAGGTAGTTTCATTTCATTTTGACGAAACAAAAGAAATGTACACTCTCGGCTTAACAAGGTACGTACAATAAAATGCTAAACGACACCATCGAATCGAGTCCTTGTGCATCGACTTCGGTATCCCTTTCAACAGTCACCCTCGAATCGTTTTGAAAGCGCAGGCACGAGAGGGTTAATCGGCACGCGTGACCTTGACGGAACAAAGCGAGAGTGTCGATGGTCGTGGGCCCCTTCGAAATTAATAATGAAGTCGACTGATCGGTCAACGTTCTTCTCGAGCATGGTTTTAATAACCGTGAGTGGAAAAAGGAGGCGGAAGGAGACGGAAAAGGAAACGAAACGTATTGTCATCGCGAACGCGTCTTTCTTCTCTCGATTTCTTACCTCTCCTTTCTTCTTCCCTCGTTCAACTGTCGCAGCGACATGATAACCGCTGGAGAGCAAGCTCTCTGGCGAGAAGGACAAAATCATAATAAAGCCAATAATTAAGCTACAATACATACATATACACACATATATATATATATATGTATACATATATGGGGTAGAAAAGAAACCGGAGTGGCTCTTCTTCTCATTGTTCGGCTCGGTTGAAAAGAAATGAAAGCAGCATGAGAGAAGAGGTCTTTGGCGCGACTACGAGGCCCCGCAGGGAAACAATAACGTCGGTAAGGATCGCACAATACCGGAATTATTAACTTTCCACCGAATTAAAACCGTCTATCACATTGCTGGATCTTTTCTCTACTGATCACCCGGGCTTCCCTCGTTCCACACTTTTCTTTTTCTTTCGTTATCGTCCGCCACCCCTCGCCCACTCTCTTCTCTGCTTTGTTCATTTCCTTCATTTACCAAGACCCGCAACGCTCGCCCGTAAATCTAATAGGACTTATGAACAACAATATCGTACGTACGCTTTCTTCCTTATAATTCGAAATGATTTCGGGAGACCCGGGAACAATGAATTATTCAGGACCGTCGGGTTCCTTGCAAACTAATAAATGGACGGAGGGTATTTATGCGAATTCAGGTTTTTGAAAAGATTGTGATCGGTACAGGAATTAAAGAGAAGCTTGTCACAATAATAAACATTTCTGTTCGGCGAGTTTTTGCCCGCTAATCTTTGATATTTCGCTTGCTTAATTATTCATTTAATTGTCCGTCGATTAAACGTTTTTGCGCGAATGTTTTTATCTTCTCAGCCCATGCTTGCAATATCGGTAACTAATAATTAAGCTCATAATATGAAGCAGATCAACAAGTCGTTAAAAAGACATTAAACACCTGACGATTACAGTTGCCGAAGATTTCTCGGAAAGTTTCATCAGCTTATTGATTGGCACGCTGGTACAGTCATTCGATCATTTGATGAAGCAGCTACATACACTGCTGTTTCCAATTTCAATAGGTTGCAAACAATGTATCAGTAACATTGTCTGAGACGGGGGCAAGTTTTACTTCCAAAACAGCCAGTCTATCGGATCCACGGTTCGACTCCGATCACGCATCCCGATTTGTCATTAATTTGCTGTGGAGGTATCCGGCCGAACGGAAAGAAAGCTTGTCATTCAGCGAGCTGGTTCAGTCGATCGTAGAATCGTCTCACGTTCGATCGTTCCTCGGCAGCATCGCTAGACCGGAGGCATCGGGATCGATCGTCAGATCTAATCGGGTATGATCCATCTGCTTGATAAGGTCATTCTAGTTACGCGATTCTGCATCGGTCTGGTCAAAGGCTGTCGAGGGAGGTTGGACAGAGGGTACGCGCAATTACCGTGAGCTGGAAAGCGATAAGAAGAGGAAGAAACACCGAGTGAGAGAGGTTATCGAGGCGTTAAGGCGTTAAAACGATCCTGCCCCTCTGCCCCTCCCTCTCCTTGGCGTTGAACGCACCGCACTTTCTCTTGTTGAGGGAAACGCGTCGGGAAAAGGCGAGAGGCGGAATCGCGTTAAGACGGAAAGTCAACGGGAAAGGCGAAGACGCCGGGTTGAAGGGGGCTTGGGGGATGAAGGAGGGCATGGGGGGACGGGAGAGGACGACGATGACAAAAAGCGATCGTTTCCCAGCAGAAGGAAGACGGAATGACAAGTTGAGCGTGGTGTTCGGGACAGGGGCCGAAGGAGAGAGAGACAAGGCTGGTGTAAAAAGGAGGTATGACTCAGCCCCCCTCGTTCGCGGTCGACGAGGACACAAAGTGGACACAGCAAAGGTGGTAAGAGGGATCGAGAGAAGAAAAGGTGGCAAAAGGAGGAAACAAAAGGCGATCGCGTATGAGCGGCAATTAGCCCCTCTAATGGCGCGCGAAACAAAACAAAAGAGTCGAGCGTTGAGCTCAAACACAATAAAGCCACGGTACGCGAGGACAGAAGAAAAAGACGAGGAGGTGGAGGAGAAATAAAGAACCACGGGAACAATGGCGAGCGCGGGCTACCGCGCCGTGCTGTTGCTGTTGCTGTACCCGTCTCCTTCTTCTGTCCTTTCTTTATTTCACTCGCCTTTACGCTTTTTATTCCAAGGTGACAACGCCTACTGCTCGTTTCCGATCGGCTCGAGAGGGTTTCGCTTAGCTAAATTAAAAGTCGCTAATGAACCGCTGGCACACGATGGTCCCGGCTCTCCTTGGGCCTCGCTGGGCCCTTTACATTGATATTGTTTAGTATCGGTGAACTAAGACGCTCTAGGACAACCTGGACACCCAGCAGCGTGCAATATGTCCTTTACCATAGGCGCGCTCCGGATTGCCACTGGGGACAATGCTTCGGGGCATATGACGACAGAAGACACTTTCGCAGATGACAGCATCTCGCAATTCCAAAACATGATCATTGCGCGCAGTTTTATTAAGGCTTCGCTGAGAGTGTGCACAGAATACCTAATTGCACCTTAGGCTAATCCAGACTCTGTGTCTTTTACAATTTTTCTGCTACAATATTCGAAATAAATTTTTTCTTCCCAGTTTGACTATAATATCATGAGAAGTAACGATTTTTAGGGGTGCCACAGAGTCACCATTCGAGTGCTAAGGGTTAATACATAGTTGCGTGCAGACGATGTTCCCAAGTTCTACTGTTATAGGATCTGACTATTTCTCACGGAATTGTAGACTAGGAAGCTATATTTTGGCCATGATATGACAATCAGCCTGATATTAAATTCATTTTATCCAGACGATATCCTACTTTCAGCAATTTAAGATAAGCAAGGCTATGCCTTGAATGCCACGGAATTTCATTAAACACTTCTGAAAAGGTCGAAGACGCTTACTGGAACATTTCGTTTTATTCTACCGCGGCGGTCTGCATCAACGAGCATTATATGGCGGACTAAATAAACAGCAGCATGAATGTAGAATGATTTATTCATGTATCCGCAAAGCCGACATTACTTTTCCATCAACCCGATGCATATTAGCAACGATAGGAAATGGTTTCTAGGGCAAGGAGCGGTCGGTGAGTTTGTCATTAAATTCCATGTCTAATGGCGTGGTTCGTCCACGTTGCCACTGATTAGACATTCCTTCTGCTCCAATTCTTAAGGTACACTTTGCCTCTCCGTGGCACCAGCAATCCTTCGTTCGTAACGCAAGAATGTTGGAAGTAATTATTCGCGTACCTGCGCCCCCAATTACACACGTATTCCGTACCCGCCGCGCAGACCGATGCCTAATTGAACTGTACGTTTACCTCGTCATTACCGAGTCGATTATGTCTACTTTCCATGCCGGGTAGACCGGTACTTTATTGTGTTTCTCCGCGACATGTTTGGCTACCCGGCCAGTTCGTAAGTTCACGGCATAACGGATTATATTATCTCTGTCCGGAGTCCTGAAGAATTCACCGTCTCTGCCTCATAAGGTCACTGGTACGACCCATAAAACGTTACGTCTATGATGTAGTACACGCTTTCGTGGAGCACATCCGCTCAAATAATAAAAACAGCATATATCGAGTCTACTCCTGGCCTCGAGCACGTGTCTCCTTACAAATGTTCCTCGCCGCGGTTAAGCACCAAATGATCGATCCCGCGTTATGTCGCGTTTTCATTCCCGTTGCGTCGCTCGACCGATTCATTTGCATAACGAAATTTAATATCTGCAAATTGAATTTCTTATTTCGAACAACTCGAATACTTCGGACTGAATATTCCACATTTTCGCCGACACCTTGCACAAAGCAACCGCGTCCACGCATCACATTCGAACGATATCAATTTACGACTCACCGCGGAGAATGTTAATTGTACGTTAGCACCGACTCGTAAATCAGTCGCGTTAAGTTTTATTTACATAACGACCCGTGCACGAATTGAGTTATGTATAACGATCTCGCGGTTATCAATGAATTGAATCCTGCATCTGGCCTCAGTGTACACTTCTTGACGAATCATTCTCTCTCTCCGTGCCGATTTTTTCCGATTTTTTCATTCCGACCGTGAGTTGTACGACACATATGTAGGCGATATCGGTCGCAATGCACAGAAGGAGAGAAAAAAAAGGAAAAGAAGGGAACACCAGCGAGCCGTTGGCAGGGAGCAGCTGACGCCTCGAGTTCTTTAATTAAAACTGACCGCCTGCTTTTCCTCCTCGACCAAGCAATAACGAGATTTATTTCATAATACCTCCGAACTCGTTCACCACGTGGACGAGCCTCTGCAATTTCTCGCGAGACACTTCTTCCATCCTTCCTTCCTTCGAGAAACTAAACTACACTTTGTGCCACCAATTATACACTCGAACAGCCCCCATCAAGTATAACCGCCCCACTTTGAAACATACGTATTCCCTTATTAATAAAATCCAGGACAAGGATTAGATCTGCAAGATGAATTCAATTTATACTTGCTTTAATTGTCTTTCAATCATCTCGGAATTCTTCAAGGAACCCTTTATTCTGTGTACTGCGATTCACTCAACACTAAACCTACCGAATCTCAAAAGTAACTGGAACATGCTCTCCCTTATAAAAATGACAAGATTAATTTGATTTATACTTTGTGCGGCTCCTACTGTAATACGC
Organism: Lasioglossum calceatum; assembly: GCA_963966675.1. NCBI lineage: Eukaryota > Metazoa > Arthropoda > Insecta > Hymenoptera > Halictidae > Lasioglossum > Lasioglossum calceatum. The sequence goes on along the minus strand of OZ016550.1, from coordinate 10,135,505 downwards.
GCTCTATTAAAGACATCTATACAATAACTTCTTGTCAAATAATTGTTATTATTTCAATAAGTGTAAAATGAAAGATCTGGTTCCGGTCAAAATGACCGGTGGTGGTAGGTTTAGTGTTAATCTCCAGCAATATTTAAGTAACATTCCAGTTCTCCACTGACATTCGAGCATTATTGATTTGCAGCAGAATGTATGCACATACATTTCATCTGGATGTATGGCCGAGCGATGTGTGGGTGAATGCTTCAATCAGACTTCAACTATACCGACGATTACTATTCTTGTATCTCTGACTGACAATTACGTTTTAATGTTGCTTGCAATCATTGTTTTACGATGGAAGACTAATTAAAGGTACACGATATTGAAAGTTAGAATTTACGGCCTCACGGTAAATATATAAAAATACCGAATATGGTGAATTGATGTTGAGATTGATTTGTATTCTCGCTTGAAGCAGTGTTAACAAAAGTTGTCAGGTAGGAGGTCCGAAGCAATCGGATTCTAAAGAGGAGGCGTGAGAGTTTCGAGTGTTGCGAGGCGAGCTGGCAGCCAATTAGGGAAACCTCGTGAGATATGTAGAAAATATTGATTTGTATAGTCGCGCGTGCCCGTGGCCAGCACCGCGTTACAACAGCTCTCTGTAGCTCGTCGCGAGCGTCGCGACGCGGAAATCAGCGGCACTATTGCTAGCTGCGCGAGAAGCCAAACACCTTCGCCTTCGCGTGCATCTTACAACATTCTTTCTACAATGTAGAACATCGCAAATTCTCTTCGTTAACGAAGAACCAACTCGTAAGCTTCTACTCGGCGATAATAAAGCTTCCCTGTAAACAACTTAGCAGAAACAATTGGCTCAGCGTGGCGCTCCGATTTCGCGCAACATGCGAAGGTTTATGATCTCTCCGCGAATCCGAGAAAATTAATGTACCAAGTGGAGAGACGAAGCAAAATAAAAAGTCTACATTTACATTTCGACTACTTAATTTCATGTCGTGCGAAAATATTCGGAATATTCCAAGGACTCTCACCTGTGAACGGTCACAAAATTAACGGAACCATAAATTACCCCAACACGTTGATTGCCTGGTAGCCATGCATCAAGTTATCACAATATTAAAACCTATCTTTTAAAGAAAAAGGATAAATCAAGATTTTCTCTGATTTATTGTTTCAGCCAGACATTCAGATTCATATCACGAGACGATTTTTATTATGATTCTTGCTCGATAGCACGCATGCTCGTCGCATTTTAATTCAGAGATTCATTTTTCGACTAATTTTTGTAACGTAGAATCGCCCCGTTCTCGGCTGCACCGCCAGTTACCGATCACCCTGTGCGATTGAATAAAATAAGAGGGGCGTCTGTATGATGATGGTAACTTTCACCGACAACGCGATTTTCTTTCAATTGCTTTACCGTCCGGAATCTCGCAAAATCTGTTTACCGGTTCCGGTTTACCTGCGAGGAGATGTCGTGCCCGAGCCTTCTGTTCATTTTTTCTTTCTGTCTCGTTCGCGCAGAGGCCGGCCAAGGAATCGATGATAGTGGGGAGGAAGCACAATAAATTTTATTACGCTTAAAGCGTATCTCGTAAAATAATGATAGCACGGTACAGAGACTGCGTTCACGTTCACGCGAATGCGCCATTTATCGACACTTGCACCAGAGATTATCTCGACTCCATGGTACATGGGTGATGGCGTTGGTCAATTATCGTCGCCGCGCAGGAAATTTAATTGATCGTTATAAATGATCAAATTGCAGAGGAGGTGGAACTCGTCTGCTGCACTGTATGCTGTTTTCCTTTTTTTTTTCTTCTCTTCTCTTCTACACGTCGCGTAGTATGAAAGTAATTTGAACTAAGGCACTTAGGGTATTAACGTTAATAGAACCACCGGAGTGTGCAGGATCAGCAGAAATATTGAAAAATTTACTTCTCGCGTGGTCGAACAGGTGCACGGTAGATAGCAATCCGGGAGGAACATTTCAGAGTTATTGTATATACGTTGTATAATCGGTTTGCAATCGACGTTTATAATTGCACAGTCAGTGCTACTCTAAACTATTGGCACGACACAATATTCGCAAAATGAATACTCGTAACTAGCAACAATTGCATCAAATATTCATTTTTGAAAAACACATGTGTTTTGAGTGTCTAGTGCATTGTATAGCAGAAATATTGGGTTGTGTAATAAATTTCCACGTGTTTTGTATTTTATTTTTTTCGCGCAATTTTGTGTTTTGTTAGGTAAAGTATATAAAGAGTGAGGCATGTTTTCTCATAGCTCGAATGCTATCTGTCGAGTGACAGAAATTCAGTATTATATTCTCGGTGAACGAAATGGGCCGATATACGATTGATCAACGTTGGGAAATATTGAAAACTTATTTCCAAAGTAGTGAAGCGCCAAATGAAGCGCCAACTGAGAACGGCGTAAGGATATTTGTGAAGAATGTTCGTTCGACTGGCATGTTTTAAGCTAATCATCCAGAAACGATTGAGGCTTTGAAGAACGCAATTAAAGTGGCTGTTGGTGAAATAGAGGCTCAAACGATTGAAAATGTACTGAAAAATTGGGTCCACGGAATGGTCTACTGCAAATCCAGCCGAGGCAGTCGTTTAAATGAAAAAGTATTCCATTCTTAATCGGAAGGTGTACTCTCGAAAATAAAGTACAAATCATTTGAAAATATTTGTTGCATTTTTATTCAATATTCATTTTTAAAACGAACTAAAAGTTGCCTCACCCTTTATATGCTTTCTCTTGCTCTACAAACCTATCTGCTTCAATTTTTCGAATTAATTAATTTTAATCAATTTTCAGGGTTTTCCAATGAAAGTTCCGGGAGACAGACATTCATTTTCGACATCTGACTCAAGTTGTGTGACCCGCAAGCTCCAAGTTTTTGAGTAAAGCCCATGGAGTGAAGATGGTTAGCGATGGTAAATGATAGACCATTGACATTTTGCTACAAAATAGCCGAAGCCAGGTGAGGCCATAGCATTTTTCCGATTCCCCAGCGAGCCTCGAATTCCACTTTCTTGCGGCGAATTATAACCGATAAAGTAGCTCTGATGAGTGCAATTACGAAAGCGATCATAAGGCAGGGGTTTTATTAATCCTGCTGACCATTCGGTTCCGGCTCAAAGTGCTTGAAAAACGAACGCGAGCGTAACCGGAACGCGCGCTCCTACGGTCAAAACAAGAATCGTCACCTCCGTCCAGTCCGTGGACGTCAATAACGAAACACGGTTGAGCTGATATCTACTAATACGCTGGTCAACGCACTCGTTATCCTTGTTCGCGAATTTGCATATTCATAGTGTTCGCGCGCTGCGGTATGTCGTAAGAATGCAGAAAACCAAGCAACTCGGTTGACTGGGTTGCTTTCTGCGTTACGACCCCAGGTTCCCGGGTTCGAAGGATCGTAAAAGCATTTCGCTCTTCCCGGTTATGGTCGCGCGTTCCATACGCACGGGATTTTTCGGTTCCCTCGGCGTGGCGCAAACGGGTTCGCCCCACTGAAAACGCGTTGCAACATTCGGTCCGGCTGCGATCCTCCGACGTCCGTTGAAAATGAGACCACGCCGGCGCTCCTCGCATTGTTGCCGAAGATCGACCGGGTGCCAAGCATCGATCCCGAGTACGATCTAATTAAATGCGAAGCGAGGAACGCGAGCGAGCACTCTCCGGGGCAGTCTCCGTCCCTATAATTTAGATCTTTGATTTATGTTGCGTGGGATTTTTACACGACACTTCGGTGTCCTTAACGATGCCCCGAACAACTTCGGATAACATTGCGGGACAAAGTTCCCCGACGAGGTCGTAACTCCGGCCGCGGTATTGTCATACAAGATAAAGGAATGAGCAGCAACTTTCCGAGGCGACGTCGGCCAATCGAACTTTCTCTACACCGTGATCAGTTTTATTCCCAGAAAACATATCGGCACCGGGCGGACTCGTTGTATCCGATTCCGTAACACTTGACGCCGCCGGGAGATTGGTCGCCGGATTCGAGCACGAGGGACGCGCGAACGTCAATTAATCTGTGGGAGAAATTGCATTTTCGAGATTCGGACAAGCCAATTGCGAGAAACTGATTAATCCATTGCGGTATTAATTCCTTCGCAGTTACGTAATAAGTTGACATTTTTTAACAGCCTCTGGGTTGGAAAGAAAGCTTCGAAAATACGTGAGGAGCTTCGCAGAGTTAATAAAGAGTACCGCAAATTGCCGAAAAACAATCGCGGTCACGTTCCGTCAGTCTCTCGGTCAAGACTGACGCCACCCCGCACGGTATGCGCCAGCGAAAGTGAAAACGACCCTGTCGCATCGCGCAACCCTCGGCACGAGCGAGCCTTAGGAAAAATTTCGAAAGCGTGCGCCGGCACCGGAATCGGCAATATTTTCAACTCGACTAACTCAGGCTAGGATAGCTGGTCGACAGTTGAAGCGTCCGCGATTCCGCCGAAAAATCGGAAACCGCGTCGAAGTTGGCGAAAGCAGAAACGAAACGAAAGGAAAGAAAGGAGAGGAAGAAACAAGCACAAGTTCCCTCACGCTCAGCTGTTCTGCGCGCAGACACGTGCGCGCGTGGCCTGGCGGGGGCGAAGTCGGATTGCGTGTGCGTGCATGCACCTACATGGCTAAGTACGGCTGTACCACAGCGAATCGTTCTATATACGTGTATCGGCGAGACGGCTCGCGCGTGTGCGCCCCCGACGCGTCGTACGTGTACTATCGGCGGCATACACGTACGCACACGGACGGGCGGGCGGACGTACACACGCGTGGCACCGCGGGCGTCTGTCTGTGTGGAGACCCAAACGAAGGGAGGCAAGCCAGTAAGCTCAGGCGCGCCGCAGCGGCGAGAGCAGCCATTTTACTCGAATCCCGGTGGAAAACGTCGTGTGGTCGACGTGGTTCGAGTGTGACCGACGTGCGGCGGACGTGTTGTCGTCATCGTCTTCCTCCTCGTCGTCGTCGTCGTCGTTTCCTCCTCTAAACAGCCTCCAACAACGGAGAGTCCTCCTGGATAGAACTCTCGGGGATCGTCGCGAGTGCCCGCGTGTTCACCTGGACACTCGGCTTTCTTTCGTACCGAGAGGACTTGTGTACGCGCGCATCGGCAGTTCTGGTGACAGGAGAACGTAGTTCCGCTGCGTGCACGTGTGCCACGGGGAGACAAGTGAGAGAACGGGTGAGGAAACGTGAGAGAGAGCCAGAGAGCGGTCACTCTCTCTGTCTTTGTCCGCGTCTCTCTTTCTCTCTTTCTCTCTATTCTCCATTCGGTGTTGCTTTTACTCTTTTTCCGCGGGCCGCGCGGTCTCTCTCTCTCTCTCTCTCTCTCTTCTTCTCTTTTTCTCTATCTCTCCCTCCCCCACCCACCCTCGCCTCCCTCTAGCGCCCCATCCATCCACCACCCCCCCTTTTTCTTTCCCCTTTTTCTCTCTCGGGTGACGCGTGCATACCTGTGTGGATGCTCGGAGTCGCTTCCAGAGACATGCCGCACGAGTGTGCTGCGGACACGAGGGAGAGAATGAGAAAGGAAATGGGAGAGCGTAGCACGAGGTGAGGCCATTCGTTCTGCGCAGGACCGTTTAAATTCGCCGCCTGCTTTGCATACCGCGTTTTCGCCGGCCCTACTCCGCCACCATCCTCTCCTGCCCCTCCCCCTTGACCCCCTCCGACACACACCACCCCCTTTGCTCACTCTCTCTCTCTCTCTCTTTCTCTCTTCTCTCTGTCTCACTCTGTCTCTCTTCCTCTCTCATTCCGCCCCCCGCCGATACCTAGCTTCGTCGGCGACCCGCCCTTCGCGATTTTTCGCGACCAACCCCTTCTGGCCATTCGACGAATTTCACTGTTTCTGAATTTTCTCGACGTGACCATTATCTTTTCCACACGGATCCTCTTAGCGCCACTGCCAGACTGGTCTACAACCCCCTTCGGTCTTCTTGGTACACCATGCATCACATGCCTCCAAAACACAGGGGTTACTCTTGAGTCACCTAAGCTGCACGAAATTTCTACCCCCTCGTTGCCACTATACGACGGATCTTTAGGGAGAATCGCAGACCGTAATTAGAGATTTGAGGCTTTTAGGCGCGGTATCACGTAGTTCTCGCTGTTCAGGCTTTACTGATGATCAGTGAGGTGTCTCAACCCCCTGATGTGATGTTAATAACTGTTACAATAAAAATCTTTGTAACAATTACTGCTTTTATCCAATCTCTGCTATAAATTGTTTTCACGAACTATATATTTGCAACATACAGTAACATCGAATAGCGCCAGCCAAAGGTTCGAATTGTTTCTTTCGAGACACGATTGCAACGCGTGTTTCAACAGATTTAGCAGCGCGGCGACGTGATTATTGACAATAAATAAGATTCGTCGTACCGCGGTGAACATGTCCGAACTAATTAATAGATTCTTTCGCGAGGACGGGCGGAGATAAATCGCGTGTAACATGATATTTCTAATTTAACGAAGCGACGCGTATTCAAAAAGATCCGCGGACGATAAAACGTGTCTCGCGCAAGACCGTTCGCCAGGCTAATTGCATAAAATTTTGAATTCCGCCCGTGTGTGTCGCACCGATTTACTGCGCAGATTGCTAACTATATATATTTTGACACGAGTATATGATGCTCAAAAGTCGCCGGTTCTACGGCAACATTAATGCTGTCCCGCGTAATGAGCGACTTGGCTCCAACGGGCGCATATTTTCTTTTACGATGCCTAAATATAATCTTAACGATGTCCTTATGGCCTAGACCAGTCGGCGCTTCGAGAAATCTGAAATTCACCGAGGCCTCAATTTACGTTCATTCGCTCCGATCTGATCCAGTTTTCCCGTTTCAACAAAAATCCCCTCCCACCCTCGCCCCTCCTCCACCGAAAACTGTCGTTCGTCAGTCTGTTTTGTACGTTTGCTTGATCGTGATCATTGTTATGTATGCTCCGTGGACGCCGAACAAGCAGATGTCTTTCTCGCAACAATAATTACACTCATCGCATCTTATTTTAACCCCTGGCCTTGTTCGTGCCAGATTCGTGACAATGATTTCAAAAGATATACGTATTTCGTCCAATTTTACTACAATATTATTGGACGAACTGTAAAAGATTTAATACGTAGCCTTCAGAGTAATTGCATATATTTTATTCCAAATTGTCAAGAATGAAACAGTTTAATGAGTCATAAGGCAAGGGGTTAACGTTCACGCGAAGAAGGTAATCGCTTGTTCGCCGATAGATTGCGTTGTACGTCTCGTTTTTTTCGTTCGTAAATGAATCTTAATAGTCTCTGGTCTGTCTATAACCTGTCTGATTATATGCTAGAATATTTACATGAACCTGCACCGATTTCGGTGGGCCTGTAGCGTTGTGTTTCGCAAATAAATTTGTTTAAATGGTTTTACACCTGTGCCCTTGTCTGTTTTCTGTTTATTTAACCCATCCCCCCACCACCTACTATTTTTGCGCATCCGCTTTGAATTTTTGCAACGCAACCGCGCGATACGTCCGCCATCGATTAGCGTAGCTTGTATCCGCTCCGAGCACGGATAAGTGGAAGTTTTCAATTGCGACGGACAATTATGTTCCGCCCCGCGTTTGAATACATAATGCCGGGGCCGCAACCAGACGGATTTACGTTTCGCTATTCGCGACGCGGCGTGGCCCTCGCGTAAATGTGTATCGCGTTACAAGAAACCGGATTCGGGATTAATAATCGACGGTGAAACTAAATTTGCGGAGAGTTTTTTCCCGGAGCGAGGGACACGCGGCCGGACCGCTTTCGTCCCAAACGAATTATCGTTTTATCCGCGTTTTCCTGCCCGGATAAATTTCCTAGTCATTCCTCTTTTTCTAACGCTCGTCGCGATTAAGGATCGAAGTCACGTACCCGGCCGAGCCCGACTGTCGATCGTTCAACAATCGTCACGTGTCAGCCGATTTTCCCATAGAACCCGCGGAACGACTTTCGATCGATGCCAATCAGCGATTATTATCCGCATGCCCGGTGATCTTCGCCGGCATCGAGCCAGGATCTACCCGGGATCGAGCTAGATCGTGCTACCTTGCGAACCTGCGATTATCCCGAGCGGTTTTGATCGCATTGTGAAAAACTTAGGCTCGCGCGGGGCTCGACTGCTCCGTTCCCATTCCGCTGTTGCTCCCTTTTCTTATGACATTGATAGTCTCGTCGCGAGGTTCGTAACAAATATTGTAGAACAATTTTTAAACTATATATCAATCCTATTATTCGCCAAATCTTCTAAACAATTTATCCAATGTTATTTAAAATGTATACAGTAGGTATTAAAATTATTGGAGACCCTCACTGTAAGAGCTGTCTCGAAAATTCGTCAAATCAAAAAAGGTACCTCTTTTTTACCCACATTGCTTGTATAAATATGCATAAACATTGCTAACTGCACAGTGTAACCTAATTTACATGCTTCTCTTCGCCCTTGATTTGTTGACCATAACAGTATAATATAGAATGATGCGCGAAAAAGAGGTGAACTGCATCATCGGGTACTTCAAGTAGAAATGGTCTGTAGTAGACAGACGTCATAGGTAGAGTATTCAGTAGATCTCTCTCTGCATAACATACTGCTATCAACTCAATTCCTTCATGAACAAACATCAAACATTAAATGAATCAAACTTATTATAGTTTGACACTAGTTTCTGTACATAAAGCGACGTCTACTGTAGCGTAACAATATTAGGTGTACACATTTGCGGTGCGAACGGTTCAACGATCGATCAAGCGGAGGAAACCGGAGGTTCGGACATCAATTAGCGCAAAACCATGCTCCTTTATCGTCGATCCGCAATGGTTCTCCGAAGCATCGCAATTTCGCTGACGAAACAGCCAGTCGTCTACTTTTCCCTTTAATTGTCGTAGGAGCTCGACGAGGAACTTTCTTTTTTTTTTCCTCGTGCCTCGCAGTGACATTTGCGTGTGGCCAAACGGGGGTACGTTCGGATCGACACGCTAGACGACAATTAACTCGACAAACCGTGCAACCGCCATCCTCTCACTCCGCTGTCGTTGTATCGGGTCCCTTCTTTGCAGCCAAAGAGGGTGTAAACCCGTCATTATCCTGATTATTCTTCCATGCCGCCTAATCACAACCTGTCACTCGTGTCATTGTTTCACTATGGATCATTACCGTTTTTTCCCCCGTTTCTTTCTTTCTATTTTCGCAGTCGCGTCTCCGAATAGAGTCGTGATAGGCGATGTACTGTTTTGTCGCACCCCTCTCACCCACCATCAATACTATCAACGACCATTCGTCCTGAACTATTTAGCATTACATGCATGCTCTTTGGCTCGAGCGATCAAGTCCATTAAGCGGAACAGGGGAATAAATTAAAACTTTGCTCGCGTACGCAACGTATCGACTAAACTTTTTTCTTCTCTGCAGCTGTAGTTTCGAACTTCGAATTACTTCTGCACAGGGAATACTTATTGAAATAAGTGTCGCGTTATTGCCCATTCACTGTATTAATTGTATAATTTTTTAAACGACCAACTATTCTACGACACGGCCGCCGTTCGAAGCGTGACGCCGCTATTTATAGATGTTTGTCAAATATTCGTATTAATAACCGCAGAAAATGTTTGTTGGAGCGAACGAGGTTGGCCGTATAATTTATAAATATTCGTCTTCGAAATTTTTAACAATATCGATATTTTCTAAATTTTGGACACGATGAGCAACGTGAACCCATCGTCGCACAACCTCGAGATTTTGACACCACAACTTTTCCCGTGTGGGACGTTTTCGATTTCGAAAAGAATATTCCTCGCTCCGGTCTGCTGTTCAGCTCTTTTTGAAGTGAACATAAATTGAGCCTCGCAAATGAGCAGAGGCGCGGATAACGTATATACAACACTCGATCACATCCGAAGTTAGCACTACATCATGTCCATCACGGAGTCTATTTTTGTCGTCTGTCGGAGGAATATCTGGGGTCCTCGTTCGAGAGGCGATAACATCAACCGAATAATCGATGATCACCGTCGTAATGAAACACTACTGTATTTGGGTCCCGGTGATCGAGATGCTGTTGGTTCGGTTCCGAATGACTTCTGTAAAGTTTTAATGAGGGTGACTGGGCGTTTTCGGGAAGACTAGAAGGTGCCGGTAGCTGGTCGATGACGGAAGGGGAGAGAGAAAGAGAGACTATAAAACGGTTACCAGGATGAACGACGAGTCGCGACGCTGCTGCTGCTGCTGCTTCTGCTGGTAGAGGAAGAAAAAGGGTGCAAGAAGGAGCAAAGGAACAAACGCGTTGATCGCGGAGAGCGAAAGAGACGGGAAAATATAAAATAGCGGGCGACGTGTACCAGTTAGACTATATGCTCTAATTTTAGGCGATTGCCTCGCTCCCTCACCCGAGGATTATAATTAGATACAAAAATACCCGACCGCCACCCACCCACCCACCCAACCGACAAGCCGGCATGTCGAGCGAAAGCGCGGGTGCGTTCACGAATCCCGGATCCGAAAGCTGTACGAAGCGCCATTCGCGTTGTTGTACTCACATTCGTTCTGTTCCATTTGGTTGTCGTCGTCGTCGTCGTCGTCGTGGTCGTCGTAGTCTTCTTCGTAGTCGTCGTCGTGCAAGCCAGCTCGTCTCTCGCGGATCGTCCAAGAAAAGGGGGTTCCGCTCCACTTCATCTTGTCTGGTTAATTATTCAGCCCGGCATTCCCTGTGACTAATTGTTAATTTTTAACCACTAATTCTCGTTTATTTCACCTCCGAGAAATCTTCAATATATTATACAAGTATATACATATATTCCTCTACCCTTCGTCGGCTTCGGTTTCGCAGCTGTTCGTTCAACCGAACTGCGACTTTGCGCATGCAAATCTTCTTGATGTTTTTTATAATAATACACTGTTGTATATTATTAACACTAAACACCGCCGGATTTTTGATTTCATAATCATTGAAATTATAAAAGTGTTTTCGTGGGAATTGATTGAATACATTTTTTGTATTCGAGTATATATTACAATAAAAATTCATCGATATAGTAATTTGTTCTTAAAAATATACTTCTGAAGCAACGTCTTACAGTCTACATGGATTTTCGTGGATCGTCGGCGTGTAGTGGCAAAGCGGTTCCTGGAAGTCTCGAATTGATTAGTCGGTATATTATTAACAATAAACACCGGCGGATTTTTGATTTCATAATCATTAAAATTCTAAAGGTGTTTTCGTGGAAATTGATTGAATACATTTTTTGTATTCGAGTATATATTACAATAAAAATTCATCGATATAGTAATTTGTTCTTAAAAATAAACTTCTGAAGCAACGTCTTACAGTCTACATGGATTTTCGTAGATCGTCGGCGTGTAGTGGCAAAGCGGTTCCTGGAAGTCTCGAATTGATTAGTCGGTATATTATTAACAATAAACACCGGCGGATTTTTGATTTCATAATCATTGAAATTCTAAAGGTGTTTTCGTGGAAATTGATTGAATACATTTTTTGTATTCGAGTATATATTACAATAAAAATTCATCGATATAGTAATTTGTTCTTAAAAATATATACTTCTGAAGCAACGTCTTACAGTCTACATGGATTTTCGTAGATCGTCGGCGTGTAGTGGCAAAGCGGTTCCTGGAAGTCTCGGATTGATTAGTCGGTAGAACTGGTTGTTAGTTTCTAAGAAACGAACGTGTACATGCAGCTGGTTAGTCCCGCTATGAGCGGTTAATACTTATTCACGAGGTGGATAAATAATTAATTAACGTGACTGGAAAGGATTGATCAAAGAACGTAGCAGCTGGTATCGGGAAACAACGCGTTTATTTACCCCTCGTACAGTCTAGTCTAATATAAGACAGCCAGGCTCGTTTAGGATAGCGGAGGGGGTAACCGTCCCTAATGCAGAGGGGATAATTATTATACGAACCAATCGATACTTCGATGAACGACTTCGTTCTGCGCCGAAGGAAAAAAGCACATTCAGATTCTTGCGTACTGTTCAATCGCACCAGCTGCGTTTTGTTCTTTTTTAAATGGAATTTCTTATGCACGTTTTTACAATTCCTATACGGAAACAATAAAATATTTCATTTCGTTAGTAGAAATTACTTCTACTTCTGATCATCCAATTTTTAGCACTTCATGATATTTATAAATTAATATCAACATTATTCTATTAATATATTTTTGTGATTGTAATTTTATTTTGATTCTGAAACATATTCTGCACTATTAAAAATATATAGATAGACACAAAATATAATACAATATTTTATTAGTATAATAGATCATTGTCTACTCCGTCGCAATCCATGAAAACCATTTCTACTTGATAATATCATTTCTAAATCAGACGAGCAACAGTCACGTTTAATCGACGCATGATCGACAAAAATTACTGTTGACGTAACGATGTCACGCTTTAAAACGTTTCGTCATGTTACTAATAAATTCATGCTTATTTACATACTTCCACGTATCGCCGGCTCAGCCCGGTCGAACTATTAATAATTCCGATAATTACCAATTATTTTTAAATGCCAAGAGTCTAGAGTTAATTTTGGTACGTGAGCTCACGCCCTCCCGCGCTGGCATCTTGCGTGAATGCACAATACTTAACTATGCACTGGCGAGTTAATATTGCGCATACTGTCTTAATAATTTCCTGTATTCCCGTGAAAGTAATTTGACAAAAATTGGAATGAATCTAAAAAACACAATAAAAACATTTCTCCGCTAAGAATCCACTAAAGAACAATGACATTGGGCAATACCAAACAGCTTTGAAATAAAGAATATGCTAATAAATAAAAGATCAATTAAGAAAAAAATATTGTACAAAAATTTACTAATTGTAGAACGATGTGTCTACAGTTTCAAGAGAACCTTCGTCCTGGTCGAATAGGTTTGGCTAGTTGGCATTAAGGACACGCAAACGAGCGATTTGAAACTTCGACTGTACAGCCGGTTAATCACAAAAATAGTGATTTAGGTAGATGTTGATGCCGGTGACGCAGCCCGTTTTAGTTTAACGAGGTCTGAATCAGGTGTTTCAGCCCCCGGAGAAATTCTGCGGACTGGAATCGTGTGTTGCCGGGGGTATTTCAAAGTAAAGGGAATGGCTGATGCGTGGAGGCATAGTTGTCGGTTGGTATCGGTTGGAAAGTGACTCTGCTGGTGAATAGTCGCGCGTATCTACGTCAGGTTAGGTTTGTTACAATACCAAGTTGGTCGATCCCACAGCCCTAGTTGATTGCTGGTTAAAAGATCACCGGAGTGTGACAGGGCCGTTTCTCTCTGGCCGAAGCACACGCGTATACACGCCGCACCGGTGACACACGGAGGACGAAGGAGACCGAGCTGCAAGAAGTATGGTGCAGGGGGAAGGAAGGTAGGCTAGCAGGAGGTAGGCAGGAGGAGAGAGAGAGAGAAGGTAGGAGTGCACCAAGGAATCATGGTCTCTAATTTTTACGGTGTAGCCACATGCGCGTCCGATGTCCCTATATATTTACAAGTACAAGTAGCCGGTCATTAAATCCGATAATTAATCACAATCGTCTCTATTAACGGGGAAGGCTTAATTGCTGTTATCCACGCCGCGATCCGCTACGAAACGGGGCGGCCGGCGTGGAAGACGGAGCCGGAGGTGGGTCCGGCCCAGGATGTGACTGAAGAATGGGCCCGTCGATCGTTCCGACCGCCTTTTCATTTCTTCGTGACGGCCGGCCTGTGTCTTTCGCCGGTTGCCGGTCGCCGTGCGAAACCAACGACCAAATTTCACGGTTTAGAATTTAACGCCCAACTCCGGACGGATGTGTCGCGCGATCCCGTCTGCCTCTCCGTTCCCATGTCGGGGAAACTCTACGCTCGTCGATTTTCGCCCTTCCTGTCTGGATAACGCTCGTTATTTGATGCGCGAACTCAGTCAATGTTCTCCTTTTTTTATTAAGTCTTCAAGGAGGACGGCGATCGTCATTTTCTTTCTCTATCTTTCTAATCTGTTGGTGATTCAGACTCTGATATTTTCCATAAGCATGTTCGAATTCTGGAAAATAAATGCTAAAATATGAAAGCGTATCAATTTTAAAATATTCTTGGAGTCGGTATCCTGTTTGGTCTGTATGTCTCACAATCAATGCAGACAATTTTCGCATAAAGATCCGAAGTCTAATATCATCAGAAATGCAAAATTCCCTTGTAAAATAGTGTCTCTAAGCACAACCGCCTGGCAAGTCCGCGCTAGTTCTCAGCGAAATGGCAGCCGGGGGCGGTTAATTGTAATAAGGAGCCAGAAGAAATCGTTAGCGAATGCGATCGATCACCGGAGCACAATACACTCGTCTCGTCGCGTAGAACTGCGCAATAGGAAATTCCACGTTACCGGTGACATTCGATCCAGCTACTAATACACAGGACACATAATAACAGGGTGAGCAAGTTATTGCGATACATTTTAATGCGCGGGAGGTATGCTACGTGTTTACGTCCACGTAACTCTCACGATGCTAGCGCGTTCGAAGCTCCGCGATGCCGGAGGAATATGGTTACACAGACGAACACGTGGCTGCAACGTACGTGTACATGGTTTTCCAGACGTTGGTAGGTCCCGACACAAAAACCCAGGAAGCTCGCACACCGACGACAATGCCTCGTGCACGACCATCTACTTACTTTAGTGGTCAGCGCGGAAGAAAAGAATTAGCTAGACGGGGGCGCGTCTCATCTAGGTCACCCACACGGCTAACCGTTCCCGCCGACACTTACATATCACATACACGTACACACAGGCTACACATACTCGAGGAGCCTCATTACGGTGCCACGGTGGCGAGGGGTTGTGCAGCAAAAGAGGCGAGCGTTAATTAAGAACAGACTCGCCACCCTCTAAGTAAGGAGCACTGACCAACCCCTCCGCACCCCCTAACACCCCCTCGCCAACCCATGCTAGCTTACTTCCTTCAACTCACCCCTGGTCCCTGCACCTCTCCACTCCTTCATGGTTGCTACTGCAGTGACCCCGCATCCTTCCCAGCTTCATTCTGAAAGTAAGAACGTCGAGAATTGTATAGGAAGACGGGAAACGAGGGAAATACGAGGAACGCGCGTAGAACGAATGGAAAGCAGTCGGGATGAGATAGGGGAAAAAATCGCCGAGTCGAATGCTGCCTAGGAACCTTCCAGGCGAACCCGCAGCCATCGACGGACCGCGATTTTTCGACATTTTACACGGGAATATCCGAGACACATTTTTTAACTTTAATATAGTGTGTATAAATATTCGAAATGGCAATTTTTGCAGTAAATTAGCATTTATCAAGATCCACGTTGATGTCACGCCAGTGTAAATTTTAAGCAACGATAATGGATAATGAGGACCGCTAGTGGACAGCGAGATGATTGATTTTTCCTGTGGGAAAACGGGAAGATTCGTCATAGATCGGCGAGCTTTGAAGCCGCCATGAAATATAGTGGAACGATGATCGGCCAATCTCATTGTGACAACACGAAGACACACATGTTGCCAGTGTCGCACAGCGGCAGTTCCTCTTAGCTGGAAAAAAAAGTCACCCAACTGTTCATCCCCCTTCCGAGCGTTGTAAGCTGCCCCAACCAGGGGTGAACCGTGCCCGATTGTTTCCAACAGGTTTGCTAGCTTTTGTTTCAGTCCGTTCTCATGCGCGGCGGAACTGGTCATTGCTCGACCCCTAAAAACGGTTGAACAATGACCTTCAGGCCGTTACATTGCATTGCAATAAAGACCCCCATTTCCCAGAGTGCTGAGAGAGAATAATCTTGATGGGACGGGAATTCATTCTATGGTTTTAAATGCTATCGACTGCCGCTGTTGTCCGATCGTTGATTCGTCGCGTTCGTCACTTCGTTCGTTACCATTGTAAAACTTGACATATAATTAATTTTCCATTATAATTCGTGTCACATAATTATGTGCTATTAAAATTAATTTTCATTTCACGGCTTAAGAAAGTAATTTCGGTTTTTAAGGTAAAATAAAACCGAATTTCTATATTCAAGCGATGAACTTGAATGAGTAAGATATTTCCCCTTTTGTTCGAAGATCTTTTGCTAAAAAGAATAAATAAGCAAATATTTGATTTATTTTAAGTTCATTACTTGAATAAAATATTCAGCTCCGTTTCACCTTAGAATATCGAAATTACTTTCTTGCGAACCCAATAGTTATAGAATCATTATAGAAAATACACTTCTCACACGTGTTCTAATAGGATTCCCCCGTGTCCGTAGTCGGGAAGAATTTCATAACGCGAGAGACTCACCCTTGACGAAGCGGAAAGTCGAATGGTGGAAGTATTTATGTGCATGGGAATCGGCTGGAATGACGTTACTGTTCTCTCATAATCGCGTGGACTTACGAGACGCGCGAACGTCACGGCCTTTTATGATAAAACATTCATATGCATTCAATCAAAATTACGTACAGCGGAGACTGGCTGATTTTCTCATTTCCATACGTGCCTAATGGATTTTCTTACTGAAAAATCTTGGAACTTTCTCGTGTCAGGAAGAACAAGTTTCACACTGTATATCATTTTAAACTCACTGACAGTACACAACGATTTTCATTAAAGTGATCTTCATCAATGTTACCAACACACTGCCCGCATTCGTGAAAAGATGAAACATCTAGAAGGTTGTAACTAGAGCAGCTCATTAGCAAAACCCGAGCGCCAATTCGAAATCCCTGCAATAAATCTTTCGCTCGGGGCGTTGAAAGGGTGCTGAGCGTCCGGATCGCAGGCGGGGAATCTCGAAATTAAACAAACGCTATAGTGACACGTTAATCCTTTGCCATAGATGCATCTTCGGTGGAAGTGTGCATCGGGGGGTGAGAAAGACGATGCGGAGAAACGATCGCCACCCTCTCCTCTCGAGATCCATCGTTCTGTAGAGCGTCGGAGGAAAGGGAAGAGCAAAGGGGAAGGAAATCAGAGAGCAAGAGGGATGGCAAGAGACTTGGCAATCCGAATGAACGAACTACACCGCATACAGGGTCTTAGCAGGACTTAACGAATATTGCCGTCGATATCCAGGAGCCCCTTGTACGACGCTTCGACTCGTCCCGCCATCGAACTTTCTTTTGTCCCTTCTTTTGCGAAGACGCGTTACCCGAGGCTCCCGGCGCGGTGGTTGATTCCACGACGACTGACCGAGTTAATTTAACGCGCACGTTAATTTGTTCCCTGGGATTTCGTATTCGAAGCGATTCCACGCGACCGGCAATTCAATATTCTGTCCCCGAATCCTTTCACGGTTTGCTAATTCCAAATTCTGCGTTAATGCTGCACACGTCCCGAAGGATTATGGAAAACAGTCACTTAACCGCAACCGCTCGTAGAAAGTATTTCATCGCGCTGACTAAACGCGTCTCTCGTTGAAATTAGTGCGGTATGTAAAAAGGACTCGTGTAAAGAAATTATATCTCACCCTCTGACCTTGAACTTCAAGATCAAAAGGTCAACAACCTTCTGTAACCTCCATGTAATTGTTTTCCACCCTGTAGCAAGTGAACTTGCGATCAGAACAGAAGAGAAATGCTGCGAAAGGTTAAGTCGGATAAATAAAAGTTTGTTCATGAATGCGAACGGTTTCATTGTAACCCCTTACGCCTATTTGGCTAAGCCAGTGTTCTCTTTTCGGAGACGGGTGCGCGTCAGGACGGACAGATAGAAATAGCTGGGGGACAAGGTAGATAAATTAGCGGTAGTAATGAAGACTGAGTCCGGCGTCTGATTAAACAAACACAGTGAGACACGAATAAGTGAGGGAAGTGAGAACGGGAAAAAGTGAACGTTAAAAGGTGGATCCGGGGGTTGGAAGTCGAATGAGATTCAGAAAACGAGGGAGCCGAGGAGAGGCGAAGAAGACGAGGGAAACGAATCTGCTAGTCTGACCGCGAACATTGTCTTATTTTGCCCCTAATTAACTAAAGTAGCGCGGCACCGTCAAGACGTTCCCTCGACCGTCCTTTTTTCGTTCATCTCTCGCGCCTTTTCTCATTTGTCTTCTCTTTATTCCTCTATTTCTCTCTCTCTCTTTTTCTTCTCTCTTTATCCACGCACGCCGGGTATCCTACCCGAAGACGAGCCCATCGCGGGCTTCGTAGAATGCCTGTTGTTTCATTTTCGACGCACGTCCTCAAAATGAAAATGTATGAGCGCGTGTAATACATAGAGAATAGTTTTGACCGGGCCGGTTAGCGGAGCATGAATCTCATCGAGTCGCTCAAGGCTGAAGTTCTCGAAATTACGCGGGATGAATTAAAAATAGCGATCACTAAATTGTGAAAACAAAATCCTTCCCCTTCCACCACCTCCCTCCTGCCCCACCCTCGTCGCTCTCCGCGGATTTACGACCGTTTTTTGAGTTTCCAGTCACGAGTTATTAGCCGCGGTCGTTTGCGAAAAATACCAGAAACACTAATCATCGGAGGTACGCCCCGTACCCTAACCGTCGACAGGAATAACGCCGGTAACATTATTTTCGAGACCCTTGCGAAATTCATCATCCGGAATATATGTCTGCGGACAATACTATGTCTCGACTGTTCAAACACTCTCACACGCGTTTTTCTCCAGGTCGCGATCAACTAATTTTTACAGAAATTTATACTCGGACAGAAAAATTACACCTCGATCGCTAATCGCTGAGGTGCAGTCTGGCAAACAGTAATTGTTTCTCAGGGAACAAATTTATTGAATGTAGCCGGGAGCAAGAGAGCTGTATTTAAAGCAAACAACTTTGCTGAAATTTGATTTACCTTAAAAATGATCCAATTATTATTTAAATGGCACGCGGTTTTGTGTAGCGATTATAGGTCGAAGGTCGGAAAGCCCCGCAAAATCACCGCCGACAACGCAAAGAAATGCATGATCCGAAACGAAAAAATGAGATACAGTAGGTACCTGACCCGTTCATTTTAACGCATTATATCAAGATTAATGCGATATGAATGTACCGTAATGAGCGAACGGCCAGGGAATTTATAGAAGTGGAGCCGAAGTTGAAATAAGAGAACCGGCGACTTTATACAAACTTTGCGAGGGATCTTCAATCGTTTTGTCTCGCAACATATTTTATTTATAGTCACCATGAATCTTTCAACCGAGAAATTAATCGTGTTATTAACGATTGCCGGCTATTTTCGATCGGAGCAAGGTGGAGTTAGGAGAAGAAAAGAAGGCGCCAGGTGGTCGTACAACGACGCTAGGTATCGCGGTGGCGGCTGCGAGTCAATTTATTTATAATCTTCGGTATCTTTCTTTCGTTCTTTTTCTTCTTTCTTGAAACTGACCGCCGGAGAAGAATTAGCGGATACTGCGCACGCAGTCGACCTAATCCAGAACGGTGAGGACGGCGCGTTAGGTGAAAAAATACGTCGGACGGTAATAATTATTATCGAGCCGGCTGGATCGAGGGAGGAGAGGAGAGACGGGAGAGAGGGGAGAGAAAAATATACGAATCCATGACGATGGGTTTGCCGGCAAGGACGTTCAAGTTTAAACGAAAATAAAAATTTCCTCGCCGGTACTAATTATAGAATACGCTCATCGAGCAACCGCTGCTTGAATTACCGGTACACGTATACCGGGTGTCCGCTTCGGTCTCTCGTCATCTTTGAAGAATGTTTGCAGTGTTTAAGGCGTTGCTGTAGAGGAACACTCGGTACGCCGACACGCTTCTCGCCCAATATACCAAGGGAAATTAATATTGTTTTTATCGACAGCCACGGGGATAATTAGATCCCGGTGTATGCCTGCTTGTGCGCACAAGTTCCGACGGCCATGATCGAGGATCTCGTTCCCGGTGCCCCGCGACGTGTCATGAGTTCGTTCCTCGGCATCATGCCTCGCGCCTTTCGAACCGGGTTTAACCCTTTCGTTACACCGGTGATGGCTGCCAGTATATTATCGCCGTAGGAGACTCGGCCCCCGGACTGTACTTTGTCTCGAGCTGGATATCTGCTACTTTTTCTGGACCGTATTAACCCTTTGCAGTCGGAGCTATTTTAACTTGATAATTAAACATTTCTTCCGACCTAGAATGATTCCATTGTATATGATCTTATTCATTTTATGAAAATAAAATGTTGTACCTGAATTTCAACAAACTGGAGCGAAGTGGAAGTTTATTTTCTTAACACGTTCGCCACCAGCATTTGTTTCGTTGTTTACCTTCCTTGTTCGAAAGTTTTATTAAATGCAACCTGCCCAATTTTGGATTATTAAAACAGTTTAGCGGAAGAAAGTCACAGATTCTCTGAAATTATACTACTATGACTTTAAACAACGAAGTGCATAAAATTAATTTTACTGTTCTCAAGTGAACTGTCAGATTATGGATGTCACATATTTGTGGCGATGGTACGAACAGGTTAATATGTTTGATGGTTTGAAAATAATGTAACAGTATATGTTTAAATATTTCTAATCGTTTTACCTTTTTAAATTAAACCTACTCATTTTTGTAATAAATGCATAAAATCAGTTGTCTACAGATTGATCAGGCACCAACATATTTAATAATGTTATTTAATATTGTGAATGATGGCACAGGTTGTATCCGACTGCCAGGGGTTAAGCGTCCGACCTTTTTCGTTGGCGAATTTCCTCGAATTTTCAAGTGCCCTAATAATTCGAGCACCGACTGTGTATTTCTATATGGATGCAATATTATGGTAGTTACGAAAGTGAAGAGTAATGAGGCAATGCAATTTTTGTTTGTTTCAGATTTATGCGGAGAATGTGACGTCAGCAGAAACAGGGAGGACGAAGGCCGTGCTGGTCCCAGAACGGTGAGTCAGTGATTAATCAACAGCGCCGTTCTCTCTGTTCCGACAGTAATTATTTGACCTGACAATCGAAGTAATTACCGATCGTACGCGACACACCTATCCGTATACACGACGACTTATCTTTCACCGTGCATCGGCGTAGGCCGAGTTTCGCTATTAAAGCGTTCGCGTACGTATCACTTAGCAATCAATGTGGTGTTATATATCGTAAACGGGCCTTGTAACAATGTTGCATGCCTGCTCTTCGTGCAGAAGATCAATCCGGCATATAAATGATTACGTTAATTACGTCCAGATAAAACATTCCATGAATATAAATACGCTCGGTCTCGATTCGAGCGACTAAATACATATTTTAAATTCCACCGAAGTGGCGTTATTAAGAAATTCGAAATTGATTATACTTCTCTTGCCAGCAGCTTTCGATGCAGTTCGGCAAACAAAGCGTCTGTAAACCGGCTGGAAATTATTTCTAGGTTCAGATTATTTGTTATCGCTTAATTACACTGTGGCGAAAGTTTCTGATTACGTGGGCTGAATCAATGCTTCCGTGGCGTTGCGAAATAAATTTCAATTTTACGAGGGCTGACATACTTAACGAGACCAGCTCCCGCGAATTTCGCCTACATTGTACACGGGAAAATGGTTTCCGAGCTGTGCAATCATGTGTAGACGTTCCTAATTTTTTTGATTAAGGTGAATGCTTTCAGATTTTATTTTTTCCTCGAGGTTATTGTTTCCGGAGTTTTCAGGGTCATCGATATTTTTTTCTTGTAAATGCATATTTGTGTTCCTTGCATTCGTATAGCTGATAGTTGCTCGCCGAGAGAAAAATAGAACGCGTCCTTTGCGATTTTCAACTTACTGTTCGCTCTCAGTTTTCAATAGCGTGTGCACTGACGAATTTGACTCTCCTCCGGACAGTTTTACTCTCAGATGGACACGTACCTGTAGGGAGAGGATTATTTGCAGTGAAATCGCTTCGGCGACGCGACCGGGGATAGAGGAAAGGAGTCCGAGAGAGAAAGGGAGGAAGGGGAGAACGATCGTCCGCGGGACCAATCGATAGGAATCATATTACCGATAAAACGAGGGTTCGCGCGAAAACGAAAGGACTTTGTGGTCCTTGGCCGGTCTCGGAACAAGCACATCGGAGGCCCGTTCCGCGCGTTATAGCCCGGAGCGACGCGGAATCACTCAGAGCAGCGCCGGCCGTTACTTCATTTTTGCGGAGCGTTTACAACGTCCTGTCCACTCGCGTGGCATCGTTGCTGGCATTTCGATGCATAATAAACGAGCGGTTAGCCCTGCGCCGCAGCTCACACCTCTGGCCCGTTCTTTTCTACGAGCAAAAGGGAGAAGAGATGCGCCCCTCTCCCCTCTCTTCTCGCTCCACCCCCTTTTCCACCCGGACCGCGCGGCCGGCCGAGATCCTTTTCCTCTTCCCGCCTTGCGTTCCACCGTAAGCAGACTATGCTGTCTCTCTTTTGTAAACTTTCTTCTACAAGGGCCGTATAACGAGATGCGAGAGCGAGACCGAGCTATCGTTCCCGGGGCCCCGGCGAGAGCGAGCGACTCTAACGAAAGGAAATCCGATTTGCACGCTGCACCGATCCTCTTCCCGCCCTTTTTCAAACGCGCGCGCTACTCACCCCATGACCAACACAGCCACTATATGTATACGTATACATACGCTCCGGATGATACGGTAGAGACACGACGCAGTAGTTTTGATGGAAATTCGTTTGCTGCTTGTTACGTGACGTTGCCATTTCCTTTGCCCCCGGAGTCCTGCTTAACGCGCCGCCCCATGCCTGAAAAGAATTTATCGATGGTTCCATGGAAATTACCGCGGTACGCGGATTCGACTGAAATTCAGCCCTTTGCCGAGCAGACAGTCTTTCTTTTATACTTCGAACTGCCCGTACAACTAGAACAAAAAATTGTTTAACGGGGTATTCCTGCTCGGAGCTGTTGATTTTTGAAAATTTAGCAGATGAAAATGGTTTGATTACTGTAGCTCGAGTGTTTTAAAATTGTGATTATTGGTTTGGCTATAGTTTAAAATAACATAGTGTGATATTTTTATGCTAAACTACTAAATACGTTTTTAATAAATATATTTCTCGTTCTGCGGCTGTAATCATTTGATCGACCACTGTGATGAAACAAGTTTAGAAAGAAAATAAATTTCCATTCCGCTCCAGTTTGTTGCAATTCTGGTAGAAAATTTTTATTCTGCATAAAGATCCGCTGTCTAGTAATTACGTTAAATTTATCTGGAACGAATTCCGCTCCACACTGAGAAATGTAACGTGTGACACAGTTCGATATCATGGGAGTTTCAGTGTGAGAATACCGGCGTTAGAAATTTCATTAGCCATTATCGAACAAAACGTACTCGAATTACCAATCGATAATCGATGCTACCTGTGACACGCGTTTAACTAGAGAAAAAAAAAAGTGGAACCAACGAGTATCGGAACGATTATTTGCGTCGCGCGACGATAATGGATACGGAAAGGCGGTTTGAATCCGGTCGAATGGGCGTATGAATAGTCGCCGTTTAGCGTAATTATTGGCGTATTGTCTACGGCACAATGCCGGGCGCGAAATTGGCATGCAAAAATCGGATGCGATCCTATTGTCCGATCCATAGCTGCGGCAGTCTCCCCGTGCTCTCCAGTTTTCGAATATTTCGCCGTCAATGCCGCCGCGCCGATTCGTTCGCCAATCGAATTTGGTTCGAACGACATTGAAAGGAAGGAATTCATATTTCGCGAACAACGTGATTTTCGACGATCCATTTTTTCCAAATACACTCCGTAAAGCGTTGCGCGATTACGCTTCAATTACTCCGCTTTATTTGAAAATAGGCTGCAATTGCGAAAAATTCCGGCAATGTCCAATTTAAAAATTGTCGACGCCGTCCAAATGTTTTTCGATTCGATTTTGTGGAACGCTGGCTTCGTACTGGCTGTGGAAATACGAATATTGAGGGGACTTTTAGAAATTACTGTACACTATTTCATCAGTATTCTCTGCTTTTTTTCTCTGGAGCAGTTTAAATGTCTTCATTAAGGTTTTCATTAACGATGCTGCTTACGTTTATTCCTCAAAGTTGGATACTGAAATAAAGTTAGCTTTATTCCTTCATTCCTTCAAACACGAAAACTAGATTCGTGGAGGTTGGAAGAGAGCCGACCTGGAACGCCGCGCCGCGCCGGCGCGGTTCTAACTTCGAACAGGGCAACCGCGGACTTTTTGTGCGGCCAGATTGACGGCCATTATACCCCGAAATTGGGCCTTAATTGTGCCAGCGGTAATGAGCTGGGTTGTGTTCTAATGCAACGGTCCGGACCGCCACACATAGTGTCTTATGACGCGGCTTCGATGTCTTCACGTAACGGGTGATCCATAGATCTCTGCGTTCCGCATTCCTCAGTGTCGATCGCCAGCAGACTCCATAACCGATCCTTACCTTTCCTGCCAAAATTTGATTATTATATTCAATGTGCAAATAAGTCCTTTCCTCTTTTATCCAAATTCAAAATTTTATTACATTTTACATACATAAAATGTAATAAAATCTTGTCTGATGAATCCCAATCTTTCTGCCACTTCTTCCTGCTTCTTCTAGGCCGGATTTTCGTTGAACAATTCCTCTAAAATTCTTCCAAATAAAAATTTCCGGCTTTAAATCTTTGATACTACTTTTTGCATGCTCTGTAAGATACAGCGTTCTCTCCAAGTGCCGCACAAACAATTTCAGTAGCTTCAACAGCTGATTTCCTAAACTGGAATGCAAAGAGTAAGTCAAATTCAAATTGTTGCATAGAACTGGAAACTCTTAGAGCGCTCGTCACAACTCCTCTTAAAACTAAAAGAACGCTCTTTCAGATGGCACCAAAATCGGGAAGTAATTCGAATTCAGTCAGAAGTTATGATCGTAGAAAAAAAGGAGAAGGAACTTATTTGCACACCTAATATTTCTTGATTTTGCAGTCATCAAATGTGAAACACTGAAATTCTAAAACACTGCAGATTCAATTTCCATTTACGTTGTTCGTCATGTGAAAGTCAGAGTGACTCTGACGGCAACGAAAAGCTGGAAATATCATCGTGGGAGATTAATGCATTAATTGTACGTGAAGATTCGCAAAATAGGAGCATGAAAACTCTACGGAACGTAGTTGAAAAATCAGGTAGGAGCAACTAAGAAGTGTAAAAATGAATAATTCGTGGTTCCGTGCGGCCCACCCGGTATAAACTAGAGAGCGGTAGGGAATACTACTATGTGGCGACGTAGCATTATTTAATTGCTGTTCCGTTGTTTTTTCGTCGCCGGATAATTTGTGTACCTGCCGGCTATCTGTTAGTTCCTTCTATTCCCCCCACTCGGGCCCTGGAGGATGGCGTGGTTCTGTTCGTGTCCTGGCTACGATCCTCTCGCCGTCCTTCTGTACACTTCGGCCGCTTCAGATGTCCTGCTTCCTCCAATCTATATCCTCGATGTATAGGTTTTCTCGTTGAAAGAAGTCGGGGCCCGGAGGAAAGCGAAAGAGCGAGACTAGCCGAGAGAAAGGACGAGAAGGACGGGACGCCAGGCCGGTCTACTCCTAATTGCGCGTAATTACCCATGGAGGCCAATTAGCTCCGATTGGCTGGATGGATGATCCGCGACTAGCCCGAGGACTCGAGACTCCTCCAGGACCCATGCCTTCTCAGCTTGGATAAACTCACGCGAAAGCGGCTAACAGTTGTCCTCGTTTCCAGGATTCCTCGCTCTTTTTCCTCCCGTTGTCCTGCGAGCAACAACGGGGAAAAAATTGCTCCAGCTAATTGCGGGAAGATTCCTCTAGACTTCACAGTTTTTGCTTCGTCGTGCATGCAAGGTACACGGAAAATTAGAATAATCAACCTCCCTTCATATCTGTCCACACGTGTTCACGGTCCGTACCTGTGTATGTAATAAGAAAATATTATTTTAGTTCTTTCCTTTTAAAAGTGACAAGACAAAAAAGGAAATTTTACAATTTATTTCATTGCACATCATCAACTTAGAAATGTAAAATAATTTTTTCTAATTTAGATACTTTAATTGTCATGTATGTACACTCGTTATAAAGCACACCGGAATTTATATGTTTATCATTATGCATTTCTTAGAAATATATTTCGAGTTGGGACACTTTTCTTATGAATGAACATGTCCGCGCGCATAAACACGTCTGGTTGTAACGGTAGCCATATTTCCCTCCGACCAATGTCGATTGTTATTACATAAAATTGCAGACTCGACTGAGAAAATTCCCGCGCAGCCAATAAAATGTAATGAGATTTAGCCTCGTAAAATCAGGTTAAACGAAGAGTAATAAGGTTTTAGTTTAATCTCGTTATTCCATTGGCGTAAATGAAACAAGCACGGGATAGCATAATGAACGACGGGAACGTAAATAAAGGAGAGAGAGAGAGAGAGAAAAATTGGGCAGATGTCCGATCCCGTCTTGCCAAGATTGTAATATTAGCAGGATCTCTCTGATCACGGTGTTCCCACGTTCCTATTGCCTTTTGCTCTTCGTATCGCAGAGAACAACTTAATGGTGGTATCGATGTTTTGTGCGTTTCAACGTTACAAACCGTTTACTATAGTGCTGTACTATAATTACGTGGCTCTAATTACGCGCACAACACTGTCCTGCCTACTTTATTTGCTTTGCCGTTTCTCAGAGCATCAAACTCATATGCCCAAGGCACTTGCAATTTCAAGTGATCATAAATAATCGCACGCACATACGAGGCCGAGAGACGGCACATACGTAATGAGCAATTAACGATCGATTTCCTTGCCAGTAATTGCTTCATCGACGCGGAAACACCATCAAACGCAATGAAGTAATTGCTTCATCGACTTTCGGTTTCGAAAATCTCTACCCGTGCAGGTTCTCGTACTTTGAAGACTTTCATTTCCTTCGGTTCAAAACTATGTAATTTCTGTCGTCCGCCAACGGCGATTATCTTCTTATTGTGCACCTCTTTTAATAACCGCGCGATTGCGAAACACGTTCCCCACTGCGGAGCTAATTAACGCGACCGATCGTTTCTATTTTATTCTTCTAATTTCGCGGACTCTCAAAAATGCTATTAGTAATTCACTTCAACATATGGTAACGGTATTTCGGTCGATGGCGATTTACCAATCGGTGCGAGGCAAAATTCGGAGGACTTAACATCCCGATCAGATTTCAATTTAAAAAGAAACTCTCCTTTCCATTCACTTTCCCTCTTTCTTATTCACGATTTCCAACTCGCGCGATCCGCAAGAAACGCATAAAAAATTCATGACGAGGCTCGGCGCAAGGAGCGCAGCACAGTTCCATCGAGTTCAGTCGAAGGCATATATTTATTTGGCCTTTATGTAAGCCGATTTTGTTGTCGCGCGTAAAGTGTGCGCTTTTCCAGCCTGGAATCTTGAGGAACTCGAAACGC
Source organism: Lasioglossum calceatum (assembly GCA_963966675.1). Taxonomy (NCBI): domain Eukaryota; kingdom Metazoa; phylum Arthropoda; class Insecta; order Hymenoptera; family Halictidae; genus Lasioglossum; species Lasioglossum calceatum. The sequence continues at coordinate 10,108,147 of OZ016550.1, read as the reverse complement.
GTGGGTGGAACACGGACGCGAAGAGTAGAGCGGGCCGAGAATGATGGAAAAGGACGCAGAACATGCGAGAAAAGAAAATAGCCGCCGGGAGGGAGGCTGGGATCGTGGACCTCGGGAACTGGACAATTCGTCATTAGTAAACAAATAGTTTAGCGACCGGTCTCGGGCCAGGCCTACATAAACTAAACAACAATAAGCCTCCGAGGAGAAAGAAATACCGACTCGCTACCCTTCGAGGTTCGCACACCTGGCTTCACCTTCGTAGGAGTTTACCTGCACGGGTGGGTGCTGAAGAAGTCAGGGGCGTGTGTAGTTCGTCCGGCACCACGCCCCGCACCTGGACCAACGCCGATTCATTTCGACCATTAACGATCTCACACGAGCTCCGACATTTTTTCATTGCATAATTAACTAGCTCCATTTCCTGAAATTTTGTACAAGAAAATTTTCGTGTGTTCAGTGTATATCCATATTTAATTTAATGTATAATTATTTTTGTTCTTCTAGTTCAATTCCATGCTTAGCAATTCCACTTGTAACTTACCAATTCTTGCGATTACATTAGGAGCCAGTACGATCTGAATCACTGAAATAATTAAAACGATTATTTACAAGACAATGCAAGAGACCAAGTTTTCTTCAGAAGTGCCAGGTGCTACGGGGCCCAGGTACGCTCCTGTCGAGCCTCAGGTTTTAGTTTGGCCGAGATTTCTCCACCTGACCGAGACCGATCGGTGTTAAAAGGAATTACTCGGATTCATTCGTCACCTCGAATTTCAGAACACGACTCATGCCAGAGACATCTTTCGAAGTCTAAGAAAAAGGGCGTAACCGAGTGCTATGTTCTCTAATCATTCGACACTAATAGTCCTCGGGTTTCTCGTACCTCCCGATCCATCGATTCTTTGTTCGCCGATTTCGATTCTGTGATATCCGGGGAACGAAAGGATCGCTCGATTGTATCCGAAATTTTTTTTGTAAACGTGAATCCAAGACACGTCCACGGTACTTTTGTTTGACCCGAACAAGATGGTGTCTGGTTCTCGCCCGGGCAGCCGAGGCTATTTGCTCAGAAGATTCCTATCGGGCTTGTGTAACTACGGAGTTCACGTGAACTGCGCTGAATTACCAATCACCGTTTCCTCTGGCTAATCGCTGCTCATTTTCCTTTCGACAGTTGGGACGCGGGAGATCTGCAAGAACGTAGTCCAAGTATTTTCTAGAAGATTTTTAAGTTCTTTTTTAATACACAATAATCATAGAAAAAAGTCTATGGTCTGTCGGTGAGTAATTTGTTAATTGACGAGACGTAATTCCTAATTTTTCCGCTCTCGGTAGAATCGTTTGCATCTCTTGCTAGGCGGCGGGCAATGTGAAATATAAAAATCAGTTTCTAGCCAAGGGCGACTGGATCGGGGGAGACTGGTCGTCCCTTTGTCCACCTAAGATCCTTGGTCTTTGATCCTCCCTAAACTACAGGGAGAGGAGCATCTCGATGGTCCCCATGGCGAGATTAGCATGACAATGCGCTCACCAGCCACTCATTATGGCCGTCCGTGATTCGGCGTTCCGTTGCAGCGTAAAACAAAATTCCGGCCCACGAAGGTCTTGGTGCACAATAGGGGTTGACACCTTTCTTGATTCAATCGTTCCTGGTGTTCACCGTAACGCGTCCTCTGTGCTCCATACCTTCTCCCTCTCCCCTATCCCGGTTTAATTTTATTCCTAATTTTCTTTCTCTTTCTTTCGCTTCTTCCGTTCTCTATTACCACTGACATCATCTCTTGTCCACCCTCTTCCAGAACGACCTGGCTCCGTCTCCCACGGCTCATTCTTTCGCCGAATGAATACCAAAGATGGATCGCTTCCCTCTTTCACAGCTTCGCCTCTCTCCCGCTTTGTTGTCCCGAAATCGCATGATTTTCGACGAATTCACGCATTTCACCGGGGCAGATACGCTCGCACAATGACCCGGCTTGATCACCGGTCTAGCTCTGTCCCTGATAGATCATTATCGGCATCCAGGGAATCGATTTATTCTCGACGGAGCTGCAAACTCCGCGTGTTTTGGCCAGTCACGATGCGACACTTCCTCCTCGCAAATAATATCCGCCTGCCGTTGCTGTGAGAACCATCCTCCTTAGCATCTCCCGCCTTTCGTTCATTGCAATTGTCATCCCCGCAGAGGACGTTCATTCTCGCTGCAAACGCAATAAAACTTCATCTAATGGTTTGCATATATTGTATCGAAAATAATGTTGTTCGAATAAAATGACCGAGGTTATTATTTTAAACTATTTGATCGAACATCAGCCGCATATGATCGGGATCCATTGTCTCGTTCCGCTCGATTCGCATTCGAGCGACAGAAAATCCACAAAGTCCACACCCAGGAACGTGAACGGTGAAAATCCGACGGAATCTCAAATTACGATGATTCGGCGAGCAGCGGAGCGCACCGCAGGTGTCTGGCAAAAGGTGCATAAAGGGGATGCAGATAGAACGATACAAAAGAGAAGCTCGATATTCACGAGACCAAAGGGAGCATAATGCAGATCCCGAATTTTCGGAAAACTCCCGAACTAATCGACGAGAACGACACAATCAGGCTTACCTGATGGACCGTCCCTTTCGGCCACCGTGAGAAACAGTTTTTGAAGTTCCCCGAAAGCCTCCGGGGGGAAAGGGAAGCTAGAAGAAAACATCTCTGTAGGCTCTGCTTCCTGGAAGAATTCACTGACGAGAGGAAATGGAGTGTGGTTTGTGTGTGTTGTACAAGTGAAATTTTCCTCCACGGTTTTGCCACTTGAATTTCCAGCGGAATATTGCATTTGCAACTGTCAATCTTATTACTGGACTGCGGATTTTATGCATTTGTAACAAAAATTGGCACGAAAAGTTTAAAGCAGCGGACATATTTAAAAAATTTAAGGACGTCAACGTATCAGTTTCAGTTTAAAAAAATAATTATAGCAAGAAAGAAATTATTATTTAGCCTCTGTGTCTTCGAATCGACGCAGTCTACTTATTACTTCTGATCTGTAAATTGTTTAGTTAAAAATAGCTTGGAAAAAATTTTCTACTAATTTTTTCCTTTTTCGAAATTGAATCAGCTTGAAAATGTTCCGAATGAAAAGCTGTTTTTATGAAGTGTGGGAAAAGTACCGGTTGCAATTAATTAGCGTCGCGGCGGAAGAAAGAAATTTTCCAATATCGCCGATCGATATGTATAGCCGAGCACATTGGCAATAATTGTAAAAAATTAAGGATAGGCTCTATTTCCGGAACAATTGTGTCTTAATTATAGTAGGGGCGCATGCAACCTTCCCTGGCTCTATAATTAATATATACACCAGGATAATTATAGAGCACATTTAAATTACTAATAAATGACAGCTTCAAAGAATTTTATCGGCATTCTTAATACAAAGACGAATCTCCAGAACGCTTGCGGCTTTAACAAGCCATTTACTTTAATCCGTGATAAACTTAAGGGCTCTCCATAGAACATCTAAAAAGAATCTTAAGTGTTACTTCAACATTTTAAAGGCAGTTTCTCCTCATTCATGACTCGCTAAAGGGCAATGCAAATCTTTCCTTTTTAGTGGGTTTTAACATGAACTCGACGTATTAACAACATACCTAATTTGCAATGCATATACTGTACAAGACGCCGTTCAAATAAACAGCGAGAGTTGATTCTGATTAAAGCGGTTAATTTAGATCGTAAGGCGTAAAAATATGTACTGAATAAAGACGACTATAATATTATGGAACGTCGTAGAAAATGTTGGCTATTGACGAATGTTTAATCATACTTTCTGGTTGCCCTTACGCCGACTATAACAGAATGTATATGCTCCATCCGAAAAAGAGTAGACAACTCAATAATTCAATAAGCAACCAAAATGAATTATTACTATGAATAATTATTATGAACAAGTGAAAAGAAATTCAATCATTGATAACTGTTATGAGCGATCGAAATAAATTTATCTCATTGATAACTGCTTTGAGCAATCGAAACAGTTTTTCTTAATCGATAACAGTTATCGAGCAGGATCCAATTTTTTGGATACTAATAGCTGTTATTTGTAACCAAAAAGTATAAGAATTTTATCTTTATATTTTGTGTAGATTATCTTAAATTTCAATAATAATCAACTTTTTATTAATGATTTTTATCGTAGAAAATTTTAGAATAACTGTTATTTTTGGTCCCTGATATATAGTTCGATTTTCATATTATTAAAAATGTCGATATTTTCGCAACCTGAAGGCATTGTCGCACAACTTTGAGATTTTGATCCCATCGTTAGGCCTTTGAAGCACAACTTTTCCCGTGTGGGACGTTTCCGATTTCGGGAAAAAAGTTTTATCGATCCGGTCTATTGTATAATATTTCTATTAATTTCTACAGTGAATAATTTCGAAAGATCGTTGGTCTACTTTGAATCAGCACCTCGTGCGTCTTCTGAATATCGGTTCTCTCGGCCCCGTCTCTTCAAACACGTATTTCCATGACAATGGGGCGCTCGCAGGAAGAATAATTAAGCTTGTCGTAATCGTTCAGCACGGACTATGGTCAACGCGACGCATCAGCGTTCGGTCCTATTCAGTGGCATCGTAAGAATTCCCATCAGCTGCCACCGGCTCCTTCTTAAATCTTCAAGTACAGAAGGGGGACATTAAAAGAAGGGTCTCCGAGGGTGGCGAATTAATTTATGCAATAACGTACCGTCGACGACGCGGTACCGAGTCTCATTTCTTTGACCAGGTGATGACCGGTCCATGTCGCAACGGGCGACCACCCTTAAAACGTCGCTCAATTCTCTCTCCCTCTCACTCTCGTTTTTTCTCTCTTCCGTTAACTGCCAAGGCGTGTGAAAATTCACGCTGGCCCTTTGTCTTCGTACGTTTCGCTCCCCGGACAGTTTCATTTAGTTTCCGACTCTGCCCCTCGAGCGTTGTTTACCTGGCCCGGCTGACGCTATCTGTGAATATCCCCACGATAAAAATATGATGGCTGCGGAAAGGAAGGCATAAACGTGCCAGCGACGCAGGAAGGAGGAAATCACAGGGAAATCGTAGTAAACAGGGAACTTTCAAAAATATAAACGACTATATTACGTTCGTATTGTTATTCCGAAAAGGCAGTTCCTCGACCCGATAGATACCCTTGTTTGCGGAGAACTGCCCTGGCTTCGGAAATTTTGAATTACCCCCGGCGGCTTATACAGAATCCCCTCCTGCAAATTTTTATAAAATTCTTTCGTGTGCAGTAAATATTTTATAATTACGTAAATCTACCAATATTAATAGAAAAATTTGAAGGTTAATTTCTGGATAATAAATATGGTATCCCAACGACACTCATCTTCAGAGAAGATACATGTTTCAAGGGACGAAATCTGTAACGTCCGTGAGACCATGGAAAACGCAAGTTTATCTCGAGTCCCGATCTGTTATCTTATTTACTCATGTTCCTCGTTTTCTACCGGAGGGTGAGCCACGAGACAATGCGAGCATCGTAATCAACCGTGAAAATACCGAGGTGCCCCTGAATTCGTTAATCTCCTTTCTTTTAGTTTCGCAGCCGTTGTTTAGGGTGCTGGTGATACCTTCACGAAAGAGAAGATTCACCACAATGCTCTTTTGTCTAGCCCTCTCGCCCCAGTTTTTCGGTGCGTGGCCAGTTTGGGCTTTCCCTTCGACACGGTATAATTGAATTGTCGACCGAACAGTTTCTTCGTATTTCACCGACGACTGTTGCACCGAACGGTCGCACGGCTAGTTAGCCAGAGGAGCATAATTAATTAAGTGGGTCAGCTCATTTTAAAGCAGTGGACATGAAAGATTCAAAGACATCAGCATAAAAAAACAAAATTAATTCAAACATTTTTGATTTTGCATGAAGATCCGCTTATGACAAAAATGGGCACGTACAATTTAAAGCAGCGGACATGTTAAAAATTTTTATGGTCGTCAATGTAAAATATCAGTTTCAGTTTAATAAGATAATTAACAGGAGAGTACAATTTTCATTTGGCTCCTGTGTCCCGCAATCAATGCGAACGTATTCGACTTTGCATAAAGATCCACAGTCTATTGGTTATCAATAGACAACGTTGTCTCGACCAGACGCCTAATAAATAGATCACCAGACCAAGCCGTCGAAAGAAGTAATTTTATTCACTGCAGTAGGTTTACGGATAAAGCCAAAGGAGGCTTGCTATTACCGTTGTCTGCATTTCGGAACGCTCCTTCTAGATGTGTCATAGGGAGAGTCAGAGCTTCGCATTCGCCATCTAAACTGGGCGAACGCCTCGGGTTCAGGGAAACGTCGAGCCAACGAAATCCGGAGGAGTTTCGGTTGCGCGGGATCACGTCACTATGTCGAAAATACTACGACGCATGGGATCCTTGTGCTTTCGGCGGCATTGGACCAGCTCTGAAAAGAGAGAGAACGACACGTGGTCCCCATTCATGGTTGCCGGTGGTACACTACTACGGATCGAGCATGTTAGCTGGAGGTCGACCACGAAGTGGAGGTCAAAGGGAGTGACGGAGAGAGGGAAGAGCATAGGTGGTGGGTAAAGGGTACCAGTCACTCAGTATAGGTAAGGGTGAAACGAAGAGTCAGTGGGGCTGTCGCAACCACAGGGATAGCACAGTCCAGTATCACTGCTACTATACCACCACCACCACAATCACTACTACGGACATAACCATTGTAACCGCTCTAGTTCGAGGGTAGGTGGTGGCTCCGACCTTGTGTCGGTACACGCGTCGCGATTCTACGGCGTGGTCATGGAGGGCTATAACCCTGGGCTGTAAAACTTACCAGAATCCAGTTCAGTCGATCTAATAGCCACCCCTTTCGCATCGAGAGCGGAGCGAGCCGACGGGAGGACTTCACTGGGTCATGACCTCGCCACAGATTCTTTCGCTTTTCGATCTATCGACGGCCCTTTGCAAACATGCCCGCGAGCGCATTCCTCCGCAAGGGTGGACAATAGGGGCGGCGGCCGTTCCTGTCCGCACCCCCGAAATAAATGCTGAAAAATTGTATAGATAAAGATCAACGTATCTACAAGAAGCATAAGAATGGTCATCGTCAATTGTCGCATACGGAATATCTCCGAGTGCATAGGTACATTGGTAGTCGATCTTTCTCCGCTCGGTTGATTCATCTCCCCTGGATGCAGCCCGGGACAAGTACCAACACGAAGGTCAACCTCCTTTTCCTCCTCCCCGGCGTTATTTCGTTTTAGAGTCCGGCCGGAGGATTTTGAACGATAAATACGCCGCGCGTATAACTCAATATCAGGCCATAAAAAAAAGGCGGCAGGCAAAAATGCCGGTGGATCGACTTCGAGGGCAGCCCGAGAAGCGAGGCACTAAAGGGGGAGGATATTAAGAACCACCGCAGATCTTGTATATAAGAATCCGCGGTACAGATGGAAGAGAGGAAGGAGAGAGGCCCCGAAACGAAGAGGAAGAAGGAACGATAAAAGGGAGGATAGTGGGAGGATAGAGTGTGGCAAGGGAGACGGAGGCAAGGATGCTCACGTATGAAGCAGGACCTCATAACTCCTTATAATGTCCTCTTCTGCGAATGCCTAGCATACACCCCCGTTCCCGTGCGCCGTCTCGGGGTACACCGTGAACACACCATTGACCCTCTTCTTCTTCCTCTTCTTCTTCGGCTTCTTCTCTGCTCCCTCTCCTTCTTCCTTCCACTTCCACGTCTTCGTCGTTGTCGTCGTTCTCGTATTCCACGCGAAAGTGTGGGTGGTTTGTGTATATGCGCTATAAGGCCAGGCCTGTGCAGCCTCCTTTTGCTCCCCGGGACCCCTTCTGCCCCCCTCCCCTCCTTTACGTCTCTCCCAACCACCCCCCCCCCCCTCACCCACTTCATGCCCACCACCTCTTCCCTCGGGAGTCTGTGTACTTTTATATGCCCTTCCATACCTTCTCCAAGGGAATAAGAGAGTTAATCTTGATATAATGGACGCGACTGTCGCGGCCCACAAGACAATAGTCCAAGATATATCGTTAGCTTCGCCCTTTCGCATCTCGGCGCCATTATACTGGCACGCTCGATTCTCTTTCTTCTTCGTTTTCTTCCATTTCTTATTTCGGCTTCACGGGGTGTTACGACGCACTCTCGCTTTCGAGGCAATGATAATGCGAGTCGCGGTATATGCGCCGCCCGATGCTTTCGATTATATGCCGACTGGAATGTATACCCGGCTACCTTCTCCACTGAATCCCGCGTTCTCTCCGTTGGATCTTTTTCGCGGCCTATTCCAACCGAATTGTATTATATTTCTCCGCTCCCCGAATCTTGGCATCATCCGATGGTAACTGTTCAACCAGCACCTACCCGCTCTACCCGTCACTTCTTTCGAATGAATTTTCGCGAAGCTTCTCTCAGGTCGTTAACTGTTTTTCACGGTTTCCGTTAGGGTAGGAAGACACTGGAAAGAACAAAGAATTTGAAACTGTCCATGTATTATTTCTCGCTTACCGAAGTCATTAAGAAATGTTTATTTTAAACTGGTAGAGACGAGAACCAGAGGTAGGACAAAGAAGCAAGACGCAGATCCGCGATCCACATTGGTGGAACTCTTAAAGGCCTCGCTACTTTCTCTCCATCTTCTCGCCAGCAGACTCCCCCGCAAAATCATAATCTGATCTCGTATTAAGGATCTCCTCTGCCCCTTTCGGCCTGTCCCGGCTCTCCCTCCCCACCCCGGCCGTGTTCCTCTATTTTTATGCAGATCAGAAGCGAGCGCCCTGAGGTGGGAAGCTATGCTATAAACGCTTTATAATCTCGATTTCGCTGGCTCTCGTACGTGCCGTTCGTTTCGAAGGGCAGCTGATGCTCTTGGAGATCCGCGTACATGCTCGTGACTAAAATCGATTAATCCAAGAGAAAATGAGGGACCGCGAGAGAGCAGCAGGTCTTTGATCGCGAAGATTGACGAACGAGATTTTGTGTTGTAAACAGGTAAACGTTGGCTCACCGACGAAGAGGCTTCCAGTACTCATGGGAATTACGCCGAATGGCTTCGAAGGGATCCAAGGCCCGATGCCCTATGCTGCGTAGATCTGTAATTTTATACAGTTAAGTTGGCATAAGCCGGCAACCGTTTCACATAAATCACGATCGGTCCGGAACGCATCGGGAATGGCTGCCCAATCAAAAATATTACAGCAGCTTTCAATGTATCCTTGACCAAACGTTATTCCTTCAATTTTTTCAATGACTGCTGTACATGTTTTTATATCATTCTTAAAGTTATAAAAGAAAGAAAATGTTGAAATTGTGAGATGGACGAGTGGAACGCCCAAAAGGTAGTGCCAGGATTAATATATGCATTTTATTATCTTTTTATTCCGAGTTGATGATGGAGGAGCAAGCTCTCCTTCATGAAATTGCTACCTGGAGGAACGATCTCGCATGGCCACGTTTTTGCCCCGTCAAGGCGTCGAAACGGAAGAACAGTGTCCGTTAGTGACATTCATGGGGTCGCATTAAACGCATTCAGACGTTGGTTAATAATGAATTAACCACCCCTGGGTCCGTTGGCCGAGAGGCAATGGTCAGGACATGCGAGGATTTTCGCTGCTCCTTCTTTCATACAATGGCTTCCGGGCTCGTAGCATCGCTTCCCGAGGGGAGAAATTATCCATGAAATATTGAGGGACCTTGCGAGCATTACCCTCGCTTCAATTGCATTGCGAATACCACGCAACCAGCACTTATGACATTCAAGTCAAACGTACAGGTGGGCCAACTGTAATTCTATAGTTCAGGATCCTTCCATCTTCTACATTGTCGTGCAATTCAGAATTTTGCCTAAAGTCTCTTCGCCGGTAGCAATTTGTACTTCAGCACGGTCGGGGTCAATGTCCTCGCAAGCCATCGATTACAAAAATGTCGCAATCTCAATGCCAGAGAAACGTAAAGCTTCCTTATTTTCTCTTTTTAATAGTTAATGACGTGTATCAGATTTTCTTCGTACTGAAAAATTTATAAAAAAGTTCGCCTCCATCGATGCGTGGTGAATAAAACAGCAGTAGAAGAATGAAAGCTTGCGGAGCGTACAAGGGGCGTCATTCACGCTCGAACTATTTGAAAATCTAAATAAGTAATCGCGCGAGCTATGCAGAAAGGATAAAGGACGTACACGCGACACTTGCTCCGCCATTCTCCAAATTGGAAACTACAGGATCGCCGGCGCGATTCCGAAGAAAAGACTTCGAGGAAAACAAGGAGTAATTCTTCGGGGGGTAGCTCCTTAAAGAAATGTTCCCGGTCGTCTTTGTCGTCCGCTTGAATTTCGAAGGTTGCATTAATAACTCTCGAGCGAATACGAACAATTGTCTCCGACCAGTAGCAGCCGAAAGTGTCCATTATTTTTCTCCGACGAAAAGAGATTCCCAAGTGGAAAATCGGCCAATAGATTCCGAAATGTTACTGGCCGAAGACTAAGGGCGACGATGTCGATCCGGTTGTCTGTGTGAGTGCGGGGGAGTGGAAGGTCGATAGTAGTGGTGATAGCGGTTATAAGAATCTACTTGCCTGCACAGCAGCGTATTTTGAGGGCGCCCTTCTTCTTACGGCATCTCGAAGGGGTAGTTGGCATGGCCATTAATTCATCTGCTCGTTGATTGCCTACCCCCTCTCGCATTCCCCACTCCGTCCAAGACCATATCTCCGCACTTTTCTAATTAATTTCTAACTCGAGGTTACTCCATAGTCCTATTGGTCTAGACCCCCACCACCGCGCGGTTCTCTTCGTGCGCTTCGCAAAGGGGGAGAAAGAGGGATGAACGGAGGAGAGAAGAGTAGGGGGAGAAAACGCTTGTCGTCACTTTTATAGGTTGGTATGATCGATGCGAAGACAACAGCAGAATGTAGCGACTGCGTTCTGGGGATATTAGAGCAGGCTGTTTCCTAGTAAACCCTTGTTAATTTTTGGTTCGGGTTACAGCCCGGATCGAATAAAAGGATATTTCGTGCTTTCCCTGCTTCGTTAACGGATAATAAGACCTCTTCCGTTTCGTTTATCGCTTATTCGGCTAATGCTTGCCTCGAAAGAACGAACCCAAGCTGTTCTTCTTTATTGATCCCTTCTAATTGCTTTCTCTAATTACTGTTACTTAACAAATCGAATCGATGAACGATCATCGATGCGACGCGAACTAATGCGTTGAATAGTGTTTGAAAAACGACGTATGTTGAGACGCATACTAGCACGTAGTAGAATTCCGCTGTAATAGATGGCCAGTTAAAGTACCAACTCGGTCTCATAATTCTACTGAAATATCTAATTAAGGCATTAATGTAATGCCACATCGCGGAGAACGATTCATTTGAGGTTAATTACTGGCCGCATCGTTGTTAACATGTCAGGCTAACGTGAGAACTCATTTCCCTTTCGTACTATAGTACGCGGCGAGCGTTATCAGATCTCTTTCATCAGAGAATTTTATGCGGTACCAGTTTAGCCGGAGGAAATTTCATTCTTTTACGTTTGAGGATCGAGCTGATGGAAAGTTGCATTGCATTTATCAATACATGCAAATAGGGAATTATTTACTATCTAAAAGCTTCAAACATGATTTAAATTGACTATTTTACATTACTTTAGAAAAATAACAATAATGTGTCCATCCAAATTTTTAGTCATTTTTTAGAGAATATTTGAAGCGTTAAAAATAATACTTCTAAAAATATTTGTCCCAAGAAATTGTACAGTTACAGCACGCAACTATGCACGTCTTCTTTATAGATTTCTTTTCTCTCGTCTAGAACAATCGACGATAAAAAAAACATTGACCTTGCAGACGTCAGAGCATCGCATTTTACGCAAGGTAATTTTAGAAAATTTTTACCTCTCTAAATACGCAGATTTATGTGCGATAGCCAAGGCATCTATTTTTTAACATTCTGCAGGCTTATCTCTGAAGTAAACTGAAAAGTATTATTTTTGTTGCTGAAAATTTGGATTGGGTCCAACGTTTGCACTATACTTAAACCACTTGTCATTCATCAACTAATGCTTGCGCTGAATCTAGATTTAAAAAATTTATTGGATCGTTGTGTAGAGGTATAAATAGTTAAATTCACGAAACGAATGTATAATTTGTATATTGAAACGAATTCACAGGGTTGGACGGGCTCGTTGCATCGTTGAACATAAAAATAACTATGTGAATGATTATCATATTAAAAACTGAAGTATTAAAAACAGTGGAAATATACTTTGGATTTAGAAATATGTCTTGACCGAAATTATGAGTTTTCTCGAACTCTGAAATGCAAAAATATAAAAAGTCTCGTAAACAACGGACTGTCTACAGCGCCGATTTAAAACACACCAATGAACGACACGTAGAAACGGTAGATGCAAAAAAGAGATTCCGGCGATCGGCGTACAACCGTCTCGAAAGCGTTTCATTCCTAGCCATTAAGCATCGGTTCGTACTCGAATAACTTCACTTTCGTTCGACTATCTATCGATCCTGGTACCCGCAGGACATCGTCGTAACGTCGACAGTCGAGAAGGACTTTTGGAGTACACTTGGTTCACGGATCCGGTGAGCAAGATTTAAAGGGTTCGCGTAAACAAACGGGCCTGCCGTGCTAACCGAAAGCTGCAACACTTTTTTTTACCTCGACGTGTTCCTTCCTCTCTCTCTCGCTCTCTCACGCAGCCTAAGTGCCATTATGCTGGCACAGGCTACACCCTGTACGCACACGTAATAAAGCAACGAGGGAGAAGTGGAACGAGCGAGAGACAAAGAGAAAGAGAGCGAACCGTGAGCCGCGGTGGGCAGACTTCGGCATTGTGATGCAAATGTGTCTAATCGGCCGAGCCAGCCGACCATATGTCCGTTTGCGCGCAACGAGCGCCAGCGTCACGTTGCAGCGAGATGAACATGCTAAACCTAACCATTAACCATTATTACGTACTAATGGCGATCGCGAGCTCGCTTAGTTAAACATATGACGAAGCGTCAGCGACGCTCTTCCTACCAGCCAACTTTGCCCGACTTTCTTTCATCGCAGAATATAATACCGTGTTTTCGGTTTTGGTGGTGTTCGGAGAACATTGTTTGACAGGTCCTATGCGGACTCCTGTTATTATCGCCGGCAAGAACCATTCGATCGAATCAACATCTGTTGCAAAAAGTATTATTCAACGAAAGCTGGAAGTTAATCGATGACGACACAGCGGAGTCAAATAATCTTCTTTATACAATTCGTTCAGAAAATTTTTGTTTCGTTCCAGATTCTTTATTTTACTATTATTGAAATAATAAAAATATCTTTGGTAGAGCAAAGTCTAAATAAAATCAATCTTGTAATTTTTATACGGAAACATGTACCAGTTACTTTTAAGGTTCGGTAGGTACAGTGTTCAATAAAAATCTATAATTGATAGATTGTTTAATCATATTTGCTTAAAGGAAGTCTTATTTGTAATTTTCACATAGATACTTCCTAAGAAAAATGATAAGAATTTTAATTTAAGGACGAGTAGTTTTTTCCAATAACTCATCAATGCATACAAGTGGCGTTAACAATTTGATGGCCGACTATAGAGCCCACTTGGTTACCACAGCCATAACACTCGAAAAGAGCAGCTAACATTACCCAGACCCGGGAAAGAAAGAAAGAACGTACCTTTAAACGATCGAACTACTATATACCGTGTAATACAAGAAGCGTGTCAGTTCGAAACAAAGGTAAGCACAATCTAATTTTCCATCGCGATTGCGTGCAAACCGTTTCTCCAATTTCGACCGAACTTCCCGTCACGATCGCTTCGTCACTTTCTGCGCCACTTGTCGTTGGGTCGCCGGACGCCGATATTACCGATTCATTACGCGATTGTCCCAACTGCGAATCGTATATTTAGATCTTTCTTTTACAATCGTCTAGCGATAGAAATGAGGGAGAGAGAAAGGAAAAAAAGGCGTCGATCGAGCAGAGCCGCCGACCGATTTCCGTTCGCGTTAACGGTTCGCGGACAGCAGTTGGTACGCGGGAGAGCTTCACGAGCATTACTGTGCCTCGACGTATATTTAGGCCCGATTATTTATGATTACGATTATTCCGGACGGCTTTCGAGCGCTTTATTGAATGTTTAGCATGTGCTGGCCACGCTAATTCTGAACTGAGCGTTTATAGCATGAGGGTATCTCCTCCTACGTGCTCTCCTTAGACGAGCTTTCGCTCTGTCACTAATTCGCCCCGTTCGATCAAATTACTCGTTCGCGAAACTGCCTCCTCCTTCTCCTCCCGAAACCCGCCCCCCGTTCCGTTTCGTTCCTGCCCTCAACCGAATCGGTTTTGCCTCTTTTTACCCTTTCCGCCGACTAATGATCATCGTTAATCCCCCTTTTTAACCGTTTAACCCTTAGCCCGTATCCCTACTTTCTTCGAGAGATATCTTCATTGCAATTTTACATGACAATTATATGGCTGAAAATCGACGACGACTCAAATAATTAGGAAGAGGCCGCTCCACTTCTCCTCGATTCGTTCTAGCTGAGTACTGCAATTTCTCGGTTATTAAAAGATCCTTCCGTGCTGGCTACTTTCAAACTGTCCGTTTCGACAGAACCCAGTCGTGTAATAATTATGAACTCTGTATGTGTGTTCACAGCGGGTGTACAAAGTATTCGTACACCTTTTAAAAACGAATAAATTTTTCAAAATTGAACCCAACAGCGTGTAAATAATTTAATTTGCTTAAAACCTACTATGCAGTTCTGATTTCCAAGATTCGAGTACTACCTGTGAAAGATTCGATTCCTTTCAACATCGAAGTACTTATAAGTATCTTTTCGAAGCTTATAAGTACTCATTCCGAGGTTCGATATCAATTTGTATAAAACGAATACCTTCCAAATATAATCATTGAAACATTATTGCTTTGAAGTAGTAATCGAAACCCATGAAATGAGACTTAGTTATTGAAATTGACTCGGATTCGTGAGTACATATTGAACTCGATCCCATCCCCAATCATAATAATTCGATCGCTCTATGTACTAACATTTAAAATGCAACGCAAAGAATGTTGAAGATTCCGAGCCTCCAAATGGTGAAGGGTCGAAGGCAGGATTCTTCGTTTTGCATTTTTGGTGTAGAGCTCAGCCGACCTTGCGATCTAAGAAAAACAATGAGAAGTTAGAGCGTACTGCTGGGATGTACATGACGCGAACGGCCAGCTATTTCGGGTCGGAAATGTTTTGCGCTTCGACGTTAACTCCGCGACGACTTTTGCTCACCGGCGTAGGAGGCCAACCATTTATTCAAAATAATTACTCCCGCGATACTCGAAGACGCGGGCCGGGGTATCTAGGACACGCGGATGCCAGCTATTTTCGGAAAACAAATGTTTCTGGCTTCGACTTTAATAAATTAGCAAACTTTTGTCTCGCCGTGCCATCCAATTATTTCGAACAATTACGCCTCGCGGTTAGGTGTCGCCCGGATTTGAAAATGAGAAAGGACCATAACTCGCGCGCGTTAACTGACAATCAAATGAAGTATCGTAGGTGCGGTGCTGAGGTATATCGCGGCGGCATATCTTTCCGGTTCGTAATTCTTGTCGCTCGAGGAAATTTTCGACTGGAGATGAAAATTGTATATATACGAATGCACGTACGATTTAATTCTATGCGAGTCACGATATTTTCGTGAAATCGTCTATATCCACTTCTGTAATAACAGTGCTTCGACATTTTTATCATGCCGGAATATATCTAGAAGTATTTTTCCACCCAGAGACATGGCAATCTGTTCTGTTTGAGGTGTGCGGTTCATTCAAGTCGGTGAATAGTATTTACGCGAGTTTCTTCAACTAACTGTTCAATTATAGGAGGGTCTGGCAGTCGGGTTAATACTTCTTTCTTAATTATACACGCAGTAGACTTAAAATTGCATTTTGTCTCAAGACAGCAACCTCTTCGGTATTACTCAGTTCACTTAATATTGTCTAGGTCAGCAACAATCTGTCACGTTTCTTACGAAGCTATTTTTAACTGAGGAAGTCATGGAACATGTACGCGTTAGCAAATTAATAAGGCACTAACATGCAGAGCAACAAACAAGTATTAATGGGATAGTTGCACTGAAATAGTGGCCTAAAGTTGCAGCATCATGCAGTTTATAGAGCTAAATTACTTTAAACGGTTCGGTAATGTTACACTCTCACTAGTCTACATAGTGGACGAAGAAACCAGCATTAACCCTTATGTTGGCAAATGGGTACTCTGCTACGAAAATTATTTTTATGTTTCCATTATGAGATCGACGCTAAACCTACCCACTGCTGGTCAAATGATCGGTTTTATATTTTCCATTTCACAATTATTGAAATTATGAAGTAGCTTACACTGAAATTGATTCGATAAATTTCTTTATCCGAGCACATGTTGTAACAAAAATTGCACAAAATCTAAATAAATGGAGTCTTGTCATTTTTGTAACCCAATACATTTTAATCGCGTGTGGTGTTAATAGTAAAGTGAAAAAATTGTATCATTGATACGAAGGGTCGAGTAAAGTAAATTCAGCGAAATGTTGCTACCAATGGGGGTCTCGTAAAGGCCCGGTCGATTAATTTGCAATTTTTAATTGTCCGCCGGGGACACCGACAAATTATTCGCGGACAAACGTATAAACGAAACGACTTCTCAATAGTCGGAGCGATTATTCAAGCCGGTGGAAAGTGTCAGTGACTTATTTAAAGTAATTGTGGACCGTTATTATATCTTTCGTTACAAAACGGCCATACGAAACCGTGCCTTAGGTACCGGGACCTTTCACCCCGCCGATTATTACGATGGTATCGCGTGAAAGGTGTCTTTGCACTCACGGCGTTTTCCACTCGCGAGTCACGTGTTGAGCAGAGAAAGAGAAAGAGAACGAGATGGGCGTCGTCGAACGAAGAAAAAAGAGCGGGGTACAACGTCGTATGCTTCATCTTTAAATAGCAATGGACACGGTAGACGCGGCAAAATCCATTTCCAAGTAGGTACGGATGTTTCGAACGGACCACCCACGGTCACGTTTTCTCGGCTATTCGTCTTTTACCTGGAATTTGACGCTTGTCTTAAATCCCTCGGCGAATTAGAATCGAATTTTCCTTCCTTTCCGCAAATTCCTCAGTCCCCACCCCTTCCGTTTCCACGCCGGAAATCACGTGGCGTTTGTGATCCTCCCACTGGCTTGTAATCAACAACACCCGAAAATTCGACGAATTTCTTTTCGCAGTCGAATACGCGAAATTGGCGCACCGGGAGAATCAATAACATTCCCAGGCGTGAATTACGCGTGTACTTTCCAAGGGGAGTGCGGTTATTTCTGACGTCACCGAGACGTTTGTGTAATGAACGCTGCCCGGCCTCTCCGTGTTCTCTCATTTCTCTCGGTTCGAACGCAGATCGGATACGGCGAGCATGGATTGCTCGGTGGTCATCATTATTCATCGGTTCAAAGCAGTTTCGGGAAAACTGAAAATTCTACCAAATAATGTGGTCGTTCCGGCTTTTCATTCCGGCAATCATCGTTTTTCAATAATAGCGTTCATTTTCATATCGAGAATCGAACTTGAAAAGTACAGGAAAAAATAAGTCGAAAATGTTTTCGAGAAAATCGAATACCGTTGAAGAGGAATTGTCCGACGCGTCTGTTCATGACCTACCGATTCTACTTCTTACAAACGCTGAGCGCGCGACCTTGAAGGATTTTTGAAGTTGATATTCTCGAAACCGAAGCGTCACATAAAAAAAGTTTGTTCCAGATTTTCGACTAATTTTTTAATGTGGAAACACAATGTCCATTGTTACCGTTTAATCTTGGACAAACTCGTGTGTTTATCGTTGATGCGTTAGAGAGGTAACTGCAATATGCGATACACTGAACGCTGGTAGGCGAATATACCCGACACCGTCGTCATGCTTGTTTAATTAATGGTTGCCGATCCCTACTCAGGTCCACGTCACACGTGACAAAATAAAGCAATGGGAGATCCTGAAGTTATGACATCGGAATGCTCCGAATAGAACCTGTTTTCTATTTGTCTTGTCAAATAATATATCGCGGAAGTCTGCCATAAAACGCTTTGAAACAATTGATTGGACAGTAAAATCGCATAACGGGGCCTGGGGTGCAGCAAACGTGAAGCGCGCCATTATATTACTATGAAACTATTTTGTTTTCGAACGATTTACAGTAGTGCCATTTTACTGCCTGTGTGAACAATTTTAAATACTTTCACTAGCTTGGCTAAATGAAAGTTCCTGTTGTTTTAAAAAATCCACGATAAGAAAAGACGAATGAACAAGAACACATTATCATTGGACATCAGAAAAATTGCCAGAAGAACCTTCGATAGTTAACAAAATATTTTGCACAGGATATGTGGAAGCAGCTACCACAAAATATTTAAAAAATACGGTCCCGGTACGTTTCGATTAGGATTTCGCAAACGGTATAGATTTAGAGGCGTCTTTAAAAAAAAGAATCAGTATGGCAGGGAGGATCCAGAGATCAATAACTGTCTTTGACAAACATTATCACTGGACATGAGAAAAATTGCCAGAAGAACCTTCGATAGTTAATAAAATATTTTGCACAGGATATGTGAACTCAGGTACCACAAAATATTTGAATAATTCGTTCCCGATACGTTTTGATTAGTATTTCATAAACGGTATAGATTTAGAGGCGTCTTTAAAAAAAAGAATCAGTATGGCAGGGAGGATCCAGAGATCAATAACTGTCTTTGACAAACATTATCACTGGACATGAGAAAAATTGCCAGAAGAACCTTCGATAGTTAACAAAATATTTTGCACAGGATATGTGAACTCAGGTACCACAAAATATTTGAATAATTCGTTCCCGATACGTTTTGATTAGTATTTCATAAACGGTATAGATTTAGAGGCGTCTTTAAAAAAAAGAATCAGTATGGCAGGGAGGATCCAGAGATCAATAACTGTCTTTGACAAACATTATCACTGGACATCAGAAAAATTGCCAGAAGAACCTTCGATAGTTAATAAAATATTTTGCACAGGATATGTGAACTCAGGTACCACAAAATATTTGAATAATTCGTTCCCGATACGTTTTGATTAGTATTTCATAAACGGTATAGATTTAGAGGCGTCTTTAAAAAAAAGAATCAGTATGGCAGGGAGGATCCAGAGATCAATAACTGTCTTTGACAAACATTATCACTGGACATCAGAAAAATTGCCAGAAGAACCTTCGATAGTTAATAAAATATTTTGCACAGGATATGTGAACTCAGGTACCACAAAATATTTGAATAATTCGTTCCCGATACGTTTTGATTAGTATTTCATAAACGGTATAGATTTAGAGGCGTCTTTAAAAAAAAGAATCAGTATGGCAGGGAGGATCCAGAGATCAATAACTGTCTTTGACAAACATTATCACTGGACATGAGAAAAATTGCCAGAAGAACCTTCGATAGTTAACAAAATATTTTGCACAGGATATGTGAACTCAGGTACCACAAAATATTTGAATAATTCGTTCCCGATACGTTTTGATTAGTATTTCATAAACGGTATAGATTTAGAGGCGTCTTTAAAAAAAAGAATCAGTATGGCAGGGAGGATCCAGAGATCAATAACTGTCTTTGACAAACATTATCACTGGACATCAGAAAAATTGCCAGAAGAACCTTCGATAGTTAATAA
This sequence comes from Lasioglossum calceatum, assembly GCA_963966675.1. Taxonomy (NCBI): domain Eukaryota; kingdom Metazoa; phylum Arthropoda; class Insecta; order Hymenoptera; family Halictidae; genus Lasioglossum; species Lasioglossum calceatum. The sequence goes on along the minus strand of OZ016550.1, from coordinate 10,088,377 downwards.
AATATTTTGCACAGGATATGTGAACTCAGGTACCACAAAATATTTGAATAATTCGTTCCCGATACGTTTTGATTAGTATTTCATAAACGGTATAGATTTAGAGGCGTCTTTAAAAAAAAGAATCAGTATGGCAGGGAGGATCTAGAGATCAATAACTGTCTTTGGCGACGACACTGATTTTCGATGGTACCGCGATACTTCCTGACGTCATCGCGGCATTTGTTTAATGAGCGGCTACCAGTCTCTCTCTCTCTGTCTCTCCCGACGTCGTCGTTCCTACTCGAGCAGAAATCGCGGCCAGAGGGAGACAGCTAGCGGCGTCCGTGGAGGGGGCGTAGGGAGAGTGAGAAAGAAAGAGAAGAAGGGGAGAGAGGTAGTATCGTGTCGGACGCTGGACGAGGCGCACGCTCGATGCAAAGCAGCGCGTGCTGTCACGCGTGGAAACCAGGAAGCTGTGTGTGTACCAGGATCACGGTGTTGTGTGTCCTGGGCGTCCACTTCGTCCTGGTTCTCGAGGTTCTCGCCCGGACTCGGTTCCGGTCGCCGTGGTCTTCCGGTCTGTCCTCGGGGGGGACACGTTCGAAAACTGGTCACAGAGACCGTGCGTCGTCGAACCACGCGGCACACGTGAGCGGAACGAAGACGAACCACTACCGAGCGCGGCCGAATGCCAACGAGCGGTCACGATCGTTTCTCGGGGCACTCTGCCTCACCGCTGATTGGCCGAATCCTCGAGGAAGTGTTCACTGTCTATGAGGGCTCGGACCATACCGCCACGTGAGTTGAGCGTCGTGGAAGTGACCCAAGATCTATCGCGCGATTCGCGCGCGCCTTTTCGCCGTTTTATACAGCACCGGATCTTACCGAGCTTCATCCACTTGTCCACCGCCCGGATACATGCCCGAGCCACTGGCTAATAACTCGGTGAAGCGGCTCGCTCCGGGGAACGTTGACGTCTCGCGGGCCTGACAGCCTGCGACCAAACTGTACACATCTTCGAGAGACAGTCTAGAACGCGCAGAGTTCGGATTCACGAAATTCCCAATTGCTTCTCGCGTCTCCAAGTTAAAGCCAGTCTGTTGTCTCGAAGAGAAGTTCGGACTACGTTGACTCTAGCTTGAGCGCATAAGACAGCACCGTTCTCCCCGAACGGCTGGGTTTGCCTACGTCATCGTAGTCATCACGTGGTGGTCCTAACCTAGACCAATGTCTTTACCCTATATGACGTTGCGCCTTTCAGCCAGTGTCCTCTAGGCGGTCGTCTCCCTACTAAACGTAGCGTCGTCGATTCGACCGCGAAAAACTTTTACCATGGAAATCGACAAGCATTTCTGGAACAACGATCACGAATCGGCCGGATCGCCGACCGATCTTCGGAAACGCTCTTTCGCGAAGCTGAAGGTGACGATGCGTTAAACTGATAAATACGTGGAGGAACTTCTTTCGTGACGCACCGTCCATCTCGACGGAGGAGTATGGTATCTTCGAGTGTTCTACATAGAAGTGCATGGTGAATAAAATGTCTATCGGGAAATTCCGGTGTCCCTCCTCCTTGTTCGGTTTTCCTTTTGCTCTCCATTGATCGTCCCCGGGTATCGAAACTCTTCTGTAAAACTTTGCCGCCATTTCAGAGGCGATTGGTGGCCGGTGCAAAAAGTGTCGGCGTACCACGTCCTGCTTTTTACTGGGAACGTAGACGTAACCTGCCAGTGTTAATTGTTAGGCAAGAAACGTGTACTGAAACTCGTAGGTCAGTTCGATGCCAACATTTATGATCGTACAGTAACAGTATTATACAGCAAAAACTTGCCTACGGATAATCGAAGATTACGTATTATTGGAAAATAGTAGATTTTCGAAATGGTCCGTGTAATGACATTGTCGCGTGTTTCATGACGTTTGTATCTAATAGCGATGTGTATACGTATTACCTGCTTTGAAAAAAAGAAGGTATCGCTGGTTTAATGATAAGTAGGATAGCTACGATAAAAAACCGTTCCCGAAGCTGTTTTCAGCTTTTAAAGGTGAATTAACAAATAGTCAAGTATAAATCGGCTGCTTGAGGAGCGAGTGACTCTGTGATCTGTCAAAGAATTCGACCGGCATTGGAAACACTGTGTGCAAGTTTCTGGAAAGTGACAAGCAACTACCGTGGTGCCCCGATGTGTTGAAATGAGTCGACGGAGTGCTAAATTCTCCTCCATTCTGGTACGTTAGCAGTCATTGTTTTTTATCATTCATCGCAACTGTTTAATACTTCTAGCCAAGTTGATATTGCAGCTTTTATTGTAAATTTCTTTATTGGTTTTATTTGTGTCTGGCGATCGTAAATTAATAAAGCTTTGGTCTTCGAAATGCATCAGTCGCCATCTTTAGACGCCATCTTTATTAATTTCACCCTGCACATTCTGAATAAATTCTATGACTATCTTTCACTGCTTTTACTTTTTATTATTGGCAGACACGTACGTCTAAATTAATGTATTAATTTAATTTAAATGTTACTTCTTAATTGCTTCGTTTATGTGCCGACCTAGTCATTAATTAGATGATGGCGTAATAAACTAAGCAATTTCGAAGAAGAATCAAGTTGAAAAATTGACTCTACATTGATGTACATTGATTTCAGTTGCCAGATACAGCATAACGCTTATTTAAATAATTAGTTAGCAGAATTTACACGCATGCTCAGTATTCCATACTTTTAACGTAATACTTTATTTACCAATACTTCGATTAATATGATAATAATTACGCGTGCGACTGAATAGGAATCGTCTGACGCGTCTGTGCATGACCTACCGCTTCTACTTGCGCGCGAGTATTGCCGAAACGTATTTGACCCGAATAAAGCAGGTTCGAAAATTACCTCGCGTAATCGTCCCTCATTCTTAATTATCATGAACCTGTACAGGTTCTACTAGCGGGAAACGCATTCAAAGAATAGTATGACTGCTCATCCGATATAATTGAATGGAAAGGTGGGAGAGCATCGAAACACACGCACGCTTCCCTTCACGTGCTGTCAGGCCTGTGCGGAATCCGCAATCGCGTCTGTCGCAACGTAACGTGGATTGCCAGTAATTCATGCACCTTGTGATCGATCATTTGTTAATATAAATTACAATCATTAATTTATACGTACAGCGTAGCGATAAAAAGTGGCACCGGACGTATGTCGCGCAGCATGTTCGACCGTATTACCGCATGGAAACGTAGCATTCCCAGCACTCCGGAATAACTGCGCCTGATTTCAAGCGTCGTTCTTCATTAAGCCAGTCCGTTCTAATTGAATGAGCCAATAACAGTTAAAGAAACGCGTACTTTCCACTGCCCCTTTCTCTCTTTCTGCAGAAGCATTTTTCCACGACGGGGTCTTCTCGATCCACAGATCATCGAAGTATGGCGGACACGAGATCCTCGAAGTATACCCCATTAGCAGAGAAGCAGACAAAGTAACGAGGCTAAGACTTTGTTATACGCGCGAGTATGATACGACCGACACGAAAATACTAGTGGTGCCAGGTTTGAATGAATAGCTCAAGTACGCCGGGCACATCGTTGCCCCGTGTAACGTGTTTAGTTGGCGAAACGTCAGCCATGCCGTTGCCAGAAATTTCCTTGGTACACTAACCATCGTAAAGACCGGCTAACGTAATTCCCCGCATAATGTAAAAATAAACAACGTCCAGATAACCGAAACGTCCTCGCGAAGGATAGCACACGCGCAGACGGGGCACGGTGCGGCGGGGCACGTCGTGTTTGTGTTTGCAATCGAAGCGATCGCAAAATCGTACACCGCACCCGGCGAGAAATCGCGACGCGCCGCTCTTCCAAAATGCCCGCCAACGCGACCGGCTCTAATCGCGCTCTGCTCCGTAAACGGACCGAGTTAATGACAGACAGGAAACAGCGTTTAATTAAAGTACGCACTTCCGGTAGGAACGTTTTCACGAGACCGCGTCGCAGCCAGCCACAGTCGAAGCGACCATTGCGTAATTCCGAAGCGGAGATAAAGGAACGAATTATCGCACACGCGATGTTCCCACGTTTTCTTTCGGTATTGCCCGGATCGAGAACGCGTTACGGAATGCGTAGATTGCGTTTACACTTCTCCTCGTGAAACGGCCGGAACACCTTATGCATTCCGGTGAAAGATCGGAGAGATGAAATTATAGCCGCGTTCGTTCTTGCAGCTCGATGCCAATTGTCCCTGTCCCTGATTCTACCTATTTAATAATATTAGTGCGCTGCTCTTGTATTCTTTGATTCCGATTCAATCGGTTCTACGGTGCCAAGGAACGCGGGATTCGACGTTTCGTGCGCGGGAAAGATTTATTATTAGTTGACTAAGGATGTTGAGCACCTTCAACTGTTAAAATCAAAGCGCTAAAATCAAAGTCTTCAAATCTTTATTCGGTTTTTTCGCTCATTTAATAAATCGGTGACGAATCAGTATCTTCTCCCTAGTTTGTCTAAATGTTATAAAATATCAATAGACTGCGCGGATTTTTTATGCAAGATAGAAATTGTTTGCATCGATTACAATGAACAGGAGCCGACTAGAAATTTCATTGTCCCTTTAATAATTTTAATAAGCTGGAATCTATACATTGGTTCTCTTAAATTCTTTCAATCTGTCTCCTGCTTTAAATTGCACCTACTCATTTTCGTCATAAATGCATAAAATCCGCAGACTAGTTATCACACACGATCAGATCGATCGAGAGCTGCCAGTAGATCGTTTCGCGATCTACAAAGTCACATCCGCTACGCGCAGGAACGTGATCCAGCGATCCAGCAAAAACAATCGAGCTCGTCTCGCCGAAAAACACTGTTCGCAGAGAGAAAGCGATTTCTGTAGATCATAATGATCGGGCGGGCGACTCTGTTCTCGGGTGTAAATGATTTTATTGCCAAGTGTTATGGGCGAAATTAACGACCAGCAATTATTCCGTCGTTCGGTTTTTATGCGCGACCGATTGATGTGGGAAAGGCGAAGTTGTTTTTAACCCATGAAAGCATTTCGTTGTGAATCTTTACAAAGTATGTACGCGCAAGACCGTAAAAATGGCATTGTGTAATTAACAACCATATCGTTCGACTATCAATTATTCACTCCAAAGATCATTATGATGCTGTATAGAAATTAGTAGAATTAGATCTGTCACTTTGATTCTCTTTCAACAACCAACAGAAATTATAATAAAATTGATGAATGTACTCTTTTTAAACCTTATATTAAATTAGATTTAAATCTAAAAGTGACAGAAACATTCATCATATTATTGGACAATCCCAGACGACAAGTGGAAGTCGCAGTTTCCGCTAACTGCTGTCGAACATCAGAAAAACAAACGCAATGGTTCCTGGAACTATTTTTCCGCAGAGGGCGCGGTAAATTTCAAACTTGCTGGCAACAAGTGTTTCCCTCGTGTTACACGATTGCACGGCTTAAGTTTCAGCCACGAACGTACCAAATTTCCGCAACACCTGTTGCGAAACATTTCGAATTTGCCAGCCAGCGAACTTTCCTGTGTCTCTCTCTCTCTCCCGAGGCTCGGCTTAATTTCAGAGATTATTATTATTATTATTTCCTTCGTATCGTCAGCGCCTGTTCGTCTCTATTTTTAAATATTATTGCCAGGTCTCCACCCTCCTTCTCTTGCTCTCGAATTCCAGACTTCTCTCTGTCCTCTGTATTATTCACGGGCTATTTATTTTTTACCAGCGTTAATCAACGCCGATCTCCATCGTTCGGACAACCGACATGAGCAGACTATTTTCCATTAAATAATATTTCAGCCCGAGAATGATTCGATGCCAAATTTCATCGGTGAATGTGACGCCAGAGCTTAGGAATTAGTTAGTGACAGTTTACTGAACTGTAGCTATTATTATGCACATACGTCGATATATGATGTTCGAAAAATTTAATAAGCGTTCATAATTTAGCTAACCAATTCTGTTTAGCTATTTTACCAATTAATTTAACTGTATAAGCTCTGTACCTAGCGTATTCCGAAATACGGTGGGTGTAAAAAGTATTCGCACGCAATTATAATAAAAAAGTTATTCTGTTTTAAAGGGCGTACGAATACTTTTTACACCCACTGTAAATTGCGAAATTTTTCATTTTTGTATCACTTTCTCGTCGTGATTGATGTCCCAAATGAATTCATATTCATTTGCATAAGGTTGGTCGAAGATCGACGATCCACTGCAAAGATGTTGCAAATGTGCTCCGATTCAAGATGCGTCTCAATCTCGGCTGATGCTGAAACGCTGCTGTCCGTCAGCGCTTCGACAAGTCTGTCCTTCGGGATCACGAACCGACGCAGATCATGACTAACGAACGATCGTGTCCACGATATCCCGTAATCGTCTCCTCGTCAATTAACACCGTCCCGAACGCGGTGCTTGATTACGCCACCTTTAAATTATGCTCGTCTGTACGAGTAGGAAACACCGAGGCGACGCGCGACATGAGTAATTCTTTTTCTGGAATCGCGCGCGGTATAGTGTCATCCGTAATTTTCGTGTTCTCTCGACCTCGCTCCAGAATTTTCGAGCCGCTCGAAAAAATTCGCTTCGGCGAGATTATTTTAGAAATCGGTTTTTTCTTCTCTTATTTCTTTTTTTATTCAAGAACAATCGACGGCGAGCGAGGACGCGAATTCCTCAGATTTCGACGAAGCAATTTACAATGGAAAAGCCGTTGTGGAATATTTAATTACGCCGGATAAATGACTCTAAGCGATTAGTCAATGAATATTCGAAGAAGTCGTTATTTCACGCGTCACCTAACAGCCCGGGCCGGGATTTACCGGAATTTTAATCCACCTGTAATCGATAGTGGCGAATTAATGGAAATCAGGAGACACGTCTCTCTCTTTCTCTCTCGCTCTCCAGCTGATACGATTCAGCCAGAAACATCGTTTGCTTCGTTCGAAGATGATTCATTCATAAAAAATCTTCGACTCGCTAGCTACGGCGCATACAAATTGCCGATAAACGTGTTATTAAATTCACACCACGCGGAATACTAAATTAAAGACCGAAATAAGTTAAGCGTTTCACATTTTGAGCCTTTGAAAACATCGATATTTCAATGATTTATACGCGGTATTGCCATTAATAACATAATGGAGCTGAAAAAACCCTGGGCAAAAGAAAAGTCGTAAATATTTAGAAAAATGCGAACCAAGAAAGCTTGAAATTGAAATTTAACAGGCACCACATCAAATCGTCTAATGATTTTTTGATCTTTTCTTAATTGTACGCGTCACCACAATCGATGTTCTATTTATATCGATTGAACTAGAAGTCAACAATGTAAAGCTGCATTTTTGTAAAAACTTTCGTACACGCGAGACGTGATATTTTTAATTATTTTTCAGCTATCACGAAAAGAGAATATAAGTTCGCACATTTTTCTAGAAAAATTTTCACAGATTCGTAAATCTTATCTCGAGCACAATAGTCGTCGAAGATAAATACAATTATTCCATTTTTTAACCGTTCATTGTCAGTCAAATGGTTTCTTATCACACGTGTTTCATTAGTGTTGGCGAATTTTTAATTAATTTCAAATGTAAATTCATGTCTGTCCTGTATAATTAATAACTCTTTTATTCCCTGTTACTCAATACCTTTTTTACGTGTTCCAACGTACATGTTGTCACTTTTTCCTTCCTTTTTCACAATTAAAAGAATTCGCTTCTCAGATCTCTCGGAACAAACGTAAAATTAATTGTCACTAATTGGTTTCAAAGCTCGGCGCATTAAAGTTTTACAATGAAATAAAAACGCAGACTATATTTTGTACGATTTTCCCTTTCGAAAAAGACATGCTAGAAAGTCAGCTAATCGCGAACAAGAACGTTCCAAAAACAGATCGCTAACGATTCTACTCTGCGATAAAAGTAACAGTGTTAAAAGTAACAGAGAGCTAAAGTTTCATGCGGGAATCGAAATAAGGAAGGGACGCCGCGGTTGACACCGGGTATAAGATCCCATAAGGACACCTGACTGTGGCCAATATTTCACCGGCAAAAGTCGCGTGTAGTCGGGGCTTTTCGTAACTGGAAGCGTTTCAATTATTCCCACAATAATTGGCTGGCAGCATTGACTTTCGTATGGTAATTATCTCGACACTAAAATAGGATGCACGGCGCACTTTTAACTCGTTCGAAGCCAGCATGCTCTCTTCACACCATGGTAGGGGGATCGATCTGCGGGTACCAGAGGGATCGTGGGCGAGGATTTTACGAGCAATGTCGTCGGTACCTTTAATTTACCGTCTCGTCCAGTCAGCTGACATCATCCTGCGCGGACTCAGTGAAATAAATTTCAAGTAACTCAGGGACTATGAACGGCCTTCGATGCTGATCATCCGGCGTATCACCTTAAAGTAATAATAAACAACGGTCTCGCCGCTTCGCGATGTTTCTGCAATCTTTCTGGATCCTTCTTGATCTTTCTTCTTGCCTCGTTGTATCCTTTCGTGTTCCCTTCGGAGAACATGCGATTTAATGCGTATACTTGTATCATCTGTTCAGTTTTTATTGGAAGGCGACATTCATTTCGTTCAACTTTTCTTTCCTTGTTGGTGGAAGAATTATTCTAAACCCTTATACAGGGTGTCCCAAAATTCCTTCAGCAGCCGGAAATGGGAGGTTCCTGACGTTATTTGAAGCAACATTTTCCTTTGCAAAAATGTTATCCGCGGCTTTGTTTAGGAGTTATTAACGAAAAACACGGACCAATCAGAGCGCGACCTAGACGTGAATTGGCACAGTCAGCCAATAGACTGTTGGCGCGCCGACTAGACTGTGCCAACTCGCGTCTAGATCGCGCTCTGATTGGTCCGTGTTTTTCGTTAATAACTCCTAAACAAAACCGCGGATAACATTTTTGCAAAGGAAAATGTTGCTTCAAATGATCTCAGGAACCTCCCGTTTCCGGCTGTTGAAGGAATTTTGGGACGCCCTGTATTTTTAATCAAAATCATTTAAATATTGTAGTAACAGGAGATATGTACACATTTTAATTTTTGACTAACATTGGAGATTTTGATATAAGAGTGAGCTTCCTGAGGAAGATATTTTCAATACTTCAAAATACATCAATTAGTACAAATGTAAACAGAATTTTTTATTCGCAATGTCCACACCGTTTCTCGGCCGGCACAACAAGTTCAAAGGTATCCAATATGAACGGTATCGAACAAGAAGCGAAATGTTGTGGATTGTCACCGGATGAATTTTTTCGGAGCGGTCGAGCTCAAGCGAGCAAGCAACCAAGCAAGCGGTGGCTGTCACGTACGTAGAAACGTGTACGTCGCCCTTCGTCGAGCGAACGTGGCTAATTACCGAGCCGCGCATAATTGCCGCAAATTAAGGAATTTAAGCCCGGGACGTTCGAGGCGAAGCCGGCCGCTCATTAATTGGCCTGGTTGATTGCCACTTGCCGTCGCTAAGCGCTAGATTGTAAACACTCGGTCCGTTAATTGTCCGGCGAGTGTCGCGCGAGTTGTCGTTGCCGCGGCCCCGAGCCGATAATTAAGCCTCCCTCGACCGCGCACCAGCCGGACACGTATATAACGAAATGCCGCGAGCGGTATTTTCGATCTCGCGAGTAGATCTTGAGGCACCGCACCGGCTGTCTGGCTCGCAGCGAGCCGGCTACAATCTTAACTCGTTGCTACCTCCTGCAATACGTTGCCTCGTGAGCGCTGATTTCGCGCCGAGCCGAGCCGCGCCGCGCCAACCAGCGACGTGTACAGTGCTGCGCAAAAGTATCGGTTCGTCAATGTCTTTTTGCAATACTACATGTTCATGTAGAATCAGTAGCTCTTCTGTGATTCAACCTTTTCCAAAATTATTAAGACAGAAATTATTATTCACAAATTACATCGACAAAACTTTTACTGGCACCTCTGGAAATTCCATGTGCTATTTAAACTGTAGTGCCCAAGGTGTTTCGGAACCCACCTTATAAAAACTGTAGGTCCCGTCGCGAAATAACTCCTGAATAGGAGTTCCAAAAGCGACGTAAAATAAGGGGAAAAAAAACTTTTACTGAATACGTCTTCCCCTAATTTTAACTAAGATTTAGCATTTCAGCTTCAATACATGATCTGGTTTTATAAAAAAATTGGTGGCCTCAAATTATTAATACAATAGAAATAATTAACCCCTTAGCAGTCGAGGGGTGGCTCAGAGTCACCACTAAAAATTGGTGTACCATATTGTATACATTATTAATATGTTGGAATCACATCAATTACTGCGCATTTAAGTATTGCATGAGGTATTGGATTAATTTCATATCCATAAAATGAACAAAATCGTGTACAAAAGAAATGTACAAAAAAAATGAACAAAATCGTATACAAAAGAAATGTACAAAAAAAATGAACGAAATCGTGTACAAAAGAAATGTACAAAAAAATGAACAAAAGAAATGTATATACGTTGAAAGAAATGTTCGATTTTCAAGTAAAAATATCAAACGGATAATTGACCATAAATTTTCTACAATAAGATAAGTGTACAGGGCAGAGGATATCCGTTCGAAAGAAATGAACAGCAACGTTAACTCGCAGCAACGAGAAAGCAACGACGACCGTAGCGTTAAGCAGAAGGAAGAAAGAAAGGAAGAAATAAAGAAAGGTTCGGGGGAACGAAGTGTCGCAACGAGCAACCAGATGCGCGCTTCTGGTCCCGGCAATTAATAATTAAGAGTCCCTGGCAGTGGGCAAAGGAGGGGGGCCAGTCCGTTAATTAATCGAAGCTGCGTAGCCGCACGAGCGCTAATTACAATTTATAATTAAGCAGCTTAAGCGCGCGCGGTCCTTCGCATGCCGGTTTGGTCGGGCTCTGTGCAATTAATATGATTAATCGTTCCGCGAATTGTTGGCCCGGCCCGAAAGTAACGGCCCCCGGGTTCGAATTTAAAATCGGCCGGGCACGATTTACCAAGCATAAGTATTTCAGATCGTCGACGATACGAGCCTCGGTTTGATTGGATTTTCAGGAGTTCAGTATAACGAAGAATCGCGTCTCGTCATTAAGATCGCTGCCATTTTATGTCTTATTCCACTTAATTTTTTCCCATTGATGTTGCGCACCCGCAATACACAATTTCTCTTGCTTAATTGAACGGACTTTCGGCTTTATCGATGACACTAAAAATGATGTACGGTTCCGTAAGTCGGTGATTGATCGATAAACAGGAAATGTTACATTTTATTTAACCCCTCCCGGTCATTTATGACCCTATCAAAATTTTCTTGTAGTTTACTTTCTATGAATTTCTCTTTAAATGATATAACAGCATAAATTATTTCATATTTTATGTATAAACATTATGTACAAATGACGAGTGAAAAGAATTCCTTGAACTGACAGTCCTTGACATTGTTATTTATTTAAAAGCACCACATAGTTGGATTTAATGTATAGAACGTTGCTATCTATTATAGAACGCAATTGTCAGTTTTAACGTTATCCTCATCAATCTCGCAGAGTTATTAAATAACTAGGATTATGTTGAAGTCAGAGATACGTATCTAATGCATCGTCAAGCGAATGACAATGGGAGTGAATCAAGTATTCTACACATAAACCTCATTTTACTATCGGACACTGTACAGGGTGTTTCATTGAACATAAGCCACTCGACTGTCTCCATGAAAATGAACTTCTGACTTTAAATTTGGAGATGAAGGTCAGTTCAAAGGACATATCGTTATGAATATAATTCAAAAGCAAGAAACAACGTCTCTGTGTACCGAGTCCTTTCGAAAGAGCAGAAATTGCGTGCACACGATGAAATTTTAGCCCTATCTAGAGTTTCATCGACAACGCAACCGTGCACAACAATTATCTCCGAGTTTAGAAAGTTTCGCTAATAGCAAATCACATTTATCACAAAACGATAAATAGCTGTTTCACGCAATATTCTCCGTCCGCCGCGATACTCATTACAGGAAAGGTTAAATGCCGCTAGAACGCGTAAAATATTATTCAACGAAATTAATCAGTCGCAACGATCCACGAAATGTTAACAATGCGTTTCTCGCTAACAAATATTATATTTATCCCGTGTTAACGTGTTCCCGCGTTTTCAGCCTCCGTCTCTTACGCAATCGAAGTGTATTTATGAAAGTCCGAATCACGGAAAACTATGGAAGCGTGGCGATGATCGCCGCATGGCAATGCCTTACTCGCGTTCGGAACAGACGAAACATTAATTACGACGACATGATGCATGGAAATGCTCTATCCGGCCCAACACGTAATTAATCGCGGCAGGTGGAAGATGATATTGATTTCGCTCGACTCGCTCGCGATTCGCCGGTTTCGCGAAGAAACGCCTGTGGTAGGGAACAAACGGGCTAGAAAACGAGAAAGAAAAATCATCGTGAACGTGGAGGAGGGAGATGCGGGGGAAAAAAAGTATCAACGCGTGACCGATCACGACTGTTACGTTAATTAACGATGTAGATCGTGTTTCCGGGTCGATCCGGGCCACCATAAATCTGCGGGACGCCGCGCCGCGGATTCACATAATTTATCAAAACTGAAAACGATCGTCGGGACGAGCCGCCGCGCGGTCGTTACGGTCGCGGCGGAATTATTTCGCGGAAAATAACTGTTATAAATTCCTGAGCAATTCCGCGGCGAAAAGTGCTGATACAACCAACGGTTTCCGAATAGAATGATAAATCTATCGAGCAGCCGACTAAGTAAGACGGAACATTAGCGCATAAATGAGCAGAGGGGGCCGTCGAGCGGGTTCCGCGGGCGAAAAGCGACCCTGAATGCGATATTATTAATGGAACTTCGTGTTTAACACTTTAAGGCCCGCATTATCCCGTCGTTCCCCTAACCGCAATTTTTATTATCCGAACAGTGAAATTAACACTGATTTCGAGACAATGTCGTATCCAAAAAAATGTTTGACCACTAAATTTCCCATTCTCGAGAAACTGTCGATATTTATATCGAACTGTAATAATTTCGTGGGAAAAATATAGCACTTCTGGAGCGCAATGTGGAAGTAAAAATAAGACTGAAATAGAAAACGGACTGATATTAAATATGGATATGACCATATGATAATCGATTACATGAAAAACGTTGTGCAATATATTCAGTGCTGTAAGAAACTTGGGGTTTCCAGTTCTTTATAAAGAGTTCACGTTACTGTGTCATGAACTTGTAGTTCATTGATTCTACCAAATGATTTTTGTTTGGCGCAAATTTTATGCCTACAAATTATACAAGTTTCTTCGTTTGTCAAGTATTGAAATGAGGCTTAATACATTGACTTATTAATAGGCTAATTATAAAATTGATGAATTCGAATAGACAATTGTGGGAACGTTTTCGTCGGCGATCGAACACCGTATAAATGCATAGAAATCGTCGGCGAGTTGCAGATATAAGCAATATGATCACGACGACATTTTTCGTCTACACATCCATTCATCCCACCTCGTGATTAGAGTGCAAACGCACATTAACACTGTTGTACATATCTGGAGTTCTCGTCACGCTTTATCGCGACGAAGGCGCGAGAACGTTTCTTCGGTATGTAATTCATGAAAAGAATATTCAATGGAAATGCTCGGCCATTGGCAATGGATATGCTCGACGTGCACCACATTGCAATTTACAACGATCTAATCGCGGCTAAAGTTCAGGGCCGTACGAAATAGCACCCCTGCTGCGCACGTTTCTGCACACCCGTGAAAATCCAAATATCTGCCCCCAGTTTCGATGCAGAGGGTGACCGGAAATTTATCCTCGTTTCGCTAATTAAAAAAACCACCAAATGATGAAGAACTTCTTCTATTTCGTGTCTTTCAGCAGAAACGAATTACTTGAACTTGACTTCATTAAACAAATCAGTAAAAATATTGTAATTTTCAGGGGTACAGAAATGTTGAAATCAGACTAAACCGCGAATGTGATATGTAGACTGCGGATCTTTATGCAAAATAAAATTGTTCTGCATCGATTTTGAGCAGCAGGAGGTAAAATAAAAATTGATTACATCCCGTAATGATTTTGTTGCATTACAAACAACGTTGCAACATTCTGAAATTCTTCTAATCTTTTATTAATTCAATTTCTTCATAAATGCATAAAGATCCGCAGTCTAGTGATATGTAACACGAGCACCACCTCTGAGAATCGGGCAGGAACTTTTGCAGCCATTCAATATAATCCGATATGCGTGCGTTGTATATTTCCAGACGTTATAAACTTGCCAGTTGAATTATTAGCGGGTGGTATATAATGGAATTTCCTCGGATTATTACCCTTGGCCGGTGCATCGACCGTGGAAGCCGACCTACCCCCACGAGGTAGGAAGGTCGGTCTAGCGTTCGTGAACCTCGTCTACTCTCGATGAGGGACACCGTGCACCTTGGCCAGGTGGGTGTGAGTTAATTAGAGGCCATACTGTACGAAGAGCACCCTCTTACAGTCTCCCTTAGCGGCTTTCCAGTCCCAACCGTCATCAGGATGGAGAAGAACACCGTGAAAAGGTGTTGCGGGGGTGTGCGACCGCCTCTGGACTCGTCGGGGTAATATCCAGTAGAAGCTGTAGCTCGACCGCTTATTAAAAACATCTAGCCATGGTCAGCAATCTCTTTTCCACCCTGAAAGAGCAAACGCTGTCGCGTAAATGTAAGTGTGGTTCTCGTTGCACGCGTCTGCGCGTTCAACGTAAATGTTGCGGGTTATATGCGCGCTCGGGGGTTAAATTCGTGGCTTATTACGTCCCCTAAATGCCTGTATGGGAATTATTAAATTCCCCGGGTTTACGGCCAACCTTAGGTACCATTGCCTCGCATCATCCCCGCGTTGTTTATTAGCTGGAACTCTTCTTTCGCACGGATCATCACTGAAGGGTTAATATCGAAATTTTACAGATGCACCTGGCTGGTACGGGTTAAAGTGAATTCTCGAGTGAATTTTCTAGCAATATACGAGGTGTATCGGGATATTGAACGAGGCACTGTGAAAATAATATTGAACGATGTAAACTGGCCGATTAAATTTTTAAGCAAACATTTACCGTTTCCGTTCGAATAAACAGGGGTTGCGGGATATTTCCCAGGTTCTAGTTCCACACAATGGAATTGCTTATGGTTGTTGCATGTTTCAGAGCGTAAAAGAGACTGCTCGCGGTATCGACGGGCGTTTCATCATTAAGGCGTAACCCGTGCAATATTTAAATAGACACGCTCAACAGAGTATCAGAGAGCAATGTCTCAGGTGGACCCGATAAATTTCTAACGGAATCGGCTCGGCGCGGCGCGGCGCTGCGCTCGGAGAGCCCGTAGTTCTCATTCTAGTTACGTACCCCTCCACTCTCTCGCTAAACATCCGTATACCGCAGGAAATTGTTGCGGGGTAGCATGACACGGTTGTGGGTGCCATTATCGCTATCTGCATTCGTAATCGTACGACTGCGCGGCGCAACGACGCTTTTCATAGAACAATAGAAACGGAACAGAGTTGTTTATCACGCATCTTACGGCAAATTTCTGCCTATCCGGATCAATTTGTTCGGCGAAACTGAGTACCCGCGGCGTCCATTTCGCTGATTACTTCGCTCCCGCCGCCGCCTTTCATCGGCGCAATTATTCAAAGTTGAAACAATTTCGACGTGTAATTTAGTCGTGTATGTTTCCATAATTGCGCACGCTCTCGTGAACGCGCTGAATTCGTACGGATACCTTCCGCGGTCGTTAAAAACTTCAATCGGGTTTGCTCCAGTTCGAAGTTTCCGTTCTCGCTGGAAAAAGACAGCCTGTTCCTGCGAATCGTTATTATTCAAATTTGTCAGAATTTCATCGTACAATGAGCAGTTATGCATTTGAAAAAATGCCTCTTATTTATCAACCGTTTGATGGCGCACGGCCCCTCAAGTAAAACGGAGACGGCGTTCCCGCTCTTATAAATTAGCGGATCTGAAATAATACCCTCGATGGTAAAATAGAGTGGTCTCGTTTTCCGAGGGAAGCGTTCTAAATAATATATTTTTCAATTTCGAAACGTTGAGCGGAGTTTCCATCACAACGGAGCGTCGTGGCTTCCGGCGTGATGGCGCGGTGGTAATGCAGCGACCCTCCGGGGGGTTGGCGGAGTTAACGAGACGTCATAAGGGCGATGCTATAATTGCGTCAAAGGCGTATAACGGGAGTAATCGTACGAGTATAGTCGAGCCGGCAACAACGTATCGCTGGGAACACGAACGAAGAGAGAACGTTGGAGAGAAAGAACAGCTCGGCACCGTCATGGGGGGAATGAAACGAAATTAAGGAAAGAAATAATGCTGTAGGAGAAAGTAGTGGTGCCGCGGTGGTTCAGGGACGAGTCAGAAGGACGATCGTGCATAGAGAAGTGCACAGGCTCGTGGAAAAGCTTAGGTACACGTGTTGATGGCCGAGACTCATCCCTAATTGTGCTTAATGACACCGTGTCCTCGGGGGTGAAACCGCAGAACCACGCTCTCCCTCTCTTTCTCTCTTACCCCATACATCTTCTTTCCTCTTACACACGATGCCACCCCCGAACGGTTGTCGGCAAACCCCTCGGTCCTCGGACGAGGAGGGAAAAGCCTGGACGGTCGGGACATGTGTCGTGTTCAAGCATCCGGAAAAGCACACCGGGTTATCTAGGATCCGGACCAAAATACACGGCACACGTTCGAGGGTCGTTCTTTCCTCCTTCGATGCGCGATACTCTCTTACGAGGGCGACGATCCTGTCACGTTTACCTGGATAAGGTCCAGGCTTTATTGGTCTTTTAGCCGGAGGCTGTATAACTGCTTGTTAGGACGGGCGTTTGCATACGCGCCGCTCCGCGCCACCCGTTTCGATTGCACGCGACCGGTAACTACATATTGCTTCCGGTGGCTCGTTCACGGTCATTCTCATTCCGCTTTCTTGGCTCTGGCAGGTGTGAAGCTGCAGTTCCCACAATTTCGAACTTTTCGGCACGCGTTTCTTATCATCGTGCACAATAGAAATTGTTATTTTAATCATTTCAATTTTTGAAACGGAAAGACAATGTACAAGTTGGATTTCTGTTCGAATCGCTGGAGTCGTCAATGATAGAAATGAAAGTTCGTTGGATGGTCGGAGAAAAAAATCGAACGGCCTCGCGGAACTTATCGACGAGCAGGCTCGAGGCAGGAGGAGCCATTAGCATAGAAATCAATTATCCGATTGATTTCGATCGGTGCAAAGTTTTACAACAGGTGCGCCACTCCGGTACAATCAACGTTCCAATCTCGAGCCCGCGAAATTACGGTGGAATTTCCCGGAATCGAATATTGCCTACAACCTTTCCGGGGCGCTAGGCGTTCTTAGAATCTAGCAATTAATCGACCGTCAGCCGGGCCGGAATGCTGCACGATAGTGAATCAGGAATGGGTTCTCGCCGGACACAGAGAGGGATGAACGGCGCGGAGCGGCGCGGCGCGGCGCGCAGGAGAGGGTAGAACCGTCGAGCAGCTACGTTATGAATACATTATATCTCCGGTTCCAAGGGATGCTGGCACATGCGCCGACAGGGTAGCTCCACCCTGTACTCCACCGGGACTCTGTGTTTCTCTCCACCTCTTCCGATTCCTCTCTCTAACCCCCTTCTGCACCCCCGGTTGCCCCCCTCGCAGCCCGCGCTAATTATACATGCGCTAACCAATCCACCTCCAATGAGGCTGGGCTGTCGCCCTCTCTACCAGAGAGGGTTCAACCACTCTTGTCCTCACTCATTGAAGCCTGGGTGGAGCATGGACCTTCCTCCGTGCATACCACGCACTTGCTTTGCTTAATTACGCGGAGGCGTTAACTAGCTTCCAGCCAACCCTTGATTCGCAACCCTTTACACCCCGGGAAAGGGAAGCAACGGCGTTGATTGGCTTTCCACAGCCTCGCCGGCTCATTTCCGAACGAGAAACTCCTACCAAACCCTGGCGAAAGATTTTCCGGTGTGTTTCGGCGCGATAATTCTTCGGGAGCGTGTGGATTTTGGCCTGTTTCCGCACGATCGTTTCAGTTGCTTCTGTACCTCCCTAAATTTACGAGCATTTGAATTGGCAGCTTGGAACCATTTTCAAACAGTCTTTCAGCCGGGCTGAATTTATGATGATCTGGACGAGCGAAGATCCGCTCGTGCTCTATGAAATATTGCGTCTGTCTAAACAATTGATATTTTTTCCGATGCATTTCCGATGAAATCACGTTCTCAAACCGATTTAACCCTCCGAAAGACAGTTCCGCTTTCAATAATATTAAAACAGGAAGATGACTGGCCGGTTTTTGCGGTCGAAACGTCCATCGTGGAATTTTTGGTAATTTCGCGATCCTACCATGGAAGCTGGTTTTTCAGCGGTCGTCGAAGGTGTCGTAGGAAGCGGCGTTCGGTTTCCAGCGATAATTAAATTGCGAACGAAGGCACAAAGAGACCCGTCCTATTTTATATTCATTGCTTTCTATCCCATTAGGAGCTATCACCGATTCAATATTCTTCCACGGCGTGCGCGCGCGCTCGCTCGCTCGCTCGCTCGCTCGCGAGTCCCTTGGACTCAATCTCATATTCGCAAGACAAACACTCACCCTCTGGGCGATCTTAACAGATGCTCCACAGGAAGTAACGACCTCACAATCTCCAATTTACGAGCCGGCACTCTCCGCGAGCCGAGATCCTCGAGGTCAAAGATTTCCTCGGCTCGATCTTCGTTTCCATAGTGGAAATGACCGGGACGAGCTTGTACCCGGCGGAACGAGATAAATAAGAAGCTCGAGGAGCAGCCAGAACGGATCGCCCCGGAGAAGGACGGAAACAGGAGAGAGTCGACCCGGGCAGAACGAAACAGAGGGATCGGAAAAAAGCAGAGAGAGAAAGACGAAGACACAGAGTAGGAGAGAGTGAAAGAGAGACGGGGATGGGGAGATGCAGAGGAACAGAGAGGGAAGTTTGGCGTCTCCCGAGGGTGAAGGACGAATGCAGGCTCTCTGTTCGTTCCGAAGGAGTCTAGAGAGCCGCGAAACGCGGATTCGACAAATCGAAGTCTGGCCCCCACGCGAAACGAGGCTGGGGGGATAGAGGAAGAAGGACTCTTGGAGGAGATGGAGCGTCGTCGGTGCAGGTCGGAATAAGAGGGTGGGTGGCGGTGTGTGCCGCCTTCGGCGCGCAGGCCCTATGCAAAATAGCAAGGCTGGTGGGGTGACGGAGCCGTTCCAGACCCCCCAACGGGGCAAACAACCCCTTAGTTCTGCCGTAGCGGCCGCAGACGCCCCCACCACGTGTGTGTCTCGCGCGAGAGACGCCTCTCGTCGTCGCCGCCGTCGTCGTACGTCGTCGTCGTCGTCGACGGCAGCGCCATCCCGGTCGTCATTCTTTCGCTCTCGATTTTTTCACCGATCTCGATTTCCGGCCGTTTGTCCATGCCGGTTTTTTAACGCGTGAAACCGCGCGCGCGATCAACTCTCCCGGGCATCTTCCATTCTCGAAAGTGAACGTGCACCCATCCGCGGGGAGATCCCGAAACGAGGAAACTTGGAACCTTGGAACCACGCCGAGGAGAACCGATTCGGATGTACCCTCGATCAAGAGTAAGATTCCCGCTTTGCCCCTAACGTCCACGAGTAGAGGATTCCCTTTTCGCGAGCGCGTGTGGGTCTACCCTCTGTCGCTCTTGCTGCGTTGGGATTAGACTACTACGTTAGAGCCAGGACTGTTGCGAATGACGTTTTTGGAACTGTTTCTACTTTGACATGTTCGATGTTTATGATAGCAGCTAATCTTCCAATTTTCACCCCTTGTAATTCCTGTAAAGAAGTTTGTCTAGTGATGGATAACCTCAAACAGTATCTGCTAAATATGAATATTATACGAAATAAAATTCCATTCATTTGCGACTAACGTGTAAGAATTAAAATCAGTGTCGACACATAAATTGGCCCCTTCTGTGGAATTGTTAGGAATAGAGAAGTTCTAATACTTATTACTTCTCCAGACTGAAAAATCATTTTTGCAGAAATGTAAGAACATTCAAAGTACAATTAACCCTTTAGGGACGACGCCCGACGTTGTATGATAATTTGAGTGCTACCCTAATCTGTGAGTCAATCAACAATCAGTGCAAATGTGTCGCATTTAGTAATCTAGACGTCATCCCTGAAGGGTGACACCACAAATCCTAACACTTGGAGGTCGAATCGTACTCGACATTGACTTTCGCACCAATACTTCCTTATTTTATCAATTCGAATTACCTACACTCATTAATAATGATACAATTGTACGCATGTAAACTCGTAGTATTTCGTATCTGTTCTAAATAGATCTAAAAAGGAATATTAAATAAATTGCTTTAACTTTATCCAATCGATATGTTCGGTGAGTTAGTGGTGAACGTGTTAATCGAATTGGTAACAACCAAATGAAAGTGATTATTATAAAGACTGGATACTCCTGAAATGAAGGAATCCTCCGAAAGTGTTGATAGGAAAAGTTGGCCTCGACCTTCGTGTCGCAGTCTCGTTTCGCAGAATCACGAATTCGAGCAAAAAATCTTTTTCGATCTGCTGAATTATTAATCGACAGTGTTTCCGGTTTTTTTGAGCAGAAACGATCGTGGCTCGATCGAGAGACACAGTGCCCGGACGGCTGCGGTTCGCGCGGCGTGAAATCAGCCACGGTATTACCGTGGCAACCTTGAACTAATAAGTCTCTCATCAGCTGCAGCGACATTGCGGCGCTCCTAGCACGTTAATAAGAAAACATTCTACATATATGTATACCTAGGCTAGTCCCAGTTCGCCTTGCAGACACGCCGTTCCAGAGTCGTAAAGACACCGTGATTTCGGCGAGGCATTTTTACGGAACATCGAGGTCCCATAAATCATCGGACTCCTATGAAAGGAATTAGCGACGTGATTAGTGCTGTTTATGCGACCCGCTTGGCTATAAATCTTCCGCGTATGTCGAAATCGTTGCGGAAAGGGTGATCACGATTAATTGTTCCCTAATTTGTACGAGTTTTAATTGATTGGATCTCTCACGGGTAGCACTGCCCACTCTTTTTCTTCTCGAATTTGATTGCATTGTAAAATCGAAACGGAACATTTCTCTTTCCAAGGACACTCCACTCGAATTCCCCTTGTTGCACAGAGCATTCAGTTCAGATAAAATATGACGATCTCAATTAATCACGCGGCAAAAATAATTGCGACAAATCATTTAAATTACGTTTGCTCAACGACGCGATTAACGATGAGCAACTTGTACTTTTTTTTCTTCATCGACGATTTACATTAATTTCTTGGACGCTCTCTAACGGTTGTTAAACCCAGCTGCGTTTCTATATACATCAACTATCGACGCCGATACACGGTGTTCATGAAATTTTTCTGTCGATGACGAATCTGTTCCAGGCATTCGTTAGTCATAAACGTGTTTTAAAAACCGTTTCCGTGTTATAAAGTAATTAATCAAACGACAGGCAGCGCGCGATTGTGATACCAACGCAAAGAGTATCGTTTCGAATCCGTTCTCGCGGAGATTAATTCCGTGCTCCTGAATACGATTACGTTAACGAATCGACTTACCTGTAGCAAGTGCGAAATGAATCCGTCATTTTCAACGAAACGACGCGAGACGAATTAAATGCCGAGAGGGTCGAAAGGTCAACAAATTAATCGGCTTCCACGGGTTTACGCAAACTTATTTAATTTATCATCCGAGCGGAGCCCGACCCGTGAGAATATTTTCCAATGAAACTTTCTATAACGTTTCGTTATAGAGAGGGGTGGAAACTATTTTTTCTATCGAAACGAAGTTTTAATCGGAGGATTTTTATAGACACATTCCGTGACGCGGGTCGATTCGGCGGTGATTATAAAGCGGCCGGGTAAAGAACGTGAAATCGATAGGAAACCGTTGATAAGGGAGCGTGATTAATCGTCGATCAATTAACAGTCGCGTAGAACCGCGCGAGGCACGGCGTGAGGCGAGGCAAGGCGAGGCGATTGCGCCATACGCTAGTCTCGGAGCCGGACATCTCTCATTAATTAGTTATTAACGGCGTGCCGCGGTAATTACCTATGCAAATTCGTCCTCGGGCCGTTCTACGCCCGTCATTATCTCCCGGCAACGATTTCACAATACCACCTCCGCTCGTTCGGCCAGCGTCTCGTGAAAAAATGCGAGAAGGTGGAAGGTCGAGGCAAAGACGAATAATCTTTGGATGTGTCGAGCGTCAACTACCGGCCATTCGATATGTTCACTCTCGAAAACCACGAGGCGGTTTTGTTGTGCTTTAACGGCCGTTCTGTGCATCGATCGTACGAGGAATTATTTATCGCGTGCTTCGGTATTTACATTACAAACGTGATCCTTCCGCTCTTTTTTTTTTCTCTCTCTCTCTCTCTCTCTGTGTGTGTGTTCCATGGCTTCGTGTCACAAACAGACAACGTTGTCAGACGGCGAGAGCGCACGCGTGCATCGCGGGATTGATAATTCACCGGGTCGGGAAAATTCGATAAGTAATATTTCCTCGAAAAGTTTTTGTCCGAGCGATCGTATATCCCGCAACTCGGATCGGGGCTCTCCTTGTCGGAGAATGAACGAGAGATTCCTTGAATAGATTTCTTTTATTCCCCGGCTAAGTATTTCCGTAAAGTTTCGCTTCGAATTATCAATCTCTGCCAGTATCGACTCCCGGCCGAAAGCTCGATGTCAAACTTGCTCGGCGGGTTACGGAGCGGTTCGATATTCTCATGTGGACGGATAAAAATTGTGCTCAGTAAATGTGTAGCGGTTTGAAAATACTAAAGCAACTTTACCAGAGTTAAAATTGCTTTCGATATTTACAGTTTAATTTTCATAGCGCTAATGACGACTCCTTCTGCCCACCGTTTCGCTACAAGACGCTCCTCAGAATGCTGTAACTAGCTCGCTTTCGGTTGGTCGCCCGCGAGATTGTACAGCACGTAGTCATTAGTCCTTTTTAAGAAACAAAAACCTCGCAAAACTCGATGATACGCCACCACGGCGATTTGAATAGCGACGTGAGCGCAACTTGTTTATTTTCCGTTGGCGAGCCACGCCACGCCGCGCCGCGCAGAGGCGGCACTCGACTGCCGGTCGCGTCGCGTCGATCATTTTCACGATCTACGATCGATCGCGCCGGTACTGGCGGCAACGGGCACCGCGCGCGCGATAATTACGATAAAACCGGCGCCGGCAAAGCGGAGTTAATTATTCAGTGCCGTGCGAGTGCCCACGTCCTCTGTCCCACAAAGGGAAATGACTCGAGGCGATTACCCTCCGATGCGAAATTTCGATGGAACCAACTTAATGTAGGATGATCGCATACCCACAGTTTTTCGCCGGTAATCAGCGAAAATTGACCAATCATTTTCAATGCGCTGTCCGGATTTTATGGATTTATGACAAAAATGAGTAGGTGTAATTTAAAACAGTAAAAACATTAGAAGAATTGAGAAAACCACTGTTCTATTATTTTCAACCTATTAAACATAGTAACAAAGAAAATAAACTATTTCATTTCAGTTGATTGCAATTCGGGTAGAAAATTTGTATGTTGCATACAGCTCCGCTGTCCATTTATTACAATTGCTCGGTGTTACGGTATGATCGGAGGAAGTCTAATTAAAATTAGCGGTAGTAGACAAACAAAAAATGATAACAGATTTATTCCCACACATATAATCACCATTCAACTAGTTGTGGAATTTCGGAGACACCCTGTACAGTTCTAGGACTCAACAGCCGTCAGAGCCAGGAGAAATCTAAAGAGAGCTCTAAAATAAGCAATTACAAGTTCGAGTGTCGACGAGGTTTTTTAAACATTCAGTCCGTAGCATGAAGGAGCGCGGTGTCTCGGGATTGGTAACGATCGCCGTGCAAATGATCCACAGAGGACCCAGGTGGCTGCGGGAGGGTCACCGCG
Source organism: Lasioglossum calceatum (assembly GCA_963966675.1). Taxonomy (NCBI): domain Eukaryota; kingdom Metazoa; phylum Arthropoda; class Insecta; order Hymenoptera; family Halictidae; genus Lasioglossum; species Lasioglossum calceatum. The sequence continues at coordinate 10,064,368 of OZ016550.1, read as the reverse complement.
GGCGGTCCAGGATCGAGTAAGAATGAAGAGGAAGAAATGAGGATGACGGAAAAAGAGGGAGGCTGGAGTAACGCGCGAGCGCGCGCACGACGAAGAGAGACGGTCGGGAGAGAGAGAGAGAGAGAGGGAGATCTTTTACGGATCGACTACCAGAACGATGAAATCGGTGACGGAGAAAGGGGCGGACGTAGGCGGTCATTTGTTGCTGTTTATTAATTCGAGGCGAGGCGAGGCGAGATACGTCCAGTTTGTGCGGTTCGGTTGCTCGTTTCGCCCACGCATAAATTTCTCTCTATGTGTTTTTCTCTTCCCGTAATAACGCACACGTAGTGCCCACAATGCCGCGCGTCGGCCTGATGATAATGCAGGACATCGTAAATAAAATATGCCCCGATAGTAGGTGAGCCGGGGCTCCGACCAAATTCCGGGACGCCGAAGCTTTTCGAAGCCGAAGATCGGTGATTGTCGGATCAACGACAAGCAGCTGGAGGACCCGCAAAAGCTTCGTAAAGACGGTAATAAAAGCGCTGCTACTAACATGTCAGTCGCGCGGCTCTTTATTGGACACGACATTACCTTATTCGACCAGACTGACCGGCGCATTGTCTTGGAAGGGCCACCATTTTTCGCGAGCACCGGCGACCGTGCAAACGGTCACGGTGCTTTAACTTTCTCGGTCAAAGGTTGCATAGCCGATGCATCTGCATCACTTTTTGCCGCCCTCGTTATTGCGCGCACTTAGGAGCCTGGACCTTCCGAATTCTGGTATTTCTTTGACACGTTGTATGCCACGTGTTATTTAAAAAATTGGAAGGATCAGAAAAGCTGTAAAAATATCGTTGTAAAGTAAAAAACGTTTATTCTGCATAAAGATCCGTATTCATCTTCTAAAATGAACACGCCCCGAAGGAATCGGTAATTACGACGAGAACGCATTCGAGCGATACCGTTTCCCGACGAATCTAATTAAAAAAACAATCGTCCATTAGGATAACAAACGCGCATCGCCCACGTCGCAGCGAAGAAGGACAGCGGCTGACACGCTTCGTGCCGCAGGAAAACAATGTCCAGAGAAGAAAAGGTTCTTAATCCGGCAAATATTTACAGTCGGAGGTGGTTGAAAAATTTCTGAAATGAGAACCGGCAACAATGGAGGAGTAAGGGATAAGGGCGTCTCGCGCGTCCTAATCAGCATAACGTCGTGAGATCGAGGAATGCCTAAAGACAAAGGGAACGCTGACGACGAAAAACAGGGAAGGGACCGGGGACCGCCGACACCGAGGGTATAATTAAAACGACGTTAATTAATTGTTAGCACAACAATGCATCCGTGTCGGAGGCAGAGGCGTGGAGGTGGAGAGGGGTGGTAGAGGGTAGTCGGGCCCCGGAGCATTCATAAATTTACATGTCTTTCGTCGCGAGAATCATTTTTTACAGCCGTTAGGAGAGTGTCGGCGGTTGGTGTGCGTGCAGAAGAGATGCTGCGGACCTACAGCAAAGCATGAGCTATATTACGAGTCCCCATGGTGTTGCTCATAATAACCATCGATGTCTCTCCGTGGGCATGGAAGCCAGCCTCGAGGTTCGATCTTGTTATCCGTCTCCGGTCGCGATCGAAATACTTTAATTCGATCAATTTTGTAGCTCGATAATTATGGTCTTTTTATGTCCACGAGCGGCGAGCTCGCGCGCACCACTGTTATTAACAAGAATTTATCAAATTTTTCAGTCGCCGAGAGAACCTGTCGGAAAATGTTTTATCAGATCTCGTACTTTGCGCGCCGCTTAATTTCATCCGATCATTCACTATACCATTTTTCTCGGGCTTTTTTTCAAGTACGTATGCTATTCTTGTCGGTAATTTTCTATCCTTCAAGAATTCCAAGTTTTGTGGAATTTTGATAGTGATTCGTGGCTCTGTTGATGTACTGCGATTTATTTTCAGCGAGTGTTACTATTTTCGTCAATAGCGACGTACGCCCGTTCGAATCTCGAAAAATTTCGCCAGTCCTACTAAAAGAGATACGCGATCGTAACGTGAGACCGAGACGTGGGTGGTTCGTTGCACGAGAACCGATAGGTAGTTATTTTTAATGTCGCCCCCGAGCGTGCCACGAAAAAATGAACGCCGTTATAATCGATACAGGTGCTACCGAAATTAATTCGGTGCTCTTCGATCGCGAGGGTAAACGCCGCCCCGCGTTCCTTCGGGTCGAACGACTCGAGAAAATATTTTCTGCTGTTAATTAAATTATTAACAATTTAAAATGCGTCAAATAGTGTACGAAAAATACTTTACCCAAAATATGAAACGATGCAAAAATTCCAAATTCTGGCGATGAAAATTAATCGGTAGAAACATTCCGAGTTGCTAAAGTGTGAGATATGAAAGCGAACGGAGAGGAAATTCGCGGCGAAGTCGAGCATTAGCAAGAAAATTTATTCGTCTGTCGGGCGATTATGACAGGCGCAGTTTCGCGGCAATCAAATCGGAGCGTGTAGATGATGTATCGTAATCGCCTGACAATTAGTGTTCGGCCGAGCCAAGAATTCGCTTGAATAATTTTTAGATCGGCCGGGCTTTATCGCAGAAGGATCTCGAGGATGATTGGCGACCTGTTTGACGGTACAGAGCGTCATAGTCCAGTTCGTGAATTTCACACTTGCACGATATGGGCATTAGTGTTTGCACGGCTTGCCCCGGCTTCGTTATACGTTTCCACGCACACTCCATGCTCACTGTCACTCGTGCGTTTCTGTTCCAGGGCATAAGGGAGCGGAAGGAGCGTAGATGAGTTCTGCTGTCTGCGTCCTCGGTAAGTCGTGAACAGTGAATATAAAGAGCGTATGAAATGTCTCTCGGCTCAGCGCTCCGGGAACTTATACGTGTATATTATTGCAACGCACGCGGAATCCGAACTTCTATTTAACTAACGAGCCAATGCCGTTATAAATGTACGAAGGTAACATTAGATTTCTCTCTCTTGAAGTGATACCGAGTATTTCTTCGACATTCTTTCGGCTCTTGGCGTACGCTCAAATTGTCCGACGATTTTCGATTTTGCGGAACGTTCGTTTTGAACGGGAACAAAGATTTTATTCGCTTTGACGAAGAATTATTTCTTTTATATTCTTGGCACAATATTCAATTCTCTAAATGCATGTTACATACTCCTTCACATACTCCTTCTTCATTTACTTAATCCACTCAATATAATTACTTTTTGTGCACTCTTTACAATTATTCAAAATATCAGGACAATAACATTATCGTCTCGAGCACGATAACAAAATTTCGAGAGCATATTCTGGACCTGTGACACCAGAACACCGCGTCAAAATTGAAGGCAGCGTGGCCGGAGCAGACGGAGAAGATCGGCGTTCTAATCGCGGCGGTTGTCGGAATCATCGGTCGGCGATGGTAGATGCGCATCATTTATGATTTATGTGCAAAACGGACGAAACGAATCAATACGCGGAGAGGCCGGTGCAGACGGTCCGCATCGAAAGAAATTCTCGATCGGATCGATTCGTACGAGAGCGAGATGGGCACGGGACGGGTTGGTCGGTCGGTCTGGACAGAAAAATAGAGAAACGGGAAACGAAAGCGGCAGAAGTAAAATGGAGGAGCGAAGAAGCCGAGAGAGAACCTGAGAGAGAAGCGAGAAGAAGCGCGAAGAATGAAGGAGACGCGCCCCGTTGCCGGACTACCTCTTCTTCCCCATAAATACGGATTTAGTCGCGCGGTTTACGACCGAAAACGTGTCGAGCTTCGCGAGCTGGGCCGTGCCTAAATTATTAAAGTCGTAAACGATCGAAATCGTCGTTAAGCGCCGCGCGAAGAAACCCATTGGGCCCTGCCTCCGCGCGTCTCCTCGACAAGGATCATTTTTCTCGGGGTTTCATTGTTGGGCTACGGTCAACCGGGCCCCGATACACACATCCTCGTGCTTTTGTCGCGCACGACAATAAACGGACTTACTTGTCGTACGCGCGTTTTCTGCGACGGATCCTTGCCTCACCCGCCGCTGACACAGACCGGACATAGATCAAGCTGGAAGGTTATTGGCACCGGTAATCTGGAATGGCACGCGTAATAGTACTCTCCTCGATGAGTTGTTAACGCGACGTTCACACCGCGGTGAAATATTCCGCGCACAGTTTACCCCAGGATTTATTGTGCCCCTTCGATCACGCCGCTGACTTTTTACCGGATTCTGTCTTAGCCGGCAGTTAAACCTAAACCGGATTCGTTTAACCACTTCGGTCCTGAATTATCTTGTCCCTTTGTTTTTCCTCTTATCTGCGGTCGCGATGATTTAAGGCGCTTTGTGCACGGTGGACCCCGGATCGACGCGAGTTTGTTGCTCATGCAACAAGGAAAACGTTGCAACTTGAAATTTCTCGGTTCTGTTTTTCTCCTGTAAAAATTGTATCTTTTTATTTGTGACGCTTTTCTTGTGTATAATATTGCTTAGCGGTAGAAGAGAAAGTATGTTTTAAAAGTATTCTCAGCTTGATATAAAAGCACAAGTTGATTGAATAGTATACCAGTTTGAACTGGTTCAAGTCCATTTGACCAGTATAAGTTAATAATAGTTTTATTGGTGGCAATTATTGTACAAGAGAAATAAAGCAAATCTCCTTTCGATTTACATCCAACACGGCTGTAAATATTCCACTGTTAACAATCAGCCTGTCGGTTAACCGAACACAACATTCTTCGATCTTCTATAATATCGATCAAATTCGTTCCAACTTCATTAAAATGTTTAGTTTCGATGCCAGGATGAAAATCGATCGCATATCTTCTGGAACAAGCTGAGTAAACGGGGGAACACGCCGTCATTATGTTCTTAAGCAAATCCAATGCACTTAATTCATTCCGTGCGTTCGCTTGAAACGCTTTAATTGCACTACGATTATCCGCCATTATCGAGTGATTAACGCAGGTTTTGTTTGTTAAAAAGCTGGCTTACGTAACCAGCGTGGGCTGCGCGAGCGTTGGAGATGAAAACCGACGATCCGATAGCGAAAAAGGAACGCGCGAAGTTTAGAAGGGGCAAGCATAATTATCGCGTAAATAAAGGAGTATCGCAGGAGTATCGTACGATGTTTTGTAATCAAGATTGGAATAATTGCCAGTACCTTAAACACGAGAATGTAAAAATTATTTAACGATGCTCGAACTGAATTTGCCGAGCTGAATTAATATTCCACTTGGTTGATTGAATATTCCACTTCTTGACGAACAATTAATTTCTTTGAATTTCATTACAGATTGCATGAACAAATTTAAGCCAACCTTGGAGTTGCAAAAACGGTTCTATAGGAATTTCCAACTCGTTGAAGAGTGTTGATAATAAATTACTTTTATTATCCATCGAAATCGATTGAATCTCAATCTCAGGCATCATACAAATAATTGTCTCATCCATACCAAATTCTTAATTATTTAATTGTCCTATTAAACTTTTAAAAAGTCGGTACGAGCAATTTCACATTTTTTGTGCCTTTGTTTCTCTCGGGCACGGTAATGACGTAATTATCGTCTTTTAGAAATAAGATCATAAGTACGTATCATTTACTGAAAAAAAGGAGTTTATTACATCCAAAAATGATTTACCGTAATTAAGTCGAATGAACGCGATTTTAAGACATGGATACATAATTAGCAACAGCGCTTTTGTAATATCAAACATGTGGATGCATAAAAGAAAAGAACGATAGCGGAGAGATCGATCAAACACAGGTTCCAAACTGCATCTGCTCCATTATGTATATTATATCTTAATCGTTATTAGTACTGAATTATCATACAAATTACATTGATCATGTAAATTACGACGAAAAGCGGAAATTGAATTTTTTTTATCGTCAATCGTGTGGCTAACAAATTAGTTACGGTTCGATGTTTCTCGCTTTTAACGTCCCTGTCGCAGACGTCAAAGAAATTTGGCATGCTCGCATACACAGATTGCGTACGTTGCAGATTTACGAATTTTATGAAGGTGTCCCTGTTAGTCCGTGCCTGTGTTTAGTCTGCAAGCGGCGTAATCAAATAAATGCTGCAACCAAAAGGAAATCATTATGAATGCTGGCAAAAATAGATCGTTCGACTCTTAAATAATTTTCAACATCCGTTGTAAACTTGTTTTCAACGTTCGAGTAAAAAATAGTTAAAATTAGAACTACCAAACCAGCCAGAGTTTCCTGATTTCTTCTTTTACAATATTATTGCGATAAAAAGTCATTCGCTAGACTTTTTGTTTAATATTACTCACCGTTAACTATGGTCAACAAAATAGAATCGGATAGCAGTGATTGAAACAGAGAAGGGATGGGGGTGAGCATTGTGGATTCGATGTCAGTTGACAAGATTATGGCTTCTTCGCTTCACTCGGATAAAAGGCTGAAGTTTTGAAGCCTGCAAGCTTCAGCACGCTTTTTATACTTTTTATTCCGGTTAGCATTGGTCTGCGGATTTTCACATTATTTTTAGCGACAGCTGTGAATCCATCAAATCTATAGTCGACTAAAAAATGTTGTTAAACAAGCATCCTTTATAGGAAAACCCATCAGAGATTTTTCGCTGCGAAAATATTCATGGAAAACAGTTGTAAATGGCCGGTCGACGGGTGCTCTCGTTACCGGTGTCCAAAAGCGGCGTTACTTTCCCATTCGTTGAATTAGTCATTGATCGATCGTATCGATCGAAGCGCAAAGCGGAAATTTATGGAGTTTCTCGATTAACAGCTGGCCGACGACGACGTACTGTCTCCGGCACGTCTGAGATTAAAACTATTTCTGGGAATGTTGTGCGACCACGGCCGGCACGGACAACTACACATGCATGTCGATCCTCCGTATGTCTCCTACAGAAAAGATAGGTGGCACGCACTAGGTGGCTGACTACAAAGAAGAGAAATCGATTTGCAATTTAAATCCATCGGCGTACGTGCCCACGGGTCATCCGATTACTATACGGCACTGCGCTGATCATTTCACTGAACTTGGATAGCTTCGATAACAGCGTGCATCGACCAGAAGATCCGCGCGAGATCGAGAGTCGGGCAATTCTAAAGATCGCGGATCGTGCGAACCGCCAACGTTTCCGACCCAACAATTTTCATAGATACCGGTCGCCGCTACCTATCCTATACCCTCGCTCCGCTAAATCGACACACAATTGGCATGATGCTCCGAAATTTTTTCGATCCCTCCGGGATTGCCACGGATTTTTCCGGAATCTGTAAATCGATCGACGGCTGGCAGAAATTATGTGGAAGCTGGAAATCCTGCTGGTTGCTACGCTTTCGCATTTCATAATTTATACATTTCGTACAAAATTTTTCTTGTCAAATTAAATGTATAATACGTGCACCGTTCGAAAGATTCACAGTTCTCTACTGCCTACTGCCTAAAGCATGTCGACACACAATCGGAATGGCAATGAAATTAAGTGGAAGCTGGAAATCTTGCTGGTTGCTACGTTTTCGAATTTCATAATTTATACAGTAAATTTTCATCAATAATTTTCTCCGTCCAATAAGATTGTAATAGGTACACCTTTCTAAAGATCCAACAGTTCTTTACTGACTAAAGCACGCACGCCTATAGGCATATTTCAAACAATGAAAAGAGGAGCCGTCCTTTAAGAGTGCGGGTATCGAGTGCAGCATCCCCTATGCATTTTCAACCCTCCGCTCTTCGTGATTTTCTTCGATATTGTCTTCCTCGACGCTCTCGTTCTCTCCCCTTACTAACTCGTTCCCCTCAATGATATTTCCCTATCGATTGATCTTCTTTCGTACTTCTCTTTCACCGTCTACGAATCTCGCTCCCCTTGTCTCTATTGCTTTCACTCGATCCTTACTTTATATTTCTTCGATCCTTACCTTATATTTTGTTATCGCTGTTCCAACTGCCTCTCCTCGTACAATTGCAATTTCTGCCATCAGTGTTATAAATAATTTCGTACAAAAATGTTATGCGAGTTCTCATTTTCATAACATAATTTTATTCGCCGAGAAGAATAGCGAACGATCGCGACCGAGCATCGCTGAAGGAGTTTCGCGAGATAATCGGGACAATTGTAGCCCGATCCGAAACCGAACGTCTTACATCACCGCTCGTACATCTCCGGAGAGCTCGGAGAGGCCGAGGTCACGAGAGGAGCACGAGAACGATTACAAAAGAGATTGGCAGGTGGTGGGGCCCAGATTCGTCCCCATGTATCGGCAAGAATATCGAATGTCGACCTTCCGGTGGACCCTCGCGGACGGTTCGAACCGTTTTCGATCGGTTCGATCGAGCCCCCATCGTGCCCTCTTTCTTATAATGTTTCTCACGTCTGCACAGACAAAAGCTGGCAAATTCCACCGTGAAAATCCGCGCTCATATTGGGCCACAGCCTCCCGTGACAAAGAATGCGAGCGAGTGGAAATACGTGCGAGAAGGCTGGCAACTCCGCCGTGAAATCAGTTAGGAAATCACAGGGTCCCGATCGCTTAACAGAGAGAGAGGGAGAGAGAGGGGGGGGGGGGAGCAGAGTAAAAGTGAGAAAGCGAGAGAGACAGGCTCTCCTTCTTTTTCTCCCTCTCTTCCTTCGCTTCTTGCCTCCCATCGTGTGCTCCCCTCCCGCCACGGGGTCGATTATTAATTTGTAACGAACCGGCGCCGACTGTTATTATCCTATAGTTACGTGATCATGTGATTACACGCACACGCAACGCGCGTCGCTGCCTGCGTGATCTCGAAGGTACGACCGGCCAGTTTTGACTTGACGGATGCTAACAGCGAGCGAATCGAACGAAGATCGTCGCGAACACCTCGTCCGCTTCACCGTGTCCGCTGAAAACTGGCATTAGATGTTTTGCTAACCACACGTCTTCATAGATGCTGCCTCGTCGGCCAGACGAAGACTCTAGCCAGCACCGCGCAAAAATAATTGCGGTTTTACACCGTCCACTTCGGAGAACTATGCCTCTCGCCGGAGACATTATCCTATCGACACATGCTCGGGTTTGTGGGCTTTTAACCCCTGCTGGTCGACCTGCCCCTTCTTCTGCTTCGGAAATTGTCGATTAAATTCCACTGACTGGTTTGATGTATTTGTTACAAAAATGAATAGGTGTAATTTAAAAACGTGAAATCGTTAGTTACATTATTTTCAATCCATTAAATATATTGAGAAAGAAAATAAACTTCTACTTCGCTCCAGTTTGTTGCAATTCAGGTACAACATTTTTCTACTACACATTTAATTATTGCACGAAAAATCGTACACAATGGAATTATTCTAGATCGGTAGAAATGTTTAGTTTCCAAGTTAAAATAGCTTCGACTGCAAAGGGGTAATGAAATCACTAATGTTTAATCATCTTCGACAATTTTAAAATAGACAAGCCGGTGATTCGACCGGCGCCGGTAGGTTCAGCGTGAAATGACAGTATCGTTAAAGATCGAGGTGTGGTTTAAAATCGCAGCTCCGCGATTAGGATGCGTGACGGGCTATAGATCGCGACACGTCGCGTCGAAGCGACATAGGAAGAAACTATCGCCGAAGAAGTGCCGGATAACTACCGCTAACAAATTCGATCCGTGTGCAAACATGGCCCAGGCCGAGCAGCGAAGACTATCGATTAGTCCTTCCGGGAAGGCAGCGGCCGTCGTGTAATCCGACTGCCGTCTTCGGATGGAATTATTTCGACATCGATTTCGATCATCTACGTTCGACGGAGAATTGCCCGTCTCATCATCTCTCCGGCTACCTAATCGTGAAATCGCTTTATACTCGCATCGGATCGACCATCTGCAATCGATAGACAACCGCATGAATATCACAGAAGAGCCATTAGATTTTCCAACCGTGTATATTTTCTCGATCTGTATCGATCGCAACGTTAATAACGAGCCTCTAAATCTGAACTGCTCCGATGTCGTTTAATTTATACGGTGCTGTAACGACCACGGTCTGCCGCGTAACTTATGTCATCGTGTAAATTATCATTTAGGTATCCGCGACAAGTAATTATAGTTTTACATACCTCCCAACGAAACGCCAACTGCCTAGAAACAGTACTTGTCAATCATTCTTCGCTTTTTTTATCCGGTATCCCGCTGCAACATACAATTCTGAATGATTGCATTTGAATTAATGACAATCCGTTTGGATGACAACGTGGAGCAACGTCACTAAATTAATATTTTCTATGCGATTCGAAGTGATTGCCATAAGAACCAATGTTGACGAAAGTTTTTGAAGTGAAAACTTCTCGAGGCGTGAACGAGTCTGATCCGTCACGCTCCGAGGTGAAACGCTATTCGGCTCCCCCGAGTTTAGCCGAGCGAGCGAGAAACGGACAGGTGTGTAATCGTCATAGAAGTTTCCACTTCGGTCGTGCGCACAGTATTGGTCTGTTTTTAATTTTTGAAATACGGGCAACGTGGGCGTTATAAATGTTCGAAATTGAGGGAGGTGCGGTGTTCCAGCGTTCCTGATACGTACGCGTAAAGCGCGACGTCGAGTCGCCCGCGGGTAATCGGATTTCCCGGCTATGCCGGACAGCGATGGCAGCGATAATGGAATTACCGTGGGGTCAGCACTTAATTACCTCGATGTATAGTCCGCCGCATGGAACAACAATTCGTTTTCGCCGCAGGAGACATCGCCACGGAGACGTTTCAAGACGTTCGATGCACCGATTCGCGGAACGGAACGCGTGACCCGGTTATGCCGATTCCTTTCTCGACCCGACCCGACCAACCGTGCCACTAGCCACCACCCGGTGGTTCCGCTAATTTTTCCTCGTTTACTTTCCACCCCCACACTCGCTCGCGTTGTTTAATTCCGCACTGCGATACCCGGTTCCGAGAAGGAATTCCTATTCCAGAACCCCCGAGTCTCTGCCTCGACAAACAGCATGTTTAAGTAATTGCGACCGAGTGGACATCGACCGACGGTCACCGTAATCTGACGATGCGGAAACCAACGGAAGACGATCTAATCGATCAGTCTTTAGTCGATCCGTTCCATCCCTGCTTCTCACATGATTTGTCGGAAAATCGTGGCTAGAATCAGTGCCGGATTAAGCCAGCGCGGGGCCCGTAGCAAATGTTATCACGAGGCCCTAGGCTTTGTACCAGGGCCGCTTGTATGAATGACCTTTCCTTTTTTTAGCAGAAATATTGTTAATGTTTCGGCGCCCCTTCGATGAAGCGCCCGTGTGCGGGGTCCCTTTTTGTATGGAGCGGGGCCCCCCAAAGCGCGGGGCCCGTAGCATTTGCTACTTCTGCTACGGGGCTTTATCCGGCCCTGGCTAGGATTTCACTAACCCCTTGCACTGTAACATCGAGTCGGATCCGTGATGAAGATCGACAAAACATTGTTCTATTGTTCCGACAGTATTTGCATTTTAATCAAATGAAAGTAGTCTTGAAATGTCACTCGAATTGTACACTTCATTTAGCAGATTTCTCTGTACATCAAATTTGCTTCCTGACATAACTCCACTCTATTTCAGCAATCAACGTAACGTGTGGACCGAGTAAACCAACTGCATTTTTATCGTCGATTTTATAGTGACGTGCAAGTCAGTTGTATCGATTACCGCAAATAAGTATAGATGTGAAAACCACGCCAACCTGAATTCATAATCTCCGTTGCATGTTCCCTTACCTAGATACGTATTGCCGTTTCGTCCGAATGTAATTCCGCCATTGATCCAATCACATAAATCTCTTTGGCAGCCATCTGTCACTGATACAAATTCAGAGCAAAATTGTACCCCGGTCACTTTTAAAAGCGGTTCCTTATTACCGACGCCAATTTTAATTAAAATGTCACTCCTCGAAGTAGCACGGACTTTTTTTTTTAAATGTGACAATGTCGTCTGACTTCGGACGAATCGGGCTCTGTATTCTTATGATGGTAATTTTATACGGAACAACACTGACTATGATAACTTCGATGTACCAAGCGTTTCATTTAATCGAGGACACACTTTTGGTCACCTCGGAATTGGCAAACACGTCGAGATGATAAATGGGAGATCAGTCCGATCCGAATGTCGCATTAACGTTCGAATTCGACGTCGATGTGACTCCATACTTTTTTTTTCGTAAATTCATCAGAATTAATAGGATCCGATCAAGTCTCCGATTTTTCGATATTCGATAAAGTTGCTCGTCCTCCGAACGCACAGGTTTGTTTGCGTTTCATTCCGACAAGATCTGCATCTGGTTAAAAAAAGCACTGCGATCGGACGCTGTACGAATTGTTTTCTAACACAGTTTTAGACGAAACATTGTCTGGTCAATGTAAAACTGCGTGCATCACAAAACAAACTTGCTCGATTCAACAAAAACTCAAAATAGAACGGCTCGATTTTATTTGGATCTGCTTGAATTCCTCGTTTCGACGGAACAGGTGCATCAGATTCTATACATTTCGAAAATGAAAATACTGCTTTTGCCTTAATACTTTTGGAAACAGCGTAGTTTACTTAACACTAAACCTCCCACCACCGGTTTCAGATTTTTCATTTCATAATAAAACTGATTTCACAAGAAATCATTGAGAATGAACAAAAGACACGACTATTTAATTAAATAAACAACTTCTGGGAATAATCGTATTAATTTTCTGCAAGGTATACGACAAGTTAAAGGAATTTTTAAGACATTATGATGATTATTTCGAGGCATTGATCGATCTTGAAACGTTCGAAGAAGAAATCGCAGGAGGGTCTTCGAAGCAACCTAAAACTCGTCCCGGCGAATATTTCGTTCGCACGGTTTCATTTAAATTACCATTCCCCCGACCAGAGGGGTTCGGCAACGCCTTGCGTATAATAGTCCATTTTCTATAGACTATATCCTATAGTCTGTTTCAATGTCTCGCCGATAATTGCGACGCGGTAACTCGAACGAGTTAGCGATTCTTTAAGGGATGGATTTCGAAACCGGTTTCGCATTATGCGCTATTCTCACCCCGAGGCGCTTCTCAAAGTTCGGCCGGGTTTTTATTTTCCACGGCAAAGGGGTGGTCAAGGAGACGAGCCGATCGATTTCAGTAGCCGTGTTAATTCTGCTTGACGGTTACTCGCAACAATCTTGAACCGGTCCTAATTTCAATTGCCCCCACCCCTCGTCTTTGATTCGACGATCAGACGTCGACAATTCTTGGTTCACTAGAATCGTAATTTTTTAAGAACGTTTCTCAAACAGATTATTTTAAAGTGCAAGAAATCTTATCTAAAAATCACACACATTTCAAATAATACTTTTAAAAAATCTTATCTAAATCTTAAGATTATTTTAAAAATCTTATTTAAAAAAATGACATCTCAGATAATATTGAAAATCTAAAAATTGTGTACCAGTTATTTTTTAATTATGATTTTTATAATTTTTATACATTCATAGAAAAATGATGGAAACTAATAGTTCTGTTATTTTTTTCAGTCCTGTTTTCAATTACGCAAACGTGAAAAAATCATAGCTCGAAACGCAAACGGATGCCACTATTTCGATGATCCCCAGCACACTCCCGCATCTGGCAGCTAGTTACTAATCAATTCCTGCGCGAGCATCAACACTGTGATTACATCGCATACCGACACGTCACAGTTCAAACGGTGCATATACGCGTGGAATTCAAGTGCGCGTACACCTTCCACTGAAATTCGAAGTCATTTCTAATACAGTAATTGCTTCGAATGGAGGGGAACTGGCATCGGTTCAGATTGCGTTCGTCAGCGAACTGTTTCCGTTCCCAGCCGGATGATTTATCTGCTTCGTTTTCATTTCGCATCCTCATTTTGTAATGCCGCGAAATTTTCACACTGCGTGACTCACTGCTCTTCTCACAGGAAAGTCGACTTTTTCTTGACGCGAGCTAAATTTCACTGACCTTGTACTCTAGCATGGATATTCAATTCACAATTGTATGTGCACGGAATTATTATTTTGCATAAAAATCCATAATATAAAAAAATTAGAATATGGTTGTTAATCGATTTGGCTTGTGAACGGTCCGTAAGATTTACCCAGCATTTTTGGCAGAAACGTTACGGAATGCAGCCAAATTGTCATAAATAAACTGCGTTCATATTATCCTTGAATCTATCAAAACGATTACTGAAGAACAAATTTTCCATACCAAAAAAATTTCTAATTTGCATAGAGAACCCGTAAAGAGTGTTCTCTATCAAGAATATAAAAGTTGGATTAAAACCGTTCCCGAAAAAGTGGTTTGCCTCGAAAGCAGCAGACATCCTCGCTCGCGTTCCTTCTCGGCGCGCTCATTACCACCCCTTCTAATCCTAGGTGGTTGTTGTTTTTTTTTCTTGACTGCAGTATACGAGGTCTAAGAAACACGACTTCGTCGTAGTCGCGCGGCTGGCTCGGTGGTGTAATTATGCTGCGCAGTGATTGGCGTGGTTCATGGAACAGAGGGTGCAAGCGTGGCTAAGCACGAGGGTAGCGGCGGTCTTGGTCGGGGCGCGAGAGAGGAAGAGAGAAAATGAGAGAGAGAGAGAGAGTGAGAGAGAATCGGGGGTGGCCGTGGGGCGAAGGAGAGGGTTTTTAGCTCGAATTCATTAGAAGTAAAAATCGATAGGCGACGCTCTCGCTGCCTCCGCCGGCAACGTTTCGCTTGGCAAAAAGAATGTGAGAGCATTGCCACCCCCTTCCTTTCTACTATACTCGCAGCTCTCGCCCTGTTGTTCTCCATCTTTCTCTGGAAGCCACCCTCACACTCCTCGCCGCTTCTTCTTTCCCGCAGAATTGTAGCTAACCAGGCTGCTTCTGCGAGGCGATACTCGGTGCTCGAGAAAAAAAAAAGAAAAGAAGAAAAATAAGAAAAGCAGCACGAGCAACGATGGAATTTTACTGTCACGACCGGGGGTGGGCGTTTATTCCTCTTCTTGCCCTTTTCGGTGAGAGGCATCGCCTTCGAGCGGAAATCTGTTTTCTGTCTGTGCTGTGCTACAAGTTTGATAGGCGTTCTTGTCTCGTCGAAGGTTAACGGCTCGAACAATTGCATACGAGTCACTTCGATATTTTACATCTTCGAATTATCGCCACGAAAACGAGAGGGCACACGCCTCGCGCCTCGCGTCGGTAAGGATTGACCGCCACGATCGAGAATCCGTCAGCTTTTGTTTGAGACTGATCCCGGGCTTTATAAGCATAAACGTCGCACCTGGAACGAAGAAATTATTCATCGCTGGCAACACATTTCATATTAATGCTCTGCGTACGATATCGCAACGGGTGTCGTTTACTTTCGCACCGTGCGATGCGCGATAGAAGGCGCAGCGATAATATCTTTCGTAACTTCTGGCCGCGGAGCCGAGACCTGACAGTTATGCAAAGCAAATCAGGCTTAACCTTGGTGTTCGGGGATACCGATCGATCAGGATCGAACACGTCAATCTTTGACAGTGTCTCTGTTAAACGATCTTTAGTCGCGCCCCACCTCTCCCTCTCTTTCGATTCTCTCGGATCGAGCTGTCTTTGTTATTGTTTTTCGGAGCCACCCTATAAACACAGTGACGGCTGCACGAAAAATATAAGAGGAGAGGGAGAGGCGATAGGGGGACGACTGCGGTGAAGAAGTAGCAGGAGAAACGCGGAGCCGGAGGGGCGGCCAAATTAACGGTAACCACTTCGGCTTGGTCATTAGAGAAAAACTTTCTTTCCACTGGCGCCAACCAATCCGACCCCAAGGATCCCCGGACCTGAGAGAATTTTCAATCGAATCGCAATCCTCGAAACGCTTTCGCCCTCATTTTCACGTAACGAGGACGCGTCGACCCGCCGCTTACACCCCATCTAGCAACCCCCTCCGCTTTGAAATCTTCTGCCTGTTGTTTCTTCCCCGAAACACGCAATTCCGATTCTGCTCCGAAGAAATACGTACGTCGTAGAAATATAAGCTGAACGTCATGCAAATAATCTTGTTTCCAGATCTCTTTCTTTTTATTTTCCTCCCGATGGTTCCTCTCGCGTTTGCCCGTAAAAAGTTTCTCCGGTAAATAACATCCAGAAATATTAAATATCGTGACCGCATGAAGTAGTTAACCAGTAGCAATTAAACGTCCAACACCCTCGGAGATCGAGTCGCCGGCAAATGAAAAACCTGAGAGAGAGAAGAAGGAAATAACGTTCCGCTATAGAAGTATGAAAAGGTGGAACGGATCACGCCAATGGAAACGGAGAAACTGTTCTTTGCGTAGGATTCCTTGCCTCAATGTCCTTCTTTGATGAATCCACATCGTCTCGGAACCGCCGTCTTTCCTTCTCTTAATTACGGTCCCCGGAGAATGGGGCGGCAATGAGGGAAGGACGGTGGCGGCTATTAACGTCCGACGATCGAAGGATAGCGCGCGCGTCAGAAAGAGCGGAAAGGGGTAGGTGCGCGGGGGCGGGTGGTGGCGCGAAAGAGCGAAGTGGATCTTAAATGAATAGAGAAAGAAACTTGGGTACTTTTATGTATTCTATACTCGACGTGTGCGGTTTCGAGGATCGGGGGGTGGGAATCAGTCGCGACTCGTCGACTGGGCGAGAAAGCTGGAAAAGTAAAAATGGGGCGCGCGGGGTGGGGTGGATGCGGAGGAGGGGTTGTGGAAGCGTCGCTCGTTGGCGGGGATAATTAGACGAAGCGAAAAGAGATACTAGAAGACGAACGGAAAGAGAGGAGAGACGACTTCTGGGTAAAGCGGCGCCAGATAAGACTTAATATTTGATCGTGAGCCCACCCTTGCATCGCTCTCCGACTCGACCCGCAACCCCCTCGCTTCTCGATCGATCTGCGCCCCTTGCCAACCCCCGCGGCAGCCAACTATCAGGGGCAAATCTGTTGACACTACCGGTCGAAACCTTGTTTCCGATTTCCGTGGGATCGTTCCCGTGGAGATCGACGACGGCGTCCTTGCCGGCCGGCGCGGCCATCCTGACGCCATACGCTTGATTAACGCGCACGTGTCTCCTGCCATTTCCTTGGACTTAATACAACGACACATTTCGCTGAAGGCTGCGCTTCGATTCTCACCGCGAACCGTTCCGATCGTTATTGAAAACGATTTTACTCCAACCACGACTCCGAAACTTTTCACGGTACTCGAGCTTCGCGATGGATAAAAATAATTTTACTGCAGTAACGTTATTTATATACTCTGAAGGATGTGATTAAGTGTAGATTGTTCACTGGTTCCTCCAAATCGGCAATTAGAAAATTACTTCGAGAATATTCGACGCTTCTGAAGACCCGTTGGTGTAACTTTAAGGATCGGTCGTCGCCTTGCCTTTGTTCTTTCGTGCCGGTCGCGGAGTCACGAAATTCGTTATGTGCAATGTAACCGGGCTTCGTGACTCCGGAAAGCGTTTGTTTTATTGCGCTCATTTTAATCGGGGACATCGTACTTCATAAAACTCCACGTAACCACGTGAACCAACGCCGTCGGCTCACGGGTCCCATTGATTTATTCAGAGAAGGATCGTAATTCAATCCAACAATTACGTATGAGGAAAGAGTTACCGAATCTAGCTAATCATAATGCCAAAAGGTACAAATTACAATCGCGAAACGGTCACTTAATATTTTTCGTAAGACTTTAACGGCTTTGATAATTCATTGTAATCCGCTTTCATTTTAATTCCGACAACTAGATTTGATTATAACTGTACAGGGGTGGAAACAATATTTTTCGAAACGGATAGTACTGCTACAAGGCAACTTCGGTGCTACATGGCAACATTTGCTGCGAAGTACAATTACAGATTTCGTGTTTCCCGGTGGCGCACGAATACAAAATTGGATCCGAAGTTTGCATTGTAAGCCGGGGAAACACGTCAGAAGGAAGGGGCCTCGGTTCTCGGGGCGAAGGTGTATGTAGTATCCTGTTGGCGTACACGTAAGATTTCACGAAGTTTTCTCGAGGATGCTCCGTAGCATGGCGCGGTGGATGCAAAGTAGCCGCGGGGCACCCTCAAAGAAATTCCATGGCGAGGCGGCGAATCGATTAGACGCCGGTCAACTTCGACCCTGTCGAACCGCAGACTCGATATTCCTTATTCCTCCCCCAACCCCTTGGCTCTCTCGGTCTCGGTCTCCTTTCCTCCCGGGACTCGGTTCGAGCGTATAATTATCAGAGGCACGCGAGCCCAGAGACCCTCCTCGAGAGGGCCTATGTAAGTTCTGTTCCTCCTGCTCTCGCAGACATTATTCCGCGCTTCTCCTTCCTCTCCCTTAGCGTCTTTCCCGCGTCTCCTCCGCGCAGTCCAGGCCTTTCGTTCGCTAATACTAGGAAGAAACCTAGACTTACCGCGGGCTTTGGCTAGGTTCCCTACCAGGGGCTCGACCCCGTGCTGGAGGAGCCACGGCGCCCCATTACCATACGATTTTCATGTTAGCGCCTCCGGGGCCCGAAAGCTGCACGACCGCGCATTATACTTAACTTAACCCGAGCCGCACAACTCTCCTGTACACACGTGAGGATTCGGGACGTGTACACGTTTCCTGCGAGCGCGTACCCGTGCGAGACCCGTGCGCACTGCGCGCCTGTTTCGCCACTCCGGGCGACGTCGGCGTAGGTGTAGGTGTGGCAGGACCATGGAATCCCGGCGTAGATAATTGTACAATGCTGTAAACGGTTTACTTCTGCTCAATGGCGTAGCCACCAGGGGCTCGCAACCACCGACTCTTACCTCCACAGGGTCCACCGCTCTCACAGTCCCATATTTACCCTTTCCACTTTTCATTCTATTAGATCGGCAACTAAGTTCGCGACCTCCACATTCTCTCAAACAAAGTCATTTATATATATTTTTCAAGCACGAGTATTTCATATCAAATTAATCGCAAAATTCAGAGCTTCCCGATGATGTACAGTTCGAAAGGAATGGTCACTGAATGAGGTTATAATGATACAATAAAAGAATCACGAAACAAAAGGTCGAGAATTTCATTTTACTTCATTATATGAAATTGATATAATACCTCGAACAATACTTAAATTTTTAATAATTTTTCAGACATCAACATATTTGATAATGTCAACAATATTGTGAATAATGTTATACAGTAATTTTTAGTGATGACTTCACTTGAGCATTTTATAAAACGAGCTTCTCTGCTATTAAACACAGTATTCAAGAAACAACATTTTTTTCATCATATGCGAAAAACATTTTATTATAATAATTGTTTGTTCCTCCCTTTCGTCCGTAAATATTACACCTAAATAAGCTGCGTGACTCTGGACTGTGGACCTTCACGCAAAATAAGAATTTCCTTCGTCACTTACAAAATGCAGGAACCATCCAAAAATTTCTTTTTCCGTTTTAAATAACACATCCATCCATTTTTGCCATAAATGCATCGAATCCGCAGTCTATCTGACACGCAGAAAATTGAACAGCGAATATATTCTGATCCCGCAGCACCGCTATACATAATATACGTGATAATTTAATCTCCGAATGTTTAATATATCAACAACAGTTTGCAGAAAGGAAATGTATACTTTGCAGCGCAAATTCTGTTGCGGCGGCCGCCCCTGGGCTCCACTGGGGCCCCGTTGCATTCACGCGAATGTGACTACGCGTGATTACGTGTGACCGCTGGGAGGCACTTGCAACAATCGCGGAGATGCACTGACAGGCAGCTTTATTTGCCTAATTACCGGACTTAACCAGGGAAAATGGTAGTGAATAATACCTCGCGATGGCTGGGTTAACTACGCACGGGTAGAGTGCGCTGGGCGTGTTTCTTTGCGCGCGAGCGTGCGCGAATGTATAGTGTACGCGTTAGCACACACGTGTGGGTTCTACGTGCACGCGAATAATGTATGCGATGCATATTAAACCGGGAGAGAAGATTAGAGGTTTTCTAACGGGTATCCCGGTGTTCTTTCCTGTGTATCGCGGTAACTTTAGTTATCTCTATTAATTTTTTATTCGGCGGGGCCGTGGCAAGGATATCGGTATAGTTATACGTGGAAAACGTTTCCGGTAGATTTGCTCACGTGTACATACATCGAGTCCCGTGTATTATTCCTTCGATCCCTCGCGAACGCAAAACCGGCGCGGAGCGGCGCGGCGTAAAAGGGTAGCAAACCGAGGGGGGAATTCCGTGTTTAGAATCCGTAAAGCACCGAAGCGTACGCTTGCATGGTGCAAAACTGTAAACGGCGATCGTAAGAGCATACAGAGCTGTCATTACTAGATAATTATTTCTCCATAAAGTAGAAATAACAGTGGCGCGGTCGAGGGCCCACCGTTAACCTTCAATTAAAAAATTTAAAGTTTACACGTCGCGCAATTTCCCGACGGCCAATAGATTCGTATACGCTCCTTAGGGATCCGCGAATTATTATTACGATCCCCGGTGGCTCGAAATTCCTGCGAAAAATATTCACTTGGCGAGATCACAAGTCATTTTACAATATGTCTCGAGGAATTTCTTAGCGGAAATTTATTTTGGAATGCTCGAGATTACTTGCATCGCGGAATATGTGTGCATCAGTGAATATTTACTGCACTTGTATTTTGCTTCGAGCTTATTCTGCTGCATTGACACGTTTATTTGTATAGTGAGCTGTAGACGAAACAGATATATTTGATATGAACTTTTTCTGAATATTTTTTAACATGGACCACATCTATTTTGCATAAAGATTCAATGCCAGACGTCTGCGACCTTGTATTTTGCATATAAAAATAAATTGAATTAATTTTTTCGACTTGATCTCCCTGGGCTATTAGTACAGGAAAGGAGATGCCACTTAACTTCTGAAAATTTATGGAGATTATGCATAAAGATCTGCCATTGATCACGTTTCGATTTAATATTCAAAGAAAATTACTGTTACCCGATACAAGCATTTCTGGCTCGATAGGCTGAGAATGTTTCAGGGTGCACACTATCAATTAGCGTCGTGTCGAGGACCGGGAAATAAAGTTCTTCGCGGAGGAAAACAATCGGGAAGGGGGTGGGATATCTCGTGTTTAGAATCCGTAAGGCTTCGGGCGTTCGTTTGCACAGCGTAAACGACGATCACGGGGGCAGACCAGCCGGCCATTGCGAGACGATTATTTACCCTTCTTTCTGTAGTCTCCTCTCACTGGAGCACGGATACACCGTGGCTAGGTGCGCTGTCGTTTCCAAGTTGGACATCAACTGCCATGGCACTGGTTAAACTTTAACGAACATTGCTATGGCCGGAGGAGGACAACAATTTTATGGGGAGCAAGGCGGTCAACTGCGTCGCGCCGGATCACTATTCCACCTTTTATTTACACGCGAGACGGCCATCGCGTCTGAATATTAAAATCGGCGAAGGGACTGAAACGTGGGAGACTGGAGGAGTCCAATAGATTTTGCTTTATGACACTATTCCATGCAGCCGAAATTCTAATCTCGATGGTCACT
Organism: Lasioglossum calceatum; assembly: GCA_963966675.1. NCBI lineage: Eukaryota > Metazoa > Arthropoda > Insecta > Hymenoptera > Halictidae > Lasioglossum > Lasioglossum calceatum. The sequence continues at coordinate 10,042,929 of OZ016550.1, read as the reverse complement.
ATAGCCAGGCTGTCTTCGAAATTTAACTATGTGGGTCAGATAAAATTCTTCCGATGAACACATTACTTGATGATAGAGCTTGTTAAAGTGGAAGTGTAGTCACGTGACTTTTAAGATAGGGAACTGCAGGGAATTTTGCAGGGAAAAAAGAAATCATCGAAAAAAAACATAAAAACACGTAAACAGAGTTTGTACTATACAATATAGACCAAATGACAATACACCTAAACGTAGTTTACCTTTTTTTCAGTATTCATACAGTTTTGATTCCGTATTTCATTTCGAAATTTTAGCAGTTAATCATTAATCAATCATCCGATTGACGATTAATAATTGTTAATCGCAATTAACGACTATAGTAGGAATTTAATTGGTAACCGCAATTAACGATTAATAAATATTTAATCGTTAACCTGTTTCAGGCCATAACTCCGTTATTAATGAAAAAGAGAAAGATAAATGGTTCGAAGAGCGCTACATTCTTGTCCGTAGATTTTTTTAGGTGGAACTGTGCATGTGCAATTAACAATTGCATAATTTTTGTAAATAGAAATGCATATTTTTTGTTGTATTATTCGATTCCTCTGTTTATCCTACGTAAAAACTGATTAGGGTACCATGGCAAAAAAATTATTAGTTCTCGAGGTACTCAAGTTATCAATCAATAAAATTTTACAAATACTTATGCAGACAAATCTTTTCTTTCATGTTTCTCCAAAAATGTGTGGAGTCCAATTACCCCCCTGTACACGGTTGACATTACAATAGCAGTATACAGATAGAAGGTTAAACAATGTACATCATTTCTCTCAGCAAAATGAACGCGATGGATACTGTAAAAATTGAATTTGGGCAAGTATTTCGAGAACATGGTCGCACCGGTGTCGACGAAAAGCGGTGGGCGCGTAACAAAATTTGTCGATCGTTCCTCCGCAAAAGTTCATTGTGTTTTGCGTCGGTGCGAGGCTAGATGGGCAGCGGACCGGTGAACGTGTTAAGTCAGGGATCTATCGCGACATCGCCGAGCGGAATTGTGCGAATAAACCGACGTTGAGGTACGCCGATCGGCGTTCCCGATAGATTCTCTCCGGTCCCGCTGTAAACCTGGCGTCGTTACTGTCACCCACGAATCTCGGGGTAACTCGTGCACGTTGTTCCGGCCGTCTGGTGGACGATCGTCGCCCGTTGAGCTCGGAAAGTGTTCCAGAGGTAGCACGCACAATTATTGTCATTGTCACCCACGAGTTTCCATACTCGTCAGCGCACGGTTGAGTAAAAGTCGATTTAATGCGGGAGCCACGGTGGGAGGGCACGAGGGGGGTCCTCGCGACAGGTCGGGAGACGCTCGTAGAGGATCGAGGAATCAACCAATCGGCCGGTCGTACGTACGACAATTATTACTATCATCGTCCGTGGATCTCCGACCGTTGTGGCTTTGCGAGCGCGTTGAAAAAATCATTCTCTCTCGGCGCGGCGCGGCGGGTCGTGGCACGCGGAACGATCGGCCGTTTCGAAAAAGCGGAATCGCGCGATCGATCGACGGTTATTGCGATCGACGAGCATTCGGGAAGCGAGGCGCGTTCTGCCCACGAGCCGGCGCATCCCGGAACGTCGATCCGGGAATCGATTAACCGTCGCGATTTTTCTTCTTACGCCCCGGACAAATTGCCTAATAAGTTATCACGGTTCGTAACTGTCCCGCCCGCGAGATCGAAGCCGGTCCGTATAACGCACACCGGCTCGAATCTCTCTTTACCTATCAGCGATCGTCTTTGGAGATCGCTTCCTACCGTTAACGTGTACTAATGTGCGGCGACCGAAAATTTATCGAGCCCTCGGGGAAAAAATGCAAACGGCCTGTCTTTCGAGCATGGGACGCGCGTGATGGATCTATGAATAAAACCTGAAAAGTTGAAAATAAAGTTCTCGAGGCCCACCGAAAGGAACAGCAAAGAACTGCTATTTCTTACGCTCAAACATAAAATATGAAATTACCAGTAAAATATCGGAAAGCCGTTCGCATATGATGATGGTCGCATAAAGTGAGTTTAACAGAAACGAATATGTTATTAAAATAGTGTGAGAGGATGATCATCCCTTCGGTCGATGTCGAGCAAGGGTTAATCGCACGCGACACCGTTCCGGGGATCTCGCGTGCGTTATGCGGAGAAAATCGGTCGTGCTCGGTGTTTTACGGGCATTTTATTATCTTTTCGGGTTCGATCGATAAAAATAATCGAATATTACGATTCGGGGAGGATGTATACAGAAACGTTTCACGGATCATCCTCTCGCCGGGTGATGTTGAATAACACCGAAGACACGTCGAAGAAAACTATGCCGTCGTAAAAATTTCACATTGCAGCGGGTAGAGAGAGAGAGAGTGGAAGAGAGGGGGGGAGCTGAATTCTTGATCAGCATAAAGTACAGCGGGTATTAAATGCAAAATTGTGTATATGCCACCCGTTGTGCTCTTTTTGTTCGACCGGATGCTGAAAACACTTCGAAGCCCGGGCCCGGGTGATAAAGCTGCGTTCCAACAAGAAATAAAGGAGATCGCGAAGATCTCACTGGCAAATCCGAGATCGTCGATCGATCGTTCGGAACCCCCTGGCAATAATTATTATCGTTGCCACCCACGAGCCGACCTTGCGTCTTTGAGCAAGAAGCACTTCGGGCTGCTTCGGGTAGAAGCGAAAAAAACCGACGCGGAGGGGGAAAAAAGACGAGGAAAGAGAAAGAAACGACGCGAAGTCGAGGCATTTACGACAAGGCGCGTTTCCAATAGTGCCTTCTAAGCTTCCACTCTCTTCGTTGCTCGTCGAAGAACCCGATCCTCTTTCTTTCTCCGTCGCGAGACGACGGCCCTCCGGTTTTGTGTGGGCGAACGAGCGACTTTATTGGCCGGTCCACAATGCGACATTTGCAGCTTCGTGTCTCGTAGGGTCGCTGGTATAACACGGTCACTTCTCGGGGAGAAAAAATTGCCGTGGATTACGTAGTCCCCGGCAACGAACCCGTTTTTCTCTGAATCGGATTGCTTTCAATAAGCGCCGCGCGCCCCGCCACAAAAACCACTCGCGACTGCAACGAAAACGCGCCCAAGTTATCGCCGTGGCCGAGTTAGGTAGATCGCGCAGTGGGCCGTTCCTATAAAGTAGGTGGAATCCGTTCTGAAATTTTCAGGGCACCAAATAGGTTAAAAGCAGGCAAAGAAATCAATTGCATCTCTAAAATCTCAATAACCGTGAATTAAAAAATTTCAGCCCGTTATTTCGGTGGCTCCCACAAGATTCCTGCTCATCGTCAAAAGTCAGGCCAACCTCTGAACCCGAGTTTCCATCAAACCCGAGTGCCCGCCGGTTCGAATCGTCGAGTCGATCTCGTGCCATCGAGATTTATTCTGGCACGCGCGATTCGAGCGGCCAGGAGGGATAAAAAAACGATGCAAATCAGCGGAGGGCTTATAGCGCGTATCGGATACAAAAAAATTTAAATTTGGTCGTGTGTCCTCGTCGCGCATCGCAGGAGCACGCGCGGAGATGCCTCGGACCCGGTGGAAAAAGAACATTATTCAAATTCGTCGCGTGGAGATTAGAATTAGAATCGTCGATTTTTGGACGCGTGCCTGCGCATCGGAGGCTGCCGCGCGACTCGATCCCCGACTAAATGAAAAAGGAAAAGAGAACGGGAGGACCGTCTGAGACGGGGCGGAAAGGAAATATTCAAATTTTCGACAGGAGACACGAGCCGGAAGTAGCACGCGCTTTGTGGCTTCCTGATTTATTTGCATGGGGCGATAGATACACTGGCGCAACGTTCCCGGGATTATAATTGTAGTCGGCGGACGCCGACAAGAGGCTGGAACGTGCGCACAGAATTTATTTCCATCTTTAACGAGAGTCGGAGAACCACTTGAAAACCGCGCGAAGAAATATGCGTTTAATTACACGGCAGTCGCCCGCGTTCATGGAAACGTGCCTCGCCGATTTTTCGCGTCATTTCTGAAATGGAGGAAATTCACGAGTGCACGGTAGACTCCCATATAACGGGAGGAAAAAATTGTTTAAAATTACTGTGTGTCTGTATCTTCTGTGGCAGTAAGTGTACAGTCGTCTTACGCAATGTTTTGCACATTTACTGCAACATACAATACATTTATACAGTCTGTTTAACCCTCATACGCTCCTCAAGAATAATTGCATAAGAGAGAATAGGATAATAATTCACCCATGTTCGCTCTACACGCGAAATCAACAAATTACGTTCCATTTGTAACATCACTTTTGAAAGAAATACATCTCACAACATAGACATAAAGGGATCAATGATTTTGCAGTATGCGAAAATAGTAAATGGGTGAATTTTTACCCTGAGGATCGTATAAAGGTTAAACATGTTTCTGAAATTGCAATGGAAGGGGTACGTTACACTCCGCGAAAATCGATGAATCGAGATGTTCCCCGAAAATCGTTCGGCCGTATGCGTTGATTTGCGTGCACGTAACAGAGTGCATGACTCGAATAACCGTTACAAAGCCCGAGCAAAGCGAAATCGAAAATGATTTATACGGTGATAGCCGTTACGCGTATCCGAGAAATCAAACGCCTCGATGGGGCACACCTCTTCTAAAGGGCGCCCTAGGTTTTCATCCGCACCGGGACCTTTCCCTATGCAAATTTAGCCCTAGATCCATGGCAGCACGCGACCCGAGGCTCGCTTGAATTCAAATTCAAATTTCCCGGCGGTAGAGTCTATCCCGCGATTTTGCATCGTTAATTTCCATGTAAAGCGTGCACTTGTTACCCTCTAACGTATGGGGCACGGTGAAAAAGGAATACCTGATTTTTCATTCTTACAATGAAGAACGTTGCACACGCCGTTTCCCGTTCAGTGATAATCCGCAACCCCTGAAACCGAAAATATTAATCGGAATGAAATCCTAATCAGAATGTTGTCAAAATGTCGAGCAGATGGACAGAGATGCACAAAAGTAGCTCGACATCCGCGTTCACACTTTTACACGATGAGAAGAATTTTCGGTTGGCAAGGAATTCTTAGGCGAGTCAAACGCGGGCTGTGTTTCATCCGGAATTCCCACACCTATACCTGTGGCCTTAATTCCCGGCATTGTCCCCCAGCTGGTCCAGACAGATACACCAGGCCGGAGGAAGCAGATACACGTAGAGTTGTCACTTCAGTTTCAGCCAGGTATGGCGCAGGGAATGAATGTGCACGGATCAGTTCGTAGATCTGCGATTCCTTTTGGTGAATAGGCGGTGCCGGGGATCTGAAAACGAAGGGGCTGCTTCCCTTCTGAGACAATAATAGAAACAGTACTACCACCCCTGGCACGGCTGAAATGCCTTAAAATACATGATACACGACCAGCCTCCGCTCCATTTCTTCTCTTTTCTTTTTGTTCCTCTCCCTGCACCGTTTCTCTCTTGCTTAACTCCTCTCTCTACCTTCGTCGATACAATTAAAGTACGTTGCGGTCTTTAAAGCGACCCCCCGCCCCTGGCACCTCAACCCCTTCGGGGTGCTATTCCGATTTATGTACGCCAAGTGAAAGGGTGAAAGAAGAAATCTGGGCCAGTGTTCCGGACGCGGCTACCTGTTTCCAACCCTCGATTTTTATTCGGTGCCAGGCCCAATACCTGATCGCCCAATCGGCCAGCCTCTTCATTCTACCAATCTAACCGAGTCTTTATCACCCTTCGGTTCATCCGATGTTCAACCTCGAACAGCCTCCGTGTGGACTTTTTGATTTGCGGGAGCCGTTGATCGCTACCCCACGGTGCATAATTTCGTCTGATTGTGGTGAACACGTTGCGCAGAATTGGGCTCGAGTCCGCCGGAAATTCGCGTTCCTTTTTCCTTTATTCCCCACGCTCGTCACTTATTAGCGTGTTTGCCTGGAACGGATAAAACTGCCTGCCACGATGACTATATTCGACGCAGCAACCTCGAGCGAATGTTACACGTTGGCAAAACATCCCTCGATTCTCTAAACAATTCTTTCAAATGCCTATTTTGCTTACGAGAATATTGTCGAATTCCAACAATTCCGTTCGCATCTCCGCGAGCAATTTTATAAGTTTATTGTTACTGGCAAAACATACAAGGTTTACGCACTCGCAGGAAAGATTTTTCAGGATTATTCGTCGAAACGCATTGACCGAAACCGGGGTCTGCTTTGGAATATCGGTCGTATTCGTTCTTCCTGGTGCATCTTTGAAGTTTTCGTTCCAGAAGACAGCTCGTGGGAAAACGAGTGAGCGAATCGAAGCACAGCACATTTTTCGCCACATTCCTCCATAATTCATTTTCGCTCTTCACCTGATCCGTCCTCTCGCCATTCTTCCTGGACACGGTCGATTCGTGTTTATTCATTCGAATTCCAGACAGCTCGTGAGTCTTGACAAGCATCGTGGGACGCTCGCATCGTCAACAGCGCCCCCAGGCATCTTGGAAAATCGAATTCTATAAATAAATTACACGAAAATATATTTTACGATCGTTGGAACATCGCGCCACTTTTACCGAGAAATCCGGGTAATTGCTTCTGAATTGTTCTTCGAAGTTGGAATATCGGGAGCAGTTCAGTGCTTTTGCGGAAGTGGAACATTACTTCATCTCTTTCGGAACAATTAGATAGAAAACGAATTGGTGCAGTTTACTTGAATATGTTATTCGCGCAGACATTCTTCAAGAAAGGTAGAAACTTTTCTATGACGTACCACGGGAACAGACCTGCGTATAGATTCTTCGAAATTAATGGACCGCGAGATTAGAGGTTGTTTGCGAGCACAGGAGAGCCTAACGTTCCATTCCAGTGGCATTCCAATTGTTTACCGACGTAAACCGCCATCTTTCAATGTAAAGGCAGTTCCAGTCAATTGTTAAAAATCTAAATTTACAGTCCGAGTTATTTTAACTGGAAAATTAAACATTTCTTCTGACCTAGAGTAATTCCATTCCATACCATCTTTTTCATTTCATAGATATAAAATTGATATAACACCACATTAATGTTGGAAAAAAGAGATTGAGAAATTGTGGGATGATTATAGACAGCTCTGGAATCCAAATTGGAAAAAGAATAATAATTAAAATTTAGAAAATGTAGGATATTTGGGTCGGTTTAACATGTTCTCTGCATTAGAAAAGTTTAGTGAGTACCATTTTTATTTCATATAACTCCTTTAATAACAAAAAATCGTCTTCATCCAAATTCGAATAAGTGTCCAGTGACTTATGGACGGGATTGTACTTCATATTAACAATTCTGTGCGTACCCGTACCGATAGATCCAAGGCTCTTCATCGAAGGCGTGATTCGCACGCTCTCGTGTCGCGGAATATTCAAATAATCACGGAGACGGCGTGTCCCGGGGCTAGACACGGCACAGCGAAAGAGTCGTATCGTTGTGTGTTGTATCCGCGTCGTCGGCACAGATACGAATCTCTAAACACGTTAGATCAGTATCACTTAAACGATTGTAGGATGTGGTACGGTATCTCGTGGCGTATGGACGTCAGGCGATTTTTCTAGGTGTAGCTTCCTGCCTGACGTCACAATTAGCCTGATTATAATTACGACAGAAAAAGACAGGCTGACGGCGGTGCTCGGCGAACGAGCGTGCCGTGAGACAGAGAGAGACGAGGAGAGAGAGAGAGAGAGAAAAGGTGTGGGAGAGAGCGTGACGACGAGAGAGGAATGCGCGAGAGGGTCGGAGGAGGGACACGCATTAACGGTGTGGCGAACGGCGGTCGAGCTGACAAGCGAGATAATTAGGTGGAACGAGACAGGACGTGCGCATTAATTAATTAGCCCAATCTAAGTCCACTTCGCTTATTGCGCGCGCCCGTACACGAACTGGACACGACCTCAAAACCTATCCGTGCCGATTTCGAGAGGCACGAAACGAACGCGCCTCCTCGCGCTTCGCATATTTTTCTCGGTCCCCTTGCCCCCGCGATCCCCCCACGCCACCGCCCCTGGAATCCCCCGGAGTCCCCTGGAACCGCCATGCTATGCCCCGTTCGATGACAGGGGTCTAATAATTCGCGCGACGTGACGGTGCCACGGAATTCGCGGTACCGTGAGCGATTTTGCTTGTCATTAATCAAGCTTAATTTTCGTTCGTTACTTCGAGCCGGATGTCCCGTTTCCCTTTCTTTCGTTCCTTTTCGACCCGTTCCGCTCTTTCGCTTTGCCGGCGTCGCTTTCCACGACGCTTCGTTTCGTCGGAGCGAGGCGAATCTCGAAAATCCGTGTTCTGCTCGAGTAATGTGCACCATGCGAAATTTGAATAGTTATTTGGCTTGCGGAACGTTCGACAGATAAAAATTGTTACTTGTATAAAATAAAACTGCGTTTTTTTGCAATTTAAAATAACACCTAATCATCGTAGCCGCGAAGAGAATGTTACGGCAAGGGGGTTAAGTGGTAGAATATTAGTAGGAACGTTGCCTGCCCTGGCCGAGTTTCCGAGCGGCGCGCACGACAAGACAATACACGTATCGATTGCATTCGTGGCTTCGTAATAATTATGAAACGTTTAAACTCGCGTTCGAGCGGCAGCTAATTACGAACACCTCACGAGTGCCGCATTGCAGTGTTAGTTAACCAGCGGCGTGGCGGGTCAGCAAACAGTTCGAACGAGCGAGCAAACTGGTCTCTGGCCGATTTCGAGCGGGTCCTGGCATCGTTCTCCGCCGTCGCTCTCTTGCCCTGAAAAATAATTAATTTATGCTAACGAATGAGAAGCGTAACGGCTGGTGCTCTTAAATTCGCGCCATTGAGCGGCCAAGTGTCCGTAAGTCCCTCCACCCGGTCCTCTCCTCTTTCTCCCTCTTTCTGTATTTCTTTCTTCTCCCCCCTTGTGTTCCCTTTAGTCTACCCTACCCCCCTCCTTGTGTTCCCTCATTTTCTGTCTCCCTCCGCCGAACTGTTCGAAACTGGTTGCAGTTCGAGGAGACCTTAGTCCCCAGCCTCCCTCCGGGAACTGAAGAAAAGAGAGACGCGAACACGGGAGAATCACTCGCTCGCGTCCTCTAGGAGTATCTCCGCAATTAATTCTATTGGCAGGAATTAAACTGTATTCCTTTCGGTTTTTGTCCCGATTCGCTTGAACCGCGCCCAGTTGATTTCCTTCGAGATTTCGTGTACGCTCGGCAAACGGGTTAATGTTGAAACAGTCGGGGGCGGGCGGCGCGGGGGTGTAATTGTGGTCGTTTTTAAATTGGATGTTTAAATTGGTTCCAGGAACGACATCGGTCCAGGGAAATTAATTCCTTCTGATCCGAACGGTTCGTTTCTTCAGAATTCATTCTCCGTCCGTGCATTCAGTTTCTTCAGATGTACTTCCAGAATACCGCGTCGTATGAAATGATAAACAATCTGCCGATGTCATTGTACTTAATTTCTGAAATTATTTTTCACATTATCCAACCCCTCGTCTCGCATCATCGACGTCAGACTTGTGACGATGATTTGAAACAAAATCTATTGGATAGACAAATGAATGTCAGTCTTATGCCATAATTATTTCATCGAGCAAAGATATTTTATAATTTCTATGATAATCGCGTTTGAAGGTGTGGTTTAGCGAAACGCACTCGCTAGAATATTTTAGTACCAGTAAATCTTTATGAAAGCTCCCATTTTCATAGATTACTTACCAGTTATCTGGCCTGTCGTTAGCCGCGCTGACTAATTGTAAGATAAATAACAACAGTCGTTACTGTCTATCACGTTTCCGTTCCATACCAATTATGCAAAAAACGAAACAAGTAGAATAAGGAAGTAATCGTGGCATACCGCTTGATGCCGACAAAGCTTTGCAAATAGCTAAATGAATATTCTGGATTTGGTTGAATCCTCGTTACCTCAAATCTATTGTCAGCCAAGTCTAGCGTCGGAATTCAACTTAAGTTAATGTTAATTTACCAGAAGAAAAATTGAATTTATTTGCAACTTGCAGCCAACACGGATGTAGAGTTAATCGGCCACAAGCCCCTTTGTAGGTGCTGTCAAGTGTCACTTGTTCAGAAATCACTGAAGAAAATAAAAGTTTTGAAAGAAGCTGCACGAGTATGAATGCAACGGTTCCGGTCCTAGTAACAGTTTCGAATATTTTAAGGGGTTTCCGAGAGAATGAGCGCGGTGCATTCATCGTCACTCTCCCTCGTCGGCCATTTTCGCTTAATCTCTTTTCTCGGGAAAATTAAGTCGAATTCAGGCGCAGCCGTTCGAACATAACTCAGTAACAATGCATTGGTGCGAGGACAGCCTACGTTATACAGTCTCCGTCCTTTCTACCCCCTGTCCCTGCACTTTTCACCCTGCTGTATGCCCAATCCTAAAAGAAATCGTCTGAACCACCCTCTCTTACCTGTGCATCCTGCGTCAACAAAACAACATTCACAATTCCATATTTTTATTCTTCATCAGCGAAAAATTACTTTTTACATGAATTTTCAACTCATACATTTAAGCGTGATTTATTTCAGCTCCCCTTTAGCGTGACTTTGTAAATTATAACTGGGTTGCGGAATTTATTCCTCACTTAGTTTTAGCGAGTCATTTAGGTTCGTGTCGACGAGTAAAAGTAACGCATTCATAGACAATGGGAGACGGAAGATAGCAAATATTTGCAGCATGAGCACAACATTCCATTACGATCAAAGCAGTTCTTTAATCCCGGCATGAAAGGTCTCCGGTAATTAACATCAGCTAGAAGAAAGGACGCTCTTAATTAAATATAGCGATACTTATCAAGGTAGCGTGCCGCGCGAGGTAGTAATCCCATCAAGCTGTTGTATAAAGTTAAAGTAAAAACCTTACGAAGATGTTCGTGTCCTTTAACCAGAAAAAAAAGGTTAATGTAGTCATTTCAATCACCTGGATGAACAATTACAGCATTCATAGATTAAGCGAGTCCGTGCAAATAATAGTATGACACATAAAATAAACTCGAGATTACTGAGAACAACATTTAGTCGCCTTCCTCGAAAAACTAATTAAATCGTTCCACTCATTGACTACATAATGAATTTACAGTGAGTGTATAAAGTATTCGTACGCCCTTTAAAACAGAATAACTTTTTTATAATTGTACCAAACGACCTGATTTTCTGTAATCAATTAGAAGCATTGGTTTACGAAATGGTATGCTAAAAAGATTTGGCAAGGTTACATGCAAAAATAAAAAAAGCAATTTTAAAACTTTTTTATTTTGGCCCTTAATGAAAATTTAAAATATATGGTTTGTAGATCTATGTTAGTTATACACACACTGAAAATTTCATCGAAATCAGTTGATGCTTGACGATTTTAAGCAGAAACTGATCAAAAGTCGTGTAAAACTACGATTTTCACCATTTTTAACCACTTGTAGCTAGTGTGTATTTTAATCGATTTCGATAAAATTTTCAGGATTTGTGTAAGTACTATAGATGTACAAAACATATATTTTAAATTTTCTTTAAGGGCCCAAATAAAAAAGTTTTGAAAAATGCCATTTTATTTTTGCATGTAATCTTGTAAATTATAATTTTTGGAAAATCAATTATAAAAAAGTTATTCTATCTTAAAGGGCGTACGAATACTTTTTACACTCACCATATATTTTCATGAGTATCTAAAATTAATGTAAAGTGAATAATAATGCATTATCGTATAAATATTCGATTGAATAGAAGAATTCCGAAAGAATGTGGTGGCAAAAATGCGGAAAAAAATTCCGCAGTAAAACCGGCAGTGGTTTTAATCGTGGATCCATGCATCCGCGAAATCTCGGACATGAGATCAGATGGAAGATGGAAGATTTCACTGAATCTCGAGTAAGGACGTAGAAAAGGGGGTGCCGCAGATCAAGCAACCGCTTGAAATTGCTTGGACCTGCTCGCGCACGAAATTTTCGACATGAATCCAGGTCGAGGGGGTGACAGTGGTAGGTGGGCGGGGACGATGAGAATTTTATAACGAATAAAATTTTAAACGCCTTATAAAACCTGGCAAGTGTGCAGTAGCAGTTTGTAATATGGCTCGTATATCTGTTGCCCGTGCTCCGACTCGTGTACATAAAGTTTCCCCCTCTCTTTCCCCCTCTTTCTTCGTTCGACGCGTTTTTGTCATCCCACTCTGTCTACCATTCTTTGCATTCTCATACGTCACTTCCCATCCTTGGAATCGTTTAGCCAATCGTTTTTTATCTGATCCTGGAATTACCGATTTCTTACAGTTTTATGGATTCGTTTTATGAATTCCATCGCGGTGTTCGCGAGCACGGAAACACATTAACAATATTAATTCATTGCTTTTTCAATAAAACGGCTGTATAGTTTAAATTCCTCATTGCAAGTTTGTGCTGATAGTAAGGGTTATTACAATATTTAAACAATTAAGTATACTGCAGTTACGGTGAAAATAGTTGATCATGATAGTAAAAGCGACATTGAATTTACAATAAATGTACAAACGTTTGCGAGTTCCTACGACTAATATACAAAGTGATTTACAAGTAGATCGTGTATATTTATGCGAGATAAAAATAATATGAAAATATTGGCATGTCAGAAATATCCATTTCGACATAATGCATGGAACATTTGCGTTCGTAAAAAATTGTAAATTGAATATTGAAAACGAGTCACCCGGTATGTTAGCTGCTCGTAGTTCGCGATAAGATCGAGGGATTTCTCTAACGTGCGCTCGCATTAATCACATTCCCAGAGGCATGTCGAATTACTTAATATCGATCGGCACCGGTCTGAAAATTAAAATCGCATGTTTTTCTGGATCTGTTCTCTCGTTGTTAGCTGGCGGCGAGAGAGGATCTCCCGTCAAGGAGCATGATATTAAAATAGTAGTCAGCATTGTGATACGCATGACGCCGTAAAATGATAACACTTAGAAACGCGGCGTAATCGATCCAGCGTGATTAAGAATAAACGCGAAACACGATAAAGGGACGATACGGGGAGGGGATCGCTAGTAAGTGTGTGTGTGTGTGAGAGAGAGAAAGAGAGATCAGAGGAAGCACGGTATAATGGCATAAACCGGTCAACGAGTCAACATCGCGCGGCTGCGACGGTGACTGAGAAGTGGGATATAAATCAAAACATTCGGACATTAGAGAAAATTGAAGACTGAAAATTGAAGGAACAAATTTAATGCCCCGTGAACCCCGTAGTTTTGTTTCTTTTTGCCGCGACGCGACGGCCCGTGTAAAAATTATGACACGGTACAGAAACTTCCATTGTAACATTGCTTGTCTGTTATTATTTCTTACCACTCTTTTCAAACGCGACAATTGCACGCGAAAAGCAATTTCGCATTTTATTGACACTGTTCGCGAAATAATACGCAACTAGACCGCCGATTTCATGCAATTCATCGCAAAAATAGCTGCCGTTTGAATAAATTTTAAAGAAATTCTAGCAAAGTTCTGTTCGTTCAATTTAACAATTACTAACTTTATAAAACGTTGTCAATGGTTGTTAGTCAATTTGTAAGTTAATTTTTATGTAAAAAAATACACGCTTTATGCTTGTTCTTATCGATGTTCTCGGATCGCACGTTCTTTTATGTAAACATAATTTTTATATGGAAACGTAATAATCTCCCATACATTTTTATGATCGCTGTATGTACGTACATCGATACAGCGAGCTCCGATTGGCCAATGAGTATTTATTTCTCACCGAAGTGCAGCATCTTCTCGGAAAGAGAGTGCTGCGCATGTTAATAAACGGTATCTGGATTTAACGCCGCGACTTCGTGCAAATAAGTCTCGTGCTTCTGCGTACATATTTACTCGTGATATTCCATGCGATTTACGCATCTATCAGGTGTCTGACATTCAATGATCGATTCTGACTCATCCGCCGCAAATTACCATAAAATTACCTCGAATTATCCCGCGTTCGGCGCGCATTAATGGTAGAAATTTGACTCGGGTTCGAAATTTGATATTTGAAAGTATGTAATTTTTGTGCTGAATCCAATTATCGAACAATGTTTATTGGATTTGTAATAGATATTGGTTGTTGCCAAGCCATCCAATGTTATACGTCAATATTGTGAAACGAATAACATCAATTGTAGTTCTCCTCCAATAATAAATTATATTTTATAAAACCGACGAGACACGGTGCTGGACAAACCGCACAAGTCTCGGCAGAGGTTAATGTACGATGTACGAGGAAATAAAAGCGTCCATAGTTTCTGCAGGATTCCCTGAAACCGATACAAATCTACGGCATTAAATCGCACGGACGAGATTTGGACATTATTTCGGATGAGAAGCTCGTCGAAGCAAGGTCTATCGTTCACAATCTCAGAATCCCATTGTGAACGTGTGAATTCTCATACAACATGTATGTACGCAAGGCTTCGTAGATCTAAACTATGTTTTATTTATTAAATTCCGAAACAGTGACCTTTCGAATTTGTTTCTAATAAAAGTAATTCGATTCTGTGCCGCGGTAGGAGCAACGATATTACCATGTATAAATATGCATCAATCGTTCTATTTTGACAAATGTCAAAGCTGTATAAAACATGGTGTGATCAATCGGCGGGAACCTGACGCGGCTGATTTTCAAATGATTTAGTTATTTATTTATCAAGAAATTGTATTAAACAGATCGAAAAGCAGATGTTGTCAGGAAAAACACTTCATCAAGCAGACTGGGATACGTGCGCATGTATACAGACTTATTAATTATGCTCCAACTGACCTGGCACGTAGATGTGGGTGTGAGTGAACGTGTATAGGTGCGCGTGTGTCAGCAGAGGCAACGGACAAGGTGCCAGCGGAGAAAAGCTCACATCAGTGAATCAGTATAAGTTGTATGGTCAATCCCGTCGATATCTCGGATGAAGATCGACGAACGAGCTTCGACGGCGAGTATAATTAATTACCGAATAAGGAGGAGTCCCAGGATACCACCCGGCGGGAACTAGTCAGCATATGCTCGTCATAATTCCCAGAAAACTCCCTTCGATCCTCTCCCTCCCTCTCTCTCTCTCTCTCTCTCTCTTTCTCGCGATGAATCCGATTGTGAACGTTTGGCCCGATACTTGACACTTCCCTGTTCGCATCAGGCCGTTCAATATCGTGCGTTTCAATTTTATTAACAATCCCCCAGACGTCCGATCAAACCGAGCACCTAATTGAAAAGAGCCGGGAGGTTTTCAATATCTTTTAACAATCAACCCTTGATGCAAAAACCGAGAAAATCGATTTTTAACATTTTACGTATTTTTACATGTACCTGACGGCTCGGTGCAACATCGTGCGCTTCAATTTCGTTCGATCGAACCGAGTACCTAATTGAAAAGAGCCAGGAGGTTTTGAATATTTTTTAACAATCAACAAGACTTTGATGCAAAAACCGAGAAAATCAATATATAAAATTTTACATATTTTTATGTAAATATTTAAGTTCTGTGCGATAAAGTTTCTGAACCGGCGCGGCCGATGGGACGCTACGTTGGCTCGCGTTAATAGGAGAATTTTGACAGGCTCTACGCCGACATATATTATCGGGATAACTATAGCCACACCTTCCGGGCGCGAAATTAAACTACATATTTCGGGCGCAGGGCCCCAGCTAAGAACACCTGTCACGAAATATTAGAAAGAAGGTAGCCATTAAAAGCGATACGAAATTTAGATGCCGGTTTGAGCACCGCGTACGCGTAAAACCTACCAGGGCTGCTGGTCGGGGGTATTATAAAACTGGCTTATGGCCCGATAAATTCCGATCAGCCTACTGAAATCCCCGAAAACCGCGTTCGAAGTGTTCGTTCGCTGGGGGCAACTACCCCCCGTGGACGGCACCGCATTATGCTTCGTCGCATAGTTTATCTGTCATAATTCTAGGAAGATCCGGGTCCAGTTAGGAACAGACACGAAACCGCAGAGAGAAAGAGAGAGAAATATAGAGAGGCGAGGAGAGAGAGAGAGAGAGAGAGTGAACAACACGGGATGTCTTCTACGCGGAGGGTTAATGTATGGAAATGCATTCCAGCTCCAGAATGACCGGTGTCATCCGTGTTGCCACGGTCCTATAGCCCCCAGCTTTTTCGCTGGACTAGTAAATCTGTTTCGTCGCATCGAGAAGATGATCCGACACACATCTTTCGCCGTTGCTTTTTCCCTTGACACTCGCAAGCGCGCGCCCTTTCACAGCCCTCGTTCCTCTTCCTGGCTTTTTCCAACGAGGTCTCCTCCTCTGTCTCTCTACGCTGCGCTGGAATCTTCCGCCGTCAAATACCTGGAAAAGTCCATTCAGAACGTGACGATTCCTTTTGTATCTCCAACCGTCGCTTTTAAAAGCTAGTGTTGACTCCGAGGTCGCTGCGACCGTGGCTCTAGATCGCTCGGATTATTTGTCGAGATTATTCTGACGATTTGCCGAGAGGCCTGCTCTGCCCCCAGACACTTTTTCGGGCCACGAAAGCTTCTCCGAACGACGGAGAATTTTTAGGGTTTTGGTTCCACGTAAGAAACTAATTTGAAAAAGTTGTCCACAATGTTAAAGTTTCATCGAAATCGAAGAGCTGACCGCTTTGTAAATAATTGCCGTGTATAATTATGGGACAGCGGATTTCAGGCATTTATGGCAGAAATGAGTGGGTGTAATTTCAAACGATAAAAACATTAGAAGAATTTAAAAATAGTTACATTATTTTCAATCTTGTACTGAGCATATCAAGGCAGAAAATGAATTTCTGTTTCGTTCCAGTTTCCAATTTCCATTTCGCGACAAGAAAATTCCTTAGAATTCAATCTTCATAACAGAAATAGACGCACGAGAATTGTGAAAAATGTTTGATTAGGGCATAAAGCGAACGACGAACATTTAAACACTGTTGAGAGAGGAGAAAATTGATTTTCCACGGCACTCGGTTGACGGAACGGCTCGTTTAAATGATTATCAGTTGGCGGCCTCCCCCTCGTCGAATACCAAAACTATTTTACAACGGCGTCGACTGATAAACCGTGGCATCACACCTTCCCATGGCTATCGCGCGAGCCAGCAATCTCGTTGGGGGAGCATTAACAGCATATTCTAAAACTCCCGAACATCCACACCTCTAATTATTTCTTCAGCGGTTATCTGCCGGCGCGGATCTCCCGTAGACGGTCCCGGCGAAAGGTGTTTCGCACCCCGAAAAGCCGGTCAATCTCCTTGTCGCGTCGCGATCTTTCTCGGGCAAGGAGGATGCAGAAACCGCGGGAGATTCCCGGCGGAGAACGAAAACGGCAAGGCGGTCTTGTCACGGGCGAAAGTGACGCGCCTTGTTTACACACCTGTGTGCAGTGTGTGAACGGTCCATAATAATGCCGGCTTCACACGGGCGGTTTCGTGTGCACGCGTCGACGAACCAGACCTGGGTCCGTGTTCCTTCTCTTTCTCTCTGCCTCTGAACGAGAGTGAATCTCGTTTTCTTGCTTTCTCTCTCTCTCCCTCTCTCTCACGCTCGCTGGTTTCTACCTGGGCTAGCTTCTCGAGGAGAGATCGAACGAACAGAGACAGAAGGATCGGAGAAATGTGGAGAAGAAGCAGAGCGGGCGAGACGACCGAGTGATCTGACGATCCTCGGATCCCCGGCCCGAAAGGTTTTAGCGGGGAAAATATAAAACTATCGAGACAAGAACCTGGAGGATCCTCACGGACGAGGAGGGGGAGATAGGTTCTTTACAGACCAGTTGGTAGCACCTACAAGACAGCCGACATCCCCGCCCTTTTGCGGGCCAGATTTGTAACAGTACCCGGCAAACCAGAAAGGAGAGATCTTCCTCTTCCTTCAACTAGCATGTAAGATATGACGTGCCCGGACGAGCGCTCTGCAGAAGGCGGGATACACCGGGTTTATGCTGATAAGCTCGCGTTAGCAACGATAACGGATAATTGATAGGTACGACACTTGATTTTTCAACCGGGGAAAATTGATCGGTGTAGGAAGTCCGCTCGAGACTCTTTGAACATTGATCTGAATGGAAAATATCGGTGCGATTAGTCGGAATTCATTTACATCGAAAGTTTGCAGTTTATAACTCTTTCTTCTTTCTCTAATCATTTACTCCAGTAAGAATTACTTGTTTTACTTATCATTTCATTTAAGGACCTTGAATGTTTCACAATTAACTGAACGATTTTCTGGGTCACTTTCCGGAATTTGATCGCTTCTGTTATATAATATTGCTTATGTAGATTCTAACAATTTTGTGGTACGAGCGAGAGGAAGATTGATCCACAATCAAATAATCATGATATAATTTATTATATAAACAGTAGCAGCAGCAGCTGAAAGACATTCGCTGGTAACGTCCAACAATTCTATTAAACACTACAGAAGATCAAGATACTTAATGAATCTAACGATAAAATAATAACTCCAGCGTGAGCCTCTTTGGTGATTACTTCCTTTGGAATATTTTTCGTGCAGCAAATAGTTGACCAGTAATTCAAGGAGATCAGATTAAGTGAACCATCCGGTACAAGTCCCATCGTGAGCTTATTCATCTTTATGCAAAATAAAAATTGTTTGCGTTGATTGCAAGACACACGAGCCAAATAATAATTTCATTCTTCTTTTAATGATCTTATTAAGGTGAAACTAATACACTGGTGGTATTAAACCTTTTTAATACCTCCAATGTTTTAAATAAATGCCTAAAATCCGCAGTCTATTCATAACCTTGGAGCAGTCGATGTTATAATACATTCGAATTGATTTATTTAGAACAAACTGCAAGGATAAACAAGAATAAACAATCCGGACTGTTTACGTATATTATCCACTAAGAATGCTGACAAGGTGTCTATTATCAGGCAATTAAACCAGTCCCCTTCGAATGGAGGAAACCAGCAAAGTAGTTAAAAATATTCATAAGCATTTGATTAGTAGTTAATACTACAAAAATAGCTCCTGCATATCAATTAAATGTTAACATAGGGTTAACATTACGATAAGAATAAACAACCCGGACAGCTTACGTATATTATCCAGTAAGAAAACACAAGGTGTTTATTAGCAGGCAATTAAACCAGTGCTCCACGAATGAAAGAAACTAGCAAAGTAGTTAAAAATATTTATAAGCATTTGATCGGTAGTTAATATACTACAAAAATAGCTCCCAGGTATAAATTGAACGTTAAGACAGAGAATATCACGATAAGAATAAATAACTCGATGAAAAGGTGTAGTCGGAGCGTGTATTTTTCCAACAAGAATTCTGGCAAGGTGTATAGAAAGGCAATTAAACCAGTCCTCCCCGAATGAAAGAATTTAGAAGGGGGCACGGGAGTTCAATGGATCTATAGTTATGCGCGCCGCGCGAACGGCTTGTACGCGTGAAAAGAAAGGTTTTACGTTTCTCTCTATAATAATGTTTGATCAGCCTATCGATTCTCTCCGCCGACATCGAGTCAATACATGCACTGCGCGGCTCGGGGGAATTGGCTTCAATCTAAACGAGCCGTGGCCACAGACACGGCCTAATCACTACAAGGATATTAGCTAATCTCGACCAATTAGACGTAATGGCTGGATTAAGACGGATCGCACGCATGCTAAAATTGAATATTATATAATCCTTGTCCAGTGCTCATGCCACGTTTCCCACGTACGTATCGCGGAGCTGAAACGTCATTAGCTGTCGGCTTCTACCTACAATCGTCGTTCGCTCTGTGTATGGGATTCGAAGAAAATCAGACTAACGATCTTCTGGAACAATTTTCTCGAGAGCGCCGCCGCGCCGCCGCTGCGGAAAGCTTTTGTTGCTCCCTAGGTCTAGCCTGGTTTAGTGGTTGTTAACCGGGACCGTTCCGAGATCGTTCGCGAAATTAGGGGAAGTGGTATCTAGCGGTTACTTACCCGCCTGGTTCTCACAATTAGCGAATTTTGATGGGAAGAAACCGCACTGTGCACCGTTTCACATGTTTTCTTGAAATGTTGTTCCAGAGCTTCGCTGGCTTTTTAATATTTAAGGTCAGTTCCTAAGTGAAACATATACAGTGTAATAGAACATGTTCGTTGAGTAATCGCTTATCACTTTTTATTAGAAAATGTCTTAACCAATTAACTGCAGTTTTGCTGTCTATTGAACTAGATTGATACGATCAACGTTCGATCGGGTCCATTGGTCAGCAGATCGACAATATTACGATCTGAGAAGGCAATTCGCGAAATTCGTCGAACGTAATTAAACTGGAATACTAAAATCCTCTTCAGAGAATCCGATAAAATCGAGCGGGCTACAACGGGGCACGCAGTAAAAATATTCAAATCACGTAACAACAGCGGCGCACTCACTAAAACGGCAACAATGCGCCACGAAATAATTGGAAGCTGTAATTAAAAAGAGTCTGCAAAGCGTTGACGGCGATTCACGTGCAAGATGGCAGATAGCGGCGCGGCAGTGTCGCTTCGGGCGTTAATTATGGTCATAAAATGGTCGCGGTGTGATGGTCCACCGTGAATAATGATCGCACGGAACGGTTACGTTCGCTAGAGCTTATTGAAGACCATCGAGGATTCCGGAAACGTTTATAATGTCCGACAAAAACCGGACACGCAACGGTGGGGCCGATCTTTTTACCGGGAACAAGGGAAAAAGGAGGCATTCTATCTCTCTCGACTGTCCTTTTTCGATAACCGTGATCAGGGTTCTAATTTCGTCGGACGATAAGGAAAATCTTGGTTGAACGGCACCGAGACATCTGTGTTTGTTGTGGAACGTCTGCATGTCGGTCACTCCACTCGGCAGAGGTAACAGACAAACGACAGTAAGGGCGCTATTATCGACTGTTTGCCATACCTTACCTTGACAACGATAACGATAATCTGAGGAGCGCGTCAACGAGACGCGTCGCGTTAAATGGTTTGGCGATCGCCGGCACGCGGGACACTAAAGACGTAAAATTATTGAATAATTGACAGCCCGTATAGATTGGAATCCGTGATTTAGAGCTGGACGCGGTTTTTTCCCAAGGTGGACGGTGCTGGTCGTGTACCGGCCATTTTTATTTTATCCGCCGTTTGAATGGCAGTGAAGCAGAACGTTACGTGCGGACGTCTGCGCGAGATAAGATAAACGCATAATTTTTATAACTTGCACTTATTGGGCAGTGAACATTTTACGGGTCCATAAATACGTTGATTTTAAGGAAATCAAGCCGGCGGAATTGATGTTCGACTGATAAACATTGTACTCCGCGTGGCGACTCGTCCGCCAGCGTAAAAACGTTACGACTCCTCGCGGAATGAGATACGCATCTCTCGCGACACGGTTAACTGTACCAATTGTAATTTATTTAATTTTTATTCGACGGCGAAGCATTAATAACATAACAGTCTCTCGCCGTTTACAGCGTGGTTAGCATTTCAGAACAGTCCGGAGACTAATTTATAATCAGTCGGGTGGTTAAAACGAATATTTTATGGTGTATTGGAATCGTAACAGCGAGTACATAGTCTGATAATAAATAAGGATTGCGAAAGATGTGTGCAATACTGGGATGATCGAACGAAGTAATAATAGAAAAAGCTTGCTCGTTTACGTTCTGTAGGTTGGTGTTATTAACATTTTCCGTGGGATGCATTGTCAGGGCGAAATTCGGACTTGGACAATGCTCCGAGGTCGGCGGCACGTGTTGATCGCCGGTGACTGACCTGCGTCAAGCGATCCGGCCGTGAGGCGAGGAAAGAAAGTGGACACCAGAATTTCCAGCAGCCTGAAATTCCTCGAAGCTGATCCAATCGACAGGAGAAAGATCTCTCCCGGCCGCGGACGGTTTGTCGGCGGTCGAACGACAAGCGTTCCCCAAACACAGAGGGACAAAGTCAGCCCCCGGGGGTGGAAGGCAACAAGTGACCACAGGCCAGACACACACGGCCATCAGCCTTGGTCCTGTTCGCTTCCCTCGGCGAAGGCCCCCTTTCTCTCGTTCTTGGTCGACGACCAGTCTATCGTTCGTCTACGTCAATCGATATATCGACCGTCCTGGGAAAGGCAACGTTACGTCCGGCACACATGAGTTCGACTTCCATAAGATTGACCGGTCTGCGCTGATGTGCGTTCCCTGCGTGCGTTCCGCGCGTTCTCGCCCGCGCGCTTGCGTTCGTTTCCATCGAAGGAAAAAAAAAAGACGAGTGAACCGGTGCCTTACGTGGGTTGCGGTAGGCCACGGACGTCTGTTCATCCGTCTTTTGTGCTCCTCGAAAGCCTCCTATCTAAAGTAGACGACGAGTTTCCTGCGCTCGACGAAAACCGAGCGCTTTATACCTGGACCTATCGGTTGTAGACACACTAGTATTTGGGCGCTGCATATTTCAGCAGTTTTGCGGAGGATTGTGTACCAAGGGCGTGATTAGAAATATGCCCTGTGTCAAATATTGGGTTGGAACGTTCGTAGCGTTTCCAGCCTTCTCTCTGTGTATGGGGTGCATTTTGCAGGCTGACAAAAACGGAAATAAAAAGTCGACGAGAAAAAAGCTTCCAAAAATTTTTAAGTATTTTTAAATTTTCAATTTTTTTTAAGTATTGTACAGTTATCTTTTAAAAATCAATAAAATTTCACAAATACTTACGCAGACAAATTATTTCTTTCATTTTGTTCCAAAAAAGAACACGGTTAACATTAAAATAACAGTATACAGAGAGGAGGTTAAATTAAAATTCGAAGATAAAATTGAGATATTCTGTCTTAGGTTTATTCGACAACATGATAGGTAATATTCGTGTAAAGACGCGTAACAAAACGCATCTTTGCTGAAATGAAAAACAAACAAAAGAAGTATGTACCAATTAAAGTGTTCCATTAACAAAGCAGAGAGGAGACAGTCATGATAGCTGGAGTGCTACAGTTACGTGCAACGTGGGAGGAGACGTCGTCGGACGAGTAAAACGATAATGTCGACGCGGAGAGTAAACAATCGATGAACCGCATTAACCTATCCAATCGCAAATACAAGTATTAAAAGAAACCCAGTTCTTCTATTTTGTACGTATCAAGCGAGACCAAAAAGTATTAATTCAAAATCGTGGAAAGACTTCAATAAATCTCAGCGTATCGATTCGGGTCACTGTATTTTAAATTTACAACACACGAGCAGCTAGAAATAGAACAAATGACTGACAGCGTTACAGTGATGTTAATTAAAACAGCGGTATCCCTCAATACCTGTACAATACGAACGTGAGAATTTGCATAAGCTTCTGCAGTCTAATGGCAATGTATATCACCGCACATGCAACTTCCTACAGCTAATAATGGCATCTCGACGTCACGAATCAAAAAATAGAAAGATAGGAATTATTGAGGACGAGGAAATTCCAATCGTTGCAGATGCAAATAAATTCTTGATGGAAGGGGTTGGAGCAAGCAAGGTTTTAATTTGATCGTCTAAAATAGGAAACAGACGAGTCTTCGGGCAAGAAGCGTGGGAGTTCAAGAAGGAACGGAAAAGGTCAAAATTTTAATCAGTGACCAAACGAAGGGTCCGGGGGTGGGAAGGGAACGGGAACTAATGGACGACGAACGGAAGTTTGTTAGCGGTGCGCGGGCGAAAGGACGTCACGAGGTGACCGAAGGAAAACACCGAGCCACTGTTATTTCTTTCGGGTTTTACACGCCGGCGTCCCGACGCGGCAATGTTTTAGCGTATTGATCCGTTGGGGTTTAGTTGAGTCGTGGTAAAAGTGGCGGGGGTAGTTGCCACGATAGAGAAGAGGGACCGGTCAGTGGGCGGGAGGGGTAAAAACTGGACGGCGGTACTTACTCGCTCATAATCACCCCCCAAGCCACTCCAACCACCTTTGACGCCCCCGCGCCTCAAGGTGCATTTCCACGAGTGCATGTGCCGAACACCTTGTTTCTGCAATACGCGCGCCCGTTTTCCAGGACCGCCTAAACAATCGGAAACTTCCAGATCCTCTTCAACTCCGATCAGATTTTTCTAAAACCTTGCTTCTAAAAGATGTCCACTCCCCTTAACCTTCACGAACCTGGAAAGAGATTAACGTCATCATTTCAAGGTTTTGCGAAGGCATTGCTCGAAATGTTCTCGAAATGAAGTGCCATGTTGCATGTACATTCTTAACACGAGCCACCTATATATGTGTGTCTTTAAAGGGCAGTAAGGAAGGAAGTAAAGAAGTTTTTAACGACCCCGCTGTTATTTATGTAGCACTTATACACTGGATATCCCCCATTAAACTTCGTACTTTAACAGTATGTTCTTTGTGGATAAAACTGGGGATGTACTTTATGAAATTTGTTGCAAAAACTGCTTCATTGAAAAATTCTGTCGAAACTATTCAAAGTGGCATGCTGTGCTAGCTATTTTTGTACGTCACACAACACTGTCAACCCAATACTATAGAATGTGATCAAAAGTTATATGGGGAAATAAGTCATTATCGTCCCAGCTGTTTTATAAATGTAATTATTCTATGTAGCATTGCGCTATATAGTTTGTAATTTATTGTCACCGACTGACGTACGCACAACAAGGACATTAAGTTTCACGCAGACGTCATTCAGGTGTTTTAGATAGTATGACGTTCGTGAGATATCCATATGGTATATATAGCCCTCATTCCTCACCTCAAATATCATTTCAGACTATTTAATTCGAGCCATTACGTGCTGAGAATGAGTCTACATTCTTGATGTAGCAACATCGACCCGGAAAGTTGTCAAGTCGTTTGACTTTTATAATTTCCTTCGTGTTCGATAGCAGAGTATTACGTTCGAGTAATCCAACAATTACATTCAAAGAATTCCGTCAGTATCTGTGACCTCAATTCTCCATTCACTGGAGGCACGATTGTAGGACACACTGGCGAACATAGTGAGACCGATACCAACACTTTCAGTGGCCACTAAGCAGTTTCGAAAATTCCATAAAATCAAATTGTAATTGTGAAATCAAGATTGAAAAATTAAGATGAATGTTACTACGAGTCCTGAGGTCAGTATGAAGAGAACTCTGAGAAAAGCCAGTAACAAATACGCAGAGCGCGCGTAGAACCGATTGCCATGATCCAAGGCAGAGTCGCGGCTTGCAAGAAGGCGCTGTTAGATGAGGATTTTATTAGTTGGTGAAAAGTAGTCCCCGGAAAAAGGCAATGAGCTCGTTTTGCAATGGCGACGCGGCGAAGGCGACGTGAATCGATAGAGGCTGTAACGCGAGTGGCTAAAATGACGTTGCCCTATAGCAGCCGGCTACCACCCTTCTTACCTATGCGACACCCTTAAATAATTGCGGCTCGTTCACGCAAATTATCCCGGTGTTTCCGCGTCGGGCAGAGTAAAATATAATAATACGAGCTGGTCATCGCGCATGCGCGCATACATGCAGAATGGTCCGAGTGTCTTTCGCTTCGTCTGGACACTTATTTGCCACGTGTCCGTGTGCGCTGTCCGTAGCACACGTATGATCGTTTCTACGTAGGCACGTTTCGGTTTCCAAACACCCGAAGTGTGAACGTGTATTTAAGTCCCTTCGAGTATCGTAAAATTCGAAGGAACGCTAATAAGCAACTGCTCTGTGTACGGCACGTTCTAACGTTGCCCAGAAAATCGCCTACTCTATGATCAACATCGTCAACAGGATTTTAGAACCGTTCTTTTCATCTATAATTATATATGTTTTCATAATAAACATGGATCGTTTAGATGAAAGAACTCGTACATATATTTATATAATATTAAATATAATATCTTCGAAAGTAAGAATAAAATTGATTTTATATGATTACAGAAGGAGCCTATACTTCTATGCTGGCGAACTTCTTTGGTAAGTCTACGATGCAGATTGATATCGAGTGGTACTTCATTCCTCGGCGGTTCTAGCGTTAAGGGAAAATAGAACTAAACATACAATTGGATTGGATAAACACTTTAACGAGACTATTCAATCCTGACTAGAACTACGAGTACATTAAAAAATACGAGCGAAACTGCTCCGAAAATAAATCGAAAGAGCAGCAATAGTTTCAGATCCTTAAAGAGAGTCGCGAATAGAAGATCGAGTTCC
The DNA here is from genome assembly GCA_963966675.1 of Lasioglossum calceatum. Taxonomy (NCBI): domain Eukaryota; kingdom Metazoa; phylum Arthropoda; class Insecta; order Hymenoptera; family Halictidae; genus Lasioglossum; species Lasioglossum calceatum. The sequence continues at coordinate 10,016,856 of OZ016550.1, read as the reverse complement.
TACGGCAGTTTTGTAGGACAGTGACGTCAGAGACGGTAGTTCCAGACACTCGAAAACATCGATAAACTCGAACTCGGGCGGTTCTACAGTTTCGGGAGACCCGAAATGATTCCGTCGATGAGAACTATGAATGGATCGCACGGGAAGGAAAATGATGGGAGTGGAAAAAAATGTCGGGGAACAATAAAACGAGTCCGAGGCGCGGACGTGAGGCGATAATTCCGAGCGGAAGGGGTGAATGGAATTTCTCGGTTTTTCTCGCGGACACGGGGCTTATCGGCGAGGAAAATCGGAACAACCCCGAGGTAGGCGCGGCGCGAACGTAACCGTGTAACACACTCGAGGTGGTCGTTGGTACGCGTGCGATTACTTACTCTCCATCGGCGAATTAACGACGAATCACCGATGGGAAAACCGGTTGCCCGGCCGAACGGCACGCAGCCTAACGACTTCTCTCCTCGGCTTCAACGGGCATTCCAACGGCACGAGTTTGCCCCGCGACGCGAATTAATGGAAACACGCCGCGGTATGCCGTGCGCGCTGATAAAGCGGAACGCGCGTCCTTTCCTACGTATCTCTTTATCCTTACCCGATGCGATGCGCTCCGCTCCGCGCCGTACAGATCCGCGCCGCATTTTGTCCGCGACCATTCCGCGATTACGCAGATCCCGCTCGATATTTACCGCCCCGAGCGGCGACACCTTCCAACTGGTCTACCCTCTGAAACACGGCTTCGACGAGCGGAAGCTCCTCTTCTTTCGTATCTCGTTACAGTTTTTACATTACGGTTTCGTGCTGCGCACGAATTTGTAAAAGATGTTTCAAAGTTTTAGAATTTAAGAAATTCCAACACGAAATATTTTTCATTCGGAAAATGATTTCTAGTGCCTCGAATAACCTCGATTCCGTTTAATTATTCCGTGGAATATTGGCGTCCGGATAGCATCTGGCAGCGGGCATTCAGAAAGCACGCTTTCCTCTTTCTCTTTCCGCTGGCATGACAGGTAGTAACGCGACTTAAATGAAGCGATTCCATATTCACGCATGAGCGCGATCGTAGAAGCTCGGCGAACGCGAACACGGCTGCGAGATAGAAAGAAATATCAAAGGAAAGAAGCCAGCGGGAGTGTACGCATCTGTTTCCTCTGCGGCGAAATTTCTTCCGCGTCTAACGGCCTTACGCCACTGGCGATAAATGATTTCGTTCGCGGAAAATGAATATTTCCGTTCGCCGCGTATTCAATTGAACACGCTCCGCCATCACGTTCCCATTATTCTAGCGGATTAACCGTAATTATCTTTATGTGTTTCGACCCGTTCACCGATTAAAACTTATATAGCGCCGTCTCGCAGATTTTCTATGGTCCATCATTAAAATAACCTACAAACGGTTCTTGCACGTGAGATTACAAATCCATCACGGTATTATGTTACCACGATACTGATGGAACGCTTATAATAGTAATCAATCAGTCCGACTATCAGCCTCGGTAGAAATTAATATTTTATAGATGCGTATTGGCACATTCCGGAGATCTTGCAATCAAAGGCACAATAAAAATAATGGTATTTTCACCACCTGCCAGTTGCTTCCCAATTTTTGTCTGTGCAATATTCGCACAGGTTAGACGTGTCACTGAAATAGACACGTTAAATTGAATAAAATATGATATTGTGAGCAGGATTTCCAAATCGTGTGAATGAACGATCGTCAATCTGCATATCGTCTGTGGAAATCTGAGTCGAGCAACGACTTTTCTTAGAATCTAACGTCTTGTTTCGTTTAATCTTCTGGACCTATTAAGACAAGAGATAAAATTTTATTTCAGTTTCCCAGCGGTCGCCTCTAAAAATACAGGTTTGCATGCGCGTACGCAATTCAGCAATCACGCATAAATTAATTCAGGCCCACGGTAGAAGAAGGCTCTTACACGCGGTGCAATGCAACGCGTCTGCCGAAAAAAAATGGTAATAGCGGTGTAATTCATTGGCTGTATAACTTATTCAATATCGATCTCCGAGCGCATTCCCAGACTTCGTCCATCAGTAACAATGTAACGAAATTAGCTTAGGTTCGTTTTGCCTTCCACGGCCTAACGACTACGAACGAGCATTCCAATGGCACGAGTTTGCCTTGCAACGCAAATTAATGGAAACAAGCCACGGCGCGCCGTGCGCACTGATAAACCGGAACGTCCATTTCACGGGCATCTTCGTCTCCTCTCTTCGAAACGACTCGCCGTGTTCGAATTAAACGATTTCGTGTTCACGCGTGGCCGCGAAAAAACCACAATAAAATTGCCTGCGTAACGCGTCCCGCCTTTTTTCCTCGCCTCGTTTCCTATCTTGTGTTCCTCTTTTTCCGTTTTCAGCTTTTTTTTCTTGTTCCTCGTTCCTTCAAACCGAGTCATAACTTGCATGATCATTGGCAGTCATAGTGTGCTCGCTTTTTCGTCCCCATTCTTTCATTCCCCTCCTGTAAAACGGAGTGCCTCGGCGACGACGACGGTGATTGAAGGAGCTGACGTCGAACCGCGACGACGAAAAAGACGCGAGTCGAAACCGTTTCGAACTTCCTTTTATCGGGAACAAATTGGTCAAAGGGGACACGATTCGTCTGTGCGGATTAAAATTTCTCATTCGACTCTCTTGATCACCCCTTCGACCGCGGTGTTCTATCTTCACACCAGTATTCCAGATCTTCGATCAATTTGTAGCAGACTGGAACAAGAGAAATTCTTATACGTTCTTGTAATTCAATGTGTCGGGAAGAACTTGTAATTTTAATTTCTAATATCTTTATTTTACTGGGAACATTGTCACAGGGAAACATTCTATTTTATTTCAGGTTCTTTTGACCATGCAAATGTGAATTGAATATTGTACCAGCATGTATAAGGAAACTCCAGTGTGAAAACACATTCAGTGAGAAAATTGACTATCGCAGAAACAGGGAAATCTGCGAAAGGATGCTCGTCGATCGAGGAGAAAGCCTAGGAGCGTTTTATTTATCGGGAACCGCGTATTCTGTTGTTGTCCTGGAGACTTTATCCATGCTTGACGATCTACCGGCCGGTGATCACCGTTGAAAACCGTTACTACAAGGAAAAACATCTCCTACCCTCTCTTTGGCCGTAATTTTTCTTTGGGTCTCTCCTCTCTGGTGGAACACCGGTCTTCCAATACTGCCGAGCAGTACGTTGCCACGGACAGGCTAACGACATCGTCGCTTGTCTTTAATGGACATTCCACGCGGTGATTCTACCCCGCGATTTGAATTAATGGAAACACGCTGGCATCCCATTTGCACTGATAAAGCAATAGACCTCACCGGGATCGTCCCTTTCCACGCGTGTGTAGCGCTCTATCGGGTCCGGGACGATTCCGGGGCCGTTTACACGGTACCGAGATGCTGTTGGATTAAGCGATTATGCGTTCCCGCTTATTCGTGGCTCGAACGAAAGCATCGATCACGCGAAACCGTTTCAACACGCTTTCCAAAACGGGACATACCGTAATCGAAGTTTAAGCCTGCCACTTGCCGTGTCTTGTTTTACAACCGGCAACGAGCGCGTGTGTGAGCGCCCGAAGATACCGTTTACGCTACTCGGGCAAACCTCGCGTTAAAATTCATTAATTTCTTGGAATTCCGGGATGAACGAAATCGCTGCAACTACTCGTTGCGCCAGTTTCACAGTTGAACAGATTCTCTGTTTTTTATCTATTAGGTTGGCAACTTAGTTCGCGACCTCCACATTTTCTCAAACAGTCATTTATATATATTTTTTAAGCACGAGTGTTTTATATCAAATTAATCGTAAAATTCAGAGCTTTCCAATGATATACATACAGTTCAGAAGGAATGGTCACTGAATGAGGTTATAATGATACAATAACAGAATTACGAAGCAAAAGGTCGCGAATTTAGTTGCTAATAATTGGTTCATTTGCCCTCGGATATAGAATCAGGCTCATTTCCTTAAGATCTTTCAGCTTTTATTGTTCTTCCATCAAATTCTGGTCTTCTGTCAAATTTTCACTTTGCATCATCCAACGTTGTTCGTTATTGTTAATTAAATTATTGAATTATTGGCTGTGCAAATTTTACGGGAGAGCAGGATTTGATGGAAGACAAATAAAAGCTAATTAACCAATTCGATTAGTGAACATACGGGGATAAAAGCAATGTACATTCCCTTCGTTCTACTAAAACTCGCGCAACACATTTTCGAATGAAAAGCTTAATAAGAAGTTTACGGTAAACAGCAACGAAAGACGTAGGTCGACTCGGTTTGCAAGAGCAAAACAGGATCCCGTTGCTGGGTAATCCTAGCCCGAGTCAAAACGTAGGCGACATACGAGCCAGCGTTGAATTAGTTTGAGCGGCGATTAATGGTGGCTGGATAAGGTAATGAGCTCGTGCGTCCAAAGGATGGAAGCGAACCGAGAACGAGGTAATCCTGCGACCGGTATTGTTTCACCAACGGAAGTCACTCTTTTATTACGAGACACTTCCTGCTCCATACGGGAGCGCATGGACGACATGCCTGTTTACACCGTATACATGACACGTGAACACAGGTAACACATATCTCCCTCTCTCTCTCCTTCATTTTCTCTCTGCCACCAGCCGTCCACTCTTTCTCCATCTTTCACTCTTCCTACCTCGTTTCTTTTTTCTCTCTCTCCGTTCTTTTTTTCCTGGGCCGGACAGGTATACACACCGACAAACACGGCGCAGAAATGCATACGCACGCAATCCGCTGCTCGACTAAGGTCTCTGTCACGCGTAATTAGGGGACCCGGGAGGAGTTAGTCTCTATGATGAATTAAAAGAGAAGCAATAAAAGGCGAGAAACGAACGGCGGAGCAAAAAATCTCTCGCCCTCTCTCTTTCCCGTAACTCTTCCTATAGGAGAACCCGTTCCTCGAAGTGAACCTGCGCGCTCGGTGGCGATAAAAACTAATTAATCGCAATTGCGAAGGATTCTGCAATTTACTATAACACGTACACGCGGTATTCAGATTGCCGCGGCGCGCAACCCGAGACCGGCCCGGAGTATGCGAATGACCTTGTAATTGAGCTAAGTTATTCGACATTAAGAATGTTAATGAGAAGCATAATTGTTTCGCGAATGTAATAACGATACCCGGGATGTTTATATGACATTTCAATCAAGCGAGGAAGCCATTCCGACGCGTAATTGGACGGGCGAAAACAAAAAAGTCGTGAAAGTGAACTGAAAAAGAAAGTCGAGCCGGGAAGAGGATTTTCATCCATTACTAGACCCTGCTAACTACCATCAGCAATAAATTTCAATGTCGTGGAAGCGAGATACAGTAAGCTGATGCGTCTCGTATGCAGGCGATTCTTGTACGTGCGCGTTATGGTTGCGATATTTATCAACTAGACTGTAGATGTAGACTGTAGAGTATTGAAGCTATTACAGTAATCGCTCCTTCGTTGTCCTGAATCGTGGGCACGATCGTTGTCCAGTGCCTACCCACTCCACTGCCTGTCAACGAGAGGATTAGGCCTGCGTGGATCTGGTCGCCAAATGTGTCCCAGGACTGTCTAGACCCGCGCAGAACGGAGAACAATAGGAAAGGAACATGGCAAGGAAATAAGGAGTTTTTTAAAGCCAAACAGTTGACTGTTTTTGACTGCGGATGCTTTTCTTTGTCATTTAACTAGCCGTTTCACTAAAGACGCAGTCATAAATCAAAAATAGTGTCCGGGCACGGTCGTTGTCCGCTCAAACCCCCGGCCTTTGGACAACGAAGGAGCTTTTACTGTACAAAGAAATGACTGACACCTGTTATTCGGAGATTTTCAATTAACCAACTGAGATGCAATTTTTTTTTTTATATGCATCTACAAAATATTTTTTTCAAGTTTTCGTTACGGACTCGAATAAACAAGTTGTAAGAAGGTTGAATCACCGATTTAGATGTTTACCGGTGGAGATTGGACAAGGAATACTTTGTGGAACGATAGGAAGTTACAGCGGAACGGTATTGAAACGAAAGAATGAGAACACGCACGAGCATTCTGTCGTTTGCGTGGCCTAATTACGCACCCTGAATTCCTGTAATTATAATAATTAGCCTGCCGCTCCGTCATGCCCGAATCGACGCGCGGTCCCCTCGGCAACCACGAACGGCCGTTGACGCGGTCGAATATCGTGTTGGAATCTCGATTCCAGGAAAACCTTCGAAATTCGTCGGTTCATTCTCTGCCGAATCCACGGTTCCACTATATTCGGTTCGTGCTCGCTCCTAATTCCGTCCACCTGTCCCGGAGTGACGTTATCAGGCCGGCATGGCAGGCCAAATGAACGCAACGAAAGATCAGATTAATACCGTGTCGTCGAAAGAGAAAGGTGATCTGCCAATGTGTTCGATTTCATTAACTGTGAAGCTTGCGTAGAACACACGGGGAACACCGGGCGATTGATTAAATCCGATTTCACGGCCAATCAATCTATAAACACCGGTGCACGCGCGCGCGCGCGCGGGCGCTCGGTGTTCCCACCAGCGGCCATAAATTTCCATCAACTATTAAAGGAATTTCCCCCGGTGCGCCTTATCGTTCATTTATAACTGTCCCGCGAATGTCTCATTAAACACCCTGTTTCTCAGAACGGAATCGCCCGGTGAAGAGAGACAAGAGCCAAAGAAATCTCAAAATATCACCCGACCTCCGCGGGTGGAACACATCTCGGAGCAGGGGGGCCTGCGAAAACATGGGGACAGGACAATTCACGTCGCTCGATACAGACCAACACTCGTAAATAATGTACATGTGTTAACAATTGTTGGACACAGTGGGATTAGCTCGTCTTTTGGCACGAGCCAGACGCGCCGCGCCGCGCTGCAACAATGGAGTCCGCGCGATGAGATGTTTATTGCACTGCGAAACCGACGACCGCGTCGAATGCGAGCAGTGACGAAACCTCTCCCGAATAGGTGGGTGGAGCTTGACACCGAAACATCAGTTGCAAGAGAAAACAGCGATTAGGTCGTTCGGAAAGTAATCTCGGTTTTCGTGTAGAGATAGCATTGCTTCCATTTGTTATTACTAGAATAATATTCAAGGACATCAATGTATTAGTTCCAGCTTGATAGGATAATAAAAGAAGAATACAATTTTCTTTGGCTCCTGTGTCCAGCAATCAATGCAAACATTTTTTATTTTGCATAAAGATCCGCAGTCTAGTTATTACTTAACATAATTTTGTTGGGTTGGCAAGAAAGTAATTTCGGTACTTTGACGTGAAATAGAGCCCGATTTTTTTATACAAGCAATGAATTTTAATGAATAAGATATTCTCCTTTTTGTTCAATGATCTTCTGCCAAAAAGAATAAACAAGAAAATATTTTATTGACTAAAGTTCATCGTTTGAATATAGAAATTCGGTTTTACTTCACCTTAAAATACCGAAATTACTTTCTTGCCAGCCCAATAAATCGCAAAATCGAGGTATATCTTGACTAAATGGTAAAAACTTGGCTTTAATGAATAAAAAGTTTTATTTTTAATCTCTTCATATAAGTTGGTCTAAATTACTGTATTTAGAAGTTTCTAATTTTTCGAGATCCTCGAACGTCGTAATTCGGAATGAGGTCCCGATGCTAATTAGTTATGTTGAGAATCCATTATCCAGGACGAATGCACTCGATGCAGCAGCGAAGGGAGCATGTCGCAGGCCGAGTGGGGTCTTCGAGCTGCTTTTCTGGGAAGACACATTATAAGTTTTTCCCCGGAGTTAATTTCGTCGGCGATAGCTAAATCCTTTTTCTCTCCTGCTTCTTTTCCACCCTTGGTTTCCTCCTCTTTCGCTCTTTTATCCTTGCGCACACCCTGTCCCTCTGCAACCTCCTTGGCCGTGCTCGAACTAAGAGCGGCTAAGAGTTGGTAGGAGCGTCTCTATGGTTAATTAAACGCATAGATCACCCCCTCTCTAGCAATCTCCACCGACTCCTCCTTACGTTCACCACTCCCCTCGTCTCTCTCCCCTCTGCCCCTCCCGTTCGGTCTTTCCTTTTTGTTCCCAGCAACCCTGCAAATGCGCCACGCTTTCTTTGCGCTATAAGCCTGCACACGGACGCCTAATTTTGCGTTCCCACTCCTGTACGCTTGGAAAAATATTTTCCTCGGCTTTGTTTGCAATTTGCTGTCCTGTTCGTTCACTCTTGTAGGCCTCCTCTGATTTCTTTCAAAGATCTATATCCACGTACAGGCTGACTCAGTAAGAACTCGGTATCTATTGGTTCCATCAAAAACTTTTAAATGGATTGTACTGCATTTCAAGGAATATATTACACAGCTTATTCATATTTTATTTATTCTGAGATATCACGGTAACCTTGATTTTTCCAAAGGTTTTTTTCAAGGTCTACTCGAGGTCAACTAAAAAAACTCAAGGTCACTTGGATACGTCCCTCATCCTTTTCGAACGATTTAGAATTTAACAGAGCTTTTTAGAAATACTCCTCGTCGATCTTCTTATAAGCACTATCCCTACTATACTCGTGGGATAGATGGTAGTAGCCTGGTTTCTCGCTTTAGCCTTATAAATGTGAAGAAGGGGGAACAATCTGTCAGCTAATGAGGCGATCACTGAGCGTGTCCACCGTTCTACACAGTTTGCCTAACTGAAAAAAGCTATTTGGAACACCATAAACTATTTTATTTATAGCCTATAATATAGCACAAGGAATTATCTAGGACATAGTGTTCGTCTAAAACAAAAACTGTGACATTAGATCAATCCCAAATCCAAGAACGTCATTTTTCTTCTACTACTATTGAACAATTTGAGAATTCTAGCAGCGTCTACAGTCACTTTGGTCATCTTTTTCCTAGTCGCAAGAGTATTGAATTAGACCATCCAGTTTTACCTCATATTCCCCTAAACTGATTTTCACTTATGAAGACCGGAGATTTTATGTGATCTCGTTTGCCTGGTCCAGCCTGTTCGATCGCATTAGCGGTTCCGAGCGACTCTAGGAAGGAAATAGCAAATGTTGCGATTTCCATATTTAGTTCAGAAAAAATATCTAACTTTTTGTATTCACACAGAAATGTGCCACGGAGAAACATTAACTGTTTAAGTCTAAAATTACATTCAATTCAAGTACTTGCATATATAGCGTGGATCTTTATTTTCCATTTTCATGGATTATTGTACAGAAGCCAGAATGAGAGAAACATTTCTATCACTGATTGAAAGATTCTTTGTAATAAGAATAAAATATTTCACAGTCTACTAATAGCCAAGCTTTCGATTTGACTTTAAAAACGAACGAAGAAGTTACTCCTTCTGCTATTACAAAATTTCCAAAAAAATGTGACGAATAAGCAATGAGTGGATTGTTACCGTTGCTTGCAGAATATTTCTCTCGTAAAGATTTTATGGGTCCGGGCAGTCTCGGAGTATTTTCACGGGATTTTTGAAAAACGGGCTGGGCAGTTGGTTTCGTACACCCACGTAATGTAAGCGAAAGAAAAGGAGGGAGATCGAGCGTCCGGTATTACATACCGGTTTCTCAAGAAGGCGTAACCTCTGCCCGAAACTACCGTCTACGTTCATTATCGTTTACGCGGGCAAACCCGTCATCGATTCCTCGCCTGCTCGCTGCGATCGATCGTTTGACCCGTTTGCCGTGAAACGCACGCTTAAATACTCGCTGCGCGATTTATTCGGATTTATATATTCGCGTTCTTATTTAACGCGATAAAAAAAACCCGCGGCCGTCATAACACGCGCGCGCATTATTTTAAACATTTTACAGTGTATCGTTTCGCGCGCTACGAGGAACCGCATAAATTTACTTAATGCAACAACGTGGAAATGTTCGTTTTTCGAAGTCGCCTGACGCGTATCGCGTGTACTGGGAACTCTGTATCGCGCGGGAACATCTGGATAAAAAGGCTTGATGTTTTTTTTTATTGTTCATTTTATTGTAATTTCTCTACTTAATTCGAGCCTCGTTATTTTAGTCTTATGCTAATAAGGGAGGCTCGTTAACCGTACTGCGGCTTTATATGTTATTGACAAGGTGCGCGTATGACGGTTTACACTTGCCATGTACCACTATGTCGATAGTTCCATTTTCGCATCTGGTCGGTTTAAAGAAAATGTCACTGTCTGTTCTCATCAGTGAAATTTGGTTTTACAACTCGCTTTACAAATCGGTCCGAATTTTACTGTTACCGTAGTATTCAATCATGGAATTTATTTATTCGTGTTTTAAAAGGTTCGCTGGGATCGTGCGAGGTTTCCGACTTCATGCAAAAATGAATTTTCTCCTTTAACGACGAGTAAGTAAAATGGTAATTTTTATTCCGGATGAAAATGGACCCGAGCTCCGCCGCTCCGAGGGCTAATTTAACCCACAGCTGATACTTTCCCTCGCGCGAGAGTGAAGAAGCCGAGCCGAAGAAAAGGAAGAATGTTTCGGCGGGCGGAGGCTCTCGTCTTCGAAAACCGGGCTCCGTCAAGAATTACACAACGAGAATCTCCAATAACTCGCATCGAACCGTCGTAAATAATGCAGCCGATAGATACGTCCCTGAAGCCGAAAGAAAGAGGTTGTGAAGAAGAAAGGAGGGGCGGCGGGAGACGGCGAGGCGGGGGTGGTTGGAGGAGGAGGTAGATGGCCAGCAGGGCAGAGAGGATATTCTTATGAATCGATGAAAGAACCGTGAGCATGCGCGCCGGAATCTTAATAACTCATGCGGTACCACCTCTTCCTTCTGTTATCCAGACCCCCTGCCGCTGTTATCAACCCCCGGCATCCCTGTTTTCCGTCCGCGGAACAGATATGCCATTGTAATATGCGCGTAGCCGAGGACCCGGGGTAAACACGAGCGCTGGACATTCCGGGCGTAGTTTCGCGAATATTTCGAGCATATTTGCAGAGCTGAGGCAGCCGAAAACACTCGTGTCGGTCGCGCCTCCCGCATTTTTCCTTGTCACCGTGGCCAACTCGAAGGAAGAGCGGCCGAGGACCGAGGGTTCGAGGGCCGAGGGCCGAGGAAATCCTCCCGGTAGACGCGCTCCGATGCACCCGGTGTATACCGCGCGCTCACGCACCTTCGCCGTGGCCATTTACGGTTCCTTTTTACGGTCATACGTGCGGTTTTAGTGCGACCTGTTCGCGCGGATTTACTGCCTGAATACCGTACCGCTCCATTTTTATTCCTCCTTCCTTTCTCCTTTTCTTCTGCTTCTTTTTCCCCCGCCCTCTCTTTCTGTCTCGCGAGCCCTCTTCTCCGTGTTTCGCCTTTTTGCTCGGCGTCACAGAGACGCGGAGTGCTAGCGGGGTTGTTCCCCGTGTCGGTTGCGGGTTAATTAGCTTTTACGCACCGCGGGTGTCGTCAGGGAGTTAGTAAATAAGGGTATTCCTGCTAAATCCCGGACACGCTTTTCTGCATTTTACAACCGCTCTTCGGATTCGCACTTCGTTACCGGCCGTCCACAGATTGTTCACTTGTAAATAGATCAATTATTTCATCAGTGTATTTATACATTCATTCCTTTTTCTTTAACCAGCGTCGAATTCTCGAGTACTTAAAATACGGTACGCGTTTAATTAAGATCGAATGCAATTCAAACTACGTAAGCCTAACAGCAATCAACAAGTAATTATGTTTAAGAATAGCTCTCCTCGTTTATATAAATGAGTCATGAAATGAATCGATGAAAGAACGCGAATTGACTGAGAACAGCGGAAACCGTAATGCGTATGCAACATTTAGTGATTAACTTAATTGCAAATAAAAACCAGACCGTCTTTTTATCAGAAAAGTCTGCGTCAATCGATGCTGCATTGAACGCCGTGCGTCAATATTGATTGCGACACTCGAGACACAATACGAAAATAACATGAAAAATGTAGAGCCTCGTATTATTACAGCTAATCATACCTCGTCTAGAACTGTCGCGTCTACGACTGGCGGGACGAAGCGGATCCCGACGACACGTCGGACTGGCGCGCGAGAAAAATCATTAACGGTCCGATCCAATAAAATGGAAATGACACGTTGCGTTAAGAAATGTTCCGGCGATCAGGGGGCACGGAAGAGGGAGACACGTCGAGCACCTCAGTCCCGTATGTTTCTCGGCCATTGGGACGAGGGGCGCGGGACGAGCACGCGAACAAATTAGCCCTCTATCTGAAACAACTTCTTGGAATAGCCGTTACTCACGGGCGAAGATCAGGACCCGTATTGCCCGAGCGAAACGACCGCGACTACGGGACAAGGAGGCCGCAGAGGACGGGCCGAGAGGAGAGGAAGTGTCGGCGAATAGAGACGAGAGAGCGAGAGAGCAGCAATGCTAAAGAAGAAGAAGAAGTCGCAGAAAAAAGAAAACGAAATAAAATGCCGGACGAAGCATTTCGAATTTCCAGCTCGAATTCAGGAGGAGGTAGAAGAGGCCAGGATATAGGAGAGAGAGCAGGTCGAGGATCTGCTCAATCCAGGGATAAGCGAGTCGTTCCGAACAGTGTTGAACAGGAGTGAATATTTATACGCGGTCTCTTCCTTCGCACCTTTTTTGCCATGCTTGTCCTCCTCCTCCTCCTCCTCCTCGTTCTCGTCCTCCTACTCCCCCTCTCACACTCTCTTTCTATCTTTCCTCCTTGCTGTCGCCTTCCTCACGTTTCCACCTTTAGGTCCCATGCGGTATCTCCTTGATTACCCGGTCCTAATTAATTCCTCAGGCTTTATCTTTATTTTTCCCTCGCCCCGGCCGGGCCGCAGTCGCCGACACCGCGCTCTCCGACAGACCGATCGTTCCTGGGAGAAGCTGGAAACTACGATCGGCCAAGGACCGGCAGCGAAAGACCCGAGAACAAGATAGGAATAGTCGTCGACGAGTCTAGACTTCAGACGTGTCGTCCTCTAACCCGTAGAAAATATTCCTGCGAGTCCCGATAAAGCCGTGAATGATTGCCCGATCTTCATCGACACGTTTGTTCCCGTCGTTTTGCCTTGTTCCTACACGGCCCCTCTCGAATCTCGGGCTTGGGTGTCTTTAATCGTGTTTGATCGTCGATACATAGACCTCTTATTTCAAGTGATCGAACGTTGTCTGCTGGGATCGTTATTAACACCGGACACGACAGGCTTCAATCTTTCTAGTCCGCTATTTTTGTAGATGCATTTATGGGAAATTTATGCAATTATTTCTGATGAAAAGAATAGATCGTTCATAGGATGTAAACGGTGTGGAAGTTGCTGCGGATGCACAATAGAGTCCGCGTCTTTTTCTGTTTCCCTTTACTCTGATTCGGGGAGAGAAAGAGGTAAACCAACGTCAAAAGCTGGGTCAAAGCCACGTTTTCAACTTGGAGAACAAGTTAGAATCGCTGTTACAAAGTACACACTGCAGGACTTTGAAGATACACGTGTTCACACGTATTTCTATCCCCTCCGGGAAGTCGTGTAGGATACAGCTTGTTCTCTTATTTTACTCTTCCACCGATCAGTACATGTGTCCATGAAACTCCTCATGAATATTTTTTATTTCGTCTTCGTTGAAACAAGCTTCCACTTCATAAAATAATGTTAACATTTCATCTAGATTGATCTAGAGTTTGCGAATCGCTACGAATGAATGAAAAGTAGATTCGATTTGAACGCGATACGCGTCAGAAAGCTTGAAAAATTGTGTTGCAGAGAGTAATAAATTAGTAGACGGAGCTCTAATGAGATCAGCCTTGATGCGAATACGTGGTTCGCACAATGGGCTCGTAATATCTATCGCTGATAATGTGCTCTGAATATTCCCATTGATGGCACTTCCTTCGGTCAAAAGAAAAATGACGAGGATAATAATATTGATGATACGATCTCCTTGATGAACGTGGTAACGAGATACAGCCGTGTACATACATACGCCGCCGGGACGCACGTATCACTTTTAAACGCCGGAAATGAGTTATTAGCGGTTGCGCCGCGCCGCGCGCACTCAATTGTCCCGATTTGGAAACCTCTAATCTGACCCCCCTTTCCGGCGACGAATTTAATCCTTCGTGTTTCCGTGTCTATCGGTACTATTTCAGGCGTCACTTTCTCACCGAAATCAATTCTCCCCGCTGACAAAGTCATGTTCGTCATGCCAATCGTTTGACTCGGATTCCCAGCGAATATTAAAATGATTGCACGGCCGACTCGTATAATAACTCAAATTGGCTTCGAGACGAATAAAAGAAATCCGCGAGTATGCTCCGTGAATGCCTGTTCGTCGTTTCGTAACGCAAAAAAACGTATTTTTTATTCGAGTATTAATTTGACGACGGAATTTATCTGCATTTCGCAGCGGTAATAGCTTAGGTTTCAGACACTCGCCGCAAATCAAGGTAATAATGATTCCCCGCGCGTGTGTATTTGATACTGACATTTGGAAATGTTAACCCACAGTAAATATTGACAGCTCGCAACAAGTTCGATGGATTTACTCGCGGAACAAGTTGTTTCGCCGGGATCTCGCTAGGTTCTGCTGTCGATAGGGCGCAAATAAATTAAATGCGGCGAGAAAATTCGCTAACCCCGTGATCGTTGCGAATCTAATTAACATCAACGGCGGAGAGGAACGCGGCGAGTACGTAAATTAGCCGGGTAACCCTTCCGTGAAGTTTCAATTATCCCTGGTAACAGTGATGGAGTTTAACGAGATTCTTAGATGGTGCTTGAAATTCAAAGGACGACGGCACTTTACGGTACCCTAACGAAGCCACCTGCCTGGCACCGTCCACCCTGTTAATTTTAATCGAGGGAGACGCTTTCACGTGAATTAGACGGGGGTAGGAGGAAGAGAGGAATACTAGTGGACGGTTCTACGACTGCAGCAGCCCGCTCGTAAAAGACGTTCGTATCGAAAGTGTCGTCGCGTCGGTGGACTCGCTTGGGAACCCCGAGCACGATCAAATGAATCAACAGAGACAATTAATACCCAGCGAGGACGCCTTGGAAAAGCGTCCGGACGCCGCCGCCCCTGTCGGCGAATATATGGACAACAAATCTATCTGTCTACCCGGCCCAACACCACGAGACAGCGCCCTGCGAATTTCGTGATTTTCACACTTTCCTACTACACAATAATCCACTCGATAAAACACCGATTTGTCCAATTCATTTTCGTTGTAAATGCATGAAATAGCGGTTATAATCCTCCATCGTAAAATATCGTTGATTGGCTGAGTAAGTAAGCGTTTTAAAGATGACACGGAATGACACGGCGACAAACAGGCGGACGCGAGAAGAGCTCTTGTTTCATGGACTTACAAATCCGTAACACTCTGCTAACCCAGGAAGGGATGAATGTCGAGGAGGGAAAATCTCTGCTCATTTAACGAGCCCAAGGGTTCAACCCTTCCGATGCTTCCACCCTTCGACAATATTTAATGCATGTTTTAAGCGTAATTAAATGGCAGAGGGTTTATCGTCTCCAGCCACGTTCACCCTCCCACACAAATTATCGTATTTAACCCTCGCCGATCTCGTCTCTCGTCGATTGTCACCCCACTACCATCCCGCCACCGTCGCTTCTGGATACCTTCGTCGCTCATAATATACTTTTCATTAGCCACGAACCCTTTCGCGGAGTGGATTCAATCTTGGAATATTCATCGCCTCGCAACCCTTCTCCATTACGGTATTACCAACACAAACACGTTCGTTTCACAGCATCGCCGTTCAACAGGTTTTAATTAACGCTCTGACACTCTTTCGGTTACACTTCGACCCCTTTCGCGCGCACACTCCTTTCAATATTCTCCTTTCAATTGAATTAGTTGTAATCGATTCATAAAAAAAATAAAAAATTAGACTAAATTATATTTTTACAATTAGACTGTAATAAAATCTTTAGTATACCGAATTTTGTAAATTAGGACGTACGAGCAACGTCATACCTGTGATGTAATAATTTCACTTTTTCTGTGTTGAATGAAACAATGATTTTGTAAGTGAAATCGTTGTGAATCGGAACAATCGCTTGACTTTTCACCTCTCGGCTGTTATCTCGGTGTAATATCTCTGAAACGCGGCCTGAGGCCATGGTATATTCACGATACGGGGTTGGCCACTCACCCTCGGCCGCCTCTCGAAGCTCTAAAGCCAAGAATAACCCTTGCTTTGCATCTCACCTGTTGCTCGACACCGACCCTCGACACTCCTGGCGGTACTTTAGGGGTGGCTAATTAAAGAGTCAGACGGTGGCTGGTTTCGCGGTGTTTAATACACCATTGCTTCACCCTCCGGGCAAGCCCCATTTCGCTCCTCCTGCCCGGCACCAGGACAGAATCCAGAAGTCCTCTCTCCACCCCCGAGGTTTTTGTTCCTCTCGGTTTCACGGGCCTGGAATTAATTAGCAGCTCTAGTTAAGCGGGGGCGGATACCGTAGCGGCGACTCATTTAAAGGATGTTTATTTTAATTTCACCCCATCAGAGGGTGGGGGTGAGGTGCAGCCTCGAGAAAGCCCCACGGTTGGTGACTTTTTATTACTTAATTAACTTCTTCCTCCGTCGCCGTCTTCTTCATCACCTCGGGCCACCGCAAGGCGATCGCTTGCACCCCTGAAAACTCTTCCTCTCCTTACTATGGTCCACCACCAGCATCCCTTCCACAAACTGTCTCACGTACTTGCTCTCTCGTCTTCAACCTCCTCCTTCACTTCTCGCTCTTGTTTTCTTTTTTTTCTCTCCCTCTCTCTTTCTCCCCCGTTTCACCACTGGCCTGGCTATTTAAACGAGACTCGCGTCGAGATTCTTCGCAGCAATCATTTCCTCGTTATTTTTCATCGTGTAACCGGTGCGACCCGCGCGACTCACTGCCTAATT